>CM076600.1:63210000-65610000 GCA_038502835.1 Octonoba sinensis | reverse complement strand
TACTTGCAAATAAAAAGTGTGTGAGTAAAAATCAAGTTTGTAAACTCGAAGGAACTCTGTCAGAGACAATGCTTTCATTCAAATCCAAATATAAATTCCATTGGTTTACAAAGCCAGTTTATCAGTTTTTTTAACTATAAATAACATTTATCATTTTATTATTTTTTATTTATTTATTACTAATTTTCTTTTTGAATGACAAATCATTAGCATAAAAGATTGCCAAGTTATATGATATACCAACAGAAAAGAATTGTGTAATACATAAATGGTATTACAGTATGATGTTGAAATGGTTATAACAGAAAGAATTTTATGTCACGGTGCTGTATAAAGTTGAAGTTAATTCTTGAACAGTTACTGGTAAATAATATTTGAGTGATTTATAAAGCATAAATAAGAACAGAACTTAAATTCTAAGAGTGATTAGTTAGAATTTTCTTCATGAAGAACACCAGTTGCATGAAATGTAAATGTAAAAGATTTATTCTGATTATAATTTTGTGAAAAATATAATGATTGGTACAAATTTACTTTGAAGTTGTATTTGCGAAACACATTTACAATTTTTTATTAAAATGCATTTCGTTTGAAAATATATTGATTGCTAATTTATATTCACTTGAAAACTAAATATATCACAACCATAATAAAAAGAAATAGTTCATTTTGAAAAATTTGTCTTTTATCTGCAATATAATGAGCCAGGAACATATATTGATGTTAATCCTCAAGACCACATAAGGTTGTTGTGTACATTAAGCATTGCACAAAAAAGTCAGTGCCCATTGCACTAAAGTTGATTTTAAGCAATCAGTAAGTATTTGTTACAAAACCATCAATTTGAATTTGTTTTATAATTTTAAAATTTATATCAGCCCCAAAAAATCAACTCTTTTACAGCTTTTTACCCGTTATAGTATATTGTAACATTTGCAAAAAAATGGCTACAAATTTATGCAATTAAACAGGATGGAAACATGCTGTACATCAGTAACTATATAACAAGCTCAAGAAATAAATTTGTATTTGAACAATCTAAGGTCAGTTATTCATTCTTTTTTATGTATTTATTGTAACGTAACTTAATTTTAAGACTTCTTGAACTGCTATAAACAAATTTTAAATATCTAAATTCTTGCTTCTTTGTATAACTTAAATTAATACATAAAATTTAAATTCAACTTTTATTATATTCATTGCTCAGTGAAATATGGTTTAACTTAAATTTTTAAGTGAATCAAAATCTGTATGTGCAGTAGAATAAGACTAATCCAACAGATTAAATGGGAAATCTATTTAGATGTAATAAAATCTTAATGTGAGTGTAACAATCTTAAGTTGAGCAAGAGAATAATATTATTTAATCATTTGAATTCACAAGTCACCAGAGAAAACTAAAAAAAATCTTTTCAATTTATAAAAGTAGTAAATATATTATGTCATTTATTTAAAAGTTTCACTTTATGGTGTTAGCTTATAGCAAATACATTGCACTCATGCTATGTAGTAGTTCAAACATTTGAAATAACAAGGATATCTAAAGTATTTATGAGACTGGATTTCTACTCCATTCTGATAATTTAATTTAATTTATAAATTTTGTTATATCTTTTAGGAAATACAGCTAATGTTACACCTGAATGGATGTCTCCTGAGCATATGCATAAAAACACATTCAACTGCCCAATGTGTCTGTATACAACAAATGTTTTGGGTAACTTAAAGCGGCATAAGTTGACTCACACTGGCGAAAGACCCTATAAATGTCCACAATGTCACAAAAGTTTTACCCAAAAAGGTCACATGAAGAATCATTGGCTACAAAAGCATGTCCTCTCTTGACATTTCCTGTTTTGCAAAATGATAGAAAAGAGTAATAAAGAGGTTTTTCATTACTTTAATCTTAGCATTCTTTCTTCTTTTATTGTTGTAACTTTAATTTGCTACAGCTTAACAGGAGTGTCCATCCTCCCGAAGTTTCATGAAAATCAAACATGACGCACTTGTTTTTCTGAATATACCAAATATCTGGTATCACTTGTCAGATGGATCTCTACCGAATTATCCGGCTCTGATGTTTGAAACCTGTCAATTCTATATACATACTTTAAAACACCTAAGTTTGTAATTTACATATATTTTCCAGATTAAATTTTAATGTTCTAATTTGACATGTCACATAACCGGATATTTTATGCAATGGTCAAAACAGATTCCAGATATTTAAAAGTTACTCAGATACTGAATATCCGACTAATGATATCCCTTGTGGGCCCCCCCCCCCCCCCAACTGAGGACAAAAAACATGAAAAAAATCCCTCTAAAAAGTTATACACATCTATGCATCTTTTTATACATATATGTGTATATACATTCTCACCTTTTTTTTTCATCTAAAAGTTCCGCATTTAAGCCTCCCCCCGTTGGGGCACCCCTGTATCTTAATTAAAGAAGAAAAACATTAACAATTTCAACTAATCTTTTGAGTCTCGATGAAGCACAGCCTGTGACAAAAGTTTTATTTAAAAAAAAGGTACTGTCTTGATAAAAATGCATGTAAATGTAATAAATGTGAAACAAGTTTCTGTTGGACAGTTATATTAGTTATCTAACAGACATTTAATGAAAATAGATAACATTTCTTCAAGGTGAAAAAAAAAATTCTAGTTCTTTAAAAAGTTTCCTTATTCAACAAATTTTTCCCAAGTATTTAACAAGTTTAAGAGCAGTAATGCAATTTCATAACGATACCACGTCCCATGTGCTTTCGTTGTTACGGATAACTGGATGTTGGCGCCATTTTGGAATTTTTTTTTTGTCGCCAAACCCCCCGTTGGCGATGTTTACAATCCCGATGTTAACATCGCCAAAAGTGGTATTATTTTCCCGCACTTTATTTTTATTTTTAAAAGAACGATAAAAAAAAACTTGGAGTTTTTTTTAATTTAGTTATTTTTCCGATAAACATCGCAAAAAGTTGAACTAATTTTGCGAACTTCATTTTTCTTGCATAATAATGCATTTTTACGTCCTTTTCCTAAAATCGGCGGTGGACTTCCAGTTTTTTTTTTAACATTAATTTCAAAAGTTGCAGATATTTGACAAATAAATGAAAAAAATAATAACACTAAATAGAAAATGTATTTCACTGCAAAAGTTTGGCAAAAATTATATAGTCATGGGAAATTCCTATTCATTATGTTTTACTATAAATTACAATTTATTTGCAAAAAATAAATCAATTAAATTTCAGGGTTTTTTACTTTGTGTTACAATCACCCCTGATGTATATTTATGGGACCGATTACAAATTAAAGATATTTTAAAAAGTTACAAATGAGCTGTAATTCTGCAAAATAGTTTACTTGCTATTTGCAATACTTCTACACACTTTTGTAAAACTAGCACACTTATTCACAAAGTTAAGCATTGTATTCATAAATTGAAATTTCTCTCGCACGGTTTTGGCTTATACAGGGAAAGTGCGCAGGCAAAGTGTGCGAAGTACCCAGATGCCAGGATGTGTATTCAGTACTTATTTTTATTTAAAAGAAACTACTAAAACAATATTAGAATTCGTTTATTAGAAAATACATTTAGCTTGAAATATATTCAACAAGTAAAAGTTAAATAATCCTCTAAGTTATCCACAAACATTGAAAGGGTAGGGAGATACAAATTTCAGAACGTCAAAAGCTTTAAGTAAACCAATTTTTTAACACATTTTTGACAAATTCACTAACAAGTACTTTCATTTTTTATATCATAAGGCAATTATATATACATATATCAACAAAGTATATATTGTAAGTGGTTTAATGCAATTTTCATTATTTAGTAATAACATTTTGCAAAACACTTAAGCAACAGGGTGAAAAAAAATAGATTTCAATTGGGAGTTACGACGTCAAACTATAAAAATGTTAACATACAATAAAAATTTTAATTTTTGCAATAATTAAGTGAAATTTAAAAAATAGTGCCTTTTAAACTGAAAGCATGTACATAGAAGTTCTATAGTGATACTTTATTATACATGTATTGTGCACATGAAAATTTATAGTTATCACAGAAAACTCACTTATCACTCATAAATATTTTGATGGGGTGGGGGGGGGGGGGGAACATGTGCAGGCTCCATGTAATTTTTTGATTGTTTTGTGGCCAAAAATAAAAGGATCAAGAAATAATTGATGGGCTACTTCTTTATTCCATTCATTATTAGCTATATATTTATAAAACAATAATTTTAACAAGATACATCAACTTGTCTTTTTTCAATAAGATATATTGGCGAAGAGTTGGATTGAAAAAAAAAATAGATGCAGGGTTCTACAGATTTTCAAAGTGAAATTTGGTGACCTTTCGTATGATACATCAGACAGTGAGTCGGTCAGATATTGATTATCTGGTGTACCTATATGATGTAAAAGTACTGGATATCTGGCTCTAATGTTTGAAACTCGTAAATTTATTACCGTATTTTCGGGAGCATGCGCCGCGGCGCATATGAAAAAATTGCCGATGCGGCGCTTACAACGGGTGCGGCGCATACGATCTTTTTTTTAAAGTTTAAAAAATATATATATTTTTCAAATATATTAAAAACGCTGTCACTGGATGCACCACATTATTTTTGTTCCATGTGAAGTGCAGGCGGCGACGTGCTTCAATGGTGATGTTGACGTCACGATCCGAAAAACCCGTAATTTCGGCTTTGCTACTTTCGTACTAGTTCGCGGATAATTTTCCTACTCTGTCGCATTTCTGCCCGCGGTGTTTTTAGTGGTGGAAAACGATCCGATCGCGAAGTTTGGAATGCAACATGGCGGCTTTGTTTATCTTGCAAGATTAGGCCGTCAGATCGGATGATCGGAGCGCGGAAGGCCCTGAGTTATGCAGCCTTTTTCAGTCGGACAGCGAGAAGAGCGATTTCGATGGTTAAATCTGCTTTTTTTTTTTTTTTTTTCTCTGATTAAATCTGTTTTTTCCGTTAGTGGATGCGACCCACTTGTAAAAAGCGAGCCCAACGGCGATGACCACTTAAATAAACGTGGAGCGCCACGGGGAAAAGGGTCCGCGTCCCGCGCTCTGGATAGTTGCATTAGATAACCAACCGATGTCTCCTAAAAGTAAAAAATACGAAGAAAGTATGGGTGATTATTTAAAAAAAAGAAAACCTTTAAAATATTCAATTTATTCTACTTTTATTCACCTAATTGTGCTATAATAACTAAAATTTTGGCATGCGGCGCATATGCCGGGTGCGGCGCATTCGCTAAAAATTTATTTTCTTGAATGGAAATCGCGACTGCGGCGCATACTCCCGAAAATACGGTACATATTTTTAAACATCTCACAGCTTCCAAACACACAGTAAGTTTGTAAGCTCTCTATACAAAAAAAAAAGTAATTCCCGGTGCTGACAATGCTGCTGTTGCACAACTATTCAAAGAAAAATTCTGAAAATTTTATGAATTATGGAGAACTTTCAGGCAAAAACGTTATAACACATTTTTAGATTCAAATTGTAGTTTTAGAATTATATTTAATTTGAAAGTCAGCGAATTTTCTTTCCTGAGTTTGCCCTCCCCAGAGCTCAATTTTTAATGAATCATTACGATTTTTTGAATGCAAAGAGCTATACATATATTTATGCCTATAGGAGCCCTTTTTTTAAAAAATGGGTTTAGTACCTATCTTTTTTTAAATAGGGCATTGCACTTAGAATGCATTTTTCAAAAATAATTCTCTTGGCAATAAGGAACAGCACATTTAAATATGAATAATAAAACAATTTTTAAACTTACTGCAATAACCAGTTCTTCTCTTTTAATCATAATGTTTGTACAAACAAGCATTCTAATGTTATGAAAAATTTTTAGTTATTTCAGCAAGTTTTGTTGAATTTGTTCAAAATTTTTTCAAATAACAAAAACAATAGTATTGATTTTTTCCTTGTAATATTGATGCAAGCCTAAACATGCCTCAAATTTTTCTTTAACGAGAAACTTGTAAAAATCAATTTAAAAAATAGGAAAACCCTGAACAATATAGCTTATCATTGCTTTTAAGTTTCAAAAAGGTCTGCACTATTTTTTTTTTATGAAAAAAACTCTAATTTTTTTAAACATACAAATAAAGGAGCACATTTTTGGGTTATTTCATGAAATTACTTTGATATTTATAAAACATTTTCACAAATCAGCAATTAATATTTCGGTCTAAAAAACAACTTTCTAAAATGTGAAACTTATGTAGTAGAGAAACATTTAAGAGAGATTTATTTAAAATTAATAAACCTTTCTTGCTCTGAATATTAATATAATATGACTTTATATATAGACTAAAATTTTCTTATTCATAATCACTTATAAAAATATTTTTACTTTTATGAGTCAAAATATGTCGTTTCAGATCATCCTTTCTTGCAAAACACTTCCCACAAACAGGACATGCGTGCGGTTTAACACCCAAATGGCTTAGATTATGACGTCTGAGATTGGCTTTGATATCTGTTGAATAAGAACAATGTTGGCATTTGAAAGGTCGATAAGTATCACCTCTTCGAAATTTTGCACTTCCCTTCAATATGGAATTAAAATGGTCATCATAAATGTTCCCATTATGGAAAATTTCTAAAATAAAAAATTAACATAATATAATATAATAAGCATTTTTATATACATAAGAAGAAAGCAGAATAATTTCTGGAAATATCTTAAATGAAACTCAGTAGCAATATTCTTTGCAAAGAGCACAGTTAATAAAATATTCTAACAAAATATTATCAAGTTAAAAGTTTGGATGAAGTTTATGTCCTTAAATATGACATTGTTAAAGTGTCTTTCAATTAAACATTATTTTTAAAATATAAATTTAGGATTTTCACTGTAAATGATTTGAAAATGTATTCATTCAGTTGAAATGTGCAAAAAATAATAAGCTTGATTTCTTTTCCAGCACATTCAGCAAAGAAATTATTCTGCAGACTTAACAAAAATGAAAGTAAAAGAATTTTAAAAGTAACTTTTTAAATGGCATCTTCCAGTTATATGTACTACAATTATTTTTACACCAACTTGGCACATTTTTGAAAGTCACCAAATTTCCCAATAATCTTTTGTTGCATTTTGAAAAATTGTATACTTAAAACGGAAAAGTATATTTCAATTTTATATATCACAAGCTACTTTTTTTTAATATTAAATAATTAAAATAAAGATAAATAAATCATAAAATTATTATAAAACTAACTAAAAATAAGAACATTAAAACTAAAGCATGATTATAATACTTAAAAATAACAAGACTTATGTAATTTTAAACAAGTATTCATCTTCGGGTAGTGAAAATGCCCTACAACTAAGCATGCTCATTCTGTATGACTGTTAAAACTATTAATAAATGTCTGACATGAACAGAAGCAGTAAAATTGCATAAAAAAATTAATGAAATGTAATTCATTGAATAAAACATTTGTATGTAAGGTGACACTCATTAAAATTACTCAAATTCAAAATCTCCTGAACTAGAAGAATGCTTTTAATACAGGCTGTAAAGAAAGCAATCCAAATGAAAAATAAATGTAATCTGCAAAAGAAGTAGTATTTTAACAATGAAAGTAAAGAAACAAACAAAAAAAAAATCAATCGGATAAATTTCACATAGTAATGCCTGAAAAAGAATACAATTATAATAATAATTAAAAAAAACATAAAATATATTGAAAAATCAACACAAATATTACAGCCTTTTGGTAATAAATAACATAAGAAAATAATTATATAAATTTCAAAGTAATTAAACAAGAATATTTTCTTTTTGTTTTAATAGATACCATATGTTTCAAAAATAGAAAGACAATATCATTCAACTTTAAAACATCTTTCTGTTTTCTTAATTAATTTTTTTTTTAATTCTTAGAGATTTAATCTTATTGTTTCAAATCAGCAAATATGTTCAAAGCCTAGCAAAGAAAATTTCAGGAAATTATAACTTCATAATTAAGTCTTTTGGTGTCATTTTTTTGACAGGAGATGACATAATAAAATATGCATGATCTTGGCTCATACTCCCGTGGGTAAAAAGAACTAGAGTATGTTCTTCTCCTCCACCCAACACTTTCCAACTCATGTCAGGCCTCTTTTTTCCTGGGTAAAGTGTAAGGTAGTCTGGAAGTTAAAAAATATTTTGTTTTATCCCTAGCTGGCAGGCCCACGGCATATTATCCTGTTGTTTCCTTCTATCAACAGTGCTGTTGTGTCCAGTAGCAGATTTAAAAATTCAGAGACTGTTACAATGTATTTTGGGGGGAGGGGGGGCTCATTTGTCTAAATAATATTTAATCAAGTAAATTTTAGAAACTGGTCTGCACAACTCCCTCCCCCCGCCCAAAAAAAACATGTTTTTAAATGAGCAAAACATGGTAAATTTTTATTATTACAATTATATTACTCAAGCCCTGATTATTTTTTACCATGCTCTATTATTCCTTATCTTAGGTTCACTAAGCAATAAAAACTAATATCAAAGTGTTTTAAAGAGAAAAGAAGTATACTATTTATTATTTTTCTTTCAATTTTCTATTCAGTCACTTAAATTTATTAAAATGGAAAATGTTGATGGGCTACATTTTTGTACTGAAGGTAGAAACAGATGTTGCTATTTTAAGCTTTTCAAATCTCGGGCTAAACTTGAAATTAAGAAAAATTAATACTTCAATATGGTCATAACCAGTTGGAATAGTTTACCAGAAGCGACTGTTACTTGCATTGGGGTAAAAAGTTTTAAGAGGGCTCTTGATGTCCATTGGGAATTGGTAAATTGATTAGGACTAGCCGAGATAGGCCAGAACCTACTGCTGGTTGCCAATTTTTTTTTTTTTTTTTTTTATGATATACAAGTTTTAAATAACTGTTTACCAAGTGCTGTGGTTTTGTTAAGCTATTCCACACTTACCATAGAGGTAGAATTCAATACATTTAGCAATCCCTAAAATAGCCACAAAATGTATTTGTAAGCCTAGCAAAAGAGCATATCAAAATATAATAAACGTTAGAACCATTGTTTGTAGCCAAGTAAACTGGCACTATTTTTTGGTACAGCATACCACCTAACTTTGTTAGTGTACAAAAAATACAGAGAAATTGGTGTTTGATTTTGTGATTACTTTTTAATTTTACCAATACTTATATAACAAGTTTTATTATTCGGTCTCCGAATATTCGGTCCAATCAACTATTCATTCCCTCCCTACTTTTAAGTCAGTATCCTGCGTAGAATTTTTTTTTTTTTTTTTTTAATGTTGCTTTACTTATGCGTGTGTGTGTGTGGAATAACAGATACAAGGTATATTATTAATAAATGTATACCATTGTCAAGTTGATATTTTTTTATAACAAAAACATGACTAAAATCATCTTAAATTTAAAAGGACTTGTTCCTCTTCCCGAGACGATGTTCGCTGCTATGTTGTTGTTAACTTCACTTAAAAATGACTAGTATTATTTTAGAAATACAAATTATACAATTGATAAAATCCTTTTTCGGTTTTTCAAAATAGTTTTTTTCAAAGAAGTTCTAAGTCCGTGGGTCTAAATAGCATTCTTTTCAAAATAAAAACTTGCAATCAGGAAAACAGCATTTTAATCAATTTTACAAATTTATTTGTTTACAATTCGTTTCTCACGAACGGTTACTTTTGCAACGGCCTATCTACTACGTCACGGGAAACGGTGGATTTTTCGATGGTTCTTTCCGATATCAGAGCGAAGTGGGTGGAGCGTTCTTAGGTGAACGCTCCTCCCACCTTCGGGATCTATGAGTGACATACGACTCGCGTTGAGCGTTCGAAACTTCCCTCTTCATTTACAAAAATTCATAGAGAAAATTTTGATTTCGTTATACCTTGGGTCAGGTCCTCGTGTACCTCATACAGATTTTCCCAAAATTTGAATTTGTTCTCTTTTCATTCTAATTTTTACCAAAAGCACGATGAATTAAGAAATGCTTGTATATTTACATAATTTATGTAATTCCAAGGAATGGAATTTTCTGCATTTTATGAATTTTATTCCAAGTTTCTTGTTCATTAGGGCAGAAGTTATAACAGTTTTAGAACAGCGCTGACGATTGAAAAAGTGCTACAAAAGAAAAACATCAGTTAATGCGAGAACCGAAACCATCAAACACAGATGACAAAGTAGCTCCACCCATTATTGTGAGGCAACCTAGCTCCACCTATTGACGTCAGATGTAGATCACTGCAAAATTATCCGTTAGTCAATTTTCAATGATAACATTTTCTCTTTTCACACAGCTTGTTGCAATGTCAGTTTCAAACACTTCAACAAGCAAGAACTTTACATAAGCGCGTTGAGAAAGAGGCGTGGGTTCGATTCCCACCTTTGCCCTGGGTGTATTTCCTTCTTTGTATATTAAAATCTGTTGTGCTGTCTTGTTCTATCTGTCATATTGGACGAGAGTTTGAGGCATATCCTTGAGAATAGCAAATAAACTCGAATATTTATGTGACCTGAAATGGTCGTAAACAAACAAATAAACAAACAAACTTTACATAAATGTGATAATACTTCTGGCAACGCTACAATTTGTTTTGAACTTTATGTTTACAAAATATTGCTATATAAAAAAAAATTTCATAAGTACATTTATTGTTAAATTTTACGAAAAAGAATGCATTTTCGACGAGCGAGTTCTATAAAACAATTTAATCTCATTAATTGTGCTAACATTTGATTATTTCTCCATCAGTTGTCGGTGTATAAATATATATTGTGTAAATCGTATTTATTAATTTAAGGTTTGTGTAACTTATTTCGTTGCATTGTACTATTTCCTTAAAAAAAATATAATTTATTGAATTCTTATTCCCACTTTTTTAAGTTCAAAACTTTCTACCAATATTTTTATTGAATGTTAATATGTTGTCACTGGAATTAAAATGTTTTTTTCTTTTAAATTCTAAAATATCTTATGCCTTGGAAAACATTTATTTATGTGTATTCTATTTTTATTTGTTCAACTTTTTCGTAGAGTTGTTATTAATTAACTACTAAGGTAAAGAAATGTATGAATTGCATTCAGTTCCTATTCCTTACAATATTCAGTCATCATTTACTTTTTACCTTTAAATGTGTTTGTAATTTTCAAAATAAGAGTGTGAAATAGAACTGATGATAAATCAAAATTTAATTTCGTTTTTTTTTTTTTTAAATTAAAGAAATATTTTTGTTAATTGTTTTTATGTATAATAAAAAAAGAAATGAATATATATTCGGGGTGCGTACAGACCCTTTGGGGGCGGACGCAATTTCCAAGGGGCTTAGGATTAATAAAGTACTCCCTGGAAACTCCTTAAATTATTAATACTTGATAAATTGATTACAAACCAACTGTTATCAAATGCTTCACCATGCAGTGTCAAAATGCATTTCTTATGCCAAAAAGGCATTTTGCTCTGCATTTTCATCATGCTTTCTCCAATTTTTGATTTTGCTCCTCCACATTGGGCTTCAGGAGGATCATAGCATTTTGCTGTAAAATTAATTGTATTTACTTCACCAAATAAATTGTGCACAATTTTTTTCTCCTCTGATTTCACTGTCATTCCAAGATGGCTTAGGGTTTTTGAGACTAGAAATTAAAAACCATTGGATGTTAACCAAATGAATTTGCAGTCGGCAGCACATTCAAAATTTTTGCCTGTGGATAACATGTAGAAATGTTCTCCTTTCTGTAATGTTCCATTCCTCTCAATGCATGAAATAAAATTTGTCTCATTAATAAACACATGCTTGCTTCAAAGTTACTTCTTAACATTTCAGTAATTTCCTCACTACAAAATTTGAAGGTTTGAATGTTTTTAAAATTTAATTTAATTTTATTATTTATTAAATTATTAGTAGTTACCTGGGCTCAAAAATCTTTAAAAATTTACATGCCCAGAAGTTGTTTTATTGCATATTAATAAAAACATCTGACTTTGTTGTATTACATTAGTCAGACAAAAAGTGAAATTAATAGCTTTATATCTGAACCAAGAATTATTTTAATGTCAATCTAAATCATTAAAAAATTACATTACAAATAAATATTACATAATAAGTTGTTACAAGTCAAAACTTTAATTGTATTACCAATTTTATTCTTGACATGCATGTCCATCAACATGTTTTGTACCCTTGTGTTGAACAACCAGTTGTTTTATTGTCACTGAAGATTCAAAATTACCTGGTTCTGCACCATCAATTGCAATTCTAATTAGACTGCTGGTTGTCTCTGTAGACAAATTGCAACTAAGTGGGCTTTTTATTCGATACATGGCACTAAAGTCCCTCTCGCATGCAAATGTGCTAGGGGAAATACAGAACATAATCTCCACGAGTAAGAGAATATTTATGAATAATTCCTGTTTACTTCATAAAATAAATTTTGAGTTCCTCTAAGGATGCGGTGATTTTTCAGTAAAATACAAATTAATCAAGATTTGGAAAGAAATATTTTATGAAAAAGAGTAGAAGATTCCTGCCTGATCAGAATTTTTACATGCCCCGAGCATGTCGGGCAGTTTAATTTTAGAGCCCTGGTAGTTACTTATTTTTTGGAAAATACTAAATTTTAACTAATTACATTTCTCACTCATAAAATTATCAATTATGTAATTTTTGTATTTAAAATTGTATGAAACCATTAAATAATATTGTAATTCATTCTGTCTGATTTATAGATGGCATCATTACAAGGACTTCCACCTCTTCCTAAGAGCTTGAGTGGTTTACTGAATTTCAGCAGTGCCCAATGGAAAGAATTAGAAAGACTTCATGCTATGAAAACTATGATTCAGCAAGATTTGAATCGTGGAACAAATTTACCAAGAGTTCCTCCCCAAAGCAGTAGTTCTGAAAATGTCCATAGTGAGCATAGTAGTCCAGCTTCTGATGTTCCTACTCAAAGTCGATCAGGTCGTTTAGATGTGCAGTTGGCATTGTTGAGGAAAGAAATGGTGTGCTTGTTTATTATTATTGTTTCATTTATATAGTTAGTGAAAGTGAAATAATAACCCTTTTGTACTTGTATGTTGCCATATAGTCACCACTATATGTTTTACCATTGCACTTATGAGCCACCATGTAGTCATCACAATGTTTTAGTTACTCATGTGTTGCTGTATACTAGCGACAGTACGTTTTGCGATTTGTAAATTGCCACATAGTCGCCACAATATGTTTTACCACTGTGCACATATAGCTACCACAATATGTTTTATAAATACACTCAGTGTTTCGCCATATAGTTGCCATTCAGTGTTTTTCTCGTGTGTTCATATGAAGCCCCTTTTTTCGGCACATAAATTTGTGTTTCAGTAATAAATCATGACATGAATTTTGGGTTAATCTTTGATAGATATTTGTATTATATCCACTTCATTAACTTGTGTATCGTTCAGTAGTTTTGCAACCTTTTTTTTTTCTTTTTGGAATTTTCTCACCAATAGTGTTATACAGTATGCATTTTATATTTGTAGAGAATATCCAAATGTGTATAATATTGGAGGTGCTGGTGCTATTAATCATTCATGCATCAACTATTGATTGCGAAAACATTGATGTCCTTTTGTTTATGTCATACGACTTGTTTGTGTCACACAAAATTTATTTCTTGATTAATTTTCTAAATATTTTAAAAAATAAAATTTATGTACACATGTTACAGTCGACTAGCCTTTTAATAACCCAGCATCAGAACCTCCCAATGTGTTATAATGACCTGTGAAAAAAACTGATTAATTTCCATTTAAGGTTACTGTTATTTCACTTTTGATATATGGACTGTGAGGAACACAATTCTTATTGTAATGATGAGTATGCTGGTTCAGAACCAGATGAGTAGGAATTGGTTCATTCTGAAAATTCAATTAGTTTTCAAGAGAATCTCTATCCAAGTAATTTTATATATTTAAAATTCTATTTAGCATAGAATCAAACTGATTGTTATTAATATTAGCTCTAAACATCTCGGTAAATCATATTAACATGCTAATACTTGCTTTCAGTTAATTTATTTGTCAATTTTCATTTTAATGTGTTTTTTAAGCATTCATCTCTCAATTTAATGAGTTAGGAAAAGCTTGAAAATATTGTCATTAAATGAAATCAACCCTGAATTGAGAAATTAAATAACATGAAATATAATATGGCAACATCATCAATATACTGAAAAATAACTAATTTCAGTTTTCAAGTTTCATGGAATACATGTTACTAATCTTCATGTCAAAATATGTTTTTGTATTATAGGTTGGTCTTCGGCAGCTAGATATGTCCCTGCTATGTCAACTTTGGTCTCTTAATGAATCCATTCATGAATATAAGCAACTTTTACAAGACCGAATGTCACTGAGTCTTTCACCATCACATGCATCATCTCCAGGCTGGGACAATGGATTAGATTCACCCAGTAGTGAAGAACATGGAGAAACTAGCAGTAAACTCTTTGAAATGGAAAATAAAAATTCACCTTCCAAAGAGGATAATTATCAAGAACCAACTGCCGGGTCAAGGAAATTATCATCAGTTGATAGCACTTCGCATTCAAGTTTAGAATTTGGTGACATTTAATTATGTGCCTTCTTTAATATTATGCCATTAATAAGCAATTCTTTATTGTTTGTTGTAGTGTAGTGGGTCAAATATTGTGTGATTTATTATGTGACAAATATATATGTATATATGTATCATGCTAACATGTAAGAAAAAAAAAGGGTGATTATAAGGAATGCATACAGCAAAATTCAAAATACTGACATAATTTCTTAAATTGTTTTATACAGTTGCGCCCCCAGGATTTTGCTTCGAGGGTGGACGTAGGTCAAAATTAGGGACATACTGGATATTCAGTGTCTCTTGTGTGACTTTTCCTAACTGGAAATCCTGCTCTGGTCTTTGAAACCTGTAAATTCCATAGATAAAAATCAAATTTGTCATGCTGGATAACCATATTTTTCATGCAGTGGTCAGATTTGGTTTCGGATATTTACAAAAAAATGGTAGGACATCAGATATCAGCTGCCTTCAGGGGGGGGGACCTCCCCCTCATCAGTGCACCCCTGGTTTTAAAAACAATAAAGAAATTTATCTTTAAAATTTCCACAATCATAATTTCTTATTAAAAAAATATTTTATGTGACTATATGGAAACTATCTTTTACAGTTTATTTTTACCCATGCTTTTACATTTATCTAAGTTAAATAACGTAAAATACTTTCTTTCATTTCTCAAATATATTTGAAAAAACAAATTTTCTTTATTTAAATACACAAAATATTTTTCTTCCATTGTTAAAACAAATGGGTATTATAAATGTTTAACCCTACAATGATATTTCATTATATTATAGTTCAGATTGTAATTATTGGAGTAAATCAGTCATTATAAGTCTTGGAAGCTTCAGTGTCAAAAGGAAGCTTCAGTGTTAAATTATTTTACCCAGATCACAGCACTGAAAAACGTTAAGAAACTTTTACATGGCTTTGTGATCTAAAACATCTAGCTAGGAGTTAAATTCTCAGTGAAGTTCCTTTTTTCATGTTGAACAAGAAAATTTTTGAAATGGAAAATTTTAGTTTTAAACTTATGGTTGCCATGCCATTGGACTTTCTTCACATAAATAAGGAATTAAATGCATTTTTAAATTATTTTTTTAGGTGTGAAAAAATATTCCTCCAGCCCAAAAATCAGAAAGTAATTTTTTGCATATAAACCAAAGTTATCCACCAATTAGTTCTCATAAAGAGTGCCCATATTATCAATCGAAATAGGACAACACTATAAGAAGTTTTAAAGTGATGAAATGATTGGGGGCAGCGTTAAGTACTGTGTTATGATGTTAAGTTACTGTCCGACTGCAAAATAAAGACACATCAGCACTTGCCTACATGGCAGAAAAAGATGAACCAAATATATGAGTTTTAGGGTACTTCGTCACAAGCTGTATTTTCATATTAGTACACGAGTCAACATGTTTACTTTTCTGCTATAAACAATTTCATTTGAACATTTTGTAGTTTGAGAAACGGGTACAAGTTACTTTATTTGTTAGGCTTTTTATTGCATAATGTCAGAACATATGCTGTTTTCTAGCAAATTTCAGTTTTTCTCTCA
Source organism: Octonoba sinensis (assembly GCA_038502835.1). Lineage (NCBI taxonomy): Eukaryota > Metazoa > Arthropoda > Arachnida > Araneae > Uloboridae > Octonoba > Octonoba sinensis. The sequence goes on along the minus strand of CM076600.1, from coordinate 65,593,812 downwards.
AATATTTATAACTAAAACTTGTTCTATTTCTGTGGCATGAGATAAATGAAAAAAAAAAATGCAATGCAAAAAAAAAAAAAAAAAACTTAATAAGAATATGGTAAGTATTAAAAAAATGTGTCTAAACTTGGTCTATTTAAATTATGGTATCCCTATCTATTACTTCACAATCGGTAGTGACACTAGTGTAAGATTTTGCCAAAATTCATATTAATAAATAAATTTTGTTAAAATTAATTCCTTGAGAAATAACCTGGTCTGTAAGTCTCTTTTTTTTTTTGGTTGTGGTACAATTTTAAACTTGTAGAGCATTTATGTCCAATGATGAAATATTCTAATTTTGGTATCATTACTAACTTTTAATGCAAGACCATGTTAGAGGAATATGTATTTGAATTCTTTTGTAAGCTACAGTAATATTTAACTGAGAAAGATTGTATTGCATTTAAAAATTGAATCTCAAATGTAAAACTGTTGCATACATAATAATAAGTTTTGAAAATGCTTTATGATACATTAGTGTGATAATCCACTGTCTTAAAATTTATTTACATTTTTTGTATGTGAATGTCTTTTACAAAAAAAGAATAATAAATTTTTAATCATTTTTTTTATATGTTCTCTTTTATTCCTCTATGTCTGTTAAATGTTTTGAAATGCTGCTTGGAAAATTGCCCTTAAAAAAAAAAATATCCCCCCCCCCCCCCAACCTTAAAAGTACAAAACCACCCCTTTTTAAGATGATTATTTGCATTTCAATAAATATGAAGTTGTTTTTCTCTTACAGTGAACTCACATGAAGTGCAACAGAGATGGAGCTGAAAAATTTCTCAGTGCATCCTTGGTTCTATATAATTTAATAACTATGCCCTCATATTGGCCATTGTGCATATATTGTTGAGTATAGTTCTCTCCTCCTCTCTAGTTTGTTGAAAATATTGGAATCGGAAATTCTCATCTAGAAACTAAATGCTTCAAAGGTATATAAAAGTAAGATTAGAAACTTGCTAAATTTCTACTATTTTAATACTATAAACATATGATTCTAAACACAGTCTAGAAGTTGAACTGATGTGCTCAAAACAAACTAATCTTATTTTATACTCATTCCATTTCCATTTCTCTGTTGCACTTTCAACTAGATTCATAACACTTTTGCTTGAAACAAATTGAAGGCAGAGCTGTTAAATTTTGATGCAAGTTGGTTTTAGGAAAAAATGTTTTACACCATTTCTGCTTAAAACAGCTCAAGAATATGAAGAAAAAAGATTTAATTGAATATATGCAATTAAAATGGATAAATAAAAAAAAATATTAAAAGCTTTTTTTTCTTTTCTTTTTTTTTGTATTTAATTATAGAATGAAGCTGGAATTTAAGTTTAAAATGTATTTTGTACAGAAGATTTCAAAAAAATTACTTTTTAAGATAAACAAGCAAAAAAAAATTTTGTAAAAATTTATTTAATGCTTAGCAGAACATACATAATACACAACATTATTAGGCACATTGATTTGACAGTTACAAAAACATTAAAAATGATACAAAAAAATATTTTTAAAAAACAATGAAACTAGTAAACCAAGCATCAAAAAATTAAAACTATCGCAAAACATAAGAATGTATAAATTATGGATCAAAATTTACATTGAAGTTTATTTGATTTTTTCAACAAATGTATTGATTTGTTTCTCAACTTCTAATTGCAGTTCCTTCTCAGTTGCTCTAGGATGAGTTTTAACATACTGAGCTATGGCTAAAATAGCTTCTTCCTAAAATAGATATTCAGAACATGAATTGCTATATTTTTAAAATTAATTTTTGATACATTTTACTCAAACTTACATTTTTTTTTCTATAAAATATGAGTGTAAATGTTGATTTCTAATTAAAAGATACAATAAGTTTAGTGTTTTCACATTATTTAGCTATTAAACAACCAACATTTTAAAACTCCTGTAAATGTTTACAAGGTAAGTAAATACAAAAACACATGGTGCAATTGAGATGGTTAGAAGATAGCGGCATAAGGCTTACCTCTTTTGAGTGGTTGAAAGTTTTCTTTAAAACATTTGTAAAAGAGAAAAAAAATCAAGGCTGCAAAAATTTTTACTTTAAGCTAAGGATGTTTTAAAATGGATGTTTTTATTATACAGCTAGTGGTGGCTCGTCTATTTGTGTACATGAGAATATGAATTCCCAAGAAAATGCTGGAATAAATTTATTGAAAAATTAACATACAGTGGAAACTCGATATAACGACCATTTGTGTCCCACAGAAAAAGGGTCGTTATAACGAGTGGTCGCTATAAGAGGGGGAAATTCTGTTAAAAAATGTACATGCGTCATGCATATTCAGTATTTCCATTAAAATTGGTAGTTTTTAAAACATTCCAACTAAATTATTTTTATCATTGGAATTTTTAAAAATATATATCAGTAAAAAATATTAAACAGATTTTAAAGTAGAAAGTATGGAGGAAAATATTACATTCACATTTCTGGAAGCAGAACTTCTGAGCTGACATGACACCTGGTACGGTTACTGTATTAGACGATTCAGAAAGATCGCTATACCGAAAGCAAATTTACAGAGTTTATAGGGATAAAGTTTGGACTTTTACCACTGGTTGTTATAATGGAATGATCGTTATAATGTGTGGTTGTTATGAAGAACGTTGACAGTAATAACATATGCATTTCCACAATTGTGGCACCTAGAAGCAAAGGGGTGTAAGTGACAAAATTGAACATTTCGAGAGAAAAAGTGCAAATGACAGGGAAAGCACTATTCTATATTGTGGCAAGAGATGTTAGGGGTAGCCCTAACAGGTGCTATCCCCCAACATGATTTGGAAAAAAAATAGCATTAAAGGTCCCTTAAGATCCAAACTTTGAAAGTGTTTTTTTCAGAACCATTTTTTGGTCACTTACATCCCTTTGCTTCTCACTGCCTTAATTGTGTTAATTTCCAGAATGAATTTCTGCCTCCTATGCCGCCCTTTTTGTAATATGCCACTTCGTAGCTAAGTTAAGTTGGTTACAAAAGCACTTGCATTTCTCAATTGCACGTGCAAATGACTAAAAGGAGCCCGAAAACCAGCTTCAGGAAACAGAGCAGACGAATCACAGAAAGGGATCATTCAAAAATGATGTCACACTTCGAGGGAGGAGGGGGCATTCGTGAAATTGTGAAAAAGTGACAAGGGGAGGGGAGGGTAACAAGAAGTGTGACATCATGCATTATGCAACAGTGTGATATGTGACAAAGGGGGGAGGGGGGGTCAAATAAATGGGTAAAAAGCGTGACGTCATTTATGAATGGCCCCAAAGAGGAAATGCATAGCTCCTTTCTTCAATCGCATATCTTGAGTTGTGCTCCTAAGTTTAGCAACCCAGTGATGAGAGAAGGTTTGCCATATCTAGCTACCTATCAAACTATTTTAGTATTATGCTCCTGGCTAAATTTTGCTACAAACATCGCAAGTGACTTGCACAAACCAGAAAATTAGCTTTCTACATGGAAAAGGAATTTTTTTGATGCTTCAACACTTTTGGGATATATTGCCTCACTTTTTAGTTTCTATATACAGACATTGTTAAGAAATTTTACAGCTTTTTTAGCTATTTTTTCAATTGCAAAATGACGTATAATATTAACATGATAAATGGCATAGTAATTAAGTTCAATGAGAATGTTATGATTTTTTTTGCCTTAAAAAAATTAATTAATTAGTTTAATTTTTTAAAAAATGAAAGAAAAAAAAGAAAAGAGAGGGAAAAAGACAAATGGATATAAGGAGCAAAAATTGAACTTGACTGTATTGCAATCATCGTTTCAAGATATATAAGCAGGCAATATTGTGGTTTTATTACTTTCCATAGTAAGAAAGAGAAATTTTCCAATTGTTTTATTTGTAACCTATAAGAACACCTTTTTTTAGCTGCATTCAAGGCCGCATCCAAAGGGAATTTCAGTAGGGAGGAGCCTCAAGCCACCGCCCTCCCACCGAAATTCCGAAATTTTTCGCAATGTAGCAAGTACTTCTCCCAGAAACTTTCCGTAGCACAAGTGCATAGCTGCCAACCCTTCCTCATTTTGCAGAAGCTTTCCTCATTTAGTCCCTATTTTCTGCTTTTCTGCATAAATGATAAGATCTTCCTCATTTTTTCTAAGAGTAATACAGTATGACACACCACTCTTAAGGCGCATCCAGATTAAGATGCACATGCATTAAAAAACCAAGTCTGAACTGAGTTTTCCCCACATGCGTCACAAATGTTTCCTAACCACTCCATAGATCGATAAATCATTCATCATTCAGGCTCGGTGCGCCCGGCTTTAGCTTCGACCAATTGGCTCAAAACTCAAACTACCATCGACATGGCATCTGGTTTACAGTGTAGCTATTTTTCCCCCTCAAGGCAATATATTTGAACATGACAATTTTTTGCACAAGAAATGAGAAAGAAATGCATTTGCTTACAAGTTTTTACTTTTTAAATTTGCAGCATTTTGTTTCATAATAGATAATTAAAGGTCTTGAACAGTCTGATTAATTATCATGGCAAAAGATTTGTTTTTAAAATATAATTAGACCAAATCCCTCATTTTATAAACATGTGTTTTGTTGAAAACATCAACATGAAATAATTGTAAACGTTCAGTAATGATAATAAAACTTAAATTATAGTTACTTTAATCATCCATGGTATAATTTGGCATTGCATAAAATCTTCAGCATTTTACGTAATTTCTTCTGCAAATTTTTAGATTATCTTCTGCATTTTTTAGAATAAATTAGCAGGTATGTTTAAGTATGTGGAAGTCAAGGCTCCCCCCCCCCCCCCCGAAAAATATTTTTGGGAATGGCCTTGGTTGCATTGTTTTCCTTACGTGTGAAATGTCTTTTAACTTGGAATTTTACGTTGTACCTGAATTTTCAAAATTTGTTTTGTGAACCTCCATTTGAATGACCCAGGAGCCGCCACTGTATACAGCAACTATTATCAAAAATTTGTGTAACTTTTTTTAAGTAAATTTAAATAATTTAGATCACTAATTCTACAGTAACTATGGATTCAGCGAAATAAAGTCAAGTGCTAATGCAAAACTTTTTATTTTTCAAAAACTGCTCTTATTATTATTATTTTGGCAACTTAAATGTGAACTTAGATTATCAATTATTAATTTTTTTCACAAGATTTCTTTAGGTTGTTTGTTAATACACATTCTTATAATATGATGTCACATTTGAAGATACGAGGATAATTCTAAAAGTAAAGAACATTTTTTCTCTAGATGTTTATTCAAAATAATGAAAGGAAACTTTTTTAAGAACATATTTTGATATCTTATAGATTTTTCGATGCATTTAGATATCACATTTATCATAACACTCTGCCAGCTTTCTTATGTCTTCGGCATACTTATAAGCTGTCTTCATGACAGGATTTGTTTCAACAGTTAATTGGGGAGTTTTCAGACATCTGCTTTTAAGGCATCGAGTGATCACTTTCTTTTCCCCTACTTTTTAGGTTGTATGATTTCTTAGGCAAAAACCCCTAAGGAAATGATGACTGATTGGAAGCGAAACTTGACGGCACACAATGATCTTCATTAAATTATAATCAATATTCAATGGGGAAGACATTACATGTCCATGTGACAGCTATTTTCACAAAAAGAAAATAATTTAAAAAAGTAATGGAAAAATCTTCATTTGAGGTAGTGCAAAGCAAAGGGATGTGAATGTGACCAGAAAGCAATTCTAAGAAAAATGCATTCAAAGTTTGGACCTTATGGGACCTTTAATGAACATTTTTCTAGATCGCGTAGGGGAGGAGCACCTGTAGAGCTATCACTAACATTTCTTGTCACAATATAGAATGGTGCTTTCCCAATCGTTTGCACCAGTTGTTTCCAAATTTTCAGTTTTGTCACTTACATCCCCTTTGCTTCTGGAACAACAATCTGTATATCTGTTTCATTTTTTAATCAAGAAAAACTATTGCTCACTATTTTTTTTAATTATCATTTTTTAGTCATGTGCAGGACATAAAATTAGAATGACCTATAATTATTTTATTCAAAATTTAAAGAACTTTTGAAGTATTTGTGGTATTGCATCGCTTTTTTTTTATTTTAATTATTTTTTTTCATTATTAATTAATTTATTTTTATTTCTCTAAACTTTTTTATCATTTAATTTTTTATGTAATGCTTCCTTTCAATTAAATTATTCCAAATTATTTTATTTTTCACGAAATCGGTATTTTCGGCACTAAATTCTTTTAACATCAAAATTTTGCTTATTTTAATTACCGATTGGTAAATTCTTTTACCATGCTAAACTTTTTTTAATATAAATCTTTTTCATTCCTTTTTCCAAATTACCATTTTTTTACCAAATAGCCATCTTGTTTTCAACGAAATTGTCGTCCATCTTCGAACATCCTGTCTTGAAGATGTTATCAGGTTGTTTTTGATGCGTCATAGTGATACTTATCTGTTGGTTTTGGTTCAGAATTCGCGAGTCACACTTGATTGGTTCCCGCTGAAATTCCTCCTGCGCTCTCATTGGCGCACGTGACGTGCGCCGTTGCCATCTGAAAAATTGCGTGAGGAGAAAGTGACGGAAAACGAATGAGAATCGCTGTGAGATCCGTGCCGTAGAGTCATCGGCCCTGCGCGCTCCTGTATGCGAGCGATATTGTTGGAGACATGGATGGATGCTGTCGCCAAGCCATAATGTTTTAAATTTTTTAAAATTTTATCCATTCTCACCAGAATCTCGACTCCTTCATCGATGCCCCAACCTTTTTCCGCCTAGCGACTCCCGATCCAGGGTGACGTCGCATCACTATGATATCCGAGCTGAGCGGCTTGTGGTTGTTGAATAGGAGCTGAAACATCAGTCTCATTCGCATGGCTACAAAGTATCCCTGAGGATCCTAACCAGCGATGATTGCGATTGAGTTTTCACCTTCGTTCGGCTTGCAAGCCTTTGTTTTCTACAAAAGTTTCATCATCTGAACATCTGCTTTTTATTCACCACCTTTCAATAATGGCAACTGTAAGTCAGGTCAAGATATACAAAATTATCCCTATGTTCATTTTTTTATAAAGAGTAATGCATTCAGTTTTTGAACAATAGTTATATTTTTTTTATCTTTTTGGTGATCACTTAAAAGTTTTTTTTATAATATGTGACCCTCCAAAAAAAATTCCTTGCTATTTTTCTGTAAAATTGTTGTTACGTATTTTTTTTACAACGATCTACACACCAGCAACTAATGGGTAAGTCGAATCTTTCCTCTTTTCATTCTCAAATTAAAAGCATTTCAAGGTAGTCCTTGAAATGGGGAATTATTGTGGCACTTCGCGATTAAAAACATTATTATGTGCAACCACTATTTCGGCCTAATCAAAATTTTCTGGGAAACTAAATTCTAAAAACATTAAATAAACGAAATCTTAATTCCAACTGGGGGGTGTAACAACACAAATTTGTGCCGCGAATAAATTTTAACTCGTTTAATTTTCAACGTTACACTGGTAACAACACAGTATTTTTGGTTTTTCTCCAAATGAATTCTCTATTTTTTTACTTGAAGAATACTTGGGATTAAGGCATTTCCCTACTTTAATTTATTTGGATGGTATGCATTAATATTTACTATGTGTAATGAGTTTATCATATATATATCTATATATAATACATATAATATTACTATTATAAATAACTTATTATGTTATTTAAGAGAAGAGAATGAACATTTAAAAAGTACTTAAGAGATTCCAACTTCCTCAGTTCATAAAATTTAGACTTTTAATAAACAGACTTTGCTATGTTTTTGATTTAACATAAGGAAGAAAAGCATGCACCTAACTAATGGAAACAAAAGAAAGTTTATGTGCAAAATCAGAATTAATTGAATTAGTTACATGAAACAACAACAAAAAAAAAAGTTAAAAAGGCATGCATCATATTGTTGCAAACATACCTCTTGAAATTTATCATGTGCAAAAAATTCCTTAGTGAAGAAATCAATTATTTTAATTTCACATCTTTGTTTTCTTTGTTTAATTATCACATCACATTGAAAAACACAAAATCTGAAAATAAACAAATTAGGCAACAAAAGAAAAGTTAAAAAAAACATGCTTAATATTCAAAAGCAGGCAATAGCGATGTTCAAAAACGCCATTTCACTTTTAATTGACAAAGGAACTAAATAACCATGCAAAATAAAATAATTAAAGACAAATACACATGCAAACAAGAGTCACGCAAACAAGAGTCACACAAAAAAAAAATTCAGACATGACATACAATTTTAGACAATAGTTGATACCAACCTATATTATCAATTATTTACAGAAACTCTTACTACTACTACTGTACAAGAAACACAGCATGGGATTACATTGCCTTATATAGTATCATTTTATCTTTCAAATTCTTGACTATTGATACAAAAATTTATAAGTTTCAGATTACAAATGTTTCCTACCTACTGTAAATTAATTCACAATAATAAAGCAAACCCTAGCAGAGTGCAACATAAAATTATCAAAACATATTACTAAATATCAGTGGTGTAATCAAGGGGCGACACAGGGGGATGGTGTCCCCTTACCTTTTTATTTTGATACAAGCGTCCCCCCAAATTTTTTACATTTTAACAAAAGCAAATCTCCCACTTTTGATTTCAATTGCTTCTCTTTCTATGAATAATCGTCCCCAACTTTTTTTTTTCAGGACTACACCACTGCTTTTTCTCCACCAGACCCCTACCTGTTAGCCGAGGCCTTAGGATTGTTTACGCACGGGGAAAGGTAGTGGGGTCTACGGATTTTACATGCACATATCCCCAAGTATACATGGTGGTCTTCAGTGGGTATCGAACGCGCGACCTTCCAGGTGGAAGTCCGACATGCTAACCACTAGGCTACCACAGCCCTTACTACACCACTGCTAAATATAAACAACATGAAGTTAAAAAATAATATAATAAAGAAATATTAATGCATTTAAAAATTAAAGAAAACATAAGAAATGCCAGGCAATAACATAATGATAAAACAAACTGAACGTCACTCATTAGAAAACTGAAATGAACCTGTAAGAGTAAGATATTTTCAAAGTTTCTTTTTCTTTTTTTTCTTAACAATTCTTGGAAAAGTGTCAAACCAGGACTTTTTGCTACCTTGGATAGTTTGCTTTATTAAACTTGTGAAAATGGGCACCCCTGCAAAGGTGCTGTTGCAAAACAAAAGGCCTGAAAATCGTCTTAGTCTATCCCATTCTTTCTCAAAGTCCACAAGGGTTAAAAAAGGCTTATGGACCCAAAAGTTATTATGTTCCAATTTTGAAGCAAATGGAACCAAACTGGGAGGCAGACATTTCAAAATTTAAAAGTTTAAACATAAGGGACATTCTTGTATAGATATATATGAAAGCAATAAATGCTGAAGCAGGAAAACATGCCAAATTAATATCTTGAGAAATTTTTATCTGTTTAAGGAAATCATGGGATCAACCATCAGTCCTACTTGCTTACTTTGTACACTGTGGGGCCGATAATCTAAATTTAGTTTCAATAGATGCTGTTGAAGGAAACATAGAAATTTGTCAGTTTTTCTAAATGGTCGAAAATGTTAAATTGCTATTTTTCTTGTAGCACTACCAAAATAAATTTAAAAAGAAGTTCCATTAGAGCTATACAAGTCTACTTTCCCATATAATTTGACATCATTTTAGATTTTCAACAAAAAATTAATTAATTACATGAATTAATAATAATTATAATAAATCTGAAAACAATCAACTGTACCCTACTCTTAGCTATACAATAACCAAATTTTGGGAAAGCTTAACATTTTCAAAATCTTTGCCAACTAAAATTACAGATTTACTATCAGCATCTGAATTATCTGAATTACTGAGAAGGAAGGAAATTACTGTGAAAGAAAATTTGGAGATCCGAGGTCTATTGCTTCAGAGTTTTCAGCTGTGGAGCTATGAAAACATAAGATAGTTTCTAAGAACTTCAGAAGAAAATAAGAATCTAATATAAGTTTGTCAAGTCTTTTTAAAAACAAATTCCTGTATTCGAATCATTCTCTATTTAAATACACATACATAAATAAGATATAAGATATTAAACTACTCACCCTTGCTTTTTCTACATATTCTTGTTGATTACAATCTTCCCAGAATCCTTTCAGTATTTTTGCAGCTATTATAGCTTTATAAAGATCCTTGGATTCTTCTCCACGATGAACATATGCAAGCAATGAAAGCTGAAAAGAAAGGTAGAAAATAATTTTTTTAATCTGCAAAGAAACTTTACATGCACAACAAACATTTTTCACTGTTGGCAACAGCCCGACGTTTGCCGAGCAATGTCTCATTCTACAGAATTGAGAGTCGATTAACGGCCGTTGCCGGTGTAGTTAGCATTTCTTAAATGTCTTGTAAATATGTATAATAAATAACCCACTTTTCGTAATAAATTATATTTGTTGTATTTGTGCCAAACATCACAATCACGTCAAGATACAACAACGTGGCGACGAGGATTTTCAAGAATCTTTTACATTTAAAAGTCTCGAAGTATCGGCAAGCGGAAAGAAATGGTTACAACCGAAGATTTGTTACAGCAGCCGATGGCTTTGGTAATCTCAACAAATAAACGACTTGAACTTTTGGAAGAAACCAGTCGTCAAAGTTCCTCAACAACTGCAGTTTCAAATGCAGCCGATAATATTGAGTTTTTAATGGAAACTTTCGCTAATGGAATCGGTGATTTTGTTTATGACGCAGAAAGTGGACTTTCGTTCGATAAGTGGTACACACGGTATGAAGAAATTTTCATTACCGATGCAGCTAAATTGGATGACGCCGCAAAGGTAAGATTGCTTCTACGTAAGTTAGACCTAGCATCTTACAATAAATATATCAATTACATTCTTCCAAAGAAATTCAAAGATGTGTCATTTAACGATACAGTTAGCCAGCTGAAATCTATTCTTAGTCCCAAACAGTCAGTGTTTCATAAAAGATTTAACTGTCTTCAAATTAAAAAGAATGACTGGGATGATTTCGCCACATATGCAGGCATTGTTAATAAAAAATGCGAGCATATTGAGTATAATCAACTCGATGTAGAACAATTCAAGTGTCTTATTTTTATCAGCGGTCTTAACGCGCCAAAGCATTTTGAAATTTGTGCCAGATTGCTACAATTAATGGATAAACAATCTGCCACATCGCCAATTGACATTCGTAAATTGGTAGAAGAATGCCAAGCTTTCACTTCATTTAAAGAAGACGCAGCGATGATACAACAGTTCAACCCCACAAAATCATCAATTAACAAAGTTTCAAATGAAAAATTTGCGAAATTTGGCGAGGAAAAATTTGGAGAATCCCGCACTGTAAAATCGACTGATTTTAAGTTTGGAAAGAATTACGCCAAGCGTGGTGCGTCATCGCCAAAGCAAGATAACAGGGGACTAAAGTCGCCAAGATATCCTTGTTGGTTTTGTGGTGAAATGCATTTCGCAAAGAACTGTACTTATTCGAAGCATCAATGCCAAAAATGTCATAGAATAGGACATAAAGAAGGATATTGTAATAGCGGTCGCCAAGCAATTCCGACTAGACGAGGGAAAAAGAAAATAAAGAATTTTTCGCCAACTATTCAAGCGATTACGACTAGACAGGTGCAAAAGGAAATAACGACGTTTTCGCCAAATACTGAAGCCCTTTTTGCTGTAAATAAAGTTTCTTTCGAAGATAAAAGGAAATACATTACAGTTAAAATAAATAATGAATTAGTTAGATTACAATTCGACACAGCTTCTGACATCACCATTATTTCTGAAAGTACATGGGAACAAATAGGAAAACCTATGGCGAACAAAACCAAATTTTCTGCCAACAGTGCATCTGGTAATCCAGTAAAACTAACTCATAAATTTGACTGCGAAATTACAATTAACGTTACTACAAAAACTGGAACTTGTTTCGTGACAAAAGTGCCAAATCTTAATTTATTTGGAATACAACGGATAGAACTTTTCAACTTGTGGGACGCTCCGATGTCTTCAATATGTTGTAGTGTCTGCTTTGTATCGGACGAAAGTTTTAATTCGCAACTTGTCAGGGATTTCCCTGCAGTGTTTTCGACAGAATTAGGTCGTTGTACGAAAACAAAGGTAACACTACAGTTAAAAGATGGTGTTCAACCAATTTTTAGAAACAAGAGACCAGTGTCTTATGCAGCACTTCCAAAAATTGAAGAAGAGTTACATAGATTGGAAAAGTTACGAATAATTTCCCCAATTGACTATTCAGCATGGGCAGCACCTATCGTAGTAGTCAAGAAGCCTAATGGAAAATTACGTATATGTGCAGATTACTCAACAGGACTGAATGATGCATTAGAATTGAACAATCATCCATTACCTGTTCCAGAGGATATTTTTGCAAACTTAGCTGGAAATTGTATTTTCAGTGTGATAGATGTCCGATGCCTATTTCCAAGTTGAAGTAGATGAACATTCAGGTAAATTGCTTACCATAAACACTCATAAAGGTCTTTATAAATTTAATAGATTGCCATTTGGAGTAAAACCAGCACCTGGAGAATTTCAGAAAATTATTGAGGCTATGATTTCTGGTCTTAAAAACACCAGTGTTTACCTCGATGATATCATGGTCGCAAGCAAATCTGTTTCTGAGCATAAACGGCATTTAAAAGAACTTTTTGCAAGGCTTGAGGACTACGGTTTTGTAGTGCGTCCTGAAAAATGTTGACTGTTTTTACCCCAAATTGAATATTTAGGGCACATAATAGATGGAAATGGACTTCGTCCAAATCCAAAGAAAATTCAAGCTATTAAAAAAATGCCTGTTCTGAAGAACATTTCTGAGCTACGATCCTTATTGAGAGCTATAAATTATTATGGAAAGTTTGTACACAGACTTCAGCAACTCAGACAACCATTAGATAATCTTCTTCGTAAAGATATTGAGTGGAAATGGACTAAGCAATGCGACAAAGCTTTTGATGACATCAAGAAAATTTTGCAAAGTGATCTTCTTTAGACTCACTATAATCCAGAATTGCCAATCATTGTAGCAGCTGACACATGTAATACGGGAATTGGAGCTGTAATACATCACGAATTTCCAGACGGTTCAAGAAAAGCAATTTTTCACGCTTCACGAACTTTGTCAGCCACAGAGCAAAAATACAGTCAAATAGAAAAAGAAGGACTTGCATTAATTTTTGCCATAACAAAATTCCACAAAATGGTTTATGGTCGGGAGTTCATATTGGAAACTGATCATCAACCTCTGTTACGCATTTTTGGATCATCAAAAGGCATTCCCGCTCGTACTGCAAATAGACTTCAGAGATGGGCTTGTATCTTATTGGCCTACAATTTCAAAATTAGATATATTTCCACTGATTCTTTTGGTTACGCAGATATATTATGAAGACTGATTAATTCCAAAATCCAACCAGAGGAGGAAATCGTCATTGCCTCAGTTCATCTGGAAACAACGGTAAATCAAATTTTGGAAGATTCAGTTAATTCAGTCAACATCACACACAAATCTATCCAGGAAGAAATTAAGAAAGATGAAGTCGCTCAAAAAGTTATAGAGTTTCTTGACCATGGTTGGCCATCACATAAAAATCAAATTCCCGAAGAGATTCGACCATATTTTAACAGAAAAGATTCTCTATCAGTTGTGAAAGGATGCCTGATGTTTGGTGAACTAGTCATTATTCCAGATAAATTTCGAAGCAGAATTCTAAAAGAATTGCACAAAGGACATCCTGGAATGGAACGCATGAAGTCATATTCTAGAAGTTACGTTTTCTGGCCTTCAATAGACAAGGACATTGAAACTTACGTCAAAACGTGTCATTCATGCCAAACTTCTCGAAAATCACCAACCAAGACATTACTGCTTTCTTGGCCATTAGCAAAAGAACCATTTGAAAGAATTCATATCGACTACGCAGGTCCAATAGATGGTTATTACTTCCTGCTCATCATAGATGCAAATAGCAAATGGCCTGAAATTTTCATTACGAAAACAATCACTTCATCTACAACATTGAAATTTATCGAACAAACTTGTGCCAGATATGGAGTGCCAAAAATTATAGTTTCTGACAACGGTACTCAGTTCACAAGTAATCTTTTTGATGATTTCTGCAAGAAAAATGGTATACAGCACTGTAGAATACCTACACATCATCCTCAATCAAACGGTCAAGCAGAGATTTTTGTAGACACTTTCAAAAGAGGAATTAAGAAAATTCAGCAAGGGGGAGATCTACAAGCTGCCCTTAATACATTTCTATTCACTTACCGGTACACACCAAACAAATATATTGGAAATAAATCACCTGCCGAACTGATGCTTGGAAGAAAACTGAGAACAGTTTTGGACTTGATTCGTCCCTCTGACGACACAGCTGCCAAAATGAATGAAAAACAAAATTTTCAGTTTAATAAACATCATGGCGCAGAAAATAGATTCTTCAAAGAAGGTGATTTAGTTTATGCTAAAGTGTACTCAAATAACAACTGGAAATGGGAGCCAGGAAAAATAGTAGAGCGTAAGGCTCAAGAAACACATGTCCTTTACAATGTGTTTCTTGAGTCGAATGACAGAATACGACTCGTTTGCTCTCATGCAAACCAACTACGCTATCGGTATGAAGCAAGTACAACACCATGTCCTAATTCCAATCCATTTGTTGACGAGTTCAGAGCCTGACTCGCTGCAGCAGGACACATGCCTCAACTTCATAACTGAGAAATCAGAAATAGATGAATCTCTATTGAGTGAGTTTGTTACTCCACCCGACACTTCAACAACTTTGCGGGCCAGACCACCAAGAACCACCAAACGTCCTGAAAGATTCAAGGACTATGTCATGACTTAAAGGGGGAAGATGTTGGCAACAGCCCGACGTTTGCCGAGCAACATCTCGTTCTACAGAATTGAGAGTCGATTAACAGCCGTCGCCGGTGTAGTTAGCATTTCTTAAATGTCTTGTAAATATGTATGATAAATAACCCACTTTTCGTAATAAATTATATTTGTTGTATTTGTGCCAAACATCACAATCACGTCAAGATACAACATTCACGTAACAAATTAGATAGTTAAAATACATATTAAGCAGAAATCTTTGAAATTAAGATCTCTAGGAAAGGTCCCAAGCAAAAAGATAACAGAAAGAAAAAAAATGCTGCATAAATTTTTAAAGATCTTTAAAATTAGTTAAATTTCAAAAGAAATGTAATAAAAAAGGTGCCATGAAGGAAGGGAAATGAGTCAACATCTCCATTACCAACTATCTTAGCTACAAATTTAATTTTTTCAAGGTAGCATTCATTTTATCTTGAATGTGAAACAATGGAATTTCTTTGTAAAACTAGTTGAGACAATTTAAAACAGAGAAGTTTATCCGTCCCAGTGCATGCCCCATAAGTATGCGTACCACACTTTAGAAAACACTGCTATAAAATAAACCGGTTGTAACACTCTAATTAAAACTATTATTTCATTTTTATAAAAAGGAAGTAAAATGGAGTTTGCAAGAGTCTGCAGCCTACATCTAAATTTGAGAGAAGCTCCACTGAAAGAAGCTCTAGGAAGTGAAAGATTCCACAGTGACGAGGCAGTACAGACTAGGGATGCAACTAATATTCGTCCACTATTCGGTATTCAGCCTACTCGGCCCCTTGGCCGAATAGTCATTTCATCACCTAGCCGAATATCCGGCCTGGCCAAATATTGATGGACTATTCGGCTGAATAGTTCTACAGCAGTAGAAATGTAAAAAAAATTAAGAAATCAGTAGATTTTAAACATTTAAAATTGTATTATAATTATTGCAAAATAATGCATTAGTAGGTTGATAGTTTTAATAAATAAAAATAATTTAGAAGAAAACTTCTTTCTTTAAACCTTGTTTCAGGCTGACTGAGCGAAAACAGGTTTTAAAGTTGTAATATTGTATTTTATATTTAGCATTTGCTCTCAAAAGCGGCAATAGTTCATTATGATAGAGAATATGAGAAATTAATTTTGTTATAACAAAGTGGAAGTCAGACTTTGTTTGGGTAGACTGATTTATTGTGAATATTGGGTAAGAGAGAAATGTGAAAAGCCTAGAATATTTAGATAGTATAAGTTATTTTTGAAAAAATAACTTATAAAATATAAAATATATTCCAGTTAAATGTATTAAATTTTAATAGTTCTTTTAAAAATAAGTATGTAAAAACCCCCATAAAATAAAAATATTAACTTTTATAACTTTTAAAATATCTCACTAAAACAGTTTTGAGCACGGTAAAAGTTCATTAAACAATAGAAGTTCTTTCATTTGAATTAAATAATTAAGTAAAATAATGCTAATGCTTACTTCCATAAAACCTATCATTTCTATTCCACTTGTGGATGAAACTCTTAGTTTTATTACATTCAAAACCATAGAGAAAATAGATTAATTTGGAATATTTTTAAATTCTTAACAAACAGAATTTAATCATACATCATAGTTTGGGTGTAATTGGTGTTTGACTTCGTGAATAATTTTAAATTTAACAAATACTTTCTATTACAGCTATTTTCTAGAAATTTTAATATTCCGCCGCCGAATATTCGGTATTCAACCTAAGACATTATCCGAATATTCGGCTTCGGCCTATTCAGCTTAACAGAAATGGCCGAATATTCGGTATTCGTCTTTCATCTATTCGGCCAAATCACTATTCGTTACATCCCTAGTACAGACTCTTATGTGCAATTAGCTGATGACACGCCCCTCTTCTTTTTTCGATGAAGGCATCAAGAAACTATCAATCTGTTGAGAAAAATGCATTCAGAAATCCGGAGATTATATAGAAAAATAATATGTAGATTTTATTTTGATATCTTGTATAAATAAATTTCTTAAAAACAATTTCAGTTTATATTTGATTACCCCTCGTATATATAATTTTTTCATAACTTGTCTAATAATTCAAAAAAAAAAAATCATATTGCAAGCAGAGTTTGTTGATTTACACCAAGTGTTTTTAATCCTCTATTAATTTTAGTGTTGTTCTAAACATATAACATGTTGCATTAACAACCTCTATTTCAAGCAAAACTTCACAGATCCCTCTGCCTGTGTGTGTATATAGCCAATATCATAATTATTATACATTTTTTAATTTCACAATACAGTATGGGACCTCAAATCCGGAACGCTCGGGGCCGTGATCTTTCCGAATTTCGGAATTTTCTGGACTTTGGGTCCTCGTTCAAAAAATTTTGTAAGTAGCATCGTAGCCCATATAATTTTCTACGGAACTTTTGATTAGTATACATGCACGTTACCATCTTTTGCTCATTTATAGCATTTTTATTATCGTATATACTCGCCTATAAGTAGCGAAATTTAGAACAAAGAACGAAGTTGGAGTAGGCTTACATTCAAGGCAAAGCATCGAAACATCTAGACTTTTCCGATGTTATTTTAACCTCTGTAATTAAGCAATAAAAGAAAAGAATTCTGTCAAATTTCGATATGATTTTATATTCTCTAGCCTCTAAATTGTATAAAACGATCAGACTATCGGGAAAATGCGAAAAACGCGGATTTTCAATTTCGCGAATGTTTGGTATCGCGCAAAAATTAGAGCTCATTTAAAAAAATAAACGTAAGTAAACTACAAGAAAGTTTAAAAAGCCAATTCAATGATATTAACTCAGAATTAAAGCAACAATTAAGAAAAACTAATAGCAAAAAGGAGCCCTTTTCAGAAAATCGCGAAATAATTTTTTTTAAAACAGCACCATTTCCGATATTAAACATATTCATTATATTTTATTCTTTCTCTTTAAAACGCCTATTTCCAAAAAGATAGTGCAAAACATTTCTTGATTTTATTTCAAAGCAATAAATAATAGAAACCCCTAATTGAAAAAACAAACCCTTTTAAGAAAATAGCAAAATAATTAACGGCCCATTTCCGATCTAAAACATATTTATTATTTTATTTTCCTTCTCTTTAAAATGCCCATTTCCAAAAAGGTGCGAAACATTTCCCGTTTTTTTTCTTCGAAGCAACAATTAACAGAAACTCATAATCGCAAAAACGAACCCTTTTTAGAAAATCCCGAAATATTTTTTTGAAAACGGCACATTTCCGATCTAAAACATGTTTATTACATTTTATTTTCATTCTCTTTAAAACGCTAATTTCCAAAAGACGGTGTGTTTTTAAAAGCAAATAAGGTTTTTTCTCAACTGCCGATTTTTTCGAAAAGTTACGAATTTTGGGTTTTCTGGATTTTGGGACATCTTAACAGCACAGCATAACTCATTCTATTATTCATATTGCAATTCATGGTAATAATGATCCACATTATATGTTTTCAATTTTAATAATAGTATTTTAGATCTATTTAATGAATACTGCACAATAAATAATCCAGAATGATAGTGTTTAAAGCAACATCATTTAGAATTTAGAATACATATCTTAAAAGTGTTTCATCCACGGTTCATAATAGCTAGTTTTTTTTTCTTTTAAAATATTTTTTATCTTAGAAAATTTTAATAAAGATATTTGATTAAAACAAAAAATTTCAGCTTTTAGTAATATAGTGAGCAGATGATTTTTCTAAATGGCTAAGTTAAAAAATATTTCAAGTTATTTCACTAATAAAATAGAAAACTGCTTTAAAGTGCACTCAATGCAAAATAAAGTGCACATAATTGTTTGCTTTTTTTTTTTTTTTTTTCCAGCTTTCAAGAGCAAAAGTATTCAGATAAAATTTGTTCTTTTTTCTGTAGTTAAAGACTATAATTCCTGGTAGGGTTAAATTTTATTTGATTAAAATTTATTTATCTATATTATTATTTAACAATATCTACTACCATGAAAATAGCTTAAAATGTGCTCTTGCATAATGTTTAACATGTCATACTATAATTAAAACCATGAATCCTGATTGCAAAAAAAGAAGCATACTAGCAGAGTCAAAATATTTTGTTTTCAGGCAAGTGTACTGAGCTTAAATATTAGTAAATGAGCCTTTTTACAAATAAAAATTTGTGAAAAGACCGATTTTAAGATATGGAATATTGTGACAGGGCTGTAAGATGGACCAAATTAATTTAGACTGGCATCAACCAAAGCCATAACCAGATTTTTTTTTTTTTTTTTTTGGGGGGGGGGGGGAAGAGTCAAGGGTGACCTACACACTTATGTTAAGTAAAGTTTCAAGGAGGAATATGTGCTTCATTGCGAAAATTTTCAGGATTCCCCCCCCCCCCCTCCCTCCGCTAGAAACGGCCTTGGCATCAACCCTTGCCTAAATTCAAAAATGAACTTCCAAAATTCTTCTTGAAGAGAATTAAGAAAGCATTTTATACTCTCTCATGAAGAATAATTAGGAATATCATACCCTCTGAATTAACTTCCAACGATCTTGAAAAATACTTGACATAGTGTTGTACCTGGAACATAAAACAAAAATAAAACATTTTGAAAGCAATACACTTTACGCAGGTAATACTACAGTAAAACTAGAGAAAATACTCAGAAGAAAAGTTAGCAATATTACAATAATATAGAATTTAAGATATAAATTAAAAATATTTTTTAAGTAGATATCAATGTAGCACGAATGCCCGAAAGAAATATTATAATGGGAAACAAAATTCATAAAATAAAAAAACAATTTGTTAAATATTCCCTTATACATTAAACAAGAGCACCTATCACTCTTTTCAATGCAAAAAATTTACTTCCAATGCTAACACACCACATAAAATTGAAATGTTTGGTCAAAACATAGAATATTACACCATCAGAAAAACCAAATTTTTATGTATGATTTAAAAATTAGTCGGTTCTTTAGCCAAGAAGAATTAATGTAACATATACTGAAAAAGACAGAAATTTCCTAAAATCATCTTTAGATATTTCTCAAGCATTAATATTTTGTAGAATAAAGTACCGAATTGCGAAAATCACGAAACAAATGTAATTTTTTTATAAATTAAAGATTGATCTAATTAAATAATTAACATGCTTCAAACAATTTACTTTTTCAACTTTGGCTTCTTGTGTCAATCTATTACAAAAACTCCCCTTCTTATAATGCCGACGAGAAAATTGAGTAATATGGAGGGAGGACTTAATTTTTTTCCCCCACCCTTCATATAAACATTGTTTTAGTTTTGTTATATTACATCACATTCAGCGAGTTTACGCATTATAGTGAATCACGACAGTTATAAACCTATAGTCCTTCCTTTTCATTTTAGATTGCCGAAAAAAAAAAAATGGCCTGGCCGTTTCAAGAATGAACCGTATGTATTCAACATATATTCCCATCATATTCCTTTTTCTTGGTGATAATTATTTTTCATTACAAGACCGGAATTACAGTATAACCCCGATTTCACGCCTGTCTGTGGACTTTCAAATGCTATGAATGGGAATCGTTAAATCGGGGAGACGAAATTCTGTAATTTCCATAAGGTTCAATCCCGAATTTAAAAAAAGAATACCTGTAAGATTTTTTTCTAACGGGTCTATAATCCTGCCCTGTAGGTGGTCCTGAGTTTTGTACTCTGTATTTGTATAGGGCGTCCGTAAAAAAATAATTAAAAAAAAAAAAAAACGAGAGTTGGAGTTGGCCGACACCAGACATTTGTGGCGGTCAGTGTTAGGACGTGGTGGAGGATTCCCCGGACTTTCCTGACGGAAAGCCAGTGCTTCCGTGCTTTGCCAATAGGTACCTAATGGCCTGGACAGAAGATAGCTCTTATAGGTGTCGAATCGTACAGCCAATATACTCCCCCTCTAGTGAACGAGGGAACGACAGTGTGGAGGTGAGGAGAGAACGATACCAACTATAGATGGGTGAGCCAGTGCCAGGTGTTCTGGCGAGAATTGAAGGCTCGTATCCGCGGTCGGGCGCTGATGAGAGCTTGTGCTCGAGCGGCTCGGTCGGGCGGATGAGTGCGAGTGTTCTCGTGGCGCCATCTATGAGGTGGTTGGGTCTCCATTCGTTGCGTGTAGTTGCCGGGTCACCGGCAGGCCATGGTGACGTGGTGGAGGATGTCTGCCGGAGGCAGGGATAGAACCCGGAACTTCTTGATGGAAAGCCAGTGCTTCCGTGCTTTGGCAAAGTACGGAAGCACTGGCTTTCCATCAGGAAGGTCCGAGGTTCTATCCCCGCCTCCGGCAGACATAATCCACCACGTCACCTCTGTGTCCTCACACACTGACCACCACATTTGGTGACCGGACGTGGTGCATTTAACACAGAAATCCTCCACCATTAAACTGCATTAAACACATTTAACACAGCCTTGCCAGTCAAGCAGGGGCGGACGCAAGGATATGTGTTGAAGGGGGCACCAGGGAGTATGATTCTCTGTCATAAAACTTTTCATAATCGTTCTCAAAAGAATATTTATGATTTTTTACGGTTCCTACAAAAATTTTCGAGAGTAAAGTCCTGAAAATGCCATTTTCGGGTATCAGGGGACCTTAATGGAAGAGATTAGGGATTGGAGAAGAAAATTTAGCAATTAAAGTCCTAAAAACATGGCTTTAGTGGATTTTTGACGAATTTAAGAAATGATGGTTCTCCTAGAGAAAATTTTCAAAACTGTGTAATCAAGAAAACAGTTCTAGATTATAATTTTAAGTTATATATTTTTGCTGATGTTAGTGAAACGAAAAGTTCGTGGGCTTACCCATAAATTTTTCGAGATTAGAGTCCTTAAAACGCAGTTTCAGTCGATCATCGGTGAAGTTAGGAGAAAAGGGGGGAGGGAAGAAGTTTCAGTCCTCCAGTAGAACAATATCAGAAATGGAATTCTAAACACAATTAGTTTTTCCTTGATTACATTGGGAGAAGTCTTCTGTATTCCCTCAGGAAAGCTTGCAAATTGAAGTAGTCAGTCAAGCAGGGGCAGACGCAGAAGTATAATTTTTGGAAGAGGGCTACAGAGGGAGCATAAAATGTTTCTCTCTCATAAGACTTCATAATCGAGTTCTCAAAAGAGTATTTATGATTTTTTACTATCCCTTAAAACCCATTTATCTACGTTAAAGAATCTGCCCTAAGTCAGTTTACGTTCGTATACATCCTTATTAGAGCGTTTTTATCGGTTTTTATGCTGCAAAAACACAGCGGTGCCCACCCCCTTATTAAAAAGCTGTGGAGCCCCTTGGTGGAACCAACCAGAAACCCTATAGCACCTCTGAAAAACAATCTGTTATTAAACGGATTTTTCGTCAGTTGCAGCAAGTGGAAAATCCTTTTCAATATTGTTATATTTGATTATTATTGCCTTGCTTTTTTATTTTTCCTTTTTCCCGCAAAAACTTTCATCAAAAAAAAAAAAAAAGATTCAAAAGAGTTTTAAAGACCCAGAATTTGTTTACCATTTGGCAACTGCATAATCGTAAAAAACGTATTTTGCTTCAAAATGGAAGAAGGTAAGCCTTTTTAGTTACCCACCGGTTAGAGGTAACAATTAGAGCAACGTTATATTTTTGTACCGAAAAAGGGATACTATGTATATATTTTTTCATTAGTAATCGGTAAAATTCGTAATCTTTTACTAGCAGGTATTTCGTTATTATATTTCACCTTTCGTTAACTCATCATTGCCTTGATGCAAAGAACTTCTAAATCATTTTTCTTTATTATTTGTAACTTCTAAATGTGCTCCAAGTGTAGGTTATCTTTTCCAGCTTTAGAACATGTGTTTAAATAATATTTTTTATCATATTATAGTTGATCAAGAAGTGACCGGTACTGCCGAGACAGTTACCAAGGAAGCTGCTCCAGTCGAAGAAAAGCAGGTAAATTTTATTTTCAAGAAGGATGTTTCACGCAGTAAATATCACTTGTGGGGAATATGTTTCCTATTTCTTATGATACACAATGCATCATAAAGATATTCTGGTTATATGTTATTGTACTTGTCCATTTTAACTTGACTAAAAAGGGAAAGACCTTTCGCCAATTTGGCGATTAGGCGATTTCGATCGTCAAACTATATAGCATTAAATTTTTTCTTGGCGCTTTTTGTATATTTATTAGGGAGACCGAAACGTGATATTCCTTTTTTTTTTCTACATTAAATAAAATTCAAGCGGATGAATTTTTATCAAGTTTTTATTTTTAATCAATTATACATCCACCGTTATTATCAATAACCTATTGCAATCTAATGTGCACATTTTCAATGCCGGATCGGCGAAAATCAATTGGTTCTCGGTGAAGCCGCTAGACTTCAGAAATTACGGGTGACTGGGCCCCAGGACTTCCAAATTTATGGGTCCCTATCCAAAAAATAACATATCATGGTTTTAAAGATGCCAGGGATGGTAGCAGTAAGGATTTGCATTTTCTGAACTTTAGAAAAAAATTCCTGAACCTTGATTCTTTTTAATAGGTACTGTATTGTCAGGCATATAAGATGAAATGCGATTGTTTAAGTTGTATACTTTATGAAATATACTTGGATCAGACAAAAATGGATAAAAGTACTATAAAATATGACAGCAGAAAAATGGTTAAAAAGAATCGTGTACTATTTTAATAAAATGTGTGGATTATTAAAAGAAGTAATACAATAACATCTAAATAATCATAAGAATGATAAAGAAATGCTATTAAAATTATTTGCATGTATTTAATTCAACTCTTTTGCACACTTCAGTCTATTATTTCCTGCATCAATTATGGCTTTTGCTGCTTCAATATCTTTCATATTTTTTTCATTTTAATACTGCTTGCAGTCTTTTGCTTCCTTAATCTTCTATGCAAAAAGTGCAGAAAACGCTGAAATTCGTATTCACGAGTTTTGTGTAAATGGTGGATTGTAAGTTAAGAGCTTGTTTTTAAAAAATAAATCAAATAATACTGCAAGAAATTAAAGTGCAGAAACTTTTTTTTTTTTATATTAGTACAGAATAAAAGCAAAAATTAACAAATAAGATAACTGCAAAAACGAACCCTTTACAAAAATCACGATCGCAAAAAGGGAAACTACATATTTCTGATTATAATTACATTTCAGCCTCCTTTTTAAATCATTTATGTCTAAAAATACACAGCAAAAAAGTTCCCAATTTTTTTTCTCAAAGTAGGAAGTTCTACTTACATGCGAATTGACTTATATGAAAATAAGATTTTGATAAAAGTAAGAAATTTTATCTGTTTAATACTTAATTAAACCTAAAAAATAATTGAAATGAAAAATAAGATTCCTATAAAGGATGCAGAAAGATTGAGCAATGAAAAGAACGCAGGAGTTTCCTTGTTTGCACAGGGAAATTAGGCCCACATAAATTTGAAGTATTGCTGCAATTGACCAAGAAATATATTGTTGCAATTGAAAGGGAAAAATTCAAAATGAGGACGAAACATTTAACCTAGTTGAGCAAAAAAATTACAGTATTTTCAGAACTCTACCACTCCTGAGATATAAATGAAAAATAAACCTTTTATGACAAGAAATTTTTTCCAATTGATTCAATAGCAATGTGACCAAAAATTAAAACCAAAATCCCATATTTAAAAGCCGAAAATAAAGTGATTGATTTTTGGGCCGAATGCCCAAATTTCAGAATTTCCGCAATGTCGATTACATACACAGCCGCACTCTTTACATTTTCGAGATATTCACCATACTCAAACAAGTTTGCCTCATTCCTGCAATGTATAGAAAATCTATACATTCCAGGATCCAATCTGGAATAGTCGTGCAAACTAAAATGTTCGAGGAAAAAGCCTGGGACTGTCAAATCTTCAATCTCTGGAGATATCGGGGGATTCCTTTCATTTTACGGTATTCTTTTGTTACCACCGCACCATTAATTTTCGATGATAATAAAATCAGCTAACTTTTTCCCAGTGTTATTCTTTTCACTTTGCCCAAAAAACTTACAGCATTATAATCAATACATGTAAATAAAATAACTTGTTTGTTGCGTGTGTCCCGAAAAAATAGCAATGCGTTGAAAGATGAAAGTTATTATACAGGTGTAGTTGTGCACCTCAGAACTAAATTTTAATAAATTGGTTGGAAAAATAATTGAATTTATGCTTTGTTGTTAAGATGCTTGAAGAATATTGTAAAATTTAAAAAATATTGTAAAATTAAAAAAATAGTTCTAACCTTATGGAATATGTTATGCACACAGACAGATGGACCTAGGAAGCATACCTGCCAACTCTACTGGTTTTTCCAGGAGACTCGTGGATTTCCCCCTATTCTCCTGGTCTCCCAGTTAGTGTTTAAAATCTCCTGGTTTTTATAAGTTTTGGTGAGAACCCTTAAAAATAGGGAATTTTATGTAAAAAATCACTGTAAATTTAATTTAAAAAGCAATTGTTTCCTATTTAATTTCTTTCACAAATGAATTTACACAAGAAACTTAGTTTTAGACATTATAAACTCAATTATAACTTTAGAGGAGTGATTATTTTGTTAGTTATCCTGGGAAACATATCACATATGGAAGAAGTAGGTGGTTGTAATTTAAGACTCCCAATTTTCCCCCTGAATAATAATGAAAATTTCATGCAAAATTGCGGTGTTACGCAATCTACTGGATGGTTTTCCTCAGATTGTTGGCAGGTAGGAGGAAGTTTTGTTTGAAACTGGTTGTAATTGCAACATATTTCATTTTTACAACACTGTCTAACATTGTAAAATCTGATTTTTTTTTTTTTTTCGAAAGAAAAAAAATTACTTGATTTAAATCAACGAACCCTGCCAGATACCAGATGGTTGACGGATATCCGTTTCATCCCAATAAATAATATAAAACATTATTATACAGTATGGGACCTCAAATCCGGAACGCTCGGGGCCGCGATCTTTCTGGATTTCGGAATTTTCCGGATTTTGGGTCCTCATTCAAAACATGTTTTAAGTAGCATCAGAGCCCATATAATTTGCTTTGGAACTTTTTATTAGCATCTTTCACATTTATAGCATTTTTATTATCGTATATATTCGCCTATAAGTCGCGAAATTTAGCACAAAAAACGAATTGGAGTAGGCTTACATTCGAGGCAAAGCATTGATCGATACATCTAGACTTTTCCCGATGTTATTTTAACCTCTTTAACAATAAAAGAAAAGAATTCTGTCAAATTTTGATATGATTTTATATTCTCTATCCACTAAATTATTAAAAGATCAGACTATCGGGAAAATGCGAGAAGCGCGGATTTTCTAATTTCGAGAATGTTCTGTATCGCGCGAAAATTAGAGCTCATTTAAAAAAATAAGTATAAGAAAACTACAAGAAATAAAAAAAAGAAAACAAAATTTAATGATATTAACTCAGAATTAAAGCTACAATTAAGAAAAAGTAATCGCAAAAACGAACCCTTTTCAGAAAAGCGTGGAATAATTTTTTTGAAAACATCACATTTCCGATCTTAAACATGTTCATTACATTTTATTTTCCTTCTCTGTAAAAGGCCTATTTCTAAAATAAAGGTTAAAAACATTTCCCGATTTTTTTTTTTTTTCAAAGCAACAATTAATAAAGTCTAATCGCAAAAACGAACCGTTTTCGGAAAATCACGAAATATTTTTATTTGAAAACAGCAGATTTCCGATCTTAAACATGTTCATTACATTTTATTTTCCTTCTCTTTAAAACGCCTATTTCCAAAAAAAAAAAGAACAAAGCGAAACATTTTCCGTTTTTTTTTTTCAAAAAAGAAAAGCTGTTTTTTTTCAGCTACCGATTTTTTTCGAAAAAGTTCCGGATTTTGGGTTTTCCGGATTTCGGGATTCCGAAATTGGGGTCCTATACTGTAATAGTAGGTGATTGATATGATTAAACACTAGATCACAGAATAACCTAATTAGAAATGATCTATTATGTTTTATCTTATTATAATAAATATCTAGACATTTTTAATGTAAAATTTTTGAATTAAGAGTTAATTTGTAATAGTAATAATGCATGCATTCTTTCCTATTATTTAGTTTTAGTATTTTTATTTAATAAAATATTTAGTATGTTTAATTTTGGAACTTTTTTATTTGAAAAAAAAACTTAACTTAAAAAAAATTACATTTTTTTAAAAAACATAGGTCCCCAAACTTTTCGTGAACTCCTTGTATATTCCTTTTTGTTTCTCATGGACCCCCTTCAGGGGATCATTTAATAAGTGTAAAGAAGCAAGGTTCGTTGATTTAAATCAAGTGATATCTTTTTTAAATCATTGATTTAAATCAAGTGATTTCAAAAAAAAAAAAAATATTGATCTTACAATGTTAGAAAGTGTTGTAAAAATGAAATGTGTTGCAATTACAACCACTGTTTAAAACAAAACTTCCTCATTCCATCTGTCTGTGTGCATAACATATTTCATAAGTTTAGAACTAATTACTATTTCTTTTTTATTTTACAATGTTACTCTTATTCTTTAAGCATCTTAACAGCAAAGCATATTTCATTCAATCATTCAAATTAGAATTCATAATAATCATGAATCATTGTATTTTTTATCTTAAAAATAGTATTTTAGATCAATTTAAGAAATGCCATACAAATAAATAATTCAGAATGATAGTGTTTAAAACAACAATTGTTAGAATTTGGAATATGTATCCTTAAAGTTTCATCCATGTCCCCTAATAGCTTAAGGTTTTTTCCTTCTAAAATATTTTTTTATCATAGAAGTTTTCAATAAAGATACAGTAGAACTTGGATAATTCAAAAGTCTTTAATTCGAATTTTTCTGTAATTCGAAGTTTTCGTTTGGTCCCTTGAACTTTGTATTCAAATCAATGCTAAAATTTTTGGATAATTCGAAGCTCAACTTCTTTCATTCGAAGATTTTCTGCATCCGAAATCGACAAAAGTCGTTGAAATACTCTTTTTTTGTCTGCTAAAATTTTACCCTACTTGTTTGTTTGCAGCAAATGGTAGATTAGCAAGGTTTCTATCTTGCTTTCTATTGTGAAAGATTCTCCCCTTTCATCCACCTGTTGGGAATGTGACAACTGACCCCCCTCATTGACCCCTGAGACCGAACGTCCTTCTGGTACACTTTTACACTTCAGTGGTTAACAGTGAATCACGCCAAATCCCTCTCTCTCTTCACAATGTTTTGACACGTGACTGATTATTGGTTGCTTGAATGGTCAGATCATGCATAGAAAATATTTGTCGTCTTTGTGACGTTATGCTCATTCTGAGAGTGTTTAAGTTTATTCGTCACTTTTCCTTTTTCCACCATGAGTAAACCACATATAGGGCCGTGGTAGCCTAGTGGTTAGCACGTCGGACTTCCATCCGGAAGGTCGCGTGTTCGATACCCACTGAAGACCACCATGTATACTTGGGGATATGTGCATGTAAAATCCGTAGACCCCACTACCTCTCCCCGTGCGTAAGCAATTCTAAGGCCTCGGCTAACAGGTAAGGGGTCTGGTGGAGAAAAGTAAACCACGTATTCCTTACAAAACTTTAACGTTTTCTGAAAAGGTTGCCGTAATTCACGAGGGGGGAAAAGGAGTGAGAAAGAAATGTTGAAATCGCCAAAGAATATAGGATAGCACCTACCACGTTGTCTACATTTTTAAAAAATAAGGACAAAATTCTGAGTAAGGGTGTTGACAGTGGTAAAGATCGCAAAAGAAGTAGAGATCCCAACAACCCTGAAGTAGTGAGTGCATGCCGAAATGGTTTAAACAAGCACCAGACAGAAAAATTCCTGTGAGCGGCCCTCTTATCAGAGCAAAAGCAGAAGAATTTTCTGCTGGCATGGGGAACACTGATTTTAAAGCTAGCACTGGCTGGCTGGAGGGCTTTTAAGAAGGAAATAGAATTTCTTTTAAGTCGTTGTGTGGTGAAATCGGAACTGTCAATCAAGAGGCAGCAAATGCTTGGAAAACCGAACTTTTAAAACTGATTGGGGGAAACACCGGCTAAAAACATCTTTAATGCTGATGAAACTGCATTAAAGACTGTATATAAACTGATAAAACTGTTTTTTAAATGTGCACGAGAGAAGACATTAGCTTTTAAGGGAAACCATTGGCAGTGGAGGGAAAAACAGCAAAGAAAGAGTGACTTTGCTGGTTGGAGCCAACACGGACGGCACCTAAAAGCTACCTTTTGATGATTGGCAAGTATGCCAATCCAAGATGCTTCAAAAATGTAAAATCCAAACCACTGGAATATAAATCTAATAAGAAAGCCTGGATGACTGCGGAAATTTTTAGAGATTGGTTGCTGAAAATTGAAAAATTCTATCGAAAAAAGAACCGAAAAATCCTCTTGTTCATTGACAATTGCACTGCACATAATTGCGTTCCACCTATGGATTATGTAAAAGTTATTTTTTTCCCTCTCAACATGACTTCAGTGGTTCGACCTATGGATCAGGGCATCATAAAAAATTTCAAGCATTTTTACAGGTGCCTTGTTCGAAATCTTTTGACGGATTCCTTTAAAAATTCAGCAATAACTGCTGGATGCTACACGAATGAGTGACAATGCATGGTCACAAGTCACACAAAAAAGAATTGCAAATTATTTTCGAAAGACCAGATTTGTAGAAAAAGATCAGTCAGCCGAGTTCGAAGAGAAAAATTTGCCCGCACCAGATTGGATAGAAACACGAGTTTCACTTTCGAAGAATACGTCGATTTGGATGAAAACGTGGATGTTTGTGGATAACTATCCGATAAAGACATTTTGTCCGAGGTATTGAACAGATCAATAAGAATACCGAAGAAGACAACAACGTTGTGGAGGAGGAACAACAAGCACCACCACCAATTCCTACACCGTCGGAAGCACTTGCTCGTTTAGTGGAATTTCGTCGTTTCATCGAAGGGCAGACTAATGTGAGCGAGACTACTTTTCGCTCTTTGAATATCCTGGAAGATTTTGTTAAAATCAAAAGACTCAATTCAGCGAAGCAGTCTGAAATTTCTCAATTTTTTTAAAAACTGAAGCAGGTAATTTTTTATATAATTTTACTACTTAACCAAAGAATAATTCGCAAAAATAATACTCTACTTAAATATTCCTATTTTCGTATATATAGTTTTATCTTTTATATTATGTGCAAAAAAAATATTATTTCGTTGACAAATACAATGTTAAATTACTTTATTTGATGCTGATTTTGACGGTGTAAATATTATCCGCATTTGTGAGCTTTAAATTAAGCTTTAAAAAAAAAGGCTTTTGTAATTCGAAGTTTAGCTGTGGTCCCTTCAGCTTCGAATTATCCAAGTTCTACTGTATTTGATTAAAACAAAAAGCTTCAGTTTTTAGTTGTGGTGTGAGCACATGATTTTACTAAATGGATAAAAATATTTTGGGCTTTTTCATTTACAAAATAGAAAAATGATTTTACGCAATGTAAAAATTAAATACTCACAATCGTTACTTTTTTCATCTTTCAACAGCAAAATAATTCAGATTAAATTTGTTCATTTCTCTGTACTTATGAGTGTACTATTTTTCCTGGTAGGGTTAAGTTTCATTTGAGTCATGCATTTGTATTATTATTAAAAATAGTTATTGTTGTGAAAGTAGCTTAAAGTGTGTTTTTGCATATTGATTAAGATGCCATATTCTTTCTATGAATATAACATAATCAATATCCAAAATATTTAAGGTATTTTTTAAAAAATCAAAAAAATCACGAACCTTGTTAAGAAGTCAATTGATATAACATTCATATTTGAAAGTTCCAAAACAGTAAAACTGAGGGTAAAGTTTGAAGCATGTTTATAATGTAATGAATGTATTGAAAAGTTCAATACACAAACTTTTTTTTAAAAATTAATTTCTATTGTGTTTTATTATATGGTACAATTCTGCATAGCTTAAAAGACGATATTTTATTTATTCTAAAAAGAATTTCCACAGCATAAATTCGTATAGGCCAATTCTTCCGAATCATAACTCATTAATTCAGCTGGGCTGAAGTTTTGGCCTTACCGATGCTTCATTCCATCTCTAATTTTAAAGTTCATTTTCTTTAGTGTTCATTTCAGAAAATAAATTGAATGTAATAAATGTTGGGAATTTTTTTTATATATAAATATAAATTCTTTTTTCTTCCATAGAAATCTAACGCAAGTGAAAAAGAAGAGGTTTCATCAAAAAAGCAGAAAATGGATCCGGTTAATATGCCTACTCGACCGTACTTGGATGCTACTGTTGTACCTATTTTATTGCAAGCATTGTCTGCTTTGGCTCGAGAAAGGTATTAAATGTTGAAAAAGTTTTGTTAGCAAGGATGATTTAAAGTAAAAATTAGGGCTTTATTGAATTCTCAGTATGTACTCTCTACTCGGCGGATACCTAGTAGCTGCAGAAATTGAGTAACTTATAAATATTTTAAATTAATTCATAGAAAAAAAATCAACCATAAATTTCTGCTATGCAGTCTTTCAATTGCTCAAATTCATAAAATATGACTATTGTATCTATGGGTAATCGCATATAAAATTAATGCAGAGTACAATTTAGCTATGCCTTGATATGTAATTTTTACAGTGCCAACAGTACAAAACTGGATTTTCGACTAGTAGCAGTCTACGGGAAATCTGAAATAACATTAAATGTTCACATTCATAGACTGATATCAAAGAATAAGTGAGATTTTAAGTCTTATTAAATTCTAAGTAAAAATATAAAAATAAACTTTAAAAAAAAAAGAAAATGATTAATAGTACTTAATAGTTTTGACAAAATATAATGTTTTCTTCCTTGTAAATAAGTCACATAAGGAATTTTAGTGAACTGATGCTCCCGCTCCCTTGCACTTTTGATTTATGACATATAGGTGGCCACTGAGTTAATAGAGTTTAATCACCACTTGCCATCTCCAAAATTTCCGAGTCTTAACCTTTATCCAGAGCTGCAGGGAGCTACTTAGCAGAATCCAGACATAAGTTACTTTTCAGTGGGTGCCATCTCACTGTGGTCTTTGGGGAATGCGGTAGCAGACCTCTTGGCAAAAAGGGCACAAATATTTTTCAAATTTCTTGTCGAAACTTACCTTTTCACTCTGCTAAACTTGAAATCAATAGAATCTTTTAAAAATATTTTCGTAGTGAGCTGCCAGTGCTACTAAAGGTAAACCGTGGAAGGTTCTATTAAAGGCTGACTGTCTCGGACTCTTCTCGTGCTTCTGCTGTGGCTGAGTTTAGACTTCTGTCCATTCATGTCTTCCTCTGTGCTCATTTGTTCCGTTTTACCTTTATGAGTTTTGTGTGATTCTGGACAAGTCATGGATGCTACTCATCTAGACGTGTGCTTTGCATTTAAGAGTTTGGACTAAGAAATATTGGAGAGCTGCCTTATGACCTGACAGTCAATGGCCAAGCATTTGATAAATAAGTCATAATTTTTCACCAACTTCTAAAACTTTAAAAGTCCTATCATTGTTGTTTAAAGAATTATTTTTTAGCTCAATTTTTAATTTTCCCTTGGTTCTATTTGTTTCTCCCAAAATTATTTTATTTTTCTCTTTTTAATGTAAATACATTTTTCATACAAATACTCTATTAAAGAAAAATATATGGAAGGGCACGCCCACTTCGAATGAGGCTTTAAAAAGAACAAATTCAGCTTATTAACTGAAAGAATTTAATTTTTGTTTCAGAAAAGCCTACACTCACTCTTATTATAATTGCTTTTAATATTACTGCTAATGGTAAGAAACTATTTTTAACAATTAGTTTTATAGTTATTAATAATATTTACTCAACAAAGAAACAAACCTTTTCAGTTAAAAGAAAAATACCTAATTTTCACCCATAATGTTCTTTTTAAAGAGCAATTGTACTCTTTAGAAAGAATATTTAAGTTAGGTGACCCTCTGTCGATAAAAAAAAATCATTAAAATCAGTTCATTTAATCAAAAGTTATGGATGAAAAAATATATTTATATTTCTGCCCATAACTTTTTCTAATTACCGATTATGGTCAAAGAAATGTATGGGACCTATGGGAGACCACCCTTGATTGATTCAAAAAAGAATCGTTCATACAGTATGAAATCCTATCCTTCTCCTTTGGGATGTCTGTTAAAAATACTAAAACATTGTGCCTATCAGTTTGTAAGACATTCATAAATAATATCACATGATTTTTTTTTATAATTTTTTTTTGAGCCCCCTTTTGTGTTAAAGTGATACATATTTGATATTTTGACATTAAAGTGATTCTTATTCTTTAAAATAAATGTACATTTCGGGAACATAATGTGCAATCCTATATGATATGAACTGTTAGATGTTCATTTTAATTGTATATTGTTGTTTCTTAAATCATTTTTTTCCTTACATATTTTTTGAAAACTTTTCTTTTCACAAAACTAATTTTCTAGGCCTCAAGATCCCATACAGTTTCTAGCTGATTTTCTTATCAGGAATAAAGCACAGTATGCTCCCCAAGCTACGGAGGTGAATGAATAATTCTACCAACACTGTTAACTTCATCAAATCATGATATGCAAAATGTGTTTCTAACTCATTATCCTCCATTCAGATTCGTTTTTTCATCTTTTATATAATTGGGATTTGTAAGTTTTATGAAAATAAAACATTCATAACAGTAATGTTAAAAAAAATCATTTAAACATGAATAACAATATTCAAAACATCAAAGCTAATGAATGATTTTTGCAGTGTTAATTTTGTGCACTGAAATTTTTTTTTACATATAATGGTCTTTTAATATTTGATGAATTTGGATTTATTGTATATATCTAAGTAATGTTGTTATTCAATTCAAAAATGTAGAATATTTCGTAGAAACCAGTAAATTAATTGTTTGTGTGTGAAAGATGTACCTTTCTCCTTTTTTACATTCATTTTAAATTCGGCTTTTGTGTAAAATGACTTAGTAAAAAGCTTGTGTAATTTGTTTGGGAAAATAAAGTTATTCTTAGGGCATGAAATGTTTCTTTACTGCTCACATTTTTCCTTACACTACTTAAAAAATGATATATATATAGATCTGCCAACCTGTATGGTTTGACCTTACAATGTATGGCATTTTACCTTATTGTACTATATAAAGATATCGAATAGTGACCATGTTGTTAGAAGAAATATTCCTATTTCCCTTCACCATCGATCACATATTAATCAAAACTTGTTCTTGCAAGATTTTCTTTCTATTTTCCTGAAATATAAGATTTTAATTGATTTTTTTTTGACTGCTACAATATATAGGTAAAATGTTTTGGAAGCATATCAACATTGGACACAAGCTTCGCCGAAAATTTGAGTGCTGCGCGATGGTTTAATCTTTCTACATCTTGTAGATATTTCGAATATTTTAAAAGATGGCAATCATTTTAACATATGCTACTTAAAATCTACTTATTTTTTATTTTATTTTATTTTTGTTAACATTAAATTGTTGATAGTTTTTTATTCATTTATTTATTCAAGTATGTATTAAAAATTTTTTTTTTATGCATTTAACAACATCCTAACATTGTGTGATCATTCATATTGTGTCAAAAGAGCTGTGACACATAGGTCACAGCTCTTTTTTCTAAACCACTTTCATTTGTGTTATATAAAATCCACCTTCAGGCACTTTCTTTACAGTAATTGATTTTGTATGTAACTGACTTTGGCACACTAGAAGTTGTGTATTCGATTAAAGAGGCATGGATGGGTATCCTGAGCCAACTTACTACACAAGTGGTGTTCGATTCTGCGCCAATTTTGAATTCGCACGTACTAAACGAAGTTACGGCAACCTCAAAGATGGGTCCCAGAAGAAATGTACCTGTCTTTGGGATTACAGAGCCCCTTAATTTCCTCTTCTGTTTGAATTCCATTTTTCCCCCTCCTGATCGCACAATTTCTTTTCTGATTGTCCTGAATGTTGTTATCTCTGTAATTTCAATTCACATTATATGATTCCTTTCTTCAAGGTCAACTGGATTACCAATCATAAACGTTTTTAGATGAGAGGTTGTCCTTTCGCCCAAAATGGCTTCCCGTGTTTGAGATTTCAATCTTTTAAATATTTCAATTTTCTTTATGTTTGAAAGTTATTTTAACATGTTCTACCTGAAAGATTAAGCTTTTTTTTTTCTTTATTTGAATGATTAATTTACTTTACTTTTTATTTATTAGTGTATTTTTGCTATTGCTAACTTTTATTACATTTTTTCCTGAATAAGCTCTTAATTCTTTGTTTTTACCTTAACTTACAAAAATATATTTTGAAAACTAAAAGGCTTTTATTATTTTTTTCCTTTTACTTATTTTTTTATTTTTATTTAAAAAAAATAACTAACAGTTGTCAGCAACTCAAAGAGTAGGATGAAGATCTTTTAAACATCAATACATTATTTTGGATGCCTTTGAAAAATATTGACAGCTAAAAGACCACAGCTAATGTGTCCGATTACATTGGGAATACTCCATCTATATTTTGATACCTTCATTTTTAAAAAAAATGCCTTTTTTTTTTTTTTGCATCCGCTGTTAGAATTGGAATTTTTTCACTATTGATGTTCATTAAGAATTGTTAAAAAGGCAAATAAAAAAATTCCTTCATTTTCAGTAAAATCTTGCTTTTAAATTTTTCAAACAACATTCTTTGCTTGCTAGGAGTGTGAGCTCTCAATTGTCAAAAAGTTGAATGATGAATTCAGGTTTATTATTATTTGTGTTAATTATTTATTTTTTTGTAATTTATACATATTTCCAATCATTCAAAAAATTAAACAAGGTTCGCACGGTCCTCGAAAGTCCTTGAAAAATGTTGTAGGTCCTTGAATTTTTATTCAGCTATTTGGACAATCGCCAATCCGAACCGAACTGAACAATTCGAAAGATTAAAGCTTGAACATGATTCATCGGTTTCCGAAAATGAGCGCACGGAAAGCACTACCCTACTCACGCTATGCTAAAGATCAGTCGTTAATCATTCAGAGGAGCAAACTTGTTCCTCCACCCTTACTAGGTAGAAAAACATTTTAAATTCTATTGACAAACTAAGCTTAGTAGGCTTTGTTGGTGATAGAATTATCAAACCGTTATTGTAGAAAAATAACACTGTGCAACAAATTTGAACTTTTTTTTTTGTCCTTTAGATGAAACTATGTGATTCTATATAAACAAAAAGTGCTTAATTCAAATATCCAAACCAAAATGGTCCATCACATAGAGTTTTTGCTGGAGACCCACTTCTCATATTTATACAATTTGGTTACAGAAGAATGTAACGCAGGCTTACTTATTGAAAACGCAAATGCTAAAATGATTTTTTTGGCCAACTCTTCTTGTGGGCATGTATTGGTCTGCCCTGATAACAGTTTAGCAATATTCAATTGGTATACTCCCATTCCATCGAGCGCTGAATGCTTTTCAAACAGAGATATCCTGATGAAACCTTTTCCCATGCCCATGCTCATCATTAATTGCACCAAGGTTTTGAGAAATAAAGTCCATGTGGGGGCCCAAAAAATGTAGTTTTAATGAAATATAGCAACCTAATAATACAAAAGCATTTTATCATGTCACCAGCAAGATTTTTGTAGTTTTCAGCTTTCTCCATTTCCAAGGAAACATGAGCGCACTGATTTAAAGGCCAGCCAGGCTGATTATTCAGCTTCTGACTGTTTGTTTTCATACTTCACCATGAAAGGACTTCCTTAAGTTGTGGGCCAATAAAATCCTTTCTTTTACTTTTGTCTTGCTTAAATTTTTGAATTTGTTCCTGAAATGCAAGAAAGCCACCCCTTCTCTGTCCAGAGCTTTTAGAAATATTTCGATAAACCAAGTTTAATATGCAATTGTGGAAAAAGGCACATTGTAGATCATCATAGGCTCAATGCTTTTGCCACTCGTAATTTTGAAATTTCCTTTGTGTTCGCAGAATATGCTACAGGAATGAATAGGAAAAAAACAATACTTAGATGGAGGAGCACTGATAAACAAGCGCTACTCTGCTGAATTGTGCTCATGTCCTAATGCTTGAAATACTACATTCACATCACAGCAGCATACCATTTTTTCTTGCTGCGTAAAATAGTCTACAAAATGCCTTTGTCGTCTTGTAAAAGACTCAAAACTTCGAGAAGTAGATAAAGCTTTTGTTGCCAAAAATCTCGCTAAATAACCCAACTTCATTAAAAAGGTCTCTAGAATGACAACGATCTCACTATCAATGAGAAAGATATAATTTATAATAAATTAAGTCGATAAATTACATAAATATGCTCATTTATCCAGAAAATACGTAAAAAGCTAAAATTTGGAATTTTGGGAAAATGGTACGTGATAGGCAAAATATAATTGCAGATTCGTAATTTTCAGCCAAAAATAGATAAGAAACAGACATTTTGATCCAAAGGACATTTTTCGTGTTGCACAGTGTAATTTGTACTCTAAAGAAGTCTTCAATGTAAAAAGTTTTGTCACCAACTTTCTGCATCATCTCACGAAGAAGTGTCCAATCAACTACACTTTAGTTAGAAACTCCTCATGTTTTGATCCCAGGAAAATGGCTTCTTCACTATCTGAAACTTACTAAAAGTCCTTAAAACAAGTGCTTATGCATTTGTCACAAAAAAATGTTTTGGATAGTGAATGTGATGAGTTAAAGACTATAAGAGAGACTAGTTAAAGACTATAAAATGTTATTGGGGCATTATGAATATCTACTAATAATAAAGCAGCAAGTATATGTCTGTCTGTTCCAGCGTAGGTCCAAGACTGTTCGGCTGATTTTCATGAAATTTGGTGCAAAATTAATTTGGAACAGGGGGGTGTGCACCTCTAAGAGTTTTTTCTGAAATTCGATTTTGTTCTTTTTTTATTCAAATTTATAGCTGAAAGTTGCATAGAGTGGTCCCTTTCTATAGGAAGAAATTATCGCATCGTTACGAGCTTGATACTATTCATTTTGAGGGGCAGCCGATTTTTATTAATTTATCTTTTTCTTTTTTTCTCTTTTGATTCTTCCGTTTTTTTATAAACGAATTAATATATTTCCTGGGGCTCACAGGCGATCGATAGCTTTTTATTTTGATTTCCTTATTTTGTGATATTTTACGTGTCACTTCTCCATACTATACCGGGATTTTTAAAAATATTTTATCTTTTATAGTGATTTTTGTTATTCTAAATTATTATTACGATTTATATTTTTATTTATTTTATTATTATATTTTTTTTCTCCCCAGTGAATAACATATATGTCATTTGGCAATTTTAGCTCAGATGAAAGTTTTTGCCTCTAAAAGTTTCGCATTCTGCTAAATGCTGATAGCTCCTGCAAGCAACAAAATCACGTCTTTCTGTTTTACTGTCAATGAATAAAAGACACAAATTTATTTCATAAAAAATCCATGAATTTAAACTATTCTAATGACTTTTTTGTGCGAGTACTTGAACTGAACATACATGATGGGTTTTTTTTTTTTTAAATAGTTTATTTTTTCTTTCTTTCTATCTTTTTTTTTATGTGTGTGTTTTGAAAAAAAAAATAGTTAAGTGTGTAAGATTGCCGTGGGCGGCTAATTTTTAATTCTGTGAAATGCTATACATTTATTAAAATAACAAAGTTTTCACACAAAAGTTTACCGCTGTATGTATAATGGTGGTGAAGACGTCTCTTACTTTTAAACATGGGCATGGCCGTGCAGGTACCAGTATTCCCATAAGTAATGAACTGAGAAAATTTGTTTCCTCTGCACGTCAAAAATTTGTGATGCATCTGGAACAAAAATTTTAAAAAAAAAAAAAAAAAAAGGAAGACAAAACAAAAGCTCATTTTAGAGGAGATGGGACAGGACTGTCTGAAAGCAAAAAGACAATGTTTGGAAACAGACGTTTCTTCTGTGGAAATATACATTTGACAAAATCTGAAGAAGAATGAATGAATGACATTTCATTATT
Source organism: Octonoba sinensis (assembly GCA_038502835.1). Classification (NCBI taxonomy): domain Eukaryota; kingdom Metazoa; phylum Arthropoda; class Arachnida; order Araneae; family Uloboridae; genus Octonoba; species Octonoba sinensis. The sequence goes on along the minus strand of CM076600.1, from coordinate 65,554,796 downwards.
CATAAAATCTAACTCATTTAAAAAAGCAATTAAAGGAGAAAATGACCAAATTAAAGAAGTTGGAATAAGATTATTTTTAAATCTGAGGAACTGCGCAAATGTGCACAAATGATACCTGCCAACTCTTCCAATTTCAGTGGAAGATCCATTTCTCAATTGAGAATAATTCTCATTTTTAATGCAGTAGGAGTTGAATAAAGCTCATTTAAACTTATCATATTTTTATGTCGAAAAGGTTAAATTTTATCGTCCTTGATTTTTTTTCTTGACTAAGAGTGGGAACCCTGTTAAAATAAATAAATGAGGAAAAATACTGATAAAAAAAAAATCCATTTGAAAAATCAGAACTCGTGACTCGCAAGTTGCTTATTCATCATAGCGACAATCACTTTTATTTGAAGCATATTCGTCACAAAGCATGAATTGGTCATTTAAAGTAAAAATAATTATTTTAAATTCATGTCATCCAAAAGCATTCATTTACTGATGTGTGATGTTGTATGTAGGCAAGTGCTATTAAAAGACCAGGGCCGGCGCTAGGCTATGGCGGTGAGGCGCCCGCCTCAGGGCGCCTCGTTCTTAGGGGCGCATTGGCCATAAATATTGACATCGTTTTAAGTAACAAACAATAGTTTTTATCTCAAAAAAAAAAAATAAATAAATAAATAAATAATATTTAAACTATTTAGTTTCACAAATGATGCATCAAAACTTCATCTAATTTCATTTTTGCATTAATATATATTACGCGTTAAATTTTGATAAAATCAAACACAGAAACACATCAGGAACATCTTGAAACGTTTTGGTTTCCTTCTATCTTTTGTTGAAAGGATATATTTTTTACTTTTTTTTCTCCAACGGGGCTGCATATGGTTACTAACCTTTTGGCAGACCTAATGCATTCCCCGGAAATCAGCATCCATTCTTTCAAGTAGCACCACTGTCGGTGGATGCCATTACTGCTGTGAGAATTTTGACGCTCAGTTTCACCTAGATGGCGGCACCTGAGCTCTAATTGCTGCAGATTGTACTAAGAATTTAATTTAGCCGAAAGCATCCAAGCCAAATATCTATTCAAGGGACCTTTTACATGCCGCATAATCATACGACATGGGCACAGACGATTTTCTGCATCTTGAAAATCCACTGACTTGGGCCAGGTTTGAACCTGCGAACTTCGGCGTACGAGGCCTGCGCCTTACCACTACGCCACCTCGCCACCCTGTCGACATATTTTTTACTGGGTTATGCCTTGTTTTGTACATTATCCTTTTTTTTTCTCCTCAGCGACAAGGGGGCGTTTCATAAGTGTTTGCGGTTCCAGATAGTGTCTTCCCTATTTTATGACGAGCAAAACGCAATCTGTTGCTTTTTCATTTTTCCTTATTCAGTCCATTCTGATCAGCGATTGTTTTCCTTCAGCTTTTTGAAAGTTAAAATATATATAATTAAAGTTTCTATCGATCATTTTTAATCTCTATTCCTTCATAATATATAATAGGGTCTGAAAAAGGTTTTTTGCCTCAGGGCGCCATTCGTGCTAGCGCCGGCCCTGTAAAAGGCTGTAATAAAAATACATCAGAAATTATTATTGTTAGAAAAAAACAAAAAGGCACAATCAGAATGTAGCAATAATGTATATTCTGAAGAAAGGAAAAGGGGAAGGGTAGATTAATTTTAATAATACAAGGGGTCTTTCATAATGTCATATCTTATTCATGAGTTGACTTATTTGTTTATAATATCTAGATCAGCGTTTCCCAACCGGTGGTGTAGAAGAGGGGTTCGCGAAAATAATATTACAATGGCGGAATTTTTAATTACTAACGTGAAAGAAAAAAACGAAATAATAAATTTATATACGTATTAGGACGGAGTGTAAAAATTAAGTTTTTTTTTGAAAAAAAATTATTTTTCCGACAATGCATAGAAGTAAGTTGTGGGGACTGGTATAGGAAGTAACCACTTATCTGTACAAAATTTGAAATGCACTTATTTCTACTAATACCTGATTTCAAAAGTTCGAATCTCAAAACGATTTCAAAAAATACTCATTGATTTATTTTAAATTTTGAACGTATTATCGATTCTACCATTTCCAACAGTTTCCTCGTTAGCGCGAAGAAAGAGTCAGAAATACAAAACTTTATATTATATAAATATAAAATTTTGCATTTTTTGGCTATAATTTTTTATGTACAAACCCCAAAATAGAACCAGAAGATATGTATTCATTAATTTTAAATTTTGTGCTCACATTTAACTCACTTTATTCCAACTTTTCTTCCTTATCACAAAGAAAAATTCGAAAACATTTAAATTTTAATATTTAGTAAATTTCCACACAACTTTTGCGAATTTTTTGTGCGTGAACCCGAAAGTGGAACCGAAAGATGTTTATTGATTAATTCAAAATTTTGTATCTGTATTTCTCATGCTCTTCTTTAACTTTCTACAAGGGAAAATAATTTGTAAAGATATTTTTTGCGTATACATATAAATTACTGCTATATTAATAGATATATTAATATTACTGCTATTATAATGATTTAGAAAGGAAAAATAATAAAAAGTAATATTTAAAAATCTGTTCATTTTCTTGTAGCTGTATTTTATTTTTTATTCAAACTTAGATGTTTTGCACTTTCATTTTCATTTCTTTGTAATGAACTATTGTGTAACATGGAAAATAAATGTGCTAGCAAATTTTATAGTTCTGTTATTACTAAAGACTACAGTAGGGGGTTCGCCATTTTCTTTTGGATCTTAGAAGGGGTTCGTGAGGAAGAAAAGGCTGGGAACCACTGATCTAGATCAAACAGATCTCATCTCCAGTCCATTCTAAATTATATTTTATTATTTCAAAAAGGTATTAGGGTTGGGTAAGTTTTCCCTTTAAAAATATATTTATATCTTAATTTAATATTTCTCATTTTTGTTTTAGTATGAACAAGTTATGTTGATATGTATATTAATTAAAATTAAATATCCTATTTTAGTTATTTTGTTATAATAGCCCTTTTATTACTTATTTGCTGCCAGTGTTTCTTTCAGACCTTTTGCCTGGGGGAGGGGGAGGCATGTTAAGCATTGGGTGGGGCGGTGTATGCTTCAAAATCATTTTTATAGATATATACATGACTAGGAATGATGATAATATGAGTTTTTTTTATAATGATAGATTCTTGATAAGGGGCATTTTCAGACTATCTTTTATGAGTTAGGGGAGTTTTTTGGGGCTTCTGCATGTTAAATTTTTGTAACTGGTCTTTCAACTATAATGCTTAGGTTAGCTCTGTGTGTGGGGGGGGGGGGGAGGGGGTCCACCCCCGGAATATTTTCGCCATTTAACTCTGGAGAATGCAATTTTAGGCTTTTTGGGGACGTTAGAGGAAGGAGTTTCAGTCCATCTTTGTCAACGTTATTGGAGGCAGGGTTTGGAGGGCTCTCCTCAGGAAACTTTTTGAAATCTTCCTAACAGTGCAATTTAGAGATTCTTTAGTAATGTTAGAGGAAGCAGAAAGGAGTTTGGTTACTCTTCCCCCAAAATTTTTCAAAATAAATTCTTATCTTTTAGGTTACTTTTGGTGTCACTAGTGAGAGTCCAGTGTCTTTCCCCCAAAAGTGTTTCTGAAACTAAAGTCTTAAAAGGTACTTTCTTTTTTTTTTTTAAATTATGATCTTAGTTTTTTCTCGGAGGGGGGGGGGGGGGTATTTAGCTAGCTCCGAGGGGGCAGTGCCCCCGGAGAGATGCCTGAAAGAAACACTGTTTGCTGCTACAAATCTTGTGTGTGTGTTGTTTTTTTTTTTTTTTTTGCTTCAATTTATTGCGTTTCTGCTCCAAATGTGAAATTTTACTGCTCCAAATCGAGCTTTAGCACTTCCCATCTCTGAACAGGTTAAAAATAATAAAATCTTACTGCAGGGGGATAGTCCGTGAAGGCCTCGCTACTACATACGGTATGGCTGCAGTTGCATTTAATACCTCCTACAACAATATTAATATAAATTTTTTAGAACATTGATTTATCTTATGCTAAATGTTTATTTAAAGAAAATGTAGGGAATATTCTATATATATTAAGCATTTTCTGATACTTGCAATGTTTTAAGCATTCTCTAATATAATACAGTATTAAAATCCTGTTATACTGCGCCTCAGTATACCGCGGTGACTATATGTCCCCCGACGTTTAAACCACGCCTCATGATTGCCATTTAAAGGTGATTCCTTATTTATCATTGTAAATAAAGACAGCCCGAACACACAAATATTCTAGCCAAAGAGCACCAGTCCCCCCACCAGACACACTAACAGATAAAGCCCTATTGTGATAGACCTGCTGTACACCTTTTTAACGCTTTTCCTGTCTTTCAACCTAGAACATATAGCTGGATTTCAAAATCGGGTGCAATAGCCCTGACTTGTTTCTCTTGACATGGGCGGAGCTCAGTCTGTCAGAGACTGTTCAGTTCCATGCTTAACTATTAAATCTTCAGAAGTCTAGTTATGCATGTGTAAGTTCTTTTATAGCGCTATCAACATTTGCATTTCAGATTCTTAAGCATTCCTGAAAAGTAAACATATTCCCCAGTGAGAAGTGCGTTCCTTCCCTTCCAAATCTAATTTTTCTTAAGACCTCTCCCCCTTCACAATCCCATGTTGATAACATAAAGAGATTTTTTAGCACTTTTTTTCTCGTAACACAGTTGGTTTATAACGCTCGATGGACTGTTTGGGCAGATGATTTGATAAAGTTAAAAATGATGCAACAAAAGCGAGTATGTTTCGTGAATATGGTTCCACGGTCCAGTTTCACTATACCGCGGTTATGTTATAACGCGGGTGTCAAACATGTCCCCCGACACCCGCGTTTTACTACATAACTTCCTTAACGCTTTGTTGTGTCAAGCAGTCTAAATTGTAAGGTGATGTCAATTTGAATGTTGGCAGGTCTGAATCTAGACACACGGCAGTGTGTCCGCCAAGTTCAGAAAGTCAGCCAAAATAAGATACGGCGACACCGGCCAATGTGTATCTAGACACACGGCAGTGTGTCCGCCAAGTTCAGAAAGTCAGCCAAATTAAGATACGGCGACATCGGCCATGTGTATTTTACCCAAACCATTTCGAGCTACATTTGACCCCACCATTACCCCAAAACTATTAGAACTACATACTTGAAATTTTGTACGCCTAATAGCGATCCCCTTAACCCCTAGAATATCAAATTTCGTTGATGTACCTCTTATGGTTATGGAATTATTAAGGTTTGAAAAGTCATTTTTATCACTCACTCACTCATCAAAAACCTAACCTACTTCTAGGACTAACCTACTTAGAAACTTGAAACTTGGTATTAAGGTAGACAATTTGGCATATATAAAGGAAAAAATCCGAAACTTCAAAAAATTACATTATCTTCGAAGTTACTAGCATACTCATAAGTAGCATCATACCTAACGACTTCAAACAGCAGCCATATTTTTCTGCCGTTTAAAGTAAACAATACTCTCTCGCGCTTGAAGGTAAATAATTGAGGCATTGAAATTCACTTTCCGCTTTAATTTTTCACCTTTAGACTTAACTCAAGCTGACTACAAAGAATCCAGTGTCGTAGTTATACAAACTTTTCAACGTTTTAAATAAAAGATTAATTAAGTAAAGATAGGTTTACGGACTTATTACGGAGAAATGTAAACAGACGAAAAAAATCTTAAATAATTAGTAGCGACTATTCAGCTTGGTTTAATTTAGTATAACTTATCGTCAATATAAAAACACACATTTTAGCTTTTCAAAAATTAATGATATCCCAACAAAACATAAATGTGAAAAAAGGGCCAAGTTCGATAGAACAAAAACTGCCTTCGGAGTAGTCGGTGCCAGCGATAAAAGAATTGATATCTAATGGGTGCCAAGTTCCATAGCAGATCCTTTGATTATGGCTGTAAGAGCGTACAATGTTCCTTAATTTATTTGAAAAATTTTTTTTATCGGATTCCTAACTTGGCAAGTTTTAATTAAGATAAGTTACGTTCAAGAAGACGATCAGAAGACAATTAGAAATTAACTATAATAGCTTGCCACATGATTTTACTAACTATTAAAAATTGCTAATTGAACGAGTTAAATTTTTTGAATGTAATTTACCTTAATTAACACTTGCCAAGTTAGGAATCCGATAAAAAAATGTTTTAAAATAAATTAAGGAACATTGTACGCTCTTACAGCCATGATCAAAGGATCTGCTATGGAACTTGGCACCCATTAGATATCAATTCTTTTATTGCTGGCACCGAATACTCCGAAGGCAGTTTTTGTTCTATCGAACTTGGGCCTTTTTTCACATTTATGTTTTGTTGGGATATTTATTTACCCGAACCATTTCGAGCTACTTTTGACTCCACCATTACCCAAAAACTATTAGACCTACAGACTTGAAATTTTGTACGTCTAATAGCGATCCCCTTAACCATTAGAATTTTGAATTTCATTGATGTACCTCTTATGGTTATGGAATTATAAGGTTTGAAAAGTGTCATTTTTATCACTCACTCACTCATCAAAAACCTAACCTACTTGTAGGAGACTTAGAAACTTGAAACTTGGTATCAAGGTAGACAATTTGGCGTATATAAAGGAAAAAATCCGAAACTTCAAAAAATTACATTATCTTCGAAGTTACTAGCATACTCATAAGTAGCATCATACCTAACGACTTCAAACAGCAGCCATATTTTTCTGCCGTTTAAAGTAAACCTTAAGGCTTAACTCGAGCTGACTACAAAGAATAAAGTGTCGTAGTTATACAGAACTTTTCAACGTTTTAAATAAAAGATTAATTAAGTAAAGATAGGTTTACGGACTTATTACGGAGAAATGTAAGCAGACGAAAAAAAATCTTAAATAATTGATAGCGACTCTTCAGCTTGGTTTAATTTAGTATAACTTACCGTCAATATAAAAACACACATTTTAGCTTTTCAAAAATTAATGATATCTCAACAAAACATAAATGTGAAAAAAGGGCCAAGTTCGATAGAACAAAAACGGCCTTCGGAGTAGTCGGTGTCAGCGATAAAAGAATTGATATCTAATGGGTGCCAAGTTCCATAGCAGATCCTTTGATTATGGCTGTAAGAGCGTACAATGTTCCTTAATTTTTTTGAAAACATTTTTTTATCGGATTCCTAACTTGGCAAGTTTTAATTAAGATAAGTTACGTTCAAGAAGACGATCAGAAGACAATTAGAAATTAACTATAATAGCTTGCCACATGATTTTACTAACTATTAAAAATTGCTAATTGAACGAGTTAAATTTTTTGAAGTAATTTACCTTAATTAACACTTGCCAAGTTAGGAATCCGATAAAAAAATGTTTTAAAATAAATTAAGGAACATTGTACGCTCTTACAGCCATGATCAAAGGATCTGCTATGGAACTTGGCACCCATTAGATATCAATTCTTTTATTGCTGGCACCGACTACTCCGAAGGCAGTTTTTGTTCTATCGAACTTGGGCCTTTTTTCACATTTATGTTTTGTTGGGATATTTATTTACCCGAACCATTTCGAGCTACTTTTGACTCCACCATTACCCAAAAACTATTAGACCTACAGACTTGAAATTTTGTACGTCTAATAGCGATCCCCTTAACCATTAGAATTTTGAATTTCATTGATGTACCTCTTATGGTTATGGAATTATAAGGTTTGAAAAGTGTCATTTTTATCACTCACTCACTCATCAAAAACCTAACCTACTTGTAGGAGACTTAGAAACTTGAAACTTGGTATCAAGGTAGACAATTTGGCGTATATAAAGGAAAAAATCCGAAACTTCAAAAAATTACATTATCTTCGAAGTTACTAGCATACTCATAAGTAGCATCATACCTAACGACTTCAAACAGCAGCCATATTTTTCTGCCGTTTAAAGTAAACCTTAAGGCTTAACTCGAGCTGACTACAAAGAATAAAGTGTCGTAGTTATACAGAACTTTTCAACGTTTTAAATAAAAGATTAATTAAGTAAAGATAGGTTTACGGACTTATTACGGAGAAATGTAAGCAGACGAAAAAAAATCTTAAATAATTGATAGCGACTCTTCAGCTTGGTTTAATTTAGTATAACTTACCGTCAATATAAAAACACACATTTTAGCTTTTCAAAAATTAATGATATCTCAACAAAACATAAATGTGAAAAAAGGGCCAAGTTCGATAGAACAAAAACGGCCTTCGGAGTAGTCGGTGTCAGCGATAAAAGAATTGATATCTAATGGGTGCCAAGTTCCATAGCAGATCCTTTGATTATGGCTGTAAGAGCGTACAATGTTCCTTAATTTTTTTGAAAACATTTTTTTATCGGATTCCTAACTTGGCAAGTTTTAATTAAGATAAGTTACGTTCAAGAAGACGATCAGAAGACAATTAGAAATTAACTATAATAGCTTGCCACATGATTTTACTAACTATTAAAAATTGCTAATTGAACGAGTTAAATTTTTTGAATGTAATTTACCTTAATTAACACTTGCCAAGTTAGGAATCCGATAAAAAAATGTTTTAAAATAAATTAAGGAACATTGTACGCTCTTACAGCCATGATCAAAGGATCTGCTATGGAACTTGGCACCCATTAGATATCAATTCTTTTATTGCTGGCACCGACTACTCCGAAGGCAGTTTTTGTTCTATCGAACTTGGGCCTTTTTTCACATTTATGTTTTGTTGGGATATTTATTTACCCGAACCATTTCGAGCTACTTTTGACTCCACCATTACCCAAAAACTATTAGACCTACAGACTTGAAATTTTGTACGTCTAATAGCGATCCCCTTAACCATTAGAATTTTGAATTTCATTGATGTACCTCTTATGGTTATGGAATTATAAGGTTTGAAAAGTGTCATTTTTATCACTCACTCACTCATCAAAAACCTAACCTACTTGTAGGAGACTTAGAAACTTGAAACTTGGTATCAAGGTAGACAATTTGGCGTATATAAAGGAAAAAATCCGAAACTTCAAAAAATTACATTATCTTCGAAGTTACTAGCATACTCATAAGTAGCATCATACCTAACGACTTCAAACAGCAGCCATATTTTTCTGCCGTTTAAAGTAAACCTTAAGGCTTAACTCGAGCTGACTACAAAGAATAAAGTGTCGTAGTTATACAGAACTTTTCAACGTTTTAAATAAAAGATTAATTAAGTAAAGATAGGTTTACGGACTTATTACGGAGAAATGTAAGCAGACGAAAAAAAATCTTAAATAATTGATAGCGACTCTTCAGCTTGGTTTAATTTAGTATAACTTACCGTCAATATAAAAACACACATTTTAGCTTTTCAAAAATTAATGATATCTCAACAAAACATAAATGTGAAAAAAGGGCCAAGTTCGATAGAACAAAAACGGCCTTCGGAGTAGTCGGTGTCAGCGATAAAAGAATTGATATCTAATGGGTGCCAAGTTCCATAGCAGATCCTTTGATTATGGCTGTAAGAGCGTACAATGTTCCTTAATTTTTTTGAAAACATTTTTTTTTTCGGATTCCTAACTTGGCAAGTTTTAATTAAGATAAGTTACGTTCAAGAAGACGATCAGAAGACAATTAGAAATTAACTATAATAGCTTGCCACATGATTTTACTAACTATTAAAAATTGCTAATTGAACGAGTTAAATTTTTTGAATGTAATTTACCTTAATTAACACTTGCCAAGTTAGGAATCCGATAAAAAAATGTTTTAAAATAAATTAAGGAACATTGTACGCTCTTACAGCCATGATCAAAGGATCTGCTATGGAACTTGGCACCCATTAGATATCAATTCTTTTATTGCTGGCACCGACTACTCCGAAGGCAGTTTTTGTTCTATCGAACTTGGGCCTTTTTTCACATTTATGTTTTGTTGGGATATTTATTTACCCGAACCATTTCGAGCTACTTTTGACTCCACCATTACCCAAAAACTATTAGACCTACAGACTTGAAATTTTGTACGTCTAATAGCGATCCCCTTAACCATTAGAATTTTGAATTTCATTGATGTACCTCTTATGGTTATGGAATTATAAGGTTTGAAAAGTGTCATTTTTATCACTCACTCACTCATCAAAAACCTAACCTACTTGTAGGAGACTTAGAAACTTGAAACTTGGTATCAAGGTAGACAATTTGGCGTATATAAAGGAAAAAATCCGAAACTTCAAAAAATTACATTATCTTCGAAGTTACTAGCATACTCATAAGTAGCATCATACCTAACGACTTCAAACAGCAGCCATATTTTTCTGCCGTTTAAAGTAAACCTTAAGGCTTAACTCGAGCTGACTACAAAGAATAAAGTGTCGTAGTTATACAGAACTTTTCAACGTTTTAAATAAAAGATTAATTAAGTAAAGATAGGTTTACGGACTTATTACGGAGAAATGTAAGCAGACGAAAAAAAATCTTAAATAATTGATAGCGACTCTTCAGCTTGGTTTAATTTAGTATAACTTACCGTCAATATAAAAACACACATTTTAGCTTTTCAAAAATTAATGATATCTCAACAAAACATAAATGTGAAAAAAGGGCCAAGTTCGATAGAACAAAAACGGCCTTCGGAGTAGTCGGTGTCAGCGATAAAAGAATTGATATCTAATGGGTGCCAAGTTCCATAGCAGATCCTTTGATTATGGCTGTAAGAGCGTACAATGTTCCTTAATTTTTTTGAAAACATTTTTTTATCGGATTCCTAACTTGGCAAGTTTTAATTAAGATAAGTTACGTTCAAGAAGACGATCAGAAGACAATTAGAAATTAACTATAATAGCTTGCCACATGATTTTACTAACTATTAAAAATTGCTAATTGAACGAGTTAAATTTTTTGAATGTAATTTACCTTAATTAACACTTGCCAAGTTAGGAATCCGATAAAAAAATGTTTTAAAATAAATTAAGGAACATTGTACGCTCTTACAGCCATGATCAAAGGATCTGCTATGGAACTTGGCACCCATTAGATATCAATTCTTTTATTGCTGGCACCGACTACTCCGAAGGCAGTTTTTGTTCCCCCCCCCCCCCCCCCCCCCCCCCCCCCCCCCCCCCCCCCCCCCCCCCCCCCCCCCCCCCCCCCCCCCCCCCCCCCCCCCCCCCCCCCCCCCCCCCCCCCCCCCCCCCCCCCCCCCCCCCCCCCCCCCTTTACCTTAATTAACACTTGCCAAGTTAGGAATCCGATAAAAAAATGTTTTAAAATAAATTAAGGAACATTGTACGCTCTTACAGCCATGATCAAAGGATCTGCTATGGAACTTGGCACCCATTAGATATCAATTCTTTTATTGCTGGCACCGACTACTCCGAAGGCAGTTTTTGTTCTATCGAACTTGGGCCTTTTTTCACATTTATGTTTTGTTGGGATATTTATTTACCCGAACCATTTCGAGCTACTTTTGACTCCACCATTACCCAAAAACTATTAGACCTACAGACTTGAAATTTTGTACGTCTAATAGCGATCCCCTTAACCATTAGAATTTTGAATTTCATTGATGTACCTCTTATGGTTATGGAATTATAAGGTTTGAAAAGTGTCATTTTTATCACTCACTCACTCATCAAAAACCTAACCTACTTGTAGGAGACTTAGAAACTTGAAACTTGGTATCAAGGTAGACAATTTGGCGTATATAAAGGAAAAAATCCGAAACTTCAAAAAATTACATTATCTTCGAAGTTACTAGCATACTATAAGTAGCATCATACCTAACGACTTCAAACAGCAGCCATATTTTTCTGCCGTTTAAAGTAAACCTTAAGGCTTAACTCGAGCTGACTACAAAGAATAAAGTTCGTAGTTATACAGAACTTTTCAACGTTTTAAATAAAAGATTAATTAAGTAAAGATAGGTTTACGGACTTATTACGGAGAAATGTAAGCAGACGAAAAAAAATCTTAAATAATTGATAGCGACTCTTCAGCTTGGTTTAATTTAGTATAACTTACCGTCAATATAAAAACACACATTTTAGCTTTTCAAATTTAATGATATCTCAACAAAACATAAATGTGAAAAAGATAGGTTTACGGACTTATTACGGAGAAATGTAAGCAGACGAAAAAAAATCTTAAATAATTGATAGCGACTCTTCAGCTTGGTTTAATTTAGTATAACTTACCGTCAATATAAAAACACACATTTTAGCTTTTCAAAAATTAATGATATCTCAACAAAACATAAATGTGAAAAAAGGGCCAAGTTCGATAGAACAAAAACGGCCTTCGGAGTAGTCGGTGTCAGCGATAAAAGAATTGATATCTAATGGGTGCCAAGTTCCATAGCAGATCCTTTGATTATGGCTGTAAGAGCGTACAATGTTCCTTAATTTTTTTTAAAACATTTTTTTATCGGATTCCTAACTTGGCAAGTTTTAATTAAGATAAGTTACGTTCAAGAAGACGATCAGAAGACAATTAGAAATTAACTATAATAGCTTGCCACATGATTTTACTAACTATTAAAAATTGCTAATTGAACGAGTTAAATTTTTTGAATGTAATTTACCTTAATTAACACTTGCCAAGTTAGGAATCCGATAAAAAAATGTTTTAAAATAAATTAAGGAACATTGTACGCTCTTACAGCCATGATCAAAGGATCTGCTATGGAACTTGGCACCCATTAGATATCAATTCTTTTATTGCTGGCACCGACTACTCCGAAGGCAGTTTTTGTTCTATCGAACTTGGGCCTTTTTTCACATTTATGTTTTGTTGGGATATTTATTTACCCGAACCATTTCGAGCTACTTTTGACTCCACCATTACCCAAAAACTATTAGACCTACAGACTTGAAATTTTGTACGTCTAATAGCGATCCCCTTAACCATTAGAATTTTGAATTTCATTGATGTACCTCTTATGGTTATGGAATTATAAGGTTTGAAAAGTGTCATTTTTATCACTCACTCACTCATCAAAAACCTAACCTACTTGTAGGAGACTTAGAAACTTGAAACTTGGTATCAAGGTAGACAATTTGGCGTATATAAAGGAAAAAATCCGAAACTTCAAAAAATTACATTATCTTCGAAGTTACTAGCATACTCATAAGTAGCATCATACCTAACGACTTCAAACAGCAGCCATATTTTTCTGCCGTTTAAAGTAAACCTTAAGGCTTAACTCGAGCTGACTACAACCCAAGTAGCATGAGTACGTTTCCAAAACGTAAAAAAAAGGATGTCAAAAGACGTCAATATTTGGTCAAAATGTCTCAACATTAAACGTAAATCCAGACGTTTTCCAATGACATCTTCTAAACGTCAATTGCTGACGTTTCTGATCCGTTTACACGTTTTTAAAACGTCACTTGATGACGTTTTGTAGCCGATAATCGTTTAGGTTTGCGGACGTTTTGAAATCGTCACATGATTGTCGTTATTTAGTCGACACTGCGATGTGGTTTGCATACGTTTTAAAAACGTTATTTTATAACGTTTTTCAGACGACTTTGCTGCTAGGTTGTTCACCTTTTTTTTACGTCACGTATCTGCGTTTTGTAGTGGAGTCGCTTTTTACGTTTTATAAATGACAGTAAATCAATTTCTATCGACACAACTTTTTAAACATTGATATCATTTATGAAATCCTCAACCAAGTAGCAGCATTTTTATTACATAAAAAAAACTATTTTATAGTCAATTTTACCTTTTTTTAATGATAATACTTGAAGTCACATTTATTTTAAATGCTGTAAAAAGCAGGCAATTATTTTCCCAGTTTTGGTACAAGATTAAGAAAAAAACTTTTCGACTAGCAAATGCCTCGGGTACTGAATTCAAAAATACTAAAAATAAACCGACCAATAATAACAAAAACATTTCTTTTTATTCAACTGATGCACATAAATATAACACAAAACAGTTTTCACAAAAAAAAAAAAAAAAACCTTACAATTCTAACAAACTTTTAGGAAAACTAAAACATACTGTCATGAATAGTTTCAACCTGTTTCGGAGCAGACAGAAGCTTTCGAAAAGCTTCAAGTATAGATCATTGTCAATCGATAACTAAGACTATAATTAATAAAACATGTCATTAACAACAAAATTATAATTTCCTTTCTAAATAATTCAATTTATTTTTAAAGATTTCATTACAAACACTAATATAATACACAAGCAAGACAAGTTAAAACTTTACTTTTTAAGTTGTTCATTAAAAATTAATGCTACATTAGAAGTTATTTAAAATTGTAAAACATATCATGATCAAGATTTTAATTTTATTACATGTAATTTATGCTTCCAAAGCTTATCCTCACACCAGGTTTTACCTGCTTTTCCTCCAGAAATCAAATTCTCAGAAGAGAAATATGAAAAACTTCACAAGTCATACGTTCTCGTTCTCACTGTTTTAGTAACTAAATTAGGATACTAAAACCAACAACAAAATCATCAATTTTTATTTAACTAATCAATTATGAGAGAAAGCAACCAAGTTTTCAAATATTGATCATGGTTAAACAAAGAAATGGGAGCACAATTATATATACTTGCATTAATATAAGAGGGAGAGATTAAACAGTTCATTTTTGCACTAATAATACACTTTCCAATGGAAACAAAGTTGAATTTAGAAACATTAATTAACCGCTTATATTCATTATTTAACAGCCAATAATAAGAATCAGTTTGCAAAACAAATCTGATAACATTTTGTGCTTTCAATCTTATAACACCTAACTGCATAAATAAATAGAAAACAATTTGTTAAGTATAAAGACATAATGTATAGACACAATTTGTATGTATAAAGACAAAATTTCTTCAAAATTTTACGAATTATTACACTTTTAGATAACAATTTGTTTCTTTTAGTTTATCTTAATGAAGATCAATATTACAAAATTTAAGAAATAAATTGAACATCTTTACAAAGTTCAAATGTGCAGCAAATAGTGTAAAAGCAAAACATTTTGCTTTTTGAATGTATGCAAACTCTTACCAATTTATCTTATTTTTTATTTTATTTTTACACAATATTTCAAAATTCTATAAATATTTAGAATCACAACAAAATTCAAATTCTATGCAGTTGAAAGACAAAAACTACAGCTAGTTTTTGTAACCTTTTTGGCAACTTGCTCCCACTCAGGCAAAAAATAAGTTTACAAAAAACATTTTACATTATTTTTAGAAACGTAAATTATTTCAGAAAACAATATAAAAATTTAAATAGAGAATAAAATGGGAAGCAAAATTCATCAGATAATTGCAACTGAAACTGAAAGAGTCTTCAACTTCCTTGACTTTGGCAACCTAAATCCCTCTGCACACTTCCTAAAAATAAAATAAATAATATAAAAGCTGACATATATTTCTCTATTTCAGATGGGAATGAAGTGCAAGTAACATCAGTAAATTTTCTTCTTCAAAAATTAATGATCAATGGATTTTATACCCATAGTGTGGCACAGTCAAGGCCAGCGTTTCTTAAGCTATGTGCCGCGGAACCCTAGGGTTCCACGAAGATCACTCAAGGTTCCATGATATTTCTATTTATTCTTCGATACTACAATAACGTTTGAAATTACTTTTTGAAGAGCATAAGTAATAACAAGAAATTTTTATTTCTGTTGTAAATAATTTGTTTCAAGAACTTTGAATTAAAATCCTAACCTAATATTAAAAACAAGGGAAGTACACACAGTAGAAGTCTACCTTAATGTTTCATGGATGAAAACAATTAAGCAACAACGCTGGTCTAGGCCATGCAGCAGGTGGTGTTTACCTTTGGCAATCAGTAACTTTAGACTTTCATTAAATAGTTGTTTTAATTGCAACATTTATTAATTAACAAAATAAAGGTATTCAATAATGCCCCAATATTAATTTAATTATTTAAGTCCCTATTAAATTATAGACCTCACTGCACATTATTTATGATACAATAACTATTTTTGCGATTGGTCCATTTTTTTCATTGCTGCATTGGTTCTTTCCAGTTTTTGAAACCGTCCTACCAAAAGTACCCTTTTGTTGACAAAAATACCAATTCTGAAAATGACACACTTAAATTGTTTTAGAAAGAACTAAAATCATTTTTCAAATTTTGCATCATACACTAAAGGATTTTTCATGACAAGCTTTCTTAAATAAACAAGTTTTTTCTAATGTCCACATCAATGAATAGATATTAGAATATATTTTTATCAAAACACTTATTTACAAAATAAATAAATAAAACAAAAAAATTAAAAATAATCATCATAATAGATTAAAATTCAAAAAAAAAAAAAATTAGTTTTATAAAAACTTATATTTGAAATATTTGGTAGAATAAAAAATTATAACAAAAGCCCTCCCCCCCCCCCCCAACCAAAAAAGAAAAAACACATCAGTTTAAAAAATCGAAAACAATTCATTAGTACTAATATCAGAATTTTTGACATTGCCATTTTCCTATGTTAATGATAACACAGTCAACTTTACAACAAATAAAATAAGGGATAGGCACAATAATAATCTTGTTCAATATCCACAGATACATACAGTAGCACAATATTAAATCCTTAATTAAGACTTACATTGCAGTTTAAGATTTTTTTTTCTCTCAGGGTGGGGATTACAGGTGCTATCAGGTGTCATCATATTGGAAAAAATTAAGGTTTATAGAATGAGGAAATCTGCTTTTAACGAAGCAGTGTTTTGTTGCAATTTATGCAGATTTAGGAAAGAGCTATTTTGTTCCTTTAATATTACTTGAAACTTGAAAATGAGTACCTTTTCTCAATAATATACTGGGGAAAAGGCTTAACCATAATGAACAAATTAGAAAATACATTTACATCAGCCATTTGAAACAAAAAATACACATTGACAAAACATATTCCTTTCACACCAGTTTTAATACATTACGTATATATTTACATTTATGATTTCATCAAGCTTGCTAGAACTAAAGTTTTAACATTATTATGGAAATTTATTGTGTCAATCAAACTGTTCTTTTCTGTAATGAAGACCCAAGCTCAGGAGTTTTTCAGAGCAAAAATTACTTCCTTTAGATACTTAGATAAAAAAAAATTATTTAATAACTTTTTTAATAAAATACATGTATTTATACAAATATTTTTAGCAACTCTGAATTCGGCAATGCAATATTACAATACATTGAAACAAGTAAAAAAAAATTAGATTATCGATAATGCAATGCATAATTAATTTTTAGTAGGTACCTGTCAAGCTTTATCTATCAAAGGGCTTTATTTTCCAGATAATGTGATAGAATTCTAATGCTATATGCACAGTAAGTCTCTCTCCCAGAAATTAAAAGAACTTAGTTTTCTTAAATTAAATTTAAAGTTTTTTATCAGTACTAACGGGTCTCACATATGACTCTTGAGAATCCCTAACAAAACTGAAAATAATCTTATACAATTTTCTTCCAGGCAATGCATATTATCTTACATTATTCTTGATTTATAGTGCATTAAAAAGAAACAGTGTAATACTTTTTTGTGACTCACCCTGTAATATAGAAAAAGTTGTGCGGTCGGTGTGCCATAATATTGTTTGTTAGTACAGTTCATAAAACTAAAAAAGACGAGACCATTAAGTACTCCAAAAAAGCGTGACCAAGAATTATTCCAAGGCCGTAGCCAGAATTAATTTTTTTTTTTTTTGGGGGGGGGGGGGGGCTAACTTTGAAACACATATGTTGAGGAAAGTTTCAGAAAGGAATATATGGTATATTGCAAAAAATTTTAGGATTTCGGGGGGGGGGGGCGTGCCCCCCCCCCCTCTGGATACGGCCTTGAATTATTTTGTTACTATTTTTAATCATTGTATAGATGTATAGCAAAAGAATTTATCAAAGAACGGCTATGAAACTAAATTGGCTCTAGAGTAGAAGTGAAAATTGTTTTTTATTGTGTATCTATATAATAATTCACACATTATGTACCACACACTGAATAAGAATTAATTACTCTTGCAGACGAATTGAAAAAGTTGGTTTTTATGAAGGTCTTTTATTGAAGATAAGCACTTTAAGTGGTTAAAAACATGAATTTTTGTAAGAAAGAGGGGAAGTGAGAGAATAAATTATCATATATGTCAGAGGTAGAAAAACCCATAAAACTCTTTAAATATCTATATTTACAAACTTGAAGTTGTAAAAAAAGTTTATTATTTCTTTACTCACCAGTTTTAAAACTTATTCTTTCTTTAAAGCTTGCTTTCTCATTGAAGCCTCGTCACTAATAATTCCTTTTTTTCCTCAAATGTTTCGATTTCAGGTGAAGAAATCCCACATTCTTTTCGGCTTGTGGTACTTTTCTCTAGTTAACAGAAAATAATCTATATAAAATATAATATAAATGTAATCTATATAAATATTTATATTAAATATAAATGACAAAATCAATTAGTCTTTCTAATTGCCACATGGTTGCAATTAGCTTTTTCAACTTGTTATTTAACCTTTTGTTTATTTTATAAAATTTAAGACTATATTTGGCACAGTATTTTTTAAAAATCTACTTTACCTCATGTTTACGTCATTTTGTCCAACATCATTATGATTGTTTAGTTAACCATACTGAAGTTGCAGAGGACCACCCACATGTGACAAGCCAAGTTTTAATGGGTTTCCTGGACATAGTTGATAATGGGAGTCAAAACATTTAACATGTTGAGATAGCTTTTGTGTGCAATCACATAAATACACCTTAAAAGATTTTTTTTCCGTTTAGCAAGTAATTGCAGATTATATTCTCACTGCAAAGGGATATTTGTTAGACAAATTCAGCGATATGGTCAAAGAATCATTTAATTATAAAGCACATTCATATTCATTAATTTTAATATTCTGGTTTGTGTGACAAAATAGTTACACGTACGAAACTAAACAAAAAATGGGTAAACTTTTTTAAAAATTATTTTTTGCTCTTTATTAAAAGATTGTGCTGCTTTTATAACTTGTGCAGAGCTGCATGCAACAGCTAGTAATTAAAAATCAATAACATATAACTAATAAACATATAATGAGATCAAACAGATGGCAATATACCAGTTAAAGTTGAATTGAAAACTTCTCAACACCTTTTGCATTTAAAAATGATTTTCTCACAGTAAAATAATGCAGGCAATATTAGGTAGTTCATTATGTTTGAAATTACTGCCATAGGAAAACTTATTGATACAACAAAATCATTATTATCTGGCATTAAATTAAATTGCTGATTTAAAATAATGATGCATAGAAACATATGAAATGTGTACATTTCAATCATTTATGACAAAAATATCTTTAAAGATAAAAAAAACTTCTCCTAGATTAGCAGCTAAGTCTAACAACAATTGAGATTGACTAAAAAAAAAATGGAAAGAAAACACACCTTATATTGATACGCCATGTACCAAATTATTTAAAATTTCAAGTGTATGCTTGAATTATTTTATTACGCATAAATCATTGCAGACAAATACTAAAACATAGTTGAACTGACAGACAGTCATAAGCACCTTATTGTTATAAAAAAATATCATGCAGCCAGCCATACCTGTTTCTAAATTTTCACATGCAAGGAAAGTAGAAACATTAAAAATAAACACACACACACGCGCACACTTCCGTACCTCTTTTTAAAAAAACATTGATCATACAAAGCATACGAAATGCAAAAAAAGTGCATCCTATTGCTTACCTGTAATCTTTTCTTCAAATAAACATAAAATCCAAACACGTGCTCCCATCGTCCCATCCAGACGATCCATCTTGTTCATCGTCGATCGTGCATTGCGCATGCGCGCTTGAGTCGGAGATGGCGCGCATGCGCATTTATATCCATATGACGTATTCTGAACCTAATTGGCTCGTCCATGGATGTGCAGTTTATGTGCAGCGGCTGTACATAGAACGTATTTTCGACCTCTTTTGTTACACCAGCGACCACCCATAGGACGTGCATTTGACGTAGAATGGAGATCGATCGGACGTGCACTGAGAGCGTAAAGCAGACGTCGAATATTTCATTGAATAGGATCTCATTATATATTTACTTGTATTATTATTCTTGAGCACAAAACTACGAAATAAATTAATTTTTCTACCCTTTCGAACAACAAAATATTTGTTGCTGCTATTCAATTTTAAATAGAATTAATGTTGAAGCAAAAATAATACTATACCTATGTTAGAATCCATATTCCTCATCGATTGTTATTAAACTAATGTTTTTATGAATTCCAATCCATTCTTACCAATTTTTCTACCAACAAGATCATTCACAGGGGAGAATTTTAATAGCAAACTCTGACTCTGAGCAAATGATCCAATTAGTGATGTAAAAGTAAGAAGGAAATTTGTCCATTTATAAATGCTCTTTCTTCTGAAAATTAGCAAGAAAATAAAAGTACAGTACAAAACCATTGTATATTTAACAATCTTAACTATGATTTTGAAGGCTTTACATAGCTATTTAAAAAATAAGGCATTTTCAGTAGTAAATGGAACACATATTAAAATTAAATAGAAAAGGATACTTTTCTCCAAATTGAATGTTCTTTTAAAATATGTATTAGAGCATTACACTTTGCGGGGGGGGGGGGGATGCACATTAAACTAATTGTGGATATGTGGAAAATGAATAAATTGTTGTAAATGAATAAAAAGTTGATTTATTGCTATAAGTATTTAAACTAATAATCAACGTATAATTTTAAAAAATAGATCAGTAAGATGTTCAGCAATAAAAAGTTGATTTATTTCTGTATTTAAACTAATGATCAACATATGATTTTAAAAAATTGTAATATTAGTAATCCTACCAATGAGAAAAATTTAACTTAAAAATAAACTAATTTTTTAAAGAAGTGATAATTATTAAAAATTGCAATTACTTCATTTTTTTAAATAGAAATAAAAGAACTATATCACATATGAATTATTAAAAACAGCATATTATATACTATACTTGACTGAACAATATCACATATAAGTTATTAAAAACAGCATATTATACTATACTTGACTTGCGTTCGAGAAAAATTTATAAACATTACGACTAAAATGCACCGATTAATGATGAAATAACTTACTGTGCAACTAAAAGATTCAAACATTTTATTCATCTTCTTTCATTTCTTCGGTAACTTAGGATCTTAGGATAAATGATCGATGATTTTCACAGCAAGCACCATGTTTCCAATTTTCAAGTAATATTAGCACGTGCGGTATACCGTGGCAGCAGCAGCTGCCACGGTATTTTCTTCTCAGCGTGAAAATATCCCATTGTATATTAACAAAATAGAAAAGTGAAGCACATAAGTCTGAAAAAAAAGCTAATTTACTTACATTTTACACAAATAAAACTAATGCTGAACCCAAATCGTACGTTGTCATCTACATATCAAGCGAAGCACAAAATGGCGTACGATCCGATCCGATTTCTTGATTCTTGATGCTTTGCATGAAAGTGTGGCGCTACTATCGCTTTTGTCCCTGAATAGAGCTTAAAAGTACGTCAAAAACATGTCAAAAAGGGACAAAAACTGGCTCATCCCTTTTACGTGCAGAAAAGACGTAATGTTGACATCCATCATGGTTTATTCCAGTTGATGCTCTGATTCGACCTCATATTGACGTCTTTCTTGGCTGCAAGACGTCATATGGATGAAATGGCTGTATTCTGGATGGTAATTGGAGGACATTGGTTGTATGGGAGCTTGCCACATGATTTTACTAACTATTAAAAATTGCTAATTGAACGAGTTAAATTTTTTGAATGTAATTTACCTTAATTAACACTTGCCAAGTTAGGAATCCGATAAAAAAATGTTTTAAAATAAATTAAGGAACATTGTACGCTCTTACAGCCATGATCAAAGGATCTGCTTTGGAACTTGGCACCCATTAGATATATTTTACATGATCATATTCAATCAATTAAAATTTTAATTACAGCGTGTGATTTAAATCTCTTAATCCTGCATTAGAAATCAGCTATATTTAATTTTATTTATATTTAAAAAATATATATATGTAAAAAAATTCAAAAACTTCATTTTCTTTCTAAAAAACAAACAAACACTTTTAAAACACTCTAATTCAGGATACCCCCTTAAGCTTAAATTGCAGCAAAAACTGAACAAATTCTTAGTTTCCTTTAATGCCAATGTCACTCTTATAAATGCAAAAGTTTGGATGTATGTTTGTTATTCAATCACGCCAGAATGGATCTGGATGAAATTTGGCAGAGATAAATTATGGTATGGTCTAGAACAGCACAGATGCTATTTTTTATTCCGGAAAAATACGGTTCCCGTTGGATATGATTATGTAAAAATGGTGCATTACCTTACGATAGTCTCCAAAAAGTCATTAAAGACTCTAATGTTAATACTAGGGGAAATATATTCTTTAAATCTGTACAGATTTTTGCATTTGCAGACGACATTGCTATTGTCACACTGCCCAGCCCTTTTTTGTAATGGGAGATAAGAATTTTTGAAACTGTTAACAATTTCACTTATTTGGGGTCTGAACTGTTGTAATAATGGTGCTTTGCCAGAAGTACCCAACAGTTACTGCTGGGAACAGGTGTTTTTTTTGGGATTCATAAATAGTTAAAATCCAATCTTATTAGCAGGAGAACAAGGTTATTCCTCTAAACCAGTGGTCGGCAACCCGCCGATCGCGATCGACCGGTCGATCGCAAGCCCATTTTCGGTCGATCGAGACAGCATTTTGGAGTTTATCGTTTAAAAAAATAAATAAAATAACTTTTGAATTGGATGGCGAGTTTATTATTTTTTCCTTCAGAAAATGTTTATTAGTTTGCCAGACCATTCACCGGACCTAAAAACACTTCCAATAACATGGATTGTCAGTCGTCATTTTAACTATGCCCTTGGTGAGAGTTAATTCAAGAATGTAACTTCATGTATTCAAGAATGTAATACACATTTCACATGTGTGTTTTAGTTAAAAAACAAAACAAAAACTAACAGTTTTTTTAATCAAATTCGAAATGAAAAATATATTTGTATTGTTTTGATGCGAGATTTAACGGTGTTAGCAAACCATTATATTACAAAATTTTAAAGTAGGTGTTTTATAAGCATCAGAACTTGTTCTGACAAGAATTAACCTACAATTTGAAGACAGGCGCAATCCCAACATGTCCTGTTAATAGTGTATAATCCCCCACCCCCGGTCCTCCGAGTCGATCTTGGTGTTCTCCGAACTTGGAAAGTAGATCTTCAGTCAGTTTAGGTTGCCGACCGCTGCTCTAAACTCTATAAAACTCTTAATTTGACTTTTTGTCATGTATGCTGCCGACACATGGGCGATGACTGAAAGAGATAAAGAGATGCTGGCTGTGTTTGAAAGAAAAGTACTCCGTAGCATTTTAGGAGGTTTGAAATGCAATGATGCCTGTAGAACAAATTCAATTCAGAGATCTATAAGAATACAAGGAGCCAGACATAATAAAATTCATTTCTCAGGGATGTGCCAAAGGAAATGCACTTTTGGAGCAATCTTTGGAGCAGGTAAATTGTAAATTTGGAGCACTTTGGAGCAGCACAAAGATTATTGAATACAGTAAAACCTGCCACATCCGGATCAATGTGGCGACCGACCGGTCCGGATATGAAAAAATCCGGATAGCAAGACCATTTCAAAATATGTAGCTGTAAACAGGACTGAGATTATGCTGAAGCATAGATGTTAAAAATAATCAATTTTGACGTGCTTCTTTTGTATACTTTATGTACACTTACAGGCAATAAATAAATTTTAATTCTAATTCTTTCTCCCGTCGCACAGTTCGAAAGAAATAGTACTTTGACTTTTGCTTACTCAAAAATATTTGTTCCGCGAGCCGTCCGGATATGGGGAGGTCCGGATGTGGCAGGTTTTACTGTAATTAAGAATTTGTATATACATATCTATATGAAGTTTTGAACATCTGTCACAAGATGAAATTTTATTTTATAAAAAGCATTTATTCGAACTAAAATTACTGCAAAGTTTAAAATGAAAACAGCATTATTTTAATAATTTATTAAGTAGTTAACTAGACATTTATAGTTACAAAAACAGTTGAGCACATTATTTTGGTTTTGCCATTTCTAACTTTTACAAAACCATAAACTGAATAAAAACGCAAGGTCGAACTTTTCTCTTCCTTTATTATTTTTGCAAAATAAATTTAATTCATAAAAGCATGAAAATAAATGGAAATACCTGAAAGAAAATACAATTAAAATATTGAGCTAAGCTAAAGCTACCTTGAAAATAGTTACAACATTTCATTTTAATAGTTTTGCAACATGTTTGAACAACTTCAAATATGTAGAAACGAACAACTTCAAATATGTAGGACTAAAAACAATAAATTGAAAGTGTTGTGAGTGTACTGAACATTTGAAAAATAATTCACTATACATCTTAAGTACATTTTGATTACTGCTCAAACTCTTAAATTAATTGCAATATAATAAAGTAAAGTTTTACTCAGAAGTCAACAAATAAAAAAAAAAAAAAAAATCTGCAACTTAATTTAAACAAATCAGCTGACATTGCGACATAAATGTTTTGCTAGTTCCATTTAATTGATTTCAATGTCTTTTAAAACTTTGTCCATTCAGCTTTTTGCTTCTTTTAATAGTACTTCACCACTTTGTACAGTATCGAAGACTTTTTTTCTTCAAGCCTGCATCAATGCAACTCTCGGCATCATAGGCGTAACCAGGGGGGGGGGGGGGGTTTGGGGGTTCAAACCCCCCCCATTGGGTATGTACTTATTTAGGCACATTTAGGCACACAGAAAAATTTCTGGCTACGGCCTTGCGAAGCACAATTTTTTTTCCCCTAAGAAAATTAAACTTATATACATATGATTTTTTTTTCCTTTTTCTCTGAAGGGTTGCGATCATGGCCAAAGTATGCAGCTCATAATAAAGAAGACCTTTCATTTGGTTATAAGGTTATAATCAACCCCCTTATCACTTTGGGGGGGGGGGGGTTAACAGCGAAAGGTGGCTTCAATCACCGTACCACACACAGACAGAGATCCTTTCAATCACTCCAGAGGGCTTTCTTTCCTTCTTGATGTCTTTTTTACCCAAAGGCAGCAATCTGGGAATACACAAGTAATAAGTTTCCTGGAAAATATTCTCTACTGTGATGGAGTCCTAAAGTCCAATTGTCCTAATGGGTTAAACCCTCAAGCCAGGAAGGGGTGCTCATTAAGAAACTTAAAGAGCAGTTTGTATTTATTTATGACTTCCTGTCCAAACACCCATTTTGGTAAAATCTTTTTTGTAGATAAGCCGAGTGGAAAACTGATGAACTTGTGGTCCATCACTGATTGCATTACGACTCTGGAAATCATCCGTTCAACGTTTCCAATCTCACTGCTACGGTTTAATGCTGCATTTTAATTTACAATCAAGTATTATTTATATTTTAGCTAAATTTTTAATTATTTTCGATACATAATAATGTTTGAACTCCAGCGATGGACACGTTCGTCATCCGAAAAGAAAAGATAATTTGATTCAGATGCTTCCACTTCTGAGGTATGTTTTGCTACAAATTTAACAAATTTTTTAGAAATTTATTGTGTGGATGAGCATTTTTGTAGGGGAATTTGGATTTTTTTCTCTAAAATTCGACTATTTCCCGGTTTTAATATTATGAATGCCTGGACATAGAAGATTGCTTAGCGCTAAATATTGAATTTTCTATTGCGTTTGAATTAAAAAATAAACTAATAGATCTAGTATGGAATGTTTAATGTTTTTGTGAATCAAGGCCGTATCCAGAGGAGAAGGGGGATCCACGGGCAGCCTCCCAGAAATCTTTTGCAATGTATTATATATTCCTCCCTAAAACTTTGCTTTACATAAGTGTGTCGAAGTCTGGGCCCCCCCGAAAAAAAATGCTGGATACTGCCTTGGCTCCGCAGCAGGGGGAGCATGTTACGAATTAGGAAGGGCAGTTTATGCTTCAAAATCATACCCTTTGTATATACATATATATAGATATATATGATTAAAAATGATATTGATATGAATTTTTTTACATATATGATAGCTTTTTGATGTATTAGTAGATGTATGTTTAGATCTTTGGTGAAGTTAGAGGAGTGGGTGTTTGGGGCTTCTGCAACTTAAATTTTTGTAACTGGTCTTACATGTATAATGCTTAGGATAACTCTGGAGGCAACGCTTCGAGGTCCCCAGGAAACTTTTTGAAATCTTTCTAGCAATGCAACTTCGGGATACTTTGGTAATGTTAGAGGAAACAGAAAGGAGTTAGGTTACTCTCCCCCCCCCCCCCCGCAATTTTTTTCAAAATAAAGTCTTGTATCTTTTAAGTTACTTTTGGTGTCGCTCGTGATAGTGTTCAATGTCCTTTCCCTGAAAGTGTTTCTGAAAGTAAAGTGTCTTAAAAGCGTAATTTCTCTTTTCTTTCTTCTTTTAAAACTTGTGATCTGAATTTTTTTTGGGGGGGGGGGGAGGGAGGAGTTGACTTGCTCCGAGGGGGTAGTTCCCGCCCCCCCCCCAGGAGATGCCTGAAATAAACACGGAGTATATCTTTAGAGACATATATTTATGACTAGTAAATTTTCAACTCTTTTACACTTCGTATTGGTGTTTAGTCTGTACATTTTTAGGGTGACCCCCCCCTTTCTCCCACTCTAGTTACGCCTATGCTCGGCATGATCTAACATTTTTTGTGCAGCAGTTAACTGACTTTTTAGGTTTTTTTACTGATCTTTTAACTTCTCATTAATTTCACTCAATTCAGTATTTTCTCTTTTTCACTCCTGTGTTACATCATTACAACATACCTCTTACGAGCTTTTTTTACATTTTAAATTATTTTAATATTAATTTCAAAATTTTCAAGCCTCGAATTCTCTTAATATGGCTCTTAATTGTTCTTAAGCCATTGATGCTATAAACACTTAAATTTGATCTATTCTCTAACATTGCTTTATTTACACTAAATTTCCTTTCACAATCTGCATTAACATGTGGCAAACGCAGGAGACATTTCATGACTTGAGATATACCAGGGTGGCTACAGAATATCCAAAGCAAAATTCCCCGACTTTTAATTGATTTCCAGAGATTTTTCAGAAAATTTCCCTAACTGAATATTTTGTAATATATATATACACACACAAAAGATAAAAAGCAGACGAATTCAAAAAACAAACGCCACGTTAAAATATTAGTCTTTTAAAAAAATTATAGCAGATGAAATTTTTAAAAAACAAATTTTGTTATTTCGAAGAGGCGTTGTTACAGCAGTAAAAAAAATTTACAGAACAAAAATAAAGCACCAAATTAGTATTACAGCAGTTCTAGGGAAAGACAAAGTACATTTTTTAATCACTTGTTACTTGGTAAGCAATTTTTATATTCAACAAGCAAAGCTCTTAATTTTGCTTCTTTTAAATTGAATTTTATACTATTCAACAAAATAATTACTAAATATTTGATGGGTAATTAATAAGTAATTGATTGAAAGAAGAATTTGAACATGCATAACTTTAAAACTTCTTTCTTGAAATACTTGAAATTTTAATAAGAAAATTATGCATTTCTTAAAGATTAAAAAAGCATTTAATTCTATTAGGAAATACCCTGCTCCAGAAAAGACTCTTGATCAAAGATTAAACATTTTAGGATTAATGCTAGTATAACAAAAAATTGAACTGTGCACATGAAATAGATAAATATTTTAATCTACAGCATGAGAATTTATTCCAAGATTTAACATACGTACTGAATAAAAAATGAAATAAATATTTTTTAAAATTTATTTCTTAATTTTATTATTTATTTGCAATTAATTGCTGATATTTAACATGTTCTTTCTGCGCAGAATCATTTTATATGATGAATGAATGTGCTTAATCAAAAAAATTGTATCCTCATGATTTAGCCAAAACTTGTGATGATAGTTAATGATTTTTGTTTTTGATTTCTTCAAATTTAAACATATTATTTAATAGTTTCATTCATTATTTCAAGTTTTTAAACGATATGAAGAACTACGCATGCTTTAAAAAATTCAAACGAAAAATAAAACTAGAGATATTATATTCCACGGTTGAAAAGTTCGGCCTTACCCCCAATCACGATTCCACGAAATTTTTATTAGAAACTTCATATTAATGACTAGAGATAATATCGCTGAAACTTGGGGATAAATCAAAAAAGAAAAAACTACTGGATTTTCATTAAATTTTTGCAATTTTCCCTGCTTTTTCCAGAACATTAGACTTCCGGGTTCTGTCGCCACCGTGTATACCCTCCCCCCTTTCTCAAAAGCGAGAAAGAAGCTTTCCAATTTTATTAAATAACTCATAGGCTAAGAGTTGCCGAAAAGAGCTGCAATGCAAAATGCTTAACCCCACTTTTTGACGCAGAAAACATACATTTACAATTTTTTTGTAGCAGACTGCCGCAGCTACGTAGTTCGGCGCAGCTGGCACATCCCTGATTTCTGTTCAAAGATTAAAATGAGCAGGTCACGTGAGTAGAAGGGATGAAAACCGAACCACCAAGAAGATCTTTTTGGCCAAACCATCAGGAGCACAAAAAAGGGGAACACCAAAGGTTCAGGGGATCGACTGCCTTGAATCAGATTTAAAAGTTCTTAAAAAATTAAAAATTGCAAGAGTCTATCCAAGAAGCGGGCAACCTCGAGTTCTATTCTGAAGAAGGCCATGAAACACCCTGGTTTGGCATGCCAATGAAGAAGACCTTATGATAGACAGTGTGACTTTGTAGTTACAAATGAAATTGAAAGGAAATCAGTATTGGCCTGATAGCTTAAATGGTAGAGCACTCTGCCCATAACTGAGGAATCTGGGTTTGAGTTCCAGTCTGAACTAATTGATTTTTTAGGAAATTAATAGCACCCAGGCTATTTTTTATCCAGGAAACATTTTACAGTTTCCATGGGATAGAATTGTTGTTTTTCATAGAGCAAGGGATAAAGATAATTTTTTGCATAGTGGAAAGTTTAGGGATTAGAGAATGACATAGGGTACTTTTTAAAGTGGAAAAATGCACAGTTCCTATTACAGGAACCGTGTATTAAAAAGTTTCATTGAAGTTCGTTAAATAGAGTTTTAAGATTAATCGAGTAAAAATCTATTAGTCCGGACTGGGACTCGAATCCAGATCCCTCAGTTACACGTTGAGTGCTCTACGAGTTAAGCTATCAGGCCTACACTGATTCCCTTTCAATTTCATCTATGACTAAAGCCCCACTGTCTATCTTAGGCCTGTAGCCAGACTCTGACTCCAAGGGGGGCAAACTTTTGGGCAGGAGGGGCAGACAAGTTTTTTCTAACATGTTAGAACTTATGCTCCATTTTGGGCATTTTCTTAAAATTTAAATTAATAATTTATTTAATAATTAATGCAATTATTTAATTTATTAATTGATTAATTAAACAATTAATTAATGAAACTAATACTAATTTAATTCAATACTGAAATTATTTGATCTTAAATACTTTATTAAAACTTACAAAAGGCAGAATTGAATTTTTGAAGCTTATTCTAAGAATGTCTTTTGTAAATTAATAAAATATATGAAATAACATAAAAAAGTGAACATTTTTTAAAGATAATTTTAATGTGAATGATCATTCAAAGTAAGATATTGAAGCATAAAACATGTATCGGTATGTTACAGTAAAAAACTGGACTGCCCATGATCCTTTCATTAGTGCCTGGTTCAGATTGAAAACATGTAAAAAAAAAAAAAAAATGAGCTGAATAAAGGAAAACGTTCAAGTTTTTTATTTTTTCTAAAATTTGAATTAAGGGATAAAGATGCATGGGAACAGGATTTTTTCGATATGACTTTCTGTTTAAACTAATCAAAAAGTTAAAAACAGAAATACCATAGATTATTAAGGTTCAATTAATCACACTAGGATGGGCAAAAATTTTTCCAGGTCAGGCATTGCCCGACCTGGCCCCTCTCTGGCTACGGGCCTGTGCACCACTTTTATATAATTAAACCTAAATTTAAACCTTTTCAATAAATAATTTATAAATTGAGCAAAAAAAAAAAAGTTATTTATTCTTTGAAAACTCAACAAAAGAAATATGGGATAGTACTGTTGGCTTCCTAATGCTGTGCTTTCCAGCCCAGAATTGACAAAATATTTATCACCCAGAAATGAGCGCCCACAAGGGGGTGTTCAAACGCCTTCAACGCCGTTTTATTTTGT
This sequence comes from Octonoba sinensis, assembly GCA_038502835.1. Taxonomy (NCBI): domain Eukaryota; kingdom Metazoa; phylum Arthropoda; class Arachnida; order Araneae; family Uloboridae; genus Octonoba; species Octonoba sinensis. The sequence goes on along the minus strand of CM076600.1, from coordinate 65,524,495 downwards.
TTAGGACTTTTGTTGCATCCAAAAGAATGCCTTTTATAATAGTCACTCACACTGAACAAATTTTGATCAGGCTGTCAGTTCTCGTACAAGCACATCAAAATTTCCAGGCGAAAGAAGCAGTGGGAAACAGCTAGTATAACATAAAGTACCATTTATTCTAGTTTTATCTACACCTTTTTTTGTTTTACAAACAATTTGAATTCAAAATACGAAACATGTGTCAGTGAAGCCGAACAATAGCAATTTTTAAGTACAAAAAAACAACACATCTAATGTTTTTTTTCTTTAAAATGTTACACTTACAGTATACATTATTCAAAGGGAACAGTTCTATGCCTGCTGTCAAAAACAGTTGAAATTGATGGATTTTGTAAAATTTCATAGCAGAATTGAAGTATTTTGAAACATCTCGGCTGAAACTTCACCTTTGATTTTTTACACTATTCTAGAATGAATCCTTGGAAGGAGTACACAAAAACCAGAAAAAATAATTGGTTTACAGAACCAAAAAGTTTGGGAATCTGTGACATAAGTTTTAAATGAAGACTCATAATTGCAAACTTTGTTGAAATGTTCAGTACGCTTATATTTAAGGAACAAATCAGTTATTTGCTTGATTAGATATGACAGTGTTAACATAAATAAGCTAATCCTGGCAAGAGAAATTTATGTCTAATAAAATAGAGAAAATATATACAATTATATAAAAGTTTTATTTCAAAAAGTTACACGTTAAAGATAAGAAATTTTACCATTTTTATCCTCCCACAATTGAAATGTATTTTTCTCACATCCAAACTTACATCAGAAATGATAAAAATTGGTCCACATTTAACAATATTTTAAAACTATTAAAGAAACACACTTTACATATTTCCATACAAAAATACACTTAACAGTTTGTGAAGCTCATTTTCACTTTAAAGCTTAGGAGAAAGAAACAATCACTTTTTTTTTGCTTTTGGTTTTGCTTCATTTCTTTTGTTGAGTATTTCCAGCATGGCTGGAGTAAGTACGGTTCCTGGCTCAAATTCTACTGGTGTTTCTATTTTCCTTTTTGTTTGTGGCTTTTTCAAAGGTTTACTTTTATTTTCTTTATCTGATGTTTTAGGCAGAGGCTCTTCTAATTTCTTTACAGGTTTCTGGAAAATGAAATTTCAGTTAAAACTAAATATTTAGAAATTGTTTTGTTGCATGTAAATCAAAATAAGCAAACCTTAACAGAATTTTTGAATTCCAAAATGCCATCTTTAGAACAACCAATCTTCTTTAATTCATCTCCCAGTAATGTTTTGCAGTAGTTATAATTTGGCTCCTGCTCAAATTCAAGATTTCCAACATATTTCAAGAACTTCAGAATTCCTCCTGAAATTAATTGAATGTAAGTGGGTTAGAACTAATCAAAAAGTTCAAAATTAACTAGTTTTTAAAATTAGATTTTTCTTCCAATATACAGTAAAACCTCTCAATAAGGGACACTAGGAGGACTGGAAATTTTGTCCCTTAAATAGAGGTGTCCCTTCCTCGGACGTTCATAAATTGATGCATACACGTATAGTGTATTAACTTGGTTCAACTTTTTAATAATAAACATGTGTTACCATCTAAGTTTAAATACTGAAAATGTTTCATGCATACAAATAATAAGTTGAAATTATTGAAATGTAAATTTTTTTCATTAAAAAACTAAAATTTTAGCATAAATGTCGTATTGGCAAAGTTTTGCAGCTTACAGAAATGTATTTGAAGTAATCTATCAGATGGGTTTGTTTTAAAGTATGAAATTCAGGCAATACAGCATAATTTGTTTCGTGTACTTTTTCCAATCCTTGCATCAAAAACTTGTTGGTAGCCGGGTACTGTCTGTCAATGTTGAGCATACATGTATTCCATAGTGTAAGAGAGGGAAAAGCCTGGTATGGTTCTGGTTAGCACTTTAAAATACATTTGTTTTTTTTGGTCATAGGATTCAGAGTAGTATTTTCAGAAGTTAATTTTTAGGAAAAAAACCTTCAATTTCCAGTAAATTTTTCTTATCTATATAACTTGAATTTTAGAAATTTTTCTCTGTGAATGTCCCTTAAATAGAGTGTCCCTTATTCAGAGGTAAATACATTGCGGTCCCTATTCAAAGGGACTGGGACCAGAAAAAGTGTCCCTTAATTAGAGGTGTCCCTTAAGGGAGGTTTCACTGTACATGGAAACTCAAAATTTTGACTTCCTTTTCAACACACCTAACTATATGAAACAAATATTTTTCATATTATTAGTTATATAAGAGGCCTTTTTTCATTTTTCAGGTATTTATGGGTTTTATAACTCAATATATTTGATTCGCTTACATCTACAGCATAGAATCTGGCGACACTACTTATTGCCCTAATAGATGAATTGCTTTAAGAAACACTTTTAGTTCTCAATTCTTTCGCCTTTTTATTCTTTTGTAATGTTTCAAAAACTACGACATTTCTAGTACATCTCTTATCCACTCAAAATTTAATTAATAGAGGAAAGAGAGAAAAAGCCAGCAAACAAAACTTCAATTAAATTTTTAGTACTATTGCTATATTTTCCATGAATGATTATTTTGCTTACTTAACCTTACCATACCCAAAAGTTCGTGAAACAATGATAGAAGTATAAGTCATAATTCTTTTTTCAAAAATCATTGTATTTAAATCATGCAAGCCATGCACCACAACATAAGACTCGTGTACATTTTTACTATTAAAGTAAAATAATATTACCTGGACAATTTTTTTCAGGAAATAGTACACTTAAATATTTGTCGATGTCTTCCATAAACCTAAAATAGTCAAGCAAAACATAAAATACAAGAAAGTGGAATCTCCTCCCCCCCCCCCCCATAAAACATTTCATAAAATAAATTCCATTGAATACAATTACCCTTCAATTTTTACAATAACACCCCCCCCCCCTCCAAAACCAGAAATTTTAAATGTCAATTCCATTAAAAAAATCATATTGACTGACTCTGCTATGTGTAAAACAGTATTTGTATTATGGATTTATGAAAAATGAACAAAAAATGTATATCTCGAACAAAAAAATATCTTAACAAACTTTGTTAAAATATTTTTCCAGCAAATTTCATGGTTTATTTGCATTAAACAAATTGAGATAGAGCAACAAATAATGATTAGATGTTAAGTGTATTATAGATTAAATATTAAGTGAATTATAGTATATTAAAGTGAATTACTTTTCTTTTTCTTTTTGGAGCTTGTTGTTATCAGATATGTGCTTTTCCCAGGGCAACTCTCCACTGAGCCATTGGAGTAAATTAAAACAAAGAATTTCTAAATCACTACGGCGAGAAAATGCTAAAATGGGGGAAAATAAATAAACAATATTTTATAATCATAGGAGTACAAGAGTATAGAGTAAAAAAATAAATGGAATAACTGGATAATACCAGGGTTGTTTGGTTTAAACCGAATGGTTTTTTAAAAAAAACCACTTGGTTTAAACCAAATCTTTTTTCATTAATTTTGCACATCATTAAAAATTTCAAAATGCAATTTATGCAGAAATTACAAGCACAGCACTGGATAATCAATGAATTTGAAAATTAACAAACTTTTTTTTAAAATCAGTACAAATTTTTCTCATCTCCTATACAGACTACCTATGTCAGACTATTTGGGTTTTTCTAAAATTAGCTCTGAAAAAGCTAATTGGAGAAAAACTCTTCTCGGTCATTATAAAAATTAAAATGATATTGCAATTGTAATTACTGGAGTTAAAGAATATATATTAGAAATAATAAAATAACTTCATAATAACCAATTTTCAAATGTATGTTACAGATAACAATTTTTAAGAAACCAAATCTTTTTTCATTTATTTTTCGCATTATAAAAATTGTAAAATCCAATTTGTGCAGAAATTGCAAGCACAGCGTTAGATAAATTGTGAATTACTGAAGTTGTAAAGTAACAAACTTTTTTTTTTTTTAATCAGTGCAAATTTTTCTTTTCTTCCTAAATTATTATCTTCTTTATAAAAATATATTTATTCTTTAATCAGGAAAATTATATTTAAAAAAATATAAATAATAGTGATAATTTCTAAGCCAATGTTGCTGATTTGTATAAGTGTTATGGTGTAATCATTTGTTGATATTACTGATACTGTAAATCAACACATCATTTTACATGTATCTTTTATTTTTGCTTATTTTTTATTGATTTAGTAAAATATGCTTTTGTTAAAACCCAACCTGCATAATAATTATTTCTTTAATAATTTGCTGAAAGGCCTGTATAAGTAGAGTTTTATAATGTGTTAATACAGTAAAACCTGTAAAGTTGACCACCTATATTATTTAATGTAAGAAAACCTTTGTAATTTGACCACCTGTCTATATTGACCACTTAAGTACCAAATTTGGGTGGGAGTATTATAAAAAACCCTTTGTAAGTTGGCTGCCTAATTATTACTGTATTTATTTATTTATCTATTTTTGCAAAGATAAAAAAAACTTATATAAGTTCTCCAGGATAATATTTTTTATGCTATAATGTTACACCAGTATTTGTCTGGATGGATGAAATATCAATATAAAGTTTACCTAAACCACTGTGTAAGTTAACTATTCTAGAAAACTACTATGAGCCTCACTCTTTTGTTCTTTAAATAAGTTTCTTTTTTTTCTTCAAATTGATCTAGTCATTTGGAAAAATTATGTATTTTTAGGGAATCTTTACAGTAAAATAAGTAAACTAACATTTATCTTTTTAACTAAGTGCTTTAATTTTAAAGTTGTATAGGATACATTGTAAGTCATTCAGGTTAAATTTATGTAATGGTATTTTAGATAATTGTTAAAAATAGCTAATTACTAATTTTAAAGTAACATTAATACATGATGTTATATTTTAATTAGTCACAAATGAATAAACGCATAGCGTAAGAAATGACAAAAAAAAAAAAATCTCCACCCTCTATAAGTTGACGACTAAAGTGCTGCACCTATATAAGGTAATTAAAATTTAAGGTTTTAACTTATAGTTACTTAATTAATTTTCAATAAATAAACTATCAATAACATTTATTTACAATTAAAGATCTAAAATCTCCATGATTTTCTAAAAGTCAAAGTGTTTTTCCTACAAATCCTACTTAAACCAAAAAAATCCGGTTTAAACAAAAAAAAACCTTGTTTAAACCAAAAAACCGGTTTTTTGGTTAAAAAAAAAAAACCCGAGGTTTTTTGCCAACCCTGGATAATACTATGAAAGAAAAACTCTCAAGGGAAAATTATCATCCGAGATATTTGGTGTGTTTTCAAAATTTTTCCAAACATTATACGCTACGTTTTACTTTTATTTTTTGGGAAAATACTAACTAACAGAATATTATAAAAGAAATACAGGCTTTGATGCTGTTACAAAATGTATATAATGGAAAAAAGAGGTATTCTTTGAAACACTATGCCTAATCTAACATATTTGTGTACAAGCCTGCCCTCTACTTACCAAGAAAAACCAGGAAAGTTTTGCAGTATATTTCGGAAATAAACATTTTCAGAATTCATGGATACCCCCCATATGAAATCTGGGAAGACATCCAAGAATTCTGTAAGTTGTATAGTCAAAAATCTCACGATGCAGTGGCCAATTTTAGGCTACAGACCTGACATGTTGCTTGGTGGAAGTTGCTATGAAAGGATTACTAAAAAGTCCGTTCTCCATTGAGAACAAGAACTAACCTAATAACAACCTTTCTTGTCAGTATTTTTCTTCCATTCAACCGCACTATACACAATCGGCCTAAAGGAAGGTATTCCTCACAGGGGCCTCAGGCTTTGTCCCCAGAGTAGCATCTCACTCTGGTTGCTTTTTACCTCACAACATGTTTTATTTCCTCTATTCTTTTCAAAGCCCTTCCCTTTCCCCTTTCATTATGTGACAGACACGTGTCTGTCGCTGACTATCGGACGTCCGCAAGTGGTCTACACATGCTGCTGAAACGCATTTGCATGTTAATTCTAATTTTAATCCTTAACAGAGTATTAGAAGTGGTGGTGCTCCAGTTACACACCAAATTCAGAAACTTGGAAAAAAAAAATGTATTTCAAATTTGCTACGATCATGTTGATAATCATTGCTACAGAAAACCAGAGAATTGTTTAAAGTGCAATTCTAAAATTTATTCCGGGAAACTCCTTTATTTGCTGGTGTTATTTCGATTGCCTTTTGAAGAATGCAATCTTTTTGCATACGCTCTGGAAGTTGGAATTTTTTCATTTTTTATGCTTATTGGGCTTTGTTAAAAGGCAAATAAAGGAACTATCTTTCTATTTTCATTAATATTTAATTATAAGGCATTTAAACAAAATTGTGTGCTCGTTAAGAGTACAAACTTTCAAAAGCAAAAAAATTTAATGCTGAATTCTATGTTTAATTTCATTTTGTTCCAGTAATTTTAAGTTTGCAATATATACATATGTCCAGTTGTTCAAAAAGGGATTTAAAAAAAGAACGAATCTGATAAAAATAAATGATACATTTGAAAAAGTTTGAAAAAAAAATTTGCAGTTTATGCACACCTTGATGCTTTATTATAGAGATAATCACCAAAAACAAAACCAATTATGTATCCCCATGAGTTGATCGTACATTTGAAGGATATATTATCTAAAATTCATCTCAAAATGTTAGTTTCATTTAGCACGTCTTTATTAAATATGTGAAACCTTGGAGTCCGTTTTCATTCTACAGATTAGGAATTTTGTTTATTCCATCTAGTAGTTATTTAGTTAGTAGGGTCAGTTGGGGTAATTGTAAACAGGTTTCATAACTAGACTTGTGGTGATTTTGAAAACTTAACTGTGGGTGAGTGATGAACTGCCAGCATGGGAATGACGTTGAAAAAGTTTCGTATGTTTTAATACAGCTGTGGAAGCGTTACCGTTGTTTGAAAATGACATGGTGAAAAAAGTTGTTTAACAAAATTTAGTGATCTTACATTTTCCTCTCCAGCTCATCTACAAAAGCAATGTAAGCGGTTTCAACCATTTTTATTTGTCTTATGGAATGCTGCTAAAAACATTTAGTTATGAATTTAATCCTCCCTGGTTTTTTCATGTACAAGTTAGGTGTTTACAATTACCCCACAAATTTCGTACTCTGGGGTAATTGTAAACTCTTAAATTTATCCTATTTCCAATATTTTGGGGGGACAGTAAGTTCTATATTTTGATGTAAATTACACTTTTGCGTCTATTTTACATAACTGTTGTTGATGTTGCTAATGCCACTTGGAAATCCAAGCCCCTCTTGCAGGGAGACCATGAATTAAGGAAGCTCCTACTGATTGTTATTAAGCTCCGCTAGAATGAAGAACACTTGGCTCAGAGGGGCTTAATGATTTTGAACCAGCTCCCAGATGACAGATCGTCTCCTAGGTTGGTCCCTCAGTGGAAATTATTTCTAACTTGGTGGACTATTTGAAGCGACGATGTATTTTACATGTATAGCGCACTCGGTCTCAGAGTAATTAGTCCTGGGAGGTGGTCACCCTCCCAGGCGTTGACCACGGCCAGTTATGCTTCACTTTCAGTGTTCTGTGGGATCCAAGCTTAACCGACTGATCCACTGCGGGACAAATTTATATAAATTTGTCGCATTACTTGATTTTTTGCAAGATATTTCTCGTTAAATGATCTCAGCCGACTCCTAACATAACTCAGCGGACCAGATGAGGCCTGTTGGCCGCAGATTGAGAACCATTGTTCCGGAACTTCTTAAGCCTTCAAGAAGACTGTGTATGAAACAATTTTTCAGTTGAATCAATCTTATTCGAAAATAAATCACTGTTTACAATTACCCCAGATCTCTGGGGTAATTGTAAACACGAGTTCATTCGCTAACAAATAGTCACAAAGTCAAAATTTTTGTACACGTTTACTCACAAGAAGTACAGTAGTGGCTACAATGCTCACAATTTTATATCTGAATTCATGCCAGAGGTAGGGAAGGATCAAAAGTTAAAACATTGAAAAAGTGTTTACAATTACCCCAACTGACCCTACATGATATAGAATTTTGGTCCTGCTTTTACAAAAGAGAGCTTCTTTTTAGGGCTATAAAAAGGAATATTTCTTTTTTCTTACATTATGGTTATTATAGCTATACAAATTGAACCGATAGCAACATATAAAAATGCGTTACGGACCCACAAATTTCAAGACGGGACTCTTTTTTTTTTTAAACTGTGGGTTGTTGGGACCCAGTTTTCCAAGTACTCAACAACACCCCTGTATATATATATAACACATATAAATATACATATACACACACAAAATATAAAAAGCAGTCCTATTCAAAACACAAATGAATGCTACATTAAAACATTAGATATAACAAAATTTACAGCAAGTATCCAATTAGTTTTATAGTAGTTCTAGGAAAGACAAAGTGCGTTTTTTTAACTACTTGTTAGCAATTTAATGTTCAATAAGCAAAGCTTTTCTCTTAATTTTACTTCTAACTAATTGAATTTTATGCTATTCAACATAAAAAAAAAAATAAATATTTGACAGGTGAAAGAGTTTAATTACTTGAAAGAAAAATGTGAAGATGCATAACTTTCAAACATAATTTTTGAAATCCCTAATTTTATTAAGAAAATTATGTATTTTTTAAAGATCAAAAAAACATTTAATTCAATTAGGAAATACCAAGCTCCAGGAAAGACATTTGATCAAAGATTAAACATTTTAGGATTAATATCAGTACTCAAAAATTGAACTATGCACATGGAAAGGTATATTTCTTGAACAACAGCATGAGAATTTGTTCTGAGGTTTAATATGCAGTACTATTTTTAATTTCATTAATTTATTATTTTCCGACTTTTTCAAATTTATACATATTATTTGAGTTTCATTCTGTATTTCAAGTATTTTAAACAAACTGAAGACTTATGCATGCATTAAAACAAAAAATAAAAATTGAGGTATTATCATCGACCATTTGAAAATTTGTCCTTACAATCACAATGCACGAAATTTTGACTAAAATTCAAGTTTTAATGAAAACAAAAAATTTTTTATTTGTTTACTTTTTTGCAAAGCGTAAGATACATCAACAAATTGAAAAGTCTAGTTTCCATTGCGGATGCAAAAAGACCGTATTTTCCGATATGTGGGCAGCAAATGTATGAAAAACGGCAAATGAAAGAACTTCTTTAAGCAAAATAATTTTAGAATTGAAATTTAATAAATAACTATTGATTAACATTAATGATTACAGATAAGATTGTTGGAACTTCGGGATAAATAAAAAACAAAGAATTAATTCCCTGATTTTTGAAAATTTTTGTAAATTTTCCTGTTTTTTCCCAGAATTTTAGAGTTTCCTGATTTCCCGGTTCTGTCCACCCTGTTTTACTTACTATCTTCCTATTTCTAAATATATAACACATTTGATTCTGGGAATAAACGGATTATAAAGGAATCAAAATATATATGCTTGCCTCAGATTTTCCAATTATAATGCTGTCTTTCAACTGTAATATAACAGAGCACGAAAAGGAATTTGTTTCACTACGTATTTAGGTAATTGCTAATTCAGGTACTTACATACTATGATGGCACATTGCAGAAAGCAAACGTTTTAGAAGGGGGGAGGGAGGCAGGGAGGTGCTTTATATTAGCTTTCAATGCATATTGATTCTATATACATAAAGAGATAGCTGGGAACAAGATGGAGAAAAGATCTTTGGAGGGGGGGGGGGGGGGAACCCTTAAACCAACTAAAAAGGTTAGGGTTGGCTAAACATGTTTGTGAACAATTTTTAAACTCGTGACTTGTTCGAGACTATCATGAAAAGTACAGCAAAACCCAGGGAGAAATCCATGGCATTCTGGTCAAAAAAAATAAAGTTTTGAACACTAAACTTCTGAGGACAAACTGTTTTGGATACAAAAGCCGCAACAACTAGGGTTAATAAGTTGAATGACAAATGAAAAATAAAAGTAAAATAGAAGTAACACTATTTAAAAAGTCAAATATCTTACATCCTTTGTGGGCATCTCGGCTGGCAAATTCAGGTGTTCCATTATGCGCTTTTTTTGGATCGGGTAAATTCTGCTTATGTACACCATCACGCTCATATTTACACGCAAGTCCCATATCCACTAGATACACCTATTAAATCAATGGATTAGAACTTTTTTAAAGTATGGATTCTGATAGCAAATTTTATTAAAACAAAAACATATCCAAATGTTTTGCGGTACGGGCAGTCAGGGCACAAGAGCCGATACCATGCAAGAGTGTCTAGAAATTTTTTTAAAAATCCCATTTCTGTGAAGTGTCAATTATTTTTAAATAAATGATTTGCGATTAATTTTGTATTTTTTTAAGGCTAATAGTTACACATGACTAGCAATATAGACAAAATGTTAGTAGTGAAGATAACACAATGTTTAATAAATGTTTGCAGGCAATTTTTAAAGTATTTGTTTCTTGACAGCATTTTTGTAAAAGTATTTTGAAATCCTGAATTTTATGAATACTTCATATAAAGATTAAAAAAAAAAAAATCTATACCTCAGCTATATTACTTCTTCTGATAATTTTAAAATCATATTGAATGGATAGTATGTTTAAAGCTCACTACCGAATTTCAAACTATATAAATTGTAAATAATTGCTACTGCAAATTTAACAGCAAACCTGTTTTCGCACTTTAATTTTCTAAACTGGGACTAAAACAACTTTTCTTTTACTATGTATAAGGTTTTTCCAATATGAAAGTACATGTATATTGAAAATTAATCTTCTTCATTAATATTATTTTTAAGATTAAATTGGTAATAGTTATATCTTACATAGGGATGAAACGGACAATCTGCAACTATCTTGTATCAGGATAATTTTCAACTATCCAATTCAACCACTGACCAAATTATCCAGTATCCAATCCGACACTGCAATAAATATAATATCTGGCATGTGACGCAATATATCTGGCAGGGTATGCGATTTAAATCAACTGATTTTTGTGTTAGAAATTATTGCTCAAAATGCAGTATAACAAATATTTCTCTTTAAAATTATTGAAGCTTTTTAGCATCAAGAATAAGATTCTGCATTGATTTTACAAATAGATAATCATGCTTACAAACATTTAAAGTCATGAGCTAAATCAAGTTACGCGTTGAATTTTAAGTAAACGATGCAAACATTTATGTACATTCAACTTGATGCTGGAGTAAACTCAACTACTGCTTTCAATAATACCAGCTTGTGAGCATTATTATTGAATCTGACATCATGATGCACGCAAATTACAAACTATAGAACATTACAGAAAACTGCAAGTACAAAGATAAAACAATGTAATAAAGCAAATTCAGAATAAAAAGTATCGCAAATAGCTATTTCGAAGCTACAATGCAGCCTCTTCATCAGTGCAGAAAAGAAACGCTCAATACGCAACAGGAAGCTGTGAGTGAAGAGGCAAGAACCAGAGAGACAACCAGTATTTATACCAAATGTGTCGGATTAGCAATTCGTCGCATTGGTTTGACAAGGTTCTAACTGACATTTTTTGTGAATTCGAGGCTAGAGTACAAACTCAATGCTCTATAGTATTTCTATTCAGGAAACCGACTTAGAACACTATATGTTGTTAAATAGTGGAACTAGCTAGAATGACAAAGTTCTAACTGCCCAAGTAAATAATATTGTTTCAGGATGACAAGGTTCCAACTGCCCAAGTAAATAATATTGTTTCAGGATGACAAGGTTCCAACTGCTTCACAATCAGCTCTGTTACGATTAATTTAACCAGAAGTTGACTTTTAAGGTTAGAAAGGGTTCATTACCATAAAAGTTGTGTGTAAAGAACAATTTATATTATTAATTCAGCATTTTGCAACATGGAAGATAACAGCGTTTCATATGAATCAAGTTCATCTGATCTGTTTGGTGATAAATCGTCTGATGAATTTATTCCACCAACCTCATCATCTGGAAATGAAGATTTTAGCCTTGTGAACTATAAAAGGTAAGATGTATAATTAAACTCAATGATAGATGTGACCTTTGTGAGAAGTTTCATGTAGCTCAAAAAACTGAGACATTGACAGAACAGCTGAAAGAAGATTTTGAAACAAATCTAGTTTATAAAACAGAAACGAGAGAATCACGGGCTGAAGAGAAGAAAGAAAGACAGTACTATTCCAGTGCTGCTATTCGATATCCAAAATGTTATTCTGACTCCTCATGCTGACATCAGCTCTTTTTTTTATTTGAGAAAAATGAATGTGTATAATTTAACTGCATATTTCACAACTACCAAAAAAGTATATAGTGCATTGTGGACTGAGAAGATGGCTGGTAGAGCAGGCAATGATATTGCAAGTGCCTTCATAAAAATATTAAATACAGTAATTGAAGAAAATGATGTGACTGAGCTTATCACATGGTCAGATTCATGTGTCCCACAAAATTGGAACAGTATAATATCCAATGCTGTTTTACATTTGTTGAAGGTTAACCCCATTGTCAATTCTATTACAATGAAGTATTCTTTGCCTGGGCACTCATGCGTTCAAGAAGTGGATCATGCTCATAGTGAGATGGAAAAGTTAATGAGGAAAGTTGATTTCTGCAGCCCAATTGGATTGATCCGAATATTGAAACAGGTGAACAGATCAAACAATTACCGTGTCATCCAAATGAATTCAGCAGATTTTAAAGATTCTGGATCAACTTCAAAACTGTTTCAATACAAATTATTTCCTGTTAGTCAACTTGCAGTTATAAAATTCACACAATCATCGAATATTGTAGAGTTCAAAACAAGGCACAACAGACGTGAACCAATGAACTGTGTGAACATTAAGTTCAATGAAACTACAAAGAGAAAGAGGTCCAATTCAAAAGGCAGATTGCCCAATTTACTCTCTGTTTTTGAAGTGAAACCCACAATACAGACATTTCATGTTGAGTAACCTGAATTTAAAAAAAAGATATCAGGAGTGCATTGCAGTACATGCCTCTACAAGACAGAGAATATTATAGGGTGGTACTTAATCTATAAACTTTTCCATGTCAAATCAAGCCTATAATGTGAAAATATTGTAGAATTAATGGTTTGTGTGAAAATAAAAATGAATAAAATTGTATTCTATGAAATATTTTGGTTTTTCTTACTCATACTAATCATGAAATATTCCTTCTCACCAAACTTTGAATGGTATTTCGGTTTGACAAGGTTCTAAGAGCAGTTAGAACCTTGTCATAAATGTGAAATCTTGTCTATTTCACTGTGACAAGGTTCTAACTACATTTTGAGGGGTTTTTTTTTGGTGGCTATTGAACAATTTTTATCAATAACAAGAAGTTCAGCATGTAGATATCACCTAAATATTGGTTGATGAATAATATGAATGAAGAACTTAAAACAAGAATGAAGAACAAAAATGAAAACGTTATGGACCTAGCAATCTTTGAAGTCAATTTACTCGAAACTGCTCTTTGGTCAGTTAGAACCTTGTCAAACCAAAACGACAAATTGTCGGTCAATCGGCGTGGCGTGTTGAGCGTTTCTTTTCTGAACTGATGAAGAGGCTCCATTGTAGCTTCGAAATAGCTATTTGCGATACTTTTTATTCTGAATTTGTGCTTTTTTATGTTGTTTTATCTGTGCACTTACATTTTAGCACAAAGCATTTTGATCATTTGTCTTGTATTACAGAAAATTGTTAGATGATTTTAAATCTACAAGATGTTAGAAGTTTATAAAATTTAACGACTTGAAATTCTACATAATACGTAAATACCATTTATTATTAAAATGTTTACAGATGGAATAATAACTATTATAGTCAATACTAATTTTTAATAACAAATAAACATGTAAATTTAAAAGATAATGGGGGCACAGCTTTTCTCTTTCAAGTAGCCCCAAATTTTCCTTCCTTCCTTTGCCAATTCTATTACCTGCTTTCATTTGCCTTTCAAGTTTTTGTTAATACAGTACAGAACTTCTTATCCGGGAACCAAAAAACCCGGGAATTTTTCCGCGAATTTCCCGCCATTTTTGAAAAGTTGGCATTTTTTTTGCCCAATTAATAAAAATACAAATTTTTTAAAATGCCTTTAAAAATACTCATTTTTCTGTTACAAGTAACACATTCAGTGTTTATAAGTCGAACAATTTAGTCTAAAAATGATGTTTTTTTAGCGGAGGGGGCGTCAACTTACTGGGGATGAAAATTAGAAGAAAACAAAATCTCCAACGATACTGGAGAAAACCCGATCTTTTCGCTATTTTATTTCAATAATTAAACATGAAAGAAATAAGTAATTAGATTCTTCTACATTAATTTAATCGCCTTGTCAGTATTCGATGACGAATTGCAACAAAAGTCGGACTATACGAAAGTTCGGAAAATTTCTAATACCGCAGATTCGCGAATTTTCCGCAATAGCTGATCGTGCGAAAATTAAACCTCGTTTATTTTTGTTTTATATATTTTTTTATTTATTTAAGAGCAGCAATAAGGTAATAAGAATTTAAAATTGATATTGAGGCAACAAAAATTGCAACTGTGAAAATGAATTCTTTATTAAAATCGAGTTCGCAAAAGTGAAATCGTTTTACACAAGTATGAAATTTGCACGTTTCTGCACGTAAACATGCTTCTTACATTTTGTTTTCCTCCTTTTTAAAATCATTCATTGCTGTAAAAATGATTGACGATCAGATTTTACGAAATTAATAATATGATAAACAAGATGTCCGATTCGGAAATCATCCAAACGGTGCTACACCTGAACGATGACAAAGAGCAAGCTAGTGATGAAGACAAAAATAATGACATTTTGCGTGCTGTGTCTAATGATTGTTGCTTTGAATTAACTAAAGAAATTAGAGCAGGAATAGGACAAAATTCTTTTATAGACGAAATAACGCACATAATGGCTGTTCGAAACATCCAGCAATCGAATTTTCGACCATTTCCCGATAAGCTATTTTTCTGAAACTTTACATATAGCTCAGAACCAGATAATAATGCAATATTCTACCACTTTTATCATGATTTGATTAGTTTCTTAAGTACAGTCCGACCTCTATTTAACGAAGTAAATATTAGACAATCAGCGAATTGGTTCGTTATTAGACAATCAGCGAAAAAGTTCGTTAAATGGAGAAATTCATTGAATAGAGGCTTACATTTTTTATAATACTTTAGCTACATAAGAACTCACTTTAAACTCATTTAATAAAAGCTTTACATATCATGTAATAATGATACTTTACTTTAATTCTTTCACTTAAGAAAATATGAAACAAAGAATAATCATTATAATCTAGAATTAAACTTATTCAGTACTCTAAAAACAAAAATGTTTATATTTATTTTAAGACTTAGTGTACTGACGCTTCATAAAGTGTTTAAAGAAAGAAATACTTGAACAATAAGGTGCAAATTTTTTTTAGGTTATCAAAAAGAAAGTTTGTTAAATAGAGAATGCTCTGCGTTATTTGGAGGTTTTTTTTACATGGAGAACCTTAAATATTCTTATGGCCAATAAAAAAATTCGTAAAATGGAGAAATTCGCAAAATAGAGGTTCGACTGTATTTCCAATAAAATAAGATTAAATATGGCGATTAGTTCCGAAAATTGAGATCAAAATTCAGTAGCGGCGTTGCTATCGTATTTTTTACCTTTTTAGTGCGCAAGAAACTTTTTTTATTATTGAATAAAACCTTTTAAATTATTTTTCTTTTTATATTTCTTAATTTAAAAGTATTTCTGTACTATTTTCTACTTATTTTGAAGTATTATTAGCATTTGTTATTGTAATTTGGGTTCAATAAACCTCCGAATATCGGCATTTTTAAAGTGATCCAAAAAACTGGGAAATTCAGTTATCCGGGATAGAGGTGGTTCCGAGCATGCCGGATAAGAGGTTCTGTACTGTAGTAATTTGCGACATATATAAAGAAACAATTTTTAAAAATTTTTATCCGATGACAAGAAACAGCTAAAATCAGACAAAATATAAATGAAAAATACCTGGTTTTGAGTTCCTTTCTTACGTCCAAGCAGCAAGTTTGCGGCTTTTATATCACCATGGATATAGCCTTCACTGTGAATGTATTCCAAAACATCCAGCTATATTAATAAACAAATGCAGCAAGTAAACATTTGCTGGAGATGGCACACATACAAGAAATTACACGGTATTAGAACAACATAATTAGAGAGACTTACATTCACAGTACCCTTTGGTAAAAATAACAACTATTAAGGAAAATAATATCACTATATAGTTGAGTCACACATAATATTTCTTTTAGCTTACATTAGTTATCATTTTACAAAATCTATGAAACACTGAAATATAAGGAAACTTTAAAATTTTTGTCAGGAACCTATTTTTAACCAATTGCACAAAGGAGGAGGTTATATATTCATATCATATGTATGTTGTTTTTTTGTTTGTCCACCCATAACTACACTGGAACTAGTTTTCATGATTCATTTTTTAATTGATTGAGGGTGGTTTCTTATCGGTCCCGTAAATTAGTTTGACCATATTTGATAATTAGAAGAAAAGTTACGGGCAGAAATGTAGTCATTTTAATTTGTTTTTCATCCATCACTTTTGACTCAATGAACCAATTTTCATTTTGTCTTTAATCAATAGAGGGTGGCTCAAGTATCGTTCATCGATTTGACTACAATTGTTCTTTAGAAAGAATGTTATGAATGAAAAATAAATATTTTTCTTTTAATATTGGAAAGGCTTGCCATGACATTTTTTTGTTGAACAAATTATTAGGTAAAATTGTAAAACTCATAATTAAAAAAAAAGTTTGTTGCCATTAAGCAGTAATATTAAAAGCAATTATAAGAAGAGTTTCAGTGAAGGCTTCTTTGAAACAAAAATTAATTCAGTCTGCTTTAAGACTGAAGTATATTTTGGACTTTTTAAAATCAACATCAAAATGCAATTTATCACACAAATGATTATTTTTCAGTGACAGTCTCTCAAAGTGGGTATGCCATTTGACGTGTTTATTTATTAATTTTTTAAAATAGAGTAACTATTTGAAAAATGCATTCACACTAAAAAGAGTAAAAAAAAAAAAAAATGATTGGAAAAAAAAGCAGCCACAACAAATTAAAAATTGTGCTAAAAAGTGAAAAATAAAGTCATCCTATAAACAGCATCTATATAACATTAAACTTTTATCATTAAACATGATTTGTAGATAAAATGTAACTTACTACAGCTAAACCAATCAGACAAACAGTTTTCGTTGGAAAAATACGTCCATTTTCATTAAGTATCTTTTGCAAGTCTCTGTCATATCTTTCAAGTACCATGAAACGATACTTAGAACTATTGTACATAAAGGATCCAAAACCATAGCAAGGTGAAATCCCTAAATACTTCAATTTCTTCTTTTTAACCCAGTCAGCTACTAAGAATTACATAGCAAACAAAAGTATTACTGTATACTAAAACAGAATAAGAACAAATTCATTAATTTTGCACTATTATCCATGAACTGATTAAATAAAAAACACAAAGCATGTCAGTTGTTGACAAAAAAAAGGGCAAGATAAAATAAGTATATGATGAATAAATGCATGACAAAAAACATGTTTTAAAAAAAGATGCATATTTAACGAATTACAAATGTTAAGTCTACGAGGGCTATCCAAAAAGTCGGTTATGTTTTGCTCTGTAGACACTAGGGGCGGGGCTACTGCGACCATCTTTGTATCAGAGCGTCCGTAAAATCTACAAAAACAGTTGTGCTTGCATGTATTTCAAAATAAAAAATACCTGAGTTACAATTAAAGTAATGCATAAACAAATAATTTTCAGGAATATGTGGGGAGAAAACAGCATTATAGATACAAACATGGAATGCGTAAAAAGAAAAGGGGGAGGAAACTGCATTTAAAATTTTGTTAAAAATATTTTGAACCAACATAATGTCACTTTTACATCAGTGGTTATGCGCTGCTATGGAAAATCCTGCGACCTGTGAAGTGCAGTCGGTGATACAGTTTTTGTTGGCTAAGAACAATAAAACAATTGAGATTTATTGCCAACACTGAAGTTTATGGGAACAATGTGATCACTGAAGGCAGAATGTGTCAATGGTGCATTAGGTTTAAAAATGGCCGAACTAAAGTGCACAATGAGGAACGAAGTGGGCGACCAAGCATTGTGACCGATGAAATCGTCTCTAAAGTTGATGAGAAAATTAAAGAAGACCGTCGGTTCATAATAACAGATCACTTAGTTTTCCAAATTTCAAGGAGCTTGTTGCATGAAATTTTTACACGAAAGTTAGTCATTTTATGTCTCAAGCGGCAGAATTCTACAACATTGGAATTTCAAAACTGGTTCACCGCTATGATAAGTGTCAAAATTTAAATGGCGACTATGTAGAGAAATAGTATTTTAGTTCCACTTTCAAATGTATAATAAAAAATTTTCTTGTACTTCGTTTCTTTATATACCAAAACATAACAGGCTTTCTGGATAGCTCTCGTATTTGGGTCATTCCACATCAATTTAACACAGTGTTTGAACCAGCCTCTCAGATTTTCTTGAAGTTTGGCACAGGAGTAGGAGTACTACTGGTACAAAGTAAGGAAAATAGGAAATTTTACCTGGTATATGTATTTGTTCTTTATTTACAGATGTGTAAATTTTGTAAAAAATGGGCAAAAAACAGTGAATGGGAGTTTTTTGAATTGCTCTACATTTTTTTCTAATTGTGATAGAGACATGAAACAGGGGGTCTCATTTTATGGCATTTGTATTGTTCTTTCCTATGATATGCTACACTAAATAGTTTACAAAAAAAAATGTTTTTTCAAAATCCTATTAAAATTAAAATTTAATTTTCACTTGTGACATAGGGCAGTACTAAGTATTCATAGAATTAATTTGAAAAATTTTAACTATGTACATACTTTGCAAAAAAAAAAAAAAAAAAATTAAGCTAATAAGATTTTGTAAAAATATTTTATATCTTAAACTATATAGTGTAGCATATCATTGGAAAGAATAAAAAAGTGCTGCAAAAGAAAACTAGTTTCATGCCTCTATCTCCATTAGAAAAGAATTTAGAGAAATTCAAACTGCCATTCATTTTTTTGCTACCTTTTTTACAAAATTCACACCCTTAAAAATAAAGAAGGAATACACATGACCAGGAAAAATTTCATATTATTCCTAGTTTGTACCAATTGTACACCTGCGCCAAATTTCAAGAAAATCCGAGACGGTGAAGTTCAAAATTCTTTTTCTGTGTTCAATTGACATGGAATGACCCATTACATGCATTTAAGAAATATGTTTCACTCATATTATTTAAACTTAATTTTGCAAACTATATTTAGGGAATAAGAAATATTGTATGGATCAGTCAAAAAGATTATTTTGGGAGGGGGCAAGTACATACACATTTGAAGTAGGTACTGCAAATATAACAGAAAAAATAAATGAGAAACATTTCCTAAGAAAAGCATAGATCATAATAATAACAAACATGATTGCACGCAAAAGGAATGGATACAAAAATACCTTGGGTTTTTCGAAAACAAAATGCCTCACATTTTTTATCAAAAATAAAAGATGCTTCCTTTTTGTTGTAGTTCTTTATTCATGGTAGAAATAATTATTAATGAAATTTTTCTTTTGAAATAACCGAAAATCGGTAAAAATAAATTTTATAAAAATTATATGCAGATGCAGAGGGTGGAATTCTATACAATAGTGGTTTTGTTTCATTTTGCAATAAAATGCGGGCGGTTGGGGTAGATCAAAATCAAATGAATCTTTTAGGTTTAAAGTTGTTCTCTTAGGAGTGGCCTTTATTTCAACACGCAAATAAATATTTCAGCTTAAAAATCATTGATTAGTAGCGTAAGGAAGTTCAAAATAAATTTCAAATTTTCTCAGCATTTGGCAAAGTCAAATACTCAGCTAGATGATCTAAACAATAGTTAGCCAAGCAGAATATTTTGCTAAAGGGCTAAATATTTAATTGTAATCAAATATTCGTGGCATTTCCAGGCTGAACTAGTTTTTCTAATTTAATAAATATAAAACTGGAAGATTTCAAATTTTACTTGTTACATATACGAGTATTTTAAACCCTAATTTTTTAATTATTTAAGCCCTTTTCATGCTGTTTTAATATTAAAAAAACATTTTTAACTGTTTAAACAGGGGTTAAGATTGGGCAATCTGCCTTCCCCTATTTTTGGAATATAGTGTTTTTTTGGCCCATTCCCTTGGAAAACTTTTTTTGGAAACACATGCTTTTCAAGACTCTAAATCTATATATATCAGAATAATACAAAATCAAATTATAGGTTTAACAAATTTCTCACATTATTTGCACATGCTGCATGGCATTGATGAATTGTTCATTTTTATATTGGCATTTAATCTTAATTTGAATACCTTCTTACGTGAACTATTAGCATTGAGATGCTATGTAGAATCTCGTTTTCAGTAAGAAATGCAAAAAATGTGGAGCCTGTTTTCCATAAAATTCAGATAAAAAATTTCGACTTTTAAGTACAGTGGAACCTTGCTATTTGTACACAATTTGCTCCAGGTGGCAGTTTGAATGGTGAATTATTTTTCACATAAGATACAATGTAAATTGGGTTAATCCGTTCCAGAAACACAGATGGTTGCTTATTTAAACCTATTAAAAACAAATGTACAGTACTGTAAATGAAATTATACAATTATACATAAATAAAAATGTAACTGCACTTTACTGGTACTGAGGTGAATTGATGGCATAAGTGGAATGTGGAGAGAAGGAAGAGAAATGTTAATGTTATTGTTTGTAAGAGGAGTCACTTTCCATAAAAACATCAGGTAACATCACTTCAGGTGTTTTCTTCCTTTTTGCTGTTCTTTTGTTTTTCTGTCTTTTTGCACTAGAAGAATTTCGGGGTTCTTTCTTTCTATTACTGTCTAATGTTGTCTGGCGTTGACGATTTTTTCGAATTTTTCGAAAATGGTCAATAAGATTGTCATTGAACAAGTTGATTCTCCTGTTGACCACAGCAGTGTTAGGGTGCCATTTTCCCACCATTCTTTGTGTTTTCTCTCAGTGGTAACACAGCTCTTTAATTTCTGCAAAACGAAATGCTTTCCTACTCGGAAGAAGAAAGTTCTTCAACCACTTCCTCTTGCTGCTCCCCATGAAAAGTTAAAATTGTCAGTAAATTTTGAAAAAGTATTAAAAAAAAAAAATCCAAAACGCCAAACAAATTACTTTTAAATGAGTTCAAAATGAGTATGATTTCTCGATTCCTTCTTAAAAAAATCCAAACTGGCCACCTTGGTGTCATCCGAATCGCGGGGCAAGTGTACAATTGACGAGCTGATTTTTTTTTGAGCAAGTTGGACGAATAACAAGGTGTACGAATAGAGAGGCGGATGAATGGCGAGGTTCCATTGTAACTCCATACGTACTAGATTAAACAAAGTGTAAACTGTAGCTATTTATACATACATAATTACTCCACAATAAATACATTTTTTTCAATTTTATATTTTTTCTGAAAATATTTTTGCACCACTTTAAAGAGTAAAACTTTCCAAAAATTAAAAGTTAAAAAATCATGCACTTAAGTGTCCAAGCCAAAGTGGTGTAAGCATATTGTGCATGCACGTGTGTGTATATATACCATATGTACACATACGGACACATTAATCACAATAAAGGAAATAAATTACAATAAAAAAGTACCAAATTGTCAGTGCAAAATTTATGCAAACAAAAAAGTGCAAAAATAACAATTTTAAAATGAGAAAGACAAAGAAAAAGGAAGATGTGACTTGAAAGAGCTTTAGGGGAAGGTAGCACGATTTTTGGTACCTTATCACTTGCAATGCAGAAAGAGTCTGATCATTTGCCATGATGATGTACCAGACTGCTTTATATTTTCAACTGTTTTCTCTTTGTTTTTCCTTGTTATTTTTCCACTTTAAAATTACTTAAGTGTTACACATATACAATACATCGGATGCAACAAAGTCAGTGAAAAGAATGCTTGGCTTTACCAACAAAGTTACTTTGATAATTCTAAGGAAATATTTTTATCATCATACATATTTTAAGTTTTTGAAATCTTAGGCTGATTTTGAAATTAGCGAAAATTAGTATTTAAATATTGTTGAAAGCATGGGAATAATTCACAGGAAGCAGTTAGTTGGTAAGACCTCATTAGGAGTATGCTGCTCAGTGTTTTCTTCTTATCTTAAGATAGCACGTTATTAGAAAGTGTTTAAAGACAGACTGCTAAGTTGGTAGAGATGATTCCAGACAACAGGTTAATTTGTATAGTGGGGAGTAGAGGAGAAATGATTCAACTGCTTGATTTACTGAAATGGAAAATGTTGATAGGCAACATTTTTTAGAGGTTATTATTTTAAGTTTTTGAAATCTTGCGCTGGTTTTGAAATTAGGAAAAATTAGCATTTAATATTGTTGAAAGCATGGGAATAATTCACAGGAGGCAGCTGTTTGCACTGTGGTGAATAGTTTAAGAGGGCAATTCATTTTTATTGGGGATTGATAAATTTCATTAACTAGGACCAACCTAGCTAGGCCCAGAGACTATCGCTACTTGCCACTTTTTCTATTCATATTTGCATATTCCTTACTTAAATTCAAGTTCAAAGTTTATACTTACGCTTTTCAAGTTTGGCAATTTTTTGATAACAATGCATCTCAGCAAACAATGGTCCATTTTCATGATATTCCTAGCAAATTTTAAATGAATGAGTAAAATAGCAACATACATGTGCTCAGCAACATATTTTAGCCTTTAAAAAGGCAAGCTTTATAACAAAATATGAATTTCCATGCAAAGATGTATCATCTATACTTTAATATAGATGATGGAAGATGTTTATTATTGATGGCCAACTGTTAAAGAATTCAAAGCTATATAGAGTTGATTCTTAATAATTCAAACTGAATTAAAGTAAATTTGCATAATCCCTCGACTTTTCCCTCATTTCCAGAGATTTTTCAGAAAATTTCCCTGATTGAATATTATATATATACACACACAAAAGATAAAAAGCTGACCTATTCAAAACAAAAAGGAATGCTACATTAAAATATTAGATATAACAAAATTTACAGCAGGTAAAATTCTCCAAAATTTAATTTTGTTATTTTGAAGCAGCGCCGGCCCTAGCCCTTGATCAGGGTAGAGCGAGATTGTCTTTCGGCGCCCTTTGGTCTACGTTTTCACTTCACGTAAATTCTACTTTGGTTTTATGTTAAATAAATAATATTTCACAAATTTGTAAAAGTCAACTTTTATTGTAAATATCAACACTTATTGACACTGTAATATTAAGAAAGCTTTTACTGCTATATAATTAAATTAGTATTTGGTGTGAATTTAAATTAGTCACTAAATAAATCCGTTATCTATGTAGGTATTGTAATAACTAATTAAAAGAAAACATTCCTTATGTTGATCTAGATTTATATTAATCTTTACAAAGTTTACCTTTCTTGATTTTGCACTGGCAAATTTTTCTATTAAATTATCTGTACTTATGGATTGAGCAATATCATTTTCAATTGATAAAATTGCCAGGTTTGACAATTTTTCCTGAGCTAGGGTCGATCTTAGGTACGTTTTTATCAGTTTAAGTTAACTAAAACTTCGCTCACCCTTTGCGACACTTACTGGAATAGTTTGTAGTATCCGAAGGGCAGTTCAAGTGTTTGGAAACGAATCGAAGCAATTATTTTTGTTCCAGACATAAGAATATCTTTCGTTTGTGTCTAAGAATTGCTTCAGTCTTAGTATTTCTTGAGCCAGATCTGCTCCAGAAATATCGCTGTGTGAATCATGTGTCAAAATATTTTGCAAATTTAAACAGGATTGCTCCAATTCAGGCTTATTGACCGATCGCTTTATAACTTTATACCATATAAGAAACTCCAACTTGCATTAGAATTTGACAGCTGTTCGAAATGTATTTCCAGCGAATGTACAATTGTATCTATTACAGAAGATAGAACACAGTGGTCTTAAAATGTTGTTCTGAGTCTATTGGCGTTTCATCTTGAGATTTTTTCATAGTCAAACATTTTTTATTTTTCGGTTTCTTGTTTTTTAAAATACAGGTGGGATTTCAGCTTTTTTGGCAATTTCTTTTGTTATGATTACAGCTGATGCGTAACCAGTATCCCTATACTGCTTAACAAATTGGCAACATTTGTGTAAAGGTTTACAGACAATGAGAAAACTGGAGTACAACAAAGGGGAGGATAGAATTCTCGCTTACGAAGTTGACGTCGTTTGCTCTCAGCGAATGGAAGAACTCGAATACAGAGGGTAAAAACGGAAGTAATTTAATTACGGACTAGGTTAGGACTAGCCGCTCCAAATAGTCATATTTAGCTTTGAAAAAGGCAGGGATTTATCTGATCTGGCAACACTGTTCCAGCGCCTCTCAAAAGGCGCTGTCAAAATTTTTTTTTGTGCTGGACATTGTTTTTCGCATTTATCTTTTTGGCGCCCCTTGCCATCTGGTGCCTAGAGCGGCCGCTTCACTCGCTCTACCCCGGATCCGGCACTGTTTTGAAGAAAAAGAAAGAGGATTGTTACAGCAGTGAAAAAATTTTGCAGCACAAAATTGAAGTATTAAATTAGTTTTATGGTAGTTCTAGGGAAAAACAAGTGGTTAAAAAATAATTAATATTTGATGGATGAAAGTTTAATTGCTCAAAAGAAGAATGTGAACATGCATAACTTTCAAATGCATTTTTTTTAAAGATTAAAAAAACCCATTTAATTCTATTTGGAAATACCAAGCTCCAGAAAGGAGTTTTGATCAAAGATTAAATTTTTTGGATTAAAGCTAGTACGTCAAAATATTGAACTGTGGACACAAAATAGGCAAGTCTCTTAATCTACAGCATGAGAATTTGCTAAAATTTCTTGCAAGCATACTGAATAAGAAATGAAATAAAAGATTTTTTAAATTCAATTTTTAAATTTATTTACAATTACTTTCTGATTTTTAACACGTTCTTCCTGTGCAGAACCAATTAAAATGATGAATGAATGTGTTGTGTGTAATAGAAAGTTTCATTGCTATGATGAAGCCAAAACTTGTGCATAATTAATGATTTTTGTTTTCTGAATTTCAAACAAACATATCATTTAATAGTTTCAATCTTTATTTCAAGTATTTTAAATGATCTGAAGAATTATGCATGTATTAAAAATTTCAAATGAAAAATAAAACTAGAGATGTTATTTTGACATTTGAAAAGTTTGTCCTTACGATCACGATCC
The DNA here is from genome assembly GCA_038502835.1 of Octonoba sinensis. Taxonomy (NCBI): domain Eukaryota; kingdom Metazoa; phylum Arthropoda; class Arachnida; order Araneae; family Uloboridae; genus Octonoba; species Octonoba sinensis. The sequence continues at coordinate 65,499,107 of CM076600.1, read as the reverse complement.
ATGAAACTTCAATAAAAATATTCAAATTAAAGTCTCAAGGAAAATAAAAAGAAATTTTATTTGTTACCTTTTAACAAAGCATAAGAAACATCGAAAATATGAAAAGGACAGTTCCCATCATGGATGCAAAAAGATCGCATTTTTCGACATGTAGGCAAAATTTATGAAAAACGTCAAGTAAAAGAACTTTTTTGAGTAAAATAAGGTACGCCACCACGGTATTAAGGTATTAATGCCACCGCAGCTACAGATTTGGCTGTTTTTAAGTGCCGCCAATTCTGCTGAGGTGGTGTTAATACGTAAGTTCTTAAAATAATTTAGAATTGAATTTCAAGAAGGGAAGGTTAACTAATTTTAATGATTACAGCTAAGAGTGCTGGAATGTCGGGATAAATCTAAAGCAAAGAAAAAATTCCCTGATTTTTGGAAAAGTTTGCAAATTTCCCTGCTTTTACCAGGACATTAGAATTCCCCTGACCTTTCCCAAATTTTTCGGCTTTGTCGCCACCCATGAAGAAACAAACCAATTTGAACCTAAAAAAAAAAAGAATTAAAATATTTCACATAAATGTTCTCAAGTAAAATGCGGAAAAATATGCTTTTAACCCCTTAACGTCGGGTAAATTTCAAGAAAACGGCCATAAAAGTGCCTATTTTTTTATCCCTGAAAATTAGATACAAATATGTGTATGAACAATATATATATTCATTTTTAATTTTTGACTTGTTTTTATTTTGACATTTTAACACTCCAGCCCGGAAATATCACGGGAGCGAGAAACAGGAGGCGAAACCTCAGCCTGTCATTTTCACGGGAGCGAGAGGGAAGGGGTTAACACTAAGAACAAGTACTACTTTAATAAATAAATTATAAAAATAGGTACTGGAAATCAAAAGTCTACAATACTATCTTTATTATGCAAAATGAACATTGATGACTCTGAACAGTAAATGATTCTGTAACTGTAAGTAAATATAAAATTTTGATTGCGTGTGTTACTTAAATGGAAAAGTCTTAATTTTTAATTAAAATTTAAAAAAAGTACATACTAAATTTAATAGCAAATAGGACACTAAGGAAAGAAAGAATGCATATTACCCTAACAAATTTACCCTGAATTCAAATATCTTACACTAAGAATGTCTAGTACCTACTGCAGGGATGCACAAACTTTTTTGGGTGAAGGGCCAAAAAATTAGAAAGCATCAGGCCAAAGTCACGTAATGTGTTATTCATAAAAATACAGGGTGTATTTCGGTTTTTATTTAGAGGTAATATGTACAAATTGCATGTATATGTAATTACTGTACTCGGGAAGATTATTAAATAAAAGTTAAAAAAAATTAATGCAAATGAATTAAAACAAAATAAGGTATTATATTTCTAAACAATTAATTGCACAACATTCATGTATATCAATGAAGTGATTGGTCAAATGGCAAAAAAGAAGAATACTAAAAATTTTTACAAAAATGTGTGCAAATTATGAAAATGAAACAAATGAAAAATGAAAAGGTAATTTAAACTTAGAAATACAGAGCATTATTCTCTAAATTATAATAACTTTCTTTATAATTTAGATAATTTTTCTTTGACATTTTATAATGTAAAATTTAAAATATCTATTAAGAGTTAAAATGAGAAATTAATTAAGAGTGCGAATATAAATACAGAAGAAATAAACACACATATATTAAATAGCAAAATATAAATGCCGTGAGTCTAAACATCACGTTAAACCCTTGCGATTCAAAATTACTACTAGTCAATTTGGCTGGTAGAATTGTTTTTTTAACTAACCATTTACAAAATCCTATTAGCTAAATTAGCATAGTAATATTAAATTCATACATTGCTACATGGACAATAAAAAAAAAGTTAAACTGATTCCTTTATCAAAAATCAACACATCATTATTTTGTTCCATGGCATATAATTAAATTTAAATCCTTTAATCACTAGTTTTTCTGCAGATTAGAAATTGAACTTTGTGAATTAATGTAAAAAATCGTTATTTATTTATTCATTTCCTAAGTACATATCAACAATAAAATTTTCCTAAATATATATCAACAAAAAATTTTTTACATTTTGATGATAAATTACACTTTATAAAGTAAAATAATTATTCAAATTGATATTATTAATTCTGAAAATTAATGTTTAGTTAATAAATTTTTATTCATTCATTACTACTAGTCAATTTGGCTAGTAGAAATTGTTCTTTAACTAAACATTCACAAATCTTATTAGTTAAATATTGTACATATTAGTTAAATATTGGCATAGTAATACAGTACAGAACCTCTTACTCGAGAACCAGAAAACCGGGAATTTTTTCGTGAATTTCCCGCCATTTTTGAAAAGTTCGCGTTTTTTTGCCCATTTAGTAAAAATAGGAATTTTTTAAAATGCCTTTAAAAATACGCATTTTTCCGTTACAAGTAACATATTCAGTGCTTATAAGTCGAACAATTTAGTCTAAAAACGATGTTCTTTTAGGGGAGGGGGGCTTCAACTTACTTTCAGATGAAAATTAGAAGAAAAAAAATATCCAACGATACTTGAGAAAAATCAGACATTTTCTCTATTTTATTTCAATAATTAAACATGGAAGAAATAAGTGATTACATTCTTATACATTTATTTAATTGTCTCGTCAGTATTTTTGAAGACGAATTGCAACAAAAGTTGGAATATACGAAAGTTCGGAAAATTTCTAATACGGCAGATTAGCGAATTTTCCGCAATAGCTGATCGTGTGAAAATTAAACTTCGTTTATTTTTGTTTTATATATATATTTTATTTATTTAAGAGCTGAAATAAGGTAATAAGAATTTAAAATTTATATTAAGGCAACAAAAATTGCAACTGTGAAAATGAATTCTTTATTACAATCGAGTTCGCAAAAGCGAAGTCGTTTTACACAAGTATGAAATTTGCGCGTTTCTGCATGTAAACATGTTTCTTACATTTCGTTTTCCTACTTTTTGAAATCATTTATTACTGTAAAAGTGATTGATGATCAGCAGTGCTTCCCCCAGGCTTGGGCGGGAGGGCGCCGCGCCCTGCCCGCCCTTGGATTCGGGAAACGCGCCCACCTTGCCCTTTTGTTAGTGAAATTGTGCCCTTCTTGTAGTGCTCAAAACTCGCGATCGCCAGTCGCCAAATGCGACAAATTTTCACGTTTTAGCGACCATTGTTTTCATTGAAGTCGCCAATGTGGCTACCATTTGCAAATGCTAAAAGCCTTTCCCGAACTTTTATCTTGACACGTGACCTTTTCCCAAATTCTCGTCTACTTCTTTTTGCATGCACTACCTTAAATCTGCTTATTTGTCGTTTCATTTTAACAATTAAAAAAGAAAAAAGTATAAATATAGAAACAGCCAAAATCGTGCACGAGCTTCGCCGAAAATTGGATTCTACGTTAGAGATTTTAATCCTTTTGCATCGGGTACAAATTTCAATTATTTTCTAAATTAGAAGATATTTTTCACACATGCTACCCTAAATCTACTTATTTTGCATTTTATTTTAATAGTTTCTGACTTTTTTTTTTGAACTGTGCCGATATTGAACACGTGTTTGTCGAAAATTGCGTTTATCCCTAATTATTCACGATTATTAAATCACTATTATTGTTTCATTTATTTATTTACTTCAAATTTGAATTTAGTATTGACAGCTATTTACTTTTTAGAAAATACTAAATTGTGGATAAATAAGAAATTTTTAGAAAATTGTTAATTTACCTGGATCCAACTTCTTTAAAAAACAATAAACAATTATTGAAAAGTAGTAGTATTGTCACAAATCATAAAATAAATAAGGAATTTTTTTTTTAGTTTAAACATTTTACAAAATTAATAATGATCTCTTTTAGGGCCGACAGTTGCAAGATTTTTCGGGCACTTTTTGAGATTCTTTTTTTTTACGTCATTTTATGTCTCTTTTTTGGCTTTGGGTAATTTTTTATGTGTAGCCTGAAACTCTTCCAATGATTCTGTGCTTGATTATATTGCAAGTCTTAAAAACTCCCTATCTCATAAAATTTCGAACAGTAGGTTCCCGAAGACTAATAAGAAAATTTTTTTTTCATCTTTATAAGGGACCCATTTGGGTCAAATATGCATGTATTACATCTGTAGACGTTGAGAAAACTAACCAAAATATAAGAATGCTCTTTGAAACAAGAAACTATTTACTATATAAAATATGTAAAAGCATTTAATAATCCCAATCTAATGGTGCTTTCTAGTTATTTCAAGAAAGAAAAGTTTTAAAATGTAATAAAACTTGTGGGAAAAAAGATGGCAACGTGTGAGAAATCCACATATTAGACATTTTATTTTTCTCTCCTCATTAACATTTATTTCAATCTTTAATGAAAATGTATTGTATTAATTTTGCTTCTTTTAAATTAAAAAAAATACTATTGTCATTTTAAGCTAAACCATTGCTTTCAATTGGTATTCTTGATTAATTATAATGGCATTTTTTGCAATTTTGCTGTTCTTAGGACATGTTAAAAATTTTAAAGGGCGTTTTCAGTGATCATTTAGGTCATCAAAATCTGGGCTCTAATTATTATTACTGAAGCTTTATTGTATTAAGAAAAGATACATTCTAATTTTTTTATTATTCCTCAGAGGTGATCAGATCTTCAGAGGTACTGGAATGAACAGAAACTCTCATAAATTAGTAAAAATGTATAACTCAGAAAATCCTTGCTAGATATTTTATTGAATTTAAAATCATTATTGGTTGATGTTGCCTTGAATATACAAGCAGATTTTTTTCATGTTTTACTTCAAATATTGAAAACGATCTTAAAAATGAATATTGTCAAATTAGTATATAGATATTTTTCAATGTTCAGTTTCACTGTGATGATGTTGATGTTTGACTAAAATGTTAAATAATGGCAATAATAAAGTATTACTAGGGGAGGATTCATAAATGATGTCACGCTTCTAGGGGAGAAGGGGGGTTCCTGAAATTGTGACAAAGTGTAACCAGGGGAGGGGCAACAGGAAGTGTGACATTCTGCTTGTGCAACATAGCGTAACATGTGACAATGGGGGAGGGCGGTCCCTACTTCAAATTACATGTGCCCTTTATTTCGGTAAGATGCCCTAAATTTGGAAAAGTGCCCTTTTTTTTACAGAAGCACCCTGCCCTTTTTCAATCCTAGGGGAAGGTCTGATGATCAGATTTTACGAAAGTAATAATTTGATAAACAAGATGTCCGATTCGGAAAGCATCCAAATGGTGCTACACCCGAACAATGACAAAGAGCAAGATAGCAATGAAGACGAAAATAATGACATTTTGCCTGCTCTGTCTAACGATCGTTGCTTTGAATTAACTAAAGAAATCATAGCAGGATTGGGACAAAATTTTTTTGTAGACGAAATAACGCACATAATGGCTGTTCGAAAAATCCAGCAATCGAATTTTCGACCATTTCCCGATAAGCTATTGTTCTGAAACTGTACATGTAGCTCAGCACCAGATGACAATGCAATATTCTACCACTTTTATCAAGTTTCTGAAGTATTTCCAATAAAATAAAATTAAATATGGCGATTAGTTCCGAAAATTACGACCAAAATTCAGTAGCGGCTATGCAATCGTATCTTTTTACTACGACTTTTTGCAAGTTTTTTTTTACAAATATTATTATTATTTTTTTTTCTTTGTTTTTTTAAAAATTTTATTATAATTATTCTTTTTTATCAACTATATTAGCGGGCCAATTCAAAAGCCTCGGCGGGCCAATTTTGGCCCGCGGGCCATAGTTTGTGCATCCCTGACCTACTGTTACATTAAGATATAAAACTAATTGTGTAGCTAATTTCTAATTATACATCATTCTGCTATTTTTTATTTAGGTAATATTTGATCACATCAATTGGTTATTATAAACATGAATTGCAGAACATGCTTTTAATGCTCCAAATATTGCTTAATGGGTGATATTAATGTAAAATAAATATACAGAAAGCTCAAAATGTTGCGTGAAACTAAGAAAATTAAAATACGATACATATATATGTTTATGGCAAAAATTCAATCTATACAGCAGCTGAAGCTACAGTATGTACTTTGGCCAAACTGTTTTGTGCTATCACTAATAATTAAATAATTTATACTATTTAAGACAATACTTACAACTTTTATCACAAAGTCCAACTCTTTTGGTTTTGAGGCATCAGCAGCTTTGTATACAAAAGAAAATAAAACAAAAAATAAATAGATAAACTTAATACATACTCTCAAGATTTACTACATTGAATACAAAGTTGGGTCTTTTCTGTAAAAACCAATTTTTCCTAGGGTAATAGGAAAAACTGGGGCAGGGGAGATGGAAGAAATCAGCAGTTTTTTTTTGAAAATACATAACTTCATCTTATAAAATTGCAACTTATACGGTAAATTCCGAACAAATGAATTTGTTCCATCCCTTCCACTTGGAAGAAACATGCCAACCCTGACTGAATGTTTCATAACGTCCTTATAATAAAGAAATGATTTATAGCCCATAACTAGCAAAAAAATTCCATCATGAAACATGTTATCAAATGGTACACTATAATTTTGATTTCAAGTACTAAAAGATCTTGCATTTTGTGAGTTTATCACTATGCTTATGAATGATCATTTATTTTTAATAAATAATTTTTCTTAAAAGTTGATCAAATTTTGCATGGTTTTTAAAGTCAAATCAAAAAGATTTGATGGATAGTAAGCAATTATTTCTTTACCCTGATTATGGTATCACACCAGGGCTAGAAGTGTGTGGAAAATATAATTAGCACACAATTTAGGAGATAATTTGAAAAAATTTTAAGACACTAAAAGAATTGTCAGCAGGTTTTTTTTTTAGAATAGCAGACAAATTATTTAAAATAACACATTGAGAGAAGTTATATCCAAATATATTAACACAAAAGCAACATGCATTTATCACTTAAATTAAATATATTGCAAATGTGATTTTTCTGGAAAATCATTCCAATACATGAACATTATGCTCATTTGTCAATAGTTTCCAATTTTAAACTTTTGTTTTGAAGACATAAATTAAACAAAATGTTTCATGGTCATCATGACCTTTTTAAGAGAAAAACCAAAACAAAATAACATCTAAAAAGAGCATAGTTATGGGTTACTTTCTTGTTTGAAAGCTTTTGTATATGATTGATCTCTGCAATATATGACTACCATTTCCCAATGTTAGTTTTCCATTCCCTCATAAATTTGTAGCATATAAAAATATATCTTAAGCAGTAAATATTCAAACAGTCTTCAAATTGATTTTAAATGCTGTTTTATGTGTTCCATTTGGTTATATTTTGACCACCTCTGTTGATCTACAATTTTTTCTAACTTCATAGTCTCAAAATCAGTTTTCATGAGAATCACCCTTTTAGTACTGTCAAAAATCAATGTCAAGAATTATCCAGGAGGCAATGGATTGGATACAACAAAACAAAGCCTTATGGAACATATAATTGCTAGTTTTCATGTTTTCATTTTGCAGACTACTTTTTAAGAAATTAAGTTTACACTTTTTTTTCTTAAATCCTAACTAAGGCAACAAATTGCTCATTATAAAAGATTAGCTATTTCTGTCATTCACTCAACCAGAAGTTAAGGAAAAGCAGATTAGTAGTAGCAATGCATGATGCTGAAGAGACAGTTTTAAGCTTTAACTCAACTGTATAATAGGGTATTTAATAGGTTTTGACAAGGGAGAAGGAATTAAGAGCATTGATAAGATGTATGTTTTCAGGGCTGCTATAAAATCTGAATGAGGAATTGGGGAAAACTGTTGACTTTGGGCCTCCCACCCAACAATCTTTCCCTCTTTCTGTAAATGCTAGGCCCCCTAGGATTTGAGATCTTTTTGTTTCTCTTTCTCGCACCAAGAGAAGATATTTCCAGGCTAAGCTTTTAAGGATAGTCTTGCACTTGCAAATAAATGTTGATGTATTCCAACAGGGCAAGGAAGTTCTAAGAAAAAAATTGAGCAGGTTACACAAAGAGTTGCGGAAATTGTTAGGATTCTTTCATGATTTTTATTATTTTTGATCCAGTAAATTAATAATTATATATATTTAAAGTAAAATCAAAACTAAATAGTTAAAGCTTTAATTAGGGATGTACCGAGTAGCACTTTGGCCGAGTAGCCGAGTACTCGGCCATTTACTACTCGGCCGAGTACCGAATCGTGAATAAAAAAAGACTATTGATGTGCACATGAAGAATTTTGTATATATTGAAATGAAAACATACATTTTAACTACATAATATATATAAACTAATGAATAAACTAATGAAAGAAATTGAATGTAAGAATTCCAAAATAGAATTCTTTAAACCATTATAACTCTTTATAAAAATCAGTTTATCAAAAATGATTATTGGTTGCGGTAAAAATTCATTCAATAATGTAAAATGCCTCATAATCTCCTCCTCCACCCCCTCCCTCCCCGCACCCAAGGAGAAAAGTCTATATTGACACTGTATATTTTTATTTACTTTCTTTTCATTTTTTAATTTCTTCTAATTAATAATAAAGTGATATTTTTTATATGTAATTCTATTTTTAAAACCTAAGATACAAAATTATTATAGTGTATTTTTACACCATAATTTACGACATATTGAATTTTGATATTAATTATTAAAATATTTGTATTTGATAGAATTTTGTGTATTTTCTTTTTCTTGCTGATAATTTCTTTACTTTAAAGTCGTTTTTTTTTTCCACTTTTACAATTGGAGCTTTTATGTAGCTAGATTTTGATTTTCATTTAGAATTGTATATATATATGTAATATATTCAGTTACCCAAAGAGAAATCATATTTAATGCAAATAAGTTACCACAAATTAATCCATTTAAAAGGTTTAGATGAAAAGACAATCTTTTCTTCATCAGGCATCCAAAAAGATTGCCAGGGCATAACATACGAATTTCTGACATGTTTCACCGATTTGTTAAATCAAACATGTTGGACGCTACTCGTAAAGCTTAAAAAGTGGCAAACAAAGTATAGAAAGCAGGGGTGCCACTCTTCAAAAATTTTTAGACTGAACTTTTCACCCTACACATTAATAGCCAAATCATGTAATTTTTTTTACAAATATGCGGACTTTTTAAAGATACACACATATTTGAATGTACCAATATTTTCTTCAAAAAAGCCTAAAATTCTTGCTTTCTGACGTAAAAATATCATTTAATATATTTAATCAAACAGTTTCGCAGGGAGAGAAAAAGACGCGCATAATATATTTAAATCTTTTGGCAGTACTGCTGCCAAACTTCAAAAACTAGAGCTATAAAATTCCGACAATTGAAGGGGGTCCGAAAATTTTGAAAACTATATGCTAAATAGTGCATTTTGAGCCTTTTGGAGACGCATTTGGGATTGCAGAAGTATTAGGAAAAAATAAGAAGTGTAATAGAAACATTTTAAAAATTTAAACGCTTTTACTCATAAAAATGCAGTACAAAATTGGCATTTTTCTTTTATCCAGGGGGCAGGACCCCACATTTTTTCTAACGCACATATCGAAGAGCTCTGTATCTGCCTTCTTGAACGACACTTATAAGCTCGCCCCTCTCTTTCCAAAAGGATGCTTTGAAAATTTGTAAAAGAAAAATTATTGGTACCATTTAAGCATAGCATACGGTATTTCATGATTACAAGGGGGAGGACTTGACTTTTTAAATTTTAAATTCTAGAATTTTGACATTGCGAAATTTTCTGCCCCCTACTTAAAATTTTAGAGTTTCCAACAGACAATACAAATAAATAATTATATTCATTGGTTTTAATCGTTAGCAAAATAGCTGATCAATCATCAAATCGGAACGCCAAACTAGGATTTTAATTTTCTTCCAAAAGCTAAATTCTCTTAATTATTTTTCTTTTTTTTCTTTCTTCTTCGCCTTTTTTTTTTATTTTGTGCATTACAGCTGATTTTTCCGTCCCACCAAAAGTGCCGCCCAGGGAGCGGGCCCCCGGCTTGCCCTGCCCTAGATCCGGCACTGCATATCATGGTTCTAAAGATATCATTGGTGGTAGCAGTAAAAAATTGCATTTCCTGAAATTAAAAAAAAAAAAAAAATCCTTAACCTTGATTCTTTTTAATAGGTACTAAGGCACTGTAATGTCAGACATATAATAAGACGAAATGTGATTGTACTTTTTAAGGTTGTACTTTATAAAAAATACTGAAATCAAGTAGAAATGGATAAAACTACTTATTTTAACTAGGGATCACAATGGAAAATGTAGAAAATATAGGACAAACAGAAAAATAGTTTCAAAAAATCATGTACTATTTTAATAAAATGTGTGGATTATTAAACGAAATAATGCAATAACATCTAAATAATCATTAGTGTTAAAGAACCGTTATTAAAATTATTTACATGCATTTAATACATCTATTTGCCCCCAAATTTTGTTAATTTTCCCCACATTCCGGCTTTTGCCCATTATCCGGCATTTTTTCTTAATCGTTTTTTTTTTTTTTTTTCAAATAGAAAACAAAATTAAATTTTCTTTTCAATTTTTTTTTCTTTTGCAAGTTAAAACCCGAAACTTTTTTAATTAGAAATTAAAAAAAATTCAAAAAACCCGCCGAATTTTGGGAAAAAGCAAGAAAGAAAAATTCCCCGGGCGATTTTTTTACCCCTTTATCTTAAATAACTAAAACCGCAGGGAAAAACAAATTCCGAACATTCTTTTGGTTGGGGGCGGCATTTCAAAGAGGGTTTCCTTTCTTTTACCTAAAAAGGAAAAGCCCCCCTTGATTTTGGTTTCACGGGGGGTTTCCCAGGACACTGCACCCCTTTTCCGTTTTTTTCTTTCCCAAAACCTGATTTTTCTTTTGATTCTTCCTTCCCTTTTATGGAAAGAATAAAAGCTTCGCCAACATCTGAAACCTTGAAAAAGAGTTAAAACAAAAAAACCTTCAATTCTTAAAAACTTTGGTTTTAAGCGGAAAAAGGGGCTTTTCCCGAATACTCATTCTCTCGGGTTTTTGTTTTTTTTTCAATCCGTTGGGGGGTTTCTCGTTCCAGAAATTTTTCTTAAGGGCTAGTTTTTTCAAAAGGTTTTTCCTTTTTTCTTTGTTCCTTTTTTCTAACTAAAATGGCGTTGACCAAATTCAGTATTTGTTTAAGAGGAATTTATTCCTCGTTTAAAAAATAATTTTCGGAGGAAAGGTTTTGGGAAACGTAAAAAAAATTTTGGACAAAGGGCACCCTTAAAGTGGAAAAAAAACTTTGCTATGAACTATGGCAAAATATAACTGTGTAAAAAATTTTTTAAAAAAAACAAGTGAAATTTCATTTGCAAAGCTTCGCAAATTTTGCGACATTCCGTAAATTGATGGCGAAAAGGAAGACTTTACATAATTCGAAATGTGTAGATGTCGATCGAGTGTTGATGGAATGGATACGGCAACGTCGGTCGGAAAACTTTCCTCTTGATCGCAATGTTATAATGGCACAAGCCAAAATTTTTCACTCGGAATTGAACATTTCAGTCGCCTGCGACTACTCGTCGGGGTGGTACAACAAGTTCAAAAAACGTCACGGTTTGCGCTTGGTGCAAGTTTCTGGGGACAGAGCGGCCGCAGATTCTGAAGCTGCCGAAGTTTTTACTGACGAGTTTGAAGAAACTGTTAGAGCAGAAAAACTTTCTCCGGAGCAAATATACAACGCAGATGAGACTGCGTTATTCTGGCGGTACATTCCCCGGAAAACTTATGTCACTTCAGAAGAGACGTCCGCTTCTGGATTCAAAGATTCCAAGGAACGATTGACTGTTTTGGCATGTGCAAATGCTGCCGGAACACACAAATGCAAGCTATTAATCATCGGTAAAAGTAAAAATCCGAGAGCGCTGAAAGGCGTTAAAGTTTTACCAGTACTTTACAGAGCTAATAAACGAGCGTGGATGACGGCTGCAGTTTTCAAAGACTGGTTTGAAAACCATTTCATTCCGGAAGCCCGTGCTCACTGCAGGAAACAGGGCATTCCTGCAAATTCCAAAATCGTGCTCTTGTTAGACAATTGTACGGCCCATTCATCATCAGGAGTAATGGAAAAGGACAATGTTGTTGTGCATTTCCTTCCGCCGAACTGCACGTCCCTTATCCAGCCAATGGATCAAGGTATTTTGCGATCGTTGAAGTGTCGCTACAAAGAACAATTTATGGTAGCTATGTTGAATGCCTGCAATAGCGGTACTATGGTTGCGGATTTTCAAAAATCTTTCAATGTGAAAGACGCATTGTGGCGGGCAGCTAGTGCATGGCAATCTGTGTCAGTTGGCACGCTTTCAAATGGATGGCACAAAGTATGGCCATCTCTCATATTTTTAGAAGACAAAGAGAACGACAATAGTGAATTTCGCGGATTTTCCATTTCGGCTGAAAAGCAATTAATTCAAGACTTGCTGAAGTACGCGAAAGATGTAACGTACAAGGGAAAAGTAGTTTTGACTGAAGAAATCCTTGAAGATTGTTTCAACGTAGATAATGAGGCGCCGATTACTCATTCCTTAACCAACCAGGAAATTTGTGATATGGTTTTGAAACCTGAACATGACACAGACGACGATACCGATGATGACGTCAACGAACCAAAAACGCCAATCGTCTCGATTGACAAATGCATCAATCTGGCCGACGATTTGATTGCCGGACTGGAGCAGAAGAGTTTTATCACGCAAGAACAAATAATGCAGCTGTTCAAAATTAAGGAGGTTTTGCAAAAGGAAAAACCGAAGCAAATGAAGCAATTAAAATTATCAGATTTGTTTGACGTTAAAAATCGAAAATAAATTTAAAGTATGGGCGGAGTAAACCGCAAATTAAATCAGTGGAGACAACCACTTAAAAAAAGTGGTGCACTTGATGAGGTGGGTCCACGTCCCGTGCACTGGATAATGCTAGCTTTGTACTGTTACACTGCCTAGCCAAACCGAACCCTCATCTTTTTTTTTCTTGTGAATTTTTAATAGTGTAAGAAGTGGTAGTTTTTCAATTCATAGAACTGTTTTCTGATTATAATTTCATTGTTTTTTTTTTGCATTAAATTAGGCTTTGCTTCAAAAGGCAACTTTTTTTTTTGCCTTTATTCAGACTTTGTAACTATGCAGCATAAGACGATGTATTTGGCAGTTTATTTTTTTAATATTGTTTATTTACATTACTTAAGAATTACAAAAGAAACTTAGCGCGAAGTTTTAAAAACGCTCGAAACACAACACGTTACGCTAATTTTCGCTATTTTTTAAGTCGCGATCTAAAATCCGGAAAATTCCGAAATCCGGGAAGGTCGCGGTCCCGAGCGTGCCGAAATTGGGGTCCTATACTGTACATCTATTTTGCCCACTTTAGTTTATTATTTCCTGCATCATTCACGGCTTTTGCTGCTTCATTATCTTGCATAATTTTTCGTTTTAATACTGCTTGTAGTCTTTTGTGTCCTTCATCTTCTTGCAAAAAGTGCAGAAACGACAAAATTCGGATTCGCGAATTTTGCGTAATTGATCTAGTGGAGCTTGTTTTAACAAAAACAAATTAAATGTAATATTGCAAGAAATTAAAGCGCAGAAACTTATTTTTATTAATTCAGAATTAAAGCAAAAATTAACAAGAGACATAACTGCAAAAACGAATCCTTTGCAAAAATCGCAATCGCAAATTGAAACTATACATTTCCGACTGTCATTGCATTTCATTTCCCTTCATTTTAAATAATTTGTCTAAAAATCCGCAGCAAAAACATTCCCGATATTTCTCTGAAAGTATGGAGGTCGGACTTGCACGAGGGTTTCCGTTTCTTTGTCTGAAAGTTGGAATATATATTTTTTTCGTATCCCCGTCTCCGATTTTTGCGTATTTGACGCGCTGTGGCGTGTCCGCGGCATCACTGCTTACGTCCACTTTCCTTGTTTTTTTTTTCACAAGACACATGATTTTTTTTTTTGATGTTTCCTTCCTTTTATGTGAATTAATAAATGCTTCTGTTCCAACTATCAATAGTAATCGGCATCGTCGAAAATATGGAGTAAATAAAAAAATTTTTAAAAAATTGCCGATATCGGTAATTTTTAAAATACAGAATTTCCGGTATTACAATGCGGAAAAACCCCGGAGTTCTGGTGTATAACCGGAATACAATCACCTCTGGTTCATTGTTTTATAATTTTGATAACAATCCAAGTTGAGGGGTTTGTGCTCGCAGTCAATTTTTCGATCGAAATTTTTTTATAAGGGTTCGTTTTTTCAAAAGCGATTTTTGCCGATTGTTTGCTTTCGTTCCTTCTTTCTAATTTCAATAACAATTCAAGTTGACGGGGGCGAATATTCAGTATTTTTTCAAGCCATAATTTTTATTTTACAGTTTTTTTTAAAACCAATAATTTGCGTGACGGAAAGTTCCGTTTGGATCATCGTAAAAAGACGGATTTCCGTCTCCAGGACGGAAGAGTGGCAGCCCTGATAGAAAGTGGAAAAAATAGTTGAATTAGCATATGAACTTTACCAATATATAAGCTGTGTAAAAATATTTTATATACTTCATATTTTTTTTAATTATTTCATATTACATATTTACATTTGCATATTATTGTACTAATCAGTTACAAATTTATCTACTATTAGTAAACTTTTAAAAAATGACGAAATTTTCACAACTACTCGGTAATGCCTGAGTACTCGGTACATCCCTAGTTTTAATCACTTAATCAGGACTTTAACTGTGTTGTTGAATCTGATTGGTCCAAGACAATGCTCATTTACATAAGGAATGTTTCTTATTGGTCAATCAGATTCAACTGTATTCCACAAACTGGAACTTCAACCTCATGACTATGCTGCTAAGGTGTTCAAGGCAGAAGAGATGAGATGTGTTTTTTGCATGTTGCAAGAAGCAACTTTTTTAAAATGCTTGTTCAAATAAATTCAAGTTGCTTTTAATGGAAGTATATTTCTTCTCTAAAGACAAAACTTCATTCAAGATACACAGATAAGAGAACCTAATGTTTTCATTTAGAAAATGATAACTCGTCTAGGAGAAAAAAAAAATGGAAAGGGAATAGCACCCTCCTCGAAACACTTGAAGGAAACATTAACATACAAAACATAAGACTTTTTTTTCTTTTTGTTTTTAATTCAAATAAGTATAAATTAACAGATACCATAATAAACAGTTCCAAAGCCACCTGAACCTATTTCAGACCCAATAATCCAAGTTTTCTTTCGCGTATCTGTTATTTCAAAACCTTCGGGTAAAGGTTCAGGAAGCTTATGCCCTTTTGCAGCTTTAGCAGGCACTTTGCGTTGACGACCTTTTGCTGAAAGAAATTGCAATGTGTAAGTATTCACTAAAACTTGTAATTGAAATTAAATGCTTTATAAACAAAAAACACAATACCTAATGTTTAGGCAAACATACTTTATTTCATACAAAATTACTTCATTAAAAATGTTTTGCATGCCTAAGTTCAAATGTTATTGATTCAATTAAAAAATATAATGAAGTGTTGCAATTACACTCAGTTAAAGAGATGTATGTTAGTACACTAGATAGATATTTTTATTCAAATATTGTATTCCAACTATCATATTGTACTCTTAAGCAAGCATTTATAAACCCCAGATCTATGAATTAAGGATCAACAATGTGTAATTCAGTTCAAACTGCAGCTTCCCAGAAGTAAATAACAAGAAATTTTAGAGTTCAAAATTTTCCTGTACTCCACACCAGACATCAATAAAATAAAAAACCGCCTGCGAACTCAAAAAATTTCTTCAAAATTTTCTACAAGAAAAATACAAACAAAAAAGCCCTGTGACCCCTCCCCCCAGTTGTAAAATGTAAAAGGAGTCAGCACTCAGCGAATCTGCAAAGAGTTGTTGCAGCTGCATGCAGACTAAACCATAAGAGTAGCAGATTTGCAAGCCTCTCTGAACCAAAAACCAGGGCATATTTTTTTTAAATAGGGAGATTTTTTCATAAGGACAGTGTATACATACACAAATATAATACATACATAAAACATTTATTGATTTTTCTTCATGTACTTATGCAATATTTTTATTTGTATTTCTTCAAGATAATTCAATAGGCTGAAACCGAATTATAATTCCATATTGCACAAAATGTTACATTCATATAATTATTTATAAAATGCCTTTTCTTATAAGAAAATCGAGTGAACAGTATTTGTCCTGAAAGTGATCAAGAATTACTCCGCTCTATGAATAATTCCTAATCACTGAAAATTTTAAATATTGCAAATTCTCATTTTATTTTCAGAAAAAAAAAAAAAAAAAAAAAATTGCACGGGTGTTTCATTCTCAACAAAGTCCCAATTGATTCTAACATTTCCTTAAACTTTTTTAGCTATAAAGTTTATTTTTACCAAGAACTGTACTTTTTTGCCATCTACTACCAATATTATTTACTTAAAAAATAATTCTTAATCAATATTCAAAAAAATAAACAAAGTGCAAAATATCATTCAACTACAGATCTGATTCAATGCTGAAGTTTCATCATTTAAGCTGTGTATTGATTGCAGAGATACAAGAGCTAAATACTGCAAACATTTTGAATTAGGGGAAATGATTGTAAAAAAGGAGTGTGCCAATATTAAAGCAGATAAATTGACATGCAATGATAAGAAAAGCTTGTAGGCAATAAGCGGTTGGGTATTAGTTCATTATGATGAAACTTTATCCAGGTGAAATATTAGGATTACTATCTGGAGAAGTAGAAGTAAATGCTATGGCATATATACTGTCATACCTGGACATTTTATCTGGCCTAAAGACTTGGATATTCATTGGTATCCTATTGATGACATTGAGAGAAAGCTTGCAAAGCCTGAACCATGTGACAATAGAGCAATAACCTATTTTTTCCAAATGAATCAATTTAAAATCATCTTGTAAAATATTATACTTAATAAAATTGTAATGTGTTCTCCTTTTGCAGTGCACTAACATGTATCTAAAGGGTTTCATTATTGTAATTATTAGACATCTATAATTGTAAAGTTATGTGAAGCAAACTTCAGTGACAATGTGTAATGCTTTTTTTATTAAAAATAGTAAATGGTACGAAATTTGTGACCATTAATATTAATAGTTGTCAAAAGCACTTTATAGATTACTGAATCATTCCCCTGGCAGATGTTTTCTAAAAATTTTAAATGAAATATTAAATTTTAGGAATTATGAATGTTTAATGATAACTCAAATACAAAATGAGTTATTCAACCTTTATATGAATAAAAAAAGTCATTTATTGGATAGTTTATAAATTTGTATTTTGCAACTTCCAAATTGCCCTACTCGTGGAGAATGACTTATGGACTGATCCATCATATGATGGATCAGTCCATAGGTCATCAAATTTTCTGAAAAAATTAGAATTCTACTGCATATGTGTTTCTACAAAATTGATGTTTGTATTATTTGATTAGGAATTACCCCAGGTCATCCTACCATGATTTTTGAGCTTTGATCACTGAGAATCATGACTTTTCTTGAGTGTGGATACTCTGTCCACAATATAAAAATTACAGATCACAATCAGTCAGACTGTTTTGGAGCAGGGAAAAACTTTTTTTATCAGAAAAAGACTTTTTCGTAACAGGGAAAATCAAGTTTTGCACAAGGGAAAAACTTTTACAGCAGATATAGAAAACTTTTACAACAGAAATTTTTCGTCTTGTAACAGATTTAGATAAATTTTACGGAAACTAATTTGTAGGGGAAAAAGCTTACATAAGAAAGAAAATAATCTTTGAGAAACAGTAAGGAATGTTACTTAAACCAAATTTTCAAAAAATCTTTTCTTTAGTAACCAGTTGATTGTGTGGTTTTACAAAACAAGTTCAGCAAGATAGCAAACAAGACATTGATTTCCAACCCGTAGCTTTTGAAGCTGGTTAAAGTTAGGTGCAAAGCCCAGTAATAAAAGATATTATGCCATTTTTCAAGTAAACAAAAAATTATAATAGAGAAAACAAAAATAAAACTAAAATTTAATATTTTATGCTCTTTATTCGTTTTACTAGAATAATTATGAGCGATTAATCTAAGTTCTTATTACCTAAAAAATGAATAAATTGTTTGTAGTTTAGTCTAAAAATAAACTTCAGCTAAAACGTCCGACAATTTGACCAAAAATATTTTTCATATAATTTTGTATCTTTGCGTTAAACTTTTTAGAAAAAACTCTTAGCAAAAACCTTAGGAAAACTTGCTCCCCACCCCGCAAGTTTTCTGTAAGGATAGGATTGCACTTTCCTGGAAAGGCTAAAACTTTTTTTTTCTTATCATAATACTGGAAATATTAATACATACAAGTAAAAAAATGAGGATTTTCACGTTTCCAATGAAATTTTTCAGATCTTTAGCAGGCAAGAAACACCCGCCCTGTCAATTTTCAAGGTGGAGATCTGGGAGATTTGGGCATGAATAAAGCTATCGCGCCTTGAATTTTAGCCCCTGGGCTTCATGCTGATACCTGAGGTAAAGATTGATCGTTAAAACTATTTGCATTTCTATATTAGTCTAATATGTAAATATTTCAATACATTCCAGCTATCATATCAATAGCTTTAGCTTTTATTTAATTGCATAGCAAACATTAATCCATATTTATTTAATTACATAGCAAACATTGACTTAATCAGCTAACGAAGTAAATTAGTGATACTAAAAATTTCAACTACATTAAAAGTAGTAATACAAATAGCTAGCAATTATTCAATGTTCGTAACATGGAGAACAAAGACGAAACTAAATACATAAGCAACTGGCATTGGAAATTGTTCGAACTTTAATTTTCAAACAATGCTATTTAAATGTTTGTTCATCGCATTCACAGACTTGCGTTAAAAAAATTAAAGATGACAAGACGAGCAACAGTATATAAAAAGAACCAGAAAAAGGAAATTGTTTTACCTGCAGACGACATTTCAATTTTGAATATTATAAGAAAAATGGGAAACGATACAAAAAGTACGAATTTTAAACTATAACTGAAACTACATTCATATCGAGATTTGAGTATTTAAAAAAGAAAAAGTAAACTGTCCGCTCTGCCAACATTGCCAATTTTGAAAAATTAATTATACGTTTGATACTTTCATTTGTTTAATTTTGGTATTTTTTCTGATGATGCTTGCTTTTAGAAGAGAAATAAAATGTCTTAATAAAAATATACTTCAATTATTATATTTTTATGTTCACACCAAACAGAAACTAACTGTTAGGCAAAAATTTCTAAATGAAATGGCATCATGTTTGAAACAAAAAATAAACAATTATTGATCATGGAAGCCGATGTTGTAGTTATTGTATAATTTTAATGATATTATATATATTAAATTACTAGTCTACAATGGCTATGCGTTTTATATTTAATAATTATGTTTCTGAATATTTAGGAAATTGATCCTTGTAAATATTTTTACTCTTGTATGTCAGAAGTTGTTGAGTTTTAAGTTTAAAGTCGGTTTTTACTCTAGCACTTTTAAGACAAATTGTGTAAAAAATTGCTGTTTACCACGAATTTACCTGTTGTTGGAGTACAAAAGCGTATTCTTCAGCATAAAATACACTCAAACTGTTAGGCTGGTGTAAAAAATTATGGCTTTTACTTTGGTATAGTACTGGACTGACAATTTTGATAACTCTATCCACATTTTTTTGTAAACATTAAGCTCTAAACGCAAAAAACAATGGCTAGTGATATTAATAGTGACTCGAGTGGTAGTGATTCAGGCTCTACACCAGAGGAAGAACGAATACGACGTTTGTTTCAGACTTGTGATGGAAATGGAGATGGTTATATTGACAGGTAATATAGTTATCTGTTGCACTGAATTTGATATCTTTGTACCTAACTTTCCTTCTTCTTCAAGTTCCTAGTTTTGTTTTGACGTTTATTTTATAAAAGGTTTCCTCTTTGTATTTGCGTTTAATGCTGTATGAATTTTTTAGTCATTTTCGCAAGTGTCTGATATCGGTCAAAAGAAAAAAAAAATCCATGATAGTGTCATTATATTTCTGATGAAATCTGGTTTTACATCTCCTACTAAGGAAATTGAATGTTTTGAAAATTGCTAATTATAGTTCTTAGTTTGCTTTTAATAATAATAAATGTTAAAATACGTTTTTTTTTAAATTTATTTTTTAACTCCAATGAAGTAATTTATGTAATAAATGCTCACACAGCTCTAAAAATACTGCTTTTTGAAGCCTTTAAATATTTTTGCTGCCAAGTTACTGTTTGAGAATTTTTCAGGAGATGGACAAAGGCAGGGTCCGACAAATCCCGGCGCAGGGTTGCCAAAAACCCACTAATTTTTAATTTTGACCGGGGCACTGGTCAAAACTGGTTTTAACCGTGCTTAAATGGTTTTAACCGGTCAAAAATTTTTAAAAAGAAAGAAATTTTGAACATTTTTTACATAGTTGTTTATTCCTTTAATGGTTAGATACAACACCCCCCAATTTAATAGGCAGTATGTAAAAGTAACTTAAACTGAGAAATAAAAACAGCAACCACGGTTGAAAGGGAAATATTGTTTAAAAAATAAGCTTAATGACTAAAATAAATGAGGCACTAAATATTCTAAATTAAGAGGGGTTGCAGTTTCAATATGCAGTATCCAATTTCAAATGTAATATGAAATAAGGATGCTATTTAATAATGTAATGAACTTTCTTCTTGCATCACCCATTTTCTCACTGGTTGATTACTGCTTCTGTCCTGCCCCTTTTGATTGATTGACTGCTACCAAAGCTAGCATGATGCAACGTTTCATCCTACTCATAGTAACTTAGTGACCTGAAAACATTGTTTCTTTTTCATGCTGATTGAGTCGTGAGTTTTATTTGAAGATTGAGGATGATCATGAATCAGATATTGATAAAAACATCACAAAAATAATAAATGATGTTTCTCTATATAAAGAAACAAAATCGTTATATAAGCAACTGAAACCTGTGGCTGCTGCATTGGATGATCTGCAATCTGAAGAGGCTAATATTTCTGCTGTTTGTTGCGAGTGGTTAAAGCTTGTAAACAACAATGAACTATAACCTTATGCTGACATCCTCAAATTTCGGTTCGAACAGGCTATCACACCAGCTCATATTCTCGCACATTTGTTGGATCCAAAATACATGGGCGAAGGACTGAAAGCACCACAACAAGAATCAACACGCATTTGGTTGTCAGAACTGAAGCCTGCCTACGTCCCGTTTGTCATTTCCTTCCAAGCTGAAGAAGACCCATTTCCAAGATCATATTTCACTTCTGAAGTGCAAAACAATGTAAAAGCATCAATATGGTGGAAATCAAGGAAAAAAACTATGATCAACGAAGAGTTTTTAAATTTTGTCATCCACCTTCACAACTGCCCATTAAGTTCTGCTGGCATTGAAAGATTGTTCTCAAATTATAGTTTTGTCCAAAACAAATTACAAAACAGATTAGGCTTAGAAAAAGGATCCAAACTTGTTGTCTGTTACAAAATGCCAAACAAAAAGGGGGCTGCAGCAGAATTAGATTGGTAATGGTTTTACCATTGTGTGCCACCTTCAGTCACTTCAGTGCATCAAAAACACAAAATGGCTCCAAATAAAGAATTTGATTCATATTAATTTTGTTTGTTATATCTTGCAAATATGGACATATGACAATATGATGCAATGCTGCACAGCATGGGTACTCTCAAGCAAAACTGGACAAGTAGTATTCTGCATAAACAGGGGATCATAATAACATAACACATTACAGTATTATTTGAGTTTCGACCATTTTGACCACTTTGGCTGGTCAAAACAGTTTTGACCGGAGCGGGTTAAAACCGGTCAAAACTGGTTAAAACCGGCCAACCCTGCCCTGGCGACTAAAAAAATGCCTTGGCGACTATTTTTTCAGGTAGCGACTATGTTCCCAAATGAAAATATTGCCTGGCTCCTAAAAATTTTCCCTGGCTCCTAAGATTTTCGCATTTTTGTCGGACTCTGGACATGGGGATCCGCTTATAGACTACAGAGCTGAAAACGTCTATTTATCAAATATCATTGTATTGTTAGGATATAAATACTATTATAAAAAACTGTTGGGAGACTATGAAACTATTTTTTGCCTTTGGTGACTATTGTGGAGATCATTTTTCATTTAAGAGGCTGTTAAAAACTGTTTTTAGCTCTATGCTATTTTTCTCCTCCATTCCCTTTCCCTGTTGGAAGGAGGCTGTAGGGATGCACACCCCCGGGCTGGAGGAAGTGGAGCCCTATGCTGTTGGATCTACTATCTCACTGTTTTTTAGCAAATATCTAATTGTAGTGTCTGTGTGAAACTTAAGTATGTTGCACATTTAAGAGGCTGCTAAAGTAACTGTTTTCAGCTCTATGCTACTATTCTACTCCATAACCTTTCCCTGTTGGAAGAAGGCTGTCTGTAGGGATTGCCTCGCCCGGGCTGTAGGAAGTGGGGCCCTATGCTGTTGGGTCTACTGTATCACTTTTTTAAAGCAAATATCTAATTGCAGTGTCTGTGTGAACTTAAGTATGATCTTCCCAAGATAATGTGCACATCCAAAAAGTTCATAGCTTCCAAAATGTCTGTTTAAATGTTTGTTTCAGCATTTTTGTTAATTTCTCTATTGCATTTTTTCTATGTTATTCATTGATTCCAATGTTCATTTTCAGTCAAGATCTTTTGGCTGTATGTAGACAACTGAACCTAGAACACTGTGTTGGAGAAATAATGGAACAACTGGGAGCTGATGAGCATGGTCGCATATCTTACAGTGAATTTCTTAGAAGGAGAATGCAACTGATTAATGAAATTAATGCCCTCACTTTGCAAGAACAAGCACGGGAAAGTGAATCCCTTCAAAGCGGCAATGGGAGACATTCCATAACAATGCAACAAGCTTCTCCTGCACCTGAAAGTAGTAGCACTGGGAACTGGCCTACAAGTAGTGACAGTCAGGGTAGGTAAAATGTTAAATTAATTAAGGCATAAACTCTTATAGCAACTTTATAATTAAAGAAATTAGAAAGTGGCAAAGCACAAATTTGATGAAAACTTCAAGTCATGAGAAACCATTTTTCACTATAAAGGAATCTCCATTTATTCCATTTTTTTTTTCAAAATTATGTTGAATTACATTATTATTAAAGTACTTTATTTTATTGCTCCCCTTATTTACATAAGATAAAAATTGGATTGGTCTCTTGCAATAAGCAATATGCATATTGCAATCAAATCTTGAATTTTGGAAAGGGCAGGAATTGCCAAAGTCTGTATACACAAATTTTTGCGATAGTTGAGCCTTGTCTGTAAAAATTTGAACTCGTTAAAAAGTATTGAATGTAATAAGGTTACGGGAAAATGTTTAATGTTGTTGTTCTAGAATAGAAACAACAATTTGGAGGAAAAAAATTATGGAAACAAACCCATTACAAACATAACTATCTCAAAAGTGAAGTTGCTTTACTAAAATCATGATCACAATGATTCACTTTCATGTGCAAGAAAAAAAATCATGCATTTCTCATGCATTTATCAACATTTTTAGATCATGTGTTAGTCAACATGACATTTCTTTATCCAACTTTATAGCTAAAATCACAATATCTAATTGTTTTTAGCAATGTATATAAAGGAGAGCAATGTTCTGACAGCAAGATTATTTTTTAAAACAATTAAGGCTTCCAACTCTAAACATTCAGTTTTCAAAGTTTGTTGCATGCATACTTTTTATTTTTATCCAATAAAAACCAACTTGACTTTTTAAACTTCAGTCCTGCATTTTGTAATGTAATCCTTTCCCTTCCAGGAAGCCACGGTGCTAGTGGCAAACATGAAAGCTGGGAATTTGACTCAGGAGCTCGTGATTTAAGTCCAGAACCAAACACCCTTCATAAACTTATTGAAGCTGCTGGAGGAACAATATCTGGATGTAGCAATGATTTACTGGAGCTTGCAAACAAGGTTTTTAAAAAATCTTTTATATTGTCATTTCGTTCGTGTTTTGCTGTTATATTCTTAGGGAGACCTATCCACTTCTTTTGTGGTTTCCAACAAGAAGCATTTGCTATTCTCAAAAAATGTTGTGATTTCATATAGGTGGCTAATTTGGGGTAATATGGGGGAAAGGAAACCATATAAAAGCAAAATGGTGCATCAAATATGGATAGCTAGCAGCATTACATCTGCGTATGATTATGTTAGAGTAGCCATATTTAGGTCTAAAAATGTTATAAAATTACTTTTTATGGCAGTAATTTCTTCTCTAATTAAAAACAATCTTTTTTCGAGCATCCCCACTTCCCTTTTATTTTAAAGCTTTCATTGTTTCTCAAGGTTACATTATTTTAATGATGCATAATTTACATATGGAGTTTTGACTAAAGATTTTTAATCTTATTTCATTGAAATATTTCGCTCGTGTATTTTATACATGCTCGTGTGCGATTCCAGGCCCTTCATTTAAAAAGTCGAGAGGGGCAATCGCCTTCCCCACCAGGGCTTGAAAAATAGATTATATTTCCATCTATGTGTAGATATTTCATGGTTTCTTTTTAATGCAATATGCATCAACTTTGTACCCCCCTTCCGGAATAATGTGAAATGACGACTCTCGGCAATTGTAGTTTCAATAAAGTCAAGAACCTACATGTTCAAATGTGTACAGACATAGAAACTATCTAGTTTCGAATTCCAGTTTTGTTACTTACAAATAAAGATAAGATTTTATCATTTTCCCTTTTGTTTTAATATTTTTTTTTCTCATTTCCTTATGTTATGGAAAATTACTATTCAATTTGGCATTCTATTTCCATGTCCTTTCAGCAATTATTGATAAAGTAAACAATTTAGATTTAATTTTAAAAATGAAAATTTATAAGAGACTACAATAAAGGAATTTGAAAAACAAACACTCGATAAGTACAAACGAGAGACCCAGAGTAGGGTGGTCCAAAAAAGGACCTTATTAAAAAAATTTTCATTTTTGTTGTTGCTACCCTTTAAGTGGTTCCATTTATGTAAAAAATAATTATTGTCATAATTTTAATATTTAGAGATAGGTCAACAACCTCAAAGTTCTGCATTTTTCGATTCATACCCTAAACAAGGAAAGAAACAAAACTCAAGCTAAGAAAAGAATTCAATTTTATTTCATTGAAATCTCCAATATTTTGTAAGTAGAAATTAATAATAATGCAACAATGATATTTAAACAACTATAAATGTGATTGTGCCAGTGCCTTCCAAACTCTACTTTTTTGCAATTTGGATAAGCCCGACAACCTGCAACAAGAATTGTAATTGATCTTCAGTGTGTATTATTTTCCCATTAAGCTCTTCTGCAAGAGATATACCCTTTCAGCATGATCATTATAACAACTGGAATTCCTTCAAAAATTTTTAGTGCTTTGTGAAAATCTTCCTGAAGCTCCCAGATTTATGGATTTATCTATCAAGTCAACTCATTCTGTTACATAATGAAGCTGACTACTTTGTTACGAAGTCCATTAATTTCATATCCAAAAAATTCTGCAGCATAATCTAGGGATGATTTGCAGTATTACTTTTTTCATTTACTTCTTTCATAGCTACTACTCGATTGTCAAAAAGAGCCAAGGTTGCAAGATCCTCCGATAAATACCAAGAGTGACTGGCAAATTTGTCTGATGCAATTTTTCTAAATTTGTCATTAATCTTTTTTACAGTGATAAAGATTTCATTTGAATTATAACCATTAATGGGGCATTGTGTGGTAAAGAAGCTGTAATCCTAGCTTTTAAATACGCACATATAGCGAAAATACATATCTTTGGCAATCCCTTTTCTTCTATTGAAGTGATGGTGAACTGGCAGAAAACATCCATATTTTAAGTCAGTACAAGATTTTGACACCCATTGAGCAAGATGCATAACTCCAAGTGCTACATATCTGATTCCAAGCAGGGGTTTTGCCGAAATGAATTAAAATCGGTTCAAGAAATACTTGATAATCATCTCTTGAGTGGGAACCATGCAGTAATTTATCAGCAAATTTAATTCAATTGTTTTTACACCAGCCACTTGTGCCACAGTTACTTTGTTGATATAAGCAGTCTATCCTGGCAGTCATACTCATCTTCAATGCCTTCCTTACTTGACTGAAGAAATAACTTTTTAGAAACTAATTTCTTTTCTTTTGCCTTTTAACTGTAATAGTTTTTTATATTTTTCCTCTTTTAATGCATTATTTTTCCTGGAGTTTCTGCCAGAGCAGCATTTTTCATCTTTGTGCTGACAACTGTCTACCTTTCTTGGACCTTGTGTTGAATATGTTCAAACAACTGCAGGAGAAAAAGCTACCACCCAACTAGCATCAACTAGCATTTGAGACCAAAGTGAGGTTATGAAAGGACCATTTCAATATACAAATCCTTTCTAGATATCAAATGTAATAGTTTTATGAAGACTTAAAACTTACATGATCAAGAATGGATGATTTATTGACAGAAGAAATATGGAATATATATGCAGAAGAAATATGATTTGAAACTAACTTCACTGCAAAACAAATAACGCCTGCGTATACGTCACTCGATTGACAACCCGTCATTAGTGGTCGTGCTGTTAATTCCTCCTTTGTGGCGGCTTCTTTCCTCCAGTTGATAAGTTAGCGTACAATGTAAAATTTTCAAGATATTTTGATTGCCCAGTTTACCCCTATGCTCAACTAGTCCACGCTTTACACTAGACTTACAGGAAATATTTTTATGTTTATATTTACAGAATATATTTAGGGCTACAGTTAGTAGTGTATATAAAATAGCATTTTTATAATCCAATTACTTTCTGTTAATAAAAATAGCAAGCTTAGTTCAATTTAGTCCTTTGTCGATACACTCTCTTTCTGCAATGAGGCAAACTTCATCTGCATTGAGCGAGCTACCTCTTAATATTACTGAAATGTTTTCAAATTTTGTCTGATTTATTTTCTAATGTATTGGAACCAAATGCAAGGGTAGCACCAAAAAAATTTTCACCTTCGGAATTTGGGACCACCACCCAGAGGTTAAGGGTTCTAAGAGCAAAAATGTTAACTACCTAAGAATATGATGTTATGTTATATGATAATCTGCTAATTTCTTTCTTTTTTTTGCATCAAGATGGAACTCTGTGAACAATTCGTTATATGTGAAGCAAATGAAGAATTAACTCTGCTTTTCAATTTACCGGCATTTCAATTGCACAACTTAAACAAATTACCATCCCAATCCCTCTTTTCACGGAAGGATAAAATTTATGTTTATGGGTGTCACAAAAGTCAAAAATTTCTAAATTGATCATGAAAGTGTTCCATCTAATGGAACTGGTCTCCCCCCAGGAGGCATTGAATGTCCGGTATCCGACAGATTTTTAAACATACGGAATCTATTCCATCCACTACAGGAAATATTGTGTTATTCACCATGACAAATTTTATTTTTTAAATTTAATTAATTTCCATGTTTTGAAAATATATGTGAATTACAAACTAACTATGTATTTGGAAGCTGTGGGATAAAAATATGTATTGAATTTACAGAGATGGATATCTGGTACATATCTGTTATACATCAGGTACCAGACATCCACTATCTGGCAAAATCAATATCCAATATTTTTGAAACGTTGCGAAGAAATCCCAAAAAGGTCAAGAAAATGTTAGGAAATTTTACTTTTGAAATTCTGTGACCACTCTGTGAAAAAAAAAAGGAAAACAACATTGACTTTAATGTGTCATGAGCAGTGACGTAGTCAAGGGGGGATGAAGGGGGACGGCGTCTCCCTACCATTTTATTTTAATACAAGCGTCCCCCCAAACTTTTTACATTTTAGCATAAGCGTCTCCCCACTTTTGATTTCAATTGCTTATTTTCTTATGTATCGGCGTCCCTCCACCTTTTTTTTCAGGACTACACCACTGGTCATGAGTTCTTTAATCCTCAAGTACTTCAAAAAGCAGTTTGAACTGCAATTTCATCAGCTTACTATGAACGACTTAATGTCCCTCCCCCCTTTTTTATCTTATAAATAGCTGCACATATTGCAGAACTTGTTCAACTGCAGCAGAAATGGAGATTTTTTGATGCTTTGAAATATTATGCTAAAACCTTAAAATTAAATAATGGTTTCTGGAATGCAGTGAAA
The DNA here is from genome assembly GCA_038502835.1 of Octonoba sinensis. NCBI lineage: Eukaryota > Metazoa > Arthropoda > Arachnida > Araneae > Uloboridae > Octonoba > Octonoba sinensis. The sequence continues at coordinate 65,470,827 of CM076600.1, read as the reverse complement.
AGAAAAGTTTCTATTTGAAAAAATAGTGATGTATAAGATGAAGTTTGACAGGGTGGGGCAAAATAACTCGGACAAACATTTTTATAATTTTATTAAATGAAAGAAATTTAGCAAAACAACAATTAATTAAATTATGATATGCAGCTTTAGCAATAATATACTCAGCCAGGTTCCAAGTGGCCTGCTCCAGCGACAATTCACGGGTCCAAACGCGACTTGAAATTTTCAGCAATGGGCCGCTGCTCTTCCGGCGACAAATGGTCTCATCCTTGGCACAGGGACTGCTTCAGCGACTCCAAACTTTTGTGGGACTTAACACAGTCCCTGGCGTTTAAAATGGACCACACGCTGTAGTCCCTCGGATTGAGTTCCTGCGAGTAGGGAGCTATTCCGTAGATGGGAAGAAGTACGAAAAATGGGCCGGCACCAGTCCTGAGTCGTTATTGTCTTGTGAGTCGGAGCTGAATCCTGCTGGAACGTCCAGTCGCATCGCCAAAGTGCTGCAAAACGTAGCCTAAAGCTCAGAAAGGCTTAAAAGTACCATGTGTCAAATTTCTGCTTGTTTGCTTTGTTATTTTCATCAAAACAGCATTCCCTGTAAAATATATAGTTTTCTGATGGAAAATTGGTTGTCTAAAAGTGTTGGAAGCATTTACTTATTGTGTTAAATCGAGCAAAAAATTATTTTCTAAATACTTCATCATTTCATAGTAGTTGGTTAAAGTTGCCCGTCACTTTTTTGTTGAAAATTTTCTACATTCTGAATATGCATGTGTATAAACCCAACTCCAACCTTCCCAATAAAATATCTCCCAACCTGAACTGCACCCTTGTTCTTTGAGTTGTAATATCTTCTTCCAGCGTTACTTAAAAAAATTAATTTTCTTTATTAATCCTTTCTTGGCCCAAATCAATTCTCTTTTGCTGAACTGCACAAAACTGCTGAATTATTTACAAGTCTGATATTAGGACTTGAGAGCTTTCAATTGGATAGTTTAATATTTTATCAGTCCAATTTAAATACAGTTTGGCTTAAAGCATAGCAGTTGAGGAGAATGGTTTGGGCGGCTTCGACTAGAAAGGATATATTTACCGTAGCTTCTAACTTTAATATTAAAAATAATTTCCCTGATGTAGAGATTAAAAAGTAAGTTCAGTGACTACTCAGAGTAGATTTCTGAGCTTTAGGTTTTTTTATTTTCCAGTGTGTAGTTAGCACATACAATAGATCTGTGGTCATAGTGCTAGTGCTCCTTAGAGCCATCCCCCAAAACAATTCATTCATTCATTCACGGCCCATGTTCAATGTTACATTTAAAACAGTATAGGCTATTCCAAAAGATATGAAGATAATGTTAATAAATAAGATTCCCCTCCCATAAATCAAGTTTTGCATAATAGTGCAAAATATCTTACAAAATTTTGCCAATGTCAGGCTAAAACTGAAACTTTTACTACCAAAATCTTAAACTCTTTGATTTTAATTTAAATTTTTAAAATGAAAAAGTTAAAAAAATTCTTATGCTTCATGATGTAATAATCCACTCAAACTATTTTTCTATGACATAATAAATTTTTGCCTCAAAATTTAATAGGATAAATGGTCGTGTAGAGAGTGGACTTTATAACATATATAATATAGAAATCCAGAAAAATAAACTGGATTTTTTTTCACCATTTATCTAAATTTGAGTTGTAGTTAGTCTCTTTAAAAAAAGTTGCATGTAAGTTTAAAAATTTGATGCTTCAGATTTATCCCCCAAAATGAGTTATTTTGTAACCGACTTCACAAAGGAAGGAGGTTATACATTCATATTGTATGTATGACGTTTTTTTTTTTGTTTGTTTGTCCACTCATAACTTCTTACCGGATGAACCGATTTTCATGAATTTTTTTTTAATCGATCGAGGGTGGCTTCCCATAGGTCCCATACCTTGGTTTGACAATATTCCATAATTAGAAAAAAAGTTATAGGCTGAAATGTGGTCATTGTTTTGCTTTTTCATCCATAACTTTTGACTAAATGAAACGATTTTGACTATTTTTTCTTTGATCGATAAAGGGTCGTCTAACTCAAATATCGCACATTAATTTGACTACATTTGTTTTTTAGAAAAAACGTTATATGTGAAAAATAAGTATTTTTTCATTTTAATTGGAAAGGCTAGGCTTGATTTTTCTTTGTTGGGAAAATTGTTAATAAACATGAAACTCATTGTTAAAAAAGAGTTTGTTGCCATTAAGATGTAATATTAAAAGCAATTATAACAAGAAATAGACTGAAGCCTTCTCTGAAGAAGAAATTAAATCCAATCAGTTTGCTTGCTCTAGTGAACCTTTAAAATCATTTCAGAACAAAATTTACCATACAAACGGTTAGTTTTTAGTGTCATTCTCTCAAAGAAGGTTTCCACTTTGATATGTATGTTTTAAAAATAGGGTATTTATATAAAAATGAATTTACACTAAAAAGAATGAAATAAAATAATTTTTAGAAAAAAATAGAACCGACTTCAAACTAAAAATTGCGCTGAAAAGTAAAAAATAAAATTATTCTTTAAACAACTTCGATACGACTTTTAAACATAATTTTTGAAGTCGGTGCAAAATTATGATGGATTTTGATGCATGATTCCTTTTGTAACTATGAACCAATTACAAATATAAATGGCGTAGAGTTTGCAACAGTTTCAATGTAAAATAACTCATGGCGTAATTATAATTCGACTGTCACAATTTTGCACCGATTTCAAAAATTATGTTTAAAAGTCGTATCGAAGTTGTTTAAAGAATAATTTTATTTTTTACTTTTCAGCGCAATTTTTAGTTTGAAGTCGGTTCTATTTTTTTCTAAAAATTATTTTATTATAGATGATTGTGTATATTTCTTTCTACAGCTAAATGCTCAGAACTCCGAAAGTTCTGCTTAATTTGAAGAAGCCGGCAAAATTTGTAAGAGTTATGAATTTAGCTTTTACCACTGTCAAAAAAGAGTTGTTTATCCTTTTCATTTAATTCTCTATGCATTAATAGGGCTTATCATTCAAAAGGAAACTATGTGCAGTTTTGTTTTTAAATAATAAACATCTTAATCCTTAATTTGCTGTCCTAGATGAATCTTATGTTTATTTCAAAGGAAAGTCGAGTATAATATTAACAATACAGGGTTCACACTGGGGGAAAATACAAGGTGGGATTTTCCTCCTTGACCAAAATTTTAAGTAGGATTTTTAAAGTTTAAGCCCAAAAAAAAATTTTTTTTGAGTATGATTTCAAAAAATATTACGGGAATCGCGCGGCCTAGCGCGAACCCTGCAATAGTATTTTCATTGGTAATAAATGCCTCTATGGGCCTGCTTACAAAGAAACCACACTAAAAGTAGGTTGTTTCCTCCCTACAGTTTTGATTTCCATAGTGTTTTACCCCCAAAGTTTTTGTTGCTACTAAGTCCGAAAACAGACCCCCTTTCTACCTCCATTTCCCCCTTCATAGGGAAGAAAGTGGGAGAGCAAATTCATTGTGGGTATGTATACTCAGTTTTTGGTTAGCATAAACAAGCTCTGCTATTATCACGACCCCCTCTATGCAAGATTCTTTGGTTGTTCAAAAGACATAAAGAAATAAAAGAAACATTAAATTATTTAAATTACCTGTTTATTGAAACTAACAAACATAGGGGGAACATGAACAAACTTACACATATAGCATTTTGTTCAACAGTTATGAGAAATTATTCTGTACAAGAGGGAAATTGGTTGATGGAAATGGAGACATGCTCACTACGCATCTTGAACCAGTAATCCGACTTCGTTTTTCCACTTCGTAATCTACTAGGCTCTCTCTCTCTCTCTCTCTGGATATTCGTAATCTGCGGTCTCTGCCCCTTGATAATAATCGTTGCGGCTTTTATAACTTCTGAATTTAGGAGTTTCGCCCCTTTTCCGATAGAAGACTTGATCTTCCCACGCAAGATATTTGCTTTTCCCGATTAGCAAGTTTTCTAAGGCCGATCACGTGTAGGAGATGAAGGATCAGTTTTACAATTGTGTAATTCCAACTTTACTGAACCCATTAATGCCTGACATTTTTTTAGGGGCAGTCTGAAAAGTACGCCTGAAGCGCCCAAAAATAAAATTTTCAACAAAAAATTGTTTTAATGAAATTTCTAACCAGTTATTTTAAGGTTAGGAATACATTAAAACATTTTTTTTTTTTGAAATGTTTATTTTTGGGTGCGTCAGACATACTTTTCAGTCTGTCCCTAAAAAGGGATGGTAGGCATTAATGGGTTAATTGATTACGAGTGATTGGGTTTTAGACTCTTTCGTGAATTGGAACATGCTCATATTCCACAGTTATTACATGGATAACTAAATTGTTTCATTTAAAGGGTTCAAGGTTTTAATAATCTGATTATTCTGCAATAAAGATCACTTGACCAAATGTTCGAGAAATCATGAATTGATTGTTACTTTGTGAAATTTTAAAAGATTATGGTTTTCTGTATAAATTATTATATTGTGGCACACAGCAGCATCACACTATATCATGTATTAAAAACAAAAATATATTGCAAAATACTGTTCCGTATTTTCGCGCTTTGTATTTTTATGAAAAATTAGTATTATAATCCAAATGGTGCATTTTTGAAAATTTTTTGCTCCATTTTTGCTTAACACTGAAAAAACAAAGGGGGTTGAAAAGTGTTGGCCCTTTCGATATTTCTTGTTTGATAATTCCGATAATAATTATTACACGTTGTAACTTTCTGACATTTCCTTATGTGACCCTATTTAAGTGTTTAGTATTGTCATATTTGTATTGTCCTTATGAGAGCATAAATGAACTGTGTACCTCGAATGACGAAAGAGATCAGTGCATCTTGTGATATATTTTACAATAAAAACTGACAGATACTTTCTTTCTTCTAATGACTGTAATATGAAGTGTCATTTATTCTAGTTTGACCTAACCTTTCTCTTTTTACAACCAATTTGAATTGAAAATACTAAACAGATGTGCAGAACTGCAGAGACAGTTGAGAAAAGGATGGACTTAGGGATTTATTATATTTTTTATTATATTCTTAGGGACTAGTTTATTTGTATTTTAATGATCATCATTATGTTGTTTATGCTTTAATTATTTTCATTTAGAAGTAAGTGCAAGTATTTTTTCCTTGCACATTTATTTAATAAATGCTTTTTTTTTTTACTGGATAGAAAATGACGTTCACCATTATCCGCTTTTCTTTGAATTCTTCTGAATTTTTGGCAAAAAGCTTCCGAATTCTCATCTCGATATTCTGATCCGTTATTCTCCGAAATTTCCAAAAACTTTTGAGAACCTGATTTGAACATTGAAAATTAATTCGGTTTTCCGAAATTTTTTCAAATAATTAATCTAAAGACTGTTTGACGATACAGAATAACCAAATATCCCAATTATTAAAGGAAACTTCCTCTGTTTCTCCCGTTCTTCTGTTTTTTAGTTTATTTCTCCCGATTTTTAAAAATTGTTCTTAATCATTTTCCAATGTTTTAAAATTAAGCTTAACATTTTGATTTATGAACAAAATTCTTGGCAACCAGTATTATCACTTCGGAACCGCTCATTGCATATTTTCCTGAGTGAGAAAATGAGATTTTTAGCCGCCCCACTCCGCAATCGATCACGCATTAATCAAAATTCATTATTGCGAGATTTTCTTTCGATTGCACCGTGAAATCAGCGGCAAATTTGCATGAACTTTTCAAGACCTAGAATATTTTAATTGAATTTTCTTAATTTCTACAAGGTATAAGTAAAAACTTATATTTTGGAAACATGCCAACATCGAACGATTGCTTCGCTGAAAATTTGAGTGCCGTGCTTTACAATCCTTTTGAATCCTATAAATTTATGAATTGTTTTAAATGTTAGAAGGTATTTTAACATGTTCTACCTTAAACAGTCGCCTCAGCAGCGGGTTTAGGTTTGAGGGCGCCCTGGGCCCGAGAAGATATGGCGCCTCCTAACACTAAAAAAAGTTTTTAAAAATCTTTTTGTTAGATATTTCAGATTTTAGTACTAGCCTGATTAATTATTTTAACATAGAAATTCTACCCTCAAAATGGTACTATGTTTAGATAGTAAGAGCGCTCGCAATAAAATAAACTTTAAAATTTGATCTTACAGTTTACAGAAAATCCAATCGATTTTTAATTAAAATTTTGGCACCCCTCAAAATTTACCGCCCTAGGCTCCTAATTACATAACTTTTGTTTTAAATACGGATTGCATTCTTTTCCGAAAATTTCATATTATGTTTAGAAATGTTTTTTTTTTTTGCTCAGAATCACCCATGCTCGATAGGTTGGCATTTATTCCCTGCCTAAACAAACATCACAGTGCATTGCGGTGAAAGCATTGCGAAAATAATAATACTTTGATTATAAACTTATATCACACATGAATTTACATGGTAAAACGAATCGCGTGTTTTGAACGATAGTTTTATACATCGTCGGAACGGCAAAAAGCTTTAAGTTGATATTTTTTATGGCTTTTTATATGGGGCCGCCTCTTAAATCTCTCTCAAATGGTAAGCAACGTCAGTCTTTGCTTCATCGCGGACAAACCTCGTTCCGCATCTTCCGCCGTCGGGATAGTAAAACCAAATGGTAAAACTCCCTCCCCGACTTCCTTTTGGAAGGAATTATGCTTCAGTTACCATCATCCCTTTATCCTCCCGTATACTCATCATTTATAGACCCTCCCTCGTAAATATATCCGCCCGTCGTACAGATCCTTTGGCATATTTTATTTTCAGGAACTATGGGATGTGTTGTTGAGTAACTAAACTTTTGACAATTTTACTTCTATCCATTCATGGGTTTTTTGTACGATTTGTAATCAGGAGCGTGTTTGATGCAATGCTTTTCTCAGGTATGGCAGATAATGTCGCTCCTTCCTGTTTCTTTTCACATCATTTTTGCACCCCTAATTGTCTGTCTCATTTCGTTTCGCTTTCAGATGAATATGTCACGTAAAAATTGTTACTATTATTTAAATAGTGCTTTAAAAAAATTAGCTATTTTTGGATTTCTTTGTATCATAATTATTTTTTATACTTTCGTTTGTAATTTGTTCCTACTTGAAATGCTAAGGTGATTCGGGAGAAGATGAGCATAGTTAAATGTTTTCTCAAAATAATAAGAAAAATTAAAGCAACCTTTAAACTTGCTTAATTGATAATTTTTTCATTCTTTAGCACACCCGGGGGGGGGGGGGGGGTTGTGCAAAGGTACATATGCACTGGGATGGGCTAAAAAAATATTTGTTTGGTGTTGCTTTCTAGTAATTCAGAAATTTGTCTCATACAGTAACGCTGAAATGTATAAGAAATTATAATTGGATTGATTGTTATGATTTTATCCCAGGGGTATTATTTTGTCCAACGCTCCATCATAAAATCGGCTGTAAAAAATAATAGAAAAAGTAAATACGTTCGATATAAACGGTAAAAAATATTTATTAAATTTCTTCTTTGGCTTTTCTTGACGAACAGTTGCCTAGAAATGTTGGTCGATCTATTTTATTTTGCTCTTTCTTTATATTTATGAACTTTAAATATGCTTGAATCATTTTATTAAATTTTTTGATTCGAAAGTAGGAAACAGCACTAGCTTTTAACTCTGCTGGGAAAAAGAAAGAAGAAGAAGAAAAGAAAAAAACCTCGCTAATTTGAAGCAGAAAAATGTACATTAAATATCAGCGAATAATTAGAAAATTATCTATCTTGTATAAATATTTTGTGGTAGATTGAGATAAAACCGGTACTTCCGCTTTGGGGTGTATCCCGATGTACATAGTGTCGTTAATAGCGACAGTAAAACGAGCATTCTGTAAAATGGGAACGAAGCTTATTAGATTGATAACACACGTTACGCTATTTCTCTCTCTCCCTCCCTCTTTTATCCCCTTAAGAACTCCTTTCTTTCTTTTTTCTATTCCATACTTTTTTAAAAAAATTCGTAAATCAAAAGCAATTAATTTATTTCTTTTAAATAATATTTACTTGAAATTTTTTCTCATTAGTTAAAATTCATTTAAAATGGGGGAGGGGGGGGGGAGATTAGAATAATCGATCAAGAAGTTCTTGTTCGCTCAATATGATAGTGCAATTATTATTTTTTTTAAATTGAATTGGAATAACCTGTACGATTTGTCTTTAAATGTAATAAAAAGTATGAAATTGTTTATTAAGGATGCATAGTAAAGGACAATAGATAATTTTACATTGTTCAGAGAAAATTCTCTTAAATGAAATTGTCACTACAAAAGGTAGATAAAATATCATCAGAAATGATGTCATTTGCATGCTTTGTGTAAAAGGAACATTTTCGATTATTCTCCAAATTTCAGCTTCAGGAGAATATTCTCGACTGACATCTATACTTCTGCTGAAAGGTAAACTTCTTACTTAGAACGATGTTGTTCAAACCTAATGTACAAATTTGAAATTTTTTATTTTCTTAATTATTATTTTTTAAATTTCAAGTATAAACACCTATTTGCAGCATATTTTCTCAAATTTGAGGACAATTTTAAAACTTGTTTCACTTTAGTAGAAGAGAGAAATGGAAAGGGGAGAATTCAATATTCACTGTTATATTGTTGTTATGTTGACTGAAAAGGATATCGAGATAGACGAATGATGGGATTGTTTTGAATAACTTCTGAACGGCGCGGCGGTCGATAAGTTGGCGGTAGAACTCCACCCACATCAGTGTGTGGCGCCAACACTGCTCCCCCGCCCATTCTTCAGAGAGTTTGTCGCCAGTGATCCTTCCATCCCCAGGGTTTATACTTATTTCTCGCGCATCCCTGAAGCTGTGACGTTTATTAGTTGTGCAAACTCTTGAGGAGTAAGTGCGCGATGTGTTGATTCCCCAGAATTCCTGAATGAAATTTTAGTGTTTTAAGCGTACGTTTTGAATTTTAATGATGGATTTGAAAGGTTGTTCGGATGATTCGATGTATTAATTATTCTTTTGATTCAAATTCAATAGTTTCTATTGCAATTACTGCTCTACTTTTACAGTTTTTTTTATTTTGAAGGCTAATTTATTGTGCTACAATTTTATTCAGTTGATTGAAAATAATTTTATTGGTAGCATGATTGCGAGTGTTTCGTTATTAAGCAAAAAATGACTTTATCGGTGTAACGAAAGGATTGATTGACTTCAGTTTTTATTTTTATTTCATTCATTTAAAATGGAAGAAACTTAAATTGAAGGTTTTTCTAAAAAGTGCTGAAAGATTTCGTCTTTTCCTTCTCTTTTTGAAAGTGGCCCGCAACAAGTGTTTTTTCCTAAGCGATGCCCATTTTTATTATTGCACGATGGACTGAGATAGCAAGATGTAAATTAGAAACTAGAACGTTTTTTACTCTTGAAAGTGTCGAAGCAAAATGAGAATTTTTTCGAAATTTGTTAGCTTTCTATTTCATCCATTGTATACAGTTGACCATGTTTTAAAAACATACTGAATTTTCAAGACGGAAGATAAGACTAAATTTTAATTTTACGAATTATATGCGACATGATCGACGAGCGAAAGCTACAATAATAGATTTTGAGTAATATTGAGGAAATATGTATTTTAATATTATTTGATACTTTTTGAGATTTTTGAGCAATTTTATCAGAATTTCTGTGAATATGGTGCTTTAAATCGTGTATACTCTTTTTACAAAAAGACAATTTTACAACCTTGAACAAAAGTGCATTTTATTACTTTAATTTCGGAAATGACAATCAAAAACTTTTTTGTACATTAACTTTTTTTATATTTTTAATGCTCCAATGCATACATTTGAAGTTATTTCAGTGAGTTTAAACAGTTCTCCACCTTAGAATTTTAAAACGTGCCAGTCTTGTAAAATATTTTAAACTCGTTGAATTAATAAGAGGATGGAAGATGCAAATAGCTGGAATTGTTCTGGCTCTCGCAGCAGACATACTAGAAATTGGGTTTTGGAAAATGACCTAGACGTAATTTCTAGAGTACCTCAACATCCTAACTTCATCAGAATAGAGGTAAGATGTACTTATATTGGCTTTAATGTCATTTTATTTTGGCTTTTCTATCTTTTTGTATTGTGCTGACTTACGTCACCAATCGTTCAGAAGCAGTGGCGTTTTTCCCCACACTTTACAGCTAAATTTCATTAGAAAGATAATAGTTAAAAATATAATAAACAGATTTTTTTTGTAAGAAATCACACATGTGTGATTTCTTAAACAAAACTGTATTTTGGCATTACTTTTTTTAATTACAATATTTTTAATGAAATACAGTTGTCACGTGTTGGCATAAATATTTCTTTTTCCGTTGAAATAGCCTTTAACCCCTTAACGCATTTGCCCGTCTCTGACACGGGCGAAAGTTACCGGCAAATTTGCACATGCCCGTGTCTCACACGGGTGATCTTGTATCTCATGTTATTTTTTTTATAATGTCCGTCTGAGATCCGTTTGCACTTAGTTTGTATTATATTTATTTTATAAAACTTATGTCCCAACCCGCGCTCTCTAGTCATCCCCTACAACTGCAATTGCCAAAAACAATTTATACTGTACCTATATATTCATTTTTCTGTCAAAAAAACTGAATCATTTTTTACCAGTTTTTTGGAAAAAACTCGTGCTTCAAGGGGTTAATCATTCTAAACGGAAGCAGAAGCGCTCCAAATTAATATATGTAGATATAGGCAATAAAACCTTAAATGTGAAGGAGTTGAAATTCTTCTTATGCAATATGTTTTGTAACCTATTGTTTTTTAAAGCTCCATTAAAAAATAGTTTGAACAAGGTTAATATGTAAAAGGCGTTACGATGAGAATGTTTGTCATGATAAGTAACGTAGATACCATTTTTACTTACAACTGGAGTATATTCTCGTTCTATGTAGTTATAAATTTAATAATTTGCAAATAGTCTCGAGAAAGATACCGGGGCGCTAACCCTCCCCCCCCCCAAATCATCCAAAAAGTCGACCAAGCCCGCCAAACGCCCCTGAAATGAACTCCCCTAAAAATTTCAATGGCTTAGTCGACAAAACCGGAACTTCGGGTTCCGGAGCTGACACCCCCCCCCCCCGGTACCGGGGGTGTCGGCTCAGTCCCCCTGGTGAGCACCTCTGCTGTATAGCTTCCATGTTAAAGCATTTGCTAGAATTATATAGACTATTGCAAAACTCTTGTCTTACGTCGATTCTCAACAAAGAAAAGGTTTTAAGTATTTAAATTGTTCTCCTGATTTTTGATTTTTTTACACATACTGTTTTGTTACAGTTGTTTGAATTTCAGATTTCAGGCGTCAAAAAACATTATTATTTTTTTAAAAACTAAAAAATTCTTAAGAAGAAGAAAAAATGATAATAAATTAAAGAAATATGTAACTTTTAGCGCGCGTACACGCACAACTTTTGTCTAGTTGCTAAAGGCCTATGACGCAAACGGATCAAGGAAGGAGACCGCTCTAGTGATCTTAATCTTATAAAAATAATCAATAATGTACCAAAAAAAAGAAAAAAAACTGATAAAAGTAATTAAGAGATACATTTAAGTTGTTTCGTTGCGTTAAATTAACATGGTTAATCGCGAATCAGATTTGTTAGCTGTTTGCACATACATTTAATTTATTTAAAGTGACTAAGCACAAGAGTACCTAATTTTTACAACCACGATTCTGTTGCCACACGTTTAGCTAGATTCAGTGGAGGTCCTTTGTCAGCAATCTTAGTTTTGTGCACTGCAAAAATTATTTTTCCTGATATCACTAACATATGAGTTAAAGAAATTAACGATAGGGCTGGAAAATACTGGCTCGTAGTTATTCACTCAGTTTCTTTGCACCTCTTGGAATTATTTTTGTTGCAAAAACGACAGATTTGATTTACGAAATTGTTATCTTCCCGTTGCCGTTGAGGTGAGGTAATTTTGGTGCTTCCCAGATATGCCGCTCTTTTCGCTCCTTTTTTTGGAGTTGTTTTTAGAAGAGGATGGATTCATTGTAACACGTGCTGACGGTTAGTGTCAACAGATTACAAATGCCGTCCAGATGCCAACTTATGCTTTTTTATCCTAAAATGCGTGCACGGAAGGTTTTTAGAAAACCTTTTATTTCTGCTTATTAAATTAACTTTTAGCTATCAATGCATGATTTTTAGTTAGTATACTTTTTATCCATTAGTGGTGCTGGTTAGTGCTAAGACACTAACAAGCAATGATATTTGAACTAAGCGTGAAAATAATTTTTAATGTATTCGTGCGATTTAAGTTCATACGTTGTTAATTTTGAGTCTGTTTTTCAATGATTTTAATTATATAGGAAATACTTCAGTTATTTAATAAGCTTGCTACCTCATAATCTAAGAATCCCTTGGATTTTAATAGATGAAAACAATAATTACAAAAATTCTAATAGTTATACCAATCTTGAACAAATTTGATATCATGTAGTTTTTTCGTGCTTTAAAATAGAGTAAAAGGTCAAAACGTGCATGAAATTCTGTGCTATGTTATTTACGCCAAATATTTTCTGCAACTTATAATAATAATGAAAGAATAGAACCAAAAGAAAAAAAAGCTATCCCTGTTTTAGGGTGTACTGGTGTACACCACTTTTCCGAAATACTTTTGAGTCAAATTTTTAGGAAATCGTTAGAATGGCCTTAGCTCCACGTGCAATACAGACAGACGGATATACTTTTGCTTTTATTATTAGGAAAGAAACAACTACTTTCCTGATTCTGCTAAAAGTGAATAATTTTTAATGCATTCTTATTTTTAAGTTCTCGCATTGTTGCCTTTTTAATGTAATTTCTTAAGTTTCGTTTATGAAGGAAAGATTTCAGTTATTCTTAATGCATTTTGTAAAACAACAAACTAAATAATTCTTTTCAATTAAAAAAAAAAAAAACCTTTTTTTTTTTTTTCTTTGGTAGTTTTTTTTTTTTTTTTGCGAATTCTTTGATCGGCTGCATTTTTACAAATATAGGTGAGCCTTAGAGCTTTTATTTATATAAACCAATTCTTTGTTTTAGAGCCATAGTATCTTACGTCCCTTTGCGAGTTTACACTTGACGGACATACAGAGTCAGAGTACCCATGACCATGGCTGCCATGACAAAACCACTAGCTATATATGAGGACTTCCGAACTTTTCGGACATCTTTATTCTAAGGTTCGCATGGAAAAGTCTAGTTTTATAGTACTATAAAACTAAAAATGTTCATTTTTTTTACTTCATCTCAAAAACTGGAAAAATGGACTTAAGATACTATGGCGCTCAGGTACAGAATTATTACAGGAGATCTAACCGCCGTACGCACTTTGAGCAAATTTTATCTGATGCAATTTATTTCGTGCTTTAAATTTTCTTGAATACCAACATTTATTTGTCTTCATAAAAAAATGTGCTCCGCTGCTCTCGTATTTGTTTTTGAATTTCAGTCAAAACCTTGAATTTTTGTTCCTTTGAGTTTCATTCTGAACTATTAGGATGTATTCCCCCCCCCCTCTAGTTTTTTTTAAAATTTATTACATAATCCACTGCAGAGCTCAGCCCAAGGCCAAGACCGAACAACTGTTTGTTGCGCTGCGTATGTCTTTAAGGCATCTTTGTTTAAAATCTCGTGTATCAAAAATGGTAGTGAAACTCCAGTTATCCATGATTTCGAATAGGCTCCTTTAAATGCTGCTTGCTCAATTGCTCATCGTTGCTAATTCACATATAAACCATCAAATCAGTTTAGCAGCTGCTGCTCAATTTTTTGGAGCATAATGTTTTTCGCAACACAGTGTGTATAAGACATTTAATATTTTTGATAAATAAATAATCTGCAGTTCACTGTTTGAATTTTTTCACATGCGTACCCATTAATAAGTTTAAAAAACAAAAATGATTTTAAAAATATTACTCAAATTATCAGTATCTGGAGTTCGAAGTGGAATTGCTGCAAATGCTTAGAAGTCGGAACAAAGCAATCCAAAATAGTGGCTGCTCCAGTTCCTAGAATTTTTATAAAATGCTTTCTGGTTTTTGTAAAGTTTAATGCAGTAAATAATCTTCTCAGTTATTAAAGCATAACAGAAAAGCTTATAGTATGTTCATCATGTGTGCTACACTTTGCTGATTAAATTAATAAATCTAAAATTTTAAAAGTTATTGCCATTAAAAAACATTGATATTCTCTCTTTCTCTCTCTCCTTTTTTTTTTTGCTGTGTGTGACCTTAAACGCATTGTCTTTCAGCGACTCATATATTAATCTATCCTTTGATTTTTTAAAAATTTGAATGAATCCTGTTTTGGCAATTGTATTCGGTTCTTTGAATAGAAAATTCGTTACATTTAGAAATGAAAGGATGAACTAAATTTAAATACATTTATTCGTTAAATAACTCACATTAAAAATAATCAGTTGTACAGACAGAATACCTATAGATTTGAAATGAAGAAATAACCAGCCATTCGTCATACACGTTAAATAACAAAAGACCCCAAAAATTAAACTGTATAAAGTTTCATAACCTTATCGAGAAGTTCCAACCACTTGAAGAGCCAACGAGCGTGGGATGGCTACATTTCCCCTTTGATGATTCAGACACTTTTGACACTTAAATTCTGTCGCATCGACGTTAACCTTTTTGTTACCGAATGAGGGTTTTTGACATTTTGTTTTCAATTATGGACGCATTGATTTTTTGCTGGTTATGCTTTTCACGTTCAATGCAGTTTTTAACCCATTGAGTGTTTAAAGAGTTAAAATAAGCTTCGCGTGCGGGGTTTCATTCTTCCACGTGAGTTATTTGTTATTCTCTTTAAAGTGTTGTGGAAAATGATGTTAAATAAAAGATTTGAAGCTGTTTGGTACTTTCTATTTTTTAATCGAAAAGTTGGCCCACGCTCTTTGATCGGGGTTGAGCAAGAAGAGTAATAATTTGCGGTGGAATTGCTTATGATTCACGCGTGAGTAAGAAAAAATGTTCAAAAACTTGAAAAGTTTCATTTCTCTGATCGATATCATTGATTGTTCACTTTTTATTGTCAGTTTTTCCTTAGTGCTTTCGCATCTGTTTTTTTCCTTGACTGTTGCTAAATTCTTAATTTTTAAAATTTATCTCCTTTAAATGTTCGAAATGTATTGATATATTGTAAGTGGGATAAAATGACAAACTCGGTATTTCTCCGATGCATTCACATATGCAATCGGAGCTGTCCAAGCACATTTTGATGAGATTCAGGCGATGAGTAACGAAGTTCACCTAAAGGGACGTCGGGGCGATTTGTTTTATTTTTGAATTTCACAGGGTGGGGAATTATTGGACGGCGAAACAAAAATTTTCCAAGCAACACTGTCCAGTTTATTTTTCTCGTACAGTCGTAGATGATGAAAAGTTGAAAAGTATATAATAAGCTTTTCTAAAACTAGTTCTTATAAGCTCATTTTTTATGGAATAAGATTCCAATTTGTAGTTAATCCGCTTAATACGTGCGCTCGGATTTAACAAACAAATTGTTTTAGTCCCTTCACCCTCGTTATGACCGGGCTCGACTGTTATCTACAAAACTAAAATAAAGTGAAGTTTAAAATTTTAAATACCGACATTAAAAGTATCTATAATTCACAATTCGAATGTCAAAACGCTAATGAGTTAATACATATTGAAGAATTCAATGTTCCAGGCCTATTTTTTCATAATTGGTGCTGTGTGATGTTTCAAGGAATGCATCATTAAATTCTTTTCTAATTTTTCCGCACTATGAATTCCATTTTTTTCCTCTTCCAATTTTTTACTCCCAAATTTGACACGCGATCTGTGACATCAGTATTCTCATCAACCCTCTGGAAGAAAAAGGAGCATTGGAAATACCGCCACGTTTTCCATCAATATAACAGACCAGCTCACTCACAAATGAACAGAAGTTTGAGCTTAGATGCCGGGAGAGAAGACGGAAATAGCTCTAAGTAAGCGAAACGTGACTAAGGGCACTCCTTTCACTTTTTATAGTTTTTTTTTAAGCCAGCGCTAACTTTATTTGTTTGTTTTTATGCTGTTATTATTTTAGATCTGGGTCTCGATGCTCTGAAGCTTTATCTTTTAGATTCGATATAGATACATCTTTGAAAGCCTTGGGCAACTATGGCTATTAAGAAGGCACTACTGTCTTCATCGGGATGGAAATGAAAATATTTAATGTTTATTAATTTTTTTTCTTTTGCTATGTTTTATCAGATTAGCTTATCGCATTAATTTATTGCCGTTGAAATTTCTGACGTGTTGCGTGTTTGTAATAAATAATGAGTTGTTCAATGATTTAAACTTCTCTTTTATGGTACGGAACCTATTCCTTTTTGTCCACGTTAGGGTTACATTTAAGAAATAAGGATAAGCAGTGTGTAAAGGGCCTGTATTTGTTTTCAATATTTATTGTCATAATTAATTGTTCGCTGATTTTGTTATATATCAGCGAATATTTTATTGTTATATATTTGTTATTTGTAGGTCTCCGTGTTTATATATGTGTACACATACGCAGTAGAACTTCGATAAATCGTTCTGCATGTATCATTTTCCCATTGTTTGAAATGAATGATCCCGTGAGAAACGCTCGACGAAGGGCCTATTGTATATCTATGTAAAGTCTTTAATCTGTTTATTCGTCTATTTCTTAATGCTTTGGGCAGGGCATTTTGTTTTCTCACATTATTTTGAATTAACTATTCAATTTTATTCAAATGTTCGTGCATTAAGGCGATCAACACCAAATGAACGTAGTAAATATTGAATACAAAACTTTTCGGCTACATATCTCTTTAAAAACTACACGTACAGCCAGTGGCGTACGCAGAATTTTTTCAAGGGGGGGGGGGGGCTCATTATTTTCGGAAACTACCAAAAGAAATTCGAGTATGTAATAAAGCACTATTATTTCCCTAATTTAGAGTTTTTGCCATTTTGTCTGAGATCAAGGGGAGTGGGGGTTAAACCCCTAAACCCCCCTTGCGTACGTCACTGAGTACAGCCTACCTTTTTTTTGGGGTTATTAATGGTATTTTAATCAATCTGTAGAAGTAGAGAAAATTTTTTGAGTCAAGAAATTTTTTTGAAACTCTTCGTTAAAAATGGAATTGTGTTTTGGGAGCGTAATACATATGTGAGTTTCCACATGGAAGCATATAATAAAATATTTCATGTTAAAATGGTACCTAACATTTATATATTACGTTCCCAAAACTCAAATCCATTTTAAACTAAGAATTTAGAAAACAAATTTTGATTGAAAAAAATTCTTTTGTACTTCTTTAAAATGATAAAAATCATTGTTAAACAAAAGAAATGTAAACTGTACTGGTAGAATGGTAGTATTTAAAAACATAATGGCGCATAGAATAAAACTTAAGGTAGAAAGATTAGTAGTTTGTATAAGATTACTTTCTAATAACAGAAGTTTTGTAAAAAATATGAGGGGATAAAAGTAATGCTAAAATTTTACCGAAGCATAACTGCTTATATAAGTGAGAATGAAAGTCATTTTCAGATGCATCGCTCTTTTTTACGTCCGAAAAAACTCTACCCTACTTTCTCCTCGCCCCCCTCTGTTTTTGTTGAGACTTTCCCTTTCCTTCAGTACTATGTTTAAATTGTTAAGGTGGAAACTCATGCTACCATCTGTCGGATTCCTGCCTTCATTTCTCAGGAGCCTCTCTCTTCTGGATGAATTGTTAGTGGCTGTGTGCGACTGGAACTTGGATATCAAAGTGATCGTAATTGCAATAACAACAACATAAATGAAGTTAGATGGCGTCCATTTATACATATTTTTGGCTGCGGCTTTTAAAACTAGACGTGCAACTGAGAGACGCGTATAATAAAGGTGACGTCTAAGTGAGAGATTACTGTACTTGTATTTTTCATTAGAAAACAATCTTAAGTTTCGAAATAAAAATTACAATTTGAATTTGCTACTTATCTAATTTTTATGGAGAAGTGAGAAGCCCTGAACAGAGTCATGTGAAATCGAATTGAAAACGAAGCAGGGCCATGAAGTGAAATAAATTTATGATTCCGTGTTTGGCTATGTTTCTCAATTCGTCAGAATTTTCGTAAACAAAAGCTACAAGCTCTCAACACCGTACGTGACTAATGATGCTCTTCCGTTGAATTTTCCCTTTCGCTTCGGATTCATGGCTGCGCTGATTTCTCTCAGGCACGGGTCGAAATGTGTGGAAAATTGAATCTCCCAAACCACGCCATTCTCCCCGCGCTCACCAACCGTCTTCATTAAGTGGCTCTTTAGCCTCTTGGCCTGCGTTCCATCAACCCCTCCTCGGTATCTGTTGGATA
Organism: Octonoba sinensis; assembly: GCA_038502835.1. Classification (NCBI taxonomy): domain Eukaryota; kingdom Metazoa; phylum Arthropoda; class Arachnida; order Araneae; family Uloboridae; genus Octonoba; species Octonoba sinensis. The sequence goes on along the minus strand of CM076600.1, from coordinate 65,452,427 downwards.
ACCAGCTGAAATTCGCAGTTGCCGCCATATTTGGTTGAAAGCTTCGTAGTAGGGTAAAAGCCATGTGTTATTATAGGTAATAAAATAATTTTTGGGAAAAATAGAACCGACTTCAAATTATAAATTGCGCTAAGAAGTGAAAAATAAATTAATTCTTTAAACATCAATGTGACTTTTAAACATAGTTTTAGAAGTCGGTGCAAAATTAGGATAGATAAAATATTTTGTAATCATGAATCAATTGCAAATATAAAGGCCCAGAATTAGCAACATCTCCAATATGAAGTAGCAAATGGTGATTTATGTCTTTGGTGCAAACAAATATGGCTGCAAAAAAAATTTTGAAAATAAGTAAATTTGACTTTAAAGCAAAAAACAAAAACAAATAATCGATTGTTGATTTCTCTAAAACTTATAAAACTGTGTATCGTCGGGTTTTTTTCTTTTTTTTTTCTGCACACCTCTGTGAAGATTCAAAGCGCCTCTCAAATCTGAGTAGGCGTGAATGCCTTTCTGACCATTTCTGACCGAAATTCAGAAAATAATTGTGTTTCTGAGAGCCATAGTACCTTAAGTCCATTTTTCGATTTTTTTTGCAAGTTTACACTTAATGGACATACAGAATACCGACGACAAAGCCACAAGCTGCAGTAGGGTTCCGAACTTTTAATAAAGCACCCATCGGACATTTTATTCTAAAAGGAACGCACGAAAAGTCTAGTCTTATAGTACTCAAAATGTTTATTTTTTAACTCCATCGCAAAAATTTGATAAATGGACTTAAAATACAATGGATCTCAGGTATAAAAGTAAAAAACGGGGAAGATGAAAATGTAGTTTTTGTAGATATTTCGAATAATTAACTATCAGTTCAGAATTGTGATTTTCGAGAGAATAATTTTATGATCGCATTTTGCTCTCATTATTTTGATCTTTTCGGAATTTTTCTAAATCCACAATGTCTTGATTATAAGCATAATTATGTACAACGATCCACTATCTTGTGGTTTAAAATGGCGCAGTTGATTGTTTCGTTCGTTCATTGTGCTTTCTCCTTCCTACCTTCTCCATCTTTGTCTCGAAAAGCCCACGCGCCATTAATCACATTCCGCTCTTCTGGACGGTTTTCGGGAATTGCATTTCCTTCCGCCCCGTTAGGGATTTTTATGCTCATAATTCCCCCCAAAGTCCTTTTAATGCGTATGCTTTGGGATTTGTTTCGCGTATTAAGAATAGCCTCTCAAAAGGGGAAAAATTCTCAGTTGAAAATGCAATTTCAATTAATAACTTTTTGCTCTGCACTTTCAGTGTGAGGCGTGACTTGCTTGCGTTATGAAACGCCTTATAAAGTTTTATGTCTACAAAAAACCGAGCATTAATAAATTTTTTGGCTTTTATTATAAGATGCGAATTTGCGTTTTAATACTCAAAGTAATTGCTGTCTATGTGTTTAAATGCTAAAGTATTTTCTCTTAAAACACTATTGAGAAAGATTATAAATACTATTTATCACCCTAGTAAAAAAAAAAGAAATAGAATAAAATAAGGCAAATGAAATTAAATTGTTGTATTTCTCCTAAAGATAAGAACCGGAACGTAAAATAATATTTTCTTCTTTGCCTTTTCGGTTGGCGTTAATTATTTTTGGGGTTTTTCTCCCCGTCTGAACTCATTCTTTAGAAAATATCGTAAAATAGATGTGCCACTCAGGATGAAAATGTACCATCATGCACTGTAAAAAGTTGTAGTTCAACCTTTCACCAAAAACATGGTGAAAATGGTGAAATTTAGCTGCAACCAACATTTTGGATAAAAGTTGAACCATTATAATGGTGAAGTTTCAACCAGTTTCACCATAAATGGGATACAAGGAACTATTATAATGGTTCAACTTTTATCCAAAATGTTGGTTGCAGCTAAATTTCACCATTTTCACCATGTTTTTGGTGAAAGGTTGAACTAGAATTTTTTACAGTGTGGGATTCAATCACAACAATAACAATGTTGGTTGCTTCTTAATAACGTAGCACTTCCTACTACTAATGAAAAAACTACTTTTCCTCAAATAGCAAACTAACTACAGTGCACTATTTCGCTGAATTCATGATGGCGTGTTCTCACCCCAAGTGGCATAATCTCACCGATTTTATGGTAATAATGCAGTAAAACTCCGTTTAACGGATACCCCTCAAATGCTGAACCCGTTATATGCGGACAATTTTTAATTCCTTACCAGCAATGCATTGAACCTTAAAAAAACTCTATTTTGTGGACATCTCTCTATTACGGACAAATATTTTTGTCCCGCTGATGTCCATTATAGAGGAGTTTTATTGTATTTAAAAGTTCATTAAAAATATCATCCATGAAAACGCATTCTTGTAATTGCCAGTTCGTACCTCTGTTTTGCGATTTCAAAGGGACACTTCTTCAATGCATTGAACTCAACACAGAGATAGTTTGTGGCGTTAAAACTTTACAATCTACTTAGTTATTTCAACATCAGAACAAGTTCGTTGGTATCACAAACAATCTCTATTTAGTTACAACGAACTACGAACGAATGTTATATTAAAGCTCAATCCTGAACATTCACAACTCAAAATTTCGAGAATTGTTGTCTCAAAGAAGCTTTTGTGCGGTACAATTCCTCAGCTGAAAGAACGTTATGATTTTTTTTTTTTTAACTGTAATGCAAAATGAAAGCACCATTTATCTTAATTGTTATTTCGGCTTCGTATTGATGTCACGGTTTAGAGTTTCCGAACAGCTGTTGTGAGAAGTCGCCTTTAATGGTCTAATTATTGTCCTATTTCTTCTATGAAATACATGCAAGATTAATTGAGAAATGTAACGCCATTTTTGTTTCTTTGTGTTGGCAAGAAGAGGGGAAAATCTTTCATACACCAGACATTTTTTTTCTTTTTAAAAATTTTCTTTTGTCCCCTGGATGAAATGAAAAATTCGTTAATTTAATTAAAATTACGTTTGCGTATATGTTTAAAAGAAAAGTTTAAAATAAAAAAGTGTGGTTTTTGCAAGCAAGTACGAATCGAAATTGCAGTAAAAAACAATAGTAAGCAATGATTAATTAAAATTAAAGAAGGGGGAGAAAGAGAGAGCGTAAGAGAGAAAGAGAGAGAGAGGTAATTTTTCTTTTCTTCTTTCCGTCTAAATGTTTTACTACAGTAGATATGCATTTCAAGTTTTGCTTATGAACTATTTTATTTTACTAATTGATAAAAATTGTATTTACCCATTGATTATAAAAAGTATCTACTTTTACTAAACCTATTTATGAATGCAGTTGATTTTGTTGCATATTACGTCCTTAATGGTCCTTGGCTGACAATTATGTAATGATATATGATCACAAAATTGTAATATTGGTGCTAGCAAAGCATTCATCAAATTATTTTAAAAGTTAAACAAGCTATGGTCTTATTTAATAGTTATTCTAGCCTCGTTTAAGAGAAAAATGTATGTTACGTTTTCTTATTTTTTCTCATAATTTAATTTATTTTATGAGCATGTTACAATTAAATTAAATTTTGAAAGTATTAAAGCAATTTTTACATCCTGACCATCTTAGTCTTGTACTTCTTCTCTGTATATGAAATTTCTGTACTCCTGCATTTTTAGCTTTTCATAAAACTCGAGATCGGAAAGTTTAAGCATTGTCCTACAAAAACAATAGGGTTTAGGGTGATTCTGATCCGAAATTTCCGAAAATGTTAGTGAACCTGTTCCTAAAATTTAAGAAAAATCAGTTTTCCGAAAAATCTTAAGTTTTCTTTGATGAATAAAATCTCTACTTTCTTCCTACCTTCACTAATGCAAATATTTAGTACTTAAAAAAAACTCACAACAGTGTTTCTAAGAAAAAAAAAAAAAAAAAGACTTCTAGTATTAATAGTACAGAGTTTTCATTTTAATTTTTTTACTAGAGCATATATATGCGTATATATATATATATATATATAATATATATAAAATATATATATATACTATAGTATTGTGGGGGGTCAGAGGGGTATTCTCCTAATTATTAAATTAGGGGTCTCTTCATTCTTAATTCGTAGTCCATAGTTCTTCCGAAAATTTTTTGTGAAGTTCCGATTTTTTTTTACTTGAGAATCACCTATGACACAAAGCTAGATAATTCAGAATTTTCAGTAAGAGCTTCGAGATTTTCTTAATTCAGTAAATTTGCTGTTGGTATTATGTAAGAGTGCTTTCACATCTAAGGTGACAAAGTCAATATTCCTGTCTTTTCTCATCTGCGCAAGTGCAGCGTCTATTTTTAAAGGGCAAGAATACGCTCTGCGCTTGCGTATATGAGAAACACAGGGATATTGTTTTTTTCCCTTTGATGAAAGAAGCACCCTAAGAGTTGATATAAATGAATTATTCAGGAAATTTAAAAGTTAAATCTTTTCATGAGGTTCTTAAATGCTATACAGTGTTCCCTCGCCACTTCGCGCTTCATGTTTCGCGGCTTCAGTGCTTCGGGGTTTTCCAAAATATTCATCAAAAAAGAAAAAAGAAAAAATACAACCATGTCGGCAGCCACATTGCGGAAAGAAGCGTTGTTTCATGTTGATGCGCGAAAGAGAAGGATCTTTAAAACATTCGTGTACCCGCATACACGAAAATTCTTAGGGGCAAATCCTACTTCGCGGTTCGCGGTTTTTCAGTTTTCGCGGAAAATTCTGGTACCCCCTTAACCGCGAAAAACGAGGGATCACTGTATTAATGGAACATTTCTTGTTCCTTATGATCCCTCTCTCTCTTTTGTACGCTAACAATGTATTTCCATGTTTAAATTGACTAACAAATTTATTGTTTGTCGCTTTACAAAGTTCATGGAATTTTTTGAAATTTAATTTATCAGAATATTTTGGGGGAGTCGTGCGCAAGATTTAAGTGTAATATTGCGTGCAAAAGTTTGACTTGATGCGCGTGATTTGTCTCTCAAAGAAGTGCTAAGCAATTTGTTATGACATATTATTGATCCTCACGAGCTCGCTCTTTCTTTTTTTTCATTCGAAAAATGAAATTATTTTATTCTCCCTCTTTCTATTTTAACTTCAATATTTCAATGCATAACCGCACGCACCAACTGCAAATGAAATGTACTTCTCCCTGTCAAATCGGTCCTTCTTATGGATGTGTGATTCAAAGTTAGTTAAATTTAACATATTTTAAGTCTAAACTATCCTAATAATGGCAATAAGAAATAAAGAACTGTAGGAGTTAGAAGCATCTACGTTGACGTGGAAGATATGGCCATCTTCAGTTGAAATATAGAAAACATTTCTGAATCGTCGGAAAGTGAAATTGGTGTAATATTAGAACCTTATGACAGGGAAAGGTTTTCTGGACCAGGGTATGGCTATTCAGGACGTTTAGATTAGAGTGTGGAAGGAGGTGACGAAGCGGATTTGATGTAAATGACATTCAAACTTGTAAAGCAAATCGATTCTGAAGACGATAAATGCACTGATAAAGATTGTAAAATTAATAATTTAACAGTAAAAGTTAAATCCTAAGCTTAATTTTTACTCTCTCGTTTAGATTATAATGAGCATTGAAGAGGAAGAAATGTATATTAAAATGTAAGGTTACATTACATGAAAATCTTTTTGTTTCCTTTCGTTTCATGTTACTCATATATTATATGTTTAATAAAAAATGAAGTCATTGAATAAAGGAAGAATGAATATGGAATTTGATTCATTAAAAGAAAACTTTTATTTGTAGTGAGTTTTTGGAATCTAACCCTATTTTACTACTGGTTTTGGGTCTAGCATAACAAGGTTCCTCACAAGACATTTTCTTGGAACCTAGTGTATAACTTTTTAGATCTACCGTGTTATAGGAAGGTTATCTGTATTTCTTTTTCCAAAGTGTGATTCCCCCTTGCTTACGGGGAAGCTATGAAATCTTACCCTCATCAACTCAAAGACCTGGCATTCCTCTATGCTTGCTCAGAATCTTCCTCAACGGTCCTATTATCCGAAGGAGCTTCCGTGATGATATCATCTATTGCTTGGAGGGGAATTTCCCAAAAGTAATTTATCAGTATCTAATCTTGATTAGAAATGTTTAGTTCGAAATTGCCGGCAGTTCGAGCAGAAAGCTTCTGATCTGTTCCATTCTTCTTTCACCATTAGCGTTTAATCTTATTTGATGTGCTTCAAGACAGACCACGCTGTAATCAAGCAAAAGGTATAAGTGTCATTCGGGATTTCAAATATAGAATGCGTATAGTTATTAGTCTTATGCTTTATATATGTGCTAATTTTGACCAATAGTTTATATTTATACTCTGATAGCACAAGGAGGGGAAATTTTTTTATTTATGACGTAGGTGATTTTTATGATCAAATGTTTCGAAAATAATTTAACATCGATTAACTGCACCAGCCAACCGGACTAATAAGCTCGTGTTTTTATTATTTTTATTTTTAAGAAACGATGTTAACACTTTGTTTCCACACCAGTTAAATACATTTCGTACACTCAGTTTTAAATACTATTAACTTAAAAACAGATTTAAAGGTTGTTCAATTGTGTGAAGTAAACTTTATGTGAAAAGCACAATATAAATTCTTTAGCTTTCAGCAATCCTGGCTTTTGTTGCCCGGGCCTGTCATTTCAAAATTTTCTTGGGGGGGGGGGGGGGGTAGGGGGCTGGGGCAACACCCCCTGAACTAGAAAGCCTCCGGACTGAAACTATTGCGCAACGTCCGTAGGCCGATTTTCCCCTCCGCTGGGTCAGCCGGTAGCATTCGTAATTGGGATATTACTGGATTTCGGCAGAAAATCTTTTGCATAAAAACAAAAGGATGCCATCAGAAATTGCAGATTGAGTTCAACACATTTATATACTTACTCAGTAGGGAAAAAAGAAAGTTAGTATTTCTACTTCGAAAATAATTTACTGCATTCAGATAATTAACCTCTACTTTTCACGAAACATCATTGCTACAGTAGAATTGCAATTTTTAAACATTTTAGAGGTGTTATTTTGATACATAGATACTTATCAAGATATATTGAAGGATTATATTTTATTTAAGCTCAATATTTTAACACTAATGTTTGTTCATTTCCATATCAGAAAAAAAATCCCTTTTCATATAGTTTTTAATAATATTCCTGAAATTTACGAAGTTATTTATGTCACACTTGCGTGATAAATGCAAATCTTGACTAAGGTTGTTTAGATACTACGACTTTAAAAATCAAATTGAAATGAAATAATAAAGTAAGGCCATTTAAAAGAAAGCAATAAGGGAAAAAGCCTTCTATAGATTTTAAATCGTTAATGTCAAAATAATTTTCTAGGAGCCTGGTCACTTCTGAACAACGCTATACGACCACTTGAAAATAGTCTTGCCCGCCACATTCGTAAAAGAAACCAACAAAAGTTAAGAAAAAGTAAAGTTCCCACAATTACGTTTTCTATTCCGGTGGTCTTTTATGACTGTGTGACTGGAAAGGGGCAATTGAAAAGAGAAATTTTTGTCCGGCGGACATTTTATGACTCTCTCATCTTAGAATTCTAGAGATTAAAAAGATTCCCTTTTTACTAGAAAATAAAAGATGTTTTAAGGGCATCTTTGTGACATTACGCTATGATCTTTCTTTATGAAGGCTAAAAAAAAGAAAAAACTGTGACGAGTATAAGAAATGTTTCAAATTATTGAAAATCGGAATTACGTTTTTCACTCTGATGCGAAGTTCAAGTTAAAGCGAACTACAGAGGTAAATCATTTCCAACGCTAAATTATTAAGTTATTTTTTGGAAAAGAATTAAAAAAGGTCAAAAATAAATTGAGCAGAATTAAATCCATTTCTAAAAGGTCTGTACAGAATCTTTGTCTTATTTTCTTGTAAGAAACCTCAAACTTTTTAAACAGAGAAGTTTTTGAAAGAAAAGTTGATGCATTGTTTCTTTGATTGTTGTACGTGTTATGTTTTTCGTAATTCATAAATTTCCCTTCTAAATATAAGAAGTCTCAAACATTGAAAACGCTATAATACTGGAATCATGTATAAATTAGTGATGCCACGGTTTCTCAATGTATTTGACCTTCGCCCTTTGTCACAAAATGTCACACTTCAATGTACTCCCTTTCCCACTCACATATCACACTATATTACATAAGCATATTTATTTGTAGTTCAGAAACAAAGCACTACGTTATAGATCTGATCGCCAATTTTATCTTGAACTTTTGATGACATTTCTGAGCATAACAATAACAATGATTATGTGTGTGCTTAATTTGTATAACATGAGATTAAGGTTTACAAGAAAAAAAACGTAATTAATATATAATGTAAAAACATTAATCGAATTTTGCAGAAATTAACGCGCTATTTTGTCTTAAAGTGTAAATGCCCAAGATTTTCTTTCACATTTAAACTTTAGAAGCTAATTTAACAGTTAATCAGCATCGATGCTTTCGCCACAAAATAAAGTCAATGAGAACACAAACCAGAAAAAAAAAAGATTTCATAAGTAACACAAAAATATTTTCCTATACTAATAAAGTGTTTTTTTTTTTAAAGTATAGGAAAGAAATAATTTTTTATTATCAATTTTTAGTATAGAACTTAATTTTATTTGTTCTGAAATGTGTGCTCTACAAGTGGACTCTTCAGTGGACATTATTTGATGGCTTGATTGCAAAAACAGGCTGATTAATGCGAGTTAATCGCCAGCGCAACAGGAGCAGTAGATTTCGGCCTCCGACTTCGGCCTACGGAGAGAAGGGAATCGCTTCTCCGAGAGGCAGTCCAGAGGCTTTCTAGTTCAGGGGGTGTTGGCTGGGGGGGGGGGGGGGTGCTAAGTGCTCCATATATGTTATACTAAAAAAACAACAAAGTACATACTCATTTATAAAAATACATTGCATGCGCAAAATCAAGGAAGGGGCGATTCTCCCCTTGCAAAACCCCGTTTAAATGACGGGCCTATGCTGCCGATTGAACTTTAGAATTTGTATTGAAAAACGTTTTTCGTTACTCAGATCTAGCTCCTAGTCAAATTATTTAGTGAACCACTTTTTTAGGTACAAAAATGTGTAATGCTTTTTCATCTATGTAGAAAAATCATGCAATATAAAGGAATGTTTTGCTTAGGCACATTTTCTCCAAGCAATGAATACTGCTTCGTAAATTTTTATTCGTTTTGCCTTCAGTTTCATAAGTAACGTTTTAATGCGTCTGCACGAGATCGGGTGAAATGAGGTGGGTGGTAGCGCTCGCCTTTTTCATTTCCTACAACCGAGTAATGAAAGGGGTGCCGAGGATGGAAGCGCTGCTGTTTGAATCAGCCGATTTCGAAAGAAGGAAATTGAAATTAACTGATGGTGTGAAGAGAGGTGAAAATTCAAGTTGCTATACATACTCGCCATGTTTGCCCACTCTTTTTAACAAGGGAATTTGAATTTTCCATAGTTTATTCATTTTAAATTACTTCAAAAATTTTCACTCATAAATTGAGTACGTTCTCATATACGTGGATTATTTGATGCAACTGTCTAATGTTTCTATTTTTTTTAAATAAAACATTTCGTTTGCGAAAACCAACGTAGTAAGACAAAAATTTTTAAATGAAAATTGCATCCACGTGCTTCAAAACTATAAGAAATTTCTTATCTCAGTGCGTAGAAGCTTCATGAACTGAAGAAAGTGGTCGCTTGCAAGTGAAACACGAGTATGCAATATCATTGCAAATTTTTGTTTTATTACGTTTGTTTTCTCCGACTTACAATCCGTAGCAAGCAGTATTAGTTATCTCTTATCAATTCACCATTCTATCTAGTGCTCTTACATTAGTCGCCGCGCAGCAGGCTCACCGTCTAGTATGAGGCTTTTTATTGTCATCAAATTTCAAATTTTGGAATAAAATAAATATGATGTCAAAAAATTATAATTAACGTTGGTGCGTGTTCCCAGATAAGGATTGCATTTCTTGCTAAACCCTAAACGCTTTTTATCAAATTTATTTTTCCCCATTTAAAATAGTAATAATAAAAATATCAATAAATAAGTAAAATAAGTTATAAATAAATAATCATAACGTAAAACGATGCTTCGCTCAAAAAATTGGATTAATGTGCAATTTGCAGATTTTACAGCTTACAGAAACTTTTCCTTCAGTACTGAAATGGAGTTAAATTTAAGTATCTTTTCATGTTGTAGTTTGCATGAGAGCTCAGCTCCTGATCATCTATTCAGCTTTATGTAGGATTTTACATATTTTACGGAATTCTGACTGTTTGCTTACAAAAGTCAATTTTAAAGACTTTTTTTTATAAAGTGGTTATGCTACATTTATACGGTATCATGTATGGTATAATACATTTGTGCTTGGTTTAGTATTATATTTTTTACGGCACATACATGCATTTACTTTTAATTATGTATTTAATTTGTGACCCAAAATTGTAAATCTCAAATTTCCGCGTTTGTAAAATAGCGAACTACCTAAGCAACAGTAATACGACACTTTACAAACAGTTTCTCTGATTAATTTTGTTACTGAACGTTTGATTTACGGCAGCTAAGATTAAATTTCGCATCGAATATTTTCATTGCGATATTGCAACTCCGTTATCATTTTTCCAAGAACGTGTTTTGCTTATGATAATATTAATGATATGATTTTACGCCAAAATATTTTTAGAAACTCTTTATCATTCATTTTCTTGTTGCTTAATTGTCAAAAGAAACTTCGTTTCTTGTGACTCTTGTTTCCTGTATAATATAGATTTTTTCTCAATGTTTTATACTTATGTTATTGTATTTATTTCACTGAATTTTACCTCAGAATATGTTTGTGTTTATTTCATTCAATCAGACATTTTTCTGATAAATATAGCGGAACACGAATTTTATAGATATAATTGTTTAAAGCAAATTTCTAATGTATTTGAGATACTTAAGCGGTTATCACACGACAGGAATTACAGGCAAACGCAACCGTAATAGGAATCGTCAACTCTATCGGAAACTGGTTTTTCTACTAATTTCCCCCATAGTTTCCTCAAAATGCTCGTTTGCTATATCAACTCACGGTTGCTCGAATTAGAAGCAATTCGTTATCTGTGCAAGAAAAAAATTGCTTCTAGAACGTTTAATTTAAGGCAAATCAGGAAAGGACCAATTATAGAGCTGGGATTTCATGACGTCAAATCAACTTTCCAGTAAACATAGCGATGAAGGATTTGAAGATTGAAGATCGAAAGATAAATGTTAAAACGAGAGTGCTGAGATATCGAAATTAGATTTTTTTGGTTTAAATTTGCGAAATCATGCCGAAAACACATTTGTACGATGTAAAGTCGCTACTTTACTAGTGCAGGACATTGCAAAGACTGTCTTATGATGAAATCGCTACCAAAATGCAAGTGCGTTTCAGGTCATAAATTTAGAGACAGTATGACTACCGTTTTTTTTCTTTTTTGTTTTTTCTTCATTTATATATCATGGACAACCATTCAATAGAGCGTTCAGCAATAATAGTCTAGGCATCATATGTTATTTTCCATTTTTGATGATTTTTTAACTAATTCCTCTTAATTTATTTTAATTAAATTTAAACTGCAGTCCTATTTTATGATTCATTAGAATTCGAAGTTCCATATTCAGTAAGTTGTGCACACCTCCCAAAAATTTCCGTCCGTGGTGCTCCTGCTTATGTACACAACAGTTTTATACAACTTTAAATGAACAGTTAGAGTCACAATAAGAAAAAAAATTAATTAGATTGATATTAGAGGAGACACATAATATCAAATAATAATATTTTACCAAATTATATTCCATAATCAATAGGGTCACTATGGGTGACGGTGGAGGGGCCGGGCCACCCCGGGTGACACCCAAAATGAAATATAGAGTTTTAGAAAAATACATGAACTTGAACTATACAATTTTAATGGTGTTATTTTAAGGTATCATAACTGAAAATAAATGTAGTTTAAATGATCATTCATAAATGATGTCAAGCTTCGAGGGGGGAGGGGGGGTTCGTGAAATTGTGACAAGGGGAGGGGAGGGGGTAACAAGAAGTGTGACATCGTGCATTATGCAACACTGCGTGACATGTGACAAAGGGGGGGAAGGGGGGTCAAATATATGGGAAAAAAGTGTGACATCATTTATGAACGGCCCCTAATGAAAGTCATCCCAAATAAATAAAATGAAATTCCTAAAGTGTTTTATACAGCACAACAACGTTTCTTTCTTTTTCTTCTTCTTTTTGGAGGGGACATCAAAAGTTATCGCCCCCGGGTGATACTTATGCTAGGAACGCCATTGCTTTAATACAATTCCATTAAAATTAAACATCTTGTGATGAATAAACTCATAGCATATAATTTGATAGTAAAACTCGCAAAATATGGTACAACGTTTTAACAAAACTTTTTCAGATTTCATGTGAATGTATTGCATTATAATATAACAACAATTTGTGATCACAATTTTCTGAAATATTTAAGCAGGCAGAGATGCCTCGAACTTATATTTTTGGGACGGGTAGGTGATTTTTAATTTCCCGAATGAAACTTCGTATTTCACCGAATCGCGAAGATCAAACTTAATTAAACATGATCCTATTGATAATAAGTGATCATTATATACATAAAATAAAATTTGATGCCTTGCTATTGCAACTGCTATTGACAACTATATAGTTGTCAGTCAAAAATGAAAAACTATTGTTATACCAAATGGTCAAATTTACCACGGTCTGTCAGAATTTGCGGAATAAGAACACTTTTTGGGAATTCACAGTGGCTTTCCGTAACCTTGCATGGGGTGCCCCTGAATGCAGAAACCTACTTGTTTGAACGAAATACCAAGTATAAAAACTGTAAACAAATGCCCAACACGAGGATACAGATTAGAAAATGGTAGCCCGTTATGAGCAACCGTCCGAGAAACCGGGTGCAAACCTGTAGGAAACTCCGGATCGAAAATTCCCTCCTGAGGTTGCCGATAGAACGAGGTGGAAGCAACGTTTGCTTAAAAATTCCTGTCGTGTGATATCCGCTTTAGTAGTAACAGGCGTGTAAATGACAAATAGGAAACTTTGGACACAACCAGTTAGTTGGTGTCGTGTCCACGCGCGAAGCGAGGAAGAATGGGTGCGCTGCTTCTGAGTCAAAGGGGGTCCTAATGGGCAGGAGTCCGACTTTCGCCCCTTTAGTGTGGTTTCTTAATTTTTTGAACCAGCTCTCAGATGAGCGTCCATCACTTGGGGTCGGCACCCCCAGAGGTATCGTTTCACTTGGAGGACGTGCATTAGTTCCCTTTATCGTACACGATCCACAGCAACCAGCCGCGAGAGGTTGTCACCCTCCCAAGCACTGACTTCGGTCGATGTTGCTTCACTTTCGGTGTTCTGCGAGAACTGAGCTTCTACCGACTGGTCCACTGCGGGACGACACAACTAGTGCAAATGATAAAAAATGAGATCGGTTTTGTGGCTTGCTAATGATATCTCTGACAGATGCTGCTATCCAGCGTGATTTGGACATGACTACTATAAAAAAAGATGTATATGATTCGAAGTTAGCAATCGTGTCATTTAAAATATTTATTTTATCATTTACACCCCTTTGCTTCTCGTACAGCATTTGATCTACAAGGCAAATTTCTGAAACAGTTTTGTTGCTTTCACTATGGTGTTTTTCGGTTCATTGAAAATAATACATTGTGAATTCGTGAAAATAATGCAAAAATAATTTGATAGAACTTTTATTTTTTATTTATCGACATTTATCTGAAGTAAAACATATTAGATTATCGTTATAACAGCCATTACTGGAGTTGCTGCACAAATTGATCTTTAAGAATCCCATATATAAGTGGTTAATTTCACTATTGATTATATTGAGTACTTAAATATTTAGTCATTCATTACTCTTGAGTAAAAAAATAAAAAAAAAAAGTTTCTAATTATTTATTTACGTCAAACTAAACGTTTTATGTAGTTTATTTAAAAAGCGCTATTTCCAATTACTTACAACAAAGTTTAATTCTCAAAATGTGTTTGCAATGATTCTCTTCAAACAATCGTTCTCATTGAGGAACTTTTTTTCTTTTAAATCCTTTCTTTTAGAATTTAATATTTTTTTATTACTTACTTATAGGAGTTCACTTTATTGACACGACCTGTAGAACTAGATTTCGTCATTTTATTCTTTCCAAGGCGTAAATTTCATCACTGTCCGCTTTTTAGCTCGTTGTCATCACTGAAGTAACAAATCCAACTATTGCAATCAACTAGAAACTAAGCTTGTTTCAGTGAAATATAAATAGTTTTGAATCATGAAAATTCCATTTCAAGTTGAATTTTGTTCATCGCTGCTTGGGTGACCTTCACACGAGTTACGGTGTCAAAAAGAACGTCATTAACTAATCAAGTGGTTTTTATATGGGAATAACTAAGTTTTTCATCCAAGGGATGAAGGTCAACAGTATACAAACACACACACATATATGTATCTAGGAAGGTACAGTGGCGCACCCAGGATTTTTCTTTGGAGGGGAGAAGGACCAACGCCAAAGTTAGGGATATACCGGATATTGCTATCCCGGTTACCGGATATTCGGTATCTCTCGTGTGACTTATCCGTTGGATATTGGCTTTGGTATTTGAAACCTGTAAATTCTATACATAAAAATTAAATTTGACATGCAGGATAACCAAAAATTTTTTCGTAGTGACCAGATCAGTTTCCGGATTTTACAAAGAAATCGGTCGTATACCGGATATCAGATGCCTTTTTTTGGGGGGGGGGGGGGTCCCGTGGCTGTGCCCCTGAATCTTTCCCCATATTTCTTTTTTGCCGCTATGTGAAACGTTATTGTACTGTCTGTTCTTATGTGTTAACCACAATCCAATACATAAACCCACAGCCAAATTAATTGCAGTAGGAAATGTAATGCCTTAACATAGGTCATTTCGGAAAGTTTATTTGCAGGTTTTGTAAATGTGTTTTCAAAAAACAAGCAAAATATTTTTCCCTGTAGCTGGGATCTGCTTTCTTTGTTCAACGATATAATTAAATAAATAAAGTAAGTAATAGCAGTAATGAACTCAGAAAGATTGAGTATTGTAAAATATTAATTGCGACGGTAGATTTCATTTCTATGAACGAAATATATTGTATTTCTACGAATAATAGCATTCTCACATTGATGTATGTTTTGAACGTTTATAGAGTAAAATAATTTCTGCAAATTGTTTTGCGTTTTTAAACGCGTAACTTTGAAACATTGGATGCAGCTTAAGAAACTTGAATTACGAATTAAATGAAGATCATCGGATTTTAAATGCAAATTTGAAATTTGTATGAGGTTCCTTTTCTTTTATATCAACTTTTTTTTTGTGTGTTTGTGTTAATTATTTGCGATACGATGCTTTCTTATTTTTGTTTCTTCATTCGCTTTTTATACCCAGTTATATCGATCGAAGGCTGTCAGGAATCAACAATTTACTACCTAGACTTAAATCAGAGCTTCTGATTAGCAAATGGTTCTCGTACTCCCAGCTTCCGATGGTATTTGCCACAGATAAAAGAAACTTTTGTGTCTTTTGCCGGAATAAAGCGATAACGCTGGTTGGACAGAAAATACGGAAGCAATTTTTTAGCAGAAGAAATGGGAAATGGATACTTGTATACATTTGAAAGAATCCAATAATTTTTTTCAGGAATTCGTGAATTTTGTGCAATTAATTCCTCCTTCGCCTTGTCAAGCGAGTAAAAGATAGATTAACTCATTGTAAATTAATTCAATTAATTAATTTTTAAATAATTACCTTTGTCCCGGCAATTGGTTAACGAAAAATAACGCATAGAATGAAGACGCCACGAAGACTGCATAAATGTTATACTTGTTAGTATGACCTCTCTATCTCTTTTAAGCATTTATTTTAATATCTATCTATCTATCTATATCTATATATATATTATATATATATATATATATTTATTTATTTATTTGGAGAAAATGTTAATAATGCGTTTCATTGTATTTATAGTGCTTAGGCAACATTAGTTTTTAAACACTTTTTTCACGCTTGCTCTTGTACTAACGATCCAGTGTTATTTCTTATTATCTTAAGCATTTGTATTATGCACGTTAATATTTTCTCTCACCCTTTTCATTCACCTATCGAAATTTC
Organism: Octonoba sinensis; assembly: GCA_038502835.1. Taxonomy (NCBI): domain Eukaryota; kingdom Metazoa; phylum Arthropoda; class Arachnida; order Araneae; family Uloboridae; genus Octonoba; species Octonoba sinensis. Next base: position 65,436,208 of record CM076600.1, on the reverse strand, counting down.
TTGTTGAAACAGAAGGGAAATAAAAGTAAATGGAATACTTTTCTCTGATGGAAATACCGAAATAAACTATATTACGCTGCAAACTTTTCAGTAGAATATAAAAATTCTGAATTGTGACGTGGGAGTGGGAACTAGTTCTATAGAAACGTCCACAAGCCACATGCGAAGCCCATTTGTTACATTTTTCTGTTTGTGTCAAGCATCGAAGCGATTTTTTTATCCCCTACGTGTTTGTGGCATTTTTTTCGAACGCATACTCTGGGGTTACCGAGTTAACAGCAAGATATTAATTACGAGGCCAAGTATATTTGCATGTGATGCATTATGCATTTACGCATATGTTCTTCATGGGAAATAGATTATTTTCTTTGAAGTTAATGATGTTGCTATTGCGTTTTCTGTTTTCTTCATGTTCAAATTAATTAATAAAAAAAGTGTTCACTTTGTGTCATATATGTCGTCCCATTTATTGCGTATTTATCGGTGAAGAATTCTACTTACTTCCAGCGATATTGAACCCTTTTTTTTCCCCCCATCTCATGGGCTGCTTATACCTGCTAATTATTTTATACAGGCCACATAAAAATTAAGGAAAATTAATCTGAATTTTTTTGTGGTAATGTCATCTATCTCACAAGCGGTCCCTTTTTACAGAGAAACCAAACTGCAATTTCTTCGAAAAGTGAAAATGCTTGTTAAAAGAAAAATGTCGGATGTTCTACACATAAATATGTTTTTATTGCGGCTTGTCAAGTTATCGACAGGACCACCTTTACCGGGCCATAAAAACCGACGGGCTGGAATTTAATTAAAACAAAAATTATCGATCGGCTTTTCATTATTTTATAAATTGCAAAGAATTTGCATAAGATCCGAAGAATGTAGGACTTCTAAACTTTTTTTTTGTTAGACATTAAGCCCCAATTAATCATTTTATTAAAGTAATGACTTGACCTTGCTTTGAATTTGTTAATTGTATTGCATAATACATAGTAGTTTATGTTTGTAATATAAGATGTTTTTTTAAAGCTTAAGACGTTATGTCATGTCCTGATGCAGTGATATTTCAGTATTTTTTTTCCTCGATGAGTCACATGTCTGCTTTTTAATCGTCTTTTTAAAAAATTTTGTGATCGCATCACGATGTTTGGAAAATACGCCATCAAATCTTGCTTATTAATATTAATTTAGGTGATTTTCAAAGATATAAAACCAATGATCAATCATTTCTTTTTAATTAAACTCCTTACTTATTTGTAAAGCTGCTTCATTTTCGCTCCCGTTCATATGTGTAGGCTGCTTCAATAACTTAATTTTGATTATTCATTTTACTTTTAAGGAATTCTTGTAAATAACTATTTCTTAATACGTTAAATTTTCATACGAGCTTTTTTTCTCATTCAAAAGCTAATTAATCTACATTTTTCTCATGACAGACTTCTGCACTTTCTCCTGTTAAAATGTTTCTATATGTGTTTTGTTTTTTAAATTTCAGTTACATCTGGCAAAATTGGACTCATTGAAGAGCAAAATTACAGAGCTTACTACCATTATTCAACACACAGCTCAAGAGAGGGACATTCTAGAAAGGCAGCTAAATCGAACGCAGGTAATTTAATAGAAATATGTTATAATATTTTAGCATGCTGTCATTGGGTCATATAAAGTGTGGGAATCAAAAATCGTATGTGTAACCTGAGATGAAAAGATAATCAGTTTCCCCCAAATTAATTCTATTCTTTCTTAGTGCACAGCAATTATTCTTTGAGTTTTCAACATACATCCTTTCATCAATCATAACTTGAATTTGAAAAATGACTTTCAAATAGTGGATATCAGACATGACTTTGTGGTATATAATGTGCATGAAGATCTGAAGGAAGAAACATTGTGAAATAGTGACTAATTTTTAGCTTCTAGCAAAGAACAAAATTCAGTAATTAAAGTACATAATTAAAACTTGTTTTTAAGTGGTTTAAATTGAATTGTGTTTTTATTGTTGACGATTTTCCCTCTTGTATGCAAGTAATGGCTTTTGTTAAAAAGTGATGGTAGTTTTGCAATGTAACATATATATAAAAAAAAATCTACAATCTCAAATCTACAAAATCGTAATATCTGCATGCTCTTGGTCCTAAGCCATGCAGATTTTACAGTGAGTTGATTGTTCACGATTTGATATTGGGAAGAAAGGAGGGGGGGGGGGGGGTAACTCAACATGTCTTCAAATTATAACCTAAAAAAGGAAGTGTTTGTGAGACAAAAGGCAGGGTTCGTACGGTCCTTAAAGGTCCTTAGAAAGTCCTTAATGTTTATTTTTATTTTTAAGGCCTTAAAAAGTCCTTAAATAGTCCTTATTTTTATATTCCAGGTGCTTATTTATTTATTTATTTATTTTGTTAAACTAAGATGGTACCCATGCGCTCTATTTGTTTTGCTATGTTTTGTATTCTTCACAAGAATCAAACTTCTTTCATTTAAACTACTTAATCGAACCTCAAATTTGGTTTGCTCGGGTCCGGTACTATCTCGGCTTTCGGACAGACCCAAAACGGCGGACTTACATAAACATTATCGCATTTTTACTACAAATTTCAGTGCTTTCTCAACTGGTAAATAAAGAATTAACTCTTGTTTTTTAAATTTTTTTGAAAAGTTATAAGTAAATTGATGTGTTATATATTTTGACAAAAAGAAAAGGTTCATGGATTTTGATAAAATGCTTCAAACTACAACACCCAATTCAGTTTAAATTAACTTGTACCCACCCACATGGCAGCTCCCAATTTGCTATCTCCTGCAATTGTATAAAAAAGAAAATCGAGCTACATCTAAAAAAAAATTAAATATTAGTAAGAGAAGTCGAATCAAAACACAAGCATTTGTACAAAATGCAATGGTGCCCAGTAACTGGGCACCATTTAAGACCACAGAAAAATACTAAATCACACAAGTTCCCTCATTTTGCTTTTAAAAGAGAAAAGAAAAAGGAATAGAATTTGAAAAACGGACTTCTAAGGACTCGAGGGGAATTTTTTTTATAAATAAACAAAAATCGGGAATTTTCGAAAAAGAGCCGAATTTCGGGATTTCAAATTTGGGATTCGATAGTATTTATTAAATTTAGTTTCAAAGTAAATAAATATTTTTTTGCATGAAAATTGTTACTAAATCATCTACATTCTAAACAATTATCAATACAGCAAGTGGGAGAAGCTTTTAACAAGTAATCAGTAAATAAATATTGCTTTTGAAACTTTTTTCTAAATTTAAGGGGCGGGGGGGGGGGGGGGGGGTTAATACTTCAAAGATGCATATTGTTGACGTCTAGCTCAATAAAAGAGATACATTTAATATGTAGGCAAAAAAAAAAAAAAAAAAAAACTTTCAGCTTTTTTTGCGTTTGACCAATCGCATGTATGATTATCGCTTCTTTATATTGTTAAAGGTAAAAGAATGATTTATTTTTATTTTCATTTTCCTTGCATCTTACACTATAATAAGCGGCGAGTTGCCAACTCTCCCGATCCCTTTTTAGCAGATCTTTCGCTAAACAGTTTGTTCTCCCATTGTTTTTTTCTTTTAAATCAAATAAAATATATATATCTAAAAAATTAATTTGTTTTAAAGTAATGTTTTAATGTTTAGTAAATTTTTATCAAGCAATTTGGCTTCGCTATCGTTCGCTGTGGGGTTTTGTTGTGTGGGAGATGATGGATATTTGCTGTGTTAATCAAAATTTGTATCTCGTGAAATTTCTTAATTTGCAGTAAATTGAAGGAATCGACCTCTTCTGAAACCTATACACCGTAGTTGCCAAATGCTCCGTTTTCCTCTAGTTTTTTTTTTTTTTTTTTTGGAAAAAGATCCGATTTTTCAAGCTGATTTACAAGCATTTTTATCTAAAGGGATTGCACTACAAAACAAGAAAATTTTTGAAGAAACTTTTTAAAAAGACATGTATTAATTTACATGAATTTTCATAACTTATAACGCGAAAATGTAAAAGCCTATTTTTCGGAAACTTGCTAACATCTAGCACTTGTTTCGTTGAAAATTGCACTCAGCTTTTGAGACTTCTATCTTTTTGCATCCTGTAAATATATCAATTATTTAATAAGTTGACATTTGTTTTAGTATTTGAAGCCTGCAGTCTGCTTGTTTTATTTTTTATTTAAAAATATTGTTCAACTTTTTGAAACTTTATTTTAGTTAAATTTTGATAGTTACTATTTGAAGGTAATGTACAAGCGAATAAGCTCTATTTTTTATTTTTATGTTGTTTTCAATATGAAATATTTTTCTCAAGTTGAAAAAGTTTTTTCAGAATTTTTGTAAGCTCTTCTAAATAATTTAAAAAAAATTATTTATGTCAAAGATAAAAATTTAAGTAAGTCTAAATTGAGATGCTGGCAACATGTTAAGTAAAATGAAAAAAATCTAAATTAAACACAAATTCTCAAGACAAAGTGCAGCGTTTTCTTAAAATTTTTTTTAATTTAAGTTGTTTTTCATTTAACTTGTATTTTATAGCATTAACCATTTTTGATACATTTTCAATTCCTTATATATGATTAAATACTTGTGATGTGTCCTTCTTACTACTAGCTCCAATAATTATTTAACTCCTTTGACTGTATTGGACATTAGATAAGCAACAAGACAAAGAGAGCTCTATAAAAGTGTTTGTGTTGTGTTCAAATAAAAATGCGATGTTAAATCAATTTCCTCTTTCAATAATGCTTACTTTTGAAATAAACATAACAGTTTGTATGTTGAGAAAAATTTGTGAGGTCCTTAAAATTTTTTGTAGGTCCTTAAAAAGTCCTTAGAAAGTCCTTATTTTTGGTTTTGCCAAAAGCGTACGAACCCTGAAAGGGAATGAATGAGTTAATTTGTAGTAATCTTACATTTAAAAAGGATGCGTTAAAGGCTGTCTTAGGAAGTAGAAATTTTATGTGAAATGAGTTTCAGTGTATTTTGAAAGCATCATTTTTTTTTCCACTAAAAACAAAACTTACCCTGCATAATTTCATGGGAGGGGAAGAGTTGTATGATTTGAAAAGTTGTTTTCTCTGCATGAATGTGGCTTTGATTTCGGCCAAGTAAAAATGTACTCGCTCTGATAAATATGTGTTTTTTTAAGAAAAAATTGTTTCATGAGAATTCATTGCATATGCTCTGCTGTGTACAAACAAAGCTTGTTTATTAAGAATATATCTTGTTTTCAGTTGGATCGTTTGAGGCTAGTACGAGAGCAAGAGGATAGATTAGAACAGCAAGCTTTAAGATATGAAGAGAGATTGACCGAACTCCATAGTGTCATTGCAGAATTGTCCAAGAAATTAGAAGTTCAAAGAGCAAATGTGATAAAGTATGTTATGAATTTAAAAAAAAAAAAAATCAGAAGAAATATTATAATTCTCTGTTTATCGTTGTTGTTATTTCTTACAAAATTTCGAACTTTATTGTTATTTTTCTCAGGGAGGAGGATGAATGCAGTCAGCAATCTGGTGAAGAATCTAGGCAAAGTGAAACTCAAAGTCACTGCACAAGCAACGATAACAATGTGACAGAATCTTGTAGTGAAAGAGGTGTGTATCAAATCTTTTCTGCAAATTTTATCATTGCAAAATTACTTTAAAACAAACACCTTTTCTAAGTGTAACTTCTCTTTCATTGGTTTGCAACCAACTTAGTTAGAATCCCGTCATTGCTATACTTTAGACTCAGTGAATCAAAGTCACCATCCTTCCCCATTTTCTTTAAACATTAACTATGACTAGTAAAAGAATTTATTTTCTCAAATCACTGTTGTGTGTTAAACAAAATTTTTTATTTTCTAAATAGTACATCATTTTTCATTGTGTACTTTTGGTTTCTAGCACCACTGGCAAACTTACAAGATGGCAAATTGTCTCCTAACTTTCATATACAATCAATAAAACCAGTAATATTTACAATTTGTTATCAAATATAAATAATTTGGAAATCATTTATAAACAATCTTACTGAATAAAAATAATCCCCTGAATCAAAGATAGGATACATCTTTTTGTTCTATTTATAACAGAATGAAGTTTTTCCTCTAAAGGATTTTGATTTTAGATAGAAAATGTAACAAATGCTACTGATTTATCTAATAAATGAATTGATGAATAATATTTAAAAATGAAGCAGCATTTAAATACAGGTGAAAACGTTACAAAAAATTATATTCTAATCGGAAAACAAAACAAATGTGGGTAGTTCTAGAAAATAGGCCACATAGATGTCACTGAAAAAAATTCCAACCAAAAAATTAATAAGCTATTTATTTAACATAGAGTTTAAAAATGGCTCTACCTTAAATTAACTCATAAATTTGAAACGTTAGTTTAAACAAGTATTTTGTTTTAACTTTTACATGTATGAAATGTCGTTCTCTCACATGTTACTAGTACTGTCTAGCATATAAAGAGTCCAATTCTTACCAAAATACTTTTCTTTCAAACTTTTTTCCTAAACATTCTTGGTCTCTATAATTGCTTATTTCTTAGGCTTCTTTTATATGTTATATGTCTTTTAAAATCAGAACTCTCAAGATTTGGTGGAGAGGAAGATTCACGCAATGAAGTTTCTCGAACAATTTTGCAAGAAGGAGAAGAAGCTAGTAGTGGCCTTGGTGATAATGAAAGTTCAGAAGATCAGCAAATGCAGGTTAGTCAAATGTTTATTTAGTAGACTGTAAATGGTGTGTTGTGCAATTATGTTGTTTATGCCGATTGTGTCTCTCTTACTAAAAATATATTTTAGTTGCATCGTGATGGTGTGAGACTATAAGCAGTCAAATTTCAGAAAAAAGATTAAAAATTTTGAAATACTATTTTTTTTTTTTGAAATTCATATATCATAACTGATTATCTTAAGATATTATAACTGATAAAAATGAATGTATTTTAAATCTATGGCATTTAATTAGATAACTCAACTGAAATGATGTTTTACAATGTGTTTGTGCCCATTGATGTAAAATTGTTTATGAAATATTTGTTGTTTGCCAGCCTGCTCTAAATTAAAGTACATCATTTCATAAGAGCAAATATTATCTGAAGTTACCTATTTTGTATGGGTAAAAAATTAAAATTTTAACAAAGTTCGCTTTATTTAGTCCTTGCAAGTGCAAGTTTTCCATAAGTTGGTGAAATATCATTTATGCATTTTTGTAGTTTGTACAGATTTTTACCATATAGATTAGTTCTAATTTGAACTAATCTATATTAAGAATATTCAAGTGTACATTATACTTATTCTTTAAGTTAAAAGCTATTATAGGATTTAGATTAAGGCTGGGGAGGGAGGGGGAATATTTTCTTTGTTTACACATTTTGCAAATAAAATCAAATTCTTTTTTTTTCTGGGTTTATGTTTTCTTTCGTTAAGCGTTAAGCTTATGAAGGGGCAAACCTGAAGCAAAGAGTATCACATTGCAATAAGTATTAGGTTTGTCTTTCTAGTAAACTTTTATAATGAATCAACACAAAGACTTAATTAAAGCTTCTTTTCAACTATTTTTTATCATTTAAATTACTTTATGCTTTAAAAATTCTTTTTATATGTATAATTATATTTAGGATAGCGTAATAGAAAAAAGTTAAGTTTTGCACGGAAATACAACTGTTCAGTATTGCTGGTATCTCAAGTATTACTGCCATTTATTCCCAGTAGGAAATAAATTCAAATTTCATTCATTTTGGGTTTATTTAAAAAAATATTATTAAAAAGTATTTTACCCAAATATTGACTGCTATGCTCATTATCTAAACTATTTAAAAATATAGTAAATAAGTACATGCAAGCAGCAAATAAAGTAATTTAGTAATATATATATGTGTTTCAAATTTGATTGTACAAAGCAATTTCTTTAAATTCAATTATTTTCTCTTTAATTATTAAAAGTTTGTCATTTTTTAAAAGTGAGTTTTGAAGTGAAAATGAGATTAGTGGAAATATGTAAGCGGGAGGGGGCGGGGGGTAACTTTATCAGGGGCATAATAACTGTTTCGATCAAAATGGCTATTGTGCCCTGTAACCTTGGATTTATTATTGGTTTATTTCTTTCTTTATTTTTCATTGTAGAATGGTAGGGAGAAGGAGATTGATGCTTTTAAAGAAAGTAGAGCAACATCTTGTCACAGCTTGCAAATCTCTCAGCTTCAGGAGGAGGTCATTGTTTTGCGAGCAGAAAATGCTGCATTGCAAGAGCAACTTGGCCGGCAAGAGACTGAACTCAACAGAACACGAGCTGCCCTCGCTAGTTGTAGAGAAGAAAGAGACAAATTTCAGAGGAGGGTAATACGTTCTATTAAAAATTTATTTTCTCTTTCTGTATCTGTTTTAGATCTGTATTATAAGCCTTCAAAGTTTATGGTTTATATCTTTCATTAAACAATTGCAGTGGTATCTTCCATTCTAATTCCTTAAAAAGATTTTTTTTAAATGGTAACTTTAAATTGAGAACTCCTATTTCAAAAACAGAATATTCTCTCCCCCCCCCCACAATTCACAAGAAGAGCATACTTTTTTTATGCATGAAATGCATTCTAGATTTTGATACAAAACTTACATTATTTTTATATTCATATCTGTGTGTATATATACATAATATATATATATATATATATATATATATAGTCAGGGTTCACACTGGGGAAAAATACAAGGTTGGATTCCCCACCTTGACCAAAATTTTAAGTGGGATTTTTAAAATTTAAGTGGGAACTTTTCTTTTTGTTTTTGTTTAAAAACTGTTATTAAACTGTCTGCATTCACAAAGGGCTGAAATTGTTCAATAATCCCAAAAAATGAAGAAGTTGTCAATCTTTCCCTCTTGTTGTTTTATATGATAAACAGGGTTCCCCAATTCTTCTTTTCATTAATGGGGATAAGATGGCAGTTGAAAACTAAAATACTCCATTTAGTTTGTAATGAATTATCAGTTTAGAATAGTAGTTTCGTTTCGCGGTGTTTTGGAAACGTGTCCGCTAGTTGCAGGAACAGCACACAAATAAACTTTTTTTGAGTGGGATTTCAAAAAGTATTGCGGGAATTGCATGACCGTTCGGCCTACCACGAACCCTGGTAGTTAAACCTCTCAAAAGCGACCACCTCTTGTTCCAGCGAGAAAAGCGGTCTGTTTGGGTCGTGCAGTTGTTCAGGGAGGCAGGTGTCCCTTAATGGAGTTTGTTTGGAAATATTCAATAATAACATTAACCAAGTGCAGAAGTGTCCAAAATAGATATAAATTAATTAGTTAATTAAACAAACATAAACACAGTTTTAAAGATTTTGAGATTACAAATGCTTTTTTCTCTTCTAACCCATTTCGCATTTCTCTTTCACACAAAAAAAAAAAACTACAATCAAGCATGCTTTTGACTCTCTCCCCCTTTTTTGCATGCTCGAACTTTTCTGTTAAACTTTCAGCAGGAAAAAATAGTCCATATTCATCAAGATTATAAATGTCTTTATCATCATAACCTGTGAAATGAAACAGCATGCTCATATTCCAGTCCTGGCATAAGCTTTCATCTGTGTCAGCACTTTCTCCAAAGTGTTTTGAAGACAATATTATTTCAAGTCAGCCATTGCTTTGCTGCAAAATCTGTATTTAAAAGTGCTTCCCCAATTTAAGTTCCTTTTTCTTTTATTAGTGTTCCACTATTGTGAATATGTGAACAAAACTGAAAGTTAAAAAATCCGGAAAATACCTAAATATAGAACCCCTTTTTGCATATGTCATTTTAAAAATGTGTGGACCTGTGGATATCACAACTAAAACACCCAGAATTGCACTTGGAAATGTGAAAAGAAATATTGCATTCCTGATCTCTTACCAATGTTTAAAATTAAGTACATATCCCCCACCCTCCAGGAACTATTGACTAATCAAGTTTTAAATAAAATTCATATTTGATTCTGACAATTGTTGCAGTTTTTAGTTAATTAGTTAAAAAGATATGGTTAAATATGGATGATAAATCTGAAAAAAGCAATTCATCCTTTTTAATCTCTTTTTTTAAAACATTATAGACCATTCATTAGTAAAAGGTATTAACAATAGCGCTTTTTATATTTCAGATTCAATTGTTTTGATTTGTGTTTCTACTTTTAGATTCGAGAAGTGCAAGCCAAATTAGCTAGTTTACAGTCACAAAGCTCTCAGGGCTCACAAACAGGTAGCTCTCCTACTAGAAGTAAAAGCCCACACATAAATCCTACAACAGGGGAAAGAACACCCACTTCTCGGGAAGATGTTCCTATTGCCAAAATGGCTGAACGAGTCAGATTAAAGAAAGTTGAGAGCGGTGACCGTCATATTTTAGGCTCTGAGATAACTAGCTTAGGAGTAAGTACATCTTATCAGTAATTTGTATATTTTTTAATGGATTCCTAAGAGTATTGAATTGTATGTAGTTGCAAAATGCTTTGAATTATCAAACTAGGTAAAATTAATTTTAAAAAGTTCATAAAATTACTTATTATTAGTTAAACTGGAGTTTTTATACTATTTTTTTTTTAATATTACTCTTTTTTAAAAAATAATGAAGGACTACTAAGAGTCATTTTTATTAGATAAAGCAAGTGAAGGAAATGCTTTATCTAATGATAAATGTCATAAATTATATGTCAATGAACGTTTAATAACATTATTAATAAAGTACAGTAAAAGTCAAGAGATAATAGATCTTTTTTTTGCAAATAAATTATGGTTATTCCAAAAATCTACATTTATATATGTATATATATATTGTGTTACATAAATGAAGTATAATTTATTATAAATTTCATAGGAACTTATGCTTATACATTTTCAATTTTTGTTTTACAGTTGTCAACAACAAAAATGGCGGAACACTTAGCTCAAAATGTACACGAAGAATCCCATGCTCAGGAAATATTCCAAACTTTATTTTCTACTGGTTCTCCTGTTCCTGAAAATAAAATTCGTGAGTTTGAAGTAGAAATGGAACGTTTGAACAGTCGGATTGAACATTTGAAATCACAGAATGATCTACTTAATTTAACCCTTGAAGAGAGCAAGGGACACTGTGATAGACTTAGTGTTCTCATAGGGAAATATGAATCTAATAACACTGCATTGCAATTGGCATTATCTTATAGTGATCAAGCCATAGAAACATTTGAAGTATTGATGGCACTTTTAGAATCTGAACAAGACCAGATACGTGCAAACTGTAAAGCTGTTGGTCTAGGTATGCACTTTTAAATGAATCAGAGAATATTTTTCATGTTTACTGGAGATCTGTATTTTAACTTTTTTGTGAACTAACAAAGCACTGATTAATAGATAAAAGCTTGCATTTATTAAGTTGTGTTTTGTATGCAACTATTTGGTTTTGCTGTTTTGTGTTTTTAACTGTTTATATATAAAAATTCACTCTTGATTTTGAGAAATTGTTTTCTCTATGTAATATGCGCATTGCAATCTACCAATTTTTTATGCTTTGAATTTGTGTATTCTAAATATGATCCTCATAAATTTGCTATTTTATTTCTAGCTTAAACATCTTTGATGTGTTCCACCCAAATATATGTACAATTCGAAGGTTAAGTTTGAATACCATAAAGTTGAAAAAGAATTAATACTTAAAGTGTATAATATGTCCCCTCCATATTTCAAAATAAAATTTTCACTTTTCAGAAAGAAACGGTTTTAATATCAGTCATGTTTTTGAAATTGAGTTCAAGGCAACTTTAATTTGATCAAATGTTTACCACAAACCTCAAATTGGTAGACTATTCGGGAGGATACATATAATGTGTAAATTTACATTATCTTGAATGCAAAAGTTAATGATTTAGTATTCCTTTTTTGATATATATATGTATATACAGTATGAACAAAGAAATAATCTCGAGAAAAGTTCTTTTTAATTTATGTGTTGATTTCATGCTAAATGCGATGTAATCTTGGGTAAAGGGACTCAAAACTTTGGTAGCATTTATTTATTTAAAAGTTTTGCTTTGCTACTAGCTTTACATTTATGTGAGAAATTATTAAATTTCGAAAGCTTCGTTCTTGCTTACAATTATAGAAATACTACATTAAACATCATTTATTTCACACTATGCATGTGTATTTTCTTAAAAACAACAAATTGTCACAAAGATTTAAAAAAAAAAGGACAAAAAACTGCTAAAATATTTAAATGTCATTTTATTACCCCCCCCCCCTAAAAAAAGATTGTTTTTTTTGAATTTTTAATCATTAGAGTGTATACTTCTTGTTTATTTTTCAAAATTTTACATTTTTAATGCATGATAAAACTTAATTATTTATTTGCATGTTGCAGTCAAATCTGAGGGTGAAGACCAGGAAAAAATAATGGAGCTTTTAAAAGAGTCACAAGAAAATAGGAAGTCTGCTGAAAATGTTGCAAAGCATTTTCTTCAGAAACTAGATAGAAGCTATGGAATTTCTCCTCGGATTGGAGGCTGCCACATTAGTCCATGGGAAGATCTTTCATCACATAGCCACACAACGAGGTAAATAGTTTTGATCTGTATTAATTCTCTTGATCCACTATTTCAAAGAAAGTGTTTTGATCCAACATAGTCGATATTTGTCATATTCTTTTGAAGAGCTCAAATATTAAGACAAATGCTTTTATTTGAATATTACCTCCCCTCCTCCTTTTTTTTTTTTTTGGAGTTTGTATTGCTCCTCTTAGCAATTAAATAAGAATTAAACTATGAAAAAATTAAAGCTGGAAGAAAAACTCATTAAATCAGTAGTATTCTTTTCTTAACCGTCAGTTTTATGTTTTCGAATATATTTGAATTTCTATGTATTTGTAACCAAAGGTTTTCCAGTGTAGGTTGTACTTTTTTTGTCATCTCTGAAGGAGCATTTAATTGTTTGTCATTTTATATATTGTAGTATTAAAACACATTGCAGTAGAAATTTTATAACATTAATTCATGTTTGCTTTTACATATTCACTATGCATTTGTTGAAATGTTAATGCATTAATACTAAACTTTACTGTGCATTTATTTATTTGTTTGTTGCAATTTAACTGTCATTATGTATGATTTTCTTAATAATATTCATAGTTCAGAACTTTTCCATTTTTATTCATCATAAAACATGTGTGCAATATTTTCCCCTCAGTACTTCTAGTTCTGTGTCAAGTAGCTGTGATGGAGGGGAATTCTCAAAAGCAGATGAGCGCCGACTTCGAGATTACATCATCCAGTTGAAAAATGATAGGGCGTCTGTTCGAACAACCGTGGTTGAACTGGAGAGTATTCATGTTGACCCTACAAATAAAGATCCACCTACAATTATTGATGCTCAAAAGTTGGATCTGGAGAATGCCGTCCTCATGCAAGAGTTAATGGCCATGAAAGTAAGTATTGCTTCAAAAACATTTCTTGGTTTTTTGTAACTCTTGCATTGTCCATCATTGCTATAGCAAAATTTCAATTCAGTATCAAACTCATATCAAGTGGTATAAAAATGCATCAAAAACCTCTTTTAAATCAAAGCAGGGAAAAAAAGACACACATTTTGCAATTATTTGTTCCTTATTCTTCTAATATTAGTTTAACTAACTTTCTAACTTTAGTTTACATAATAAATCACCTTTGCACATTTAATTAATGATGCAATATTTTTGAAGAATGTATATTGTATATGTATGTGTATATACATTTTTACATATGTATGTACCCACACTTATTGTTGAACTTAGTTAATATGAGGAGAAAAATATCTAGAAATTCCTTGAGGTGAGTGAACAGTATGTGTAGTTTCAAGAGTGCTGGATGTCACTTATAAAATATTTGTTGGAAATATTGTTTCTGTTGTTTTGTTCTTGCCTTCTACTTCTTATTTTATATCTTTTATTTCTAAATAATGATAGAAATACTGAGTACTAAAAATCGTAATGTATAAATAGATATAATTAATATATTTTTAAAATATGAGATCAGAACAAAATTAGCAAATGTTTCGTTTATTTGAATAAAAATGTTATTTGGTTATCTCATTTTACTCTTCTTCCTTTGATCAGTTTAGGACTTTTACACTAAACATTTTGTTCAAAATTTGCTTAAAAATAATAATAATCATTTGCTATTTCTTTATGGATGGTAATTTATAAAAGTTTAATGTTCTAATTTCCCTTAATGTGAAAATACTGTGATCGTTTTTAAAAATGGCATTGTTGTGAATTTTTAAATCACATTTCTTACATATATTTTACGACAATATTTTAGGAAGAAAAGGCTGAACTAAAAGCTCAGGTATACTTATTGGAAAAGGAGAAGACATCACTAGAACTTCAGTTAAGCAGTAGAGAAGCACAGGAGCAAGCTTATTTAGTTCAAATTGAACATTTTAAAAGTGAATTCCAAGAACAAATAGAATTAGTTGAAAAATTAAAGGTGATAATTTTATTTAATTTATATAACTAATATTTAATTAATGTTTTGGAGTAATATGAAGGTTTTAGTTCGTGTAACAAAATAGTGAACCATTCCTTTTTTTTATTCTTGTTTTTTGTTTAAAGGTTTTGTTTGAATATGATTGATTACATAATAGAGAACACAGCATAAGAGGTTGAAATGCATAACATTAAATATATTACAACATGGTTCTTAAATAACTCGGTGGCACGACAGCCCATTGGTGGCCATGTGGCTTACTTTGCCCGTCCCAGTTTTCGAGACCTAGGGCCTTGGGGTGCAGAAGCAGATGTTCCGGTCAAATGATCTGCCTAACTTGAAACCCCAGGGATTATTTCCCAAGCATGCTCAGTCCCCTTTTTATCGACCCCAAAGGGATGAAAGGCTGAATCGACCCTGCCCAGCCCGGGAATCAAACCCCGCACCCAGTAGCGCGGAAGGCTACTACTCAGCCGCTGGGCTGAGTAGTAGCCTTCTAACCTCTTAAATAACCATTTAAAAGGTTCTTGCACCACTGCTAGGTGGTGCTAGCAAAGCCTGCTCATGACATATATTCAAAAATTTTTAGTATTGATATTGAGCTAGATGAAACATTATTACTTGTTATGTGTTTTTAATCAAGGGGAAATATTTTGTTTTGCTTACAGAAATTATATGATTTGTAGCAAAAGTTTCCTTATAAATATAACATACAGGACTTCTATTGAGAATTGATTAAATAAATAAATAAATAAACAGCCAAAGTTTCCATATAAATATAATATAAAAGACTGTGATTGAGAATTAATTAAATGAATAAGATAAATAGATAAAGTTTAACACCACAACATGAATAATATATTATGTTAAAATTGAAAATACAATTAATGCTTCTTAAGGGGTAAATATTAAAGATTTTTTTTTTTTCAGTATTTATTATTTATTTATTTATTTTTTGGTGTCAGGTGGAGCACAGGTAGGGGAAGGGTTTTGGGCTTAAAAGCCATCCCAGAACCGATGGGTTTAAGCCTATTGTCAATCTTTGTACTTTAATATATACACTGTATATATTAAAGTAATTAGACCCCACACCCAAAACAAAATTCTGGTTGTGGCATTTTTTTTTTTGTATAAGAAGTATGATTATATGTTAAAACGAATTTCCAAACCCTTATAAGAGATTTTGTCAACATGTAGATATGCAGATGCTAAGTTCTGAGAAGCAGTGCTAATATATATTTTTTTGGTTTCAACTGATTAACTTCAGTTTAACTGAGGAAGATTCTGTTCCTAAAAGAAAATTACCAGCCCCAAAGGCAATGAATACATAGCCTAAAACTTTGTTGGGAGAAATGATTTGATGCTAGATAAAAAGAGCAGATACTACAAACTTTTTGTTTTGTTGCAGATGCAACACAATTGCTAATGTAATGCGGATGCTTTGAATGCAGTTTCTCGAATTACAGAATGCACTGGTAACATCAACTCATCAGGAATGTATAAAGCAATGAATCTCTTTGGGAATTTATTTAATTGCATTTCAACTAGATATTTCTCTGTATACCTGTTATATTGAAGCACATAAAAACCAATCTAATATGAGCTACAACTTTTGCAATTTTGGCATAAATGCTGGTTTGATTGAAGTTTTGTAGAGGGAACCATTAAGAATTGTTGCTTTATAGATCATTCACAGATGATATATAAAGTAGAAAGAATGTCACTACATTTTGTATGTTGGATTTCGGTCATTAAATGTTTTAATATCATTTTGAAGTAAAAACTTCAAGGCCGTTTTTTTCCAACTTGTCGACAGTTTATCAGCGCACATTTTATAAGTAGAACAAATTCAATGAATTCATTGTAAAGTTTAATAATAGCAATTTTTTCAGAAAACTCTATAATCTTGATATTTTTATGTTTTTGTAGAATTCTAGTTTAAATCAAAAGAGTGATGGTAGCTTCAAAACAAGTGAGAGTGAAAAATTGATTGAAGCTACAGAAAAAGTTAGCAAGTTAAAAGCTAGGATACAAGACTTAGTTTTAACAATGGAGAAAGTTACAAAAAATTCAGAAATGAGTGCTCAGCAATCTGTTGAATTTGTTAATGATTTAAAGCGTACTAACAGGTAAGCAAATTTTCTCATTAATCTACTTTAGTGTAATGTTCGCATGTCCTATAATTTGAGAATTAATGTTATACCTCATTTCAGTTCCTTTAAAGTTTTTCTTACAACATGTTTGTTTATTATTTTAGTGATTAGATGAGAATACGTTTTGTTCCCATATTTTGTCAATATTAGTTTTTCCTATACTAATGGTTAAACTACGATATTCTTTTCCTTCTGTAACTCTTAATTTCTAATAATTATGAGTTTTTAATTTCTTCATGTGCTTTTTACTTAAATTATCATAATAATTATGATCATTATGAAGTAAAATAAAAAAATAATCTCTTGATATCATTGAAAAAACTTTGTTTTAAATTTCCAGATCTCTATGAAAATGTTATGAAATTAAATTATGATATGCCAAAAAGATTAAGAAATTTGTTTCAATTTCAAGTATAATAATCTGATTGGAACATGTTTATTGTGTAGTTAAAGCTGTTTTTTGAACAATATTTTACTATGAGCTAAGAAATTATTATTTAACCAACCTCTGATTTTATCAGTAAATTGTACTTTTTTTATTTCATCCAATTGTTGTATGCAAATATGATACATTTTTCCTCAATTAGGTTTTTGTTTTGCGTGAAATTATATAATTCATCTTTTTGTCAACATAATAGTTTTCTTTATAACTCAAAGCGCCAAGTTTTTTTTTACATAATGACATTTTAATTATTTATTAATTTTTTGAAGAAAATTTTACTGATTGAATTTAACTTTTCATACAGTGCCTTGGTTATTGCCTTTGAAAAGGCAAAGAAAAAGCAGCAAACCAAAGTGAAAAAACTTGAATTGCAAATGAGTTCTATGACAGAAAGACATAATGCACAGGTATTTGTTAAATCTGTTTACATATATATATATATATATATATATTTAATTTGTATTATTTTCTACCCCTGTATTTATTTTTTAGTTTTTGCAATTTTGTAAACTAGAAATTTAAAAACAAATGAAGTAAGTTAGATGGAAATTATAATTTTCTAATTCTTCATGTTGAGTATTTTATGTTTTCAACTCTTCCCTGTTTTTAAGAGATTTAAAAATGCATAGAAAACTAATTTTTGAGTACATAAATTCAGGTTAATTTTTAGAAAATAATTGAACTGAGGAGAGTTTTTAAAAATTTTAATCACATTCCATTTTTATCTATATATCTCTCTTTCTCTTTTAACCTTTACTAAATGGGGCAGATGATGCTAAAGTGGTTTCCCCCATATGGGTAGAAATCATGGAGTTTTTTCCTCTTTAAAAGATTGGTACTATTGTTTGTGATGGACTTTCCACGTGGACTGAAGGTTTCTGTTCATTACTAGCGGCGGATCCAGAGTTTCAATTTGGGAGGGACGATTTCAAACCTCAATTAGGAGGGGCTAGTACCCCCCCCCCCCCCGTCCGAGCTTGAGAAAAATATTTATGCTTATGAGTAAATATTTTACCATTTTTATTAAATTCATTATATAAAACTGTTAATAAGTGGGTTGAATTTTTAAACAAAATTTAAAAGCCTTCACTTGGTAAAATCTGTTTAATTAACCGTATAGCTCATAAATTGTATCCACTTGCTACAAGACAGTATTTATGTAATGCATAGCTCTGAAAGTACAAAAATTTTGACATTTTATTAGGCTTTGTGATATTGTTTCAAAATGATAGTATTTTACAAAAATGTATTTAACATTTGTACATAATAGTTCATTTAATGGGCATTGTTCCATGTAGGATTAATTTTTATATCAATTGTGAGAAGTTCATACAGTTTTGTTCATCATTGTGATTTTCATTATGAAGATCGAATGCTTAATCTCGGATGAGTTAAACTATTTTCATGATTATTGGTTGTAAATTTATGTTAATTGTTGTTACAAATCATAAACTTTAAACCAACATCAAGAACATTAGAACACTGAAATGGTCATGTTTTAGAAGGCCCTTATGAAATGTAATATATTTGAAATGATTTCTTATCACTTTTCTTAACAATTATACCATTGCCGATAGCATTTCTTTCACAGAATCCTGTAACACTTTTTGATGAAGAGAATAAATACTAAGAAGATATTTTATCTTACTTATGTTTAATTAATTTTTATCACTAAAAGCTTATTCCTTGTGATCAAAGGCTCAACAATATAAAAAGCAGAAAAGATTAAAAAAGAAATGGCTCATTTGCTTAAAAAAAGAGAATGGCAATTAGTTTGCTTTCACTGTGTGAAAATGAAGGAATGGTCACTTATAAAATGTTTTATTTTTTAATTTATTGAGATTTCAGTTTTTAATGATACATTTACATTTGTTTTAAATGATTGATTTGTAAATTGGTATATTTTAATACAAATCAATTCTCAACAATGTAATCTAAATTAAAAAATATTATAGTACTGTAGAGAGTTAAACTATACTTACTTGAGTATATAACCCTTAAGCACTTATAAGCTTGCTAATGAAATGTAAGCATGTTGATGTGATGAATCACATTAATTTAGAATTGGAATTATAACCATATGTTAAACTTTTAATTTCCCCCTTTCAAAATTCTAATTGATTTCAGAACCATATACCAATAATTTGTGCTATTTCTAATCTTAAAGCTAAGACTTTTTTGAATGTTGCTCATAGGTGCGAATGTTGAAACAAAGAATAGCATTGTTAGAAGGGGATTCTGGACATCGTCTTTCACAGGCATCTAGTGTTGACATTCCTATGTAACAAGTTATGTTTTAAATCTTTCAACTTCCCACTGCAAGGGTATGTGATCTCCAACTTCAAATAAATACTCAAAAGACATACGTACCATCAGTTCAGTGGCATCGTTCCGGGTTACAAAATTTAGAGCTTCCAATTAAAGAATTGTTTGTGAATTGCTAAACAATATATCTTATAAATGAAACTTTAAAAAATATTATTTGAGTATTTCATTTTCTTAAACGTGTTTTCTTTTTTTTTATCACCTACAGGCTTTCATTTTTAGCATCATTTTAAATATCATTTTAAAATATACAATTTCCTGATTTTAAATTTAGAACACAATGGTATCCCTGTTATTTTTCAGTCTAAAAGAAATTATAAGTTGGTTAATTTTAAAGAAAAAAAAATATTTATTTTTCCATTTGAGTTGCATTTCCATCCACAAGTTACTTTGATATGAAAATGTTGATTATAATTCTTAATTACAATGATGTAAAATTTTTTTTTTAGTTAGCCTTTCAAGCTATTCTGAACTTAATTTATATTTATTCCTAAAACAAAATGTATTGTTTTTTCAGCCTTTCAGTAGATTCAGATATTATAGCTCATCAGTTAAATAATTTGGGAGATGCCACTGACTCCATAATAAATTTATGCCTTTTTTTGGAATAATGTGTGTGTCATTACAAGTTGTGCAAGCGCTAACCATTTTTGAGAGAATTGTCTCATTCTTGTAAAATAACTTTTCAACTTTATAAGGCAATAATAGTAGATTTGAACTTTGATGTGTATAGATTTTGAATTGATCCACATCTGTATATTCACCTATGTCTGAGAGATCAAAATGCATATTCCTTGCTATGACATAGAAGTATAGTTGAGGGCATGCCAAAAATAAATGATGTTTTGCAATACAAGTTATTATTTTTTTTGTAACTTATAAACTCATTTTGAAGGGTTAACTACATTTTGTAATAAATTAGTTCCCATTGATCTAGTATTATTATATAAAGGGAAAGGTAATAGTAATATATACTAGTGAAATATAAGTTTTAAAAATATATGTATACAGAGTGCAGCATCATAATTTGTTGATTTGAAGGGTCGGTAAATCGAAAGACGTAACTGGTATCATTCTAGTTTTTCATTCTCTGTATTGTAGTCATTGAAAATTTAAGTGTACACTGTTTGAAAATTATGTTTGAGACACTGTTTTCAAAATTATAATTAACAATAAGTAGTTTCCCCCTACTGGCGTGTGCCCATTCACCAGAGTTCTAAAGTTTCGGTTGACTCTTTCCAGAAAGTAATGTGTACATCCTGTATTGGCTTTTTGAAATTTTTCCTTCAGTTGAGAAAATATTCTTGGATGGTGGGTGTGTAAGAGGGATTTCAGGTACCCCCATAAAAAATTGCCTGAAGGTGTTATGTTGAGTGAGTGCACTGATCAGTGGTCACTGATTGAAAGAGCAACTGTTGAAAAAGTAAGCTTCTACGACAAAAGCATGCTGTTTCTTCCTCCAATGAATTATGGTTACAAAATGGGAAGGGGAAAACCTTACCTAGTTGCTCGTTTTTAATGGCCAAATCTTACTTCCTAGTACCGAATTTGAGTTGGCAAAATATAATTCTGCACCTTGGACATACATATATAAAATTGCTTCTACAAACTGCTATTACTTAATTTTTTTTTATAATTTGGTCTCGTTTTCAGGAAAAAAAAAATACATTTTTTACGATTATTTTTTAAATTTAGTTTACTACTTTTTAATTCTTTCTTTACTCTAATTAATGAATTTGAACAAGTCTTGTTTTATGCTGTCTATTTTTCATTTGATCATATAATTTTAAGATAAATTATTTCACTATGTATGCATGTATACCAGATTATTTTAACGCAAAATATATTTTATTGTTACAATCTCAATACAGTAAAATCCTGTAAACTTGTGCTAATATGGGCCAAAAAGTGGCCGAGTTTGAAATTGCCAGATTATGGGAAATAAAATTAAACAATAAAGTACAATTTCATCAGAAAATGCTAGCAGTACTTGTATGTACTGTTTTTGTTTGAAGGTACAACAAAGAGGAAATTGTCCAATACACTTAAACAAAGGAAAAGTACATACTTTATGACGGTATAGAGCTTTTATTACATGAAAATGAATGCACATAAATTTGCCTGAGGTAACAGCTTTCAAAAAAATATTTTAAATTATAAAGCTGTCTACATTGAAAATTAACAATCTGGATATGCAAAAACTTTATACTTTCTTGAGAAAAATGCATAGAAAGATGTTTTAAAGAAAGTTTTCACCCTTTCAGGGTGTGGCCGAGTTATCCTGATTGCCAGGTTTTCGAGTGGCCAAGTTTGCAGGACTTTACTGCAAAACAGAAAAGTTGCGTAGAGTTTTAAAAACTTGAAAGCCTATTTAATGTAGTAAAACATGCTTATTTGTTGAAAATTAGTAAACAAAAGAAATTAATCTGGTTTATAAATGAATTGAAATGACAGAATGTCTTATACAGTACAATTTAACACATTATAACACTGCTTTCATATTAAATCTGATTCCATTTCAATAAAATGTAATGTTTTTCTCTGTTCTTTAAATTATTTTTGATAATAAGTATAATAATTAAGAAGAATATTTTTCTTGTTTATTTATAGTTGTAGAACATATTTTTCGATAGAAATATAATGTGCCAAATAATAATGTTATTCTGCCTTTTTTTTTTTGACAGCTTAATATGTGTTTTATTTCCATTATCTTTTTAATGACATTTAGTTAATTTTCCTTTCTTGAAAGATAATGGCTTATTCATAGCATTTATTTTTTTCTGTAGAAAAAATAAAACATAAACATGAAAAAAAAATATTCATTCTATTTTTGGCAAGGAATGTAGCCTGTTCTTCCACCAAGAATTGTGTTCAAAACATTTCTTCAATGCATTAGTGTATTCATAAATCATTTTTAGTTGCAATATTTTATTTGAAAAATGTTATACTCTTTGCAATATTTTTGAACAATTTATTTCTTCTACTTAACCTTGAATTCCAAGATACGTTTTTAGTATATGTGGGGCATAGTCCATATATTTTCCATTCTAAAGTTCATATGTTGTTGATTAGGTGTGTAAATTTGAAATTTTAGAAAAAATTTTATGTATTATATTTGTTAGCTATTCTTCCTAATGTGTAAGATATACAAGAACTGTTTCTTATTGGCTGTTGTTGTGTTGTTAAATTTGTTTTTGTAATGTATAAAGTGCCATCTTATCCTAACTTTGTACAAAGTCCTCGATTGAAAGGGTAGAATGCTTTACCTCATTCTTCACATTCGTTAAAAACACAAATGATTAATGTAGAACATTATTTATGTAATATAAAATTGTAAATTACAATGGAAAACTGTCATAAATTTTTTTTTACTTATTGTTAAAAACAATTATGCTTTTTAAGTGATATATACCAGGTTATCGTGCCTAAATGAGATGCAATTTCCTATGTTTGTCCTATTTAGTGTGTATATAACCAGATTTAGGGTATATTGGCATGTAATTAAAACAAAGATTGAATGTTTTGATCATACTTAGATCATAGATAACTAAGATCATACTTAGTCTTTCAATGCTATACTAATTTGTTTTGGAGAAATTGAGTTTTTCTCTTTAATAATTTCAAAATAAGAAAAAGAGATAATAACATCATCACATTTAGATAGTTTTTTCACAGTTAAGGCAGTTGAACTTAAAATGAGATATCTTAAGTACAAAATGTGGCAACTGAGATGTGCTGTACATCTCGGTTAATCTCCTTTTTAATAGATTATATTTTTATTGAATTTTGAAATATGAATAATAGTATATTATTAATAAATAATGTATGTAGTATTCATATTTTAAGTAATTTACTTCGATTTTATGCTGATTGCTATTTCACTTGTGCATTTGAGGGTTTCAATGCATTTAGGGAATGTTAGTTGTTGATTATTAATATATTTTATTGCAATGCAAAGTTCCCTTACAAAAACGCTTTAATGTGATGAAGGGTTTTATTCTTGAAATGTTTTATAATGTTGCATTTACGAACCATTCTTGCAATAAGATTTCATTTAAAAGAACATTGTCACATTTATAGGTCATCACACTTAGGCACATTGACCTTTGCAGTTTAAAGCATTAGTTCTGTTATTATCTCAGTTGGAATCCATCAGTATCTAAACAACTCATTATTTATTGTTCAGAAGGGCATGCACAGGGATAGTAGGAATTGATTATAATAATATTTAAAATTACAAATTATGCTAAGTTGTAATGCAAAATGTGTCACGTTTTTAACCCCTATATGAAAAATATTTCCCCCCTAAACTTCTAACTGAGGTTCCTGCAAAAGGTGTATGTGATATGAATGCATATTCAAAAATAGGTTATACATTTTTTTAAAAACCGTTAAATGTTTATTTTTTTTTTAAAGTTTTGATAATTTAGGCTGTACTTTTGATGCTTCAACCTTCGTTTCTTTTGTTATTTCTTTATAATTCTGTAAGGAATAAAAAACGTAAGCAAAGCCAAAACTTACCAAATTTTTTACATGTAATTAATTTCTGTTTGTGCTGAATATATGTAAATAAAATTTTGAGCTATTACTAATGTGCATCTTGTTTTCCTGAATTTCTTACTCTCACAGTAGTGGCTCTACTAAGGATGTTAAATTTACATTAAAAAATGAAACTTTTGCAAATCCTAGTATTAGCATTTTTATTCCAAGTGTTTGTGCGTGGGGGGGGGGGGGGGGGGTGTTAACGAAACACCCAAAATTGCTCTGCCATTATGCGCTCTAGAAACACAAGTAAGGTGTCAACAGGGCCCGACTTGCAACTTTTCATGCCCAGGACACTTTCAATTTTCCCTGCCCGTTGTAATTGGTCACTTACTATATATATATATATATGCAGGTGTGTCTGTGTGTATATGTGCTACGGTCAATGAAATTAACTAACAATTACCTGTTATTATATGAAGAATTTCCATCAGGGTTATTATCAACGAAACTAATTATTTTACATTATAATTTTTTAAAAAGAAATTTAAATGATGTTATTAAAAACATTCCTGCCCCTTAGGAAGTTCCTGCCCAGGGCACAGGCCCGGGTGTCCGTGTGATAGTCAGAGCCTCGGTGTCAATTGTCTTTGATTAATGTTTTCTTTTATATTATTTAAATAAAATTTTCACGAGGGGCCACATACATATTAAAACGAGTACTAGCTCTAAATTTTCAAATACAATGCCCTATATTTGGTAACAGAAATGGGTTTTTGTGTGCTCAAATTAGTCTCTACACCGAATTTTATTGCATTCTGTTCATTAGAACAGAAGCTGTTTATCAGATAATGAAAATGAATCTAGCAAAACACAGTAAAATAATTTTTCCCGTTATTTTCAAAATAAATGAATTTTTGAGGTTCCATTTTATATTTTGATTAGTGTCACAAAGGTTTTCAACTTTATTTCACAATTCGTGTCATTTCAGTTTGCTATACTTTTAGTATAGCTGTAGTATAGGGACCGTATAGTAGCTATACAGTCCCTTTAAACAGTAGTAAAATAAATTTTTAAGTGTAGCACAAAAACTACATATTTTGAGCTGACATTTTGGATACCCTCATAAAAACTCATCTAGATTGATTTTCCATTAAAATATAATGTGGTTTCAGATCATATTTTTTTGAAAAATAAATTTTATAATTCATAAAAGATATTAATTTTATATTGTCGACCGGGAAAACAACGTTTCTACTGCTAGGTTAGTTCATATTTTTATACAGAAAAAAATCTTTACCATACCCATGGTAATTTAGTAATTATGTGCAAAAACATCAGAAAACTTTTAACATTACGAAACGCGTTTTTCTCAATTTAATTCGAAAGCAACGAGTCAACGGAATTACATGAAAATTAGCATACAAAATTAAATTTTGATGCTGAATGTAAATGTGACATAAAAAAGGGGGTTGCCATTCAAAATTTTAAAGTTGACGCTCATTTTAATATAAAGACAACCCTTAACAAAATTTTAATAACAGAATTTTATGAACTATGTTATTCCTGATAAAACGACGTATGTCATGTGTCGTTAGTGTAAATAATGTCCAATTACAAGGGAGCGTTCGTTCCCCCCCCCCCCCCCCCCCATGGTATCAATTCAAAATTTTACATGAAAATACTTTTACTTAATATACTATGTTGTTCTAATTTTAAAGTTTTTCAGTAATAATAGAGAGACTTTGTAGTTTTTTCACTTCTGGATTGTCTAGGTTGAGTTTTCATCTCTCGCAGAATTTTGTGTAGAAAAAGCCTAACAGTGCACAAGAAAGACGTGTTGAAAATTTAAACAAAATGATTGATGATTGACAACCTGGGAGGAAGTGAACAGCAGTTTTTTCACAAGCTGAAATTCATTTCTGATTCATGCTATGAAAGTAATCCGATGGAATGCCATAACACATCTCACAGGTGGTTCTGATCAGCAATTCTCTGAAATTTCCGAAATTTTAGAGAACCTGTTCCGAAAATTAAAAAAGAAAGAGAAAGAAGAGACAAAAGTGGATTTTCGAAAAAGTTTTGATTTATTAATCTTAAGATTTCTTTGACGAATAATCTCAGTGCTTTTCTTTCTGTTTTGGTATGAGCAATTATTTAATAATTTAATTAATTTAAAAACCAATAACGTTTCTGAAAAAAAAAAAAAGACTTCTGGTATTAATATTACAGTACTTTCATTTAATCACTTGGTTTTTTTGAGCTTATATATACATACGTAAGTATGGCTGGGGGGGGGGGGGGCTATAGTTATAGAGTTTATATTTTAAATTCGTGGTGGTGCATACGTTTTCCGAAAATTTAATGTGAAGTTCAGAATTTTTTTTTTGTTTCGAGAATCAACCATGAATCATTTACTGAGCTCCCCATGAATAAATAAACACCTTCAACAGTCGGACATAAATGTTACCAGAACCTGACTATTCGAAGAGCAACAGGACATGATCGTCGACTGTGATTTATCTCAATCTTCAACACAAATTACGACTATTTTATTATGTTTTAACCAGAAGACACAAACTAAATGCCTAAAAAAAAAAAAAAAAAAAAAAAAAAAAAAAAAAAATGTAAAGAAATAAAAATAAAGAATAAAAAAGTGACAGAGAAAACAATTAATAAATACTTCTTAGCTTGCTGATTAAAAAAAAAAAAAAAAAAAAACAGCCTCACTAGATCTTATCTCTGAAGATGAGGAAGAATTTGAAATACTTCCGTAAATGTATTGAGATTGATGAAAATCATCTATTTGGCAGAACTATTTGACATTGAAATCATGGATTAGCACTAATCTTTCAAGTTGTAAGGTAACTGGTAAGTGGGGAGGAATACTTTGACAAAGCGCTAGATCCTTCACAAAGAACTACTGATGCGTGCAAAGCTTTTTGTATATTCAAAACCATGCAGGAAAATTAAGGAAGAGCCAGAAATTTAATCAATATTACTCTCTTGCGAGAGACAAAGCGACTCTTTTGCGTGTTTAAAAGTCATGAATGAAGTATACTTACTTTTATACTAACATGTCGTCAGCAGTGTAATCTGTGTCAAAGTTATTAACTGGAGAAGGAATTGTTAAAAATGCTAGGTCTATTTAAATTTGTTTAATTAATTCAGGGATGATTTCAACTATCACTTTCGTGACGACTTTAAAAGTTGTTTTAAATGAATCATGCTTGAAAAATACTGCTTGATGTGCTTTAAGCATTGCTTAATGTGATAATTGCATTCCTAGTTCTAAACGAATTTACAGCATGAACAATATATATCTATACTGCATTCACAATGCAAAAGAGCCATAACTCAGGAAAGACGATAATGGGAGTGAATTCAGAGTTAAGTATGAGTTCTACTAATGGCATGTCCTATTGCGTTACTTGTTAAGTTACTCGGGATAATCCCAATAATAATCAGAACAGAAATGTGAGGTAGTTCCATACTAATCGCATGAAAATCGCCTATTTAGAAAGAACACTCGGTTCCTGCAGAGCACCGAAAGTGAGGCAACATTGACTGAGGTCAGTGTTTTGGAGGGTGACAAACTCTCGCGCGGCTGGTTGCTGCACTAAAGGGAGCTGGTGCACGTTAAATATAGCGTGGCTCCAATGTCCTCTAAGTGAAACGATGCCTGTGGGGGTGCCAATCCCAGGGGACGGTCTCTCATCTGGAAGCTGCTGGTTCAAAAAATAAAGAGACCTTTCAAAGGGCTGGAAATCGGACTCCTGCCTACAAGGGCCTCGTTAGACTCAGGAGCAGCGTACCCACCCTTCCTCGCCACGCGCGAGGACACGACAACAACCCATATAAAATTATAAACTTCAAAATGTTACTTCATTTTCGGGGTTTGAATAGGTTTCATGCTACCGTATGTTAGTTGAGTATGAAATGTGCAAATATTACAAATATTTCATTAAGTGTGAGCTCTCACTAGGGATGCACTGATAAGCAAATTGGTCGATTGACATTTGTTTTCAATTTTCAACTTTACTTAAATAGCAAAAAGTTAATTTCTGTGAGTAATGATTTATTTTTACCATATTCATATTTTAAAAAGTAACATTTTTCGGATTTTATTCAAACTTTGTGAACCAATTTCTTATTTATTGTTAATAAAATCACATTTTGTTAACCAGGTCTGAAAATTCTAACATTTAAGTAGTAGCCAGTGGCCAGTAGACATTTTGAATTTAGTAGCGCTATTTTTTATTATTAGAAGCCACTTTATCCAGGATTTTTATTTCGTATTATCGGCAAATTAAAGCATTATGCTAAATCAAGACTATGGAGTAAAGTATTGATACGCAAGAAATGTTGCAATATTGTATGCACTTTTTATTAAAAATAGAAGAAAGGAAATTTTAAAAAGTATGCATCAAACATCAACTTTTGAGAAAAAAAATTTAAAGTGTGTACATATAAATTTCCAAAAATCAAAAAATATTTAATAATAATAAATTTTTTGATGAATAAAAAAGTAGCAATTTAAAAAGTAAATTGTTATTTGTGTGTTGAAATTTTTGTATAAACAGTGAAAAAACTCAAACTGGACTATTCTCTCAAAAGTTTGAGGGAAGGGAGAACCAACAGACTTGCGTATTCTCATCTCATAACCCTTAACGTTTTTTTTCTTTTTGTTTTGTCTTAATACGATGCAACAAATATTTTAAAAAGTGAAAGCAGGAACATTTAAAAAGAATTTTTCTTTATTATTATTACTTTTTGTTTTGTTTTAATACGATGTAATAAGTATTTAAAAAAATGAAAGCATGAACTTTTTAAAAGAATTTTGCTTTATTATTATATGTATCATTATTACTTTATTTATTTTGATTGGAGGTAGGACTTATATCTTCATGTGTGTCTTTTTATCTTCAGACCTTTTATTTTGGATGGTCAGGAGGGGCAAATGCCTCCCCCCAGTTTGAGAAGTATGATGTATATGTGTGTATTTACATGACATCTTATAATGCAGATAATTACATTGACTTATTTCGGTGGTATCCACAAGGGAGAGGGATCATGGCTCAGATTGCACTATTGGAAATTTGAGGAAGGGGGTGACGTAAAAGGAATTTAAACAGGTTGCTGTTGTAAATTTCCGTTTCCTTTGTTTTTTTAACCGACTTCACAAAGGAAGGAGGTTATACATTCAAATTGTATGTATGTCGTTTTTTTTTGTTTGTCCACTCATAACTTCTCACTGAATGAACCGATTTTCATGATTTATTTTTTAATCGATAGAGGGTGGTTTCCCATAGGTCCCGTACTTTTGATTGACCATATCCGATAATTAGAAAAAAAGTTATGGGCGGAAACGTTTTTTTTTTTTGGTTTTTTCATTCATAACTTTTGACTAAATGAACCGATTTTGATGATTTTTTCTTAAATCGATAGAGGATCGTCTAACTCAAGTATCGCAAATCAATTTGACGAAATTTGTTTTTTTTGAAAAAACGTTACGGGTGAAAAATAAGTATTTTTTAATTTTAATTGGAAAGGCTTGGCTTGATTTTTCTTTGTTGGGAAAACTATTGATAAGTATAAAAGTCATTGTTAAAAAAAGCGTTTGTTGCCATTGGGATATAATATTAAAAGCAATAAGCAATTACAGCAAGAGTTTGACTGAAGGCTTCTATGAGGCAAAAATTAATCCAATCAGTTTGTTTTGCTAAAATCGATTTCAAAGCGGAATTTATCATAAAATGATTAGCTTTTAGTGAAATTCATTCAAAAAAGGTTTGCCCTTTGACATGGATTTTTTAAAAATATAGTATTTACATAAAAAATGTATTTACACTAAAAAGAAAAAAATTAAATAATTTTTATAAAAAAATAGAACCGACTTCAAATTATGAATTGCGCTAAAAAGTGAAAAATAAATTAATTCTAAACAACATCAATGTGACTTTTAAACATAGCTTTAGAAGTCGGTGCAAAATTATGAGTCTAATTACCATTACACCATTTGCTTCATACTGGAACTGTTGCTAATTCTGCAAAAATATATATATTTATAATTGATTCATGATTACAAAAGATTTTATCTATAATAATTTTGCACCGACTTCTAAAACTATGTTTAAAAGTCACATCTATGTTGTTTAAAGAATTAATTTATTTTTCACTTTTTAGCGCAATTCATAATTTGAAGTCGGTTCTATTTTTTTATAGAAATTATTTTCTTCTATATATTTTTTCTGAAATCATATTTTGATAAATGTTACTCAGATACTTTTCTTTGTTATGTTTTGAAGGGGGGGGGGGGAGTACACCTTCCCTCTATGACGCAATTCCCCTGCTTATTGTTAATAAATTCATTCAGGATTTCGTTTTTGGTATACTTTTCTCCACCAAACCCCTACCTGTTAGCCGAGGCCTTAGGATTGCTTACGCACGGGGAGGGTCTATGGATTTTACATGCACATATCCCCAAGTATGCATGGTGGTCTTCAGTGGGTATCGAACGCGTGACCTTCCAGGTGGAACTCCGACGTGCTAACCACTAGGCTACCAAGGCCCCGTTTTTGGTATACTAAAATAAATTTTAACAAAAAATAATTCTTCGCTGATTAATCGACCAAAATTGGCCGATTATAAATATTTAGCAAAGCGGCCGATTGCCGATTACTTCCAATTAATTGGTGCATCTCTAATTCTAATTTTTATTTTTTTGAACTAAAGCGTTGCATACCAGAATATGTCATTTTCAAAGTATTTCAAGACTGATCAGTCACATTTGTGATGAATGAAGTCGGTACTAAGTACCCGTGTTTTATTATTGCCATCAATGATAAAAATACCATGTTATAAAAATGAATTGTGTTGAATGTGAAGCTTTTCTATAATCGAAGGAGATAATCTTGTTCTCTTCTTGTAGTTTTCCTGTGGCTGGATGGTTCAGATGCTTTGTAAAGCAGACGTCTGTGCATTTGCTCTATCCACATAAGTTGCAACCTTCAAATAAATGTTAACAGATTTTTATTAGTTTTATTTCATTATAAAAAATTTAGGTGATATTGTATTTGTATTTCATCTCATAAAACAACAAACGAATTATCATCGTACATTTTTTAAAAAATAATGACGTTCAAACTCAGCCCTAATTTTAATTTAGATATAAGATTTGGAAACATCTTGTTTAGGCTTTTCATCAACCTGTTTTGTTTAAATCAATTTAGCACTTACTAATTATCTTTTATCTTGAGTGTCAACATGTTGGCTAGGCTTTACTTTTCTTTTTGCTTTGTTTACATCAATTTTGCAGTTCAACATCTTGAGTGGCAACAATTTTTTTAATGATTTCCATAAAATTCTTGGTATTTTTGTGAGGTTGTCACCAAATTTATGAAACATTTTCAAATATTTTGGCGCTAAGATTTTATTTCTTTGGCATTTCCAATTTAAACAACAAAAAGTGCTAAAGGTACTGGGCCTGAATGAGAATGCGCATTCGATTATATTTAAGGCATATCTTGACATAAAAGGAGGAAAACCGATTAAATGTATTTATTCTTTCAATGCGAAAATTTTGCTAACAACAAAATAGATTTTTTTATGCATTAGGAAATATTTAGGATTTTTATAAATGGATAATTTTTACTGCAATGGGGAGGTCCCCTGCAAAAAACGCTTTAATATAATGGAAGGGTTTGCTTGTTCTTCCTAAGATGCAACTGTTATTGCATAGTACTTATGTACTACTCTTGCAATGAGGTTTCAAAAAAAAAAAAAAAACCCACACATTTGGGGGGTTTGGCGTTCGTTCAAAACGGCTTCACTTCTTTTTACTTAAAATCTAAAAAGCACCAAATTCTACATTTCGGCGGAATTAATGCAAAATAAACGAAACAATTTAAGAACAAAAATTCCGAATTTGCCTTATTTGGAGATTATCATGAACTGCACTAAAGTATTGTGCGAAAAAAGTTGGAAAAATTCGATGGTCTACTGTATTACATACATTAATCTCAAATAAATAAATAAATAAATAAAAATCAAAGTTTGTAGTATATGTGGGCTAAGTACGGTTTAAGCTCAGATAGTTTACGAAAGCACATATGGGATAGATCAACACCCCCTGAAGTTGGATAGATAGATTCTTTCACACAGATGGCACTAAAGAGTGAATGGCAAAAATTGTCTGAAAGTTTCGAAAGAGGCGAGGCTGGATATAAGACGATACAGACGTATAGTTAATAAAATAATTTTTGAAAAAAAAAAAAAAAATCGAACCGACTTTAAAGCAAAGCAATTATAAACTGCTCTAAAAATTAAAAAAGAAATCAACTCTTTAACAACATCGACACCACTTTTAAACACAATTTTTGAAGTTGATGCAAAATTATTATAGATAAAATCGTTCTATAATCGTGAATCCATCAGAAATAGGAAAGGCCCAAAGTTTGCAACTGTTCCTAGGTAAAGTAAGTAACACATGGTGTGATGGTAATTTGCTTTCATAATTTTGCGCCGATTTTAAAAATTATGTTTAAAAGTAGCGTTGATGTTGTTTAAAGAATTAATTTATTTTCTTTTTTAGGGCAATTTATAGTTGCTTTGCTTTGAAGTCGGTCCTATTTTTCCCCCCAAAATTATTTTATTCTTTTTAGTGTAAACTCACTTTTTTTATGTGTGTGTTGTGAATACTCTTTTTTTAAGTTTTCTTCCGGAGTAAGATTACCGCTCTATGTCCCTTCACTGTATTCGAACCTTGTACACAGGATTCAAACCCACTGACCTGAGAATCGTCGTTTCGGCTGACCATGCTACTGGGCGGGGCAATTATCAATAGTTGAAATGCTTTGCATTTTTAACAAGTGATACAATAAAATGTGTTAACAACTCAATAGCAATGATAAAATTTTTTCACTGTTAGAAGTAGTGTCTGTTTTTGCAAGGCATTGCGATTGGCGCTGTGAATTGTGGAATACTAAAGCCATTAATGAACTTCTGTATGCGACTTCCATGAAAATTTACAAGTTGTTGCAACACACAGTTTTGGATTTTACTATATGTAATATAATGGGCATATTTAATCTAGAACTGTTGAAATTTATCTTCAATTTTGTTTAGAAAAACTTGATGGATGAAGCGTTTGATTATTTTATGACTGAAGTTGTATTGGTAATTGACTATTGTATTTAAAATATTGTATTAAAACATCATGACTGAATGGAATAAGAAACATTTTAAAATATTTTCTATTTCATAGAATTATTTTTTCCCCAGTAATATCAGTGAAAGAAAATCTTTTTTTTTTTTTTTGTCCGCTATCACAATTTATTTTCTAGATTTAAAAATGTTTAGGTGAACGAAAAAATATTAATGAATGGAAATGAAACTTACTCGTAAAGCGTTCTGGTAATACTGTGCCGTTGCGACAAGTTGAATGCTACTTAAAATGCAAAGTCCACCGAAAACAGCCGAGGAAAAATAATTTTGACCATTCAGTGCAAAAGCTGGAAAGTTAAACAGTAAAAATTACTAACCAGAATTTTTTTTCTAGTTCTTATATATTTTTTAAATTAAAGATTTGAGAGCTAGCTTCGACAGGATAAACAAATGAAAATGATTATCTTTTAGTTGATCAGTTTATTTATTAGCATGCCATTCCTATTCTTCACATCGTAAAGTAACTACTGGTGTCAGAAGCTTATGTAACATGAACTTGTAACAGTCGCCATTTATGGTTTCAGTGGTACTTGTTTACAGTAATTAAAATTCGAATCATTTTAAGTACAAGCTTAGCTTCAAAATTACACGATGAACTTTTACTTTCTTTTCCCCCTTCCCCATTTCTCAAAAAAAAAAAAAGTCTTATTTTACTTTTGGGTTAAGGCCTTGCATACAATACCTACAACGCTGTGCCAGCATTGTAATGCTACAAGCTTGCACAATTCATTGTATACAATGCTGGCGCAGGCATTCTATAAAACGTCAGGCATTGTATTGAGTGTCGGTTTTTATATATTGACGTAACATACATAATTAAAAAAAATATATGGTTCAAATTTCGTAATACTTCTCATGCAAAACTAGCACTGAGCCAAATTACAAACTAGAACTTCAACTGAAAGATCTGTTTTCGGCTACTACAACCGTCTTACAGCTGAAGAAGAAACTCTGCTCTCAGTAAATAATCCCAAGTTTTTAGTCACTGATGTTGCGATGTTTCGTTTTAATTACAAAAGTACTTTTTCATACAAAAAAATTAAAACGTTATGAAGAATAAAAAGTTTTGCATGTAAATTTTTCATCAAGTACATTCACATTTCAAATGAAGTTTCGAACGAGCTTAGTAGAACTATAAATATCTTTTAATTAAATTATATAAAATATCTTACTCAAGTAAAACATTTTATATAATTTAATTAAAAGATATTTATAGTAAGAAACTGTAATTCGAGACCTTACTTGAGAAATTGTTGTCCTGTGTTCAACTGTGTAAGCAACCAAATACAGCACAAGATCTCACCACGGTAAATTGCAACTTGTAACAAAAGAAAGTTGAAATTTGATTTTATTTCACCATTGCGGTCTATGGACGAAACACTATGACTTGGGGGGAAAACACTGTATAGTTTTGGTTTCTTGCCCAGTGCTTTCTTCTTTTATTGAACTCAATAAAAAGTACTTTCGGTTTGAGCTATAACGCCCTTGGGACTAAGTTATACCGATGGCGTAGGGGCACAAATGTGCACAAATCTTTACTAATTTTTCTGTTGAACATTTTCAAAGTTTAGTGTTGCATAAAAATTAAAAATACTAATTTGTTGTTTAATAATTCTGAAACCTTGGGATTGTGTTACATTAAAGCTTTTATTTTATTTTATTTTTAAAAAGAAGCTAATAGGTGCTATTTTTTTAACTGCTTTGCTAGTCATCTTTCAGTTCATACACTTACCTCATTTTAGAGAAAAATGTCAGTAATAATAATAAATAAATAATTAATTAATTAAACAGCGTTATAGCGGAAACTTCTTTTGCAACCATTTTCTGATGGTTATTTTATTTGTTCAATATTTTTACATCACGTAAAGTTTCTTACCTTGTTTGTTTAGAAAAGAAAGAATTGTGTAGACTCCAACCGCTATGCCTGATACTACACTAAATGACATTCCCAGTATCTTCAACCCTTCTAACGTTGTATTGTCGTGGTACTTCTCTAGTTTTCCAAACAAGTGCAACGTGTATAACGAGCAAGTTCCCACTGAAATACACCCTGTAAAAAGAAATGGAAAACTCTTTTTACAGCTTTATGTATACACACACACAAATACACAAACATATATATATATATGTAAAATTTAAATTGTTCGCTTTTGTTTTTGGCTACCAACTTGTTTTCCATTACCAGTTCCAACGCCCTTTCTATTACATTGAATAGTTAATGAGAAATTTCTAGTGAGAAAGCTTTCTTAAATTTCAGTATTTTTTTCTCTCTATCTTACAATTTTGTGGAGATTTTTTATAGTTAATTTAGAACTTAGATGTTTTTCTTTTTTCCTTTTTAATTTGATCTTTAAATTTGCAACTATTTATCGGACATTATTATCGAAATAAATATAGTTTCGATGAATGTTATGTATTTAGCTTGTTTAATTAACAGTTGGTAATTGATTATATTTTACTCTGCTGTTGCTCAAAATACATTACAAAATTCGATTAATATTTAAGAGCTATTTTAGTGACAAATATGATTTTTATTTGTCATATCATATTATTATCCTTTATTTTCAAATTATCATTGCGTTGTGCCTATAGATGCGGATCGATTTAATACCCAGTGAGTAGGGTATTTGTAAATATATATTTATTCTTGTCTTGAGTAAATACCCAAAATCAGGGTATTTATAGCTTTTAGTCATTTTTAATGCCTTTAACGATGATTTGTCTGGCTGAAAATCTTAGAATAACTTAAATATTTTAATTTATACAAATAAACTTTTATCTTAAAACAATAACCACAGAAAAATTTTGACTACTTAGATGAAGAGCTGTATTTTTTTGGACTTTGTTGCAGTATAAAATATTCTAAAAGGGCTTGCACGTTTATCAGAAAATAATATTCGTAACAACAGACTGTTTAGCGATAAACTTTCTGCAACAAATTTCTTGAAACCTGATTAAATTTATCTATTTCTAATAACATATTTCTGAGAAAATTTTCTCATCTAATTATAATGTTTAAAAATGAAGAAGAATAATTGTACGTTTTTGGTGGGGATGAAAGGTGTCACTTTTATCGTGAATATCAATTCATCTAGTTTTTCTTACAGGTGGTTAAAATCACGCAATGAAACTGATGAGCTGAAATGTTAAATTAGGGAAGAATTAAACCACTTTTAAATAAAAAACCCCTAAAAACAGTGATTTTAGTAATAAATTATATGCTCAATTAAATGAATTTTCCTTTTCAGTGACTAATAAATCAAGTACGGTAAATATAAACAAAAATTCCTTGTATCATAAATATATATATCATTTTTTTACATTGGAAATAAATATAACCATTTAATTTTCAATAAAAATTCATAAATTCTTAGATCTTAAAGAATTTTGGTATTTACTCCAGGTATTTTACCTAATTGATAAAACCCCGACCGTTTTACATCAATAATTTTGCCGACCTGTAGCAAAGACATTTAATTTTTAGTTTTTCCAAGTATGAAAAATTTCTTCTAATTTTGTACTCGTTGCATTTTTAAAAATTGTTGTAAAAGTAATGTTCATTTAAGGTCTTTATATTCTTAGAAAAAGCTTTCAATAATTACTTTAACTGTTTATTATCTGTATATATCATGGATTCATTAAAACTGAC
Organism: Octonoba sinensis; assembly: GCA_038502835.1. Classification (NCBI taxonomy): domain Eukaryota; kingdom Metazoa; phylum Arthropoda; class Arachnida; order Araneae; family Uloboridae; genus Octonoba; species Octonoba sinensis. The sequence continues at coordinate 65,399,478 of CM076600.1, read as the reverse complement.
AATAGGAAGAAATGATATTGTAATAAATGAAAATCTGTACCCGAGCGCTCTAGTATCTCGTCCATTTTTCGAGTTTTTCAGATGAAGTTAAAAAATAAACATTTTTTGTACTACAAAACTAGACGTTTTCGTACGAACCTTTGAATAACGATACCCGATGAGAGCTTTAAAAGTTCGGAACCCTAATGAGTCATTCCATTTCAAATCAGGCAGGCAGGTCCGAAACTTGTCACATAACCCTCACACATTTTTTTGAAAAAATTACAGTAGTTACAACTAAGGGACATATAAAATATCCCAAAAGCATTTTGGAAAAAAAAAAAAAAAAAATATTTCTCTAGTTACAGACGTTTAAAATTTGGGACTAAGTTGGCCGTTTTCAGAAAATCAGCAAAACACTCACTTTTAAAATGGCCACTGTTTCAAAAGTTTTTAACCGATTCGAATGATTTTTTTTCTATAAATAATGAAAGGATAGTATTTTATTTAGGCACTAATTTTAAAAATTTAGTTGGATTCATTGATAAAGAAAAAAAAAGTGTTTCTGAAGTGAAAAAATAGTGTTTGTTCCGACTTCATGATTTTTTTTTCTTATGAAAGAAATTTATTTATGACAAAACAGAGGTGGCGATCTAAAGTGCTGTTATGGAAGTTTTGTATCAAATTTTATTGTAAGCATGAGATGCATATCCTCTCAGAATTTACATTTTGAAATTTGAAAATGTTCAAAAATTACGATTTTTGAAGTGTGATTACTCAAAAAAGCCATTTTTTAAAAATCTGAAAATCTGCTCATTTGTTGCCTTTAAAGTGCTTAATGAGCTACTATCAATTATATTGTGTATTTTTGCCCCAGATATTTTATATGAATTTCAAAAATGGCCTTTTGTGCGTTTCTCAAAAAAGCCAGAAATTCAAACTCGTTCTTATTTAATCACTTTAATATAATATTTATTCAATATTTATTAAGAAATATACTGTATTGTTACACAATTACTACAGATAAATTGTACTTAACCTTCTTAGAACTTAAATAGCTAGTAGCACAAAGCGTAGCTACTGTGATTTAATGCATGTTATTCTGTTCAACCCAATTACTAGTTTCAAACTCACACGCTTTTTATCAAGTACCAAGCAACAGCAAATGTAAAATTTATTGTAGGAATACAATCAAAACATTATTGGCTATCCTACAATACTGCTAAATAGTAAAAATCTCTAAAATAGTAATGCTTACATGGGGCGTACGAGCAAACAAGAAGTGGAAAACAGTTAGAAAACTAACAGCCTCTTAAACAAATATAACTCAGTGCATGATTTCTAAATAGGTAAATTTATTGAAAGTGTGAATGAGAATTATTGAATGGGGCAAATTAAGAATGTATCACCGATGGTTTAGGGACACTATCGAATAATTTGTACACAGATAATCTAGAACAAATATTTCAACAGCCAGAATATACAACAATACCACAAGAAATATAACACCATCTGAACCCTCCTAGTCTTTGCATTTTTTTGGTAGTAACGAGTAGAAGATGATTCAAGAACTTGATTCTACTTATTTAGCTTTAAGTACATAATTTCATATGCGTTTAAAACTATGTATATCAGTGTTGTAACATATTTGATGTAAAGTGAGCGAGTTTAAAACTAGCAATTGAATTGAACACAATAACATGCATTAAATCACAGTAGCTACGCTTTGTGCTAGGAGATATTTAAGTTCTAAGAAGGTTAAGTACAATTTATCTGTAGTAATTGTGTAACAATACAGTATATTTCTTAATAAATATTGATTAAATATTATATTAAAGTGATTAAATAAGAACGAGTTTGAATTTCTGGCTTTTTTGAGAAACGCACAAAAGGCCATTTTTGAAAAATCATATAAAATATCTGGGGCAAAAATCCACAATATAATTGATAGCAGCTCATTAAGCACTTTAAGGGCAACAAATGAACAGATTTTCAGATTTTAAAAAAAAGGCTTTTTTGAGTAATCGCACTTCAAAAATCGTAATTTTTGAACATTTTCAAATTTCAAAATTTAAATTCTGAGAGGATATGCATCTCAGGCTTACAATAAAATTTGATACAAAACTTCCATAACAGCACTTTAGATCGCCACCTCTGTTTTGTCAAAAATAAATTTCTTTCATAAGAAAAAAAATCATTAAATCGGAACAAACACTATTTTTTCACTTCAGAAACACTTTTTTTTTTCTTTGTCAATGAAGCCAACTAAATTTTTAAAATTAGTGTCAAAATAAAATACCATCCCTACGTTATTTATAGAAAAAAAATCATTCGAATCGGTTAAAAACTTTTGAAACAGTGGTCATTTTAAAAGTGAGTGTTTTGCTGATTTTCTGAAAACGGCCAACTTTGTCCCAAATTTTAAAAGTCTGTAACTAGAGAAATAATTTTTTTTTGCAAAATCCTTTTGGGATATTTTATATGTCCCTTAGTTGTAACTACTGTAATTTTTTCAAAAAAAAAAAAAATCGGTGAGGGTCATGTGACACCCTCTGCCTGATCTGAAATGGAATGGCTCTAATGTAGCTAGTGCAGGGGTCGGCAACCTTTTGAGTCGGAAGAGTCAAAAATTACAATTTACAAAATTTCAAAGTTTTTAAAGAGCCACAAAATTTTTTCTTGCCAACAATAAATAGCATTTGCATAAATAAAGTTTTTTGATACAAAAAACTAATCTATTTATTCATAAGAAAAAATATCCATTTACTCATAAGTAGTGTAAGTAGTGTTTTTCACAACAAATTAGATAATATATATATATGGCATCAATTAGAAAATTACTTATTATATAATTAAAAAATTAAAGCAATTAAACATTTACTCACAACACTAACCTGTACTTCAATAACAAACAATTGAGCAAACAAATTCAATGGGAGCGATGGCTTTGACTGGTATTCAAGTAGAAAGGAATTCAGAACGATTTTTAAATGTCTTTTTTTTTTTTTTTTGATAAAATAAATAATCGAGTATGGAAGTAAAGAGTTGCAGCTTCACATCCAAAGAGCCGCATGTGGCTCGCGAGCCGCAGGTTGCCGACACCTGAGCTAGTGGCTTTGTCGTCGGTACTCCCTATGTCCACACTCTCAAAAACGCATGCTCAAATCTCACGAAACTTTCGTCGTATTTGACAAAATGGCTTCGTGAAAAACCTTTCGTCAAACTGCCGAAATTTGTGTACTAACTTTTTCAAACCACGTGATCGCGAGAGGAAAGGATCGTTGTAAATGACAAAAATTTGTCTTGACTTCTGAAGACTTCTTGAAAGTGAAAGCTCTATTTCTGAGAGTGCATTAAAAAAACCTTACAAAACTAGAAAAATGGAGTTAAGATACTATGGCTCTCAAGTGCAGAAGATATTTTTAAGTCCAGGAATTTATAGTCTTCCTGGTGAATCTATTTTTTAATGGATTCAACTATTAATAGAAAAAGATTTACGATGAAACTTGCGGCTGGAACTCGCATGATTTTTAGTTTCAATTATACATGTTTTGCGAAAATGCACTCTATATCAACAAATCGAACACCGATAATGTCATTCTGTTCTCAAAAATAAATACCTTTTGTAAAAAAGATAATGATAAATCACGGATAAAACAATCTAATATAAGATACTGATAAAAAATAAAAACTTTTCTTTGTTGATAACAAATTACACACAGAGAAAAATAGTTGCTGAGACTAAAACACGTAACATTAATAATAATATTACACGTTAATTTAAAGCACAAATGAGCAATAAAATGCAGACATATGTTTCGGGATTGCTTGGAATCCCTTTTTCAATGCGACAGGGAGCTTCTAGATGCAAAACATCCAAATGGGCTTCATTTGGATGTTTTGCATCTAGAAGCTCCCTGTCGCATTGGAAAAAAGGGATTCCAAGCAATCCCAAAAACATATGTCTGCATTTTATTGCTCATTTGTGCTTTAAATTAACGTGTAATTTTATTATTATTGTTTACTTGCACAAAGTTAAATTATTTTTACACGTAACATTGTTTGATATCAAGAATTCTTTGATCAGTATCAGAAAAACCTGAATCATTGCATCGTTTTTATTTTTTTGGAAAGTTTTACAGAAATATAATGGTTGCGATAAAAAAATTTGAACTTGTATTTTTATATGGGAATTTAGGTCTGCATTGGCATTTAAGAGTAAGATTTGCGATTTGATGAAAAGCAACCAGATTAATGTAATTGAATATTTCAAGAATATTTATGTATTAGTACCTGGTCTTAAGTCCACTTTTCGACTTTTTGCGAGTTTACTCTTAATAGACATACAGAGTTGTCGACGACACAGCCACCAACTACATGAGGATTCCGAACATTTAAAGCTCCTATCTGACATCTTTATTCTAAGGATCGCACGGAAAAGTCAAGTCGTATGGTACTAAAAATGTTTATGTTTTTTAAAATCATCGCAAAAACTCGCAAAATGGACTTGGGATACTATAACTCTCAAGTACAGATGTTTTGATGCAGTGGCGTTCTTAGTATGGGTCCCATTCGGGGTGGTAGTTTGTGGTGTCAGCTTCTCCCCTCCATACAAAGAAACACTTTATTTATTTGGTGTAATTTTTAGTAAACTACGTGTGTTTTCAGTTGTACATTGAAATAGTATCAGTACAATTTTATAATTTTCAAGTATGTGTATTTTTTAGAAACTCTTTATTTCATTTTGGATCACCTCCCAAACGGGGTCGCCTGGAGCGGACAGGCTTCTTTGCCCGCCGCTGGTTTAACATTTAGCAATTTGTTGACAAAGTTTTAAAATTTTTCTCATGGTCGCTATTGTTGAGATCGCCCTCCCCCCCCCCCGACTTTTCAAAGACGCGTTTTAACTTGTTTATTAACCGACTTTACAAAGGAAGGAGGTTATACATTCATACTGTATGTATGTCGTTTTTTTATTTCAGAAAGTTAATTTAATTAATAATTTTTCTGCAAACATATATGAATATATGAACTTTTTTTTCCAAACAATGTGTGCCGATTTAAAGGATAAGCACTTTTACTTTTCTCGTAGATACTGAAATGATAGAAGTGTTTAACTGTTCAAAAAAAAAATGAATCTGTTACATTGAGTTTAAACTTGGGCTGGCTATAATGATAATTGTGAAGTAAAAAAATTTACAATTTGAGTTAAGAATGTGTTTGGGTTCCTCTTTAATTCCTTTACACTTTTAATGCGTACTAATAGCGTAAGAATATGGGAAAATATTTCAACGATTAAGAACAAAAATTGTCCACTAGCCTGAACTGCTTCTGAGTTGAAAATGGGGTTGTAAATCAGCTTCCAGTTACAGATGGACATTTACGGTAAACATATTTAGATTCACATGAATCTAATTATGTTTACCGTAGCTTTAAAGATTTTCTTATGGGATGTGATTCACTACACCGTTTTTTTTTTTTGCTGAAGTTATTATGCTTAAAAATACCAGTTTTACTCAACTAACTGGAGTGTAAGAAGGTGTTAAGGAGAGTTAATATACATATGAACCTACTACGTGAATGATTGTTTTAATACGTATTCATTCCTTTAGTAATAAAATGCAAAAATTGAAAAGCTAATCATTTTTTACCCTAATTTCCTCTAAAAGTTTTAAAAAAAAAGAAAGAAAAGGAAAAAAGTATGAAAGAAGGATTAATGTATCGTAAAAATATCGTTAAAGAAAAGTCAAAAATAAGTGGAGTAATTAAATAAAGATTGAAGAATAAAAAAACCGAAAGTAGTTACTTTTGAACGGTTCAAAAAATCTTAATATTAGCGCTATTGGGAAAATGTAAAGCAAATTATATAATCCCTGTACATAACACCTAAGTTCCCTTGAATAAGTTTATTCGAAGGGACTGTTGTCGGGAGATATTTTTTGATATGAACAACTTTGGTTCATTTTTGAACAATTCATGGGCTTTAATAATTAAAAATACTTATTATGGCATCCGACTACGTTCAGAAAACTTTTTTTTTAATTGCCGAAAATATGTTAAACCTGTTTACTTTTAGATTTATTTACCATCATAATTGTTGGAAATGCTCTAAAAAAATAAATAAATATATTTTTACAAATATTGCAAAAAAAAAAAGAGAAAATCAAGAAATTTAGTAGAATTTTAACATGAAAAAATGCTCTAATTTTTACAAAAATGCATCAGTTTAAATTTTTTGGTATGATTCCCAGTTTGCTTTGTTTACACTGAGTAAAAAGTTATAATGCTTTGAAACTTAATGATATTTTAATTACCTTAAAGTAAAATGTATTCAAATCAGAAAATTATAGGCCATTCCCTAGTAAATACTATAAAAAACATTCCTGTGGAATTTTCTTCCAATATTTTAGAATCTGTTAAGAAATTATTTTTGAAGTGTCAGCTTTTCATCGAAAACAAAGTCTGAGAAAAACAAGTGCAAAGTGGGAAGAAGCAGTTTATTTTGATAGAGGTGGCTACAGTTTAAAGGGCTGTAACTTTCCTTTAAAACGACGTAAAAAAAAAAAAAAAAAAAAAGATATGTGAAATACTAAAAAGTTATATTTTACTACAGCAAAGTTCTTTTTAAAGTGAATTATTTTGACCAAAATTGACGTTTTTATTTTTTTGACGTTTAAGGTACCCAAAATTTAACGTAGGCGGGTACCTTAGATAAAATAAACTTGATAAATGATTTACCTGTAAAGAATGCCCATACTGCAGCGTTGTAATTTCCATCTTCTGTAAAAATACTCGTAAATGCGGCTCCAACAATTAAAGGCACGCCCGTGACTGCCAAAATAACGTACAATATCGCCTTTGCGTTTCTTGTGTATGAAATAACGCATGAAGATACAGATAGGGTAGAGAGGAAACTGCCCTGTCCCTGGGTGGACCTAGCCTCGACCCCTGCAAAATGCTGCAGTTCGTGGTGCTCGATTTCAATAGCCTCCTCCGCCCCCTCCATTATTTTCACAGGTGAAAACAAATTTATTTGGCTGTCGAAGAAACAACTCCGCTTTCTAGGGGAGGGTGGACTTCCCCGATATCGTTCCGTATCTAAAGACAATGCAGACGATTTTTATCAGGTGCCGATAAGCGAGGCATTGTTAGTCAGTTGAATGTATTAATTTACTTTTAAATTTTTGAGCATCTTTTTTGAGATTGATTTGTGTTTTAGAAATGCTGTACTTTTAAATCAATTCCTATAAGTTTAGATAAACCCCCTTTTTAAATTTTCAATTTAAAATTTCCTTTGTAGTCACATTTCCTATCAGAGTACGGGGGGGGGGGGGGGGAAAAAATATAAAAAGGCTAAAAGTAAGGTTAACTTCGTCGTAAAAATGTAATTAGATACAAGGACAAAGAAAAATAAACTAATAAAGCAAAACCTGACCTAACATGTACAACTGATTTACAGACTTCCTGCTCAAATGATGCAACTGATTCGGATAAACTTAGTCAGAAATCAATATTTGCAGATCATGGCGTAAGATTTTTTGATTCTATCAGCATTTTTTTAGCAGTTCAAAAATATTTTGCATTAATGTTGCGGCATGGATCAATTTTCAAAGTTACAAATAATAATAAAAAAAAACAATAATGATACTAAAAAGTTTTGGGTACATAAAAAAAAATATATATAAAAATAAAATAAATAATTAAATAAATAAATCAAATAAAAAGCAAAATAATAATAATGATAATAAGAATAACAATAGTAATTATAATAATAAAAGCGCAGATATTCGGTTTATATAATATTGTCTTTTGTTTTATACAGAACAAGAAACGTCACGAAGAAAAACATTTAACCCATAGGTTTACGTGCTCATAGAGGAATGCAGTAGACCAGTGGTCGGCAACCCGTCGATCGCGACAGCATTTTGGACAGTTTATAGTTTAAAAGAATAAATGAAATAACTTTTGAATTGGATGGAGAGTTTATTATTATTTTTTCCTTCGGAAAATGTTTATTAGTTTGTCAGACCATTCACCAGAGCTAAAAAAACTTTTAATAATATGGACTGTCAGTCGTCACTTTAACTATGCTCTTGGTGAGAGTTAATTCAAGAATGTATACATTTCACATGTGTGTTTCAGTTAAAAAACAAAACAATTAACAGTTTTTTTTTATCGAATTCGAAAGAAATAATATATTTGTATTGTTTTGATGCGAGTTGACAGTGTTAGCAAACCATTATTTTAGAAATTTTAAAGTAGGTGTTTTATTAGCATCAGAACTTGTTTTGACAAGAATTAAACTACAATTTGAAGACAGGCGCAATCCCAACATGCCCTATTAATAATGTATAACCCCCCCCCCCCTGTCCTCGGAGTCGATCTTAGTGTTCGCTAAGGCCGTAACCAGAAATTTTTTTCGGGGGGGATAGGGGTCTGACTTTGAAACACTTATGTTAAGGACAGTTTCAGGGACGAATGTATGCTACATTGCGAAAATTTTCGGGATTTCGGGGGGGGGGGGGAGGGTTGGGCCCGTGCCCCCTCCACTCTGGATACGGCCTTGGTGTTCGCCGAATTTAGAAAGTAGATCTTCAGTCAGTTTAGGTTGCCGACCGCTGCAGTAGACGGTACATTTAAAAAAAATTGTGATAAAATAGTTGTTTTTATTCGTATTATTATTAGGCTGATGCATAATAATTTACCGCTCATGTAAGAGCGTTTTTTTTTTACTGAAAACTGACATTTTGCTTACTTTTTTAAAATATAAATATTCTTCTAGTGTTAGTTGGTAAAAACGCGTGTGGGAAAATCGTTCATGTTCATCGTCGTCTTATTTGTTTTACCACTGCGAGAAAGGATGGGTAGCAGTACAGTCGTTCCGCAACGAATATTTGGGGAAGAATTTTCGCACCGAATATGCGAAAGAAAATGTCTGTAGTGGCAATGTGGTGTATTTGGTGGGACAGACGTTAAATTGTCCATCGGCAATTAGCGGGGCAATACGTAGGTGCCTCTGAAGGAGAGTATGGTAGATTAAGAAGCAGTTCCCATCCCTTAGTATTAGCGATAGATTCGAAGACACGACTCTCAACAATGCAAACGTGCATTATCATGCTGGAAGACGTTCTTTTTTTTTTTTTTTTTGCTGTCTCTTCACCTGGATCTCAGGACGGAAGCGATCAAACTGAACCAGGTAGATATCGTTGTTGATGTCGAATTTCTGTTTGCCGTTTTTGCAAGTGATCCGGCACTGTTGACGATCATCCTCTTCGTTCCACCAGGAACAAATGCCGTTTGAAATACTTTCCTGAAGGATGATTCTATTTCTGTCCTACCAAACACACCATGTAAAGAATCTCTCACATTTTCATCCCACGTCGATCCCTTAGGAACACGCTTACTCTGTCGCAGAAGTTGATATATAAGTTTCTCAACTATTATAAAATAGAAATCATTTCAATCAAACTAAGTACAATAAATCGCAGATAAACTAATTATGCATAAAGATGAATTTATTGCTATGAACCACAACGGTACTCTATCGCTCATAACGAAACTCAAACTAACAATTTTTAAATATCTCTCGAACGATATAACATTTGGCACTGTTGCAGTACAATATCTAGATACATTCAAACAACGTTTATCATGTGAGAAAAAAATAGTTAATTGCACTAGTACATACATTATTTTACACACCACGTTGCCAGTCCTGGACATCGTCTTTCGCTAATTCTTCTTCGCCTTAAATAGTTCATAGAGATAGCTGAAATGAATATACTGCTACCCATCCTTTCTCGTACTAGTAAAGTCTAATATCCACCCCTCTCGATACGCCCACACAAACTATATATATATCTCCATACAAAAAATAAATAAATAAATAAATAAATAAATAAAATTGAATGTTATTTTTTTGCAATAAATGATTGAAACGTCTAAGGAGTAAATCAATCCTTTTTGAATTTTTGTTGTTCTATAGCTTTAGTATCAGTGGAGCATAAAATTAAATCTTGCAGTCAAACATTATATTACTGGAAAAGCTATAAAATGTTATACAGATAAGTGTAAGGTGAAAATTGCTGCACTTTTGTTGTGAATTCTCGACTCCATGCTGCATCAGAAAATGCTCGGAATCAATTTGAACTTTTTGTTTTTCAATATATGTTGCCCGAGTTGGTCAAAGTCTTCAATGCTCCCATAGATGGATTTTAATATCTAATACTAAATCCTTTTATCTGATGAGTTGTTGGGGTAGTAAGACAAAAATCCTGCTTCCATTGAAATAAAAATTCATTAAATCCGATTTAGGAACCTATAGACATATAATAATTTTCAGACAGCTTTGTCATACCATAAATACTATATTTCAGGTGCTTGTAAAACCGGATAGAAAACGGCAATGTGTTTTGCCCTAGGCACTTTTGCTGAAAACTTTAACATGGCACTTCCAGGCTTCTTTCTGGATGTAGGTAAAATTTCCTGCTCTGCTGAATCGTAATCTTACCCATCGGCTCATAAACAGCACGTGCCTCTAGTTCTATTTTCCCGAGAGACACCGTGGGGAAAATGTTTACCGTGGATTTGGTGGAAAGAGAAACAAAAAACAAAAGATTCCCTCGCCATTCGGTGTTATAACTGCGTCACCTTTGGAGGTCAGGTAAGCAAAAACGGAGCGATTTAGAACGCTCGATTAGTTATCTAAATGACAACCTTTGTGGATGTCAGGTTGCGAGTATTTATTTGTGACGACCCTTTCCATGTGGGTTTTATATCTCTCGATAAGGGGTTTGATTTGAATCCTAGTAATAAAAAGGAAAATATGGATTATGAATATGCATTTTCAAGCTCGTTTTGGAAAAGGAGGCGTAATGTCTTCCTTGACATCGGGAAATGGTCGTGCACTGCTAATTTCGCGGGAAATGGTGGACTGAGAGCACACATTAGAAAAATTAGCTGTTGATAAGGGTAACTCTTTCTAAGTAGCAAGGAGTTTTTCTTTAATACACAGTGTTATCATATCTTGAGAGACATTTATGCTGTTGGAAGATTAGAGCGGGTTACAGTGAAATATAATAGATAACGAATTATGATTTCAAGGGAAAAGTAGGGATTACGATTGCGACTATACGTGCAGCAAAACCGCTTGCAACATAATTGCGAGTGCTATTTTGTTAGATGCTCATATGATCTACGAATTCAATTTCAGTTATTATAATGTATTAGTTTTAAAACTTTTCTGAAAGGTTTTTAAACTAATATATAAAACACTTAATTAAGAATGCTATGAATACAATGCAATAGTGACGTAGCCAAAGGCGCTGAATTTGTAATGAATCATAATAAAACTGGATGTCCTAATGTTAACTTTATAAATGCTTTTTTAATTTTTATTTAAGAAAAAAAATAAAGACAGTTAAATAATAAATTGTAAAAGGATGCTTTTGTATCAGTTTACTTGCATACTTGTATTTTAAAGTTTTCCAGGGCAGGAAAGGAAGCTATGAGTGAAAAATATTTTCCTCCTAACGCTTGCTCTTTGTGCCGCCGAAACACGTGTATCCAATTTTTGTTACGAATTTCTTTCGAAAAGGTGCAAAGGTGGTAAACTTGTTTTGAGATCCACGGGACATTTTTGATGGATTTGAATGAGAATCTGCATAAAATTAAAGGAATATGTGTATAAAATTTAAGGAAGTAATTAATCTTTGAAAAGATCAAATATCATGATAATAAAACATTGATAAGCTTTTACCGTGACTTGCGAAAATGGATCACTCATGAGATTGCTTTAAAATAAATAAAAGGAAAATAAGAATGCGAAAATAATGCATGTAGAACCATACATATATTATAAATAAAATAGTAATGTCCAAACATTAGGGCTAAAAGTCAAGAATTGGTGTTGTAACTCCACCTTAGACCAGTTATTCTCAACCACTGTGGCGCGGCACTTTTGTGTGCCATCAAATTCTTAAGATGTGCCGTCAAATTATAGAAATGTATATAGTAAAAACTATCGGAAGAATCAGTTAATTCATTCTGGATTAACATTAGAAGCAATTATCCCATGATAGCCAAAAAAAAAGCTTTAAAAATATTATTACAATTTTCTACATCTTATTGGTGTGAATTCGGATTTTCAGTATTAACCAAGATAAAAACGAAAAAAAGATAGAGACTTAAATGTAGAAGATGATATGAGAGTAGAATTGTCATTTTTGCTACCAAATATAGATGAAATTATCAAAAAACATCAAGCTCAAATTCCTCATTAAAAGTATTCTCTTATTATTACCTTGTAATTAATCCCTTAATAAACGTGCTGTTGTTTTTGTAGTACCATATTATATTGTTTTATTTTACATTCAAAATTATCATAAACTATTTTACACAGTGTATTATAGGCAAGTAAACAACTCTTAAACTTATCTTTTTCTTTGTGTGCCACCAAATTTTGAAATCGTTAAAAGTGTGCCATAACAAAAAAAAAAAAAAAAGGTTGAGAATCACTGTTTTAGAGTCTTTACGGTTTGAAAACATTTTTGTTTCCTTACGGGTTCTAAACCATTTCCAATCAGCTTGGTTAAAAAGTCGTAAATACAAAAGTTTACGGTTTCATAACCATTTATAACTAGTATGGTTTCCAAACTGTAAATGTAAGTTTTCACGGTTTTTGAACCATTTACAAATAATACGTTTCAAAACTACCAACAAAAACCTTTCGGTTTTCGAACCGTTTACAATCAATATGTTGCTTACTGTAAACATAAAAAATTTACCGATCTGAAACCATTTATAAGTAGCATAGTCGATTTACTTATGCACTTATGATATACATATAGTTAATTACCATACAGGCTATGGTAATTAACAATATGCATAGAATTTTCGAGGCGTAGAAACCATTTATAGCTATTATATTGTGGCGGACGAGGTGCGAGGATACGGTGGTGCCGCTGCAGCGGGAGGTTTGTCGGAGACGGAACCCCGGACCTCCACGGTGGCAAGACAGTACTTTCATGCTTTGCCAAGAGGTACCTAATGGCCAGGACAGAAGTCGGTTTATGAAGGGGTCGAATCGTTCCGCCACAATATGCAAAAAAATTACTTTTGGATTTATTAGATTGAAACATTGAACCAGGGTTATAGGTGATGTCCAAGATTTTGAGAAGTTTATTTTATTCTGAGAAAGACAAAAAGGCAATATCAAAAAATAATTAAATGGGTTATGTTTTTACAACCAGTTTTTATGACTATTACTAACTTCATCTTTTCTTCATTTCCCCCTTTCAGATAAAGAAGGAACTATACAATATTATGCGATGGAATTCTAATCTTCACACTTCTTCGTTCCACAACCAGATGGACGCTCGATTCTTATTGACTACGAGACCTAGGTGGCGCTCGTAAATTACGGTTAGTTAACCGTTCTTTAGGAGAAACAGGGAATGGACGATTTTTTTTTCACAATCAGCGTTTTGAGCACCATCTTTTTAATGGTTATTGGGCTGTTGTAATTAAATATGGTAAAATAACAATCAAATAAATTAATATATTACTATTTTTTTACGAAAATCTGTAACAGTGCATGACAGCTCCCAAAAGTTCTAGATTTTTAGAAGAGTAAGTGTTTGAATCCTTTGACGATCCTAAGTTAGGAGTGCTGTTAGCTGTTTATCCGTTTCAATTGCACTTCACCTATTATATGGTGGAATCAGGAATAATGATAATCAAGTAATGCCACCGCCAGACATGAGAAATAGTTGTCACTCCCTCCTTTATCTCTTTTTTTTCCTCTTCAGGTGCAGTACTTTTTGCCTCTCAATTATGTATTTCGTAAAATAAATTAATGTTAGTCTTAAAAAACATTTAAAAAGTTGAAACATTTTTTATATTTGCGAGTGCTTAATTGAACTGGCCTTTTTACTTATAACTATAGTACTTAAATTAATAAAAATATATTTACTTAACTCAAATTTTGTCTCTTTCGTAGATTTTCTGATCCAGGCAAGTACTTAGTTTGCCTGTGCGTAAATCCGCAATTAGGTTAATGTTAAGAATATTTTATCTTCGTATACTACCTTTTAACTGTTTCTTCTACGTTAAAATTTTTTTTTTTTTAAATTGATGCATACAGTTGGTTATCTAAAAATCCTGTGTTCAAATCCCTGGTTGACAGAATATGCTTTTAAATACACAAAGATGGAGTTGTTACAATAATTTATTTGCTAAAATTTCATTTGGTGACTTGGTAGAATTTTTTTGCATCTTTTTCTGTTTAAAATTTAAATACGAGGAAACCTTTGTAGAAAATCCTCTAGGCAGACACTACTTCTTAGAAGTTACGAAAATGTACAAATATAATGCTTGTTACTTTAATAATAATAATTAAAGAAAAAAAAAAAAAAAAACACACTAATGGGGGGAAAAAAAAAACCCCGGACGATTCAATTTTTTTTCTTCTGCGGCTGATAGAATACTGATTTTCATGAGTTAAATAGGTTTTCACTGGAGTTGACAAATAGGGTAACTGCAACTATATACTAGTATCGTTGCACGCTGAATATGCTTAGAAATTCTTTGAAGTGCTTGAAACCGTGATATCTGCTTAAGCCTCTTAAGCGGTGTTTAGCCGCATCTCCATAAAAAGGGAAGTAGAGAACTTTTGACTGAATATGTAACTTTTGTTTTCGGCGAAAGGAAGCGAGACAAATGGTGCCGCCCACAAAGCGTGGCGAGCGCGTTTATCTTCGCTGTGTCACAAAGTCCACGAACTCTGACATTGACTTCTACCAGACCATAGACCAGGGTTGTAGCGACCGTCTTCGCCCAACAAGTTTCTTTGGCGTCTGCGACAGTAAATTGATTCTTCCAAGAAATAATAAGCTTCCTTTGCCTACAAATTTTCAGTGGAGGAGACATTAGAGGCCAAAAAAAGTCAAATTTCTAGTCTTGATTGTATATATATATATAAAAATAAACAGCTTTCAAATCCACAGATTGGACATCGCTATCCCAGTCAATATGAAAATACGTAAACCCCCTCGCAGCAATCGATCTACTGCAAGCACGAATAACATTTTAGAACATTTATTTATAAAATTTTAACGCCATGTTGTCAACTAAAGGTGAAGCCTGCATAAATGGCTTCGTTTTGCTACTGCAACTTGTTTTTCCAATAGCAGTCAAAGGGTTAAAGATCACTTTAAAAGTTAGCGTTGCTGAATTGTTGGAAGTT
This sequence comes from Octonoba sinensis, assembly GCA_038502835.1. Classification (NCBI taxonomy): domain Eukaryota; kingdom Metazoa; phylum Arthropoda; class Arachnida; order Araneae; family Uloboridae; genus Octonoba; species Octonoba sinensis. Next base: position 65,384,255 of record CM076600.1, on the reverse strand, counting down.
TTTTTACAGAACGTAAGCATTTTGAAATTTTCCATTATTTTGATAGTGGTACATGGATTTTTTCTACAACCCATAAATAATTAAAACGTCTTTAATAAGTGTCTCCAAAATCATCATACGTCAATTTGATAGTATGCCGCATAATAGTCCTCTTTTAAATGCTTGCTATCTTTGAGTGTAAATTATAAACAGGTCTGCAAAAAAGATTCATTTAAAAATAGTTGGGGGAAAAAAGAATTTAAAAATTATTTTCGTAACTTGTTTGTAATTTGTCTCTTCTGGTCGAGCGTTATTGTTCACATTCTGATATGTTTGATGGTATCACATTTTCACATATCCCACCTTATGTACTATTATTTTCACTGTTATCAATTTCATTGCTTCAACTGGTGTGCTTTCCGCTCTTCTTTAAGTTTTAGATTGTTTTCAATTCTTAATTTTTTATTTATTTTAATCAGAATTAAAAATTATATAGCTAGGGATTATTCCTGAACATTTTGCATGCCTGTGCCGTCCATATGTGCAAGATCGTACTGAGCATGACGGCCGCCGTGTTTAAAAGGCGCTGGGATACCGAAGAATATATCCGGAAAAACCCGAGTTGCCCCTAAAGCAGCCTTCAGTAGGAATTCGCTCGACGGCGCTGAGCTAACTCGGTGGTGTTGGCTGAGCAGGCTTAGTGCGGGCCTGACATTTTGTAGTCTTCTGGCCCCAAATGTTCCCTCTTATCATCTAAGCTTAGCACGTTCTCTGCCGGTCACTTTAAGGATGAACCTTTACATTACGTCAGCGATTCTCAACCTGTGGGGCGCGCCCCCTAGGGGGGCGCAAGCACACTAGAAGGGGGGCGCGAGAATATCCAAGAGAAAATATTACTTTGAAAAATTGATTAACTGACTGAAAGGACATATACACATAGAAAACAAAATACATTTCGACATATTTAACAACTTATTAAAGTAAAACTAATTACTAAATCAAAACATACTTTTCTCCACCAGACCCCTTACCTGTTAGCCGAGGCCTTAGGATTGCTTACGCACGGGGAGAGGTAGTGGGGTCTACTGATTTTACATGCACATATCCCCAAGTATACATGGTGGTCTTCAGTGGGTATCGAACGCGCGACCTTCCATTTGGAAGTCCGACGTGCTAACCACTAGGCTACCACGGTCCAAAAATCAAAACATACTAAATTAAAAACAAATTTAATAATTATTAGTGACTTCCTTTCGCCTGTCTTGTAAAGCAAAGTTTTTCGAAGGATGGCTTACTATTAGAAATAGCCACTCTCAGTTCTGTTTCTATATTTAGCCGAGATCTATATTTTGTCTTGAAAGAAGCCACCGCAGAAAATCCTGTTTCACGAAAGTAGGAAGTTGAAAATGGTAACAGAATGCGAAATGCCCTTGTTTTTAGTGCAGAAAGATCATTCTCTACTCCTGCCCAAAATTCAAATAGTGATTTTTTGCTAAATTAATTTTATTACTAAATTACTCGTTTTTACCCTTGTTAGGGCAGTAAGTTAAAAATAATTCAAAAACAGAATCCGAAGTACTCAATATACATTATTGCTGTATACGGATACGGGGGGCGCGATGAAAATTATGATTGAAAACTGGGCCGCGAATACTGAAAGGTTGAGAAACGCTGCATTACGTAGTATCAGGAGACACACCTAATATACAATGCGGATTGAAGCCTCCGGCGAACGGGTGGCTGGTTACTGAGACATCACTCACACCACGCTTAAGCCTCTATCGCTCGCTGACGGTCACTTAGGGGTGAATCTTTACGCAGTGAACACACATGAAATGCCCATTGCGGCGGAGAGCAGTTGAAACAGCGCAGCTATTTTCGTGCGAGCTTGTTGCTGGTTAACTGAGACATCACTTAACACGACGCTGTAAACTCTCTGCCACGTGGTTGGCACTGGTGCAAGAGACTGACATCACGCGCTGGCGCGTGGTCGGCAGCGAACGTGTTAAGGCATATTACTAAGAAAAAACTTTCTCTGGCGTTAAATGAGCGTCATGGTTGTACTCATAGGGGGTTGCTCAAAATGTATCACAGCAAATTATATGAAATACAGTTGAAGTTTATTTGCCTGTAAAGAAGAAATAGTCTATCCTTCAAGGCCTGAAGATCCCGTTTTGGGAGTACATTGTACTTGTGTTGCTTTTAAAATAGAAGTATGTCGAACATTAGATCGCTTTAAAATGTACTGTATGATACTTACGTGATCGATCTGCTTCGGTTATATCTCAGCTTTCTCCGGTGAAACCTGGCTCATTAAAATACACAAACAGCTTTGCTTTGTACCTGATTTATTATATGGTATCATACAGAGCGCGATGGTTATATCTATGGGCAATTGTTTTTTGAACCATACTTCATTCCTGGGAAATTAATCTTAGAAAGAATCAATTAAAGTAAGGTTTCGCAAACAAAATACGCAAATTTCAATATTAATTACAAGTCATTTGAATTCGTTTTTGAACCGCGACTGAAGAGAAAACAGCAATGTATAACAGTTTAGACCCCTTGGGACTTTGAAAGAACAGGATCAACTTAATAATCTTAAGCTTTTAGATTCACATCTAGTGGTGTTATTTTACTTTGATATCCCTCTCAGTAGCTATGTCCTTATAAAATTATACGTAGTTCTATATCACCTGGTTTAGTCTTGAGGATTCCGCTTTCGTCAATAATTTTGAACAGCATCTTTTACTGAGATTCCGGCACCATTTAAACATAAATAACTTACTATGATGATTTTATTAACGAACATTGAACACTTTACAAAGGCATTTTATAAAAAAATAAAGCATTAATGCTCATTTTATTAGATTTTGTGAAGAATATTGCTGTTACAGTGGAACCCCTCAAATCCGAACGAGTTTTTCTTAACAAATTTAAGTTTGAAAAACACCCGTAAAAAAGAGAAACTTATTTATTTTTCCATAAAACAATTACTACCATAACCATATTTTATATAACAAGTTGAAAAATTAACAATGAAGTGCAGTTAGCATACCTAACAAACAGTAAATGTGTCTACATACTTATGTCATGCAGGATTGAAAAACGGTAAAAGTTGGTTACTGAAATTTTTTAGGTTAATCACTTTGCAAAAACAGTGAAATTAACAATAGAAACTCGCAAAATATCACTTAATCTTTCACTTGAAATCAGTTATCTTCAGTTGTCGGAGTGACGAGGGTTCGTTGTTATGCCGTAACGAAGGTACTATGTTACGGATAGTTTTTGGCTTATCCGAACAAATTGAAATCCGAACAGGTTACAGCCCCAATTAGTTCGGATTTGAAGGATTTCATTGTATTCCCTTATATACGCAGCGTTTAAAAATAATAAAGAAAATAAAAATAAAAAATGTAAAAAAATCTTTCACGCTTTCTTTTGTTTAAATTCGAAGTTGAAAACTCAAAGACTTTTCTTCTTTTCCGTATATTTTTTTTATTCAGTAAATTTACGCTTTCTTCTTAACCATTTTTTTCTCTGCCTCTCTTTTTTTCGTAGACTAAGAACGGTAAGAACTATACATGGTTTATTTTCGGAATCGCGTTCTTTAGCACTTCCCATTAACTGGCTGAAACTGCCATACATCTAAAAGTGCAATATCTTGCCAAAATCTTGCAACCCGCCTAAGTAATGCGGAAGCTCCTTACTATCGAAGCGGAGAGAACGACTGTCTCGAAACAATAAACACAGCACGCGTTTTGACCGTTATTACCATTATCAGCCGATAGGGGGAGCTCTTTGTGAGTCGGCCTTTGTCATTTCATTCTTGAGAGAAGTAAATAGACGGTAGAATAAAAAATACTGACCGTGAAAAATCTTTTCTCGTAGTTCCGGATTATTATTCCAAAGTCTAGGATTTTAATAGTGTTTTGTTTAGAAGCTGATGAAGATTTTGTGGATGCAATGTGCTTTCTCATTTTGTGGATTTAGGACGATTTTCTCAAGGTACGTGCTTTAGAAAATATTTTTAATCCAAATATTTGGTGTTTTGAAGTGGAAGTACGTAGTTTTACCTAAAATTATATTTTTCAATGATCAGTAAATTTCCTATTTTATTTTCTGGTATCCCTCTCCAGGGAACTTTAAGATAAATATTTTCACAGCACGCAAGACTGAAGTCCGCGGAATGATTTCAACATCAGGAGCGCAACGGGGGAGGGGGAGTGTTCAGGGGTGAAGTCCCTCAAAAGCCTTGGTTTTAAGCCATATTGCCAATCTTAGTGCTTTGATATTAAGTATGCACGTAAGGACTGTTATAAACCCCTCCTCCCCAGTGGCGCCGGCTTTTGAAAAAAATCAGTGGGGATGCTCAAATCGGAATGAGAGGGGGGGGGGGGGGTCACAAAAAGCGTTTAATTTCAGAATTTAACCCACATGAAAACGTGCTTTATGCATTTTTTAAGCAAAACATAATTGATTGAAACTATGAAAATTGTCAGATTGTTTGTTTTTTCCTACCATAATGTCTGAAGGAATTCAAGCAAACAACCCACATGAAAAGTAAAGCTTTTTAACCGACTTCACAAAGGAAGGAGGTTATACATTCATATTGTATGTAAGTCGTTTTTTTCTTTTTTTTTGTTTGTTTGTCCACTCATAACTTCTAACCGGATGAACCGATTTTCATGACTTTTTTTTAATCGATCGAGGTTGGTTTCCCATAGGTCCCGTACCTTCGTTTGACTATATTCGATAATTAGAACAAAACTTAATGGCAGAAATAGGGTCATTTTTTTAGTTTTTCACCCATAACTTTTGACTAAATGAACCGATTTTGAGGACTTTTTCTTTAATAAATAGAGGGCCGTCTAACTCAAATATCGCACATCAATTTGACTGCATTTGTTGTTTAGAAAAACATTACGGGTGAAAAATAAGTATTTTTTATTTTAATTGGAAAGGCTTGACTTGATTTTTCATTGTTGGGAAAACTATTAATAAATACAAAACTCATTGTTTAAAAAGTTTTTGATTGTGCTATAATAATAAATGCAATTACAGCAAGATTTGACTGAAGGCTTCCCTGAGGCAAAAATTAAATCCAATCTGTTTGTTTGCTAAAATCGAATTCAAAACGGAATTTTTCATACAAATGATTAGTTTTTAGTGTCCTTCAATCGAAGAAGGTTTGCCCTTTGATATGGATTTTTTAAAAATAGAGTATTTATATAAAAAATGTATTTACACCAAAAAGAATAAAACAAAATAATTTTTGGAAAAAAATAGAACCGACTTCAAATTATAAATTGCGCTAAAAAGTGAAAAATAAATTAATTCCTTAAACAACATCGATGTGACTTTTAAATATAGTTTTAGAAGTCGGTGCAAAATTAGGATAGATAGAAATCTTTTGTAATCATGATTCAATTACAAATATAAATGGCCCAGAATTAGCAACAGTTCCAGTATGAAATAGCACAGGGTGTAATGGTAATTAGACTCATAATTTTGTACCGATTTCTAAAACTATGTTTAAAAGTCACATCGACGTTGTTTAAGGAATTAATTTGTTTTTCCCTTTTTAGCGCAATTTATAATTTGAAGTCGGTTCTATTTTTTTCCAAAAATTATTTTATTTAATCATGTAAATGTAGGAGTAAAATGCCGGTGCCCAGAACCCTCAGAAATATGAGGAAGGGGGACTAGAGCACCGCAGCACCGGCGGAATAGGCACTCCTGGAGCCCCTCCCTCCTGAAGAAAATTCTGGTTGTGCCACAGAGCAACCGCATACAGCTTCATTAATTTATCAACGCTTGGTGCTCAGAAAAGGTTTTAAATAACAGGGGAGCCTTATGTATCCAGCAAGTATAACAATATTTGTTATGGATCCTCGGGTTACATTCAACTCCGAGTGAATCAGTGTTTCGTCCTCCGATGTGACTTGTGTAACGCTCTTTTTGGTTACTCCCCCTTCCAGCATCTACCTTGACTTTTTCCTAAATGATAATATAACGTTTGCCGCAAATTATAATTTATTGATTTTATGATTATTGATTATTTTGCTATTTTCTTTTTGCTGAGGGCAGTTGAATTTAGGCACCTCAGTGTACGCGTTTCTGTTACTTAGAGAGGAATGCGGCCCTCAGTTCTATGAAATAAATATGATTTTTTTTATTCGTAAAAGATATCATTCGCTTTTTATGTCGTCATACCATTTTTGGGTGTGTACATAATATATGTGTCTAAAGAAAAAGTTCGAAGTATTATTTTTCCACCTCTTCGATGGAAAGATGATATTTTGAAACATTTAACAAATCCAACATTATACAAATGTGCAATGAAAAGTGCCCCTCGAACTCTGATACACTTGTAAGATAATTTTTCTTTCTTCCGAAACCGCATTAAGGTGTGCGTGTAAAAGTTGTGAATTGGGTTAATATACTTCCATTAAAAAGTTAACTTTTTTGAACATTTTTATTGGCCACAAACGTGTTGAAAAGTTATAAAAAATGATAATTAATTTTTTTTTCACATGTGCCTGTTGTATATCATATATCATCTAGTATGAAATTACGTTCAGGTTACATTAATTAACAGTTGAAAGGCATCAAAGAAACAACTGAATTGTTTATTTCGTAAAGGTGACATCCCCGTTTTGAAAAAGAAGGAACTCTCAGTATTATTTTTTAAAATTTTTATGGCATAATTAATCGAAAATCGTTTTAATGTACTAATATTGCATTGCTATTACCAACTAAAATAAAATAGTAAAAGATAAGACCCAAAGTTTTCCAACTTTTAGTTTAAAAAAGTTTTCCGACTTTTCATAAGCCATTTTTTTCTATCTCCTGAAAAAATTTTTGTTTTCAGAGTAGTTACCTTTTTGAAATAAAAGATTCAACTATGTTTTACAAAACATATACTGCGTTGAAGGGGCACTATGTTTGTCCCTTCAACGCAGAATTATTTCTGCGAATTAATTTGAATTCCTTAAAATTTGATCTCCCTTGCGGACTGATAAAATATTGCCTTATTCGCTATTTACTTCGCATTGCATTACACTCGTAAATAACTCTGTTATGCCAAACTTAATTACAACGTAGTTTAAAATTGAAATTGAAATTTTGAAATTTATTTTTTCAATATGAATTTTCAAAAAAATTTCTGGAGGAAAGAAAAAGAAGAACTTATACTTTTCGCTCCACTGTAGCCTCCTATGTTGTAATCAAGTAACTTTTTGTGTCTTTAATTATTTGCATTAAAATACAGTGCTAATAAAATTACGCATTTAGTAACTTAGCCCGAATCAGGAACATCATGCTATACCGCCGCATGTTGTGAAAGCCTGTAAGATTGATTTGATGGCAAAGAGACTGTTTTTGTAAAGAAACAAAACTTACAGGGAAATTTTCGATTTGACTATTGTAATCAGTATTATTGTTGACGCCTCGTGACTTAATTTTAAAAGGCAACGAGTGTCTGAATTGAGGTCATGTATTTGTTAATGAATAAATTTTTAAATGCATACTTTCGGTTACCAAATACACTCTTTTATAATATAAACATTTTGCTCAAATGAATTTGCAGATAGAATCACCTTTATGTTTTTCAGGTTTTCTGCAATCATAATATATAATTTTTAAACTTGCTTTTTTCGAAATAAATTTTTATTATTGTATTGTTTATCATTCAAACAATGTTGTTATTTTTTTAATTGTCACGGTTGTCTAAGGAATTGCCCTCCTAACCTCCTAATGTCTCTCTGGAATGACTGTCTTTGTCTAGGCGCTATTAAATTCTAGAAAGTGCCCAAAGTCGCATTAATGTAAAATATTTCACTTTCACTTCAAATTGATTGTATTGGAAGCTCAATTGTTTTCTGACATTTTCTAACATATCTTATTTTTAGCTCTTCTTGAAACGATATGCTGTAACTAATAATAATAATAATAATAATCATTTATTATTATCATTATTACCAATCCCGATGTTTTCTGGTGTGCTTCTGCGTACTTAGTTGCCCACCCAGTAGGCAAACTTTTTGCTTCAGAACACTGCAATAACTAGTTCTAGAAAAACATAAATAATAAAATAATTTTTTTCCCTTCAAAAGTACAAAATCATTTATCAAGTTACTGTGGAAAGTGCTTTCCACAAGCAATAACAAGTTATTGCTTAACCGTAAATTTTGTTGGAAGCTAAGTTAATTAGGAAAAAAATGCAATTGCTTTCAATTAGCGCAAATACTTCTCTCATATATTAGACCACGTAATCTTGCTTTCTGAAAAATGTTTTTCGCAGACAATTAATATATACAGCGAAATAAAAAATAAAAAAATAAAGATGCAGGAAACTGAAGCTTTTTTTTGGGGGGGGGAGGGGGGTTACTTCATTTACTGACCTTTCATAGTGACAAATTCGCAAACACTGATGTTATACGTTGCTTTTACTCTGACAGTTTAAATTGGCTTCCGATTTTGAGTTGATTAAAATTTTGGTTTACTACCGTTTAAATAGTTTAAATAAGAAAAGAAAGAAGTCAAACGTTTTATTTTTGTTCAAAAGGTACCAAGTTATAAAGTTTACTACGAAACAGTATTTTCAAAAAGACTTTGAATATCCATTTTTTTATACATTATGAACGATCGCTTATTCGACAAAGCATATGAGCGAATTAACATAATCAGTGTTATTTCCGCATTCAATATTGTATGCAAATATTGAAAAAGCATTCCTTTCATTTGCTACTCAAATTCACTTTAATGCTGGTTAATAAATTAGTTTCAAAGTGAATTATTGTTTACTTCGTTGTAGAGCCTAAAATTCTCTTAGCTAGCACCTGTTGTAATTTCCGCCTTTTTTTAACTGTTCACCTCTTGTGTTATTTTGTGGCAAAAACAAGTAATTTTTCAGGAACGTTTTGTGACATTAATGCACATTTTAGAGTGATCTCTTGCCTCATGGTTCTTACTATAAAAGATTCCATATGTTGAATTGGTAATTCTATAGTTTGAATTGAGATTCTTTACTACTAATTTTAATATTTTTAACCTGTACCCTTGCAAGTTTTATATTTATTTCGGACCGAATTCTCATTCATAATTCTTATTACACTGTTAGAAATTTCATCATGAAATTACGGTTAAATGACCGGCAGCAGTCTGTCCATCTAATTCACAATTAAATTTACGGTTTGGAACATTTTTCTATCATTTCGAGATCTAACCATTTCCAATCAGCTTGGTTAAAAAGCCGTAAATACAAAAGTTTACGGTTTTATAACCATTTAAAAACACAATTTTTACCGTGTTTGAACCATTTCGAAGCGTAGAAACCGTAAACGAAGCTTGCGGGAATCGAACCCGGGTGTATGGCATACCAACCTTGCGCGCTAGCCATTCGGCCATCTACACCACTCGAAGCGGCCGTTTATTTATCAATAAATCTTCTTTCCCAACAGGCAAACTGAGTTAAAATTGAGATTTCAGTTTTTGATTGGATCTAAAGTCATTTTTAGTCTAAATTTACTGTATATTGACGAAAATAATTTTATTTGCTGAAAAAAATTAAAATACAAAAGCTTCAGCATCTCAAATTTTGGTTTCGCTCATTCGCAAACAGTTCGGCAATCCGATGTCTCTAATTTTTGATTTATGTGCGTATGTGTTTCTATTTAGTAACCACTGCTTAAGCCACTTTTATTTCTTCTTTTTTATATACACATGCAGATTGGAACTAATAAATCTTTATTCATATTTTAAAACAACGTACGACCGGTAAGGTTTCGCAACCACGATGGACGCCCGGTTCTTATTGAGCGCTTGAAAATTACGGTTAGTTAAACGTTCTTTAGGATAAACAGAGAATAAGCGATTTTTTTCGCAATCAGCTGTTTGAGTACCATCTTTTTAATGGTTATTCAACTGTTGTCATTAAATATGGTAAAATAACAATCAAATAAATGGTTATTTTACTATTTTCTTACGGAAATTTTCAACAGTATAGCACGTGTTGTAATTTACCCCTTTTTTTAACTGTTCGCTTCTTGTGTTATTTTGTGGCAAAAACAAGTAATTTTTCAGGAACGTTTTGTGACTTTAATGCACATTTTAGAGTGATCTCTTGCTCATGATTCTTACTATAAAAGATACCATATGCTGAATTGGTAATGCTTTAGTTTGATTTGAGATTCTTTACTTCTAACTGGAATATTTTTAACTTGTGCCATAGAAGTTTTATATTCATTTCAGACCGAATTCTCATTCATAATTATTATTATAATATTCTTTTGTTTCAACAAGTTTATTTCATTTTTTATTTTTTATAGTTTTATTTTTTGGGCTAGCTCTAATATTTTTTGGATATGCCAACCTTTTTCATTACCCTCATCCTTTATTTTCATAAATATTGGTGCCTTTTCCTTTACTTTTTTAAAAAATAATATTTATTATCATAGGGACATTCTGTTGTAAATATTCAAGAACGTTACTAATTATTTTTCTTAAAATTATACATCTTTATATTTATTTATGCATTTATTATTATTATTATTATTACTTCTACTACCACTACTACTGAGTTTAGCTTGCGACATGATTACTGTTGTGTCATTATTTATTTATCATATTTTAATCTGGTTTACAATAAGGGTCCTCTAAACAACGCAGAATTTTTCGATTTATTCCTAAGTATTTCTTTTTTATTAAAGGATTATTTACTATACTTACGATATAGTTAGAAGTGTATTAGATTCAGCTAAATAAGAATAAACTAGGGGACCCGCTGTCACTCGCCAACCCCCGGAACTGCAAGCAGTTCCATTCGGATCGCTTCTCTATCCAAGCTCGATGCGCTCGCTCACTTTCATATTCTTGTAACCTATCAGGCCTTTTTTACAATAATATGCTCATATATGAGGATATGGGTGTCATTGGTGTCCATTTATGTAAACAGCCAATGAAAACGTAAAACGTAACGATAAAATTATAATTAAAAAATTATTAATTTATCATTCAGATTAATGAAAATACATAGCACCTTTTTATAGCTCGCCTTCGATAAATACCGTCGTCTTAGATCTTAAAATCAGTCATGTTTGTTTTTGTCTTTCGGTCTTTTCTCTATCTACTATACGCAAGGTGGGACATGAAACAAGACAAACGTATGTCTGTCTCGTTTCATGTCCCACTTCGCTTCTTCTAGAGGAAATAAATCCCATACCCATATGTATTATCTTAAACAATAGATACGTTCTCAACCCACACATACTACAAACTTTGAATGTATTTGAGATTAATGTATACAATACAGTTGACGTTCGGTTTTACGAACGGTTGCGGGAATAACGGAAGCACAACACTTAGGTGCAATTGGCGATAAATCTTCAAGTAAGCTAATTTTTTTTTGTTAAAGTAATTGATTTATTTCGCCGAAACGTAGTTATTTGGTGCCTTTTTAGACTACAAGTAAAAGGAAGGGAGATCGTTTTTTGCCTAAACGTCTAAACGTAAAAACCCATAAATGTGACTTTTTTTAAATTTTATTTTATTGCAAGTGGAACCTTAGTACAATATAATGAAAATTTTGCATTTTATGAAAAGCATGCAATCGCTTCCATTCCATTCAAACGTTTTTAGGGGACCTTCCTATTGCAGTAAAAATTGTTTATTTATCAAGCTCCCGCACTGACACCCAAAATGCGTACAAAAATCAATTTCTTCAAAAAAAAAAAAAAAAAATAATAAGAAATTTATTAAAAGAATGTATATTTAATCATTTCCCCCATTTTATGCAACGATATGTTCAAAATTATATAATCAAACGCACCGTAAATGGGACATACTTATGGGAACTTGCATCGCATTTATGCACAATGACTTCAGCATTTTTTGGGTTATTTAAATTTTAAATATCAAAAGAAATAAAGGCTTGGGGATAAAAAATTCGCATACGCTTCGTGAATATGGTGTGAAAAAAATTGTCGACAGTATAAAAAATTGCCAAGCGTTTCTTATAGAAATCTTCAAAAATAAATAAATAAATAAAAATGTCCCTAAAGATATTTAACTACAAAAATAATTTAAACAAAACAGAAACGAAAATCCAAACCAACGTATTGCCACTTAAGATAAAAGATAATGATCTACAAAATTAATTTAAAGAAAACAGGCTGAAGAAAAGCCTAATCCAGGTGTTGCCAAGTCTTATTTATAAATTAGGGGTCATTTTGGGCATTACATAAGATAAAATAATATATGAAATAAGGATGATATCAGTTGCTAGGATCAAAACACTACAATTAATAAAAGAGCACGAAAGAAATACTCAAAAATATGCTCACAGCTAAAACTTGACGTTTTAAAATATACTTCTCTGCCTTAGGTGGGCAAAATAGTAATTGCACTTATATCAATTAAGCAGTTTCTTTCAAGAAACATCAGCACTGCTTGAGATGACGGTTTCAACGTAACAGTTTCAACGCAAATAATGGAAAGCAGAAGTATTGGTGAAATAAAGCAATGAAAAATGTTGCCGTTAAATGGTGGTTTTTGGACTTTCTGTCCATGGAAATTGTATTTGTTACTAAATGATAACCAAGATAAAACTGATTTCATAGTTTTAGCATCTATCTGCACTTTATTTTCTTTTGAGTGTCTAGCAGTTTTTAAAGATTTAGGTGAAAAAGAATAAATTTTGATTTAAACATTTATAGCACAATAATAAGGGGGTACAGGGTACTGCCAAAAGTACTATAAGAATGAACCTACAATAGAACCTACTTCAAAATATAAATAAATGAAGAAAAATATTCTCTTTTAGCGACTCTACTTAAGCTCAAAACTTTTCTTCATTGAAAAAGGGGTGCTTTGTAACGCTGAAACATTTGTATGCAACAATGTTGCCATTTTTGTATTTTAATAACATTGATTTTTTTCCATTTATTTATTGGCTACTGTACCTATCGATAACAGTGCACAAATTGGTAAAGACGATGAAAGCTAACTGTTTAGAATGCAAATGATATTGATCTAAAGATTTCAATAATAATAAAAAAAAAAAAAAGAGAAGGAAAGAAATATTTCCAAACTTTGGTGTTTCAATTTAGATACAACATATTTAAAAAATATATACACTCATTTTCGATCAATACCTAAAAGATTCTAATATACTGATACCACATAAAAACAAAAACTAGAGGAGCTACATGCAAGTTATAAACAATGCTCGGCTTAAAAACGATAGTTTCGCCATATCATTTGTAGATGAAAGTAGTTCCAAAGCTGCACAAAGCCATATCAATTATGCCTTTATAATAGAATTAACCGTGCGCGGACCTAAATTTGAAGTTATCGCAATTAAAATCGAATTCACCTCCAGACAAAAGTAAAATTCTGCACTAGAGACAAGAGCCTTCCAAGTCAGTTAATTTATCGCAGGAAGAAACATGATGCCAACCTGATTCTGAAAATTCTTGAACAAAAAAGATTCATTAGAGCGGTCTTCTTGGAGTCATTGTCTCGAGCAGACGATGCGTTTGAACGGGGAAATTTTTTTGAAGGGAGCTGGGCATCGTGTTGTTCGTAGGAAACAGAAGACCTGAAAAATGATTGAGAAAAAATGCAGTCTTACGTCAAAACAGACAAAAGAGTTTGATGATGGTGTTGATAACACTTGTATAATTTTCATTTAAGTTTGTTTTTTATCCTACTTTTTAGGTGACCCGAAATTACGTTCAAGATACGATATTTTTTTTTCCCTTTACAGGAAATAGAAGTGAGGAAAGATTTATAAAGAAAAAAAAACAATTAATTGCGAAAATAAGGTTTTTATTTCATAAGTATTCATTTTTAAAATGTAAGAAATGTATTTATAGCATGCTTTTGGCTACAATGCATGCTGAAAATGTTAGTTCTTTTCTTATGTCTAATATCCTTGTTTTTTAAAATTTAAATAGCGAAATCCTCTGAATATATTCTATATGAATTTTTAAATGAATTAGGTGTAGCACAAAGTTAAACACATTAAAGAAATACAAATTTAACACATTGCTTTTTATACGTAAAATAAGAACTTAATTATAAAATCGTAGCATACCACGTAATTTTTCTCATAAAAAAATGAATTTTCAAATTTCCATCGTTAGATCGAGTTAGCAGTTTGCTTTTCAATCGATGATTTTTGTATTTCGTTACAACTCACAGGAAAGAGTTTTTTCCTTGGCAACGATGAAATAGTGCTTTGAAACTAGTTAGAAACTTTGTCCGACTGCATTTGAATTGGAACCAGACGGTCCCGAAGTTGAACTTTGGTGTTTCAGACCTTTGCTTCGAGAAACGAGAAAATGAAGTCATTGTCTATAAATCCTCCTATTTTTGATGGGAGTATAACAGGGTTCTATTTTTTCTTTTAATAGGCCAGCAAAGTTGGGTTATGCAGTTGTGCACAACTTATACTCGTCAAAATTCACTCAAAAATATTTCACATGCATTTTGCTTTTCTACGTTAATAAACGTTTCCAGCAATATCGAACCACATATTGACACTCATTTATTATTGTTAAAAATTCGAGTCAGAATTTCGAGAAAAAAAAAGTTCCATAGCAAACTGCTACGCTTACTCGACATATAGAATTTTAATGATTATCATAGATAATATGTAGTGAACCCAATGAAGAGCAAAACATTTCAATTTAAAACTCATTCAAAAATATTTATACCCTGGGAGTGTTTATCCACAACTTAGTTTTCTTAGTGAGAACCTCTTGACATACTGCCAACACCGTGGTTAAAACCCAGAATTTCTCATTCTGTGTTAAATACGTTACCTCTGTTTGAATGCCGAGTCGGGATGATTTAAGACTCGATTTAGAGTCTGAATCAGGAACTCTTATTACAAGAAACACATTTTACAACTTTTTTACATATTTGTGTTTTTCATTTTATGTACATTAATTGAGATCCTTTACTCCTAATATTTATTAATCCGTTTAATTAGCGAAGTTCTAATTCTAGATCAAACTTCTATTCGCAACTCTTGTGGTAATAGATATTATTTTCTGTCATCGTTTTTTTTCAAATAATATACCCTTCAATGGATATATTATTTTATTGCAACACTCTGGTATACACTTTATCTAACAACCTTTACATAAATAGGATTTTGATGGCCGTTAAGCCGGAAACTAATCTGTTCATGTTACTTGTATGAATTCTACAAAAATGTATTACAAACGTTTACCATTGTGTTGAAAAAAATTGTGAGAGACCAAAGTTGTAGAGCTCAATAGTAAAATTAATTGCTTCTACGCTTTTCAGGAATTTTTGTACTCTACACAATGTTTTGGTTTCTCTGAACTTCAAGAAACAGAGTTAGAATTCCACTTGTGCTCTCATAACCTAGGTTTATTTTCCTTGAACTCCAATTTTGATGTTCATTAATTTTCTTTTTTGAATTGAAAACATTTTCTTCGCTTCATGTGTCCACTTTTGTCGATCTCAGTGACTGTGACCCCTAAAATATTTAAATTCATTCGGCCACACTAACCCAAACAAAAGAAACAATACTCAGTATAGGCCAGTCGTCGCATCATGATTCTATTAGTTATTCTGACCCATTGTTGCAGCTTTCCTTATGCTTTTTCTAACGAAGATGACAGCCAGAGCTGTCAGTCTCTCAGTCGCTGAACCGTGAAATAATAATCAGCCTGCAAGTCGTGAGCGGATGTTGATAAGATATAATGCTCTGCTCTACCCTGATCTTACGTGAAATACAGAAACGTAGGTTCAACATAATTTACTCTCCACGGTTTAATACTGTTTCCTCGTGATGTCTTTTATTTTATGATCTATGTTTTTTTTTTATCTTTGTATAAATAAAAGAATCAGCACTTTAAAACTTTTAAAAAACAATATTTTTGGTTTTTATTATCTCGTCTCTCCCTTACGGGTTTCCCAACGATGCTTTGCTTTCTTATGCAAAATTAGATGCTTGTAAAATGATCTAAGAAATAAGTAACCGAACATTGTTTTGTTATTAAGGAATTAAAAATAAAAGCTGAAATTTAAAATTGAACGATAATAGATGTTTAAAATGCTAATTCTGAAGATCAGTAAAGCATGTTTGGTCAAATTCAATAAGTAATTTACTCTGTGACTAATACCATTTGTAAAGAAAAAGAAACAAGAAATTTAGAATGAAAAAAAAAAAAGAAATTTCAGTGATCCTTTAGCAAATCGAAAATATAAACGTTGAATTTTTCCCCCCTGAAAAATGAAAGCGCCCACTGACTCATTCTTTCCATTACCTTCGCCAATAAACTACAGGGTCCACTTACTACTTTTTTTTCGATTTCTTTAAACAAAAATCAAAATCTATATTCAGGATATTTCTACCTTCTAAGAGTTTTTTGTGTTAAAAATATAAATAAATTAAAATCTTATTGGTCTTTTAGATAAAAATCTTTGAATTGTTGCCGTAGGCCTTATTGATAAAACAATTTAAATTGCTCAAAAAATACCCTTGGATGATTAAATAAGAAATTCGTTTTTCGAGTTACCATAAGCAAAATGACTGCACTAAGTGTTATTTACCTATTTAAGTTTTTAAATTCTATCAACCATTTCAGTAAGGCAAGAACATTGAAAATTAATGCAGCGTTATTTAAAGAAACTATTTAGTGCAAACAATGTGACCTTTGAGATAAATAGGAATTCGAGGAAAAGCTTGGCCTGAAGCTCCCATCTTTACATTGTAAAAGCTTTTGGTAGCCCTGAAAAAAGTATGAGCAGTTTATATTGTTGTTTTTGAATTTAACAATGCTGTTTTATTCTATTACTTCTGCGTAAAGGTAAACAGAACGGTGGACACAAAACACGCAAAAGTTTCTTTACTTTTTTTTTTCAGTTGTAATTCCTCGGAAAAGTTGCGAGTTGGGAGACTAAAAATGGGTAAAAAAGAAATAAAAGCGGTGTTCATCTGTCGGTCGCACATATAGCTTGGAAGTTTGGCGAGGTTTGGGAAAATCTGATAAAAAATGTTTTAAATATTACATGTGGCCTAGAATAAATTGCTTTTGAACATTAATAACTTGTATTCAATTCAAAAATAAAATGAAGTAAAATAAACAAATTACGTAATAAGAAAAAGAAATTGTTAGTACAGTGAAACCTGTGTAAGTTGACCACTTGCGGTGCAGCACTTCACTGGTCAACTTATAGAGGGTGAGGTAGAGGGTGTAGGGCTAATTCCTTTCCTGAAAAAAGTGGTCAACTTAGACAGGTGGTCAACTTTACAGGTTTTACTGTATTTCTATTCTCTTGAACTGTGATCAAGAGAAAAGAAGTACTTACAACCTTTATTCGTTACCATTATTATTTTCAAACTTTAACTGACTTTAGAAGCAGTGCGTGACCGGAAGATGCTGATGGGTTTAAATAACATTTAGACATTATTATCTGTCGTTCTAATACAAAGCCCCAAAAACAACAAAAAAATCTTAAGCTATTTTCGTTCGGGAAGAGGAAAACTTTAAATAATTAAAAATTATCGTAAAAATATGAATTTTTCCAAATTTTATTCCGTATTTTAAAATTTAACTGCAATCCAAACACATGGTGCAAAAATGTTGAGTGTATTTTTGCTATTCAAGTTTTTGAACAAAAAGAAGTGCAATAAAAAGCTGGTCTAGAAACTCACATCTTTTGCTTCGTGACAGAGGTTATTTGTAAGTCCGAAACACTTGCACGCATTTTTATTGCTATTTGTGCATCCAACGTTGGCGTTTTACTTTATTTACAAAAGTAAACTGTTCACTGCTCAGCGAATTATGTTAGATGTTTTATGTCGAAAAAACTCTCCAAGGCATATATCGTTCCGTATTGTTAAATTTAACTACAATCTAAAAATATGGTGCAAAAATGTCTTTCAATTAATTTTCGTAGAATTTTATTCATTTTAAATTTGAAAAAATATTATTAGTCAATAGGTGCATTTTTCATAATAAAGTTCTTTCAAATAATTTTCATAAAAGAATTCTTTCTTCAACATCAACTATTTTTTGCTTGTAATTTGACGGACTCGATGAATTATTTATGAACATTAAAATATACACTTCTAATTTGAATTTTTAGGTCAAAATTATTAAATAAACTTATTCCCCTTAACAAAAATTAGTATGATACTGCGGTATTTAATCTGCACTCATCAAAAAAAAAAAAAAAAAAAAAATTCACGACACAATGGTCATGTCCCACGCTTAGGCCTTAAAAACTCTGACTTCATCATGAATGTCACGTGCAAAGAATTGTCAAATCGTGGGAAGACAGTATCCTTTGAATCGGTTGATTCCGGCGATTTTATAGAGGTTACGAAGAATGCATTAACCCAAGATTACTTTCGACGACGATTTTTTAAATATTGTGATCTTCATTTGCTGCTTGGCTAGCGAGAAACCATTCGTCAAAATAGTTGCTTCGTTCTTTTGATTCAATGTGTTTGCATTTTAAAAAAATAATTACATTCTCATTTTGTGTAAGTTGCATCACTACTATGACTTGAGTAAGTGACAAAGATAAATATTCTTTATTTATGCGAGAGCAGGTGATTTGGAAGTGAAAAATGAAATTTGGTAAGTATGTTTTTTCTCCATCTTTTTTCAACATTACTGAAAACATTTAGAAATTATTTGCTTGAATTCTTAGCACGTAACTGAAATAACGAAATTTTCTGTTACTCTCTTCATAATTTTATGGTTGAAATATTTCATGCGTATGGCTCAATTATTTTCTCTAACCCTCTGTATCACAGTGTAGACTGCAGGCAACATACTGCTGTTTTTGTAATTTTTTTATAAATAATTAAAAAATTTCCTGAAATACGTGTTATTATTTTATTTTTTGTTATTATGTCGAATCCAAAAAATCAAATAAATCCGAGTTGTTGAGTTATAGAGGGTTAAAGTCATTTATCGAATCCGACACATCAACAAATAATTTAATTATTAATTGCATTTGAATTATTTATTGCATTAACTGATATGCATTTGCAATTAACAATTTAGTTGTTTGTTAATGTTGTATGCCATGTGGAATGTTTTTATATAGATATAAAATTTGTTTGTGATTTGATTTCCACTCTCCTGCTATAGTGAGGAATTTACCATCCATTATATTGTTAATAGTCAGAATTGTATTGTTATTCTGTGTCCCGAATTGTTAATAGCCGGTGCGCGAAGCTCATAAAATTATAGAGGCATGTAGAAGCAACAGGGTCTAAGAAACAAAAATAATCCTTGAAATCTCAAAGAACGTTTCTGAAAATTCTTTTGCACATTTGTTACTTTAAATATTTGGTTTTCAATGTTATTCTTATGATCCGCACAAAAGTTACGTTTTTTGCTCATACTTTAAAAATTTGGTGCTTGTAGATCATTTTTCTCAACGTTTTCAGTGTTGCAACTCCCTTAAAAGTTAAAAAAAAAAAAAAAAAAAAAAAAAAAAAAAAAAAGAGAGTGAAGTGTTCTTTTCGAATCCTTTGTTTTCAAGTGTAGCGAATTGTTTAAATGAAAAGTAAACCACACCGTCGCGTTAATTATTAGTGATTAGTTTTTTCAAACGACTATCTCTTAGCACATGGTTTGCCTCTTATGGTTGCCGTTATTGGTAACACTGAATTTTGTAACACTTGATTGTACTTTATTTAACAAAGGTTGTTTCGATGTTCTCATTTTAATTGGTCAGATCGTTTGATCTGTCTTAGTTTGGAACGCGATCCACAGTTGAAAAACGATATTGCAGATGAGTTTCATAAAAACGCAGTATTGTTTTTTAAGTAGTTATTTCTTTAAATAATTTTTAAGTAGGTAGTTTCTTAAGCTAACTATTGCTATATTTTAGGGGAAACAAAGTAAGACTTAAGAAGCAATAACATTTAAAGGGATTCAAAGCGGAAAAAAATTAACAAAATATTAATTGTGGACAAGTATATTTTAATGTGTAAGTGGCACATGTAATGCGGATATGGCAACATTTGATGTTGTAGTTCTGTTAAAAGATACCTGACATTAATTTGAAACTGCTCTCAAGATGATGTTCCTAGGATCACCAATAAAAACGTCATATACAAATTAAA
This sequence comes from Octonoba sinensis, assembly GCA_038502835.1. NCBI lineage: Eukaryota > Metazoa > Arthropoda > Arachnida > Araneae > Uloboridae > Octonoba > Octonoba sinensis. Next base: position 65,364,145 of record CM076600.1, on the reverse strand, counting down.
CCTAATTAACTGTACTAATTGCATGAGACATGTGTGTTTCAATCAAGTCAAATTAATAAAACCAGTTACTTAAAAATTAATATTTTACTCTCAAACTGAATATCATATTATAAATGATATCTGATAATCGTAAAAATATAAGATCTTTTTTATTAATTACATAAGCTACAAATCAAAGGTATTTAAATCTCAGCTGTTTAATAATGTCAAAAATCATTGCAGTGTTGGTTGTCACGTGCATTTTAATTGGTTAAAATTGAAAATAGTATTTAGTTTTTATTCTCAAATAACAATGTACAATGAATTCTGTGAACAAGCCCCTATTTGTCAGATCCGCAGTTTTGGCAAGAATAGAGCATAGATGTCGAACAACATTTTGGAGAGCATAACATCAGCCTCGTCCAATCTGTTTTGACTCGTGTGCCTACCAGCCCCACAGCCCCGATATTTATCAAAATTTTCCTGTTTATAAATTTGTTGATCTATAAATATATTTTTTTCAGATAATGTTGACCAGCATGGTGAAATCAACTTTGTTATTCGCAACAGTGATAATAATTTTGAATGTAAGTAATTTAAGATTTTGATTACACCAATCAATATTTATTATGCATCTTATGGTCTTTTAATAAAATAAAGCAATAAATCCCCCCCCCCCCCGAAAAAAACCTCGACTATTGTATAAATACATGAATTTATATAAACGCAGATTTTCTACGTGGAGATTACAGATCTATTCTACCTTTAAAAAAATTTTTTTTATTCAGATTCATTTATTTGGACTAAATTTATTGACATTCATTTCGTGCTCCAATGAAGTTAATTACATTTCTGTATTTAATGCCCGAAAGAAAGAAATGGACAATGAAATACCATTAAAAACTGAAGTGCTTCACCTTTAAAAACTACGGTTACGATCATTTTACAGCGCAAATGCCAAGCACATTTTATGGGCGATTTTTCAAACATTTACCCGACGAAATTGCTAGTGATAACCTGCTAGAAGTCTAAAAATAAAATAATAAATGATCGTCTAAGGTCTACATGTAACGTTAGAGTTTCTGGTAGTCTTCAAGAAAAAATAAAAATACCTGCCTGTTACAGTAGAATCCAGTACACTATCAATGAGTATCTTTGCACCTTCTTTTTTCTTACGACTAAACAGAGTTCATAGGTCAGTAGGACCAAAGAAGAGAGATCTTTGGTAGGGCGGGGTAGGTGGTCCAAGACATATCTATAGTCTCCAATCATTGAGGAAGGGGGTTAGCCCAACCCCTCGTTTTGGCATAGTTCAACTTTAATTTCAAATTACCAACTTGTTATTGCGGGTATAAGTCTGAAATCTCTCATGCATAATCTTGAACTTAATTCCCTTTAAAGCCGCATACATTTTAATATTGGATATTTTTTATAATGGTCAAACAAAACTTCGTGTTTCGTTTTGTGTGTTTTTGACAAAATATCATTCCCGACAGGCCGACATATACTTGCGGGCCATTTACTTTGCGCGCAGTCTCTGGCGTCATGAGTGCATTTTTCAAAGTTGGCTTTGCCTTCATTTTAATGCAGGGAGCTATTTCCGATTCTTGAAAAATCTACGAATCGTATCTGTTGGGTTTTTAATTCACGGTGCAGTTTTGGTTCTTGTAGATGTCAATCGTTGGATCTTTCTAACAGCTCTTTTGTCTGTAACAAGTGAGTCCCCAATCACTTCTCCCGCACTACGCTACAAAGCACTAATAAATCCTAAGGCATTAAGCTAAAAAGTAGCGAGTTGTTGGTGAAAGGTAACATGTGACCCTTCAAAGCTGTGTTTAACTTTACAGACAATATCTAAAGATAATGCATCTGTAGATAGATTTCTTAGAGAGTTGTTGGACTCATGAAATTTCTAAAACATTACTAACTTTCCAATTAAATTTGCACACTTAAATATTTCTTCTTCAGAATTGCTTTCTGATGAGCGTGATATTTTAAATAGCTTATTCTATCGCGCCGGTAATTTAACCTTCTAATGCCCAAGTTTTTTTAATCGTCGTCCGCCTTGAGGCGGAGTTGGGAATTGGAAATTTAATTAAACATTTCTTTCATTGTCTTACGTTGTGGTTAGTAGTTTGGTAGAAATTCTTAGTGTTTTTTTGTTCAATCATTTCTTTAAATTATTTAAATTTAACTTAACCCTCTAATACCCAAGTTTTGTTATCGACGTCCGCCTTGAGGCGGAGTTGGGAATTGGAAATTTAATTAAACATTTCTTTCATTGTCTTACGTTGTGGTTAGTAGTTTGGTAGAAAGTGTTTTCAATCATTTCTTTAAATTATTTAAATTTAACTTAACCCTCTAATACCCAAGTTTTGTTATCGACGTCCGCCTTGAGGCGGAGTTGGGAATTGGAAATTTAATTAAACATTTCTTTCATTGTCTTACGTTGTGGTTAGTAGTTTGGTAGAAATTCTTAGTGTTTTTTTGTTCAATCATTTCTTTAAATTATTTAAATTTAACTTAACCCTCTAATACCCAAGTTTTGTTATCGACGTCCGCCTTGAGGCGGAGTTGGGAATTGGAGGGTTAAACACTTGGTAATAATGACGTTATTTTTCATACAATTTGAATATGTTGATGACTCGTCACAATTTTATCCAAACTTTTGCAATATTTTTTGTGTCATTTTGGCTCATTTGTTGTTTCGTAGACTATAAATTACATGTATATTTGAAATTTTGCTTGTTTTAAACAAACACATAATAAACATTCTTTATAGATTTCCTCATCCGGTGCCTCATCGTCGAGTGCGTTATCAGTTAAAAGCTCTACTTCGTCTAATAAATTTGTTTGTAAGTATCGCAGAAAACATGACTTTAAATTTTTATCTTCAATTGTTTTGCTATTTATTTGTACATAACAATATTTTTTAAATAAATAAATTAAGAAAAAATATGTTACTAAAATTTAAATTAATAAATTAATCAGAAATAAATGTTTTTTTTTCTTTTAAATTTATGGTTTTACGTGCATAATTTACCATTTTAGTTTATATTTCAACATTTTTTGATTGAAGATAGTAACGTATCTTTTGATGTTTTAAAAATGTATAACTGTAATCAAAAACCGTCTGGCATACCTAAAAAAGGAGTTCCAATAATAATTTATATTTAAACCAATAAGAATAAATCGTTTCTAATAAGAATTTACACACTACCTGACGCCATTTTCTAAAATCAAGATTAAATTAATAATCGGGGAGAAAAACAGTTCATTTTCTCTTTATAAAGTAGGGTCTTATATATGACAAATTCACTATTTTACCCACTGTGGCACTTAGCTTAGATTCAGTTTCAGAAACGTCTCCTACCTCTTTCTCTAATTGTTACAATCCATAACTAGCACTCGGTATTTCGTACAAGGTATTTCCGCTCCCTAAATTGTAATTTGCTTCAGTTAAAGTTATCCAAAAGAAAAACAAAAAATTGCCATGCCGAATAACTTCTTTTTAAAAAAGTATTTTTAATTGCTAGTTCTACTTTACAGCCGTCAATGCAGCCTGCAGTCGGAAGACTATCTTGGCAATGGTGGTACTGAGAGATCCATTTCATGGTATCTTGTATGCCAGAGGATATCCTATAGAATGCAGCGCTTTGGGTAACGGAACACAGGAGGTTAATTTATCCTTTTCTTCAGAAGACTGTGGAACAAAAGTTATTGAAAAACCAGTAAGTTTCAAACTCGTTTTTCCGTTAAAGTTTACGTGTACATTTCGTATAAAAGAAATTGTTCTAGAACTCCGTATGCTATAACAATTTCAAATGCACATTTCATTTAATTCGTCCTCTGCAGATTTTTCAGGTCATAAAATTTTATCACAATGCTCACAGAATTCAAATGATTACGATTTTAATTTCACTCTGAACAAAAATTTTTCAACATACCCATACTGCAATCTTGAGAAAAGTGGAAAGCAGTCCGAGTGTGTTAATTATTATGTTATGCTCCTATAATATTAATTGAGTGGTGCTCTTAAGCACAGAATGAAACAGCATTTGTACCTAGTACTTTGACGTAAGAAAACAGAGTTCTAAACTTCATTGTGGGAGGGGACATTGTTGGTGGAAACGGGGAATTTCTAGGTAGAATTTCTCTGATTTATAAAAATTCATTGGCTTCTTGAGTGTACAATGAAGTTTTGGTCTCTATTTTTTGAGATAAAAAGGCTTTGCAGAAATGATATGGCATTACAGATATTAAGGACTTAAGCTGCCAATAAAGTTGTTGTGCTAAAAACCAATCCATAAAAGTGTCAAATTCCACATAGCATTTTTATAGAATTTAATGATGTTAAAGGTTTTTAGTTGAACACATTTTTTAGAAGCGGGATTAAAATTTTAGTTCTCAAAAAAAAAAAAAAAAAAGTTCTTTATTCTCACGGATTGTCTTCTATTTTTTCACGCACAGGATGGAAGCGTCCAATATGACGTATATTTGTACTTACAGTACGAGAGACACGTTCAGCAAGCTTCCGACGAGGTCATCCAAGTTCAGTGTGTGCCACAGGATGTGGTGGTTAGTAGTCGAATGGGTCATGGAAAGAATAAATTTGACCGCAATGGAACGCCTCCTAGATTTGTGACCACTCAGGTACTTTCACTTGTTCTAATGAATTACAATACATTAAAATAAATTATTGACAACTGCTTTAATATCCACGCGAAGCATAAAACTTCCTTTTTTGACTATCTTTGCACCTTTAAAAACTTCTTCATTTTTAAACTAAGTCATTAGATAAGCCTTCTAATTTCTAATAAAAGTAAGGAATTAGTAAAACTGAAATAAAATCTATACTGATATAAATCGTAAATAAGTTTCTGGTCTTCAGGCTCCTTGGCATCAGTTTGATAGTTGGATGGATATACTTCGCGGACGCATGCCATCAGCTCTTCCAATTACGGAACATGTCAATGTCGGGGAAGAAGTCACCATGCTTATAAAAGTTAGACACTCAAGTAAGTTCCGACTTAGAACATGATCCCATCAAGAGTTATCAATAAAATTCGAAGCATTTCATGTTTTGTAATATATCAATTGTTATAAATATATGGTTACTAATGAGATCATTAATAATTGTTTTTTTAAGCGTGGAAATTTAAAAGAATTTCGATGCTTTCATAAAATATCTTCCATTTTTTCCTTAGATTATGTTGAAGCAAAAGTCATCGACTGTGTTGCAAGTGATGGTACTGATGAAAATGAACAATTACTTAGTGATTTCAATGGGTAAAATGTTTTACATTAATAAGCTTATTGGCAATTATTTATGACATAATATTTTATCTATATATAACTATATTCTTTCAATTTTTATCGACGAACTTTTTGCATTGCTGTATAATAAATACGAGAGGAAGTCAAAAACTAAAGGGACTTTTGAGAAAATAAATATTTGTTTTAATGATAGAAACCTGAAATATACATTATTTCTTCACATAGCCTCTCTGCACTATCACCTCACAATGCCCAACGTTTCACAACTTTTTTATTCCGTTGAAAAAGAAGTTTTCGATTGCACCTGTAACCAATATTGCACCGCATCAATGAATTCCGCATCAGTTGCAACTCTTTTCCCCCTGAGCTGAGCGCTTCTTTCAATAGTCCAAATATACGAAAATAGCTTGGAGCCAGGTCTGAACTATATGGTGGGTGTTCCAGCAATTCGAATCCCAATTCCTTTTCGACCGTCTGTTTGGCAGAATGAAGCCTCTTCGGTGCAGATCGACAATGAAGCTGCCATGCTTAACGGTCTACTACACTCTAACGACTAACGCGGGAAATCAAGTGACACGTAGAAGTGTTGCAGACGATCCTAAATAAGCGCTAGATACTAGAAGTGGTACCACACCCTGGTGCGAGAAATTGTAAAAGTCCTTTTACTTTTTGACTTTACCTCCTAAATACTGCTTAAAATAGAAATTAAAATTCAATTTCACATTACTACTTAAATTTATTTTAGGTGTACTGTTGATGCAGCAATATTTCCACCTCTTCAAGAGAAGACCAACAGCAAGACAGGCGTCAAGATGATTCATACCACGTTTCCCGCCTTCAAGTTCCCCGAAAGAGAGAATCTACATTTGCAATGTAGAGTGTTGATTTGCAACACTACTTGCCCACTAGTGAGAATTTTTAACAATTATCATACAAACTACTTTAGGAATCAAAATTTACTAATCTATACATTAATACGTGAAGAGAAATCTTATCTTAGTACCCCTTTTTCACACAGGAGTGTGAGATTTGGCATAGTGAAAGTTCATATGGAGGAGGAAAGGGCATAAAGATAAAATTTATCTCTAATTTTTGTATTAAATACAGTTAATTTAATAACTAATTCAATGGTCAAACCATTGCAATGAGAACATATTATGGCTAATTGAAAGATTTAAAGAAACCAAATTCTTGCCAAAATTGTGCAAAGAAATAACATTTCTTAAAGCTGTCTATTTGTCCAAGGCTGAACTTGATCAATCATCCTTGATAAATTATTCACTGGGTTAGTTATCCGTATATTAATAAGTGAAAAAAATCTTTGTATCCTTTTTAAGCACTTTGAGCGCACAGAGGAGTCTGAGATTTGCATAAAGCTCATGTCAAGAGTGCAGAAAGATAACATTTATGTATTAATATGTGTTGCAAATACATTAAATTGAATCTTAATGAGGAAAAAAAAACTTATGGTTAAATATTAACAGAATCGCCTACCCAGCGAGGAATCCTTAAATGTGGAAAATATTAAAAAAATTAAACACCAACCCTGTATTCACTTTCGTTATAATATAGCGGGAACATTTCGTGCTTGTCTTATTGTGATTTTTAACATAGAGAGTAAAGGCAGAGGAAAACCACTAAACTAACAATTCGCTTTTAGCAATGAATCCCAAGTTTTTATTTAAGTTATATTTGAAGCGCAAAAACAATTATACTGCAAATATTAAAACATAATTAAGACTCAAAAGCTTTCTACATACATTTTGCACTAAATTTATTCTCAGCTCAAATATTAACCTTAAAATGAGTACAACAGAACAAATAATATCGTTAATTAAATAATGCAACTGTCCTACTTGACAAATTATAATGTGGGTTCTACATTAACTATATGAACAGTACTGTATATAGCACAAGATTAATTTCAATGAGAAAAGAACGGATTTTAAATTTTTCTTCGTCATTTCATGCAATGGAGGAATCGAATTGTACCCACTTGAATTCGAAGCTATAGAGTCAAGCGGGCAACAGTGTATTATTCTCCGAACAGGCCGACGCTCTTATTTTTAAAACATATAGCACTCCAATTAGTTTTACTACTCACTGCCTACAAATTTATTATTTTTTTTTAATTCTTAAAACTAGGAAAGTTGTTCCAAATCCCGCTGGAGCACACGAGGACGATCACGAGCCACTAGAACCTCTTCTAGGAACACGATCTTACGAGAGATGGAAGTTTTCAACTCGGTTGAAGTCAGAACCCCTCATGTTGAGAAAAAGACTCACACTACAAGTGCTGCGAGCGTAAAGGAACCAGCAAGTAAGTCATAATTTAGTCTTTCCTGTTCACATCATTGTAAATGGTTGGTTGATTCTATAGGGTGTAATGGTGCAAGAGTCTCATTAATAGGCTTTACTGCTCCAAAGTATACTTAGAAATCGAAAGGTGAAAATGGGGGTAGGGGAATGTAAAAAGACATAAAAGAAAAAAAGGGGCCTCAAACTTCTAGAATTTTGGAAAAAACGTGCTGAAATAAACACGTTTTATATTTGGGGAAAAAAATATGGAACGAATAAACTGATTACATTTGGACATTAGGACAAACACCAATTGAAAGACAGAACATTTTATATGGAATCATTGAATCTGTCAAGAGAATCCAAATGATCTTCGATCGAAAATCAGAATATTCTACTGACTCCTGAGTTGAAGGAAAAAAAAAAAATCTCGCACTTGCAAAATGAAATTCAGGTCGGAAACGGTTAATTTTCATGGGTATGAAAAAAAAAACTAATCATTAGGACATCAAACCACTTTCTCTCAGCAAGAAATCCTCGAAGATGAGCATTCGTCACTCATGGTTTAACTCATAACTTCGTTCATGCGTTGCTGTATCATTCCTGGACAAAGGAGGGAAAAAAATATCCTCATCGGTTTATGTTTCATGTTATAAAAATTATTATTTACAGAGCAGGAAATCTCATCAAAGGAAACTCACGCCAAAACTTTGCAAATGTCTCTCTCCTCTCTCTCTCTCTCTCTGTCTGGTTATACATCCATAGTTTTATTTTGAGTTTTAACTACTTAAAAGTTATATTATGTAGGGTGTGTTTAATAGTTTTCAATAAAACTATAACTATTATTCTTATTCCGCGTGCGCGATAGAATCCTTTTACTCTAAACTTTCCCCTCAGCTTGTTGATCTTCAGGCAGAAAATCAGTCATTTTTTTAGAATTTTTAAATTTATTCATTTTTTTATTGTTAATATAAGTATGCAGAACAGAATACCAGTTTAAAGTTATTTATATATTTTTATATTTTTTGACGCATTTTCACATCCAACTTGTTTAAGAAAAGCAAATATTTTGCTTGTTGTTACATTCTTGTGATGTTTTTCCTTTCTTTCTTTGCTTTTACTTCCTTGAACAAAATAAAGTCTGTATTGTATCCGAGAAAAATTTCCCACCTCAAGTTTCCACTTAAATTTACACTTCAATAATCTGTGAAGCAATTTTGAGTCTTTTAGAGAATCATTTTTGCTGCGTACAGGTTAATCACGACACTAGGTGTCTTTTATAGGATAGGACCAATCGGTCCTTCAGTATGTATCCACGTGTTAGTATTATGAAATAGTATTCTTGTGTTTACTTTAAGATCCTACTTTTAGCGTTTCTGTCACCTAAATTAGAACGTTTACACAAGTTATAATCATCCTTTTCTTCTTACTAATATTTTACTTTTAATGTTGAAAACTCAACTTAGGCCTTCGTATCTGGCCATTAAGTAAAATTCTCACCATGTAAAATCCTTCTCCGAATATTCAAAACATGTTGTGGAAAACTATGCGAAGATTTTACGTTCTGGGCAAGACCACTGAAGTTTAAATTTCAACAGAGAGTAGAAATTTCTTTTTGAAAATCAGAAAAGGACTTCTATAAGTTTTCCTCGCTCAGAACAGAATACGTCTTTTGGCTCTCTTGGCGAGTAATATGACCCTTTTCTCTTGTCAAATTAGTTTATGAATTCCCTGTACATGTTAGACCATGCTACGTAGAATGAATATAATACTACATCAATCAAACACAAATTCGCGTTCTGTGAAATATGCACGTAAGTAAATCTATGCAATGCACAGGTGCAGTACCATTCATTTGCATAATTCATCTATATTTAATAAATTAATTAGTATTCGAATTTCGCTTAGGTGCTATTAATTACTCTATGCCAGCATTTTGACATTTTCCTCAACGGATTATTTTTGTATCTATATGCATGATTCAGAAAGTGTCATACTACAAATATAGAATATCTAAAAGTTATTTTTATTTTTTTTCTCAGCACCTCGTCCGGATGACATGTACTGCTTGAATTCTGCTCGTATGGTCATCATCATCGGCCTCTTGCTGGGGGTCCTCCTCGTGTCGCTGGTTGTCACCATCTGTACTTGTGTTCGTGCTCGAGAGCTTCGCAGACGTCTCGCTCAGAGACAAACCTTCCCCTACGGAAAGGTACACGAATACTCCTGACAATTCCCGAAAGAGGAGGGACCCTCCAAAAGTGTCGTCAAAAAGCCTGAGGTCCAGAACTGTGTCATCAAAGAAGTCGAGGCTCCTAAGTTCTTCATAAAAGAACTAGATGTTTCGGAGTACTTCATCAAAGAATTAGAAGCTCCTAAATATTTCGTAAAGGAATTCGAACCACCGGAATGCTTCGTCAAAGAGATGGAGACGGAGTTTACACATCAAGAAATGGAAGCCGCAAAGTGCTTTTATCGAGAATCGCCAAAGCGATTTCTTCCAGAACTTGAGGCTCCAAGATATGAAGACGTTATTAAGACTTTCAAGCCTCCGCCTATTGCCGGCTTACGCAAGAAGAAAAAAAGAATTGATGAAATAGAGACAGAAATAGCTATTTAGGGACAGGGCTTGTTTTTAAATTTATAAAAACTAGCTAAATTCATTCAAAGCTGTAAAGTGACTTCGCCTGATTTGATCAAAAGAGTGTTTGTATGGGAATGCTTTCATACAAAAACTCTTTTGATCAAATGAATGCTTCCAAAACATTTTGAATGCTTCCAAAACATCGATACATTTGGTTTACTGATTGCCGTATTGAATGCGTAGATTTCACGCTGCTTCTAAGAAAGCATCGATACTGTTTGTAATTTGTGTTCAATATATGGCATTTATTGTTTTCAACGATGATGTGGTTGTTAGAGAAAAATGTTCTCAGATTCAAAAAAAGTTTTTGAAGTTGTAATTAATTTTAAGTTATTCAATTATTTATTTATTTTGAATAATAGAATAGATAATTTTTCTTATTCGTTAATATTCTACAACCCAACAAACGGGTTATAACATTGTCATTCATAGAATATGCTTTAAATAAGTATTGTTGAGAACTTGAACGGACAATTATAAATTAAGAATGTTTGTGTTTTGGTCATGTTTAGTAAATTTAGTTCCTTTGAAGAAATGTTTATTGTTTAGATCAAGCGCATTTATACGAACATTGTAGATATTTACTAATTTATTTATTCATCATGTTTGTTCATTTTCATACACATGTCACTTTTTACTTATTTATTTATAAGAACACTATTTATTAAATTATTTATTAAAAAGTCTAGAATTTATTTGTAGCATGTTTGAACAATAATACACGACAGATGCTACATACTTGTTACGTGTTGCAAAATTACATCGTCCATTGTTCCTAGAAACATACAAAGAAATGTATAAAAAATTTGGAAGATCTGAATAGGAAATTCTTCGAGAAGTTCGTCCAACACTACTGAGGAGCGTTTTACGTAATAGCTTATTAATGCCGCTTCTTCTTGTTATTTGTCCTTTTGTATTAATTTGCTCTTTCGTTTGACAATTTTAATGGAATTCCGAAATTAAGAGTTACAAAAACGAAAAGCACTACCACCTAGCAGAAAAACTAAGTCTAAGTCATAAACGAATGTCAAACGAAATTTTATTGTTGCTATAGGACAATGACAATGTTTACACACTTTTTTTCATGATAGTCCCAGAGTAAAATAATTCAGTGTAACTTCTCTGAAATCCTGTTTAAAATTTGTGATATAAATCATAATAACCTGTCATTACATCGTCATTGATTTACATATATATATATAATAAAAAATTAATTAAAAAATAAAAATGGAACAAAATGAAAGTAACAAACCAAAGATGAAAAATATATATAAATCAATAAATAAAATAAAATAAATAAAGCCTACATTAAAAAGAATTTTTATTTTCCTTTTTTAATTTTTTTTCAAAGTTAAGACAATTAAGCTTTTAGTTCCTTCATGAAATTAGCTAGTTCAACACAATTTTTTTAGTAATTGTTTTTCAGTTTTCTGTAGGATCCTGGTGTAATGAATCTTCTTTGGAACTTTGTTCCGATACGTCTCGCAATCCTCGTTCTAGAAAACGCAATTTCGACCCTACCATGACATTTTCTCTGGAACCCAAGTAAGCCGCTTCTAACGATCCTCTGGAACCCAAGTAAGCCGCTTCCACCGATCCTCTTCTAGCATCGGCTTCACCTTTTCCCAAAGATTTTTCCTGGGATTCTCTCAACAGTTTTTGTTCCAGTACTTCGTCCGTGACTTCTTCCCACTGAACGATTGATTTTGACCTACTACGTGTGTATCCTGGTTCCATAGTCGCTTGCGAGGAGGACAGTTTAGCAGAGCTTTTGGATTGCGATAGTGACATTCTTGCTAAGTGGGAAGGTACTAGTCTTGGTCCACTAGTTGCCGAAGTGGCAAGTCTTGCCCCACTGCGAGTAGTGGATGGAACGGCAGCTGCATCTGTAGGTGCTTCACTCAGACTGTAGTCGAATATACCTCCTTTGAAAGCAATTTCCTCGCTATCTTCAGCTTGTTGCAATTCTAAATCTTTTTCATACAGAGTTACAAGAGTGTTAGCTAAGTATTCAATAGGTCTCTCAGGACGCCTGATTGCTACCTCACACAAAGCCTCCGTAAGATATTTGCCAACAGTTTCCTTGAGATATTCTGTGTTCATGTTCTTAACTTGAATTCATCTACGAAATCAATAAATAATTTTATAATGTGAAGGGTGCTTTATTTTCAATAGTTATATTTTTATTACCCTCATAGTCATATTTTTAAATCGCCAATTTTTCACGGAGAAATGCTACATCGTTATGAAAATGATAATGTTAATGCAATAAAACTGCATAGCAGTTGCCATAAAAATGTAACAAAAAGTAAACGAGTAATTCACGATTTGACAATAAATATTGGCGATTAAAAATATGATACATGGGAAACAGGATGGATAAAAAAGTACTTTTGAAACAAATGTTAAGGAATTTACGAACATAGTTAATCTTTAACTAGAAGTATCCGACTCACTCTCCCTTTTCCCGAGTCAGCAAAAAAACAAATCAGAGAGTTAACCGACGGAAGTTTCTAAGGAAGAAAAAGAAAACCCTCACGATCATCGCTGATACTCTTTACAAAATCAATTAAACTTATGATGTTCTTACATCACATTCGAAATATCTGTATCTGATGTAATATAAGTCAATGGTTAAATCTTGGTAAAAAAAGAATTGTGTTTGAAATACCAAAAAGAAACTTTATGAAATAGCTGTACTCAACATAATCATTTTTGTGTTGATAAGTGAAGCTTATGTGAGATGTTTTTATACAATTAGTACTTAAAATAAATAACTAAATACATAAAAATAAACGATAAAAATAAAAACAATAAAAATAGGACTCTGTTTTTGTAGTAAGTGCTCTGGAGTTATTGCGAATCTAAGCGTGCTAAAAAGCGAAACTGTTAGGAAATGTCTTCATTCCACATTCTGAAAAACAAAGTCATAAATATTGCATAATGCTTGCATTTCAGAACGTCTTAATTTTGCATTTCTATGTGAGTCTGCAACATGTTTATTTACACAAAGAATTCTCAAGCTAATTAAATCATCATATGCAACGCCGGATCTGCAATTACAGAAATCTCATATCCGTGTCACTCGGTATGTATAATATGGCGTAATTAAAGAGTTGCAAATGGAAAACGTAACTGCAACTCTCACTGTGGATTCGAGAAGGCATTCAACGAACCGTTTCTTCATGAGCTTCGAAATTCCCTGCTTTGTTTTCGAAGATGGACTGATCATCTAGCAGGAAGAAAGACTCATTTACAGTTGTACGGGCTATATGCTCTTCTTTCGAATTCGAAGTCTAGGGAGCGCTGACCCGAATAAGCACGAAAACAAATACGCCACCCCGGTTCAGTGACATCATTCAAAATGTATTATAACCGGCCTTGGTAGGTGATTGGCCATATACACCAAAGAAAGTTGCCTGAATGGACCTGGTAGAGCCCCAAACAATTTCTTGCTCATGTTTTAGACCACGGTCTGATTGGATCACACAATACCCACACTTCATCCTTTCGGGAAAAAAATTCCCTTTCAAGACTGGTAGATGTAAATTTCGCTCGAATAGAACGAGCCACTAAAAACGGCATCACTATCCCTTGAAAATTTCACCCGATTGATACTATATTTGAACGCGCGTTACTTTCAATCTCAACTGTACGCAGTGAAATGCATCGAAACACTTCAGTTATTTTAAACAGAAGACAAAAATCATTGTGAAAGTGTAAAGTGGCATTCTAACACTAAATATAGATCTGATAATGAGAATAAATAGCAAGAATTCAAGCTCAATTTTATACTGGCACCTGATTAGCTACGCGTTATGGGCAACATTTGTTACGAAGATAGACGTTAATGCAGATTAGTACCTATCCGGCATAGAAATTGAAGTTCACTGACGCAATCCTGATATATATATATATAGCATGCTATTATTACACCGGAGAGCAAAAAATATTAAAGGATAAGAATATACGTGTGAGCTAAATGCGAAAGTTTGTTACTATTAGAGTAACAATTATGTTATTCATGAATACTTCTTTAATTGTCACCATTCTTCCGATAAAGCATGTTTTGACAGAAGTTCTCAGCCTCTGTCCAAAGTCACTCAGGAAATAGTCGTTTTAGAATAAAGACATTAGTTTTCTCGTATAGTCTTTTGGATAAAACACAAAATTTGGTGCAATAAAAGATTTTCCATACCAGCGATTCCCAACCGGTGGTTCACGCACCTCCAGGGGTTCGCTTGGTGTCAAAAGGGGGTTCGTAGCTATAAATAATATTGCAATGGCGGAATTTTTAATTTCTAACGTAAAAGAAAACCCAAATAACAAATGTTTGCATAGGTATTAGGAGAGTGCAAAAATTATTGTTATTTTTCAATTGCTTTCGCGATAATGCGTAAAAGTTGTTGTGGGCTGGACTAGGAAACATACGAACAAAATTTGAAATAGTTCTTATTTCTACGGTTTTTGAAAATTTGAATCTCAAACTGCTATCGAAAGATAATCATTGATTCTTAAATTTTGAAAATATGTTTCTTCTACCATTTCCCACTTCTTCCTCGGTAGCGCGAAGAAAGAACCGAAAAAATGAAAAATTACTAAAATGTAAAATTTTGCATTCTTTTCGGCTAATATCTCATATACAGAACTCAAAATGGAACGGGAGATATTTATTGATTAGTTCAAAATTTTGTACGTGTGTTTCTTATGCCATTCTACAACTTTTTCGCACTATCAGGAAAATAAGTTTTGAAGATATTTTTTGCGAATACATATGGTTACTGCCCCGTTATCATTCAAAAGATCAAATAATAAAATAAAGTAATTTTAGTTTTTATTTAAACTTAGATGTTTTGCAATTATTATTCATTTCTTATTATGAACTATTGTGCAGCATGTAAAATAAATGTGCTTGCAAATTTTATAGTTTTGTTACCAGTTACAAACGACTACAGAAGGAGGTTCGCCATTTTCTTTTGGATCTTAGAAGGGGTTCGTAAGGAAAGAAGGCTGTTGGGAAACGCTGTTCTATACGTAAAATATGAGCTATAGTTGTCTTCTTGGAAAACTGAGTTCTTCGCCAAATTATGAAATTGAGATTATCATTTTTAACTTATCTCACTTAAACTTGCTTTTGAATCAGCCATCGCTTATCTTTTTTTCTAGGATCTGATTGGGGTGGATTCTTTCAGAATCACACATCTTTGTTTGCAATAAGACTCATTCTGGATTTATGGGATGAGGTCAAAATATTTGAAGTTCTTGTCTGCGGGAAATAACGTAAAGATTTTACTATATATTTTACATTTGCTTCAATTACACAAAGACTTTCTTAATATAAGGAATTTTCTTACCGACGGATAAAACTCAAACGATTAGGTAGGTCATCTTCACTGTAGTCAACAACGACTAAATATTTTCTTAAAATGCAAACACATCTTATTTTCACTTCTGGGATCTGGAATTAAGATCACATTAAAGCTTTATAAGCAATAGCCCGGTCAAATTTCAAGAAATGGATCACTGAAATTGGCTTAAGGAAAATACACTATCATTGTTTGTAACAACAATAGTAGACTCCCTTTGGTTATTTTACTCTTTCATATTATAAATTAATTCAATTAGAAATACTTTTGAAAGATACTTCTACTGAACCTCGGACCTTATCAGCGTTCCTGGAAGCGAGATGAAAAATAACACATATTTATAGATAGACTTTTAAGAAATTTAATGACAAAAGTTTCCGTTTTAAAATGCATCATGAATTGCGTTTCATTTTCGCCCCCAAAACAACAAAAACAGCTTTAGTATAGAGGCCCTATTGACAATTTTTTTCGGTTGGTGACAAAAAGATGTCGCCAAAATGTTTCCAGAACTCGCCAAATATATAACAAACAAAAGTTCCAAAATTTAAAAGTAAAACAACTGATTTTAACCAACATTTTTAATCCCCAACCAAAAAAATCGCCAATGGGCTCTAAATTAAGGGCTGTCCCAAAAATCACATTAGAATACACATAAAACAAAAATTTAAAAAAGTAAATACCCTTCCATAGACATTTAAATATGCAGAAGATAACAACCAATCAGAAAATATTTGCAAAGAAAAACACTGTTAGTGTCAACAAGACGCACGAACTGTCTATCACGTATAGCACGTATAGTTTGTATAGATATTACGGAACTCTTTGTAAAAGCCGAATGGCAACAAAGAAGAAAATGTTTTTAGTCAGACGTTGTGTAAATCTACGCTAGGTCATCGCCATGTTGTCTCTCATCGCATTTGCTGTGTTTGTTTATGTTAATTAAATGTTTTTTTAAAACGTGTATTGCCTTATTACAGTAAATGAAAAATAATTTCATTATAATCCCTTACACACGTATATAGTGAAGAGTTGATTTTTGCACACCGCTATCTACGGAGGTAGCGATTACACACATCTTTTGTATAAGGTTCATTGTTAGTATATTTCTACAGAAAAAATCAAGGCTTTAATATAAGTATGTGTGGCAGTCGGCGTGTGAGAACAAGGAGGTTACGCTGCCGGAGTCTGAACAAGGTTACAATTTGAATGCTCTCGATCGTATTAATCTTATTCAATGCTGGAATTAAATATAATTAATCCCGTAACAAACATGAAGTGGATGAGTTGGCACAAGAGAATATATTTACACTTTTATCCACAACAATATTTATTCCTAACTATTTACAACATATTTACAGTTCGGTAATCAATATTTACAAGATCTTTACTCAGCGAAAAAATCGGTGAAATTGGAAAATCTCTTTTCTTTCATTCTTCACAGAGAGAAGTTGAGTTGTCAATGTAATATTCAAGCAGAAATAAAAATGCGAGTGCGTGCCGCTCACCTCCTAGTGAAGGAGTTCAGGGTTCACGCTAGGTCGCGCGATTCCCGCAATATTTTTTGAAATCCCACTCAAAAAACATTTTTTTTAGGCTTAAACATAAAAATTCCCACTTAAAATTTTGGTCAAGGAGGAAAATCCCACCTTGTATTTTTCCCCAGTGTGAACCCTGGAGTTCAACAGTTATATTCCTTCAAATATGTTGGAAACTTGACATGTCGTCCTGATTTTGTCGTCCTCTCAACTTGTTTTCTTGGTGAAGAACTTTGGTTTGGTGCAACTGCATTAGATGTAAATGTCACAGGAGTAGCTTGAGTAAGGGTGTTCGCTTCATTATCAACGATAAACGCTGGTTTAAGACGGTCAATCGAGACACGTTTGATCACACCAGCAACATCTACATCAAAATATTTTTCTTCTCTGTGTTTAACAGCGTAAGGTCCCAAGTATCTCGCTTGAAGTGCAGAGCTAGCTGCGTTGTTATAAATAAATACGTGAGAGCATTTGGTTAATTCTGTTGATACGAACACTGCTCTTGCAATGGGCAGATGTGGGCTTAGGAGAGAGATTGCGAATCGACGTCTGAAGTCGACGTACAAAATCGCTATGCTTCACCTCCTGGGAAGGGGTAAAAAAATCACCCGGCAGCTGCAGCGGTGTGCCATAAACCAGTTCTGCTGACGAGTAGCCTAAATCCTGCTTTAATGCGGAACGTAGACCCAGCAAGACTATCGGCAAACTGTCAACCCATGATGAGGTAGTCGTTAGGTGACATTTGAGAGCTGTCTTCAGAGAGCGGTGCTGCTTTTCAATAAGCCCATTTGCCTGTGGGTGGTATGCAGTAGTAGAATGCGACTGGTAACCAAGATATTTCTTTAACGATAAGAATAGTTGGCTTTCAAACTGACGACCTTGGTCCGTTGTTATGTCTGCTGGAATTCCAAATCGAGAAATCCATCCAGAAAGTAAAGCTTTGGCGACAGATTCGGCTGTTTGATCCTCAAGAGGAATAGCTTCTAGCCAGCGTGTATATCGATCTATGGCGATAAGAAGGTAACGATATCCTTGACATAAAGGCAGGGGGCCAACTATGTTAACATTTATGTGCTGGAACCGTTGATTAGGAACTGCAAAAATTTTTAAGGCAGATTTCGTATGTCGATGGACTTTCGATCGTTGACATGCGAGACATGCACGAGCCCATGTTTGACAATCCTTCTTGATGTTAGGCCAAATGAATCTGTCTGTTTCCAGCTTAATAGTTGCTTTGATTCCAGGATGGGAACACGAATGAACAGAATCGAAGGCAGTCTTCCGAAAATCTTGTGGAATGTACGAACGGATATTTTCAGTTGAAATATCACAAAATAGTTCTTTTGATGAATTAGGCAAATGTTTAACGATTTTGACACTGGAATTCAATTGTAAACTTTTTAAATCATCGTCATCCTGTAAACTTGATATGGAGTCGTAATCTAAAGGTGTCGGGGTCTGAATGGTACTGATCCTGGACAGTGTATCAGCCACAATATTGTCACGACCAGCAATGTATCTAATATCAGTTGAAAACTGACTAATGTAATCCAGTTGTCGACATTGTCGAGGCGATGCTTTATCTGGATTCTGTTGAAGTGCAAAAACTATGGGTTTATGATCTGTGTAAATGGAGAATACGCGTCCTCCGAGCAGATACTTGAAATGCTTTACAGATGAATAAATCGCGAGCAGTTCTCTGTCGTACGCACTATACTTCATTTGAGCTTTTGCCAGCGATCTTGAAAAGAAGCTTATCGGTTGTTTGACACCATTGACTTCTTGTTGAATGACGGATCCAATTGCTGTGTCAGAAGCATCAGTTACCAAGGACAAAGTTGCATCTGGAACAGGATGAGACAAAATAGTAGCTTTACAAATGGAGTCTTTCAGCTGGTTGAACGCTTGTTCGGAATGCTCCGTCCACATGAGGGGTTTTGTGCTGTTTTTCTTGTGCCCTTCTATCACTTTATTTAGAGGTTGCTGAATATGAGCGCAGTTCGGGATAAATCGATGGTAAAAGTTTACCATACCCAGAAATCGTCTCAGGCTAGTTGCGGATTGCGGTCGTGGAAAGTTTTTGATGGCTTCCACTTTAGACAAAGCAGGTTCGAGTCCATTTGCAGTTATGTTGTATCCCAAGAATTGAATTTGGGGTACATCAAAAACACTTTGAGAGATTGATGCAAAGTCCGTATTCGTCCAGTGTCTGGAAAACTATCTCAAGATGCTTGCGGTGTGTGGCCTCATCAGTAGATGAGGACAAATCAGGATATCGTCCAAATATGAGAAAACAAAGTCTAGACCTGATAGTACCATATTCATTAATCTCTGGAAAGTTTGGGCTGCGTTTCGAAGACCGTAGGTCATGAAGGGAAATTCGAAAAGGCCAAATGGTGTGGTAATTGCTGTCTTGGCGATGTTCCGCTTCATGTATTGGGATCTGCTGGTATGCTCGCACCAAATCAATTGTGGAGAATATTTTAGTTCCATGTAAAATATGGCTGCAGTCTGTAAGAAAATGAATTGGATACCTGTCTGGTATTGTAAAGTTGTTTAGGGCTCGATAATCGCCGCAAGGCCTCCAATCACCCGACTTTTTCGGGACTAAATGTAAAGGGCTTGCCCAACAACTTTTGGAGGGTCGGCAAAGTCCTTCCTGCAACATATATTCCAATTCCGTTCGAGCTATTTTCATTTTTTCTGTTGAAAGTCTTCTTGTTTTTGCAAAAACTGGGGGACCCTTTGTTTCGATAAAATGTTCAATATTTAGCTCTTTTATTTTTTTATTGAGTAATTTTGGTCTGAAGAGATTCGGAAATTTTTGAAGTTTACTTTCAAAAGAACTCTTGTTGACATTAACAATTTGTGGTTTATAACTTGAATAATGAACAGCATTTGTCGAAAGGGATGTCGTTGCATCAATAAGCCGATGATTTTTTGCATCAATAAGCAAATTAAAGTGGCTAAGAAAATCTATCCCTATAATGGGTCGGTTAACATCAGCAATAACGAAAATCCAGTTGAAAACGCGGCGCAATCCTAAATTCAAACGCAATAATTTTTGACCGTAAGTTGCAATTGGGGTGCCATTTGCCGCAAAAAGTTTCAACTTACTAACACTTTTCCTGTCGCTAGAATTTGGCGGACAAACGGAAATGTCAGCGCCACTATTATCAGAAATAAGGCCGCTGTTTCTTTGTCACTCACAAAAACGCGACTCAGCTCGGCCCCTTTGCTCCCCGTCGCCAACGAGAGTAGGGAAGTCAGTTTTCCTGCGCCTTACAACCATCAGAAATTGGCCAGTTACATGGCTTTTGACATTTAAAAGATTTGTCGCCAAACTTTAAATGATAGAAACAAATGTCAGAATTATTTTTTCTGCGAGCAGATTTACTCCGAGAGTCAGATCTAAATCGGCGGAAAGGTTGGCGATTTCTTTTACACAGTTCGCTAACTTGAACTGACAGTTCCGAAACTTGTTTTCGAAGTTTCGACAAAGCGTTTTCGTATGTGTCTGACGCTACAGCCGCACAGTGGTATGATTCGGGTTTTATTTCCCAAATCTGATCAGCCATAGCTGCCAATTTAGTAAGTTCGTCACTGCTTACTGACAAAATACTACGCATATTGATTGGAAGACGTTGCATCCATAAAGTTTTTAAAATATCATCGCTTACCTTGTTATCCGCCAAGTTATGCATTTCACATAAAAGTTTCGATGGCTTCTTGTCGCCAAGGTGTAAATCAGTTAGGAGTTTTTGTAACTTTTGCGTTTCGCTGTCAGCGAAAACTGAAATTAAACGCTGTTTCTAAGCTTCATATTTACCATCATTAGGAGGGTTGACAACAATCTCCGACACTTGCGATAGTACATCAGCATCGATAGAGCTTATGACGAGATCAAATTTGGTTTCATCTGTCGAAATAGAGTTATTTCGAAACTGGGCTTCTATTTGCATAAAATAAATTTTGGGATCAGCTTTCCAAAAGGTGGGTACTTTAACGCTTAATCTGGAAACCATATTGTCATTCGGCGAAGTCATTTCAGTTTTTGAATCAGCTATGTCGTTTTTCGACATCACGTCCGGTAGTTACCAGTGATGTGGATGAGTTGGCACAAGAGAATATATTTACACTTTTATCCACAACAATATTTATTCCTAACTAGTTACAACATATTTACAGTGCGGTAATCAATATTTACAAGATCTTTACTCAGCGAAAAAATCGGGGAAATTGGAAAATCTCTTTTCTTTCATTCTTCGCAGAGAGAAGTTGAGTTGTCAATGTAATATTCAAGCAGAAATAAAAATGCGAGTGCGTGCCGCTACAAACAGATATGAGTTTTTGCTATCGTTTTCAACAACAATTTTTGTTGCTGTTGTTCCAAAATAAGGCTGCGCATTGGCTCCATGCCTCCATGCGCCACTTGAAAACTTAGTGCATTTCCCCTGGAACTGGTAATTATGCTTTCCTGTGGCACCACTATCGATGGATACCGGTTTTCCCAATAACTAAATGTGTTCTTTTGCGTAAGAAGTTCTCTTTTGATTTTTGAAATGATATTTTGATCGAGTAGAAAAATATCCGACTATTTTGAATTAACACATCCGAATATTTTGATAACTAATATTGAAAAATCGACGATAGTATAAGGTGAACTTGGCTCGCTGTATTCTGGACGAATTTCTCGATATCGATACCGATTTCAAACGAATGCATTCCTCTCGACCTTTGGTCGCTCTACTTTGTTGATGGATAATGCAACTGACCAAGCTTTGGAGTTCCAACTTGAGTCAAAAATTGAAGATTCGAGTCGGAATTTCCTGCAGTCATGTGACACGATATCTTGATCAAATGAGTTTTCGGCAACGTTGTGTCCTGCAGTACACACCAGATCTAATGCTATTTCACCCCGATCTATAAAACTAATTGTTCTTATTTGGTTGCACTGCTTTCACTACAAGCCCAATTAGCAGACACCAACTATTGCTTGTATTTGCAGTTGGTAACATGTGCTGTACAGTTTTATTGATACTGGCAAAATTAGAATGACTTCCGTGATGAATCCAGGTTTAACATGCGTACTGATGGTATTTATGCTCTTATATCTTCCTGCCTTCTAGTTCGCGTGTATAAATTATTTTTTCAATTTGAAGCTTCCCATTGATGCCATATAAATAATGGTGTTGGCGTGTATCACACATGGGATAAGACACTCACCCCGTCTCCCTAGTAACTGAAAGTATGTATACAAACATTCATTAAGCTCTTTCGTATGCCATGAGATAATACATCATTGAAATGTTTTACATATACATTGGACAAGTTTTTTTTTTTTTAATGCCAGGCTTTTTAAATTTTGAGAGGTTTATAAGAGTATTAAATGTAAAATAGTTGCATAAAAAAATAGAAAAATATATTTAATTAATACAAATTTAATTCACAAATTAAGGTTTCATCGCAACGGTAATTAACACAAATACAATTAAATTTCAGCCAAATTTCTTACTGGAAATCAAAGAGAAGGTATTCATACATGGGCTCTACCAACATATAATGTCTAACATTGAACCTGAAAAATAGCAAAACAGCATTTCTTACAAAAATAAAAATATTGTAAAATAACCAAAAAAATCCATTTTTTAAATAAAAACTGATATTTTGGTATAGCCCATTCTCTGAATTGTTTCCTAAATTTATAGAGGCAAAATTTTACAAATCGGTTAATAACATCTTAAGAACCGTTGGAGAACAATCATACCATTAAAAAACAATTCTGCACAAAATGGATTTAAAGTTTTCGACAGCAAATTTATATACAAATAGGTATAAAAGAGAATATTTTTATGCCAGTATTACAAAATTTTGTGAGGATTGTAGATGCATAAGATATAACATATTTGTATAAAATATATTTTAAAACATTAGATATTTATTTAATTAATTGAATATTCATTGAATTATAACATTTATCATGAAGAGTATATCAGAAAAAATCCATTTTTATAAAAATAAAAATATTGTAAATAAAAAAGTATTTTTCCAATAAGAAAGTTATTGGTATCATTTGAAAGATAATTAATGGGTGAATACTTTAGAATGAAAAAACAAAAATGCATGTGTGGGTCAATTTTTGAGATTTCCAACGTCCTGTTGTATACCTTAAAACAGTTTATGTAGTTGAAATATGCCGATCATGACAAATACTGTACACGTTCATAATTATTCAAAACATAAATATAGAAATAAAACTACATGATGTAGTTGAACAAATTTTCTGACTGGTAGATTTTAAAATTAATTTTTTTAGAAAATTTTCCTTTGAAATTCATTTTTATAAATTAAAAATAATAAAAATGAATTTCAACTATATATTTTTCATTCTTATTTGAAATTCAATTGAATTTGAAATATAGGCATTGTAGCATTCTTTTAAAGAACATATTTACAAAATTTGAAGTTCGTATTATTACATAAAAATAATAACTTTCTAATGGTTCATACAAATATAGATGAAGAAATTTTGTTCTTAAAACACACTAAAACATCATGCAATGCTTTTTTTACAAAGCTTTTATAAATAAATAAAAAATATATTAAAAATGGCGAATGATTGCTAGAAATGGCTGTTAATGTTAGATAGAATCAACACTTTATATCAGACAAGTGAAATTTCGTAGACTCGAGCGTGAAAGGAATAAGACAAAACAAAAACAGAGGTAAAGAAACTTCATCGTTCTGCTCATGCGTCCTTTGTTTCATAACCTCAAATTCTTAAAGTGCAGACTGAACAAGATTCATTTTCGCCTATCTTTAATTAATCACGGTGGCATCACATTCTATCCGTAACACCGAGATTCATTTCGTCATTATTTCATCACTGCTTAAGTCCCGCCCAGTGATGTTAACGTTACGTGAGTTTAGACCAATCCCAGAAAAGGGATTTCACTTTCCCTTAATTTATGATTAGTTAGTACATGAGGTATAAATCAATGAAGAGCTGAAGATATTGGAACAGTTTGTGGAACTTTCACTTGATGGGAAGATCTGTGTGAATTGTGTACCGGTGGAATATCTGGAATTTGGTGCCTTGTATGGTTTTCATCTTGGATTTCTCTATAAAATATTGGACTTAAGCTTTCAAGAATTAGTGAAAAAAAAAGGAGAAATTTCTGAAGATTAATTATTACGTAAGTTTAACAAGTTTATGATACTAATATATGTTATGACATCTTAGAAATGTACATCAAATAGGTTTAAGATACTTGAAGATTTATAAACCTCCAGATAGCTTTCGTGGAAAAAGATATTTTAGACACATAAAGTTCAAGTAACTTCAAATTAAACGAATGTAAGAATATTATCATTATTTTTCTATGCCAACTTTATGTTTTAAAACTGTTTCTAAAGGGCCCCATGAAAGAAAACAATTGCGCGCTAAGCAGTTTATGACTGATATTGTTCCGAATATGTAGAATACGTACTCTATTTCAATTAATTATTTTGGAAGTAACTCGGAATTAAAAATAAAATTTGACTCATTTGTTGAACGCATTTAATTAACGTTTCACTTCTAGGAGTAAGGATCTTTTCCGCTTAGCCACAACGTAGAGGAATTTTTCACTATTTAAAATCCCAATTTGTATCAGCTTCTGCGTAAAAATTTTTTTGAACCAGAAAATATCTGGTCTAAATTTAAAAATATCTCCCAACGTCTAAAACTTAATCTATTAGAGAGAAAATATGAGAATGCTTTATTGAAAGATTCTGATTGGTATTTTTCTAACCCACTTTGTGTACGATCACAGTTGCCATTTCCCCAAGCACAAAGTATGGAGCGTTGTAGATAATATAAACTAAAGAAGCTAAAAATCAACGTAAAATAAAGCACAAAATTTGCAGACACATGTTTCGAGGTTACGAGAAACCCCCTTTTCAATGCAACAGGGTGGAGCTTCTAGGTGAAAAAACTCCAGCTGAATCATTATTATTTAATTTACAGAAATATTAATTAAAAAAAGGGGTGAGGGGACATTTTAAAAGAGTTCTAAAAAAGTACGGTAATAGAGGTACTATCCATAAGTTAGTAAAATAAAATAATAGTGTATATATGCACAAGTAAAGTAAATAAATACCTTACAGAAAGCGTCTCTAATTTTTTCATAAATTACGAATCGATTGCACCATCTGTTTTATTCCTCAGTTTTACCTTTCCAAAAAATAAAAAAAAATAAAAAAAAATAAAAGCTTTTATTTTCATTAGACTGTTATACAGCATGAAATAGAGTATCTTTTTTAGCCTTATATTTTTTTAGGAAAAGCTGCACATATAAAATGTGAAGCAATGAAATTCAGTCGTTATGATTTCTGATATTGATATAAGTAAAACGACTGAACTAATAACAAAACTTTCTAGAAGGCAAACCTCAGTTTTTCTGACGTATCAATTCAGAGCGTTAAATAAAATGCTTCGAATGTCGCGGGTGGTAATTCTCTTTAGTTCTAGAGTCTCCTGAAACGTTCTCATGAAAATTAGACAGGGCCACCTCAGAAAGGGAAATTTCCGTAGTTGACGCGTTATTTAAATAGGACATTCATGCGTGCTTGAAACTACTTTAAAGTATTTTTTTTTTTGAACAAATATGGACGTCACTTTCAAATAGAACGGTTTATGTAGAAATAAAGAAAATCAGTGAAAAATGGTAATCTAAAAAAAACCATTGTTAATTTACCGTTTGGTACCAAATAATCGGTGAATATCAGGATTTACCAACGCATTTACAAAGGCGTTTCCAGAAATTTCTAGATAAATCGAACCTCATTGAAATTGCAACAAAAATTTAAAATGCATAGATTATTTCCCCCTTTAACGTAAAATTTTTTTTAAAACTATTTTCCTTTATTCCTAACAAAAGTCTACGACAGAGGTGTCTTGACCTACTAAACTATAAATGTGGGTTCGCGTAAAAGTGTTCTTTGTGTGCAGCATTCAGTTTAGTTGCGTGTTTGATTTAACAATTTTCCCTTAAGTTTAGGAAACCTCACCTTAGCTTAAAAAATACTTCGGTAGAAAACATATTTAGTTGTATGTAAAAACATTTAATCTTGTATTTGAAAGCAAAATTTGCGCAAGATAAGAGGTTGCCCAACCCCTGGTCTATGGAGTCCTTTCCATACTATCTCGATCAATTTCAGTCGACGGCTTCTTTTGCTTAGAAAGATTTTTCCGCTCATTCGCCATTCTTTACATCATTTTTTTAAAATTTCTGTATCCAATATACATATATTTTTTGAAATAACTAAACAATTATACCGAAATGTTTTTGGTTTTTGCTACGATTTTTGAACGTAGAATAGGTTAAATAGGAATTTTGCACATGTGGGGAAATTGCGCATTTTGGTGTTTCATAACAACCGTAAAAACAAAAACGAAATGAAATAAGTTTTTCGTCTTTAAGTCCGTATTAAATTTAACAAGAAAATTCTACTTAAAAGCAAAAATAAGCTAATAAAAGAAAATTTTAGAAATTAAGTTCAATATATTTGACATCTTGAGGCTCTACAACTCAAATATTGTTTAACTGCTTAAAAAAAAGTTTTATATTAAGTAAAAAAAGAGAGACAGAGAGAGAGAAACATTTTTTTAGTTTTTATGTTTTGTATCTTTCAAGAGGACAAACGCTCCGAATTTAGAATTTTCGCGCATTTTTGTATCTGAGTTATTGATTTTTTAAAAAGTAAAATTTGCTTTAATTTGACGACACATTGACATCATTAATTAACTGTTGATCAACAAGTCTTTTGACGTAGAGTACTCAAATTGGCGTTTTTCTCCTTTGCTTTCTTCAATATTTAAATTGCTATGCAACAATATTATAATTGTAAAAATTCGATTTTTTTTACAAAAATTTTAAAAGTGAAATTCAAAAATTTCAATGCATCCCTTTCAATTTTGATACGAAAAAAAAAAAAAAAAGTATTTCAATAAAAAAATATAAAATAAAATAAAATAAATAAATAAGCTTAAAGTCATGAAATGTCGACATATGTGCCAAATTGCCAATACAATGCCAATGAGTTCCAGTGAAAATAATATTTTTAACTATCAAAAATACTTGAAATGTGGTATAAACCTGTTTTCCATGCTAAAACCGTAATTTTCTTAACAAAATAGTCGAAATGCTACTACTAGAATCTTTAATTTCATTGGTTAACTTTGTTGTTTCTCTTGATCATTGTAGTGATCAAGAGAAAGAAACACATTAATACCCAAAATTCAAAAGAAGAAAAAGTCTGCAGTTTATTTAAATTTATAAATTATTCTTTGAGTGACTCTAATAAAAGTGAACCCAGCAGGTAGCAACAGGTGGTATAAGCTGGTGACTGAGTTCTGTAAAAGAGGTTTCATTGCAGGCAAAGTATCAATGCAAAGAAAACAACCTATCCGCCCTACGCTTTTCAAATTATTAGACAATATTTACGATTTTCTAAGAGTGTTTTCAGAATTTTCAAATGAAAAGTAAATTCTTGATACTGTTTTACTAATCTTAAAAAAAAAAAAAAAAATATTTCAAGTATTCATTTCTTGTACTTAATCTTATTCTACCTATTCAATAACATAAATGATAAAAATAAATAAATAAATTCGAAAGCACCAAATTTTTCGAAGTCATCCTTATAAAGTCGAAGAATTAACTCCGAAATCAGAGGGCAAAAACCTGCTTGTGTTAGATTTAAAAAAATTAATGCACAGTTTGTACCTATAAAATTCACCTATAAAATTCATTCACTTTTCAGGAAAGAACATATGACAATTATTGCAAAAACACTAAATAATGGTACGAAACTATTTAAAAAAAAAAAAGCGTTGTC
This sequence comes from Octonoba sinensis, assembly GCA_038502835.1. Lineage (NCBI taxonomy): Eukaryota > Metazoa > Arthropoda > Arachnida > Araneae > Uloboridae > Octonoba > Octonoba sinensis. The sequence continues at coordinate 65,336,168 of CM076600.1, read as the reverse complement.
ATTGTAACTTAGTGCACCAGATCAAGTGTCAAATTAGAGAATAACCAGTCCTTTTACTTCAAACTCGCTCAAAAATCAAATTCTCGTAAAATAAAGTGAGTGCGGGTATTTATGTAAGAGTTTTATTTCTTTAGTTCTAAATTCATAATAATTTCAATCAATTTTTATGCGATTTCGACATGTGCACGCAATGTGCGACCCAAAAACGTTACATTTTAAATAGAATTTGTGAATAATGAAAAAACAGCAAACAAGAACATGTAATTTAACTTTAAATCATCCGATTTTATCTTGTTTTTGCGAACACATTAACTGATATTATATTGTAACGGAAGTAAAAACTAATATCGTTTGAATCAATCTACAAAATTCTAAGTACAATAAATCTAATAATACAATAAAAATACCTACATCTGGAAAAGATCACAAGGAATGGCAAATATTGCTTTAGTAAAAGTGGCGCATTTATTAAGTAAAAACGGTAGTACTATAGAGAATCGTGAGAGATTATTTTTTCCAAAAGGAAGAAAAATTGATCAGCTATACTTGAATAGAAAGGCTTAATTCAGTCCTCATAATTACCACGAGATGCAAATACAAATTAATTAATATTTCCGTAAGTGTAAATTAATTAATAGAAAGAATCCATGTTCTACTTGTTGAAAAATTTAAAAATATTAAAATTGCACTCAGTGTCTCTTCAAAACACTTCCGCTGAATTTCTTCTATGAATTTCATTGTATGACATCAGTTGCACATTGAAATTACATTCTCCATTGCGCCAAAAGAAGTATAACTTCGAAAGTTGTGATTAGACAGGAAATTAAATCTTCGAGGGCCAACCTAGATTAATTTGTCGGATATACAGCAAGAAAAATTATGAAAAGAGATTGTTAAAGTTATTATTATCGTAAAATCCTCCCTCATCCTCAATCCCTTAATATTTTTGTAACATTAATTGCTAAGCTATAAGAACTTAACTTCATTACTTTCCTCCAACCTGAACGGTGGTTCTTTGGTAAAGAAATCTCAACTTACTATTGTGCAATACGAAAGATGAGCCTCAATTAAAAATATGACGTTTATCGATGGCTACCATGTTTACAATTGATGAAACAAAATAAATAAATAAATAATCTCTCACGTGACATACTCAAGAGGATATGAGCGGGCCGCAACTTTGGCTGAAAAAGGCAAGCTCGAAAGGAACCCTTTGAAAACAACACAGCATGGTTGAAAGGTTCAAAATGAACCGTTGCAAAGTACCGAGGGTTTATAAAATCTTGACAATTTGAATATGTGGTTGCTTAACATGTGATCTTGTTGCAAGACGGAGAATCGAATTTACCAAATAAACAAGAAGTTCCGTCTAGAACTATACGAGCCTACTTTCCCGTATACACCAAATTCAAATTTATAATCTAGCTAGCTCTTTCTCCTTTAGCTTTAGTTCTTAATTATTTCAAATATACCTTTTTCAACGGATAATACATATTCATTCACTCATTCATTCTTTCCTTTATTCAGCCATTCATTCTTTCCTTTATTCAGCCATTCATTCTTTCCTTTATTCAGCCATTCATTCATTCATTCGTTTACTCATTCATGTCTTTATTCATTTATTTACTCATTCATATATTTATTCCCTCATTTATTCATTCTTTTCCTCATTCATTTATTCATTGATTCATTCTTTCACTCCTTCATTTATTTATTAATTCATGCTTTCACTCATTCATTTATTCATTGAGAAATATCCTTAAAAATCCCGATAAAAATTTTTTTTTAGGAAAATAGGCTCGTTAGTTATGGGTGAACTTTCTATTTGCACATGTTCTACGTTATAAGAGCTTTCCGATAAAGTTTGTTCCAAGCAAATCGGTCCGTTAGGTCAGGATTTATATAGGATTGAAATTTCCCCGTAAGCGCTATGTTAATTATTTGAACTGTTCAAAAATGAACAAAAACTGTTCAAATTGATATTTCACGCCAAGAGATTCTTCCAGTAAGCTTGTTCATTGGAACATGGATCTTGTACCCAGAGTTTACATCATTTGCTTCATTTTCGCCCATAGGCGCTAATGTTAATTTTTTTTGAACTGTTCAAAATTGAACGAAAAAGTGTTCAAATCAAAAAGTAAAATATGGAAATGAGATGTACTCGCCGAGATCATTCGAATGCAAAAAGAATTTTTTGAATCGGACTATTTGTTCAAAAGTTATTAGGGGGGGGGGGGACAGACCGACAGACCGACAGACACACATTTCCCCCATCTCAAAACCCTACTTTCAAATTTTTTATTTTTCAATCTTTATTTAATTACTTCACTTTTTTTTGACTTTTCTTTATTTTTAACGATATTTTTCCGATACCATTAAACCTTCTTTCATGCTTTATTATTATTTTTTTTACTTTTACGGGAAAGTAGGCTAAAAAGAGAAAAATTTATCTCAAAATTAGTGGGAAAATTTTTAGCAAACTCATTGATTAAGGAAAATTCGATTTTCTGAACGAATTCTAGTTAATTTTCGGCAGAGTAGTTCTTAAGAAAATTCGTTACGGTGCTGCAAACAAAAAAATTTGCTTGTGCAAACCTAAACGAGCCCACTTTTCTGTATATCAACATCGGATTTATAACATCAACAACCTCTTTCTCTCGCTTGCTTAGATAAGTTCTACATTATTTCAAACTTAATTTCTAACGGTTAAATCACTAATTATCAAAAATAATTAAATAAAATATAGTATAAAAATTAAATAGGAGTATCATTTACCTATTATAATTCATAAAACTAACTCTCTCAAACAGGTAGCCATTTGATTTTAATATTTTCCAACAGCTTTTCAGAAGGTAGAAAAATTAAAAAATGAATCGCAACAAAATCTAGTTTCACTGTGAAACTTCACAACTAAAAGTTTAAATATATAAATAAATAAAGTTAAAATTTTTTTCTTTTTATAATACCATAAAAAATCTCTTAATTTTAATCGGAATATTATGGAGCTTGCATTCGTTTCATCCATAAAAAAGTGTTTAATAAATCGTGTATACCTTCGTCAATATTCGGTCTTCGACAAATCCGACACTTATTTCGATAAATAAATAAATAAAAAACTTAAGGGTGAAAATGAATTATTTTCATTTCAATAAACATTTATATCAAAATAAAGTCTGTTACAACTATTGCTGTAGCACGAAACATAAAGTGCTTAGAATTCACTTTGATTAAATAAATCGTTTGTTAATGTCGGCTCTCCGGAGAAATGTATTTAAAGTTCTACGAATATATAACTTTTTTCCATTTTTAGAAAGTTTTTTTTTTTTTTGAGGGGTGCATATTCTGACTATTCTCGATTCATTTGAGTTAAAAATTTTTTTCTAGTGTTAGAAAAAGTAATCAGTTTAGCCAAAAAGGTTTGAATTTCTTCCGTAGGTACTAATGTTAAATTTTTTTTGAATCGTTCAAAAAATACCCTTAAAATAATTAAACTAAAAAAAAAAAAAAAAAAACCTTTCTTGTGCACGTTCTTCGTCAAGAACGCTTTCTAAAAAAATTCCCCATCTCATAAAATTGCATTCCACTTTTTAATTTTAAAAATTCAAAACATTTACCGTTATGGACTTTGCCCACTTTTAAAATGTTAGTTTGCATTATTTATGAAGCCTGACAGCTTCACCGCAAAAGGTTTCTAGTTGTATTTACTGAAACCTTTATTCCTCATGTGTGTTATTCGACCAATTTTGTCAGAAATGACACAACCTAGCATTTGAAAAGTGGGAAAACTCATCTAGGCTGTGGCAAAGTCACCCCAGTTGACGTTATTAATTATTTTAATTAGTTAATAATTCATTAATTCATTATTATTAGTATTATTATTTCTTTTTTATTTTACATACATTTTGTACAAAATGTTAAGCTTTATTTGGGGACTTTTAAATATTTTATCTTTTATTTCATTCTTGTTCTTTACGTTTACGGGAAACGTGCGTTATAAGGAAGTTTAATATAAAAATATACAAAGTGCTTAAAAAAAAAATAAAGCAGCATGGTGAAACTCTTTTATAAAAACGTAATAGGTTACTTCATTTAATTCCTTTTTCCTGAAACTAAAATCTGTGACAAATAATCAGATCAATTGTGAACAGAATTTTATTCAATAAATAGAGCAAACAACCTCTTAACTAGGAAAATTTACTTTGCACGATGTAATTTACGTATGCACATTAGTATATAAGGCCCAAGATTTTCTTTTTTCCATTTTTGATGAGATAGAGTGGAAAAGATGTTATTATTGGCGCAAGTGCATATAAAAAACTTGAAATTTGTTGGACAATTTCTTGATTTGTCGCAAAAGCGTAAAAATTGGGTTATGCATTTTTTTTTCGGTGGTGGGTAGTGCAGAAATGGTGGCATTGTTCTAGCTAAGTTCACATAAAATATTTGAAATGTGCAGAAAAATTCCTTCACTTGCTGACAATGTAAAAATTTTGGCCATCTACATAAAACAAAATACGGTTCTGTCAACATTTTGAAAAAAAAAGGTAAAAACATAAAAAGTAGAATTTCTACACTTTGTGAGATGTTAAAAAGAGTTATCCTACATACTTCAAATCTTTTATGTGCACTTTGCCCCACCAACGACACCTTTCCTGCACTATCCTTCATTGAAAATAAAAGTTTTTTTCCTCCCGCCCTAATATATAGATATTATACATACATAATTATATTTTAAAAAGTAAATTAAATAGGTTAACAAAAACCTTGTTGCATCTGCTTGACTGAGCTTAAGCAGAAAAAATGTAAAAACTTTAGGGCAAAGTTTAGGGCTTTCATATTATATCAAAATAATGTATCGATTTTAAGGAAATAAAACTATTTTTCAGAATTGAAGGGTATTTAGGTAAGTTCAAGGATTTAAAGGTATTTTTTATTAGCTTAGAACATTTAAAAACTTTAAAATGCAAAAAAAACAAAAACAATCTGGAAAAATATGGATACTTAAAAACTGTTCCGGATCTAAAATTATTTTATTGAAAATTATGATTAGTATTTAAGAACTTTTGAAGTTTTGAAATATTTTTAAGAGCTATAGTTAATTTTTAATGCAAAAAAATATTTAACGAATATTTAAGGACCTCACATATTTGTTTAGTTTGTTCTAAAATTCGTTTACTTAAACTTGACTTTCCTAAAATTTAATTTTCAGAAATAAGACAAATCCTGCAAAGGAAAAGAATGAAAACCACCACGCAAGACATCTGTCTCGACGTCTTGTTCGTGTTTATAGCTTGGAGCTGGACGCTTTCTGCCATCCTACGCTGCGGGGCAACCACAGGCACACCCTCCCCTGTCTCTCAGGTGACCCCTCCCGGGAGCGAGGCGGTGACCCCGCGACCCTCGCTCTACCTCGACACTTCTCGTTACAGTGCGGAACGCTTCTTGGGCATCACGACGAGGAACGCGACAGGAAAGCAGCGGAGAGGATCGGAGAGCGTCGAAAGTGGAGAAATTTCCGGAAATTATCACGTGGTTCGTGGTTCCAATCACCGAGCAGATAGTAAGTAATTGCCTTTTTTGAATATAAAAGTAACCTTTTTCACTAACTTCAGTGTAAAAAAATGTAATGCCTCCCCTCTTTTATGCACTGTTGCACAACACCACGGTTAAACAATTGTTGCTAAGTTATAACACTAAGAAATTACTGTAAAGTGTGAAACACACACACACACACACAAAATCCTGTGAAAGGGTCTGCTCTAAAGGTATGAAACTTGTTCAGTGACAAGAAAAAAATTAGACAAGACTTTTTTTTCATAGGGGCTGAAATCAAACCATCTTAAAAGTAGGGGATTCACAATTAGGTAGTCGGTTTTTGCTTAAAAATGTAAACTTATTCACCTTGACAAGAAGAATCCTTTAAACAACCTTGTCCCGTGGTTCTCATAAAGCTTTCATGCAAAACGCTAATGAGCAACTATATACTATTTTCCTAACAATGCCACAGATTACTTACTACAAAAAAAAAAGTTTTTGCATTTCGTCTGCACCGAACGATAATATAAAATCAAAATTCCGATTTTATGTAAATAGATTCTTTTATTAGAAACTGAAAGCCGACTCACAGTGGCAGAAAAAGCACCAGACTCTAAACTTAGCTCCGCAGCTTTCTTTTTGCACAAAATTCAAATGCGATTGTGGACGTTGCTCAGTAATTTTCGTAAGCATGCACAGTGGCTTACCGTGACGACAAATATCTTAGAAAAAAGCCGATAAGATGAGAACAAGGGAATAGGTTTTTGTTGTCAATTCAGCCAAAATGGCTAGTTTGACAAAAATTTTACATTTCCTCATTGTGTTCTAACTTGTTGTTATACAAAGTTTTGTTGTGCAAAGTGTTGTTATACAAAATTTATTATGTCTAAAAAGCTTCCAATGAGTTTTTGTATAATCTTTGCATTCCTTCTATTCTTGTATAATTGCTTTATGATTACAAACTGCGCTCTAATAATAATCAAGTGCGTAATTTATTAAGCAGTCTGTTACTTTTAATTTTATATCTTTTATTTTAGTTTCTGAGAAATTCACTAGCAACGAGCAACTAAGAGTTCCCCTGTACAAGCCAGGAGACATTCCAGGCGTGGATCCAGTGGAAAATGAAGTAATGGAACACCCCAAACAACCCTTCCCGCCAGTACCGGGAGCTGGTTATATTCCTCCTTCCGCAGCTCTAGAACAGGACGGTCCGGCACCACTCACACTCCGAAGCGACAGAGAAGAACCCAGAGTGGAATGTAAGAAAGGATCGATTTCGTACTTCAATTTCATCGAAACATGAGTTCTCGCAGACCTTTAAGTAGGCAGACATCGCAAATGGACGGATACGGTGCAAACAAGTCAGTAATACGTGAACATGACTCCGAACTGCCGAAGTGTTTGCAGACAACGAAAGAGCAGTAATTTTCACTTCATACCAAGTATGATGGCAAACAAAATATGTCTGTTTGTTACGGATATCACACCGCAGTTAATAAATCATGGTCCTCTGGGTGAAAGTAATATTTAATGATGCAATAAATGCCGGGGTGCCAACCTGTAAAAAAAAAAAAAATTCCCCATAGCAAGCAAGGCAAATTTCTGTATCTCTTTTTTCGTTGGAATAGGCAGGTAAATTTTAGTCTTTAACATAAGTTCTGGATTCAAATTTAAGATTTTTAACCGACACTAATGAACAATATTATGATGTTAGGGAATATATAATCCATTAAAATCAACGAAGCGCATAAAAGTCAATGTATTTAAGCAAAATGAGGTCCACGCGTACTTGCTGTAAGACATTCAACAGTACACTTGCAAATGGCTTCATTTTTTGATATATACTAACAAGAAATGCATATTATATTTGGTATTAATAATTGCGAAATACTAGACATAGTAAAATGGGGCAAAAATTAAAAAAAAAAAACAAACAAACTACTTAAATCAGGTTATTTACGTCATTTTGCAAGAACATCAGAGATGAAACATCAAATTCGGCTTTATTTGACTTTCGAAAAACCGATAAGTAAAAATAATTCCCTGTAGAAAATTTTATCTTTTCCATGGTCCGTAGTAAACAGAAAATTTGCGCTGGTTGACACCTTCATTTGTTAAGCATTTTTATTGCCCTCTTTTTTTAAATCCCGGTAATAGCAACGTATACAATAATAAAAAAAAGAAGCTAAAGGAATCTGTACAAATCGTAGTATTGATATCTCAATTTATATCACGCAAAAATATCGAATCTATTTATAAATTAAAGTCTTTATAACCCTAACCGTTGAAATTAAATTAATTTTTCAGCTTCAACAGGAATTATAATTTCGGTTAATTAATATATAAATTGATTTAAATGGTTTCATTGTTTCCATTAGACGTGACAGCTGACTGTTTCAATAATTATATGAAGATAACGGTTCAGTTCAATGGATCATTCGAAGGTCTTGTGTACAGCAGTGGTTACGCCTACGATTCCGACTGTGTCTATGTGAATGGATCTGGGCAAGACAAATACGAATTTTCTATCCGGCTCAACAGCTGCGGCACACTTGGCAGACCGGAATTCGAAACATCAGCTAATGAAGTACCGGTAATGAAAGTTAGATTATTTATTTTACACTTTTACATTAATTATTTTGCAGGATAAATCCAATTGTAGTATAAGAGTTGATCACCACATCAAACTCTAAAATATTTTAACCACTTGAAGCACGAGTTTTTTTTCCGGAAAAATTGGTAAAAAATGATCGATTTTTTTTTTGACAGAAAAAGAATATATAGGTATAGTATAAATTGTTTTTGCCAATTTCACTTGTAGGGGGTGGACTAGAGAACAGTGGTGGGATAAAAGTTATATAAAAAAATTATTATACAAACAAAGTGCAAACGGGTCTCAGACGGGTATTAGAAATAAAATAACGCGAGATGCAAGATCGCCCGTGTCAGACACGGGCAAATGGTTAAACTTATGGGAACACTCAATTTCTCATGTTCAATGATGAGTCAAAAGAAAGAAAACCACTTTTTTGGTGAACAAATTATATTGCAATTATTTCATGGGCGTGTATTCGATTGCGTGTATCATTTTGTAAAATGAGCAGTTGATACTTTATTGAATAGGAATGGAAAACTAATTCATATATATACATATATATATATATACAGTAAAACCTGTAAAGTTGACCACCTGTCTAAGTTGACCAGTTTTGTCAGGAACGGATCTAGCCCTTCACCCACTATCTCACCCTCTATAAGTTGACCACCTGTCTAAGTTGACCACTAAAGTACTGAACCGCAAGTAGTCAACTTACACAGGTTTCAGTGTATATAAATATATATATATATATTGCGACCAATTTTTTAATGGCTTAATAATTTGTTCAAAGCAACTGCAATCATATGATCTTAACTGTTTTTCAGAAAATGTTAAAAATTGAGGGGTGAGAAACACATTGGAGTTAGTCAATTTTTTTTTTTTTGAAAATGTATGTAATTCAATTTTACACAATGTGGGATGTCATCTACCTTTACTTACAATAAACTAAAGAATACTTGAAAAATTATAGAAAATCAACATATGGTACCATTAGCTTTTCCTTCTTCTTCATTACCGTAACATTAAAACCGCATTGCAAAATACCGTTTTTCTCAAAGTGTTACTCACTTGACTTACTCCACCAAGTTTTTCACCACCTCAATAATTCTTCATGAACAATTAATTTTGGACTTACTAATTCCAAAAATGAGTTATTATATATTAGCAAATACAATATGGAAAGGAACAAACTATTGGGAGGGGGGGGGGGGGAGTGGATTTACAAAATATAATTTCAAAAATGAGTTCTGAACTTTAAATCCATTCTTCTTACAAATCTAAAAGTTTCAGAGAGAATGTTTTAACAACCTTTCAATACCATGACACTGAAAGTAGTTTTTAGTGTCTTTATTTTAGAAGAATTCAATAAAAAAGAGAACGTGTTTTCTACTGATTGTTTTTCGAAAAGCCGTAGTTAAATATTCCAATGAAATGTGATGGGACTAGATAAATACTCCTGTAGAATACATATTACGAAATTATGGCATTCCAAAAACGTGAACTGCATAATGATTTACGCATTTCTAAGTACTCCTGCATTGCTAAGTTTGCAGATGATTTCAGTTTGCTATAACCTTTATCACTGATTAAATTTGCATTTATTTTGAATCGCAATTTGATTTTTTTTTAGGACCGCAACCATTTTATGTGGAACACAATCACTGTGCAGTACAACCGAGAAATCGAGGCGGACCTAGATGAGCACTTTCAAGTCACTTGCGAGTACGGTTACGAATTTAGACGTACAGTCACCTTCCCTGTGGTTGGAGTAGAGTATGATGGTTTTTAATACTTTTAACTTTATTATATTATATCATTTTTATTTTATAAAAATAATTTTTGTTAACAGAATCATCAATTTCTGTTATTTCTATATATATAATTGCAAAATGAGTTGTTTATTTTGAGATTGCACATTTTTCGTGTTCTCAATTCGTGTTGCCTAGACCTAGCTAAAAGAATTAGGAAATGTGTGTCCTTTCTTGGTTAAAATTACAAGAGCTTTTGAATCATAATGGAATAAATTATAAAAATTAATTTCCATGCATGTTTTGTTTTTAGAAAAAGTACCTCGAGTCCGTATTTGGTGACCCTTTCACCACCGCAATGTTACATGGAAGTCCGATCAGGATTCGGACCCTCCGGTAGCCGTCTAACAGGACCGGTTACAGTTGGAGATCCCCTCACGCTTATGATTCATATGGAAAGTGACAGTAGTAAGTACTCAAATGTAATGCTTTAATTCCATAAGTTATATGTACCTGTTCAGAGAAAACAGTACCAGAAGAACGAGTTTTAAAAAAGAAACTTACAATAACAGTTATTAGTGTGGCTCATTCTTAAGCCATCTTTACGAGAAGTTGAGACATAGATAAAAAATATATAGAAACTAATCTGTTGGAAATTTCACGGAATATGTGCTTATATTTTTATTTACTTTTAAATCAGTAAATAGATAAATAGAAAGATGAATACCAGTTGGAGTTAGGACTAATAAATTCAACTGTGAAGCATCTTGAAAATCGGTACTTGGAACTGAACTAAGGATTTCTGTTAAAATATTTTGTCATTATAGCTGTCTCCGGGTTTGGATACAGTTCGACTATTTCTTCACATAGAATGGATCTTATTATTTACATATTTCTGGTCTTGATTAACATGCATCCACTGTGCGTTGAGTTTATGCGATAAAAGGAGTTAGATCCTGTGTTCTTTTATGTTTCTGAAGAGTAAATCAAGAAATTTTAATGCAATGCAATCTGCAACGTACAAATATAACTTAATAAATAGAAAGATGCCTTCATCAACTTATTCGACGTGTTTAAAAGAAAAACCTAAATACCACACATAGATGAAACATGAAAGGTGATGACGTTTGACAAAGCGTTGGTGTTAAATCTAAAAACTGATCTGAAATGGGTAGCAAAAGATATAAGGCGATAACTGGAAGAATATAATATTAATATTAAGTACTCTTCCAGTTAAAAACCTAAAACGTCAAAGTAATGAAAATTGAACACACCCGTGTATGTTTGAAACAATAAGACAAGAATAAGATCATTGTCAAGCGTCTAATGTTCATTTATGTTTCTAGCTGAGTTTGATGTGGCTGTAAGTAGCTGTTATGCTCACAATGGAGCAAAAAAGCGACTGCAACTCATTGATGCTAATGGGTAAGCGATTCTCAAAGCTATCTTGTTCGAATTATGCATGCTAAGAATACTTTACTAATTAGTTAATAGGGCAATCGTTGTAATCTGTTATATATCAACTAGAGCAATTCAGATTTTTCAGGCCCACTCTGTTCCAAAATTTCCTGATGTCCGAAACATATATTGCATGTTCCATGTTCGGAATCTTGGGAATTTCTTACATATAATCACTATCCCTTCTGACCACTCACAAAAAGCTTGAATGCACTGTCACATATTCTAAATTATAGGCAGTAGCATTACTAAACACATCAATATACTATAATAATAATATAATTACACGTTAATTTAAAGCACAAATGAGCAATAGAATGCTATTGCTCATTTGTGCTTTAAATTAACGTGTAATTATATTATTATTATTGTTTACTTGCACAAAGTTAAATTATTTTTAACATCAATATACTGTTATCTTTTTCCACGTACTAAATTTCCCGAAGATAAATTGAACTCAATTTTACAACTATTAAATGCTGCTTTCAATAAAAAAGAGAGAAATTGATCGATAAAGTAAAAAAGGCTAAACACCTCTGCATTGCAGACCAAAGTTCAGTTATGCCGAATCTGTGTCACGTGGGTCATAAGTAACTCAAATCCATTTTGGGCAACACGCATCACTTCCACTGCCGTCGATGGAGACCAAAGCCTTGAACGCAGAAAGATTTAAATGAAAAAATAATTTAAAATAATTTCAAAAATATTAATCTCAAAAATTATTATTATTATCATTAATATTATCATATTTTAATTTTTAACCGACTTCACAAAGGAAGGAGGTTATACATTCGTATTGTATGTATGTCGTTTTTTTTTTTTTTTTGTTTGTTTGTCCACTCATAACTTCGCACCGGATGAACCGATTTTCATGATTTTTTTTCAATCGATCAGGGGTGGTTTCCCATAGGTCCCGTACTTTCGTTTGACCATATTCGATAATTAGAACAAAAGTAATGGGCAGAAATGTATTATTTTTTTTGTCTTTTCATCCATAACTTTTGAGTAAATGAACCGATTTTGATGATTTTTTCTTTAATCGATAGAGGGTCGTCTAACTCAAATATTGCAAATCAATTTGCCTACATTTGTTTTTTAGAAAAAACGTTACGAGTGAAAAATAAGTATTTTTTATTTTAATTGGAAAGGCTTGACTTGATTTTTCTTTGTTGGGAAATCTATTAATAAATATAAAAGCATTGTTAAAAACATGTTTGTTGTCATGGGCTATAATATTAAAAGAAATTACAGCAAGAGTTTGACTGAAGGCTTCTCTGTGGCAAAAATTAATCCAATCAGTTTGTTTGCTAAAATAAACTTCAAAAGGGAATTTATCATGCAAATGATTAGTTTTTAGTGCCATTCATTTAAAGAAGTTTTGCCCTTTGTTATGGATTTTTTTAAAAGTAGAGTATTTATATACAAAATGTATTTACACTAAAAAGAATAAAATAAAATAATTTTTATAAAAAAACAGAACCGACTTCAAATTAAAAATTGCGCTAAAAAGTAAAAAATAAATTAATTCTTTAAACAACATCGATGTGACTTTTAAACATAGTTTTAGAAGTCGGTGCAAAATTATGGGTCTAATTACTATTATACCATTTGCTACTTCATATTGGAACTGTTGCTAATTCTGCGGAAATATATATATTTGTAATTGATTCATGATTACAAAATATTTTATCTATCCTAATTTTGCAGCGACTTCTAAAACTGTTTAAAAGTCACATCGATGTTGTTTAAAGAATGAATTTATTTTTTACTTTTTAGCGCAATTTTTAATTTGAAGTCGGTTCTGTTTTTTTATAAAAATTATTTTATTAATATTTAACTTGGGATGCAAAAATCAGAAGTTTATGTATCACACATCAGATTACATTCAACTTAAAAACTACTCTAGTTTTCTAACATGAGTACATCGCTTTAAAGAGGCATAGAAAATATGGAGGAATTTATTCCTATTTTGATCTGTAATAAAATATAAAAAATATTTCGAACCCAAGTAAGACAACAACTGACTAGCTGGCAAACTCGACAGACCAACTCGTATACTCAGGAAGGCTTGATGCGAAAAAGCAAAACGATGCCAATAACTTCTATTTTGATATTTAATGAAATGTAATAATGTCGTTATGCATTCAGCAGTATCTGCTTAGAAAGTCCTGAAGAATTACACTTGATATTTTACTTTAACTTTTTTTTACTGCGGGAAATTTTATTTCGCTTGGTATTAAATGTGACGTCATAAGTGCAGTAATCAGTTTATCATTAAAAGAATCTTAAATAGTCCTTGCACCCATTTTACTCATTGCAGATGTATATCTAAAGAGCAGCTGATGAGCCCTTTCAGGGGCGCTAAGAATAGTGGAACTGGATCGTCGAACCATGTGGCCCTCTACGCCTACTTTAAGGCTTTCCGATTCACAAGCAGTCCCGCTCTCTATATTGAATGTGATGTCCACATGTGTCATGGAACTTGTCCGGTGAGTGCAAGAATTAAAAAAAAAAAAAAAAAAAAAAAAAAAAAAAAAACAGTCTGATGTTGAAACTATCTTTACAGGATCATTTCGTTTGAATAAGAGGCTCTAGTATTGAAGAATTTATAATTTCTAAAGTTTTCTTTTTTTTTTTCAAAAATTAAAAGAGAGAACTAAACTTTTTGATTCTGCTTACTATGTGAATGGACGTTAAAGTTCAAAAATAAGGTACTAATCTAGAATTTGAAATTATATTTTCAAACTGTTTTTATATATATATATATATATACAGGGTGTTCATTAATTATTGTCGGGGTTTCCGTACCTCATAACTTTCGAAAAAAAAAAATATTACGCAAAAACCGATTGTGTTTTCGTAAATTACAACTCAAAGAAATTTACGTGGCAACAATGTGATCTTAGTGCATTTGCAGTATGGGTAATTATGACGTCATAAATAAAAATGGCGACCGTGCAATAAGAAAAAGCAATGTGTGTATTGTGGTTTTTCGAAACTAAATCAGTCATAACTACTCAACGTCGCTTCAGGATCACATACAAGAAAGATCCTTCTTCGGATAATTCTATCAGACGCTCGTTAACACAATTTCAGAAAACTGGTAGCTTTCTACACCGAAAGGGAGCGGAAAGACCGAATACTTTGCAGGAAAATGTTGATCGCGTCCAAGAAACGTTTACTCGCAGTCCACGAAAATCAACGAGACAAGCAGCTGTGCAGTTACATATGCAAGAGCATTGCGTACAAGACCCCTGTGCCCTCCCTTGATGAAATGAAGCGCAGAATTATTACTGCGATCCAAAATGTTACCCCACAAATGCTGGAGAACACTTGGAGGGAAATCGAATTTCGTCTCGATGTGTTACGAGCCAGGAAGGGCATCAGCCATGTGCAAATTCAATAACCTTTTTAATATCATTAATAAAATTATCTGAGTTGTAATTTACGAATACGTAATCGGTTTTTGCGTAATATTTTTTATCCGAAAGTTATGAGGTACGGAAACCCCGACAATAATTAATGAACATCCTGTATATCGTAGTCGTGTTTAATATTGGGTCACATATGTTTCAGCCATAACACTCGATCTACTGCAAGCACATATAGTGTTTTTGGAAAACATTAGTGATACATTTTTAAAGCCATCTAGGCACTATACATGAAACATGTATTAATGGCCGTTATTAGTCAAAGGATTAAACAACGTCATCAACGTAACGCTCTTTTTAAAAATATGAATAACTTATGAATTTGCTTAATGTATTTATTAAATGTTTGAATTAAAGGCACAGCGATGTCACTGGAAATCTTTAACCAAACGATCTGCAAACCGAAGTTTGATAAAACGAAATGCAACATCGACATCAGAAAACGTCAGTCTCTTTCAAGCTTTACAAGTTTTGCAAGAACCCATGGATGCCGTGTCTTCTTCAAATGCACAGACAGGTAAGCTTTGTATTCTGGAAACAATTATAATAAAGTAACCATTTTTTTAGTGATGCTTCTCCAGATAGATAGAAAAATAAAAATGTCGTAAAACCGGACCTTTATACACTTTGTTTACCAAACTGGACTAGCAATTATTGTATACAGCGTGATTAATATAACTTTAAAGATGAAGTCTTCATACGAAAGAATAATTTTTGACCCTCGAAACAAAAACTAATCCTTGTGTGAAAAATGAGGGATAATGTGCTTTTATGTAGAACATAAAAACTTTTTTTCATTGTTTGTTTAATTTCTAGATGAAATTCCTAGTGGTACTCTATGTCTTCCAAGCGTTGCTTTAACAGCCGTGATTTCTGCCATCTTGGCCTGTCTTCTACTAGCATGCGTCATGTGCATCTTGCTGTGCCTACGTATGAAACGAATCAAAGAGGCAGGAGACATGCCAGCAATGGATACTTATATGACCAATGCCTACCTACACAAGCAACCTACCAGGAAACGGTTATAATTAGTATGCCACCTGAAAAATTAGATGTCGACGAATTTTTAGGACGATTATGAGAAACTGTTCGACTAAATCCAATCCAAAGTGGAATCATCACGGTTTGTGAAAACTAAACTTACCTACACAGTTGGTGAAATTTATGCGTAAGAGTATTTGAGTTTGTAAAGAGTTAGCGAATTATTTCTACTAGTTCTTCGATATTAAATCGTTTCAGAAATAATTTAACTCTATAAGAGAGAATGATAGACTGTTCAGGAATTAACTTACGGTTATTTAATAGAATGTGCACAACACAAATGTACGCTGGGAGTGAAAAAACTCTGCTCTTAGTACCAACTCCGTTTTTAGCAACAGTTATCTTAAAATGTGTGTAAAACTAAGCATATGCCTAAAAATTATTATTAAGAATGAAGAATAATGAATACCTATTTTAATTACAGGGAAATAATCTTCAAAATAAGCGAATGCCGTATAGACGTTTGCATTAAAAAAAAAAGAAAACACAATTCGAAGAGTCAAACAATAGGCTGTTATTTCCAACTTATAGTTATTTATTATGAACCTTTAAAATTTTCAAGAACAATAATCATTTTCTGAATTCTGATTTTTTTCCTTCTTGCAACGCATTTCTTTTTAAGTCTTTTATTTCAAGACGCTTTCATTAAATTTGATGCAATTTTCTGGAGGCAAAAAAAAAGAGAAAATTAGAAGATTCTAATTGTCAAACGTTATCATTAGCGTCGTCTTTTTCGTTCTTTCATCATCATAATCATCTTCGTATAAGAAATCATCTACACTTCTATCAAGGTCGTCGCTAATTTTTTTTAATAAAAAAGTTTTCGTGGTACAACAAATAAGCATCTTGGTCTCATACCCTTTCAACTCATTAAAAAATATTTTAAAATCAATATACTACGTGTATAAAAAAATCAAACAACTTTGTGACTTTTCACGACACTCTTTCTTTAAATCCTTGATGAAAATAATATTTTGACAGTCTTTTTTCCAATCACGCTAGGATCGGGAATATTTACTTACGTAAATCAGCGAATCCGGATCTGAAAAGCAGTTAGCTACAATTCTGATTGCAAGAATGATATAATTATTTCCTAATGAGCGACTCGCTCATTATAATCTGTGAGGGAAAAATTCTAAAGGCATAGATATAACATAACGGTTCATTGTTTTTCTGTTTACTTATCATGTTCCTAAATTATTGCGATCATACAAATCCAATTACATAATTAAAGTACAACAAATATAAATAGTCAAGAGTCATAAAGGGCATTTTTCGGTGAAGTTACAGATACATTTAAACATAAGTTTTATTTAAACTGTGCATCCGATTTCTACATTAGCTTAATTGTTTTATTAAGCAAATGTAAAAAAAGCTCGAGGAAAAGCACATCAAGTAATTCAAATAGCTAATTAAAATTGGCAACTCCCACGTTTTTCCCCTCCTGAAATCACCTTCTTGTGTGTGAAGAGTTATTGCTCATGTGCAGTATTTTTTGTTTGTAAATACTATGTGATGTATTTATGTGTAAGCTATTTATAAATGCAATTATGTCTTTGTACAATGTATACATTTAGTTCCTGGGTGAATGTGAATTTTGCAAATAAAAACATTTTACTTGTAGATGTGTTTTTATTTTCCTTAAGTTTGAAACGCATATGAACTGGAGCTAGAAAATCGATATTATGCTCAAATTTTAAATTTAATAATGAGATCAGCAGTGCAGAGTAAAAGTAAAAATAAAATAAAAAGGGCTGAAAATTTCCCATTTTAAAAAGGCGGAAAATGTAATAAAACCAAAAAATAAATACACTCACCAAAGAGCAGCATTGCGATTCTTTGTGAAGGGGTATACTGCCTTACATCCCCAATTAGGAGGCACTGGCAAATGAAATAGTACACCGTCTAACACCACTCTTCCTTTGTCATTGATATTATTTTTATATGATGTTTTATATAATGTTAATATATAACTTTGCATTCATGAGCAACCCATGACATGTATTTATTTCGCACAACATAATCGATTATTATTTTAGCATTAAATTTTTTGTGCAATGTTCAACTATAGATTCGTTTTAAAAAATAGGTGATGGGCCATTAAATATACTACTAACGTTTAAAATGAGTTCCAAGGCTTTATGAACTATTCTTCTAAAGCATGTGGTACGAAAATTACTAATTTTCATATCTAGAATAAATTATATTTGTTAAAAAAAACATTATTCTGATTTTTACTTCCTTGTTCGAAGTACAGGAAGTAATCGCGTAAATTTCGCACTCAAATTTCAGCCTACATTTGCACTTTAATTAAATTAATCAGTTTGGATATTTTTTTTTCACAATGTCCGTATGTATGAAAATACGCACGTGCGTATTTACATACATGAGGATGTCCGTGGACCACTTGAATATCGATTTCGCCCCCCCCCCCCCAAAGTCCGTTTTGTCGAGGATACTCAACTCAGACCTAGAGTTGTGCACCTCCCCTTTTGGTTGCAATCGGATGTTCCAAAAGGGGTGTTTTATGCGATTTTGATTCA
This sequence comes from Octonoba sinensis, assembly GCA_038502835.1. Classification (NCBI taxonomy): domain Eukaryota; kingdom Metazoa; phylum Arthropoda; class Arachnida; order Araneae; family Uloboridae; genus Octonoba; species Octonoba sinensis. The sequence goes on along the minus strand of CM076600.1, from coordinate 65,317,813 downwards.
ATTGTATGCAAATTTCTAGTCGTTTCTATACGAAGATATTTACCCAAGGCATTACTCAAATGAACTCTACTTAAATATAGGCTTTCATTTGGCGACAACGTGCGACGACGGGTAGCTACAACGGGTAGCTACAGAATCTCTGAAGCAGAATTCCCTGACTTGACCCTGATTTCCAGAGATTTTTCAGAAAATTCCCCTGATTGAATATTTTGTATATTACATATACATATATATATATACATATATATATACACACACACTCACACAAAAGATAGAAAGCACACCTATTGAAAACACAAACGAATGCTATATAAAAATATTAGATATAAAAAATTACAGCGGGTAAAATTTTTCAAAATTTAATTTTGTTATTTTGAAGGAGAAGAAGGAGGAGGCATTGTTACATCAGTGAAAAAATTTTGCAGCACAAAAATAACATATGAAATTAGTTTTATAGTAGTTCTAGGGAAAGACAAAATGCGTTTTTTAACTACTTGTTACTTGTTAGCAATTTAATGTTCAACAAGCAAAGCATTTCTCTTAACTTTGCTTCTATTTAATTGAAATTTTATGCTATTCAACATAAATAATTGATAAATGTTTGATGCGTTAAAGCGTAATTGCTTGAAAGAAGAATGAACATGCATAACTTTAAAACTTCTTTTTTGAAACAAATTTTAAGAAAAATTATATAATTAAGAAAAAATATGCATTTTTTTAAGAACAAAAAAGCATTTAATTATATTAGGATTTTCCCAGCTCCTGAAAAGACTTTTGATCAAATACGTATTAACATTTTAAGATTAATGCTAGTATGTCAAAAAATTGAACTGTGCACATGAAATAGGTAAAGCTCTTAATCTATAGCAAAGAGAATTTATTCCTAGATTTAACATGCGTACTGAGAAAGAAAAGAAAAAAAAAATGATTTTATGAATTAATTTTTCTATTTATCATTTTATTTATTTACTAGCGGTACCCGCACGGCTATGCCCGTATTAAAAAATGAAAAGACCAGTCGGTTTGCCATTGTGTATATAGTGATAACTTTTTTAGGTGCAAATTATGTTATTTTATTAAAATGTATAGCATTCCACATAATTAAAATTAGCTGCCCACGGCAATCAACCAGAGATATTACACATTTCAGCTTTTTTTTAGAAAACACACAATAAAAAAGAAAAAAGGAAAGAAAGAAACGAAACAAAACAAAAAAAGAAAATATTTGAAAGAAAACGCATTTTGTTTGTTTAGTTCAAGTACCCACACAAAAAGGACACTTATAATAGTTTTAATTAATAAATTTTTAGTATAATGAATTTTTATCTATTATTTATTGACATTAAAGCCGGGTCCAGAAGCTACGTTTTGTACAACCTTTTGTCTGCGCGGTCTTAAGACTGAATGAAAACGTTGCAGTTTTTTATGCGTCTACGTGGTGCAGAGATATCTGTATATTTCACTCAGTTTTGTGCGATATCGTCATGAAGGAGGTACAACTCTGGTCAATTTTGGCATGGTGTCATGTTTAAAAAAAAGACTGAAACGTCTCAAAAGTACCCGGCGTTCAAAGTGGTCAAATTATTACATAATTATTTTTTTGTTGCCTGTTCTGGTGGTTCGACAACTGCAGTCTCTTTATTTTCATCCATGGTATTCCTAGACTGCCTTGGTGTCTCCTGATCATTTAGGAAATGTAACAAATCAAAATAATAGAGAGATGGCTTGTAGATTTCGTCTCCAGCTCCAGATCGAATCGATTTATTAACTTTTGCCAATTCCTTACGGTAAACACTTCTCAAAGGATTAATTATTTACAACTGTTTCTCTGTTTGCGGTTGCATCAATTTCTTTGAATTTTTCCACTAAGCTCTCATAAGCCTCCCCTTTTTTATCCCTGTCACTATACTCTTTGGATTTGACACGCCAAATGCATGGGAAACTTTCGTATAATGCAATAAATTCTGCAAGAAACTCCCGAGAACATCGCCGAAAGTCGGCCATTGTCGCCTGACGAATTGAAACTGAGAAACAAAATGAATCCATAAAGGGTGCTACCGTCTACATGTGCCGATTTGTCTGCACAGTTCAAAGACATCTATGCTTTCTAGCTCAGTTATCGCTGCAACTGTACAGTCTTCGCACCGGACTCAAAACTGCGCACTTTTGCAATCTACACGCAACGTTCTATCTGCATCGTGTTGAACTGCGCAGACAAAAGGTTGTGCAAAACGTAGCGTTTGGACCCGGCTTAAAACAGAAAGACGAAATTTTGTAGCTTGCAGAAACAAACAGCAGCAAGCAAAGATTTGAAAGCGGAATAAGCCTTTCATTCGAGCTCAAATAGGAAAATAACATATGTGCTAATTCACTGGCGAAAAAAAAGTAAAATAAATGAAAGTATAAATAGTAATAATAAGCTGGAATAACAAAATCGCTATAAAGGATAACATTTCTTTTAAAAATTCCTGTACAGTATGGAAAATGGTCCCGTAAAATGCATGTCAAAATAAGGAAATCAAAATATGAAGCTATCAATCGCCTGTGAGCCGCAGGAAATAAATTTTAATTCGTTTTAAAAAAATCGTTTAATAATCACGACCTAATAATCAAAATCCAAAAAAAGAAATAGATAAATTAAAAATCGGCTGCTCGCCAAAATGCTAAAAACCGCAAGCAATGAATTTTAATTCGTTAAAAGAAAAAAGGATTAATAGTCAGTCGGCATGGTAACAATTAAAATTAAAGTTAATTACCGTGAAAAAATAATTTCGAACTGCAGAGAAAAATGCTTATAACTTCTTTTCTAGGTAATTTAGAGGCTTTGAATTTTCGCACGCAGAGCGAAACGTCTTCCAGGGTAGTTTTTTACGCGCTTTTCAACGGTATCAAGCTCGAAGAGATGCAATAATCCCTTCCCATAGAAAATGACTATTTTATGAAACTTTCGGCTATAAATTGGAATAAAAGAAGAACAAATTCGAATTTCAGAAAAAACTCTCCGAGGTGCACACCCCCATGTTCCAAACTAATTTCGTGCCAAATTTCATGAAAACCCGCTGGACAGTCTAGGCCCTACGCCGGACACAGACAGACAGATAGACAGACACACACACATACTTGCTGCTTTATTATTAGTAGAGACAGAGATAGAGATGTGCGATTAATTGCTGATATTCAAAATGTTCTTTCTGCACAGAATCAATTTGTATGATGGATTAATGGGTGCAATAGAAAAAATTTCATTGACATGAAGCTAAAACTTGTGCATAGTTAATGAATCTTGTTTTCCGGCTTTTTCAAATTAAAACATATTACTTAAGTATTTTAAGAGATCTGCAATCTAAAGAATTAACATGCATAAAAAATTGAAAAGAAAATGAAAAACTAGAGATATTATCTTCGACGTCTGAAAGTCTGCCCTTACGATCACGACTGAAGAAATTTCGATTAAAAATTTCAAATTAAAGTTTATATGAAAATAAAAAGAGATTTTATTTGTTTACCCTTTAACAAACCATAAGAAACATCGAAAATTTGAAAAGTTCAATTCCCATCGCGAATGTAAAAAGAAGGCATCTTTCGATATGTGAGCAACACATCAGCAATATGTGAACAATATAGTATCAGCAACAAATGTTAAGAAACACGGCAAATAAAAGAACTTTTTCGAGTAAAATAAATTTTTATTTGAATTTTGATAAGGGAACGTGGATTAATATTAATGATTACAGATAAGATTGTTGGAACATCGGGATAAATCAAATATAAATATACAATTCCTTGATTTTCGGAATTTTTTGCAAATTTCCCTGTTTTCCCCTGATTTTTTCAGAATATTAGAATTCCCTGTTCTGTTACCACCCTGTGTGAAGACAATTCCAGTGCCGGTTTGGTAATTTATGCGACATTTGGTAACTTTCCCGGAGAACTCCCTTGCTAAAGCATTCGGAAGAATTAGGATCTTGTGAAACTGTCTTCCCTCCATTCGTTCTCAACAAACTAGTCTGTTTAAGTGTTTAAAATGCTATTCACGCCTCGCCCTAAGGCATGTTTTCGTTGTATATTTTTTCCCCTTTGCAGATTCCGTTAAGTTGCTGTTGTATTTTATTTTAAGATTTCTCAGGACAAAAAAAAAAATCCTTTAATGCTGAGAATGCCATTTTCTTTGTTTACTATTATACTCTTGTTTTAAGTTGGCCGTATTTTTAATAGATTGAAAGAGAGTCATTCAGAGTCATTTCGGTTCAAAAGTAATAAAATAAAATTCTTTCATTTTTCTTCTATACCAAGTTAGGACTTTAATTAATGCAATAAAAAAGCATGCTTTTTTTAGGAACATTTGTGGTAAAAAAAATAACCAGTTAAAGGGTTAAAAAATAATGAAAGTAAGAAACATTACTTTGGAATATTAAATTCAGTATAATACGAGGGAGTCATGTGGATCATGACTTCCTTGTACTGAATACAGTGGAATAATAAACGATCATGTGGATCACATCAGATCGTTTATTATTTTAATACATCAAATGCAAAGGAGATGCTCTGATCCCAGAGTCTACTCACACAATACGTTATTGCGAAGGAGAGCTGGTGTTCATGCAGAGTCAAGTAATAAGTTAATATAGTGAAGTCAACGCATTTTTTTAATTAAATGTCCCCCACATTTTCAGGGAGTGCTTAGAGTTCTTCAGAAAAAGTTCGATCACAGTATATCAATATTTCAGAATAGAGATAAATTTGTAGTCCAAAAGAATATTACAAATTATTCTTATTAAATATGTTGCATTAGTTTCTTTTTTTATATATAGAAAAACAATCTGAAACAGATACACAGCTAAAGAGTAAAATAATAATTTAACTTTGTGCTAAGTAAACTGTAATAAAAAATAATTTCATGTTAAGAAATCACAAGCAAGCATTAAAATGCAGACATATGTTTCGGGATTGCTAGGAATCCCTTTTTCAATGCGACAGGGAGCTTCTATGTAGATGCAAAACATCCAAATGAAGCCAATTTGGCCAATGATCCAATTGAAGCCCTTCGTTTGGATGTTTTGCATCTAGAAGCTCCCTGTCGCATTGAAAAACGGATTCCAAGCAATCCCGAAACATATGTCTGCATTTTAATGCTTACTTGTGCTTCCTTAAAGTGAAATTATTTTTTATTACAGCTAAAGATCATCTTAGTTGAAAAATATAAGATGTGGGAAGAATTAAATATTAGTATCCTTATGATGGCTTCCCTGTAAATCTCGTGATAAACAATGTAATCCCTACTTTTTACAATGAATTAATAGTAGAATAAGAATGCTTGAAAAAATATTTGGTGTGTGTGTGTATGTGAAGGGCAGGGGGACATGCATACCTTTAGAAACAGAACAAAACTAAGATTTTGAATCTTACAAAAAAGACAAAGAAACATGAAAAGGGGTACATTTTATTCATGAGTTTTTGTACTGATTACTTAATTCTTTTTATAGAAAAGGGTACACGTTGAAACTAATCTTGATCCTCTTAAATAGTATTAAGTGAAATAAGTATCACAAAAGTCCAGACATAAAATCTGAATATAATTCATTTTATTATTTTACATTTTAGAAACATCCGCTTTGATCAAATTGGAGATTTTTACATAATACAAGACAAAAATGATCAATGAATCCACACTTAAAGAGCTTTGTGAATAAATATGTTCAATGGACGTTGTTTTGAAAAAAAAAAAAGGATATTTTTGGTTGAATGAACATGCTATCTGTTTTAAACAACAAACCAAGCTTCTTTTTTGTGTCATTCAAGATTGATGTCTTCTCTCAAAATTTTCATTTTGCCTCTTACACCCCTTTGTTGCACATCATTAGTACATCTTCCCAAAAAAAAAAAAAAAAAAAAAAAAAAAAAAAAAAAAAAAAAAAAAGATGATTATTTCAAAAAACGAAAAAAATGAAGCTAAAAACTTGAAAGCTGGTTTTCTTAAATATGCTCATTTGTCACCCAACACATTCTTTCACTAAGCTCTTCTATTAATAATTAACATTCACCAATAGAAACTGCTACATCAAAACTTACAAAAAAAAAAAAAAATTGTGATGACGCAACAAGGAAAAAAAAAAAAAAAAAGAAAATATTATAACCGGGCAAAACAATTTTGAGTTATTTTCTTAGTCGTTTTGAATTGTAGGAACCAAATTATGAACATATCATGGAAAATTGATGAGGAAATAAGTATCACATTACAAAAAATGGCACTTTAAGTTGAACTTTTTAACTTTCTTTTGGTTTCTTTTAACTACATTTTTAAAAGAAAAATAAATAAGATAAATAATATTTCCTAATAAATCAAAGTATTCTTTTTCCCCCCCCGAAAAATGTAGGGGAAAAAAATTCAGAACAAACTGCAAGTCTTTTATAAAATACAGTGAAGCCTCTTTTGGAACGACATCTCTTATATGTATTATTATAAACAATTTTGCTATATTTAACTTAGTGAACAAAGGAATCAAGTTTTATATTGTGTAAATATGGCATGTGCACACATCAAATTTAAATAATATTCTCTAAAACATCACCTAAAGGTTAGAAACATATCTTTTTTTTAAGCATCAATCAGTTTTAAATAAAATCAATTGCGGAACAATTTTTATAATAAAAGCATTCAATTAAAAAGCCATTAAAACAACTCTTGAAATGTTTGAGAATAACTAAAAATCACCCAAGAAAAAGAACATATATGGCCACCAGACAGGCAAGAATTGATAATTAGAAATCAAAAAGTGAAAGTTAAATTATACAAAAATTAAAAATAGGTGCTGAGTATCCAAAACAGAATATTTTATCCCTTAGGCATACATCTTTAAAAGTTACTTTTTATTAATAATAAAATAAAACTAAAAATGACTCAATTTTTTAAACAATAATAGATATATATTAAGAGATGTATGAGTATTTTAATTACACATATTCTTTACAAATGTATATATTACCTAAATATACCTTATATAATGCAAAAAACTAAAAGCAAAACTTTCAATAATTTCATCTTTATAGTATTTATACTTAATTACTTCAGTTATCACTGTATAAATTAGTCACATCTGTGATAATTTCAAAACAAAAACAAATGTGGAACAAAATATTATTGCCAACAGAGGTAATATTTTAAGGGAACTAAATACAAAAATAAAAGCTTAACACTGCTATCAATATTGGGGGAGGGGGGAGGAGATTTGCATTAAAAAAAAAAAAATGTTTATTAAGTATAAGTAATACTGATTTAATGAATCTAGTATCATTTCAGAAATATGATTAGATACTATAATTTAAAAATCATTTTTTAATTAAAAAAGCAACCTCTGACAGTAACTAATCCCACACGGCTAGATTTGTAGTAATAATAAAAAGCTTTTAGCAACATGGAATGAAACAGATGGTATAAGTATCTTGCAACTTCATATATTTCACAAGGTATTAAATTTCTGTTGGTTGTAAATCTCATTTGCATTACATTTGTGCTAAATTTAAAGGTGGCATTTTACAGAGTAATTGCACTGAAGTTTTAAACATTGAATAAACTCAATTAGAAGACCAAAAGTAAAGTAACCCAAAATTCACAGATGCAGAACAGATTTATCAGACAGCAATTCTGTGGCACAAATATTGTAAAGACAAGGATATAAAAATGAGCATTCATGGAAGAACAATTTTTTTCTACAAAAAATTATATTATATATAACTTACACTTATAAATAACACCTCCTAATAATGAATTGCACTTATCTACTCTCAGCAGTACACCATATTACTACACAATTGAAGATTACGCAATAGTGAAGTTTTAGATGTAGATACATATTAAAGGCTTTTAACAAAAATATTACGGTAAATGATAAGCATCAAAATCAGGCATGTAGCTAAAAATGGCATGGTTAAACCCACAAAATAAATATTTCCAAAATGCCAATTTTTTTGTAAGTATAACATCTACATGCACAAAATCTAGTGAATTTTCCGGAGAAATATTAATTGAGAAACATGATCACTTTTGAGTATGAAATTTGAGTTTTTTTAAACAAATTCTTTATGCTGTCCAAAATACATAAAGAAATGTACTTTTCGGAAAAAAATCCCTAAGGGTATATCTAATAAACTTTCAATAAAAGGTTAAGATTAACCAAAACAAATTTTTTAAAAATTAAATTGATTAAGTATAACATTTCAGCGCCAAACGTTATTTTTTAAGTCGGTTAATATTAATGAACAGATTTTATTCTTCATAAAAGACATGTAAATTTTTTTAGTAAATACTTTCAGAATTACTTATACATTACAGTGGAGTATCGTTTATACGACGCCAAAGGGACTACCGAGAAATATCGCATAAACAATAACATCATATAATTAATTGATTTGCTATTCTGGCTAAATATAAGATTTGGGACCACACTAAAGTATCTTATAAATGTGAACTTCGTAAAAACAAAAATAGAATGTAACAAAAAGAAAGCATGTCAAAACTTCTAATTTTTTGTAAATATTTATCATAAAAGTAAACAAAAGACAGTAACAAATCAAGTAGCAAATTGATTTATCATTTTCATGCAAGAAAACCATTTTATGGTTAATAATACCATGCCGATCTTTACAACAACTTTTAACAAAAGAAAATAATTCATACATTTAGATCTTAGACAAACTGATATATCAGCTTTTCGGCATGTTTTCTTGCTCTACATTACTTTAATCATACATAAACACACATACAAAGAAAAAATTATAACATTGTTAAAATAAAAATAAATAACTACATGCTTGATTTTAATCATAATCATATGTTTTCAATCGTTACTGATTGGTTAACCATAATAACAATCAAACATCATTGAAAAATCCTCTCCGACAAGCTTCTTCAATGTGGTAATTACATAAAATATTTGCAAAAAAATTCATGTAAATGTATTACAGTTTTATAAAATTTATGTAAAATTTGCATATTGAAAGCAAAATTATGCTATAAATTTGCTGTTAAACGTTTACATATTACATTGAAAATTCATGAGCATTTAGAAATTCTGTACATGAGTTATGATAGAAATATCTTTAAATAAAGATATACAATAAATATTTAATTTATATATTTTATTTACATTTTCCCTCTATACAATATAAATTCTACTTTATATACAATTTGTTCAAGTCGATATTTGTATACATAAACCTCGACCTGCCAAAGGTCAAGCACAGTGATGCAAATAACTGTCAATTTTTGTACTTAAATATTTTCCCTATTAACTCAGTTGAAGGCAGGACCATGTCTACTCAATGTTAAACATTAAGCTGAATATATTCTGATCTGCTGCAAAGATGATTAAACTTTAAGTCTGAGGTTGTACAATTTTATAAGAAGCATTTTATTCGTAGAAGTAAGTTGGAAACTTAATTGCTGGTTCTTTGGCACCAAGACTTTTTTTAGAAGATGCATGGCAAAAATTCTCGAGAGGTTAACAGTTCCAGAGCCAAAGAACCAGCATTAGTTGAAATTTCAACTTAAGGATAAAATACTAATCATACAAATGACTTACCACCACAGACTCAAGAATTTAATGACAGTTGTCACTCCAAACAAAGAACTAAAACAAAAATAAATAAACAACACTGCTCTCATAATAGAGACCTGCACGGACTTTCACAAAAGCACTGCTGATCCTACAACTCACTGAAGATTCAATCATGTAAAACTTAGCAACTTCAACTAATATCAATTAAAATAGTTATCAGAGTCCTCAATGAAAATTTACACAAGTAATAGTACATAGATAACAACAAAAATTATAAAATAGTAAAAATTTTTAGTAGATTATTTGAAGGCAAAACCATTACCACATCTGTTTTGAACGAGTTACATAATAAAGTTTACATAACTTGCAAATGCACAAATCTATATTTCAATATCCCTCGGAAATTAACTTGTAGAAATAATGCAAATAAATAGTCAAAACAGAAGACAGAGAGCATATGTACCATGTACTGCATGGTACAAGAAACCAAGAAAAAATAAAAGCTGTATGAGGAAGAACATCATAAGAAATGTAGCATTTAAGTCATCAAATTAAATGTCAGTAATTGGTTTTGAACAGTGTACGATTTGAAAAAAATAAAGTGAATATGATTTTGTGTAAGATCTGATGCTTCTTATATTGTATTATTTTGACTACAGAAGAAATATGTTTAAAATCAATGTTACTAAGATATACATTTATAAAGACTTGAATATAAGGAACCCTTTTTCAACAGAGTAAAATTTTTTAGCTTCTGATGTTAGGCATACTTGCGAAAAAATCAATGGTGATTCAGGCATAGAAACTATGAGAAATATGAGTAAAACGTTATGAAGCCATCTTTTTCAAAGTAAATATTAATATTTCCAATTTCCCCCCTTTTTTATTTGTATTGATTATTTTCACTTTTTGTATTTCTTTTAATTTAAAAAATCCATCTTTTTCATTTATTATAGGTACAAAAGAACTTGCACATGAATGACAAATTCCAAGCAAATATCATGAGGCTCTTCTGCAATTGGTGGGGAATAATTTTAAAATAATGATTCTGTTAATTGAAACAATGCAAGAAGTAACAGGAGACTTTCAGACATTTTATTTTGTATGCATTCACATATAGGAAAGGAAAATTAAATTTCTTTATTCACCATTAATAATGATAAAAACTTTTACATTTTAAGTCATTAAATTTAGAAAAGTAGACTTCTAAATTACTCTTCAGGTCAAGCATACAATGAAGGGTACTGGAGAAAAAATATTGGTGTTGAGTTTATTGCAAAAAGAAAAAGAGTTAGTTATTCAATCAAATGGTTGTTCCAACATACTTTCTGAGGGTCTAATTGTAAAGCGAGGGAGAGCAGAAATAAAATCACTAGTCATACATCGAGATAAATAACTGAGGAAAAAACCCTCATGTATGTGCAGCCATCTTTCATTTTTGAGAGCACCTTACTTTTCAGACATGAATGTTTCTCCTAAGCACTCATTACAATAATAAGAATTAGGAGGGAAAAAAAGTACATTTAGAAGATCATGAAGTCGCCACCAAAGATGAATCTACGAATAATTCATCCTCCGCAATAAATTAAAATATTTAAATGAAATTTTTTTAAGCATCAATCACATTTAAAATTCAAAATACCTTATTCATCAACAAATTTTTGTATTAAATACAATTTAAATTAGTTTTAAAATAAAATATTTACAATTTTTTTTGTTTTTTCCAGCATGTCTATTGAGAAAGTCCATCACCACAATGCTTAATGATCAGTCAAGTTTGCTTTGAATGATATGAGATTTTTAAAATTCACAACTTAATGTGCTAGCTCCATGTTGGATCATAACCTTTCCAATCCGCTGGAGGTGCAAGATATACCCTTCTACCTTTGTACATGAAGCTGACCACACCACGATAACCCGTTCGAGGAACACCCGACTGAAATAAAAAAATCATGTTAGTCTGATTTAATGATTTAAACAATTTTTTTTAAAAACGGATAATAATTCTGTGCAAATTAAACATATTTTGAATACAAGAGAAAGCCACTAAGTATAGGAATCAATCAGTTGATCTTATGGAGTTTGAAAACTTACAAGAACATTAGAATAATAAAAATGAAAGCTTTAATAAAGGATTATATTAAACAAATGTCCTTAATTTTTATAGAGCCTTATAAAAGTAAACATTCCTTATTTCAAATAAGATAATGTATAACATTAAATTTAATTTATATCAAATTATTTTCAAGCACTAATAAGGATGGTTGATTTTAGAACACAATGTTAACTCCTATTGCAAAGCTGAGAGTACAAGGCCAAATGTCAGGAAATTATATAAGCCAAAATTATATAATCAATATTAAGTTACGTCCTTATAATATAGTTATATACATATATATATAAACACTATTAAAATTTTCTCTTTTTATGCATCTCTTCAATCTTGTAATAACCAAATGATACATTTCAGAAGAGATTTCTTTGAAATAAAAAATATTTTTATTCTAATTTTCATTATTGGGTCATTTCATGTCAGTTCATCCCAACCATGACCCCCCATGATCTCAGATTTTAATGAAACTTGGCATGTTTGTTCCTTTCATGGATATAAGTAAGGATATAAAATATTTTTGCTCCATCTCAAATGGTTTATTTTTTACACCCTGCTAAAGTTTTTGAAATTTTGCGATTTTTATCGATCGGGCGGGGGAAATGCAATTTGTTCTTCCATAGAAAATAAGCTATACCTCCCTTATTTACGAACCATTGTTGATGAAATTTTTTATGATAATATTTCAATAGGTAAGGAAGCCATAAAAAAATTTATATAACCATAAAGTATGTACAAATGCTATGAAAAAAATCCTGAAGTGTTGAAATGAAATTTTTTTAAATGAAATATGGAGTTCCACGCTAAGTGGAATATCATCGAAAGGGAAAAGGATAAGTACAAATTTTTTTTATTATTATTAGTCTAAAAGATATATACTATCACATGAAAAATTAAAAATAATGGTTTTTTCACTCCTTCATTGTTTTTTTTTACTTCAAAAATAAAAATTATTTGACCCGCTCATATTGTTAAAACTATTAAATCAATTATAAATTTAATAAAATTATAAATCTTTCAACCAAAAATCACACATGCCAAACAATTTCAAACTAAACGAAGCTTTAAAATAAAACACAAAAATTTATATTAAAAAAAATTCATATCAAAACGTTATTTTGTTGATTCACGGAGCAGGTATTGAAGAGGATTACAAACAACTTATGTCATATATCGTATGTGAGGGAGAAAAAGAGAATGTATGCTAAGGCATTGTGACAAATGCCCATAAAAAGATAACCTTGTTCAATTTTTAGAGTCAAAATTTGAGGACCACAATGATGAAGACCTCGTCAAGTACAGCCAATGGGTTTCGACTGATCGAACTGAAATAATACAGTGTTCTAACTCAGTTGATGAGTTTATTGATAAATTAGTAGAAAAACTGAGCAAGTTAATACCGCATTCATACATTGCTATATCACAAGCTTTGTTCTTCAAAAATTTAAAGGGAGTAGCCTCCCCAAATACAGCTGTGATCTCCATGGATTTTAGTGAAAACTATGCTTTCACAATACAAGAAGAAGCTCAAGGTTATCATCGGACCTCAGATTCATGTACTATTCACCCTGTTATGATTCACTGCAAGGATGCAACAATGAAACATTGATTTTACCACTTGACATCATATCTAACGACCTTAAACCAGGGTTCATGATTTTTTTTAAAAAACATTAAAAAAAATTCGGACTTTTTTGACTTAAATTAGATTTTTTGATTTTCTTAAAAAGACCTTAAATATTTTGGATATTGATAATGTTACATTCATAGAAACAATATGACATGTTAATCAATATGCAAAAATACACTTTAAGCTATTTTCACAGCAATAAATATTTTTTAATAATAATAATGATAAACAAATTTTGATACAAATGCATGACTCAAATGAAACATAACCCTACCAAGAATAATAGTACACTCATAAGTACAAATAAAATGAACAAATTTAATCTGAATTATTTTGCTGTTGAAAGCTGAAAAAAAAGTAGCAATTGTGTGTAAGTGTACTTTAAAATCATTTTTCTATTTTATAAATGAAAAAGCCTGAAATATTTTTTACCCATTTAGTAAAATCATATGCTCACACCATTACTAAAAACTGAAACTTTTTGTTTCAATCAAATATCTTTATTGAAAACTTCTAGGATTAAAAAATATTTTAGAAGGAAAAAACCTTAAGCTATTAGGGGATATGAAGGAAACTTTAAGGATAACATATTCCAAATTCTATCAATTGTTGCTTTAAATACTATCATTCTGTATTTATTGTGTGGCATTTATTAAATCAATCTAAAATACTATTTTCAAGATAAAAAACACAGAATGGTTCACGATTATTATGATTTCTAATTTGTATGATTGAGTGAATTATGCTTTGCTGTTAAGATGCTTGAAGAATAAGAGTAATATTGTAAAATTAACAAAATAGTAATTAGTTCTAAACTAATGAAATATGTTATGCACACAGACAGATGGAGCTAGGAAGTTTTGTTTGAAACAGTGGTTGTATTTGCAACATATATCATTTTTACGACACTTTCTAATATTGTAAAATTAATGATTTTTTTGAAAAAAAAAATCTCTAGCTTTAAATAATGATTTAAATCAACGTACCCTGCCTTAAATATGACGTGAGTATGGTATATGAGATCCAAAAAACTAATATCCTAATGAGAACTACCCACATGTAAAAAACATTCATTATTTCAGTGATGGTTGTGCAAGGCAATATAAAAATAAATACAAATTCATGAATCTGTATCTGCATGAGAAGGACTTTCAGCTCAAAGCCCAGTGGTCATTTTTTGCAACTAGTCAGGGTAAAACAGAATGTGACCGAATAATAGGGGGTACTGTAAAACGTTTAAATATTAACGGAAAGTCTTCAATGACAACTGGACAGACAAATAAGAACAACAAACGATCTTTTCGAGTTTTGCAAAGACAACATTGCAAATATTAACTTTCAATTCATTTCTAAAAAAGCAGTTGATTCAACTTGCCTGAATTTGGAAAGTCACTTCAAACATGTTCCAACTCCTCCAGGAACAAGATTTTTCCATAGCTTTCAGCCAATAGATGAATTTGGAATGAGTGAGGCTCGAAGAATTAATAGTGATGAAACACCAGCTTTTACTTTCAACTTATGTAACAAACAGCAAACGTTACTTGTGAAAATAGAAGATTTATATCCTGGATGTTTCATTGCTTGTATTTATGACAATTTATGGTATTTTTATATGGTCAGTGAGGTGAATACAGAAGAAGACAATGTCATTGCAAAGTTTTTATATCCTCATGGACCATAAGCATCATTTTTCTGGCCAGAGGGAAGATGTATGTGCGATACCCATCACTTATCTCATTGCAATCATGGAACCTCCCAAAACAATGACTGGAAGAACTTATCAATTCTCTAAATAATGCATGTTGCATGTTCAATCCAGTTTTAAAAACTCTGAGAAAATTCAAATTCAACGTCATAGAGTTTGAAATATTTTCCATGGTGAGTCTTTTAACATTTTCTATTCCGACAAATATAAACATGCACTGTATAATTACAATTTTTACTTTTTTAATTTGTTTTAAAATCCTGTTTTATCAAGCTAAGTTTGTAGTTTTGGATAATAGTGGTTACTTTTCATAATTTTTACAGTGAAATGACTATATTTAAACAAAATGAAAAGTTTTAAGTTAATATATTGTAAGCAAAAACGTTAATTAAACAATTTTTTGTGTATGAAGGAAAAACAATGAAGGAGTGAAAAAAACCATTATTTTTAATTTTTCATGTGATAGCATATATATTTTAGAATAATAATAATAAAAAAAATTGTAATTATCTTTTTCCCTTTTGATGATATTCCACTTAGCGTGGAACTCCGTATTTCATTAAAAAAAATTCATTTCAACACTTCAGGATTTTTTTCAGACCATTTGTAGATATTTTATGGTTATATTAATTTTTTTCTAGCTTCCTTACCTATTGAAGTATTATTATAAAAAATTTCATCAACATTGGTTCATAAATAAAGAAGGTATAATTTATTTTCTATAGAAGAACAAATTGCATTTTCCCCGCCCGATCGATAAAAACCGCAACATTTCGAAAACTTTAGCAGGGTGTAAAAAATAAACCATTTGAGATAGAGCAAAAATATTTTATATCCCTACTTATATCCATGAAAGGAACAAACATGCCAAGTTTCATTAAAATCTGAGATCATGGGTGTCAAATCGTATTTTTTTGGGATGATTTGACGTGGAATGACCCTATTATGAATGTAACATCTTATTGATAGAAAAAGTTAAAAACAATGGAGTAGTGTAAATCAGATGAAAAAGAAATACCTCAAAATATTGATGTGTGTAAAAAGTTGTCAATCATAAGAATTAAGGAAATTATTGGAAAATCAAAAAAAATCAGTTTTCAATTACAGCATTAAAGCTTTAGTTATTTGACAAAGGCATAATTTGTAACTTAAAAGTGAACTAAATTAAAATTAATTTCCTTAATTTATTTTTAACTTTTTATTACTTTTCTCCCCTTAACCTTTCGATTTCCTTCAGCAGTCAATATGTGTGTGTGCGTCTGATACCACTACTCATTTCTCTGTTTTTCATTATTGTTGCACAGTTTTATTCCTCCTAAGAACTTATGGGCAAAGTTGACTGTACATATAAAAAAAAAAGTGTTGCCGAAGATAAATTCAGAATAAATAACTGCCATTTGCATTTAAAATGCTAGTAATTTTACTTAATTATATCCAAAAAAAATATACAGCAACGGAGAGTAATATTAATCTAATTTAAAGTTTATTCCAACAATGATTTTGCTAATTCAAAGAGGGTCCAACCCTTTTGAATTATCAGGACTCCATTGTATTTCTCATTTTTCAGACTAGACACTGTTCCCCCCCCCCCACCCCCATAGGGATTATAAACATTTTTTCAGATGATGTTAAAGAACTGAATGGAAAACATTTTTGAATTTCTTATTGATTGAATGTTTTTGTAATTTTATTATAGAGAGACATTTCAAGCTTCACACCAAACAAATGTCAACTGTTTTTTTACTGTGAGAGTGTATTTCAATCTATTTTTCAAACAGCAGTAATAAATCTAAACTATACATTTGAAATTAATGTAAATTATTAAAACCTTAAAATCATCCATAAGGCCTAAAGCTTTTGCAGTCTTCTTGAAGATGTCCTTATTTTCATAAGTAATTCGAACAGGTTCTGAATGTTCTATGCTACCTCTTTGCAATTGATGCAAGGTAACTGGGGGAACTCCATAGATTTGCTTCACGAATGCAACATCATAGTTGTCCTGAAATCATGAATTAATTCAAAAATATAATATAAAGATATGAACATTATAACTTTCACAAGAATAGGTATATAATAAATATTACATACAAATATATTATTGTGTGTGCTGTATTTATCTGAAAATATTAGTTTGTCTAATCAGATAAGGCAAACAAATATTTTTCGGATGCTCACAACATAAGCAATAGTTATCATGTTGAAAAACCTTACTCCGACTTCTTCATCATGAATTTAAGTGTGAACACAACAACGTGTACACTTACCCCCTGCATGCCATCTGCGGATGGAACTGCAAACAATTCTATTTGGGTCGCTTTACTTTCCAAGCTCGTTGTGCTTGCTTGATAGCCAATAACTATTTTCTTGTAATCTAGTAGATCTACAATCATGTGCTCATATATGAAGATATGGGTGGTGTTTCTGTCTTATTTATATAAACAGTGGGGAAAAAATTTCCCGCTAAAAATTTTCACAAGTTAACATAAAAAAAAGGATTACTTATATACATCATACAGATCAATCAAAACACATTGCATCACTTCATAGCTCTTCTTATATAAAAACAGTCATGTAGATGTTCGTCATTACATCCTTTTTTATTTCCTTTCCTTCATTCTTTTATAAGCAGATTTCAATATTTTCAAACCTGCATTTGTTTCATTTGCATTTTTCTGGAATTATGTTTTTTGAAAGAAAATACTCCAAAAATTTTGAAAAATTGGATGATTTTTATTTTAATCAGAAAATTGGGAGATGGTTCCTGAAATTCGGAAGTCTTCCGATGAAAACGGAGGAGATGGCAGATGGCAAGTACGTAATACCAATAAATATTTTGTAAAATACAATACTGTGTTACATTAGAAATAATATTTTTTTCAATTTGAACAATAGAGATTGCTTTCATTTTTTAAAAAATTAAGTGCAGTAAAGTAAACTTACTTTTTTCAAATAACTGAGATCCGTTTTAGTAAAAGGCACAAATCTGTCATTTAATCTGATAAACTTCAAATGCTTTTCATAGAAAAGGCCACTACAAAATATTAGAAACACGAAATTATTAAAATTTACAAATATAACACAATATAGAGCTCCTACTTTACTTAAACTAACACTAACAGCTCTTAAAAGTTTCAAAGGACCGAGAAAGAAGATGGCATTGCAAAAACATATACAGTTTTGCCTTTCATGCAGTTTCTAATTATAAAATTATTATTTTTTCATTAAAAGCCATTTTGACAACTGTATCCTACTTCTATAAATTTTTAATTATGTTCACAAACTCTTTTGTCCTTTTTATTTATATTTTCATCAACTACTTGACTTGATACAAAATAAGATATTTCTTCAGAGTTAGAAGAGAAGTTGAAATTGTAAACTAAATTTAATTTAAGGAACATATATATTCAAATTTGAAATGATTCATGATTTTTTGTATAGCTGCAGTCAAGATATTGATTACAAAATTTCAAATTGCTCCAATATTTGTTTGATTTAAGCAATTATTCTTTACATAAATTTAGAAACAAAATATCATCCTGAACAACACAACTTAGTTTTTTACATTTTCGTATTTACATTTTGTAAGTTTAAGTATAGGCATTTATATTATAGAAATATAACTCTTATTCCCCATTAATATTTATGAAAAGCCTATATGAATCTGAAAAGTTGAAAAGGATATTTGCACTAAGATTAACAAATTGACTGGGAGATATTTCTAACAAATAAATTAAAAAAATACAGTATAAAGGAGGAAACAAGTAAAATATAGCAATTTAATTCCTTGCTACATGAAATCTACATCACATACATCAAAACTATCATATAATGTATTATAAAAATAAAAAATGGGACAAGGTCTCACTTGCTGACTCCCACTTTGCCAAATGTTTTGGAGCGAGAAATTTCTGGGCGGATACAAGCTCGTTCCTTTCTCTGGGCAGGCTGACGAATCCAATCATCCCAAAATCTAAAAAGAAATAGCAATATTTCTGAGCAAACAAAGCAGAGAAAAAAACTTGAATAATAACATTCTAACAATAACAACTTTATTCTACTGTCAAAAGATGCAGTGAATTTTCTGAAATTCTCTGAAAAACAAAGAGATTAATAAAGAGAGTCCAAAGTTAAGCAAAGCATATGGAGCCTGATATTTTGGCAAATGGCCTCAGAATGATAAGCAATGAAGGATAACACAAAAGTATGCAGGATCTTGTCACACCCAATAGGCTTTTAAAATTGAACACAAGAGGAAAAATATATTACTACCAGCACATTTACGTAGCTGTGTTTATAGGTAGCAAATGGCAAATTACCGGTCAAAATAATTAGCTTAATATAAATACCTCAAACTATTTTATTATTTTGAATTGTCCTATTACTTACAAAAAATGCTAAAATATCAAAATATTACCCATAAAAATTTCAATGATGCAGTTTGCAGAATGATCCTCTCCCTACTCCCTGAAGAGCATCCCTGACCAACAAACTATTAAATTATATTTTTTACAAGTATGAATAATAACTTTCTTCAAAGAAAATTTTTTTAAACCATAAAGATAATAATAAGCATTTTTACTTGGAGTTTGTCCTGTACAAGAAAACAAAATCATCTAAAGCATAGCTTAAGTAACCTTTTTCTGGAACACTATTAATGTACTGCACAGTATACTAATTTAAATATAGTTTTCATTTTATATCATGCCTTAAGCTCTTTTGTGAAACATGTTTCTAATTTAGTATTTGGTGTACTGTTTAGAAGATGCATGACATAAAAATTAAATTACCATAAATGTAACTAAAAACAAATCAAGTGCCGCACATTAGTATCAGGTAGGCAAAGGGACTCTGATCTGAATATCCAATATCTGGCAAAAATACTATCCATTTCATCCCTACTCATTAGTACAAACAATCATCAACTAGAATTCACTGCAATTTCCAAGAACTCAGACTGAACATTAACTGCTAACGAAATATTATGCAAAAAATGACATCAATAAAAAATCTTTACAAGTTAGACAGGGGAGACAGAAAGACCCAGGAATAAGTCTTGAATTTTTATTCACAGCATTTGGTTTTCTCGATACAAAATTGGACCTAAGAAATGGGAGAGCCTTTGGACTTGAGAAGAATTTCAGTCAAACTGAAAGACATGTTTGACTATACATGAGCAAATGGACACTTAAGTGGCTTCACTATAAAATGTTTAATAGCAGAATTGCCGACCTTTTGATAATGCCCTGTTTGAAATTATAGGAATATGGAGCATGAGAATTTGTGTTGGAGTAAAAAAACTAAGACCTGCTCAGAAATAATAATTTAACAATTTCTATGAAACTAATTTATCACAATGAAGTTATATCATATTCTCCCGCATCAGCCAGTATGCCGGGAAAATCAAGGGAGGCCAAGCATTGGCACTCAATACGTTGGCCATTCCTGGCGTGCCGAAAAATTAAAAGTTGAGTGAAAACTTGATAAATTGTAATGTTAAACATTAAGCAAAAATCAAGAGCAATTCTTATAGTTAAATACAAATAATTTATAACATTTTTTTGGGAATATACATAAAATGCTATTCATGAGTACAAAAAAAAAAAATCATCAAAATATCTTACATAAAAAAGTGCTAAATGAAAACGGGGACCCCCCCCCCCCCCCCATCTGATACTTATTCACAACTTTCTTAAAAATGACTTAAAATCAAAGGAAACTGCTATAAACTATTTACAATGAAAAGTTTTTAAAACAAAATAACCTCAATTTCTTGCCACATGGATTTTCAAACGTAAATTAAATACAATTGATAAAACTTGAAAACTGGATTATTAACAATATTTTAGGATGCATCTTCTACCTTGAATATGAAAGGTTTAAAATGTTTTGTAATACATATTTTTTAAAAATTGCTTTGAACAAAAATTAAAGTTTTTAGAATTTTAGTAAGGAAAATAATGTTCCAACTATAAAGGCCTCAACGTTCACTGTTGTCATCGCTTATCTCTTCATTGGTAACACCAGAACTGCTATCTTCCGATAGTTCTATGGTTTTCTTCTCAAAAAGTTCCTGCAATCTTTTATGCAAAACTTCTTCACGTCTTTCATTTAAAAGACCACATTTCTAAGAAAGATTCCTTGATGGAATCGTTCGAGATATTTTTCCAGACTTCTAACTTTTGAATACATCTTTCAATAATTGAAAGTTGAAAATGAAGGAGTGTACTCAGACATAAAAAAATGCTATATAGAGCAAAGAATTTGTAGGTTTTGAAAAAATTATGTGATTGTAAAAACAAACTATGACTGTTATCAGGAGTCGTGCCAGCAGAAAATCATGTCTGTTTTCGGACCCTTCACACAATTCAAATCAATCAAAACGGACCCTTCACAAAATTCCGAGCTTTGAAATCATACTTTTTACACCATTTATTAAAAAAAAGCAAATAGTAATGAAATTTTTCATCAGTATTCAATTTTCACAAAATTATTTGATTTTCCCCAAAAATCTTTTTAAAATTCACAAAAAAAAAAAAAAAAAAAAAAAAAGGACCCTGTTGAAAAATGCTGGATTGACCAGATTATTAAAATTGAAAAGTTTATGTGCAGTAAAAATACTTTTCAGAGCTATAGGGAAACCTTTTTGTAATGCAGAAACAGCTTTGAGCTTTCAGAACTAAGCAGTAGTTATCAATAAAGTGAATTTAAAGGCTATTGTTAAGCACTGGAAGCTCAAGACATTTTCTGCATTGAAAAAGTTGTTTCCTGTAGAATGCATGTATGCAATATTTTTTTTGCAATATTGTGCTTCAATATTGCACAAAAAATCTTATTAAAGGCTGTAATTAGCACAATTACAGCCTTTAATAAGATTTTTTGTAAACAGCATCAGTAGAAAAAGATGGGCATTTTGAAAACTAAATAAATAAAACGACTGCCAAATTTTAAGGAAGAAGATATCTTTCTTTTGCGAAAGTTCAAATAAATATATAAAACTAAAACAGAAAAATATATGAGCTGAAAACATTTAAAGCAAAAATAGAGGCTGACAGTAAATACATAATATTAAAGTACTTTAACAAGCTGAATATTGATAAATTTACACTAATTATCTGATGTTTTATTGCACAATTTATTGTGCTTCGACTTTTATGTACAAAAAATAATTTAAAAATAATACTGGAACTATTATTTAGTTCTATTTTATAGCAAATGTTTGAAAATAAGACTCTTAATAACTTTTAAATGAAGAAACAATCAATATAATGACAATTGTTTTAAAAACCATTAGCTGAAATACAGTGTAAACACATGTGGATAAAGTATGTTAGAAAAAAAAAATAGAGGATAGAAATTTAAACAAAAAAAAAAAAAAAAAAAAGCAACAAAATGCATAAGCAATGAAACAAAATATTATCAAATATTTTTTTGGAGACTAAAATCTAAATATTGTCAAAAATGCTTACGCTTTAGGCCATTTTGGAGCCAGCTCCATCCAAAGTGATTTTGTCAGCATCCAGCCTAATCCAGGGAAGAAATCTGATCTGTACAGCAATTCTACAAATAAAAATTATTCAAATAAATAAAACATACAGAATAAGAAAAATTTTCAGTATCATATGCATGATGGAAAAACAGAAATAAGCTTTTATTTATTCAAAAGGATTTTGGGTGAACTATTTTCACCAGGTTCTATTTGATTTATTTATTATGATTATTTTCCCCATTATTATCGTTTTTTTTTTTGGTTATTCTCAGAAAAAATGCAACATGAATAGTGTGTATGAAATAAATTTTGTTCAAAAAAATGTTGCAATATACTCCAGAACTTAACCCATATCATAAGTTAGAAATAAATGCAGCACTGAAGATTTTCTTTGCAGCATGTGAAGGATGAAGTAAAGGAATGTAAATATCGGAGAAATCAACACTGTCATGTTTTGAGGATACAACGAAACAATTCCAGGGCAAAGAAATAGAGCTATGAAAGAAAAATACAATTTTCATAGCATTGTATTACCATTGCATTGAGTTATCACAACATGCTACAAGTATTCAAGACTCATAAACACATTTTCAGTTTTAAGGCCATTCTTTGGAAATTTTGCAATAATTTCAGTCATACTTTAGAATGAAGATTTAAAAAAAACTATGTAGCAATCATAAAAGTTTCTTTGATATCTTTTGCATTAATAGTTCTCTTTTTAAATTATTGAAGGCACCCTTGTAGAGATCAAAACTCAAGCAGAACTTGTTCCTGCTAGTGGTACACTTGTATACAAATTTTCATTCGAGACCTTACATTATTTCTTAGCGAGAAAAATGTTTGAGGGATTCTCTCAACCCCCTTGGAGTGATTGGCCCCAAAAATGAATTGGCACCTATTCACATTAAGGTACACCTGCACCTCAATTTTTGTTTAAATCCTTGCATTTCTTCTTGAAGAGATTTAGCGAGAGAGTCCTTCGACTGGGTGATTTGTCATCCCCATTTGCCAAATGGTGCCATAAACAAATCAGAATCTTCCCATTAAGATGCTCCTGCGACAAATTAGTCAGCACTCTTTCCCATTAGGATTTCCCTCCAAGAAAAAGTTTGATCATGCTTGCACCTTGAAGGAACAGACACTAAAAATTAATCAGCAATATTTCCCATCAGGATCCATGTGTATAACATTAAAATTCATTCTGCTCCATGTATTAGGCTTTTAGTTAGAGATAACATTTTCCAAATATAGTCAAGATGGGTTTAGATCCTTTTAAAACATGTAAATAATTGAAATTTGAAAATTTTCCAATCTAACTTTTTTTCATATATCTTAAATATAGAAAAAATTTATTTCACAAGAAATATTATTATTTTGTGAATGCAAGTCTGAGATATTTTGACTTTTAACAGCAGTAATGCTATCTAACCAGTACAATACAGACAAAAGAAATAAAAGTGGGAATAAATATACTAAAACACACATTTGAACACAGGATTATTTTTAAATGATGGTCAAATACATATCTTCAAAATAAATTTTGAAGCTTTTGCTTTATAAGGATATTATATTTTGATTCCACACTGAAAATATTCATCAAATGTGCGCTCCATAGATAGTAGACAGTGTGATATATTTACCACTAGATATAGAAATTGTAATTTAATACTTATTGTTACACCTTAAAATTTTAGAAAAAAATAATATGTATTCTAAAGTGTTGAAGTATTTTTTTTTTAAATGAGTTAGAAATTTACCTGGTTCATATGCCACTACGCTATCTTTTCCATTATCATTCCATGCAGAGACACACCAAAGAGTTGGATCACTGTTTAAAATGGGATGTGTGGCCAAGAAATATTCAAAAAAATCAGGAGCAATATCTAAATCATCTAGGGAAAAGGAACACAGCTTATATATAACACCAATTAAGATACATAGAGATGGTCATCCATCATAGGTATATTTGCAAGAAGTGAAATTTAACCAGAACAATAAAATATAGCAAAAATCATTTACATTATAGTTACACCAAAAACCTTGCAAAATGATACATTCATAGTTTTTTTTAAACCAATTTTAATTCACTTTCATAAAATTCCATGCCAGGCTTAATCCTTGTTATACTATTACTATGTTTAATTTTGCATGCATTAATTACTTTTTGTTGGTTAATTCACACATAATACAGATGCAAAACAAATAAAGCAAAAGTTGTTTTTTGAATGACAATATAAAAGCTAAATAAGTTTGAGGCCTATTTCCTTTATAATTGAAAAAAATAAATGCAGTTTAAACAGTGTACATGAACCTGATTCCTTTTTTTTCTGTTAACAAAGTTATTAAGATTTTCTTAGGTTTGTATTTTTTAATTTAGGTTTGTAATCTTTTCTTCACTTTACACTATTTTTTTTTTTTTGAAAATTATTTATCATTACTATTATTTTATTGAAGTGAAAATACTATGGCATAATGAAAGGAACACTTACCTTCTACTATAATTACAGATTTGAAGTTAAAACGAAAAAAGGTTTCATTTAATGCCCATCCATAATGACGTGCTATCTTATAATATCCTTTAAATTTCTTTTCTTTACCTGACAGTGGGATGTCACTCTGGTCAGGATGCTGAAATTAATGCTTTTTAGTAACATGACAATTAAACATTAATGAAAAGAATATTAAAAATTATAAGCACACTCAAGACTTTTATCAAAAATGAGTCAAAAAAATTTAGTATTTTTTCAATGTGGTGTATTTATTACCTTTCTATTTAACGTATTCTTTATGCTTATTGGGGGGGGGGGGGATATATATTGTTACGTCACTCAGGATTTGACTGAAAAATTTTCAAGATTTTTCCTCTTGGAGGTTGGTAGGTATGAACATTGGCAAAGAAGCTTTAATTCAGGAGCAAGCCTTACTACATCAATTATGTAATGCTCGATAACTTTCAAAGGAAGACATATCTATCTTTACATTAAAACAATTACTTTTTAAATTTCAATACAACGGAAATAGAGGTGGATTTCAGATAATAATCATAGGCAGCAAAAACATCCACAGGCAAGAAGAAAAGACAAGGGAGGACATTTGTTCATTTGTCCCTTTTTTGGTTATTCTACAACCAAGGCCATATCCATAGGGGGGCCCACGGCCCGGGCCCTGTTCCTCCCTGAAAATTTCCTCAACATGAGTGTTTCAAAGGCAGGGCCCCCGGTAAAAAAATTTCTGGCTATGGCCTTATCTACAACAGTACCCAGATTTTGTTCTAAAGTTTAAATAAGATTAGGGTACTAAAGCTCAAAAAGAAAGAATAAATAAAATAAATAAATAAATAAAATAAAGGCAGGCATATCTTTTTGGAAAGCACACCAAGTTCCACGCTCAGAACATTATAAGGGTTTCAGACTAACGAAGAAGGAAGAATTTGATTTCATGTCATCAACATTTAAAACTACTACATTTCATTATCTTATTCTTAACTAGGAACATAAATAGGTTTGAAACACTGCAGTTTTAACTACCTGGATAAGAGTAAGTTGATCTCCATAGGACTGTATAACTCTAGTGGTTGGTTCATGACCACAATCTTGACTAACAACTATAGGGAATTGCTCTGCTGATGGCCTAAATCTAATGAAAATGGATTAAATTACATTACAAATTGGAATGCGGAAATCACTCATGCATACTGCTAATGAATACAGATCTTACTTTAGAAGTTGATCCAAATTGCGTTTTACTGTGACACGATTACAAGCAAAGACTAGAACACCAATTACTACATTGCTAAAATCAGGAGCATATTTTTGTTCCAAAGATGGTAAACTCTTCAAATTTTTTATTTTATCAGGATATTCTAGAAAAAAAGGAAAAGAGATATTACATAAAAGCAATACAAAAAAGACAAAATAAATTAAAAAATTTCCATTTCATTAAAAGACCTAACTTTTTAAATAAAATTGTTGAGCTTGAATGAGCTGAAAATATAATAAAATTACCAAGAAACCCACAATAATCAATAAACTCGCTAATTTAAAGATTATTTAAATTTTGTACTACAAAAATCAATATTAAAAATATTTAAAGGAATTCACCCTTTCAGCTGCATTCTTACAGCAAACAAACGATTGATTTAGGAAATGAAAATAGACAAGCAAAAATTGAAAATGTTATTAAAAAGATTTAATCTTATTTTTTTAGTTATATTTCTTGAAGTAATACAGAATATATGAGCTGGTAAGATATTGAAGCACATTCTCGAATCAGCTATCTTAGGAGAAAAAGTAAGAATTTAGAATTTGACCCAAACTGATATCATTGTTACAAAACTAAACTCATACTAAGATTAAATCTTTTAAATAAATTAATATAAATTTTTAATTCTGAAATAATATTGAGAGCTTCTATTAAACTATTTAAAAAATGCCCTGCAAAGTGTGGTTTTGTTACCTTGAAGCATAACCTTATTAAAATATTAAATGCCAAAAAAATTTATATATTGAACTGTTCTTAATTTTTCGCAAGAAATTTAATAAATATCGTATATACTCATGTATAAGTCCACTTTTTTGGGTGACAATTCAACTCAAAAAAGGAGTAAAAATTGGGGGCAAAAATGGTTCAAAAAATTTTAAAACTTGATCCGAAAAATAAAGATTTGACATATGGTGACTAAGGACATATCTAATATAAAAGATTTTTTGTATTTAAAAAGCAAAATATTTGAAAGAAAACACAAACATTATTACAATACAAGTTTTAATAATATAGACTATTCGTCATTGGTGCAGCTAAAAAGTTCCTCAAATTCCCTTTAAATCCCGACTTCTTCTTTATAGTGGCAAGCAAAATCACTACCGACACTTTCATTTGCGGAATCAGATTCTTTACAAGAACCAATTATTATTAAATGCGTCATTTTCAAAGTATGGGGTTGGCCTTATACAAGGGCCAGTGATGTTTGAAAGAGTATTTATGAGAAAATGGGCTTATACATGCATACATATGGGAATTACTTAAAAGAAAGTTACGAATTCCCCCTGAAAATAAAAATATATGTTGACAAAAGAATGATTTCATCAGCTTTCCAAAGGTAAGAAAAAAATGTACTCTAATGTGGCTTGAAAGAGCTCAAAATATTAATTATTTTTAGATTTCCATAATAGCAAGCATCATATTATGATGCAGGCTTCATTTCTTTTCCATGGTGGTAACAAAATCCAAGGAAAAAATCCCAGTTGAATTCCAAGGCCTGTCATTTGGGCAATCAAAGGGGTCAATCGCCCCTGATTTTTAGAAATACATTACATTTATACGTGTGTCAACACATTTTGTTGTTTTTTACCTATAATATGCATTGAATATATGTCCTTCTCCCCCTCCCCCCCCCCACTGGAAATTTTTGAAATGATGGGCCTGGGTTCAACCTCATGTTTAGTGCTCTCAGACTAGCATATCACCAATGAATGTGAAAGCTGCATGCAAAGAAATCCCTAACAGCAGTCATTCATATTTCCAATAGCATTTATGACCATTGGAGAAATATTTATGATAGCTCATTTTATACGTTTAAAACATTTTAAGAAAAATTATAGATAAATGTAAAAAATACATTACTTGATCTAAATTGATGTAAAAGATGCAGTAACTCATCATTTGATTTCAACTGATAATTTAATTCACTTTCAAGCAATTCTAACTGCTCTTGAAATCTCACTGTCCGTTGAGCCTACAAGAGAAAATATTTGATTGATAAAATAGATTTGCAAAATCAGAATGCACCAAAAAGGGAAAGGGAATGATCACTTTCCCTAGTAATCAAAAAGCTTTACTGGGGATAATGTTTACATAGTTGCCAAAACAATTTATCAACAAAATTAATCGAGTAGTCAGTACTGCACAATAGCCCACATTTCATGCTCTTCACACCTCAGCATCAATTACAAACATTTTACTAGATAAAAATGAAAGCAGGGATAATTGTGCAAGGAAAAATACCTGCAAATTTTAAGAGAAAAGCAGGAGGGAGGGGATTGGGCTTTATATATTGATTAAACTTGCATACTTAAGCATGAATTACTAATTACAGTTAATCAAATCAATAATTACTTTAATAAAAAAAGGAAGGTAGGAAACAGACTTTGATTGGAAGCAATTTTTCATAACATACATTTCTAATATGCACAATATATTTCATATTATTTCAAGTTAACTATTATCAATTTTTTTTTTATATCTCCGACTTTATAGATTTCTGAATAAGTAGTAATATAATTTATGGATATTTATTATAATATGTTTGGGCTACCAAAAATTTAAAGTAGCTACAAAAGTTTTTTATATTAGTAGATATTGACCACGAAAGAAAAACAAATTGTAAACACCATTATAAAGTTTATTCTTTTACATTTTGCTACAAGGGAAAAATCATTTCCTTCTTAAACGCTGATTAAAACACTATAATGAGATTTCCACTGTTGTGTTAGTGAAACCATCAAATTTGTAATGTTCATTTACCATGCTTAATATCATGTATATATAAAATATGATTTAAATTTAATTTAACACTTTATTTCTCGGGAATCATCTAAAGCATTATACAGAACAAGTATTTGTCAATCAAAGAAAAAAACTACCTTTCCCTGAGGCCTTTGCAAAAATAAATGGTACGTAACAGCTGCCCAAGAAAGTAAGGCCAAAGTCACAATTAAGACAAAAGTCCTTTTACGCATTGCCAGGAGCCACCGACACTTTATTCATTATCTGAAAGAAAATAAGAACTAATTATTGCCATTATAAATAATTTAAAAAATTTTTTTTTTACAAGACTTTAACTTTTAAAGTTGAAAGTATCTAGAAATGTAGTGGTGTTGGAAATCATTAGAGTGTCATTCTGCAAAATGCTTTTCTGTGGTGAAATTATTTTCTATTTACATAAAACTTGTTAATGTTTAGAATTAATTTTTGCCTTATTTTAATTTTAACATTGAGTATTAGGGGTTGATCCAGCATTTTTAACAACGTCCATTTTTTGTGAATTTTAAAAAAAGTTTTGGCAAAAAAGATATTTTTGAAAAAATTCAAAATTTAAACATACAGTGATAAAATCATATTATCAATTTTGCCACTTATTTAAAAAAAATAATTCTGTAAAAAGAACAATTGGTAGCTCCGAATTTTGTGAAGGGTGTCCATTTTGTTGATTGGAATTCTGTGAAGGGTCTGTTTTTACTAAATGAAATGTTGTGAAGGGTTCAAAAACAGACCTGAATTTCCTCTGAGGCAACCCCAGTATAAATTTGAATACTCAGAAGCAGAATTGTATTCAGTGTTCTGAAAGCATTTTGCTCTAATCCACTTTCTGCTACTAAATTTTCTGCAACAATATTTCAGTCAAGAACTTAAACTTTCAGAGCCCCCCCCCCCCCCCAAAAAAAAAAAAAAAAAAAAACTTATTAGATTGAGCACTTTGCTTTTCAAAAGAAAATATTTATAATGATAAATATAGACAAATTAAATGATAAAGCATTCCCATTGAATTAAGTATAGAGAAAATATATATTCTTTTCTTTTTTAATCAATACTGTTTTTCAAACAGCAACTAACACTTTTACAAAATAAAACATAATAATAAAGTCTGACACGTTCTATAAAGAGATGAATGATAAAAATATTTTCTTTTCCATGCAAGAAATTAAAAAGAAAAAAAATAATAAAACATTAATAAATAAAACTTCTGAAAAGATGTTTCTTGCAAGATGAACAAAAATTTACAAAAAAAAAAAAAAAAAAAGGGAAAGTTGGCGATTTAAGACACCAAGGTGAAGAAAAGCATACGTTAGATTTGTTAAATAAAAAGTACTATCAGGAAAAAAACAATATCTTTATGTTCTGTGAGTTATATGCATGTTGGAATGCCAAAAAGAAAAATGAAAGCAACATAAATAACAATAATAAAAACTGAAAGGAATGTTTCTTGCAAAATAAACAGTAATTATGTTCACAAGAGATCGGAAGAAAAGTTATTACCGATGATGTGCCAGTGTTGTCTCGCAAGCGATTTCTAACAGGGATACATTCAAAAGAATACAATTATCCTAAGTCTCGTTTTATTAAAAGCTTTTAAAATATTGTATTATGGAGCGTGAACAGCTTTTCATGGTATGTAAAAGTTTAACATAAACCGAAATTCTCTAAATTATTTGAAATTCATCAAAATAAGTTGCAGCCGAAAAATATGCACGGCTTATTAATATTTCAATACCATCATTTTGCAGCTGATTTCGCTCAGTTAAAAAACCAGACGTACACAACCGCCATGCAGGCTGCGTGACAGAAAACAGTTGCCATTACGACATTAAAAAGACTGAAGAAACTTTAAATGTGGAGTGTGCGATCGAGATCATAGATGAAAAAACATTACGATATTTTTCTCGATTTAAAAAGGTGATTAGTTAAAACACCTAAATCAGAAAACAGCAACTTACATTCTTATTATTACTGTAACCCAAATGCCAGTGTATTCAACATCGCAATTAGGCGACCCTGATGTCGCCTAGAAATTGAAAATCAAACTCGCTGGGCGACAAATGGAGATTTCATATTTGTTTTACCTTGAATATTTGTAGAACTGAGGGAGAACCGGATAAAATTTATCTTCTCGCTACCGTTTTACTCTGCAAGTTTTATTCATTTCAGCAGTCCTGGGTTCTCGCCTAGATAAATCTCGAGAGTGAATGTCTATTTAATTTTTGTTGGGGGGGGGGGGGGGGACGACGTTATTCCTTGCAACGTCACAACAGTTGTACACCCTCTATCTTCTCATTCAAACGTTCCTATGTCTGCAAGTTTTGTGCATTCCATCAGTCCTGGGTTCTCGCCTAGATAAATCTCGAGAGTGCATTTATTTCATTACTTTTTTGGGGGAAGGAGGGGGTTTCGATGACGTTATTCATTACAAGATCACAACAGTTGTACAACCCTCTCTCCTTTACCTAGCATTCAAACTTTCCTATGTCTCATGCGTCACCGTATGACAATCAAGCGCAGACCCAAGATTATGTTCCCCAATACATAGCTAAAAATCGACTATAACTGTGTTTTTAATTTCGTCTTTACTTTAGAAAAATTTCTGTGAGACAACCCCCAATCCTTCCCCATTCTCTATTGTTACCAAAGATAGCCTAAAGTTTTGCGTTTTCATCACTTCAATTTCAAAACTTTTTCAAGTTAGAATCTCCTAGCACAAATGTTACAGAGACCGATGTCCCGAAATCGAGCTTGAAGCTTTTGAAGTACAGCAAATTTTTAAAAGTTTTGCTGGGGGAAATCCTTGAATCCTCTTCACCCCTAATGTCCTCTAAATTAGCCCAAAATTCAATTTTGAGGCTTTAATTTCAAAAACATTCCAGGGAAGAACTCCCCAAACGCATCCTTCCCCTTCTAAATATAGCCTAAACTTGCGCTTTTAGTTTCCAATTTTAAAGATTTGTAGGGGAGAGTCTCTGGATCCTTCTCTCCATTAACGTCAGGAAAGAGAGCATAATACTGAAATACGAAAAATCATTTGCATTCCCGAGAAATTCCAACATTTTCAACTATGACTTAAAATTGCGTTTTAGCTCTTCATTTCAAAAGCTTGGGGGAAGAACCCTGGATCCTTCCTTTTCTAACATCATCGTAGATAGCCGAAAATCGTGTTTTCCTACTTCAATTTCAAAAAAATTTGTTTGTGAATAACCCCTGAATGCCCCCTCCCTCCCATCTATGAAAATTAGCCACAATAGCGTTTCCAGATTTGAAAATTTTTTACTTTGAAACATTTCTGGGGGAATGCACTCCAGGAGCCCTCTTAAGCTGGGAAAGGAAATTTAGCGAAAAGACATTGCTAATCAAATAAGATTATATATGCAGCAGGCAACTAATTAACCTTTTCGATACGGCGCCGGTACAACTGTTGTACCAGTAAAAGCTCTCTTTTTGCTATATACCATTTAAATACTACACACATCTTATCAAATATATTATCAAAGAGTTGAAAACAAACAGCATTTTGTTCAGGAAATTTCAAAGAAGTTTCCTGAAAGACTGCTTCCGCCAATAATACAAAAAAAAAAAAAAAAAAAAAAAAAAAAAAAACCTTTAATATTTCATGGTCAATATCATTTTCTAAGTTTTATAGCAGTTAAATAGATAATGCATGAGGGTAGGAAATATTAAAAAACGAGTACATTGTCAAATTTGACGTTCCGTAAAACCGGTTTAAGACGAACATTATGGAACTTTAAAAAAGAGTATTCTTATTATTGATCATTCCACAGAAAGGGACTTTAAACTTTTTGAAACCACATACCTTAATTAATTTTCGAAATTTGTCGCCCAGTGAAAATCCTTTAAAAAATTCTTTGAATACAATGGAGAAAATCTAACAGAAGAAACTGGCATCCAGTGAGCGTTTTAAGTTCAGAAAGATAATAATAGTAAAAAAAAAAAAAAAAAAAAACCAAAGCTTCATTGAAAATAAAAGCTTTATCTTTTGGAGAAACCTAAAGCTTTTCGACTGTACTGAATGAATTCATTAATTCCTTACATTCGTCCATGTGTTATACCTACGATTATTAACATCTCTTTTTCAAATTTCACAGAAAAAAGAATTAGAAAACTATGCTGTATAAACTAATTTTAAATATACAGATTTTCTATTTTATTTATTTACTTATTATTACCTTTTTTTCTCCTTGTGTTTGCTTTTATTTTGTGATTTATTATTTTTTTAAATTTTTGGTGCAATAATTTTCGCATTTGGAAGTTTTTTTTTTAAACAAAAAAGCTTTAACTTCTCTGGTAGGCGCTTATTTTTTTTTAAAAAGATTAGTTGCACAAAAATTACCATTACAAATTTTAAATCAAAAACTGTTTCTTGTACGTCAGGCGAGCTCTTTTCGATAAATATTGTTTGAAGAAGGCATCTGTTTTAGTTCAATATTTATATTTTGTACAAGCTTCACGACATTTCCCGTTGGCGTTAGTATTCAATTTTTTGAACTGTTCAGAATTGAAAAAAAAAAAAAAAAAAAAAAAAACGCTGCTGTATATCTATCCATATGCATCTACTTTTATGTTTTTATCTCTAAGTATTATTTTTATCTACGAATACTAATTTTTTAAAACTATCTTTTTATCTATATCCGTCTATCTATGTTTATCTTCATAAATCTATTTATTTATAATCTATATATATTACCAGCCAATTTACCTTTTCATGCTTGTAACTTCTTCTTTAATTTAACTGAAATGTGAAAAGAAAAAAAAAATCGCTGAAAAATTGTAATTTAAAAGATGGTGTGACGTCATAGGGGTGGAAAAATAAATCATCACTTGGACAATACTTTCACATAGAAAAATGGATGGGGAAAGTAACGCATTGCCAATATGATGAAACAAAGCAAAAACATTTAAGCGTTGTTAAGAAGATACATTTTTATTTATGCTGTTATTTGACGCATTTGACGAAAAACTTTTTAGCTTAAATGTTGTAGTAATCGATAGTATTTACTTTAATGGGACTCGCCACCTTTTTTTATTTAAGAACTTTACTTATTTCATTTGTATATTATGAAGTGTTATTGTTCATTAAAATGATTTTACAAAAATCAAAATTCAACTAATAGAAAATTTTAAAATTTAATTAACGATTTTAAATTTTCTTCTTATCGTTCATTTATTGACTTTCTTTTACCAAAATGTTTTTAAATACTTATCATGGTATGTTTTATAACTTTAGGGATGGGTTTTGCTATTAATTAATTAGTTTTTGAGAAATTAAAAATAAGTTACATCCATGGTAGAGTACAGAAAAAAAGCTGATTTTTGTTACCTTTTTATTTTTAAATTTTTCCCCTCAATATATAGCAAAATCCATCTCTAATTTTATCAAGCACATCATATTGAACACATAAAAAATTTCAAGTTTCTATATGTATATACGTAGAAGTTTTAGCACTTTAAGTACTACGATATTGCGGAAAAGCACAAACCAAGAAAACGCAGTTTAAAGAATACAAAACCCTACTAAACCATCAAAAACATTTGTATTTAATTACTTCTTAGCCACATTCATATTGATTGTATCACTTCAAAACACCGCTCAGATATGCTAG
This sequence comes from Octonoba sinensis, assembly GCA_038502835.1. Classification (NCBI taxonomy): domain Eukaryota; kingdom Metazoa; phylum Arthropoda; class Arachnida; order Araneae; family Uloboridae; genus Octonoba; species Octonoba sinensis. The sequence continues at coordinate 65,283,164 of CM076600.1, read as the reverse complement.
GAGAATGAAACCACATTTTAAGCAAAAAAAAGAAAAGTCGGTATTTTCATCAATTTTCGGAGCAGAAGGGGGGGGGGGGGCATGATATATTTGGTAATCATTTGGAATAGTATTAATATATATAAACCAATTTTTCTTCCAATGTTAGCGAGAAAATTTTTTAGTCTATCCTGCTTAATGGAATAGCCAATTTGCCACAAAAAATGTATTATAATAAGCGTGATATTCCATTATCCGGAATCCCAAAAACAATATACTCTAGCTGGTATATTGAAAATTTGTTGCATTAAGCGGGATATTTTTTTAACCGATATTCCATTAAGCGAGTTCGACTGTATTTGGAATATTTCCTAACTTGTAATTTTCTTACTTGTCTTGTATAGTTAAATAAGTCTAGTAAAGGAACCTTTATGCTACTATGCTTCGTCTAGACATGTGGTGGTTTTACTTTCAAGGAATTCGAACGTCGTTCATTGTTCTCACCCGACTTATTATTATAGCTATTTTTTTCCCACTTTCTTTCGGTTTAACGACCACAAGTACAGAGTTTTCAAACGTTTTCAGTAATGGAGCACTTTTGTGATTAGAAAATTAAAAGGGTAACTTGAAATTTTATCTCTCACTTCATTATATATTGCTTTTCTTAAACACATAGCTATAATATGAATAAAACATTTCATTTGCGGTAAAATTCCGCATTTTGCAAGTTTTTTATAAATTTGATTAACACTATAGGAGTTTCCAACTTTAGAGCAATGAAACACTTATGTTGGGACACTTATCAAGTAATTCTAAGTTTCATCTTCTAGTTTCATATTGCTTTTCATAAGTAGAATAATTGTAGCAAGAACAAGGCAAGATAGTTATTTGAATTTTTGAGCGATTCTACTTTTCTTATTAAAAATATATTTACTATGTATACACTCATAAATTTTTTTGAATGCCTTTGCATTTAAATTTATATACACTATTCCATCACCCCGAAAAGAGAAATTCTGATATTCTGTACATTGCTTCAAACTTACGGAATCCTACATATAGTATTTAAATAATCTTAAATAAATATATCTAACACAATTAGACATATAATAAAATAAAAAACTAAATCGCATCTTACCTGGTAGAGTGCATCCAAACAATGAATCATGCTTTTAAGTTCACCTTTCTTATGTGTATCAGCTGGAATAGAAGCTGCTTATGCACAATCAATATCAACCAGGAAGTGCGTAGAAATACATATCTACCTCTCTTTATTTTATTCCCAAGTGTAACGCTAAAATATCATCTACCTCCCTTGGAAATACAATAAGTTTTGCATTATACTAATGAGTTCTCTCATAAAAATTGTGAACTGTCCAATTCAAAGTGATGGGAAAGTACCAGGGTTCACCGAATTTGTACCTTTATCTAATAATTATAGGATGCCTTGTTTTACTAGAATATAGCACTTTGAAGTTAAATATCTACTTAATTGTCTTAGTGTATTAAACACAGTTTCGCTTTCTAAACACAACTTAGAACTGCGAGACACCAACACTTCACACCACATAATTACAAAATATTTTGCCTACATGCGTTAGGGTTTCGAGGAATCCCTATGCAATGAAATAAATAAATAAATAAATAAACAGTGGCTTAATAACCCTAACTTCAAAACACTTTCGGTTGAAATTGAATCTCTTCATGACTCCGAAATGCATGTACATGTAAAGTGTTTTGCAATTTGTTCTCTACAATGTTCGTTCTTCATTATAATTTGTTCATCTGAAAGGGATACGTTTATTTATTATAAAATCATGATTTTAATCTGAAATGTTACAAATCTGAAATGTCTGAAAACTTTTAAACGAACCTGAAACCTGTCAATGAAATTTGAAATCTTTTCAAATCTGAAATGTTACAATTAAAATTTGTGAAAATATTTTCACATTAAAGATTTGATTGTTTTTGAAAATTTTTACATTCGTTAGGAAAAAAAACCCCGTGAAACTTGGGGGGGGGGGGGGGAATTGTTCTGATTGGCTAGCATGGGCCTGTGTAATTTAAAGTTTAAGTTTTCAGATAAAAAGAAATAACTTGAGCATCACTAATCTTTCTAAGGAAAAGGTTTTTTTTTTTTTTTTGAGAGAACTGTAGCATACTTTTTTAAAAAATACATATTATTTATGCATAAAATTCGTGTAGTATTCCTTTTAAATCTCGATCATAAAATATGTGGCTAGGCTATGCGTAAAACATAATTTACACAGCAAATTAACATCTTGTATTGATAGCAATACCGTACTTGTTGAGGGCTTACAGTAAAACGTTTTCAGAGTGTTCTTTTTAAATTTGGGTACAAATTTTAATGTCTATCATTAAAGTTGATTTTAAATTTCAAACAGATGGCGAATAAATGACTGCATAACTGTACTGTAAGCAATTAAATTAAAAAAACAAAAACAAAAGAAAAAACATTTTTTTTGTTTTAAATTTACAGCGAGCTGTTGTTTTTACAGCAATAATGCTCTTATTGCAAGAAAGCTAGATTTACTTGGAAAGTTCGCACAAAGAAGCTGAAATTGAACCGTTTATTTCGAAAAGGTAACATTTCCGTTTTGAAAAAGAAAGACTCTCAGTATTAATTTATTCATTATTATGGCACAATTAATCAAAAAACATTTAAATTTTCCAATATTGCATTAATTCATTCATTGAGAAATATCCTTAAAAAGCCCGATCAAAAAAAATAATAGCAAAATAGGCTCGTTTAGTTCTTGTTGAACTTCATATCTGTACATGTTCTACATCGTAACATCGTTCCGATAAAGTTTGTTTCAAGCTAATCCGTCGATTTGATCAGGATTAATATGGGATTGAAATTTCCCCGTAGGCGCTATGTTAATTTTTTTTGAACTGTTCAAAAATGAGCAAAAGTTGATCAAATAAATATTTCACGCCGAAAGTTTCTTCCAGTAAACTTTCTCATAGGAACTTGGGTCTTGTGCCCAGAGTTTACATAATTTGCTTCATTTTTTCCCATAAAAGGGTTAACATTTTTTGAACTGTTCAAAATTGAACGAAAAATTGTTCAAATCAAAAAGTAAAATATGGAAATGAGATGTCCTCGGCGAGATCTTTCGAATGCAAAAAAAAAAAAAAAAAATCTTTCGAATCGGACAATTCCGTTAAAAGTTATTAGGGGGAGGGGGGGGGGCAGACAGACCGACATACACATTTTCCCCATCTCAAATCCCTACTTTCAATTCTTTTTTTCAATTTTTGTTCAATTACTTCACTTATTTTTGACTTTTCTTTATTTTTAACGATATTTTTACGATAGATTAAGCCTATTTTCATGCTTTATTATTATTTTTTTTTACTTTTACTGGAAAGTAGATTAAAAAGTGGGGGAGTTTATATAAAGATAAAAGTGAAGGGAAGACGTGCCCCTGTGTCTCCTTTCGACTACATTTATGCTAAATATTCATGGCTCGAATGAGTTCATTGGGGGCAATGGAAGAGGTCGCCCATATTTTTACATTTTGGAACACTGTAAATCTAAATATAAGCAAGTGCTAAAGCACGCTGCTCAAAGAAATGTCGTCAAAATAAACAGAGAATGAATAAATAAGAAGTAAATAAATGAATAAAAGTGAAAAAAAAAACCCAGTTTTTCCTGCTCGTTATAGAGCCATAACTTACTGTAGTCGGAATAGGAAGTTCCTGGTGGGCTCAAATATCCTCTTTACAGATAGTTTTTCGAACTGCGCGTTATTATAAAGGCCTATTGAACCTCAAAAAGACAGAAATATTTTGTTTCAAATAAGGAAAATCTATTTCAGTAGTGGATCTTTAAAGCACCTGAGTAAACTTACATCGTATTGCGAAAAATTGCCGTTATAAAATCTTTATGATTTGTAACAGACATGAGTTACATACGTTACATATACGTTATTTATCAACGAAAATTAAATTGTGATTCGAAATAATTTTACAGTTTGGATACCACCAACTGTAACTTTTAATTGATTTCTAAGAAAAACAATCTTTCTTTTTTTTTACACGGTTTAATTTAACTTCATTTGTCACGGAAGTTTGTTACGCGGTTTTCGACCACTATTACTGAGTAAATTATCTTCAAACTTTGCCCACAAGCTCATCTTCGATGACAATACAATATTCCGTCCATTTTATAATTTATCATAACGTTAATTAGGAAAAGAAGTTAATAATTTTGGCTTCGACGAAATTATCAGAATTATTATTTATCGAATGGCAACGATAGCTTTGTTTGGATAATGCAACGATGTTATTTAACTCGATTTGTAGCCGAGTCTGTGGTGCACCAATAGCATTGCACTCTAGCACCCGAGGTCGGCAGTTCTGAACCAGTTCTCGGTCTCAGCCATTCCATTCAACTTGATTTGTCACGGAAGTTTGTTACGCTGCTTTCGACCCAAAAATTTTTTTATTTCTTAGTCTTAAAAAAGATTTTACTACTTTCCAAATTTTTTCTCTTTTTTTCCATCCATACAAACGTTTTTTACACGAATATTTCCAATTTTAAAGCTTTCTCATAAGATATGTTTCTTAGGTAGTAATGGGTATTGCCTGAGAGGCAGTCAACATGTATCTATCCATAGAAGTTCTTTTTAGAGGAAACTACATAATTGAAAAAAGAATGTACGAAGTAAATTAAAGTTCACTACATTATATTCTTTTATTTTAAAATTAGAAACGGTTAAGTTTGAATAAAAATGTTCACGAATTAATAACCCTTGAGGAACACACGAAGCATTATTACACAAGCCTACTTTCTAGTTAATAAAAGTAAAATACGATACCTTAATAAGAATATGTTTTTTTAACAAATTCATAATTTTATTATCTGAAAATGAAGCGTGATAACACCTTGCTTGTTGGTGGCTGACCTTAAAAACCACATCTGGTTGCGAACCTGATCGATGTCAGTAGTGATCAGGCTTATTTAAAAAAAATAATTCTCCGAATATTGTACACATCGCGAACGTTTCGTAACAGCATTTCACCCGAGTGTTCAAAATATAATTCACTGGAATTAAAATAGAAATAAATAAATTTAAAATAAATAAATAAATAGTTTGATTAAAAATATGTATAAATATACAGATATTTTTCTTTCTTTTTAATTAGGGTATTTATTTATTTATGAATATAAAAAATAATGAATAAAAAATAAAAAATTCTGGGCAAGGTATAAAATATATGAATATATGCAATGGAAAACTATATATATATATATATATATTATTACGGGTTTCTCGTCTTTACTTTAAATTGATGACTGCTTCCTTATACAAAACACAGAGAGCAATTTGATTTACAGGCTTACACTGTATACAATTTAAACACATAAAAAAATCTCACGGAGTTCACACATAACCGTGAAAACCAACGGTACTCACATATTTACTTTACGAATACGAATAGAAACAAGCACGAAGCTTACGCGCAATGGCTCAGACTATCAGACATTCGCCAAAGTCTAAAACGTAACTGAACTCTGAACTCTCCCAAACTCCCCGCCAGAGCTATTTATATACCGTCGCGGATCACGTGACATGAATATTCCAGAAATATATATATATATATAAAGTAAAACCTGTAAAGTTGACCACCTTCGTAACTTGACAACCTGTCTAAGTTGACTACTTTTGTCAGGAACGGAATTAGCCTTTCACTTTCAACCTCACCCTCTAAAAGTTGATCATTAAAGTGCTGCACCGCAAGCGGTCAACTTACACAGGTTTTACTGTATATATATATATATGCATTTCTTTTTGAAAAAAATGTAAAGGACTTCATGTGAAATAGTAGACTCTTCATTCAAAAAGCGTTTATTTTGTACTTTCTAGGAATTTCAGTGCATTTGGTTTTTATATTATTCCATCAATCTGAACTGTAATAATATTTTCTAGGAAACTTCTGACAGCCAATCGGATAGAACACATTTGTGAATATACTGGCAAATATGTTATACAATTTCCGATTTTATCTGATTCTGCATTGTTTCATCATTCAAAGTGATTCCTACAAACTTAGCCTAAACTGATGAATTTAGACTAAAGAGCTATTTAAAGTTCCTACACTGCGAAAAGATGTTTTTCATCCTCACTCATTACTTTTTTTATTTACTTTTATTGCCTTGCCCATGCAGTTAAAACAATATAAGGAACTTGTATGCGCTAAGAACAATGCGTCCGAACTTTTTGTTTCCTGAAATAGAAGCTGGAATATTTAGGAGGCGACTGTTCTCTAAAATTATTACCTTTTCTCTTCGCAGCGTCGTTTAAAATCTAACCGTTAAATCTTACTATGCCTTAAGCAATCATGTGCACAACTTTTGTGAATAGTATTTTTATTCTAATATCTTCGTAATTTAAGCTCAGATAACAATAAGACTATGCATGTCCTTTTCAAAATTTCTTTCGCGCTAATGTAAACGCGCATTATATGATAAAGTCTTTCCTTTTATAGATGTCAAACACATTTCTTATACATTAAAGCAACGAAAAGCAAACAGAACAAGTGGAATAAGTAAAAACATTATTTTATTTTCATGGGATGGAGGGGGGGGGGGGAGGTTCGCATCAAGCAATCAAGGATTTCCAATTGTCTTGGTCGAGTTTGGTGGTCTAATCTGTTTTCTACCTTAAAAAATAGTTAAATTAAAGCAATAAAAAAGATAGTACGCAACATTAGCAATGAAATCAGTTTTAGGGAACTGAAAACAGCAAAATAACATGGCGTTTTTAAATGTCAACTAAATGGAACATTTAAAATATCAATTTTAAGCAATCATAGATAAGAGGTAATAATTACAATGTTTGATTTCAAGATAGACGAAAAATATTTATAAAAATGTTTTTATATAGCGTTTAATTAGATTGCAAGTATATATTAATTGAACATTAATCACAATAACTGTTCATAGTGCAGTACAATGATTAGTAATTTATCTTCTCAGACTTGCTGTTCAAAACTCGAATAATTTTACATCTAGTACTGAGAGGGGGAAGTGTTTGGAAACAATTTTATATTTAATTTTCCGTTTTGAAACTAAACTTCTTTTGGAGCAGATGACATGTAATTTAACGTGCTGTGGAAGTTACGCACGAAATGATGAGCTACACTATGAACTGAATGCGAATTCACTTCTATTTAGCATGACGTCATAAAGCAGGCTCTTAACTTTTAAAAAAAAGTTTATGAAGCGAAAAATGCAAGAGTATACTGTTCTATGTTTTGCTACCATACGTTACTATCACTGCTCTTTGCGAAGAAAGCTTCATTTGAACACAGACACTTCCCCTCGAGATTTGAACTTGGTCTGTCTGTTCGCTTTCGTGATAATTCCAACTATTGTTCTAAGATTAAATTAGCCGACTCATTGAAAAATTAGATTTTAATGGTTCTTTTCCATTATTTGCCAATTTTTAGTTTAAAAAAAACCTTCATAGCGCTGTACATTCATTGCGAGCACAACTTCTGTCTTTGCCTATTGAAATCACACTTCCATCTTAACAAAAATTTCATTCATTCCGAAAAAAAAAAAAAAAGAATTTAAGAAGAATGACTTCCTACACAGTACACACGCACATGAGTACAAGCACAATTTTTTTTTTATTTGCAGCACATTTTTCGAGTTTACAAATGTTTTTCCCAATCGCAAAAAAAGTCAATTCTATGTTTGTTTTTGATTCTAAATCACCCATTGACATTTTCAGTAACTGCACCATTTATTTACTATTGCTTGCTCATAGTAGCATTGTTCAGACATATATCAAAGACATAAATCAAACCATTGTCTCATATAGTCATTCAAATTCGACCTTTAAACTAAGAAAGAGGAAAAATATCATTTTCCATACACCAATTCATGGCAGGAAGTATGCAGAACAAACCCGTGACAGATTTTTTTATTCTGAAAGGAAATAAAACTGAAAGGAAGTCGAGTTAGAAATTTATTGCTCTGAAACGCAGATTTCGTTCGTCTTCTATCAGTTTACGTTCACGTAGTGGTAATTTCTCGACACATATTTTTTTTATGGTATTTTGCTGCAGGATGATGCTCATTATGCCTTACTTTAAAATTAAGAACGATTCATAGTATATCTTTATACACGTTTGACCAGAAAAATTTATTTCCAAACGATGAGGTTTTGCGTCTGTAAAGCACACACACACACAAAATAAAAAAGGAAATTTTGAAAAAGAAGGTGCTTTATTTGTTGCTATTCTGAATGCCATTCGAGTGTTTTCAATGCTAAAATGATTAAAGCATTCACGTTATCAAACGTTTGAAAGTTAAAAATTAATTCAGAAAATTATTATGATAAAGCAATCATAGCTGGTTTCAAAGGTGTCAAAAAAATTTCCACATAATTTCTAAATATATTTTGACATTTTTCACTTCTTCATCTGCTCGTCTTACGGCAGATTTAATGTTTGTCGGACTTCCTACCAGAACTTTTGCATCAATTTTTCAATCTAGAGCAGTGTTTTCTATACTTCCGACATTTATGTACCCCTTCTATAATTTTCTTTATAGAAGGAAAGTACCTTGACCAAAGGAAAAACAAAACTTTTTCTCCCGAAGTGCTGTATTTATAACATATATTTCTTCTAATTTTATTGTTTTCCTTCTAGTCATACACGTTTATCGGATACAGTCGCGTTAGCCTTTTCGTTTTTGGGTTGAAGTCATAGCAAGAATCATATAAAAATAGGAGAACTTCAAAATCCTTAAATGTGAAAACGATGGTTCTTGGTTTAGGGGTAGCCAAATATTGATATTTTAAAGTTTTATTCTGTGAGGATGTGAAATAACAATGAAATGAAAATTTGAAGAACGAGATCTCAGTCCAGTACCCCAGCGTGCACCCCCATACTGCATAAAACATTTAGCATGAAGCAAAACGCAAGCGAAGTTTTAATTCTCTGAAATTTTGGATAGTGGCATTGCAGCATGCTTCCAGTAAAATGTATAAATAATTTCATTAAAAAAAGAAATATATTCTGGTATTGCTTGTATACGTCAGTGTTGTTGAAGCAAAACAGATACTTAGTTTTCGTATTTTCACACTATACGTCAAAAAAAAAAAAAAAACTCCCACATTTTGGGAAACACTGGTCTAGAGCAATTCCCCTACACATCTCAGATTTAGTACCCAGTGAATACCAATTTCCAAATTAAAGGAACACTATCTGGAACATTGTTGTTTTCAGACTGTAACCTTCACAAATTTTTCTCTTCAAAGAAAAATAAGTAAAACAAAAAGAAAAGAAACAAGTAATCAATCAAGAAAAGATTTCTTCAGCAAAGTGATTTTGAAAGACATATGCTTGTTCTACTAGTCACTTGTTGATTGTCATATGAATCCCTTGAATTTGGAGCAAATAAATTTTTACTAATGTATTAATCCCGATTCCCTTGCAACTCATTTCTTTTAGCTTGGCCATTTTCGTTTGAACTAGTGAAATTGAAAATTGTTCAACGTTCCACATCTAAAATGACCTTATAGTCAAACTTCTTTTGAAAACGCGTTATTTAATGCACCACGAAAGTTAAAAGAAAGTATTTCGAAAATAAATGGAAATAAATAACAACATATTTCATACTTGTAATTTGTTGTATGTGAGTCATTCATTTTTAATGCTAACGTTAGAGCACACGATTTTTGCATTAGGTTCGTTTTCGCGATTTCGGTTTTTGCAAAGAGTTCGCTTTTGCGATTGTAGTTTTTTCAAATTGTTGTTTATATTTGGAAAAATAGAATTTTCTTTTTTTTAATTTCTTTAACGATTAGTAAATTTCATTATATATTTATGATTTTATTGGAAAGTGTTTGAAAGAAAATTGCGCTAGTAAATGAAGACTGGAAACTAAGTGGCTACATGAATACCATTTAATAATTAGCTAAAATAACAGCACAGTACATAAATATGTTATCGCTGGCAACACTTCGGATTAACATAAAATATTAAAACTTTTAATAAATGAAATACTTATACTTCAACAACAATATCACATCTTAAAGGAAAAATAACAAACTTTTCAATACATTCTCTCATGAGAATAGTTTTTCTCAGTAGTTACAGAGTAAAACGTCATCACGATTAAGTTCAGTTTTTACAATAGTATGTAAGAATATTATTAAAACTATGAATTTTATATTTCATAAAATATATTTTTTTGAGGTTGATGCATTAAGTAAATTGTATAAATTGTAACAAAAATTAATTAATTAAAAAATAGTTTTAATGTAATATGCGGTGCAATCATATATTCTGTTAAGACGCATTTGTGTAGTTTTTAACCCTTAAATGCGGAATATTTATTCTTACTAACAATAAAAGTTTCAATAATGCAATATTATGGATATTTAATTCTTAAGAAAACTTTCAGTCGTTCCTTATTTTAGCACAATTAAACCCTCAGTTGTTTTGTTCACTCGCTAAAAATAACACTTGTACATTTTTTTTTGTTTGCTACAAGCGTGTAGCACTGAAATTTAAAGTAAGCTTATTCACACAAGTCTTAAATATCCTTATAAAAGATTATATATAATTTCTTTAACAGAAAATCTTGTCGTTATCTCCAATACAGCTTAAATTTCAAAGACTTTAAAAGTATGGTCTTAAAAAAAATTAACTTCGTTATAAAGCATTATCTAAATTCAGCAAAATACTTCAACTCTGTATGTGACCGCTTGTGACTTAAATGATTCATTTTTAGGTGGGCAGAACAAAATTGCTTGTTTTGTTATTTTTGTGAATGAAGTACAATCAAACGTCTTAAACGTACAGGTTCAGTTGCTTGACAAATGTTTTTCTATTTCAGACATATTCAATCTTTTTTTCTCTCTTTCCTTTTTTATAACACAGTAAATATACAACATCGTAACATCGAAAACACATTAGAAATAGTACAAATATAAACAAAGGCTCTACATCCATAGATACGTCTAAATAAACCTGACAAAAATATACATGATAAAGATTTTTATATGCCACAATTCTTTTGTTTTGCTTTGCTTTAGCTGCTCAAATTCAAGACAGTTTTGTCTGTTTAGCACCCCCACAAGAGAAGAAACGAACTCTTTTGAGCTTTTAAAAATAACATTGAAAATTCAATTAAAAGGTGAAGCAGCTTTTTTTTTAAAGAATATGACATTAAGTATAAAAAGTGAAAACTATGTAGTATTTGCTTCACGTTGAAAGATGCTAAATTCATGCATACAAGCATTAACAAAGCTAACGTAAATTTAGTTAATTTTTATGCATATTTTTTTGCCATTAAACATTTTAATATAAATATATATTTATTAATTTCAAGAAAATGCTTTTCCACAAGAATTCACGTTGAATAAATGAGCATTATATTAGTTGAATAAAGTTTTATTCATTTTTTGATAATTAGGCTATTTCAGATATAAACTACTAAATGAATTTTTCTAAATGTTTTTATATTTTAAAATATAAAAATTGAATGCACTGAATTTCTAAGCTTCGATAAATAAATATATGTGTAGTATTATGTTTCCAATCCGGGTAACTGGGAGTTTAGGCATAAGGGAGTTTGCTACAATAAAAACAGACCAGTGTACAACAGAAGCGAAATTGTACTCTCTCGCCCCCTAGAAACAGACAAAAGCCTAACTTCAGTTTACTTAAAGTATTTTGGAATTTTCGCTTATTTCTCCAACGATAAATACAACTAGTATTTAATAGGGTTTGTTTTTCATAGAAAATATAGCAATAAATATTAGTCTCTGTTAAATTTTAAACTATTTATCTACTTCATAGAGCTTTTTAATATATAGTACGAACACACACATTAGGAATTTTATTAATTGTGTTCCATATTTCAAACTCTTCTAGATTCATTTAAAATATGCTATTAGTAATGTAAGAAAGCAATGAGATTAATCAACCAAGAACTTTTATTCTATTATGACATGAACTCGAATATATTTTTAATGTATCTTTTTTTTAGAAATTTAGGAGCCTATTCTTGGGATTAAAAACAGTGGTTCCCGATATGACACGCTGTCACTCCCTTTTTATGGCAGTAAAATTAAGATTCTCTTTATTGCAAAGATGAATCTGCTGTGCTCCGAGCAGATGTAATTTAAAGGCAATAAAAAAGCATAAAAAGAAAATTTAATCGTATTTGTACAAGTACCAATCCGTATTCAAAATAATTGGTGACGTATTCATCAGAAACTTAACAACTCAACACTTTACAGTTTTGACGTTTTGCGAGTCAAGTATTGAAGCACCAAATTGGGTTACAATGAGTTGTAATAGATAAGTGGTGCATGTTAGCTTGTGATGCACTAAATTATTCATTATCTATCCAAGTTTTCTGCCGTAGATTGCCGAAAATTTACATAGTCTATAATTGAATAGAAAAATCAATCACATGTTCCATTTTTATGGCAGCGCTCCCCGACCCACGAAATCACGTTCAACGAATCGAGATTCATTTCAAGTTAGTGACATGATCGAAAGTATGTACAAAATATATCAATTTTATGGGAGCCAACTCCGCTCTCTCCTAGTAACTGTCCAGGTAAGAGAGATGGAAATGACCTTAAACTTGCAGTTTTTAGGAAATAACATCAGTAATATAATTTGTCACTTGATCTAGGCTTGACTGCAGAAGGCAAATGCTAATAAATCGAAATCAAGACTCAAGGCTCAGTTTTACTTTCCTTTTAGCAGTTTTACTGTCCTCCTCTTTTACTAGTAAAAGTGAAGATGGACCCTTAATCAATCTCCTTGGCATTCTACCCAGCAACTGTTAAAGATTTAGCCTACATCAACAGTACTCAACCTTTTATTTTTCACGGCCCCATACACGTGACAACTGTTAAACACGTGACAACTGTTAAAGATTTAGCCTACATCAACAGTACTCAACCTTTTATTTTTCCACGGCCCCATACACGTGACAACTACTTCACGCAGACTGCAACATATGAATCAATGAAAATCAATGCCCTTTATAAACAATCGTTTCCTGATAACGTCGCTGATTTCATCTAAGGGGGTGTACCTAGACAAAAAAGTTTATATTTACTATATGTTGAGATTTTGGACTACTTTTACCTGATTGTGATAGTGCCCCTCACGAAACGTTCAGTGTGTGTGGCTGATCTGTATATAGGAAATTTGTTTCGAAACAAATTTTGGTAAGAAGAGTTAAAATAAAAAGGTAGCAACATTTGAAAAATATGATAGTTTATTTTGAAATGCATTTTTAAAATTATCCTTTGATGAAATGAAATCGGAAGAAATAGGAAGCCCTCATACGATGGCAATTGAAATACTAAAACGATTAAATAGCATTCCGACTTTTAGGATGCATCTGGCATATTAACTTTGACTAGGGAATGGGAAACTGATAAATGTCACATATCGTCAGAGATTCTTAACACCAATGATACACTAAATGTTGTAAAGAACATGTAAATATTTTAACACTTGTAAATAAGAATTTGTTTTGATAGAAATCAGACCTGAAAAGCCCCTGAGTAAATGCACACACTGGCTTTGTAATTTTACTTTCTATCTTAATGGAGGAAAAAAACAGTGTTAATATAATATTCATCAAGGCATTTAGTTATTAAATGGGGAATTTTCCTCGATCCGAGAGAAATATAATTCAAAACGAAACTACGTTCCCTATTCATCGATGGACTTCCTTAGAATTGCGCTATGTCGATACTATTTCATCTAATTTTTGTTTTTAAAAATGTATGCATAACAACTTTAATATAAAAGTAGCTAAAATACAAAATATGCAATAAGGTGTTGTTCATCCGGGTTTTAATTCATAAAATGCACCAGAATTAAAGCTTTGGATTAAAATATGTGGTTTTAATGGAGTAAAATATGTTTATTTTAGGTAGGAGACAAAAACTGTTCTCATGCAAGTAAAATACACATTTAAAAATGTTATCAATAAATAATTAGTCTCATAAAAAAACTTAATAATGACCACAAAGGGGTGACAAGTTGAACAAATGATCGAGAACCACACATATAGAACTTGTTATCGCAGATTTTAAAATGGACGCTTTATATTTTACTGTTACCCAGCAATTTTAATTAGGTAAGATAGTACTCGTAATCAGATACTCCTCATTTTGATCATTTAAAGACCTGGTAGTTTTTGGAGGTGGTTCATTAAATCTGACATCAAATAATTGTTGCACCAAAACATCACTGTCATCGTACGGAGAATTTTCGCTTGATGCCGACTCTCGTTTGAAATTTTTCACTTGCTCGGCAGATGGCGGCACAGAAGGATCGCTTTCTGGATATCTGTCAGCCGAGTTGAGGTCTCCAGCTGCTGCTCCCGTTTCCTCATAATCAAAATCATGGAAAGGTTCTGATGCCTTATCTGAATGAATCAAAAGGAACAGGACATAAATTTATCAATGAAAAATATTTTTCACTGCAACCATAGGCAAGATTACTTAATTCAGTGATTTTAGTTGATAGAAAATTTTCTCTGTCAGTATAAACAAGTGTACGTTTTTAGTAGAGAAAAAATTTTGCTTAAAAGGTATCCAACCTACTATGTTTTTACGCGTGATAAAAAATAAAAATAATTAATAAAATGCATAGTGAAAGACATTATAAAACTAATATAGAATAAAAATTATGCACTTATTTCAGCATTTACTGTTACTAATCTGAGTAAATGTACCACAGCGAAACTTTTTTTCTGAGGCATTCCTATTTCTCTTCTCGAACGTTGAGAAGAAAAAATAAAGATCCTCTTCTAACTTAAGAAAAGGTTTTTATGGACATAATAATATGTGATCAACTAAATCAAATAAATGAAAAATGTTCACTTTATAATTAAATATAGATATATATGTATTATGAAACACGAAATGATTTTTCGTTACGATGCAATATTCTGAAATTATGCCAAACAGAAGGCAAAGAGAATATAATTAATAATAGATATACATTCAAAACAACATATAGGATGATGAATACAAATAGACTGTGATAAATTATCTGACGTTTATGATCTTCAATAGCATCTGGTTATAGTTGTTGAACTGAACAATGGTACGATAGTATTTGCGAGAGAGAGAGAAAGAGAAAGAAAGGGAGAAAGAGAGGCAGAATAGAGTGAGAGAGAGAGAGAGAGAAAGAGAATGAGAGATAGAGAGATAGAGAAAGAAAATGAGAGAGAGAAAGAGAATGAGAGAGAGAATTAGAGAAAGAGAGAGAGAGATAATTAGAAAAAGAGAAAGAGACGAAAATTTCGAGGTAGAAAAGCTCTCACCAGCCTATATAAATGATTTGTCAAGTGCACATAGAGCGCAATAAAGAGAAAGACACTGCAGACCCGAAAATCTTACTAGACCGTTGCAAATGTATTCCATGCATGTGTTTCGAAGCAACAAGAAACCCCTTTCTCAATGACAAAACAGAAATCTCAGCTTTGAGACGCAAAGACCAAAGAGTATTTACAAAGAAACTTTATTGCGATTGCTGTGTGTATGATTGCGCTCTGATATTTTTTGGCAGAAGTGGAAAAATTGAAGAAATTTATTTATGATAACTTTTTATAAAAGACATTTCATTTAAGTGACAGGTTGTTGAATTTCCATTGCGTTTAAACAACCATGCAATTTTGCGTAATCAATTCAAAAATATTTCCTTACCACTTTTCTCTTCAGTTATTTTCCAGAGATTGAGGAGATCCTCCTGTGTACCTCCTACTGTTTTCAGTTTCTTAACCTGAAAATTGCAAATTACAGTTCTTAACATACGTCTTGAGTTTTAAAACTCTTTGAATAACAATTAAAAGTTTAGTTAAACCTTAAAAGGGAAACTGCACATTTTTAAGGAAATAAAATAAGTGAAAAAACATATAGTTAATCTTAAATGATCCGTGCGGTGAAAATTAGTTCTAGTTCACGTTCAGAAAGATCATCACACTTGTTGTAGGTGTAAAAAATTACAATCGCTATTTTATCTGGAACTTTAGGTGATTCAAATAAAAGGAGTTAAATCTACTGATATAATAAAAAAGAAATGTTATCGGCTAAACTCCAATTGTCGGATTAAACAATAAGGAGGTATAAAGGAGCTCTAATTTTGTGCAAAAGCATTGCTTTACACCGAGACTGAAATGGTTTGAGTTTTATGTTAGGAATAAATAACGTAGTAAAAGATTAGGCTACATCTTCAAAAGCAGCCGAAGTTAGGATTGTGTGTCATGTAGCTTTCAATGAAATTGTTTCTATATTTAGAGAAACATCGTAAAAGTAATTTTCTCTCCCTAACGATTATGATTGTTTTATATTACTAAAATAGCAATAAAAAAGAAAGAAATCAAAAATGTGTTGCGTTTATTTGAAGACATAATTTCTTGGAGATTGTTTGTAAACGTCAGATTCTTAATAAACCGCAGATGACTGAAGAAATTGAATTAAAATTATAACTTGTATGTTTCATGTTCATTGGATTCCATTAACTGCAATAATTTTTGCTGCTTGATCCATTCTTCTTCAGGAAGGTTTACGTAAAAGTATGCAATCTGTATATAACTTCGGATGATGAGGACAATTCAAACATGCTTTTTCTTGACTTTGATGTTTCAGCTGATTTTGACTGCAATTGACCATGCCCGATCTCGAAACTGCAGCTAGTTTTCTTGGATCAAGTCATTTCTTTCTGCTCTGTGCCTGCCTGGTATTATTATGGCCTTAATATACACGGGTATAGGGTGAAAACATGGCTAATTTAGTCCTATTCTTGGAGTACAATTCTTTTTAAAAGACGTCGAAAAGTTGTTTGAGTTATTCCATTTCTTTAGTTACAAGAGGAGATCGCGCAGCGTCTTGCTTTAAATGATTGAACACTGTCAGCTGTGTACCATAACTTGCCTATTTTTTTTTTTTTCTTTTGATATGTTTAAAAATTCTCAAAAATTATTTAAGAAGTTGTTTCCCTTTTCTGATTCTTGTCTAAAATGTATAAACAATGTAATTCATTTTGCTGTACGTATTTAGAAGTTTCAGTTCTAAATGAAAAAACGAATGCCAGCGCATTTGTAAATCACCCCTCTTTTGCATGCTCCGAAGAAAAACGTGGTGATAAGAAGAAATTATTGGTCATTCATAAATTATGCGAGCGGCATACGGAGAGCATTGGGTGAGGAGCACGTTATAAGATGCCATATAAAATGTCTATGACGGCGAAAGCCAAGACATCATGTAAGTGATTGTTACTTTTGCGTGGTCATGAGGAGGAGTCAATAAATAAATAAATAAATAAATAAAATAATAATAATATTCATAGTAATAACATAATAATAATAATAATAATAATAATTTACTGTAAACTATCCCCACCGCGTCATTTAGTTGAAACCCCAGCATACTGGTTTCTGTAACAAACCTTCTCTTGAAAATTGGTTTTCATAATGCCATGCGTAGCAAGAGTGTTGCCGATTTTGTATTAGTGGATGACTCTATCCTTAATAATCTTAATTAATAGCTAAGATGTGTCAGTACAAATAAAGTAAGCTCATTATACATTTAGTGTGTTTTAAAAATAGTGACATTCGATGCAGTGAACGTTTTCAATTACGAGATACTTCTAATTCGTGCCTAAGATGAAACTACACCGGAGTAAATGAAGTCTTCACTGATATTAGAAAAGTTAAAACGAACTAGTTAAATTTAAGTAATAACTTTTGTAAAAATCCATATCTATATTAAAAGAGAGACACTCAGTTTGATTGGCTTGATATCTAGGTAACGTTTTAATGCATATAAATTAGGGATGTAACGAATAGTGATTTGGCCGAATAGCCGAATACCGAATATTCGGCCACTTCTCCCAGGCCGAAGCCGAATATTCGGCCATGTCTTCTAGGCCGAATAGGCCGAAGTCGAATATTCGGCCAATGTCTTAGGCCGAATACCGAATATTCGGCCGCCGATTCGGTTAATATTCGGCTGCCGAATATTAAGATTTCTTGAAAATCGTTGTAGTAGAAAGTATTTGACAAATTTAAAATTATTGACGAAGTCAAACACCAATTACACACAATCTGTGATGTATGATTTGATTCTGTTTGTTACGAATTTAAAATTATCTATTTTCTCTATTGTTTTGAATGTAATAAAACTAAGAATTTCACCCACAAGTGGAGTAGAAATTAAAGGTTTTAGTAATAAACATTAGCATTATTTTACTAATTATTTAATTCAAATAAAAGAACTACTATTGCTTAATGAACCTTGCTCAAAACTGTTTTATGAAGATATTTTAGAAGTTATAAAAGTTAATATTTTTATTTTATGGGGTTTTTTACATACCTATTTTTAAACGATCTATTAAAATTTAATACACTTAACTAGAATATATTTTTATTTTCAAAAACCCCAATAACTTATGCTATCTAAATATTCATGATATATTCTAGGCTTTTCACATTTCTCTCTTACCCAATATTCACAATAAATCAGTCTACCCAAACAAAGTCTGTCTTTCACTTTGTTAATAATAACAAAATTAATTTTTTGTATATCATAATTAACTATTGCCAGTTTTGGGAGCAAATGCTAAAGATAAAATACAATATTACAACTTTAAAATCTGTTTTTGCTCAGTCAAGCCTAAAACAAGGTTTAAAAAAAGTAATTTTTTTAAAAATTATTTTTATTTTTTAAAACTATAAACTAATGTATTATTTTGCAATAATTATAATGCAATTTTAAATGTTTGAAATCTACTAATTTCTTTATTTTTTTACATTTCTACTGCAGCAGAACTATTCGGCCGAATAGTCCATCAATATTCGGCCAGGCCGAATATTGACCGTACTCAGTATTCGGCCAGTCCGAATATTCGGCTTGGTGATGAAATGATTATTCGGCCAAAGGGCCGAATACCGAATAGTGGCCGAATATTCATTACATCTCTAATATAAATGTGCATGATACATATTATGTTAATGAACAAATTGTTCGTACCTCTGGGGCCATTTCTTCCAGCAAAGCCTTCTTTATTCTCATCTGAAGCAAGAAATGGACGAATTAAAGTCAAAATATTTGATATGCACATACATGTACATTTTTGAATCTTGGCAGGCTTATGTTTGAGAAATTGTGACTTTATGACAAAGGGAGGGGAGTGGGTAACAAAAAGTGTGACATTAGACATTTTGATTTCTATAAAAACATTAAAAATCAGCAATATAAATTTATTAAAATTTTTTTTTTTTTGGATTTTCATAATTTGATTTTAAAGCTTCCTCGATCATTTTGTATTGTAAACACCGACTTAATTATTAAGGTTTAATTTACTTCCTGTTATAAAGTTTAAAAGGAAATTTTCCTAGGCATTTATACTTTCAAGATAAAATTGCTTGCATCATTTTTTCATAATTCGAACAATTAATATATTTTACTGTTCTCTAGTAATTATTTTTTCTGTCGTACACTGTTAAAACTTTCCGTAAGAAAACAGTAAAATAACCATTTATTTGATTGTTATTTTACCATATTTAATTACAACAGCTGAATAACCATTAAAAAGATGGTACTCAAACCGTTGATTGCGAAAACAATCGTTTATTCTGTTTATCCTAAAGAACGTTTAACCAGGGTTCACACTGGGGAAAAATACAAGGTGGGATTTCCCACTTTGACCAAAATTTTAAGTGGGATTTTTAATATTTAAGCACAAACAAATTTTTTTTGAGTGGGATTTCAAAAAATATTGCGGGAATCGCGCAATCGCGCGGCGTAGCGCGAACCCTGGTTTAACTAACCGTAATTTTCACACGTAAATCAAAAATTGGAGACATCGGATTCCCGAATTGTTTAAGATTGAGCGACCCATAATGTGAGCTGCTAAAGCTTGTTTGTATTTTAATTTTTGAAGCAAATAAAATGATGTTCGTCAATATACAGTAAATTTGGACCAAAGATGGCTTTAGATCCAATCAAAAACTGAAATCTCAATTTAATGCAGTATTCTTGTTGAGAAGGAAGATTTATTGATAAATAAACGTCCGCTTAGTGTGGTGCAGATGGCCGAATGGTTACAGAGGAAGGTTGGTATACCATACACATAGGGTTCGATTCCCGCACGCTTCGTTTACGATTTCTACGCCTCGAAGTTTATACGCCTCGAAATGGCTCAAAAACGGTAAAAAATTTTGTTTTGAAACCATTTTTAAATGATTATAAAACCGTAAACTTGTGTATTTACGGTTTTTTAACCAAGCTGATTGGAAATGGTTAGGTCCCGTTAAGATGGAAAAATGTTCCAAACCGTAAATTTAACGGTGAATTAGATGGACAGACTGCTGCCGGTCATTTTACCGTAATTTCATGATGAAATTTCTAACAGTGTAAACCTTCACCTTATTTTATACATATTAAGTCCACATGTAATCATTATAATTAGTATGCTCACAAATGTCATTAGAAGTTAAAATATAAAATTAGAAACGTTGTCTATAACGCAGTGCTTTGTTTTTGAACTGCAAGTACATATGCTTATGTAACAGAGAGTGACATGTGACAAAGCGGGGTAGGGAGTATGATGAAGTGTGAGGTTTTGTGACAAAGGAAGTTGAGGGATCAACTATGTTGAAGAAAAGTGTGTACATAACTTACCTTTAAAGCCTCCTGCTCATTTTCATCTTCCTCTAAGCCGTTGCCGGCGTAAAACTGCTGCACAAGCAAGTCATCATCTCCGAAAATGCCCCCTTCCGTAGATATTCTTGCTCTGGGGTCGCCGCAACCGACCCGGGGCTCACAGTTAGGATTCGAGCTCAAGACTATGACGTTGTCAGTGGCTCCGTGGTAAGGCATGGCCTCAACGCTTTGCGTTGGAGGCTCTCGCTCTGGACCAACTTGCACGGGTGAAGCGACTTCGGGTTGAGATTGTGCTGTTTCAGTAGAAATGTGAACTTCTGAAGCTCTGAAACATGAGAGTTTTCATTAATCCATCGTAATAAATAGTAACTGTAGACTTGAAATTGCAACTAAAATGAAAAAGAATTGTTATTTGCTGAACTTATGGTTAAATCTCAACTTATTTATCTGCTATAAATTCTATTTCGTGCAGATATGACACTTTTAAAAATCTAGTACTGTTCTTTTCCCCAAATATAACTTTAGAGCTACCATCCCAAACACGTGTATCAGAAGGCAAGAGAAACAACTCAGAAAAAGGCA
Source organism: Octonoba sinensis (assembly GCA_038502835.1). Classification (NCBI taxonomy): domain Eukaryota; kingdom Metazoa; phylum Arthropoda; class Arachnida; order Araneae; family Uloboridae; genus Octonoba; species Octonoba sinensis. The sequence goes on along the minus strand of CM076600.1, from coordinate 65,261,904 downwards.
AAACCTGTAAAATAAATTATAAACACGTATTTTGGGGCTACAATAAACGACTTTATAAAGTCCTTCACTGTTACCCTAGAAACATTTATGCAATTTATTTTTCAATTTTTGGACGTTTTACACATTTATTGACCGTAGGAAGGTAAACATCATATATTTGTCTCATATTTAGACTTTTTCTTTTTAAACTGAATAATTTTTTGCTACGAAGTTTTGAAGAATATGCTTAGGAAATATTGACTCAAATTTGAGTTTTTCCTGTGAGCCATTTTCTGTATATCAACGTGTATACAGAGTGAGGGCCGATAATTTTCTAAAAAATTCAATTTTTGGATGTTTGGTGTGTGGTATGCTATTAAGTCCACAACTTCTCCGCAGAAGAATAGTGATCTATTGTTCACTTAAACTAAATTAATGATTTAAAATTTTGAATAGTATTACTGTGAGCAGAACGTTAAGAAGTCGACCATTGCGGTGTCTTGTTGACGAACGATGCCACCAACGTAACGATCTACATTAGAATTTCGTGCGCGGTAGATTAAACACATCTCATGGTGTCTTGTATGGCTCCAGCATGGAAAAACGTTGAAATATGTTATGCTTGAAATAGAATAGTCATACTGCTGGGAATCTTGGCGGCACAAACAGACTGGAAGCTCTCCCAAATGTTATTTAAATGATCTTCAAAAAAAAAAAAAAAAAAATGCTCATTTTTGGATTTCTTGTGGAGAGCCCCTTAAGTGCCGGGAACCTCCCACGCCATTGGTCTGCGGGTCCTATATCCGTACTATATCTGACGTCGGCAAAACAGAGCAGTATTTTAAAATTAAACCGAAATTAAAGGTAAGAAAATACAGTTAGGTAATGTCTAAAATTCTACAGAAATCTACGTTACGAAATGGTTTTGAAAATAGTCGTGTACGACAAATATAGTACCAAAAATATGATTCATATGTTGCATTTTCGCACAAAAATGTAAAATATTTCAAAAAAAAAGAAAAGTTTCCTGCTAAAAGACTTATGATCCATCTAGTAATTGGTTTGTAAGCATGAGCAAATGCTTACAGACGAGGGTGGTTACATGGGTACTGTTTTGTCAATAGAAAATTATTTCGAAGTGGTGCTCTAAGTTAAAAAATATTAGGGGAAAAGGGAGACAATAGTGGATATGCTGCGAAACTTAATTAAACGTAGCGTTCAGCGCAGTGGTCACCAGCCTAGAGTTACGACGACAATTGGTGTCGCGAGCCATTTCTCATAGGGTCGCGATACAAATTCTAATCTTAAATAAAAAAAACTTTACTACATAATCAAAATGGTTTTTTTAAATTCTAAATATAATTTTGAATTATTTTCTGCTAAACGTTAGGGGTATAAATTACAATCAGATTGTCTAGTAATATGACAATTTTTATCATATCCGACCAGAAAAAATTCTTCAAAAATATTTAAAAGAAAAAAGTACACGAAAAATATGCAAAAAGATATACAGAAATATTCAATTAGTATACTAAAAATATTCAACAGTTTGAATAAATTAAATAATTTGCAAAAATATTCGAACAAAAGCAGTGTATATTTTATTATATGGCAACAACCATAACGCGTAACGAGAAAGCCGTTCTTTTGACCCAAAACATTAATAAGCAGTACTTTTCATTAGGTTCCATGAGTGTGCCCAGTTTAGTTTCATTCCAAGGATAACATTTTCATTTAGAATGGGCACAAAAAAAAAAAAAAAAAAGTAAAAACGCAATATTTCAGTCCAACATTACTGTAAATTTGTTTATTTTACAGTGTCCTGGACATTATAAAATAAGCACATTTACAGTGGGGTTGGAATTAGAGGCAGCGTATCGTTACCTAACGGTATCTTCTTCGCTTCAAAATACCTGTGTGTGCTTACATATATGTGGTCAAGGGTATCTTATTTGTTACAAATGGGGTCATGACGTGAAAAAGGTTGGGAGCCACTGGTTTAGTGGAAGTGTTAGAATGTTGCTGGTAGCCTGGATAGTTTCTACGAAAATAATGACTCAGCGTGTTTCAAAAGCATTAAATACCAAGTAGTGTATGTATTTTTATTGATCGTCTACATTGTTAATTAATATTTTACTTAGAAATTTTTCTTACCTTTGACTGAGATCTGGATGGATGTTTTCATCAACAGTTGGTGTAGACCTGATGACTGTTGCATCATTGTTCGGTGGGACATTTAACTGAGATTGTGGTTTGGTGGGTTGTTGCTGCGAATTTTGATTGTCGACTGCGGTTTTTCCGGGTTGTTGAAGTTCTTGCATTGTGCTTTCATTAGATTCGGAAGACATATCTTCTCTTAACTTCTTTTGTTTTCATTCATGAGAGATAAAAAGATGGAAAGAGAGAAAAATATTAAGGAAGGAAAAGGATGAAAAAAAAAAGGCGTAGATACACAAATTTCTCTATAGGAGATTTAAAGCAGAAGTGCACTAAAATTATAATATTGAGGGTATGGAGATTTTTATCAGGCTGAAATAAATTTAAGGCTTTCTTCTTCCCTTTTTGTTTTGTTATGAAATTAGCTTAGGAAAAATGCTTCAATGTAATATAAGAGTCTACCTAAGGTTAAAGTTATTCTCAAAATTTAGGATTAAGTCAATTTAACTTACCTTAAAATTCTATGTATTTTAAAAGTATTTTCAAGTAACTGCCACTAAAAATGGCACAAAAAATGACTTTGTTTTCTTAGAGGTCTATACTTTGAAATTCTTATGACACATATAGCAAAAGTACTTTGTTCATAAAATTATAGTAAAGACGAAATTGAAACGAAAATAATGAGATTGACTACAAAAAAGATTCTTAGACAGTTCTAAGCATAGGCATGGCGCTGAGAAATATTTGTTTCTCCGTTAAAAAATAAGAATGGTAATTTAGAAGAAAACTTCTGCTTTCAAAAATGTATTTTGGCTTGTGTGATATCAGCGAAACTGTATTTATACAGGGTGGAGTGCTGATTTTGCTGATTTGGGAATGAAGTAAGAAAATAATGAACACTTAGAAACTTACATTTAAAAAAAAAATCATATTGGACAATAATGGAAGTTTCTAATTACATAGTTTTAAACAGTATCTGGCAAACTCATTATTCAATTTTTAATTTCCAATTCGTCGGAGTGGCAACACCTTAATTTGTTTATCACGAGCTCGATCATTCTCATGTTTATACCGAGCGATCTTCATTATGTTTATACCAAACGATCGTTCTTATGTTTATACCGAGCGATCTTCATTATGTTTATACCAAACGATCGTTCTTATGTTTATACTTAGCGATCTTTTCTTAAGTCTCTCGAATTTTAAAGCGTTTTTTACGATCTTAAAAAAATGGTTAGGCCCATGAAGTTTGATTGTTTTCATCGAAGTTTGATTGTTTGACTTATAGCCCGCAGATGTTCTGCTGAGATCATCTAGTTATAAGAAAAAGACAACATATATAAAAAGAAACTTGTAGCAATAATTATTTACCTGCTGTTGAAGGGAAGCCCGTTTCTGGTTGTGCAGATCCTCATCCTCAAAGTAGAGCTCCGGCTGTTGAACCCTCATGCCGAGCATCCTCTTCCTCGACTCCAGATCTGTCAAGCAGTCGTAATTCCTGCTGTCCGGGTGGGATCGAATGTGTTCGGCTAGAGACTTGATCCTATGGATGAAAGTGAGGATCCATTCTCTTTCCCCTTGGTCTCGAACTTGGCGAAGCATTCTCGTCGCATCAGCGAGAAGAGAGGACATGTTTTGGGACACAAAGAAGTGGTAGCAATTCTTCGGGATGTTCTCGAATTCGTCCTGCTGGGGAAAATGTGTAAGGTATGCTGATGGTTTAAACTTCTCCTGGAGAAATAACCGCCATTTTACTTGTTGACGCTTCTCAAAGTACAGTATAAAATTAATTTTAAAATCTGTATGTGTCTTTCAAGCTTTTGCCATCAGTAAGAGCGAAGGAAAAATAAAATGAAAAAAAAAAAAAAAAAAAAACCATTGCTACAAGCAAAATTATACGTTTTATCGTTTAAAAAATATTATCAATTTCACCGCTTTATTCATGCGAAGATTAACTAGCACATTTAAATCATAAATTCAAATCATCGTCCTTTTTCTGCAAGTAAATGTCATGCCGTGCTTGCCTTAGAAATTAAACTTTTCTTTATTTTAAAAATACATGCAACCACAGATGACAGTAGCAACAATTCTAACTGTTTTATGAAAAACCACTTCCATGGGAAGAAATATTTTAAATAAAAGTGTGTGAAAATAATTTTAAATGAAAAAGTACACAATATGGAATGTTAAATAGTTTCCCATCATGGTCATGAACCGTTCAAACATCTTTTATTATAATATTTTGTAATAATTGCAGACAACATGAAAAAACTATTAATTACCAAAATAACCATTAATTACCATAATTTGAGAAATCTAAACTTGAAACTTTCAAGTTTCTATTCAAAGTAAATTTGAGTGAAAGAATTAGAGTGAAACTTTCAAGTGTCTATTCAAAGTAAATTAGAGTGAAAGAATATTAGTAATTCAAAAATACGGAATATTTCCAAAGTAAAATTTAATGTTTAAGCACATATATATATATATATATTATTGAAATTACAGCTACTAATAGAATTTCTTAACTTTTCTATTTTTATGAGGAACGTATCTTTTTCTGATTTTGGTAATTATTACTAACGAGGAAAGTATTTTTTTTCTTTTAAAGCTAGTTTTGAATTTAGGATGTAAAGTAAAACTTTATGCAGTTTAACATTTAATCCGTTGACATTTTCAATCATAAATTGTCAAGTAAACGTTTGTTTGTAGTTGGAGTATTTATTTCACGGAGATATGAATATTGGAATACGAATTCGTTCATTTATACGGTCCAAAACGTAATTTCATTTTTCACAGTACTTTGCATACTCCGCAGGTTCTAATATTTCTAGCAATATTTTGCAGTTCGTTACAATAAAAAACATATTAAATAATATTTGTTGTTCATACTCAACCCAAAACGTTGAGGGGGATGACAGTTTATTTAAGGATGATAAATGAAACAAGTAATTAATGTGATATTACTTTGTTTATCATCGTATTTATTTAAAAGGACATTAATTTATTTTGTATGTAATACTTTGTTGCGTCTACTTTGTGTAGTTTATTGTACTCTCCCTACATACCCGGTATCTTCAGTTTGCAGCTAAAATTTATCAACTCAGATAAAACAAAATTTGAGAAATCTTAACTTGAAACTTTCAAGTTTATATTCAAAGCAAATTTAATTATTTCATTTGATGATTTCAATAAACACCACTTTTGTATAATAAAGAAATATTTAGTTCATTTTAGCTTTAATGTATTATAAAAAGTTTCGACTTAATATAATTAGCTTGTAATTTGGCAGAGCTCTTTTCATGTTCCGCACGTTTTATTTATTTTTTATAAATAAATTGCTATTTTATGAAGTATATATCAAATATTTTCAATTAAAATTAACTTTGATTAATCTGCTTTACCTATGAAATATTTATAATATGCATTGGTTTTTGAACTAATTTTATAATATACATACACTAGAGCAAGCATAAGTATTTAAGAAATAAAATACTTACAGCATCAACTTCTTTACTAGGATACAATCCTGAAATGAAAACAAAATATGGATCAAATCGCCATTACACTTTGCTAAACTATTTTAAAACATTTTTTTGGTGAAATTGTTTCTTTTATTACATCTATTTAGCTCATGGAAGCTTTTAGATATGTAATTCAAAGTGCTCCATTCCATTTAGCAGCAATAAATACAAAATTTCTTGCACATGAAGTTTTTACATTTGAAACTTCCCTTTACAATCAAAATATGAAAGGAAAATTCTTTGATAGTACAGCTGCCATTTTTACGAATCTGATTTGTAAGAAAATTACACGTATTTTAAACGAAAAATCAAATATTGCAGATTTTAAATGTAAACTATGAGTGAGAGTTTTTGTTGAAGTAAAAATGCTCAATTTGTCATAACAAGTTATTAACAGACACTTTGAATAATCCAGAATTGAAATTTAATCTCCATGAATAAATTCCGTTTATTTCAAACGCCTGTTTATACACAACATTGTAATATGTTTATTAACTCTCAAATGAAAACTAGAACCAGTCACGCAAATTCCAAAGCGTTTTGATTAGAGTTGGGCAACATTTTCTATTAATAGTCTATGTTCAAGGAGGGCCAGGTCCACACAACAAAAGTTAGTTAGGTTTGGCTGCCGCTCAGCAAACCTATCTCGGAGCGGTAATGAGCATTGGTTGGACTTCACTTCCCCGTGCCCGGGGGAAGGCAACCCTAAGACCTCGTGGTAACAGGGGAGAGAGATGGAGTGGAGAGCTAATAGTCAATGTTGTTACAACATAGATAAAACCAAAGTATTTTAAATGTGCAAAAACCATCAAACAGTGCACCAGAATTTTGTCAGGTGTCTATTATAATGATTTCCAAAATATTTTTATTTTATTCTAATAAAATATGAAGTCAGGTAAAATAAAACATATTTAACTGTATTATGCTCTTTAAATTGATGTATGTATTTTTATTTACCTTCGATAGTGAGAACAGCCCAATAACACTTTAACAAAACGAAACTTTGGTTCTTATAAATAGTATGCTATAAACGGAATTTGGAAAAAAGAGGGAAAAATATTTTTAAACTGAATCATTTACAATTACATCGTCCCCATTAAATAGCAGGGGCAGTCACATCGTTTCCACAAGTTAAACCATTTTCTATAAATGGTTTTCCAGGTCAATATTTTTTTTTCTGCTGCTGTTTTGAAAACAGTATTGTATTCGAGAAATACGTTTTGCATTTTTTTCACCTGCTACAATTTAAATTTGGGATGTGTTTACGCACGAATAAGTACGAGCATTCAAAATTTGTTCAACTTGGTTTTTTTAGAAGAATTATATATATATATATATATATATATTTATATATGTATGAAATAGAGAGTATATATATAAAAAATTAGTGGGTATGTGAAAAAACAACAATATAAAAGGCTGAACGTGGGAAATCACAAATATAAACATTCAAAATGAAAAAGAGCCTGCCTCTTCATCAGTGGGAGGGAGCAGGAAGCATATATAACGAAATATTGTCATTGCAGGTTTCTGAGAAATCCCAGCATAGCATGTAAGAAAATTTTTTTTTATAACAAAAAATATAAGACTGGGAGTTCACTTGACTTGCAACTCCCAGTCTTATATTTTTTGTTATAAAAATTTTTTTTCTTACATGCTATGCTGGGATTTCTCAGAAACCTGCAATGACAATATTTCGTTATATATGCTTCCTGCTCCCTCCCACTGATGAAGAGGCAGGCTCTTTTTCATTTTGAATGTTTATATTTGTGATTTCCCACGTTCAGCCTTTTATATTGTTGTTTTTTCACATACACACTAATTTTTTTATATATATATTCTCTATTTCATACATATATTTGCAACTGTTTAAGTGTGCTGCCTCGTGCGCCTTTTCACAGTTTGATTCACTTTATTAACTTTTGATTTATATATATATATATATATAGAGAGAGAGAGAGAGAGAGAGACAGAGAGAGAGAATCTGCTATTGCAATCATAAATTTTGACGTAGAATCTGACAAATTTCATCAGCATATATTAACCGGTAAATGCATTTAGAGTAACTGCACTACCGGTTATTATATACCATCGGAAAGGAAGTTATTGTATGTTAATAAATCATCAGTAGTAGTTGTATGTTAATAAATCACATCTAAGTTGTGAGCTATGCTGACATTAAATGAAACCATAATTGTCAAAATTCTCAGGTACATATATTCGAGCCAGACATAATTGATTCGGCAGCGAGAAATTCTGCATTTTTTTTTCAAATCTGTCAATTTCAACGGGAATCCATTAAGCATTCTGAAATTCTAAGAAACTTGGGGAAATAATAAATGTAATAATTAGGAAACCTCAAGCCAGGTTAGATGCTTTGAATTTCAACACTCTCATAATTTTCAGCAAATGTATTCAAGAGTGAAATAAGATTTATTTCAATAACTCCTGCAGTAAACACAATATTAAAAATAAAATTTGTTAAGTACTTCATGTTTTCATTAAAAAAAAATACATTTCCGGCTTTAAGCATGAGGGTTTTTTCTGTAATGGCTTTGAAGGTATATTCATCGATAAATGTATCAGAAAAAAAGAGTAGTTAGTGTGTGTGTGTGTGTATATATATATATATATAGTAGTGAATGTACCCAGGATTTTGCTTGTATGGGGGGGGGGGGGTTGACGAAGGTCAGTATTACGGATGCGGGCCGTGGTAGCCTAGTGGTTAGCACGTCGGACTTCCACCTGGAAGGTCACGCGTTCGATAACCACCATCTTCGATACCGAAGAGCACCATGTATACTTGGGGATATGTGCATGTAAAATCCGTAGACCCCACTACCTCTCCCCGTGCGTAAGCAATCCTAAGGCCTCGGCTAACAGGTAGGGGTCTGGTGGAGAAAAGTATTACGGATGCACCAGATATTTATTTTCCGGGATAGCGAACATCCGGTGAACTCTGGTCTGGTTCTGATTTTTGAAACCTATAAATTTGATACATGTCTTTAAACAACGCGAAGCTTCCGAATCAGTTGCAAGCTTTAAATTCACATATTTTATAAACATGTAAATTAATTAAATTAAAAAAAAACCAGATTTTCTATTGAGAGGAAATCTTAATTCTGTGTCTCCTCTCCCCCAAATCTTTCGTGCAGTGGCTCAATCGACTACCGGGTATTTAAAAAAAAGCTGGATTCTGGGTATCGGATAGCTTTGGGGGGGGGGGGGGGTATCCGTTGTGCTTACGTACATGTATTCAGAAATAAAAATGCATTTTAAAAATCAGTTTCTAAAATAACTAACAAGCAAACTCTATATTAGCAAAACGAAATGAATAAAGAAATAGTTCATTGGAAAATGTGATTAAAAAAGTATCTGTTATATGTAATTTACAGTGCTACTGCTATTGATAATATTTTTCCAAAAATGAATTTGTTACTTATATTTTTCTTGATGTTTTATTCAAGGCACTCTTAAGTAGCATTTTTAAAAATTCATTCAATTTCCTAAGGATACATATCCCAAAGTATCTTATTTTAGAAAATTATGAAACTCCATGCATTAAAACGTAAGAGGAAAAATATGACTAAATAAGACATTTCCTAAATCATGCGTACAAAATATTAAGATGTATATAATATCTAATAAACGTACGAGATTCTTAACACAATACATTCCGAATTGTATTCGGATGCACTTATCACAGAAAGCTATATTCTATTGCTGACTGGTTAAAAATTGTTGTTATGTTTTTTCTATTTCTGCTATTTGGGAAAGCGATCTTTTGGAAAAAAAAAAAGTAATGCGATTGGAAGATACTTCCCAAAAATGTATGAGAGTTTTGATTACATAAATTGAAATTAAAGCTTCTATTTTATGCATTTCTGTCACGCGATTAAAACTGACTGCGAGAGTATGTCATTTTAAATCTGACCTAATCCACTCACCTTTCGGCAAAGCAAACACGAAATTCATAGCAATTAGGAAGAAGAAGTAGAATTTCAATGTGAGTGAGAAGATACAAAAACCTCGGGCCATGGCAGCTGGTGGATAAGTGTCGCAAAAGCAAACTTTTCTTCAGAGAATCTCTATTTTTGATGCAACAAAACAAAGGCGTAGAAAGCTGAGAGCAGAAGGACAAGGCGGTTGGATTCGACTTTGCCGTACCCCGAAAGAACTATTGATACTGTGACGTCAGTGGGGATCGATAGCCCTGGTTGATTTTTCCAAGATGGCGCCCTGATCGCACGTGGACAAAAGTTGTCTAGTAAAGATTGCTCTGTCCAGGATATTCAAGGGCGTTCTAGAAAGAAGGAAAAAAAAGACTCAAAGAAGATTAAATTAGTATTTCCTATTTTAATCCAAAATTTTTTCCATTCCGACTCAGAATGGTACGACTGTACTGCTTATGACGTTGATGATTAATAATTTCATTCTAACAGTTCGGTTCATTTCTACTTGTAGTCACTAAAATGAATTGTCTTTGCCTGAAGACCTCATGTTTCATGCCATTTTAATGATTTTTCTAGAACTAACTGTAGAGTAGCGCACGTAGAAATTCAAGTCAAAATTCTACAACTGAAGGAAAGTACAAAAAAATAAAAATAAGCATAAGTCGAAAAACAGCACTAAAACTAACAAAAAATGTATAAATTAATGTAAACTTTATATTTTTACTTGCTTTTGTAAGAATTGTGTATTCCTTTGTGGTGCACCAAAAGTTATTTCTTTGAAATAATAATTGAATAAACAAATTAAATTAAAATATTAATAAAAGTTAAAGGGAAAAGTAATCGGAGAAAAAATCTGTTTGTAAGTGGCAACTTTAAAATTTTAAATTACTGTTTTCCGAAAAAACTATGCTGCCATTCACTTTGAAAAAGAGTTTTACAAAGTTGTAATAACGTACGATTTTCTAACGAAATGCATCATTCTTGTATAAGATAAATGAACGAAATGCATTTGCTAAAATGTAAGTGCAAAGATAAAAAACGTATAAAAGCCCAAATTCAGAATAAAAGTAATGCAAAAGGATTCGTGGCCTGTTCACTCGTAGATTTCTAGATGTGTGTTGCGCGCTTCTTTTCTGCACTGATGAAGAGGCTCCATTGTAGCTTCGAAATAGCTATTTGCAATACTTTTTATTCTGAATTTGTGCTTTTTACGTTGTTTTATTTTTGTACTTACATTATTCCTGTACCTTTTCAAATTATTGCAAGATAATAAACGAGCAACTATTTGCATGAATGTATAATGCCATTGAGTACTGGTAATATGAATTTATCATAGTTAAAAACCTGACCAAATAAATTCATATTCAGAGCAAGAAATTAAATTAAATATTTTCTTTTCTTGAAACTCAAACATGTGTTCTAAATTCCGTAATTTCATCGGGATTTTGAACGGAGCAGTTCTTTGTGTCTTAAAATTATTTTTCCTAATGAATTTTTTACTTCTTACAGAGTTGTTTCTTGGAAAATTTGATATTTACGAAATGGAGGCTCGCGCCTATAAAAGAACATGTAAAGGTTTTTTTTTCTTCTTAAATCTATTCTTTAATTACATACTTTATTGCAATATTAGACTTTTTGGAGAGATTATGAGCCTCGTAAGATTCTTTAATAAATAAACAAACGGCATTTGTTTTATTTTGAATATAGGTAGTTGCAGTCAATGGGCTTCGAATATGAAATGATAACGATTTAATTAAAGGAAGAAATTAGCAGGAAAAAAAAATCATACTAATAAATTCTTGAGAGAGAATTTTCCCCTTAATGTATACGTTCTACAAGATGGACAATTAAGAGGAATTAAAACAGTTTTCATTACTTTAAAAATACAGTAAATTGATTTTATATTATCAGTTTAAAGAAAAAAAGGGTTTAAAGGGTTTTCCTTCAATAACTCATGTCCATAAAACAAAAGCATATTACGTTGTATTTCACGTCCGAATGGCTTTACGGGATGACTTCCATTAAGAATATCACGCATAATTGCACATTAAAAGTGGTTCCCTGCAATCCGAGGTATATGTACGCAATTTTTATTACTATTGTGTGTCTAACGTTGATTTATTCTATCTAGTTTTATTAAGTTCAAGTTTTTAGAAAAAAAAAAAAGGACGTGTAAGTGCGTTAAAGCTGGACTTTTTAAAATTCGTAATTTTTTTCGTTAAGGGGACTATACACTTTTAACCAATCTAAAAACTGGAAAATATGCCTCAACTTTGAGATTAAAAAAATAATAATACAGAATGCATCAGAACTTCTAAAATGTTCAGGGATTTTAGATACAATATAAATAAATAAAAAAATATATTTTTATAGTTTTAATTTAGTTAAAAATTTTGGTTTAAATATATTTTTCAAAATCCCGGCTCATGCCTCATTGCGAGAATGTTATCTTCAAAACCGTTTCAGATAAACCCTCCAAATTTTTTTTCAACATAAATCTTGGATAAATAAATAAAATGAACTAGGATTATGAAGAACTGATGCATGAAAAAGGAAAAAAGTGCTGTAAAAAGATTGAAAGTATTACCAAAAATGAGTTTTATCCAATTATAGCCTCATTATTTAAAAAATTATTAAACAAATAAAAAGATCCTAGTTCAGAAGTTTGAACAGAATTTTGTGCTTTTAAAATGGGTTTTATGAAAATTGTGCAAAATGTTCAAGAAATATCATGCGTGCAATAAGACATGAGCTGGAAAATCGGGACTTAAAAATATATATTTAAACCAAAATTTTAATTAAATTAAAACTAAAAAAAATATTTTTTATTAATTTATTTATATTGTATCTAAAATCCTTGAAACTTTTAGAAGTCTTGATGCATTGGGTTTTTTTTTTTTAAATGTCAAAGTTGAGGCATATTTTCCAGTTTTTAGATTGGTTAAAAGTGTATAGTCCCCTTAATCTTTAATAATGCTAAGTGTATAAAGTAAACGTACAGATGAAATTGTGAATGTAATGTACAACAGTATGAAATCAGTTTTTTACCAGAGTTGGAAAAAAAATTCCAACGAAGCATTAAAACGTTATTTTTCATTGCGTCGTTCGATTTATTATTTTCAAAAAATATAAATTTAAATGATATTATGTTGCAACATGTATCAAACAAATATTATCACTTCCGTACACAAGCAACCATAGAATTGTGGTCTAAAATTTTGCAAAACGCGCGGACAACACGGGTTTAAACGTTAACGATGTTGAGATTGATTTCAGGAGCGAAAATCATTTTCCTTTTGAGGGGAGAAAATAATTTTTTGATGAAAAATAAGTGTTTGGATCGTTATAATACCGAAAGATCAAAAGGAAGGTTTTTGTGGCTTTTGTTAGATGGAATAAAAAGCTATTCTGAGAACTCTAATTTGCGGCATCTTTTCAATCGACACTTCCGTTGCACGGAGAAATTTCACTCTCATCGAGCCAAAATAGTATAACTTCAACAATGGCAACGGGAAGGCAGAAACGCTAGTTAATGCCTTTATTTGTTATTGTTTTTCCTTTACGTATTGTATCTTATTACATTTTATTTAATTTGTTTCGTATTGAGTTCGTTTATTGAGGAATAACGAACTCAATACAAAACAACTTATACTCAGTCAATTTTAGTTATTTCTGTTTACTTTTATTTTTTTCCAAAAACTGTGCCAATATTAGAAATAAGACTTTCACGGCCGGCGTCAATAATATGACTATTTCTTGTAGGCAGTGCAAATCAGATGTTCTTTCAGGATTAAAGAGAATAAATCATATATTCTTTTAAGAGCAAAAAACATGAGCTCTTTTATTGAAGAGAAAAGTTTCCCACAGTATGAATGATGCCTCGACCGATTTGAAATCTGTTTCTGTATTTTTTTCCTATGAAACTTTGAATAACTTGCAAAAATAGTCATAAAAACTTGATTTATATCTTAGGATTAATCAGAAATTGAGTTATATTTTTGGGCATTAAGAAACATTAAGTCCTGTCAAGAAGTTTAAGGATTTTGAAAATTTAACCATCTTCGCATCTTAGCCGTATGAAATTACGCCACATTACAAAGTTATTCTAACAAAGTTAAAATTTCATCCATAACATCGTTTTACCATTAACGGCTTTATTCACCAGCAGATTTGAACCTTCCAACTGCAGATCAAAGGCTTGCTCAACCAATCAGAATGCTCAAACCAGCGATTCGAGTATTTGACAGAGGTTCGCATCGATTGGTGAATAAGGCTGTTAACCATCCAAGAATACGTAATAGCAGAAAAATTTGCAAAGTTTTGATCAATTATGACACTGATTTAAGCATGAAAAAAAAAATCCTCCATTTGTTCTGAAATTATAGCTCTTCAAGTATTTTAAAATTAACTAAAACGAAGGAATGATCTCTTCCAATTTAGGAAAAGTACTTATTTCTCCTCTCCTCGTGCTGAAAAGAAAATTGATTTATGCCACAAGCAAAGCGCATTTTTTTGTCAGCACTGTTGATATATATTCTCGAGTCTTGAAAATATTAACTAAATTCTTTTCATTCTTTCTGTTAACGCCGTCGATGGTGTGTTTTCAATGTACGTGATTTCTATCGACTCCGTCAGGGATGGCGAACCGTTTTGAGACGTGGCTCAAATTTTGTTCATATTTTTTAAGTACTAGCTCGTGGGTCACTAATACCCATTTGCACCAAAGATAATTTTAAATTTTGACTGAGTATTTTTAAAACTAAATGTCTTTAAAATTCAATTACCTTAACTGGTAAAAATGGGCGTGGTTTGATGATTTAAAATTTTTAGTGGGGTTAAAAATTCTTAAGAGCTTGGTGCAAATGGCAATAAGCGTCTGAATGAACAAGGAGTAACGAAAATTGCATACATGTTATTTGAAGAGAGTGCTTTAAATATGGTTATTCGTTCTGGTTTGTCGACTTTTTTTTCAACAAACAAAATGTGAGTAAAATTATACACTTTATTTGATATTTTATAAACTTTTGCTTCATTTCAAATACTAGAAACGCAATTGTCATCATTTGCGTAACTTTTAAACTGTAATGACCAAACGGAAGGATACGGACAGCATTTTAATTGCTTTTGCGTCAATGCAATGCTTGAAAAAAAAAAAAAAAATAAAAAATGAATGTCAATTATCCAAACAAATCAGAAAACCTAAATACAATCGCTTAAACAAACAAGTGGTTGCATAGCAATCGTGGGTCACTTAAAAATCTTGAGTGGGTTAGTGTCTGACCCACGGGTCATAGGTTCGCTATCACTGGAGTAGGTAACAGCGTAATCTACTTGTTAATTATGAACTGGCATCGTGGTAAGACTCGTAAGGGGATTCGTGTCGGTGGATTTTCGAGATAAAGAATATTGCTTGTGCCCATGTCTTATGATTATGTGGTTTGCCTTGCGTAGATATTTGGGTCCGGGTGCCCGGGTGCTCGCCCTTACAGGTGGAGAAACTAGACTTCAAAATTCTCATGCGGGGAGGGTACCATACTCATCGATGTGCCGATGAAAGAGATGGTACCAATCTCACGGGAACGCACTAAGTCTGCAATTGGAAGAAGCCAACAGCAGCCCATTAGAAACAAAAAAACTTGCGATTTATCTATTTATATTGGGTTTCCAGAGGCAGGGGCACATTTTTAGCTCAGTTTTTTGCATGCATCTCATTCTTGCAAATTCTTCAGAATTTTCTCTAGAGATTCAATCGCGTTATCCGAAATCATTATGTATCTCCCACTTTCGCTGCATTCAAGCTTTTTTACTCTCCAACAGTCAATTTTCAAAACTCTACTCAATAGCGCTCCCTATGATATATTGATCACTTTCATATCTCGCATCGTGATTGCGAAACTAATTCAGTGACCGACACGAAGGCAAAGAAAAGAATCAAGAACTTTACGAGGGCTGATAATAACCATGTGAGAAGTGAAGTATCGTCTTCAGCATCTGGTTGCTATGGATACCCAACTCCCTCAAGCCCATCTTTATATATGCTGCGACACCTCCTGCGTGCATGGAATCAATAGTAGCTTCCCAACAGAAGTAATGTACATGCCTGGGGGATATCTCTTACATGAATCAAGAATGTTGTGTGTTGTTGGAAAGAGGAAGACTGTTTGGTTCTTGAAAGCTATTATGCATCGAAATTTATTGTGCATAGGCAAGATTTCGCTTCAAAAGCTAAAATATGTTCTGTTAGCTTTTCAATATTTTTTGATTCTAAACAAATTTTATTAGTTGTTAGGCGGGAGAAAGATGCACACGTATAAAGTTTTTATCACAGTGAAAGATATAAATGAAATATTTTTAAAATTGCGAGTACGAATGATATTTTTCTTGAAGGATAGGACAGGGAATAAACTTCTGATTTCGTAAATACTTGCTTTCAAGCTCTCTGAAGAATTTTTCGGCAATAATTATAGTAATAAGAATAATACTTTAATTTAATTAAAAATTCGCTTCAAATTTATGTTTTGAATTAGTTTCGACTCACTTCGAAAAGTTTCTATTAAAAGAAGCTTATCGATAAATTTATATTCCAAGCAAATGGAAGCAGGGGTATAAAAATAGTGCAACGCATATGATAATGTAATTTATAATAAAGAAAACTGCAACAAAGTGACAAAAAAAAAAGAGAAAGAAAGAAGCCATAGAACTTGTGAGTTATACTATTTTGGACCGAAACACTTAATTTCCCTTTACAACTCTTCATGCGGTGTCTATCATTATGATAATTTTTCGCTATTCCTACACATTTCAAAAGATGAGAAGTTAAATTACGGCATTGTCTTAATCGCAAATAAAATAAGCATGTAAATAAGATGAAGTGTTCTCAGTGAGGTGCTCTAATATGCAAGGAGGAAAAGAATGCATTTTATTTAAGAAAAAAAGAGAGAGAAAGAGAGGTAGGGCACAATTTTACTTGAACATTTTTTGAGCAGAACTGTTCATTTGAAAATGAACCGAAAAAAAAATTCACAGATTTACTCATGTCGATCGTAACATTACGACGAAGAGAGTTAAAAAACTTTAATATATCTTTTGAGTGAGATAAAAGCACGGCCAAGATTACAGGAAATTCTATGTTAATTGCATTGCAATATTTTTAGTAACTTATTTTGCTCCATTTTTTTTTTACTGCAGGAGTGGATAATGTACACGGCATGAAATATAACTTCCGCCTTTTGCAGATATAATTAGACAAGTCGAACACCATCTAAATTGCAGCAAAAACTTAAATTGTACATCGGGGTTTTTTCCTTTAATTCTTTTTATTCCGCAAAAGTTCACGACAGCGGTAATATTCTTGTGCAAGTATGATTATAACAAACTATGAATGAGGCCTCGAGTAAACATGTTCTTTTCGTGCATAACTATTATATTCAGTTGCGTGTCAGACTTATCTGTTTTCTCATAAATAAAGTAGATCTTAGCTTTAGTCTCTTTTTGTCAACCCCAACCATGAATATAGGAAAAGTCTTTTAGTTGTATGCCGCATCTTTTATATGTCACTAAGAAATAAAAGTGCATGATACGTAACAGTTTGCTAATCATCTATTTGATCATCCCTTACTTCTCTTTTGAGTGAGTTCTCCCCATTCAAATGGACTTTCTTCTGTTAGAAAATTATGTTTCCAATGTGAAGGCACTTGCCTACTCGGCATTCGCTCTTTTCTACGGGAATTGCTGGCCACTTGTGAAGGGTCACCTGATAGATGACCAGCATAGACACTAACACACTGTAGTTGGATGACACCAGATGACGCCACCACAACCACGCCACCTTCCTTTTTTGACCAAAGGGGGAAGGGAAGGGAACATCTCCACCCTCGGAACTGCCTCGGGACTTCAGGGTCCACGGATTTTACATGCACGTATCCCCAAGTGTACATGGTGGATCTTCAGCAGCTCGGGTATCGAACTTGAGATCCTCCGATCCAAAGTTCGACATTTTAACCGCTAGGCTACCACGGCCCCATGTTCGAAAAATATTCGTTATGACATCTTTTCTAACATTTTTAAAATTCAAATATTTTTGTTCCAAAATCTTCGTTAGGAGGTCTATTTTTTTTTATTTTCGGATTTGAATATTTTTGTTAAGTATTGAACATTTTTAAAAGATAAAATTAGAGTTTACGGATTAACGGAAAAAATTTGCACGCATTGATCAAGTACCCACATTTGATTTTGGCGAAAATTACCAAAAGAATATCCGACGTAGAATAGAAGTTAAAATGAATTTTTTGCTTTAATCCGAATGATAAGTTTCTTTTTATTTCAAAAATGTTTAACATGAGCAATTTTAGAAGACATGTTTAACATTTCTAAAGTATAAAAACAAATAATGCTGTCTAAAAAAAAGCTACAAAAATTTAAAAATAGCGATTTTTTTAAAAATATAATCCTTTGTTGCATTAAACTAAGGGGACCTTAATGTTCTTAATGAACCAGATCAAAATGAAAACTGGACATTTTTAAGCTTTGACACTTAGTGTGCTAGGAATGTGGCGCAATCAAACGTATCCCGCTTTTCAGTGTCAGTTGTATATCGGAATAATGTAAAGTAACTGTTCAAGCAAAAATTGAAACACAGATGGTTTCTCGGTAGGACTTTATGTTGATTTTGTGTCCTTCACTCAGAGAGGATAGCGTTTTTTCGTACTTTTAATCACATACAGAGTGTTCACATGAAAGACGTACAAAAAGCTTCCCTAATGGCTGTAACTTAAGAGTTTTTTTCATGATATTAGTGAATTTCATGAAAGTTAGTACGAAGAAGTATCTACCTAACAATTTTTAATATTTAACGAATTGTTTCTCAGGTGTGTGGCAAATATTTGTGTAAACCATTTTCAGAAAATCAATTGAAATTCCCAGAGAGATGGGAGATAATAGATTTCCAAACATTTATTGCTTCTCTAAAGATTTGTGGCTTCTTCGCTTTATTTCGTTTTCAATGGCTATGGGAAATTAAGATGTGGGAAGAAGCACAGAAGCACATAAAATTGCCAATTAATGACAGAATTAGAAGCCATTAAATTTGCCAATTAAATAGGGGAAATGAAAGAAATAAAATTTAGCCGCTGAAGAGTAATTTTTTTCTGGTATAATGAAAGCAATTATAATTGCTTGTAGAATGAAAAAAAAAATAGATTCACCCAGTCTTGATCTAAAAATACATTTTCTAAAAGATAGAAGGAATGGAAGCATTAAAAATGTCGGTTACGTAAGGAAAATGGAAACGGTCAGAAGAAAAGTTCAAAGGGAAGAGGCTACAAAGGAATTATCTATAATTCTCAAAAATCAAAATAAAGGCTGCCTCCAGTTGCATTTATATTTCCAGCAACTAATCATCAATATCTAATGCTGTAGAGTCAGGTTAAGAAAATATATTGAGAACAATTGAAATCAGAAGTAAAGACAAATATATTCTAATTTTAAAATTTCTTGTTTTCAGACTATTTAAAAAAAATACAGGATCTGTGAAGCATTTATTTCATAATAGCTGAGAAAAATATTGAAACAACCTAAAACACGTGATACGTAGATGCCTATTCATACTAAATACATGTGCAGTAAAAATTAATGTTATTCTAACGGGTTTCGGACAAAGTGAATCAGGCAAAGCGGGTCAGTCCACTACTTTGCTGAATTGTATAACATTCATTTTACCACATATTCCCAATTTTGCATTGAGAACTATTCATGGTTGGAAAAATTATAAGTCGTACTTCAGGTTAAAGTAAAAGACAGTAAAACTAGGCAGACCCGTCCTTTCAAAATTTTACAGGAGGAGGGGATAGAGGGTGAAAACTCCATGATATAGCATCAAAAACACAAAAAATACATGTGCATACACATAAATATACATTATATTTAGCAAACCAAGAGGGGCCAAGGGCAATTGATCCAAAGCTGACCCCCTAAATTACGGGCATGAAACTATTCAAACTCTTACTTTTCAATTAAAATCAGGGTAATTCTATTAAATCACTTCTTTTTTTCATTAATAAACAACAAGATGTGGTTTGATTCAATAAATAAATTAATTAATTTAAAAAAACTGCTTCTAACAATTTAATTCATTGACCTGTTCCTCTCGTAGTAATTATCCTCTTTGCTTGCTAGAGTATCCCTTTTTGCCTACTATTCTTCTTTTCCCAAAAAAAAAAAAAAAAAAATTCTTATTCTTCTATGGAACATAATTTCTTCAGCTATATGCATTGCTAATATATGCACAAATATTAACAATGTTTGAAGGATGTAGATTGAAAACTGATTTTAAGAAAACCGTAAAATTTTAAATGATCTGCTTCGGGTTAATTTCTCCTACATTTAAAAGGAAAAAAAGATCTAAAAGGGACATTAAATTTCTTGAACAATGGAAAGGTATAAACTGAAGTTCGGAAAAACACAAATGCTACCTTGACCTTTCAATTGATAATTATCAGTCACTAAAATTTTGTGTAGGGGCATCCACCTTTTTGGCATCGACGTTGAAATTCTGACTGAGAATGTCCTAGCATGTATTCTGGGAAGTTCTAATTCAAAACGCAGCCGATTTTATTACACCTTATGAATGGACAAAATTTGAGTAAATATACGTCAGTTGAGTAAATACAGTATTATGGTAAATTTCATCTTAACTTACATCCATCTTGAACTTTTTAAAATTGCGAAAGCAAATTTTGAAGAAAGGAATGAAACGCATGCTAAACTGACGTCTAAAAATAGCAAGCTTGGTAGCGGAATATTGCTTTGAAGTATCTTTAGTTGCCATAGTTACCGAATGTCCAATGTCCGTGTATCATCCTTTTCATCCCGTCTATTTCTGATAAGAATCAATAGTATTCTTTCAAACTCAGTCTTGTAAGTGGGTTTTAACATAATAGAAGTATCCATTTTCTGGTATAATAAATTACTTTACCTCAACAAAAGATATAAATTTGGAATAGAATAGATATTACTACATTTGTAGTTTTGTAGTATATTTTTATGGAAGTAAAACTAGTTTCGAATTTTTAGTTAGTTTAGAATTTTCTAAAGTATATTTTGTAATACATCACAGCTATGAAATATTTTGAGCCGTTAATTTGATGCATATTTCTTTCTAGTTTTTTTTTTCTTTTCGACCTTTTCTTTTCTTTCTTTCTCTCCTTTTCCTTTCTTCTTGCAATAGCGATTCAAGATACAAACATGTACAAAAGTTTTAGGCTCAAGAAATATGTGTACAGTAGTTCTCGGAGAAAATTTTTTGACCTGTAACATCAAAACGAGATTTACGTTATGTAAGAATATTGTTTACAGCTTTTGTATTATAAAGTGTACGAAAAAAAAAATCATTGTCATTTAATATTTACGGGGGGGATGGGGGATATCGTACATTTGTATACATATGTATATCCACTTCAACCAAAATGAGTAAAAGAGGTTAAAACTGTTTTGAAATTGAAATTAAAATTTAGAAATTTGAATTCAATTGAATTCAAATTTTATTTCTAAATTTTAGCTGAGCGCTAAATTTTTGTTATTTAATATTAGTATTTATTTATTTCTTCTTATATCTCAAATGGCACAAAGTCAAGCAACAAAATAATGAAAGTCGTCACCATTACCATGTTTTCAGGCAAATGACACAACTCTTGATTGAGATTGTTAAACAGAAATAGTAAAATTGCTACAAAATCTTTGGTTTTTGATGGCATAAAATGTTTAACTTCTTAAACATTAAACTTAGAAATTAAGAAAAAAGCAAAGGAAGAAAATCATGCAAATGTTTTAAATGACCAAGTACATGATTTTTACTGCAATATCGAATTAAATCAGATTTCAATTGATCAGATCAGCGTTTCTTAATTTCTTTGATAAGCGGAACCCTTTTTAAGGTCAACTTCTACAGAGGAACCCCGTTTTCTTCAATAGTTGTAGTTAAAAAAAAATTCTGGAAACGAGCAATTTGCAATAAAAATGACAATTGCGTCAATTAATATTTATTAGCTACAAAAAGAATTCGAAAAATGAATCGTTAAGAGAAAAATATTTAACTATCTTCAGAAATAATATTCGAATAAAGTTTGAAAAGGTAGTATTTTAATTGCATGAGTGGTAGTGATTTTGATTTCTCATATGTACTGATGCTGTATGTATGAAAGTTGAACTCTTATGTCAGGTTGAGCGCCTATTACAGCATTTATTCTTTGTCAATACAAACTCCATTTTACACACAATGTACCTTCAGTGACAGTCTTTCCCGCGCAGAGCATTGGAAGGAATACTTTTGCTGAGCCTCATTATCATCCCCGTGAATTATTTTTTATTTACAAGTCAGAAATTAATTCAACATTTTATGTTTTAAAACTTAATCAATTATGCTTTTAAGGGGAATCAACACCCAAAAATGTCGAAAAAATGTCGCAATTTTTTTATTGGCTTAAGTAGTAAAATAAATCTTTAACAATGTTCCCTGAAAGTTTCAGAAAAATTGTAGCAATATTTATTGGCTTATCACCGATTTTATTACGGTGGGATTAGCCACCTTTTCATTCCGAAACCGAAACTGTTCTGAATATAAGCCACATATTTATTTTTTTAAATAAAATAAGCGAGTAGAAGCAAATTCATCGCGACTTTAACTGAAAAAAAGTCCTTTACTTGAAACTTTGATAAAGATATTGCAAGCCGAAAAATTAAAATGCCGTTTTGTCTCGCTTCGTCTTTTGCGCATTTCATCTCAATTAAAATATAAAGGCTTTTTAAAATTTGTATCAATAATGTGGATTTATTCCCACATGTTCCTGAAACTATACATAACAAATTTATGCTTTACTTTTATGATAACTTAAGTACTTTTTAAAAAAAATTATTTTGAAGGTTTTTTAAAATTTTTCGTTGTTTTTTCTGCGTTATTTCAGTTTTTTTCCCTCAAGAAGTATTCGACTTATAAAAAATTCAAAGCATTAAAGTTTTGCTTTATGAGTAATGAATCAATTAAAAAACAAATTTTGAGACTTTATGCCAATTTTTGAAAAAGAAGATGCATTTTTAAAAATTGCTACATTTCGTATTAAAAATTGAAATTTTCAAATTGTATTTAAGATTTCCAGTTTTTTTTATATTAATTTTTTTTATGAAGTGATATAACATGACATCAGACAAAAATTGTAAAAAAAAACACCATAGAGGAAAAAAAGGGTCTCATGATGCCGAATCCCCTTAAAACACAAATGGCAGCACTATTTTATATTCATGTATAGAGAACTCAATCCTAATCAATAAACTCGCGACGAATCACAGCCGTTTCACTTCTATGTGAGCTATGTAAGTTACCAAACGGAAGCGAGGGTTAGTTATTATTTCATTTTCTTGCAGATCGTATTTTGAAGAGACCGAACGGCTGTTCGAAATTTTATTCCTTTTTCAGTGACCTTCTTGAAATGGAGGGAAAGACTAAGTTTCATAGAGCCCTTGAGTGATCTCTGCGTAACCGCAAGGCTCCGCGGAACATAATTTAAGAAACGCTGGATTAGATAGATGGAACTGAATCTAACGGCGTATCCTTTCTGGTTTGTTTCCAAAAAAATCTATTATCTCTGTTTTTGATATTTTATAACTTTATTTTAGTCTTTTTTCAAAACATTACGGGAAAAAAACGCACAACACACGGACAGGCAATTTTAAAAAGTGCTCGATGATGGAAACTTATTACACCTGTCCTTGCATCTAACCATGTTATATGGGACGTTTTTCTGGAGATACACTTAAAAGTTCTTTGAACTCACGTTTAATATTTTAATCTATATACCCATCATTTTTTTTCTTCTAAATTTTCAATTATTTAAGCGCTCAGTTAAAAAAAAATATGTACAGTATACCTCTTCTGCTGCTTTTATGACTACAGCACTGCTTTAGCGTAAGATTTTTGGAATAAGTTTGCTATAAAAGGGAGAACACAATAAATGAAAGATTCCGAACGAAAGCAAATTTCACTGTTCAGCTGATCGACCTTATGACGAGCCATCAACCGTTAAAGTAAAAAATACGAAAACAACGAAAAAATAACAATGCGGCTCACTAAAAACCTGTTTGACAAGGGTTTGGAATGGTTGCAGAAGAAGTTGGCGAGATGAGGAAAAGTGTCTCGGAAAAAAAAAAAAAAAAAACACCTGAGAGCGTCAGAGTATTTGGCGGTTTTAAAACTGGATACTTTCGACAGTTCTGAGGTTGCAGTATGCTTGTTATGTGGCTAAATGACGGTCGTAAAAATACCAATCCTTAAAACGTGTTTTTCTGTCATTAATATTTTTGATAAATGTTGTTCATGAGCGCTTGCAAAATTTACTAATGCTACCATTTTCGTATTTTTTTCTTTCTAATGCCAAATTTCTAGAAGGGGACATAGCACATACCCTGATACAAAATGCAGTTGATTTCAACGTAAAGAAGATTTCCGTGAAAATCCTGATGTTAAAAGGAAATATGCAATTATGTAATATTTCATTTAAATGTCTATTTTTGATTTGACAGTGAACCGCTGAACATAAATTTATAACGTTGATATGGAAGGCATTATTCTTGGGGTTAGTTTTGTAGTTATTGCTAGGAACCGATTATTTATATACGATATTTTTGTTTAAAAGAAAGTACCAAGTATCAGATAATTTAAAATTCTGTTCTAAATCTCAAGTTTTCCTTATGTTGATATTTTTCACGATAAGCGTTTAAAAAGTATCTTTACCACACATAAATGCAAACATTTAAAACATTTAGAGGGTTTGCAACATAACCATTTTATAAAAATAAGTCTTTTGTTACATTAGATCAGTCTTATATTACTTGCTTCTAACAAAGCAATTGAGCAAATCTCAGCCTCAAAATCTTAATTGCATCTTGAAACAAAAACAGCTTTAAATAAATTAGTTGATAAACGGAGCTAATAGAAAAATAAGTTTCCGAAAACTGATGGACTTGCAGCTGCAGCGTGAAACTATCAGGCCTCAATGCTTTAAAGTTCAGTAGTCAGAATGGAAAACACGTGCTTCGGGGTTACAAGAAACCCCTTTCTCAAAGCCAAAAAAGTGGATTTAAGAGCGAAAACACTTTAGAAGGAATATCTTTCGGATGTGTTTTGGTCCATATTTTGACGTGAAGTAAAAGCAGCACCTTGTAAAACCGAAACATTGTCCTTAATTCTTATTCTATTTGGGCCTTTTTTACGTAGTTTTTTCAGTTTTTAAACCATCGAGAAATGTGTTTTTTTTAATTAAAATTAACCAACTGAGTGGTATTCGAACAAAAAATGTGTAGGTGATTACCATGTACAATCATCATTTTTGATTGACCATCTGAGCTTTGGGTAAAGAAATCTTGAGAAAAACCACACTAGACAACTGAAAAGTTATGTAGGTGTAGAAGTACAATAGAATAAAATTATACTGAAGCAGAAAAAAATGAAAAAATAAAAAGCCCTTTTTTTTCCGGACACCCTTCTTTTACGGACAAACATTTTTGTCCCACTGATCGGTATAGAGAGGTTTTGCTGTACATATATATATACAAATACATATATATAGATATATATATATATAAATAATGCATATAGAGGAAACAGAAATTCGTAAATAGAAAAGTGCAACGTAAAGCAAGAGCATGCTTGAAAAATCCATTTCACAAAGCATTATTATACGTAATGTTATCCGACACTTTTCTGCTTTTTTTTTTTTTTTTTTTCGGGACGACGAAGATTCTACATCGATCTTGCATTAAGTAATGAGCTCTGAAGAAATTTCAACTTAAATGCAAAAGCATATTGGAATAGTCATTTGATTCTCGAAGTTTTCTCATCAAGCTGATTTAAAAAAAAAAACAAAAACAAACACGGATTCATTGAAAAGTTATTAAACGCATATCTCAGTTTGAAAAATTATTAAAAACATATATCGCTTTATACAAGGATTTCGATGTAATATCTAAGACATGTAAGGCAACCCAGTAATTTCTCCTTTATAAACAGCTTTTGACTAATCCAAAGTTACACAGCTAGTAAAATGATTTCTTGATTAAAAAAATAACCTTGATGAATATTAGAGTAATAGTGACAATAATTTCGCCTTTTATAAATTTCAGTTGTACAAAAAAAAAAGATTTTAGCAGAGATTTACTATACGTCTGTTGTAAATTGCTAAAATTACTTGAGTAAGAACATTTGTAACCATGTTGAGCGATAAATAAGAAAAATGCGATTCTTAAGAATCGAGGTTAATATTGAGGCGAGTTTCGCTGGGAGAAATAGCTGCCAATGGCGACCTGAGCCTCTGACGTAACTGTGGAGGTAAATTTAGGTCAAGTAGACTGCAAAAACAGATGGGAATATTTTATCATTTATAAGAGTTTTAATTGAAATTTTTGAAAGAATAATTAGACAAACGGAATAAGAAATTTTGATTTTATCTTGCAGAAAGTACTGTGTTTAAATGTACTGTACGAATAACAAATATGCTTTGCCACTGTCTTCATAGTTTTCAACTTTTCCGAAATTGTGGGAGACATTCGAATTGTGTTTGCTAAGGAATTACAAATAATTATATTTAGGTAAGTAACATTTATTTGTTTATTTAAATGGCTTACAGCTTATATTTTAGAATGTTAACGATATTGTATTCGCACTTTATGTTTTATCAATATCGTTTTGACGATATTAAAGTGCGTGCAATTTATTTATTTGGATTTTTTAATGAAACGCACAGTATTAGATAGTGTAAGATTATATGCAATAAGAACAGAAGATTAGCAGATTCAAATGTAAATGGGTTATTTTCCTGTAAATATTTATAAGAAAATTTACATTTTGACCACAAAAATCAACGCTAACGTATTTGTAAAAAGATAGCTTAAATTTAAAAAAAAAAAAGAAGAAGAAAAAAAAAATATTATGATTTATATTTTCTTTAAATAGCTCATATAGTTTTACACACAATCATTGATGTAAATAATGTGTTTGAAATATTATGCCACTGTATTTGTTTGTTTCTTCGATTTTTATATTAAGCAAATACTGGGAAACACATCCCAGCAAAAGTTTTATATCAACTAAGTTTCATTATTCAAAGCCAGTTAAATAAAATTAATCAGACTTACATTCACAGAAGATTCATTGTTTTCAGAAATCTTTATACGTTTAGTCATAAGGCCCTTGATTTCTTATTTTTAATCCAGTACTTTTGCTGTTCATTACTTTCAAATTCCGAAAAAAGTAAAGAAATGTTTTTTGATACTAATGCTACTTACTTTGGTGTAAATACATGTTATTTATTGAAATAGGTCTCAAGTTACCTCTCATAATGTAACAAAACTTCAAATACAATCAACAATACTTTACATGCGTATAGAGTTTGTAAATCAGAGCCACTTGATGCATATTATTTTGCCCGTTTTCTATCATAGTAACTGACTTCTGGAGATTGGTTGATCACTGGAGCACTTACAATATGTAATAGTCCGAAATCGTTTTCCCTAGTTTTATAACTCCTTTTACAGATGAGCGATTATGTCCCAATTGTAAAACCATGCTGCTTCTTCAGACAGTTGATTGCATTAAAAAGTTATGAATAAATTTTCTAAAAATATGTGCGTGGTTTAGTAGCTCGATTTTACAGGTGGCATATATGGCTCTTGTGACTGGAGTATACTATATGTCCCATAAAACCGTTTATATAAGATATATATATATATACTTCATTTCACTTGTTTTTTAATGTAATTTTTTATCCACATTCTCAAAGGGCTCAAAATCTGATTTTTTTAAAATCTGTAATCAGAGACACAAAGATCATTTTGTTTCAAAAAAGAAAAAAAAATGCGGATTATAACTTCTTTAACATAAGACTTATTATTTTTTGAATCTGTGTAAATAGATTAAATCAAAGACGCTTTTCAAAAATCATATACTTCAAATTTTTTTTTTACAATTTATACCCCTTATTTGAATGATAAAAATAGCCACGTGAAACCCAAGTAGAAAATAACTGAAGCATTTAACAAGTAATGGTTAGAAAAAAAGATATGCTGTTTTAGGGTTTGTAAATGCGAATGGGACCTACTGCACTGTTTTGATTGCTTGATTCAATCAAAAGAAAGAAACATAAGTTAGTCGAAACAAATATTACATTAGTTTGAACAGAGATTGATATGGTAGTAAAGAATAATAATTTAACACGAGTTTAAATTTTGTTATAAACATTTTTTAAACAATATGTCTGTTTCATTTAAAAAAAAACATACATTTGGTTTAAGCAAATCATCGAACAGATGTACCTAATAGCTTTAGTATCATCTCTCTTCATTTCTTCACGAAATTTAGAACTGAAACTTCTAAAGCAAAAATTTAGGTTCCATTGCTTGACAAATGAAGACGTCCACATAGAAGGAAACGTAAACTTAGATTTGGTTGTAAGCCTAGATGTTTTATTTAAATCACATTTTATTTTCATTTCGAAGTTTTTAATTCATTATCAAATGCATGCAATTTCTGATATTATTTAAAAATAATTGAGACCTTTTTAAATTCGTATTAATTCATCAATTCAATCAGGGTTTGAAATTAAAATAGAAAAATTAGGCGTCATTGGCACCTGGCTTCTTTGTTTTAGTTGCCAAAACTGTTCTGCAAGGTGTCATTTTTTGAGAAGTCTGTCATTTTATCAAAAATATTCATCCATATAAAACCTTTACTTTAATCAGTGCCTAATAAAATATGAGTTAACCTTTTTCAATTGTTATTTGCAATCGCGTTACTTACAAATAAGTAAGTTTTGTAAGTAACATTTGATTGTAAATTACTTACAAATAAGTAAAAATTCACAATTCAAAAATTTGAAGGTCAAGAAATTACGACAGTTTTCACTGGTATCGTAAATACTCAAAATACAGAAGATTAGATGAAATTCGCTCATAAAAATGTAATTGTATCGATGTAAAGTTAGATCAGATTAAAAAAAATATATAAAGGACTGAAAAATAGTGATCGTCACACTAAAAGTTTTATGGAAGGTTAGGCGTCAAAAGTGACGACTTGATGTGAAATCCCCATCGTCAAGCAGAATTTGTTAGTTGCAAAATACAACTAACGACCGCTAATTTCGAACCCTGAATTCAATTAATTTTTCAGTTCAATTAATTTTTTAATTCTATTTTTTTATTAAGAAAAATTTCCCAGTACTGTTGTCACTCCTTTCCCACCGCCATCAGAACCATGGGATGAAGGGCTGTTTTATCTTTGTTCAGGGCACAAAAAATGACAAAATGGGGGAGGGCCCTTTACTATTTATTTTTACAGTACGAATAAATGACAGAGACATTGAGTATACATTTGGTTGTGAATGCGGATTGTGTTCTTTGCAATGCTTTCAATTTTGAAAGCATACTTGTTTGATGCTATGTTTTTACAGGATTTTTTTTTTACATTGCATGATTTTCTATTTCATCACTATAGGCTCTCCTAAAACATTGTATACATTAAGGCAACAGTAAAATAATGCGATTAAATGATCGTTTGTGGTTTAAAATTCTTTTGACTTTAAAGTGTTTCCAGTCTTAATTTTAAGCATTGGTCTCATGGCATATTTTTACAAGTCCTTGACGCTATTTTTTTTTTCATTTAATTTTTCTATTTATTGATTATTTTCAACTATGAAATTAGTCTTTTCTCATACGATTTATTTTAAATATGTCATTATATAGAACTTAAAATTATTGCTTTTTATTTTAAATAGCTTATTCACAAAATGTGAAGTGTCCTGTTTCCGCTAGAAATAAAAATAAAAGCTAACATGGAATTTTTTTCAAAGCACATAGCTGAAGACTGGTGAAGCCGTTCATTATAAATCCGAAACACGTATAGAATTTTCTTTTCCGACTTGAGCTTGCAAAGTTTAATTTTTTAAACTATAAAGTCCGCGCAGAAGTAAACCTCTCCAAAAGAAAAAAAAAGTAAACACAAAATAAAATCAATAAAAAAACAGAATAAAATAAAAGTTCATAAAATAAAATTGGGTAGTTTCTCTTTAATATTAAATACTTGGACATGGATATAAGCAACTTGACACGCATACAAGTTCAGTTTTCTTGACTCAAATTTCATTTTTAAAATTCTCTTTTGTTCTTCTAATCCCAATTTCTTTTCATTTTTTCTTGTATTTATTATATGACGTTTCTACGAAAATAAATTAGCTTGTCTTTTCCACTGACCTTACTTCTTCAATTCACGGATGTAATATTGTGTGCTGCCATCTAACGTAAAATTATGTAAGTTTTCGACCAAAATCTGAGGGTTCGAAAATCTTTTCAAGATATTCTTAATAGATTCGACATTGGAAAAAAAAAAAAAAACCTTTTATTTGCGTTTTGAAATGAACAAATTTTTCAGAATTATGATTTATTAACATGAATGTTATTTTCGCTATGATATCATCGCTCCATAAATAATGTCACGCTTTTTTCCCATACATTTGACCCCCTCCTCCCTTTGTCAGAAAATGACACACCTCAACTGCCCCTACCCCCCTTTGTCACATGTCACGCTATGTTGCATAAGCAGGGATGTCACACTTCCTGTTCCCCGCCCCTTGTCACACTTTGTCACAATTTCACGATGCTGCCCCCCCCCCCTCGAAGCGTGACATCATTTATGGAAGGACCTCCGTAGTATTATTGCAGAACATTTCATGGTCGTAAATATTTTTAGAGGTTCTATTGAGAGTATAGGCAAAAAATGCTATTGGAAAATGGGAAAAGCCGAGAAAATATCTCAAAGAATGATGTGAGAGAACTTCCAAATACTTTAAGTTCCAAAATGAATGAAACGATTGAAAAGAAAGAAAAATATTGTTAGCAGGTTTTTTTATGTGCCCTTAGTGTTTTCTTCAGCGCTTGCGTGCGCATAAACCATCAGTAAATCAATAAAATAAATTAAAATAAATAAATAAAAAATCTAAATATTTGCTGCAGGTATGATTGTAACTGCCAAATGTCATGTTTATGATCATAATCAGATATATCATGATAATATATGATCAGATATTTATATCTTGAAATGATTTTCGAGCCCTCAACATGACTTGGTGATTACCTAATTAAGATATCATTTGTTACACTTAGCGCACATTTTGACAACATTTAAATTTGTATTTCTAAAAAAAAAAAAAAAAAAAGAAAAAGAAAAATCAAGTGTTTATTTTACCTAAAAGTGTTCCCTAGCCCTGTGCAATAGATTACTATTAATATGTACACCAAGAATTTTTTAAGATATGATTTTTAAACATATGATTTTAAATACAGGTAGAAGCAACGTACCGGATTTTTGCACAATGAAGCAGACTTTGAAAATAACCGTTCTCTTCGCTTGTGTGTTTCTCATTTGTGGACAACTTGGGCAACACGACCCTCCACCAGAAGAGGACTATGTTCCTCCAACTACTAGTACAGCTGCGCCAACTGAACCACCTCATGTTCCTTGTCCTACAGATAAGATGTCAACGTACCCATGTACGTGTGTGAAAGGCGGAACTGAAGGCCTGACAGTGCACTGCGAAAATGCCAACTTGGCTATGATGTCGTTAGGACTGGGTAACATCAAAGACAAATTGATTTACAATCTCCTCATGACGAAGAATTATGTCAGATTACTGAAAGGAGAATTATTCCATAATGTGACAATCGTGAACTTAGAAATCAGCTACAATAAGATTCAAGACATTCATGAAGACTGTTTTAATACTCTTGGTGATTACCTTTTATCTTTAAATCTAGAAGGTAATGACCTTAAGTCTGTTCCTGCCGATGCCATTAATAAACTAAGCAAGTTACAATATTTAAATCTTGCCAATAACCAAATAAGTGTTATACCCGCAAATGCCTTCAGTGGTTTGCCGAATGTAAAAGAACTGAGGCTTGACAATAACCAAATCACAAAAATATTTCCTGGTGCTTTCAATAATATTTTCAGATCTCTGGAAAAAGTACATTTGCATCATAATAAAATGCAGAAGTTTGAAAGAAATGTCTTCAGACAGATGATAAAGGTGAAGTATTTAGATATTTCACACAACGATTTTAGCAAATTTGATAAAAGAGATTTCACTGATTTAACAGCTCTCTGGTTTCTCAACGTATCTGACAATCATTTGAATGAGATGCCCAGATCTGCTTTAGCAAGAAATGCACAGTTAAGGGTTTTTAATGCATCTAACAATAAATTTAAAGAAATAGATTCCTACTTACTTCGAGGTTTACGCTTTTTGAGGGATTTATATTTGGCTGGGAATCAGATAAAATCAATTGCTAAAAGGGCTTTGATTATTCCAACCAGACTGAGAACTCTGGATTTGGCTAGGAACGTTATGGAAGATCTTGGTTATGAGATGTTTAAAGATATGAGCTGGTTAGAAAGATTAGATTTAAGCTACAATAAAATTTCACGAATCGCCAGCTCTAGTTTTCATCGCATGTTCCAGGTTGTTGTTGATTTAAGTCACAATAATATAACTTACATAGGAAAAGGAGCTTTTACCGAAATGTCCAATGTCACTGTGTTCGATCTATCTTACAATTCAATATCTGAAATACTCCCAGAAACGTTTCAAACAAGTGACGTTAATGTCCTTCTGTTGAATCATAACAACATAACGGACTTATCTAAAATTCTCATAACAAATTTAACAGGAATAAAAGTTTTTAATGTTAGTCATAACCGTGTCGATAAGATTGACCGCAAATCTTTCTCCACTAAGAAATTATATGAGTTGCACACTATTGATTTGAGTTACAACAACATAACTGATGTAAGTGGAAATGCTTTTGAGAAATTTGGCAGCGTGCGGAATATAATTATGCATCATAATAGTATAAAGAAAATTGGATATGGAAGTTTTGGATCACTTTCAACGCTTTTAGAACTAGATATCAGTTGGAATAACATCACTGAAATTACTTCTGGAGGGTTTACAAATTTGGTATCCGTTAGAACAATATACGTTCAAAACAATAGAATAAAAAACATGTTCATTATACCTATAGCTTTGAATGAGATTCATATCGAAAATAATTCGATTTCTCGAATACCTCCAGGCATTTTCCCTCCAATGAATTCATTGTTGCATCTTTATTTAGACCATAACCAGCTCACTCGTTTAGAAAGGGGATCATTTAGAGGTTTATTGACACTTAGGACACTCTCGCTTGGAAACAACAACATTTCTGAAATCCCGTGGGAAGCTCTAGAAGATATGAGTTCCCTTCAATACCTTTATTTCCATGGCAATAACATTTCAACCCTCAATAGAAAGGCCTTTGGGAATCTTCCAGTTGTGTTTGATCTTCGTCTAGACTATAACAACATCCAGAGTGTTAGTTCTAGAGCATTCGAGGGAATGCTGCAACTGATCTCGTTGAATATGAGCTACAACAACATATCTAATATACCACCATCTGCATTTGCAGGACTTGTGTCTCTTCGAAATTTAGATATATCTCACAATAGGATATCAACTCTTGAAAATAAAACTCATGGAGTACTAGAAGATTTGTTGTCTCTTGATACATTCAACGCTTCTCATAATTACCTGTCGTTTATATCAGATAGATCATTTCCAAAATCGCCTTATATTCCATACAAAATAAGACACGTGGACTTGAGCCATAACTTTATACCAATAATTACCGGCACTTTCGATGATGGCTTGACCAAAGTAGAAGTTCTTAAACTCCAGAATAATATTTTAAATGAAATCAGATCTGATGTTTTCAAAAATCTAACTTACCTTAGACATTTAGACATGTCTGGAAATCAACTGCAAAAGCTGTCTACGCGGACATTTGGAGTTCTGGAGGACATCGAAGAATTGATTCTGTCCAATAATCGACTAGCTTCAATTGACGTAGGAGAGGTACTTGCCATGAAGAACTTGAAGTTACTTGATTTAAGGAACAATAGTTTTTCATCGTTTTATGATGACTTGATTCCAGTAATGAAAGAAAATTTCACAGTCCTTTTTAGCGGTAAGTGATAATTTAAAATTTTGTTTCGAAGTAACCCTGAATGACGTTATCTGTACGAACAAAAAGACAAGTACAAAAGTTAAAAATTCAAAGACAAACTTTGCTTTAAAAAGTTTCTTAACCTTGATGATTTGTATTAATTTATACTTGTAGTTGTTTTGTTGTGTATGCTACAGTACATCAAGTATGATTTACACTGCTAAGTGTCGCTTTTGTATTTTCATTCGAAAATCTTATGAAAAGAAAAGATTTTACCATCACGTGTAGGACAACTAGACTAAAATTATGCTTACATTTTAAAAAATACATAATGATTTTAGGGCAAAAACTAAAAGTTTACTGAATAAGTGAAATTGCAGGAGTCCTTAAACATTTTCTTAATTGAATAATAAATTAAGTTTATGCTAAGTAAACTGTAATAAAAAATTAATTCACGTTAAGAAAGCACAAATAAGCATTAAAATGCAGACATATGTTTCGGGATTGCTTGGAACCCCTTTTTCAATGCGACAGGTTACTTCTAGATGGAAAACATTCATTTGGATGTTTTCCATCTAGAAGCTCCCTATCGCATTGAAAAAGGGATTGCAAGCAATCCCGAAACATACGTCTGAATTTTAATGCTTATTTGTGCTTTCTTAACGTGAATTAATTTTTTATTACACTTTCTTAATTATTATTTTTATAAAAATGAAGTATAGTTGTCACGAGAAGGACATGAAATGTCGGTTTCATGACCTAAAATGACGGTATGACAAAAAATTTTTTCATTAATTACGAAAATACAGTTAGGTTCGTTCTAAGATTAACTCTTTCATTCATTTAAATGTCGAAAGATATCCTAAAAACCCGGGGGAAATATTTCCCTTGAAAGAAAGTATAGTTATCTGATACAAATGTTTTGGATAGCTAATTTTTCCATTAAAGTATTATGGATATAAACTTGATTCAATTATGAATAGTAAAACTGTTTGAAATGATTTTGTTGAATTTTGACATCTGTCGTGATAATATCAAAACAGAATTCTGTAATGCCAAATAGAATGCATTTATCATGAAAGGGCGGGTCGCATCTTCCCTGATTGTAATGAACCACAACTCAGGGGCCGTTCATAAATGATGTCACGCTTTTTCCCCCATATATTTGACCCTTCTCCCCCCTTGTCACAATATGTCACACTTCAGCGGACACCCCTCCCCCTTTGTCACATGTCACGCTATGTTGCATAATGCATGATGTCCCACTTCTTGTTACCCTCTCCCCTCCCCTGGTCACACTTTGTCACAATTTCACGAACCCCCCTCCCCCCCTCGAAGCATGACATCACTTATGAATTATCCCTAAATTTTCTTAATATATTCTAAAAGATTATCTTAATATTACGCAAACAGAGTATGTATGGAAATCAAGGGAAATAGGTTCT
Source organism: Octonoba sinensis (assembly GCA_038502835.1). Classification (NCBI taxonomy): domain Eukaryota; kingdom Metazoa; phylum Arthropoda; class Arachnida; order Araneae; family Uloboridae; genus Octonoba; species Octonoba sinensis. The sequence goes on along the minus strand of CM076600.1, from coordinate 65,226,777 downwards.
TGATGTTAATATTTTAAAGGTTGTTCATCGTTTTGTATGATACGAGTATGACGAAAAAATAATGAGAAAAATATTTTGCCATTTTAAATATTTGTATATTCAAGCATGAGTGCGGGTATAGTTGCTTGTATATATTGACGGAGCTAAATTACATAGCTGTTCTAAAGCACCAGGTTAGCAATTTGCGAGACGTCAAATGGAAAAGGTGCAGACGTGTTCAAACAGCTTTCTATTTGGGATAGATTACGAAGGATGTCGCTATTTTTATAAAATATTAATAATAATAGCACTAAAAATTATGTATGAGCAAAAACCTTTATTAATGTTTGAGCAAATCATGCTCTTGAACTTCTTATATATAAAACTTAAATTCTATTCTGCTTTTAAAGAAGCATTAAGACTGGTAATTCGTGAAAGTAGCCTTTTGAATGATTAAACTCCAAAGATTTTCTTCATTTACTAGTTTTAAGATTTAAAAAAATAATTTTAGCTTATCTTTCAGGTAATTCATTGAACTGTGATTGTCTTGTGCGTCCTTTGAAAGCTTGGATTAATAACCAACCAAACACGACTGCTTGGGATGACGTCACTTGTCAGATGCCTCCTTTATTGGCTGGCCGTCATTTGACTACTATGGACGTCGATGAATTTCTATGCAAGGGAATTACTTTTGCATCAGAAAATGTCATTAAACCTGACATAAAAATTCGAGGAAGTGAAGTAACTAAGGATCATAAGTTGAGAGTTGTATGGTACGTTTCGACGAGGGAAGACGTTGCTGGGTTCAAGGCTACCTTAAAAAATCAGAGTGGCATTCCTGTACAAATAGAAGAAGTGCCTTACAATAAAAGAGAACACATTTTTGGGGAATTACAACCCGAGGAAGTATACCAACTATGTTTTGTTGCCGTTGATTCCTTAGGTTTGGATAGGGAGCCATTTGAATCCCAGTGCACTGACGTAGGTCCTGTTGGGTCTGCTCCACCAATCAGAACCTCCCGATTTAGCGGGTTCATCATTCTTTTGATATGCATTAGCGTTTTTCTTTTCATTTAGAAAGGAATTGAAATCCGAGAACTGTTGTGTACTTATGTTCCTACCAGAAATTAGTAATGCATGTGATCTTCCATGACGGTAAAAATGTCTTTCTTTGATATATGTAATGCATTACTTCAAGAAGTAGTTTACTTAAACTACTAGAAATAGCTTTTCGAAGTAAACTGAATCTAATTCGTTTAAAATATATTCTTAAAACACATTAGGAAATCCTCAATCGAAGAAAATAATTTTCTGTCAAATTTTAGATTGCCAATACCCAGTTGTGTTGCAAAATTTAAAGTTGGTTTTTCTAGCGAATCCTGTTAAGTTTTTTGTTTTATGCCCGATAAAATTTTACTGGATAAATTCTACTTCTAAAAAGAAAATCTAACAATGATATATTGTGTAATATGTGATCAAAAACATGATTTAAATTGAAATATATTGTGTAGTTTTGTAATGCAGAAACATCGAAAATATCTTGCAAAAACTTACCAATATTATTATTATTATTTAATTACATACGGATGTCGCGCGAAAGTAATTCGTAGAAAAAAATCCTATAAGAAAGTTAAATTTTTCCTTAAAATATTCATTTAGAAACTGCAATTCTAAAGTTTATACAACTAGGAGTTAACTAAAGTGATATTTTGTTTATAAAATGACAATCTTCTTAACAGAAAAGTTCCATAATTATGCTAGTGAAATTACCAAAAGTTAAATATCAATAAATTATCCATAAGGTATTTTAATTAACAAATTTAGGTGATGCTTTAAAAAAGATCTTAAATTTTGGAACGCTATTCGAACATTTGTTCTTGGGTTTCTTTCTGCTATCTCTGCCCGCTTCGACAAAATTTTCTCATCAAGGTTATAATAGCAATGAAAAAAAAATTATGTTGTGTTTTTTGAGAGGTTTAGAAGAAAAAAAAAACTTATTTTTTCTGATGAAGAAATTAATTTGATTTTATCTCTTCAGAAACGCTTTAAAATCATTTGTATTTTAACTTTATCTGTGATATGAAAAGTTTTATATGTGACATGAATAAATTTATTTACAAAAACAGTTTTGTGAAGTTCGTTTACCTTATCATTATACAATACAGGGGGAAATTGATCCCTCCACTAGCTCTGAGAACATTAAATATTATGATTGAGCAAGTATTTGTTGTTGTATTTTAAGTGTAATCCTGTAAAAATTCTAAATGATGGTCTTGCCTAATAGCTTTAAAAATCGAGAACACAATTTAAATCGCACTGAATTAGTTGAAATAATAGAAGTTTTTAACTTTAAACCAATAGCTGTAATTATTTTACTTAGATGGTTTCCAAATTCGTTTTTTTTTCTTTTTCTTTTTTTTTTTTTTTTTTTAAAAATTGTCGTACTAATTCTATACATTCGACATGCGTATGTGCTACGTTTGGAATGACCATTTTTTTTTTTCCTTCCTTGTGTTGGTAGCTATTGTTCCGAACTTACGTCACATGGCGTCCGGACCAAACGAATCATTTGGGGACCCCTACATTCAATCAACATGACATCAAAAAGTTCCCAAACAACATTTGTTATTAATTACTTATTTTATAGAAAATGACTTTTTATGTGTTTTATAATATAATAGTTACATTACCTAGGCGACCGAGCTTTGCTCGGCGGTATTTTTTTTTCCCCGAAGAAGATACTTATTTATTACATAAGAAAAATTAAAAGTGTTTACTGAATATACATTTTCATGCCGATGCAAGCTTACATACATATGAACTTGAAACTTCATTTAAGTAAAATAAAAAAAATCATATTTAATACCCTCAGTTCAATACTGCATTTCTAAAAATATGCTATTTTATGGTTTTTACTTTACAGTTTACCTAATATGTTTTTGAACTTAAACCCAGTTTCACTGCGGTGAAATCGGGTCTCAACGTAAACACTCTATCCATACTATGTTGTGGGTATGTCGATGAATTTCATTTGAGAGGAGTACCTTTTAACGTAGTTGGTCGCTTGTCATGGCAAAGAAATAGCTTCAGTATATGGACCGGTTGGCTATTTATTTTGATTGGCGACGAAAGATGCTGCGAGAAGAGTAATACGTGCAGAACGTACCAAATATAGTATAACAAACTAAAGTTCCACACATCAAACACAAAACAACTATTTGCAATTGTAACCACCAATTTCCTCTCCAACCAAAAATGTCGCTAACGGGCTCCTACACTAAAATTGTAACCAAAAAGTGAATATAGGTACAAGTATATGCACTTCCTTGAGAAATTGTTCACCATAACGATTCTTGTCTTCATCATGTTTTTAATTAAACTTGTGTCACAATGAGTCTTACACCATTTCATATACTTTCTGATACATTCAAATTACGCGCAGGATTACTAAAGCTTTTTTTTTTTTTGCAATGGGTTCCCTATTCATTTTAAATTTAAAATGGTAACAAACACAAATTTCAATCAACAAAAGGTAAATTAAAAATAAGTGTTGCCACTCAGTGTATTGCTATTTCAATTGAAATAAAATATCTATAGCGGATGATGTTTGCTCATTGTTACAAGTACTTCAATGACGTTATTTAAAAAATTGTTTTTTTCTTTTGTGTAAAATCGCGTTTTTTCGGGGAAGACACCTACATAGGTAAACTTAAAAAACAAAACCTGATTTAAATACAAAATTTGGTCCAAATTGTTAGAGCCGTTTTCGAGAACTCAAAATATATATATACTAAATATACAAGAATTGCTTGTTTAAATATATCAGATAATTATACAATAAGGCTTCCCGCCAACTTGGCGGCAAATCAATAATTGTCGCCAGGTCTTCAACAAAATTCTCGTAATGTGAACGGCACATTTGTTGTCAAAATTATTTTGTTTATTATGCAATATATCTTATTTATCAATTTTAGTTGGATGTAGTTCAAGTCTCATTACAATAATCTCGATATCTTTGCTCATTTGACAAATAAATATAAACGGGTATATTTCTTTTGTTATTAATTTTCTGATATGATGATAGCTGCTTTTCAAAGACTATGGCAGCTACCTCATGTACCTTTGCTTTAGTCAGACTCTGTTTGTAAACTTAAAATTAAATGATGCTATTAGTAGCATCATTGCAGCGATATGCGGCGGTCGAAGTACCCTTTAGATATATACATATATTCAATATTCATTACTTTTAACAAAATAAGATGTTTTATGTGATCCACCGAAATCGAGCTGTTTTTTTTTTTTTTTTTTTGTAGGGTTTACTTTTTAGTTTCCTAATCCATAATAACGCAAGCAAAAAGAACGTCTTTTCAAACAAAATCTTAGTTTAAAAATTTTATTGAGAAAGCTATATTAAAATATAGCCCAAGGAAGAGATGAAATACTTCAAATAGGCATGATTTGGAAGTTTACTGCAGGAATAAGCAATAATAATAAAAAAAATCTTTTAACATCACAGATGTAATTATAAAAAAAGAGGGAAAAAAATAGAAAAAAAAGAGAATATATATATATATATATATATTCTTACACCGTTAATACATTTTCATGTAATTTGATCTTCCACTTGAAGGTTTTCTTTTTTTCCTTCCTTGTGGGTTCCTTAGCATTTTCTATTCCACAAAATTACGGCTTTCAAAATTGCTTCTCACTTGAAACTTGAATAATCGGTTACCACATTTCATCTTTTACAGGGCCGCTACTTAACTTTTGCTAAGACAACTTAAAGACTTTGCTCAGAATGTGATAGTGGCTTCTATTGAATTGCCACCAGACGTGACCACGAATTCCCGAAAGCGTTTCTAGCCATTTCACCATTTGGAGAAAAAAGAAGATTCCAAAAGGAAAAGTAACTCCCATCAAACTGTTCTGGATGGATATAATTGAAATGATGTATGAAAAGTGTTTATTTTGCGATCACTTTTGTTATATAGTAACTGCATAATTGTGTCGAAATAATTTTCATTGGACTTTCTAGAACTCGAATTTTTGACATCTCGAATTATTTTTCCAACCTTCCGATTCCGAAAAAACGTGAGCTGATAATAATAATAAACTGGAGTCAGGAGCAGCCACTTTTTTGAGTTGCTCCGCTCCGATTTCTAACTACTCAAAGCCCTTCATTTAGGGAAACAATTGCCCCCACTCCTGCCTTGGCAGGGAACCACAGCCCTCCAAATGATACTTTTCTATACATAGGGGTATCAAGGAGGGCCAGGTTCACACAACAAAAGTTAGTTAGGCTGGGCTAGCGCCCAGCTAACATATCTCGGAGCGGTAATGAGCGTTCGTCGGACTTCACTTCCCCGTGCTCGGGGAAGGGCAACCCTAAGGCCACGTGCTAACAGGGGAGGCGGATGTGGTAGAGAACTCCTGCCTTGGGAAATATAATGTATTTAATATGTATGGACATGTATTTTGTTGTTTTTTTAAATGAAATATACATGGAATTTATATCCTTTGCCTCTCCCCATAGTAAAATTTTGGGCCTGACTAGCTCCGGCTTCGCTCTGTGCTCGGAATATGGTTTTAACAATTTTTCTCTCTTTTTTTTGTTTCTATTATTTTTTAGGTAATAAAAAGCAGTGGAGCACAACATTTCTTTTTGCTTTGGCTCCACTTCAGTTTCAAGAAAAACCTCGTTGCTCCACTGCTCCAGATAATAAAATATAAATAAAATTAGAAATGTAAATAATGGAACAAAAATAATATTTGAAATAAATAAATAAATTATGGAGATAACAGTGGGATCTGTTTATGGGAGGGAGAGTGAGTTTACGCTTATGATAGAGGCAGAGAACGGGTGTTTATTATATTCACCTTTATTATTCTATTTTATTTCTTTTTTGCAAAGCTATATCTAAAAGAGCTCTCGTTATTAAGTATGCTTCGGAGGATTATGATTGTCACAAAGGTTTTTTTTTTGGAATCTTCATAAACCTTTTCATTTTTATTCTAAGCACATTAATATTTTTCAGTTTACTTATGTCATAATAAATCATGGGATGATAAAATGCTCTGACAACATAATTCGTTTGGACTTGAGACAATCATGGATGAAGCAAAAACTGCTAAATATTAAATGGTGCTGCCATCTTCTGAGCAATGGAGTAGTTAATTGTATATTTGAAAGGTTCGTACTTTTTTATAATAAGGGTTGCTGTGCAGAATGATAAATTGGCGATTAATATTAATGTGGTAGAAACATCTTCTATTAAAATGTGATTACAACGAGAACTTTTAATTAAGGTATGGTTGATTTAAGTATGTTTGTTGAGAATAAAACAAATTGCACTTACAACAAAAACTTTTAGAATATTTTTGCATCAATAAATAAATAAATAAACAAAATGAATAATAAAAAATAATGAATGATTAAAAACAAAACTTTTTTATGGAATTGAATAAATGCAGACTCTAGTAATCGACACTCTAATATCGACTGCTGGAGTCAGACCACTGACACGTGCACAAGTTGTTGTTCATAAAAAAATATTTAATAGCCAAAACGAAATGTAAATACGAATTTATTTTGGAATTACAGCCTTATAATAATTACTAAACTAAAACTGTAAAGTTTACAGTTCTTAAACTTTAAGTAAATTTGCTAACTAAAGTACCGACTGTCTATCAACTGTTAAAATTTTAGGTCTTAAAGTTCAAATAATGAGTTTTAAATTTTCTTTGCGCTGTGCGCTTTAATTACTAACTAAAATATGTTTTTATTCTTTATTTTCAATAAAGTTTAAGTTAAAAAACACCGCATTTTTTTTTGTGAAAACTTTCTTCAGCGCGATTATGGATTGTAAAAGCATATATTTCGACACTAAATGCTCTGAGCACTTCTGACTGTGTCATCTCTTCAGAATCATTGTTATTTTTCGCACTTTGTCATGTTCCGCATTGGAATCTACAGAGTCATTATAGTTAAACTTCCCCTATTTAGAGCATCCTATAGTTGAATCCGTTCAGTAGACTGACATCAAAATTGGTATCTGGGGCTATGCACGAGATGCGTTCAATTAATAGCGGATAAAAAAGTTCTAAAAATGGCCGCTATTGTAGCCTTATAACAGGATTTTAACGTATTTAATTCGGTACCTCTGGGGGTGCCAATCTCAGGTGACGGTATCTCATCTTTCAAAGGAGCGGAAATCGGACTCCTGCCTACAAGGGCCCCGTTGCACTCAGGAGCAGCGTACCCATTCTTCCTCGCCACGCGTGAGGACACGACAACGACAACAACGTATTTACTGAGCAATACAGAATAAAAATAATACTCTCAGCTCAGCACCCCAAGTGGTCTTTTTTTCGATTTTTTTATTCGTAGTTCCTTGAGCACATCTCGTGCATAGTCCATATACCAATTTTGGTTTCAATTCGCTGGAGAGTTTCAGCTGTAGTATGCTCTAAACAAGGGAAGCTTCTTAAAGAATAACCACTCTGTATATATGCAGCGTCTAAAAGAAGAGCCTTCAGCATTGGTTGGGCAGGGCATTACAAAGGAAAAAAAAATGACGTCCAATGTTGTGAGAAGGAGAAAAAGCAGTCACTTGTGCAGTTTGAAAGAATTTTTCATTTTTTACAGCCCAGTTGAAGAAAATTCAAGCAAAGAGAATATACGTTCTCTTTCGACCGTTCGAAATAGGTTCATACAATTAAAAGAACATACGCCAATTATTTTTTAGAATGTCTTTAAGTTTCAGAAGTTGCAGCGAGAAAACTACGCTATTTTGCAATGCGTTACTTACCTAAAATCGGGTTTTCAACAACGAGCGCAGAAACGTAAAATGTAAGCATAAATTTATATTCATCCTCCTCTAATTAGCCAACAACCGAGTTGCGAATAGAAAAATTAGAGAAAATCTAATTTTTCTACTACATTCTGTAGAATCATTATTTAAATATGCATATGAAATTGTAATTTTTTTACTTTTTATAGACTTCAACATCCTACGTTAATTTTACTTAATGCGAATGACTTGAAATTAAGATCATTTAAATTGTATTATCCGGATAATTACGATGTGCTTCATTAAAATTCCATTATGTACCTGTAAAAGGTACTGGTCCTCAATAAAACGACAAAATGTGTCGGATTTGGCAGCCTTTTAGAAGCTGAGAATCTCTGCTGAATAATCTTTTCATTCCTAGTGTACCCAATTGGGTACATTTTAAAATACTGTTTATTAACTACTGTTTGTGCAATTTGAAAGATAAAACACACAATTGTTTTTTAAATTAATCAACATATAGTTTGCTTCGTTTTAAACATGGAAATTGGAATTAATTATTATTTAAACTAATTATTAATTAAAATTAAAAAAAATTTGTTTTTAGTTATTTTGTTTTGTAATCATTTTTTAAATCAGAGAACCAAAAAACTGCATCAAAACTGTTTGTGCTTAGTTCTGGGGTCTGAAGAGGTTAAGAGTAAAGTGCCGTAGCACATACTCTCTGGCTTACTAATGGTGGATTTTTCTGGAGTAGTAATGAAACATCCTTTTTTTTTGGTCCTCAAATAATTATTATGTGGACGCAATAATTGAAAACCTATACATCACTTTCTTGAGTTCGTAATCCATTATTTGATCGTTTTAGAAATAGTAATACTGATTTTAATGGCGTATTTTTACACTTGACGAATTATGTGCTTGAATTATATTGTCAATTTGTCAAATTATACGTTTTAAAATATTATGGTTAAATTTATTATACTCGTATTTGACCAAAAAAGAAAGGGGGAAAACAGAGAAGTGTAACGAAAAAAGTTAATGTTCTATAAATCACTATTAATGCTTCATAGATTAGTCATAGATATTAAATTAGTTTATTGGATTTGGTTAGGCAGTTTTAAATTAACTTTCATTTTTATATCAACAATCTGAAATGGGGGAAAATGTAGAATAATAATTCCCCTAAACGAGTAGAAGGAATATTTCATTTGTGTAAATAGGCTAAGTAATTAAATTTTAGTTCATAATCTATGCAAATATTTACTTCCAAGATTGAAAGTCTTTACGGAAGTTTCTTTACTTTGCATATACAGCAATAGTATACTTTCTGAAAACGGCTCGTCTGTTAATCACAATGTAATCAGAATAACGTTTGTGAATGAGAAATGTTTAAGAACTATTTAAAATTTTAAATCTTCGTTAGAAATTATTTTCTTGGAAGAGTTGCAACAGCATCATTTGTTAATGGGATCAAATTTAAATTTTTTACGAATATTTAAATGAAAGCATTAAAGATTTGTCTTTTCGTTAATGTACATTGGATCATTTAAATGGGTGGTTGTAAGGAATGCGCGCATGTAGTTATGCTTATGCACGCGCATTAACATGCATAAAAAAAAATATGTGCTTACAGTTTCGAAGTATACTATGAAGTAATGTTTCAACCAGAGTTTCCGTCTGGTGGGGCGACAAAAATATCAGCGATAAGGATTAAGATGGAAAAAAAAAATGTTTAGAGTAACAAAAGTCAGATAATAATAATTTAACTTTGTGCAAGCAAACAGTAATAGAAATATAATTTCACGTTAATTTAAAGCACAAATGAGCATTAAAACGCAGACATATGTTTCGGGATTGCTCATTCATTTGGATGTTTGAATCTAGAAGCTCCCTGTCGCATTGAAAAAGGGAGTCCAAGCAATCCCGAAACATAAACATATGTCTGCGTTTTAATGCTCATTTGTGCTTCAAATTAACGTGAAATTATATTTCTATTACTAACAAAAGTCACTTTGCACAGTCGTTTTTTATTGGTAGTCACAACATGTAAAAGTAAGAAATCATCTATAAAATAAAGAAATCAGAGTTTTTGTATGGATTAAACCTTAAACTTCGCTTTGGCGGCATTTTTACCTTTTTTTCGTGGACTTAATTTTTCGTGATGAAGCTTTCGTATTATCTTATTTAGTGCTAATGCTCTAATGTATTTTTTTCATAATGATTTCAAATTTGCTAATAGAACTTATGTGAATTATGTCGTTTTATCGATATTATAAAAAAACCATGATGGATAATACTAGGCTACTGTAATAATGAGTGATTATTTTTTCAACCAATGAAATGCTCCGTTTTTTCCAACAATTCAGAGAGTAATAATGACGAAGGGTTGAAAGCAGAAAGTGTAGCATATTTTAGTGCATTAAAAATAGTTGTGTGTTGCAAATTGAAGTACATGCGTGGAGTAATTGGAATTATGGGTACATTTCATGGGGTTTTCATGTTTGCCTGCTGATAAACGGTATAAAATAGTACTTTTGAAGGAAGAAGTTTATTTAATACATTAAAGTACTGCTGTAGTACCTGGATTTTCTACTTTTGTGAGAATGTTGAAAAGATGCTCTGAAACATATCGTATTGCGGACAGGACTACCGAGTAAAGTAACTTCAAGTGAAGAGAGGCTATTGCTTAGGGAAGGCTGAACTTGATCGTAACCGTTACTGGATAAGTAAGATAACAGTTAAACAGTAAACTGGATCAAGTTCAGCCTTGGATTAGGATTCCATTTTCAAACAGGAAGGTAACTCACCGCAATATTTGAAACAATGGACTTCGACATCGACTTTGAAGTTCAATGTGAATGAGTGCCTAAGAACTGTGAGCGGAGGACTGCGGAAACTAGTTTCCTAGGAAGTGCATTAAGAACAGATTTACAACGCAAAAGGCGATTGGCGTGAGTAAAGGGTTTTTAATTAAAGATTCAGAGACTGGGTAAAAATAATATTTAGTGATGAAAGTCAATTTTGTATTTCTGGTAACCAAAGTAGTCCCTTAGTAAGACGACGCACTCATGCCGAGTTCAGCCCTCAGTGTCTGAAGCCCTCAGTGAAGCAGCCGACGAAAGTGATAATATGGGTCTGTAATGTCTTCTTGTGGTGTTGGAAGACATAACATTGTGAGTTTAACAGTGAAATCCACGGCTTACATTGAAATACAACAAAATTACCTGCTACCAACAACCGGTGATCCTTTTAACCCCTCGATCGGTAAATTAATCCCCCCCTTGATCAGTTAATTTTTAAGAAAACGGTCACAAAAGTGTCTATTTTTTTATCCCCGAAAATTATGTAAAAATATGTGCATGAACAATATATATATTCATTTTAAATGTTTGGTTTGTTTTTATTTTGAAATTTTAAACATTCCAGCCCGGAAATGTCACGGGGCGAGAAATGGAGAGCGAAACCTCAGCCCGTCGTTTTCACGGGAGCGAGAGGGAAGGGGTTAAGGATCAGTTATAGATTTTTCAGGACGATAATGCTCCATTCACTAAGTAGAGGTAGTCAAAAAATGGCTTGAAGAGAAGACTTTGAGGTAAGTCTGAACCGGCCAGGCTTGTCTCCGGACCTAAATCCGATAGAATACCTATGAAATAAAATCAGTTATGATATTTTAAAGCAAAAAATCTTCAAACGAAGGTGAGTCAATTGAAGCTTTATATTTTCTTTCAACTATGTTACCACGAAAAAGTTCTTGTTTATTTGGTGCATTTCATGTCGAAAAGGTGTAGAGCCGTAAAAAAACATGTAATTTTCAATGCACACATAAAACGTAGATTATTTCTAAATTTTTGAGTTACGCTACAACGGTGTTATTCTATGTTATTCCTTTTCATTATGGTTATTCTATATTGCGTTATTCTGCACATACTACACCTTATGTTTAGGTAGCTGTACCACAAAAAATTATTGTGGCTTTAAAAGGCTAGTAACAGATTTGAAATCAGAATGAAAATATACATTAAAATTAATAACAATAGTTAAGATAGTATGTAGGGTCAGTTGGGGTAATTGTAAACGCTTTTTCAATGTTTTAACTTTTGATCCTTCCCTACCTCTTGAATGAATTCAGAGATAAAACTGTGAGCATTGTAGAAACTACTGTACTTCTTGTGAGTAAATGTGTACAAAAATTTTGACTTTATGACTATTTGTTAGCGAATGAGCTCGTGTTTACAATTACCCCAGAGAACCGGGGTAATTGTAAACAGTGATTTATTTTCGAATAAGGTTGATGCAAATGGAAAATTGTTTCATACGCAGGATGATTGAAGGCTTAAGAAGTTCCGGAGTAATAATTCTCAATCTGCGGCCAACAGGCCACATGTGGTCCGTTGAGTTATGTTATGAGTCCGCTGAGGTCATTTAACGAGAAATATCTTGCCAAAAATCAAGTAATGTGACAAGATTATGTAAAATTTGACCCGCAGTGGATCAGTCGGTTAAGCTTGGATCCCACAAAACACCGAAAGTGAAGGCCGTGGTCAACGCTTGAGAAGGTGACAACCTCCCGCTACTGATTACTCTGAGACCGAGTGCGCTAAAGGGAGCTGTGCGCGTAAAATACATCGTTGCTTCAAATGTCTACTAAGTTAGAAATAATTTCCGCTTAGGGCTAGGGACCATCCTAGGTGACGATCTCTCATCTGGGAGCTGGTTCAAAATCATTAAGCCCCTCTGAGCCAAGTGTACTTCATTCTAGCGGACCTCATTAATAATCAGTAGGAGCTTCCTTAATTCATGGTCGCCCTGCAAGGGGGGCTTGGATTTCCAAGTGGCATTAGCAACAACAACAACAGTTATGTAAAATAGACACAAAAGTGTAATTTACATCAAAATATAATACTTATTGTCCCCCCAAAATATTGGAAATGTAATAAATTTAAGTGTCTACAATTACCCCAGAGTACGAAATATATGGGGTAATTGTAAACACCTAACTTGCACATGAAAAATAACAGGGAGGATCAAATTCATAACTTAAATGCTTTTAGCAGCATTCCATATGACAAATAAAAATGGTTGAAACCGCTTACATCGCTATTGTAGATGAGCTGGAGAGGAAAATGTAAGATCACTAAATTTTGTTAAACAACTTTTTTCACTGTGCCATTTTCAAACAATAGTGACGCCTCCACAGTTGTTTCGAAACTTAAGAAACTGTTTCAATGTCTTCCCTATGCTGCCAGTTTATCACTCACAAGCAGTTAGGTTTTCAAAACCACCGCAAATGTAGTTATGAAGCCTGTTTACAATTACCCCATGTTTACAATTAACCCAACTGACCCTAATTTTATACCGAAAAATTACGTCAAACCCTATATTAGACAAACAAATGATGGTATTCAGGACTTTTTTCCACTACTGTATGCCTTGTTCCGATTTTCCCATTGTACCACAGACGCGTGTAGGTACTATTGGTCCATGCATTAAATCATTGTGTGCTGTGATTTATTGCCTGGACCAACAGTAGGACTAACATGCTTTTTACAGTCCGATTAGTATTCATCTGTCTGTTGGATTTGCCTGAGTCTATTCTCATTATAATCACTTTTCTCTTTCGGATCGCTCCGCGAGTTCGGGCTCGCTCATTACAAACTGAGCTATTTTAAAGTAGCTTTATGGAAAGAATCGGTTCTCTGTGAGAAATAACGTTCTATATTGCACTCAACTCTTTGGAATACATAGAATTTACAGTGCATTTTGATGTACATAGATTTTAGTGTCAGAAGCTTGGCGTGATTCGGAATATTGTCGATGCATGAAAAAGAATGGCTTCTATTTAAAACAATTCAGGGAATTAGCTTTGTTATCATCTGATTCTGCGATGTTCTTTGCTGAATCTTGGCGAGCTTACTGTTAACTGGTAAGTACCTCAAGTTCATTACGTTTCGACCGCTTCGTTAAACTAAAATGATTACAAAGATTTCTTTTTACATATTTTAATATTTTGTTGAGTTTTAATGAGCAAACACACATCAAAGAAAAGTATGCCATTGGCAAGTGAACACCGCTGATGCGATCTCGATTCTGATTGGCTGCTGTCCGTTACGATTTCATTGGTTCCTTTCGACACCATCATTAGACTGGTACATATATAGACAAGTATTCATATGTATAGATAAGTTTAGATACTTTTGTACAATTATCTTTTACACTTAACTCGGAGATCAAATGAAAGGAATGAGGGAAAACAGGCTTTCATTCATAAGGTTCAAATCTTTTCACCGCTTATAAATAATTTATGATCGACTTATCAGAAAAGAAGAAATCGAAGTCGAATAAAAAAAAAAATAATAAAAAAAAACTTGATTTTAATCTTGCTTTGTTACAGCAATTTAATTACGTTTTCAGAAGAGGAAGGTATTTATCGGTTGAATTTTGAATTTTAACTTATTAAATATATTTTTATGCTGTAGCAAGGCTTTTAAAGTTCGTAGTATTTCCTTTTAATCAAACATAATAAATCTTAAACAAAGCTTTCGCTTACATATGGAAACATTAATTATTCTAGTTTAATTAAATTTTTCGCGTTGCTCCTTGACGTAAAAAATGTAAATTATTGTGACAAATTACTTCTGATTAGAAATTGTCTTTTTTTTCCTAGCTCCGAATATTTTTGACATGCATTTTGATTAAAAGATCTTTTCTTTTTTGAATTTAATAAAAACTAAATCATTATACGTAATTCATTTTGTTTTGAACAAAACATTTTTTCTGTTTAATTATTTTCTTCGCTTATTTGATTAGATACGAATTTCAAAGTCTTAACAAACTACCTCTTAGAGAAAGAAATGTCATTTAACGTCTTAAAAACTGCTGTATGTTCCTCTTAAAGAATAGTTTTTCTTTTTTTTTTCTTATCCTGAATCTAACTAATTTTCTTCATGATTAAAAAAGATCAAAATAATGCTTTACTGATTATCTCTCCGTTTTCTGTCCCATTATAAGACCATAAAAAAAAAATCTTCATTATTTGATTAGTTCTTTTAATTCTTTTTCTGATAGAGATGATTTCTTTTTTAAATAACTGATGGTGCTTTTTATTAGAAAATGGAATTATTTGAGTTCTACTTAGTGCTTATTAAATTTAAATCTCCAAGAAAATATTTTTGTCAAACATATTTTGGAGTTTTTGAATTTATATACTATATTGTGCCAGAAAGAATTTACGCTCGCTTGGCAATAGATTAAATCTTTTAATTTTTTTAATGATAAAAAATTGATGGAAACCACAGTTAAATGTTAATGCAGTATTTTAAATAATTTTTTTTTCAAAACTAGATAACCAACTTATTTTCTTCGTAACGTAATTTATGAAAATAGGTCACAAAAAGTGCTCGTACCAATACCAAAAGCTTTTTTTTTTTTTTTGTATTTACTCGAATTTTTACTTTGTGCTATTAGTTTCAATCATTTATAATATGCTGATCCTTTCCAATTAATTAATGTCCGTATAAATTATAGATAATAAAACTCTTTGTGTCAAATTTCAACTTTTATGTCTCTTGACCAATAAGTATCTCAGAGAACTTCTAAATGGTAAATTAGAGTAAAATAGATTAAAAATAAACAATAGTAGATTAGTAAAAATTTTATACTTGCATTTTGACTGATAAAACACTAACTTTTTGAACGCCTCGCATTTACGACAAATCGACATTAAAATGATTTAATGAATTAATTTCTATTCTTAATCAAATATGTGCTAAAAATTATGCTAAACCTCTGGTTTTATACGACTTTGGACAGACTATTGCTTAGAAATAAAATTTCACGTTAAATTAAAGCACAAATGAGCATTAAAACGCAGACATATGTTTCGGGATTGCTTGGAATCCCCTTTTCAATGCGACAGGGAGCTTCTAGATGCAAAACATCCAAATGAAGCTTCATTTGGATGTTTTGCATCTAGAAGCTCCCTGTCGCATTGAAAAGGGGATTCCAAGCAATCCCGAAACATATGTCTGCGTTTTAATGCTCATTTGGGCTTTAATTTAACGTGAAATTTTATTTCTATTACTTTGCACAAAGTTTAATCATTACTAGACTATTGCTTGTTTAATTAAAAAAAAAAAAAAACTTTCTACGTCTCATTGTATGATGCTAAAACATGCATACTCTTTCTGTGCGTAAGGATCTATTCTGTTAGTAAATTCATTCGCTTTATAGTTTTGTAACTCTTATAAAATGTGCAACTTTTTCATTTGTACAGAAAACTAAGTAACAGCGTGTGTTTGATCAAATTATAAATCTAGCTTTTTTTTCTCTCCGACGGGGCTGCATACGGTACTAACCTTTTTGCAGGCCTAGTGCATTCCCCCAAAATCGACATCCATCCTTTCGAGTAGCACCACTATCGGCGGACGCCATTACTACTATCAGAATTTTGACGCTCAGTTTCCCCTAGATGGCGGCACCTGAGCTCTGATGCAGATTGCACTAGGAATTTAATTTAGCCTAGAGCAGCCAAGCCAAATGTCTACTCAAGGGATCTTTTTCATGCCGCATAACCATACGACATGGGCGAAGACGACTTTCTGCATCTGGAAAACCCACCGCCTCGGGCCACTTTTGAACCTGCGAACTTGGGCGTACGAGGTCTGCGCCTTACCACTGCGCCACCCTGTCGACTAAATCTCGTGCTTACATTCTATGTCACTGAAAAAACCTCAAGTGTAATGAAAATCAGTCAGGTAACGCAAAATAATTACACAAATTGTCGTGGCTGAAGCTCACACGTCTAAAGCTGACGGTAAAGGAAACGTGGCTCTAGCTTACATAGACCAGTATCCCATCCGAAGGAGGGTGAAAACGAGGAAGATGAATTATTTTCCACATTTTGTATAACATTTTAGACAAATGGGGATATTTTAAATAAAATAAATGATAATTTTGTTGAGACTTATATGATTAACTTTCCCTTACGCTTTTATCTCAGGCTTGGGATTGGGCAGTGTCAGTTAAGACATAGGCTGTTTAAAAGTTGCAGGAAATTTGCCCTTTGTCTGTCTTTCTTTTTAACTGACTTCACAAATTAAGGAGGTTATACATTCATACTGTATGTATGTTATTTTTGGTTTGTTTGTCCACTCATAACTTCTCACCGGATGAACCGATTTTCATGATTCTTTTTTTAATGTGTCGAGGGTAGTTTCCATAGGTCTCCGTACCTTTGTTTGTCCCTATTCAATAATTTAAAAAAAATATGGGCAGAAATGTGCTTTTTTTTTTGGTTTTTCATCCATAACCTTTTACAAAATGAACAGATTTTGATGATATTTTCTTTAATCGATAGAGGGTCATCTAACTCTAATACCGCACATCAATTTGACTACTTTTGTTTTTTTCGAAAAAACGTTATGGTGTAATAAGTACTTCTTTTTATTTTAATTGGAAAGGTTTGCCTTGATTTTCCTTTGTTGGGAAAATTGTTAATAAAGATGAATTTCATTGTTAAAAAGTAGTTTGTTTCCATTAAGCTGTAATATTAAAAGCAGTTATAACAAGAGTTTGACTGCAGGCTCCTCTGAAGAAAAAAAGAAATCCAATCAGTTTGTTTGCTCTAGTGACCTTTTAAAATCGGTTTCAAAACGGAATTTATCATACAAACGATTAGTTTATAGTGCCATTCCCTCAAAGAGGGTTTCTATTTTGATATGGATTTTTTAAAAATAGAGTGTTTATATAAAAATGTGTTTACACTAAAAAGAATAAAAGAAAATAAAAGAACCTATTTCAAATTATAATTACGTTGAAAAGTGAAAAAAAGATTAATTCTATAAACAAAACTGATACGACTTTTAAACAAGTTTTGAAGTCGGTGCAAAATTATGACAGTCGAATTATTATTACACCGTGCGTTATTTTACATTGAAACTGTTGCAAATTCTAGGCCATTTATATTTGTAATTCATTCATGCTTACAAAAGTAACCATGAATCAAAATCTATCATAATTTTGCACCGACTTCAAAAATTATGTTTAAAAAGTCGTATCGGTGTTGTTTAAAGAATTAATTTATTTTTCACTTTTCAATGCAATTTATAATTTGAAGTAGGTTCTATTTTTTCCTAAAATTATTTTTATTTTTAAACCCAGAAAGCTTTATCTTGTTGTTTGGTAATGCTCTATGGGTCTTAAAAAATTGCACATTTACTTCAATCTCTTAAAACTTCTGATTAATATCTTTTTAAAGTAAAAATTCCAAACTTTCCTAAATTTGGGCCCTCGACATTTGACTGTAATAAAATAATGTGCCATATTTTTTACGTTAATGCCATAATTTTAAATATCTATAATCCACAATTTTGCCTTTGAAGATTGGAAACACTGAAATGTGCTAAAATATATCCGTTGCTGCATCTCGCTTTTTTTTCCTTTTACGGGAGTAGATTTTAAGGTTTTTTTTTCTGAGCTTTTTTTTAAAGGTTTACTTACCTGCATATAAAAAAATCACATCTTTATATTTACAATATCTTTAAATCTAGGCGCTAAGCAGCATTCATCAACTTCTTCGACGCACTTTTTCTGCAATGGAAAGTGGTTCTTTGCGCCCCTGAAACATTTGCGTGCAATAACGTTCCTTTGGAGGTTACTGCGCAAGTCGGAATCTCAAAACCTTTTCTGCATGTACTGCTTGTTCTCAAAGCCGCGACTAACAGTCGGGAATGATTCCATTTGTCGAAGGGGTAATAGGGTGAGAAGAGTTTGGGAAATATTACTTTGGCTAACTATTTTTTTTTTCGACGTTGAATTATGCCATTTCTCATTTGAATATTTAGCGCAAAAAGAAAAGAAAAAGAACGCAGCTAGTTTGTTATTCTGCGCAAAAGGTAAACCTATCCTCCTCTTTATTCCTTCTATTACCCCTATTTCGATGATATTGAAACAGTCCTGAAGCATGCGTAAAACGAAAGAAGGTTTCGGCTTAGAAAAACGGACAGTAAAATGGGTTTCTTATAATTCCAAAGCACTTGCATACAGAAGTTTATGTGTGTTATTGATGTTGTCTATTTATTTGTTCTTCACGAAAGAAACGATTTATTTCAAAACGGAAATTTGGTTTGACTCTGAAAAAGAACGTTTATTAAATGAATTCAGTGACATTATAAAAAAAAAAAAGCAAATTGAATTTTCTTTAATTTGTGTGTTACTGCTCTTGGAGAAGTAGTTGTCACGTGTATATGGGACTAAGGAGGAACATCGTTCAGAACCACTGTTTTGAGACCTGTAGTTATACTCCTTTCAATGTATTGCTGCCGTTTAGAGAGCAAAAATAATTTCAGGACAAATATTTGTTTATGTGATAGATGCTTCTAGTTTCACTCTGAGTATATTGAGGACATAGATTCCCTTATACTTACGATTTTTTGTCTCAATGCCTTACATGTATTAAAAATAATTAAAAGGTTATCCAGAAAAGAGAAAAATTAGAAGTATAAGAAATAAAAAACTCACATTTTGTCACGAGATTATGTTATAACATTTAAATCTAGTTGATTTAACACTTTATTAAGGTGGCAAAGAAAGCATCTCTTTTTTTAGACATAAATGGAAAAAAAATAATGTGCAAATATTTTATTGAATTTTTTTATTATATTTTAATGTGCATATATTTTCTGAAGAGACAATTAGGAATTCTGACAAAAATTCATGTCACAAAAATAATCTATATATGTATTTCACTTAACGTGGACCAGTTACGATTAAATTTTGCGGAACGATACGATACTGACAACATGCAAAAAACAAACTTATGGTTAAACGATATTTAAAAATTTATTTAATGATGAGTATAGAAAAGTAACATACTATTTGTATTTATTATCGTAACTTATGAGGACTTTAACAAATTAATTTTTATTTCGTAAAAAGTATTTCCATTCGTAACTCAATTTTTATTTCCCGATTCTGTGGAGTGGCAACACCTTAAATTGTTTATATCGAGCGATCATTCTCATGTTTATATCTAGCGATATTTTCATAAGCTTTTCGAATTTCAAAGCACTTTTTGGAAATTTGGCAATTAAGCATATTAAATTCATATGCTTAATTTCCGATTCTTTGGCGTGGCAACGCAAAAAAAAATTAATTACAATTTTTTGTGCGTTAAAATATTATTAAAAAAATAAACAGATGATGTAAGTGTGATTTGGCTTTTGATTTCTTCTGCAGCAGTTTTGAATCCTTGGTTCAGATTTAGATTTCAAGAGACTATTATTATCGGGTTTTAAGCAGCTCTGGACCAAACGGTTGGTACTCTTTTTTTTATCAGTGTACCCAGGAAGGGCCATAGATCTCAACCTTTTTAGTAATTCTTGGTCTGTGGTAAGGGATACCGCCGTGTGAAGCACCCCAGCCATAGTCACCAAAGCCATGTCCTAATCCTAAAAAGCCATAACCTAAGCCGCCATAGCCATGTCCAAATCCTCCGTAGCCTCCACCGTGTCCGAATCCTCCGTAACCAACACCGTGTCCAAATCCTCCGTAACCTCCATAAGGTCCAAATCCTCCGTGGCCTCCATAAGGTCCAAATCCTCTGTAGCCAGGTCCAAATCCTCTGTAGCCATGCCCAAATCCTCCGTAGCCTCCATAAGGTCCAAATCCTCCGTAGCCATGTCCAAATTTTCCTAAGCCGCTATAGCCATGTCCAAATCCTCCGTAGCCTCCACCAGGTCCATATCCTCCGTAACCATGTCCAAATCCCCCAAAGCCAAATCCTGGAGCCGACATTGCAACGCTCACACAAAAGAGGGTGAAAGCAGCGAAAAGGAACATCTGCAATAAAATGAAAGAGTTTAAGCACACGTACCAGAAAGAAGAAGCATTTTTATTTTGTATTGCATTTTACTTTATAACCAAACACTTTTCTTAAAAATCACAGTATAATTTTCGTGTCATTCCTTGACTGTTTCAAACTTTTTTGACTCGCGGAACCTTTAGAACTACATTAGTTTTCCGAAGAACTCCGTCCCACTTTAGAAAAATCAATCTTAAAATAATATTTAAAGCAAAAAGTAAGGGATATTTTATGCAATGACATTTAAAGAAGAGTGTTTCATTTCTTACTAGCTGACATGCACGGCGTTGCGCGGGATAATATTGCATCATTCGTGAGCCAAGCGACACATGTCCGAAATTCTGTTGTAAATACATATATAAGGAAAATTTTTCTTAAATAATCCAAGTAGAAGATAGGCAACAGCCCTTAATAATCCCAGTTAAGCAGTAAAACTCGTCAAAAATCACTATTGCATTAAAAACAACAGAATCGAAAAATTCATTTTAAGCCAAAAATAAAATCTACATTAAAATGCCAACAGCAGCTCATTAAAACTGCCTTTAGAGTAAGTGCAACAGTACCTAAAATGGATATAGGCATCAGGATGATTGTTCCAAAATGATATCAAAAATCCTTAAAAATCGCAATTACAATACAGACACATCTAAAAAATTTCCATCAGAATAAGAGCAGTATTATCTTTAAAAATGCTCATCAGATGAAGAACAACGGTCCCTAAATACTTTTGCTACAATTAAGAAAACATTCTTTAAACACCCCCCCCTCCCCATTTGAATAAAGAAAACTATTCCTAAAAATTGCTAATAGAATAAGGACATTTGTGCCAAAAAATCTCCATTATAATAAAGACGTTAGTGACTAAAAATACCCATTATACTACAGACCTTTAAAAACCGCAATTCCTAAAATTACCAACAATTCATATTAATTTCCCCGTCAAAATAAGGACACCAGTTCCTAAAAATCTCGCTTGCAGAAACGTCAAAACATTTCCTGAAAATTCAATTGAATAGCGCTTTTATTAAATTCGGATTAAAACGGAAGAAAGAAAAGCAATATTTCCAAAGGCAAATAAAATTGCACATTTAAGTTAGAAAATGTTCAGTACTGAACCAATGCTGACGTGTGTAATTTAAGTTGACAGAAAAAAAAACAACAAAATTCTGTCCAAATGACGCCAAATATACAGTACAAAAATCAAATAAATGTTAGAAAATAAATCACTTGAGTAAAATATGGAATCAATTACGGCCGCTATGTAAAAAAGTTAAAATGAAGCAGAAGAGCGCCAAATTGCACTATAGTAATGAAAGCATAACGCAAATGCGCCATGATTCTATAGTGAAAATCACGTATTGAATTAAATGAATTCAACCTTCCAACCTAGTTTTTATCAAAGTAAATATTAAACCGCCAAAAAAAAAAAAAAAAAGAGAAGAATCAACCTCAAGGTACAATAACTGAAAATCGTCTGCAGTTAATAAACCACAAAATATGCATAAAAATGAAATGCATTTTTAGCCTACTTTCCCGTAAAAGTAAAAAAAAAAAAATAATAAAGCATGGAAGAAGGCTTAATGTATCGTGAAAATATCGTTAAAAATCAAGAAAAGTCAAAAATAAGTGAAGTAATTAAATAAAGATTGAAAAATAAAAAATTTGAAAGTAGGGTATAGAGATGGGGAAAAAGTGTGTCTGTCGGTCTGTCTGTCTGTCGGTCTGTCCCCCCCTAATAACTTTTAAACGAATTGTCCGATTGGAAAAATTCTTTTTGCATTCGAAAGATGATTTGAACAATTTTTTGTTCAATTTTGAACAGTTCAAAAAATTTTAACATTAGCGCCTATGGACAAAATTGAAGCAAATTCTGTAAACTCTGGGCACAAGAGCCAAGTTCCTATTGCAAGCTTATTGAAAGGAGTTCTCGGCGTGAAATATTGATTTGAACAGTTTTTGTTCATTTTTGAACAGTTCAAAAAATTAACACAGAGCTTACGGGGAAATTTCAACCCTATATAAATCCTGATCTAACGGACCGATTTGCTTGGAACAAACTTTATCGGAAAGCTCTTATAACGTAGAACATGTAGAAATAGAAAGTTTATCCAGAACTTACGAGCCTATTTTGCTATGAAATTTTTTGATCGGGATTTTCAAGGATATTTCTCAGCGACTCAATGAGTGAAATAATGAATGAATGAATAAATGAAAGAGTGAAAGAATAAATCAATGAATAAATGAATGAGGAAAAGAATGAATGAATAAATTATTGAATAAATGAAAATATAAATAAATGAGTGAATAAATACATGAATGCGTAAATGAATGAATAAACACTTGAATGAGGTAACGAATGAATGAATAAATGCATGGCTGAATAAATGAAAGAATGAATGAGTGAGTGAATGAATATGTATTATCCGTTGAAAAAGGTATATTTTCAATAATTAGAACTAAAGATAAATAAGAAAGAGAGAGAAAGATATAGCTAGATTATAAATTTGAATTTGGTGTATACGGGAAAGTAGGCTCGTATAGTTCTAGACGGAACTTCTTGTTAGAATTTGTTTCGTTGATGAAAGGGACACTCTGCCATAAGAAATATTATGTTTCTTGAAATTGTTGAACTGGTCCATAATTTGAAATCGCCAAAAAAGAAACAAGAAGCAACCTCATTATAAAGTATTTAAAAATCGTCTGCATACACAAAATATGCATAAAAATGAAATAAATTTTTCGAATTTGTTTCACTGATAAAACAGCATCAATAAAGATAAAACAGCATTTTTTCAATCTTACGTTAACAAAAATAATCTAGCTGGCGACAAAAGTACTACTTATTTTGGCGAAAACACGCTAATTGAGCATATAAAGTCAGAGGTAAGCCTCGCTTTAAAATTTGAAGACAGCTTAAAAGGAATATTGTGCATGCTCTATTTGTCCTACGAACTGCCAAAAAAATCACCTTGTACAGTTTTTTACGGGCATTCATATGCCTCACAAATTGAAAACGTGGGGCGTTTCTTCGATGAGATAAACCCAAAATCAGCGTTTTGCTTAAACTTGAAATAAAAAAAGAACAAAATCGAATTTTTTTGGAAAAACGCTTCGAGGTGCACGGGGACCTGACTCAAGGTATCTGTAACCAAAATTTCGTACTTCTGGACCCTTCCATCTCGCCAGGAGGCGAGCGACAGACACACACACACAAACACACAAACTGATACACAAACTGTTGGTTTTATTTATATAGATTAAAAATTTTAACATTTACTTGTGATTCAAGTGTCACTTACGCTTACATTAAATTTGGTGATGGGATGTGTTTCTAGTTTTTTGACGCAGACTGCAGAAGTCTGGTCTTACTAATGTTATCTGCAACCTCACGCAATTCTTACGGAAATTTTTAACAGTGTAATGTTAGTAGAAAGCCGTAGCCCGTTAAACTTTGCCATTAAATACTGATGCATAAAAGTAAAACTTTACGTGCTAGAGAAAATAATTCTTAACATTTTTGTTTTAAATTACATTTCATAACTTTCACGTGACGTTTCAGGGCATTTTTCTCAATCAACTCGCTGTTTTCGAACTTCTTGAGGAAAATTTTACTCAGTTTTACTCTGTTTTGGAACTTTAAAATATAAATGTTGCCCTAATTGACTTTTTTCAGAATGGTTCCCCAGGGCAGGGGATCCCAAACTATGGTGCGCGAAGCCTCTCCAGATGGTACGCGTGCAGGCAAAAAAAAAAAAAAAAAAAAAGGGGGAGGTTAAAACAGAAACTTAGGATTGAAGATCGAAAATATTCGAGCTGTACACAAAGTTAATTTATTATTTTGGGAGAATGTTGGCCCAAAGTTAAAAATGAATTCCCGTTATTGTCAAGAAAAGAAATTGGACCTAAATATGAGGTTAAAACTAACTTCTACAGAACGAGTTATTACCTCGCTTGTATTTGCCAAGCAGCACCAACCTTCTCATTAATTTTTTTTTTTTTTTTTACATGATAGGTATTTTGCACTTAAAGACTTATTTCGAATACTGTTTTGAAAGTTCGTATTAAAAATATATTTTATATATTTCATTTATTTTATTTTATACATACATCTTCATTTTAATAAACGCTTTTCTCTGCATTAACTATAAAAAATAGTGCGATTGAAATGACCTAGTCGTCGTAGAATTTTTCTACAATCTATTACCGTTCTATTTTATATAATAAAGTTATATTAGCAGTGGTACTCAAATGGTTTGCTAGAAGAATGGTGATACGCGAAAAAAATAAGAACACTGGGAACTACTGCTCTAGGGAATCCCCAAAAAACAGAAAGGAATGACATTTGATCCACGGGATAAAAAACTTTGAGAACATATGCTCTAAACGATTTTCTAAATTTAATTTTTTTTAAATTTATTTTTAGTAATAAGTAAGCAATTTAATACGCAATGTCACTAAAATATGCGTTATTTCTTAAGCCCAAATTATTTTCGTTCTGGTATAAAATTCCTATTACATCATAATATTGCAAATTTTTCGTTAAGAATACTTTTCTACGTTTTAACTTTTTAAATATACCGTAGCCCCTCGTTATATCGCGCTTGTCGGGGGACAGCAAAAAAGCGCGATATATCCGAATGCGCGATATAACCGATGCCGTCAGAGCTCAACCTTAAAATTTTGGGAGACATAGAAAAAGCGCGATATATCCGACTGAACGATATAACGAGAGGTTACTGTATAACAATTCTAATAAATAACTAAAGACTGTTGAAAATTCATAATTACCATTTTTGTAGTGGAATGCATGTTTTCTTACTACGAAGCAAATGCAATGCAACAACCGCTGAAGGCAACTGTGGCCGAATCCGACTCTTATTTTAAAAGTTTGTTCTTTTATAGTGATTTCAGAAAACTGAAATTACTTCTTCCATTTTACGTCATTCATAATGTCAGATCTTCTTCCGCAATTAAAAAATACAGGCCACACTTCACAGCCTTAAATGAATTTCTGAGAACGACAATTAAAAATTAAATATGGTAAAGTAATTAATCTTTTTTATTTCTTACAAAAAATGTTATTATTTTGAAATTCATAATTTTAAAATGAAGTAAACACATCACATCAAGAGTATGATTTTCTAGAAATATCAGTTATAAATGAGGAAAATTTGCACTTAACAATTAAATGAACACTAAAATCTTTTTTTATTCCGAGATTCTTAATGGACTGTCTAATATGTCTGTCTACCCTCGTTCATTAAAAGAACAATAGGAGTCAGGCTAAAGTTATTGTTTCATTTTTTGATTTGAGGATTTCTTTTTCTTTTTGTTAATTTTGAACAATTGAAAAATACTTATATTGAATTGGCTGTGTAAATTCAAATCCTATATAATGCCAGGTCCAACAGGGGATGTTTTGATTAAACTTGATTAGAAACTGTTTGATGTTGAACAGAATAGATGTGTAGAAAAAAATGAATTTTTAATTTAAATATTTTTAAGGCCATTTTTGAACAATTCAAATTTAAAAAATACCTCCTTATAGGAGCAAATAAAGTTTCAGTTTCTAAAAAACAATCTCACTAGAAATCATATTTTTAAACTGAAAATTTTGTTAATTGTAGAAATTCTGAGCATGGTTTTAGTTTTTAGATATCAGGGGTAAAAACAAATACTGAATAACAAGAAGTTCCGTCTAGAACTAAACGAGCTTACTTTCCCGTATAACTTAATCGCCAAATCTTGTCAATTTTCTTATTATATTTTGCGTATTTTCTCACAGAAACACATCCTACACTGACGTCTGCATTATTTTGAAATAAAGCATACCAATATAATATACTTCAAGCATAGAGCTTAATAAAACATATTACGAGAGGTCATTCCTTATAAATGAAAAGAAAGTTACACAATAATGAGAGCTTATAATATAGTACTGCCAAAACTGAATAAATAAATAAATAAATAAAAATAGTAATAATAATTGACAAAAATTTAAAGTTTTATGAAACAACTTTTTAGTATACAAGTGTTATTAATTTTATTTGACTAGGCTTATTTCTAAATTAAAACTAACATTTTAATAATATGATGACAAATAAAAATCAACCAATACTTATAGCTCCATCATTGACATTAATTTTCAAACTATTCCGAAAATATGAAATATGATATTTTTAATTAGTTTTTTTTGCATAAATAACTTCATTTCAAAATGATAATTTTTTCATTTCTTGTTTCTCTTGCTCGAGTAAAGCAATGTATGCCATCAATGACAAAAGATTTGGAGCGCATTAGAGTAAAGATGTATAACACGTAAAAGGGCAGCTACTAATTGCACGAAAAAGCTCAAAGAAAGTTTCTGTCAAAGATAAGAAACGGCTCAGAAAATTAACTGTCAGCTTAGAAAATACACTGGCGTCTATTTATTTTCTTTTTCCCACTAATGAATTCCTTCTTCATCTCCTTTTCAATACGAGCTACGCTACACGAAACGAATAAAAATTTAAAATGGCTGATGTCTTTTTAATGAACCTGGAGTTTATTTCAATGAAATGTTAGCTTTGCAAGGATTTTTGAAAAGATTTAATAGCAATATTGTTGTTTTGAAAGTTATTTCTAAACTATTTCAATATTTATTTAGATTAGTATTGAAGGATGATATGAATATGAGTTCGTTGAAATGTCATGGCATTGGATTTTCGAACAAGAGAAATTTCAGTCATTTTGTTTTAGAATTTTATTTGTTTGATTTTTAATAATTTGGATTATCAGAAATTTTATTACCAACAAAATTTTTAAAATACTAGTGTAATTCGAAGATAATAACAAAAATGGAAGAAAATAGGTATTTTTTTCTCTTTTGGAAGTTTTCATATCCAAAGCAGGAATCGAAATTCTCTGACTAGGAAATCAATGTGGAAATCGAAGCACGGAGAAAGAATGCAAGAGAAAGACTATTTAAAAATCGATGTAAGAAAAGAGAAGAAGAATAAAAAACTGAGAATTTTTCTCAGCTTTCTTCCGCACATTTTTGCATTAAAGAGCATTTTAAATTTCTTGTTGAAAACAAAAAAGTGTTCATAATATGCGGCGAGGAGATTTAAGAAGACAGGCAATATTTGAATGACAAAATAAAATGCATGAGAATGAAATCTGAAAGTAAAAAAAAAAGTTTCTGACAAACAAAATGTTTTTAAAATCACGCATTGGAGTTAAATTTTTGCTTCTCTGATCTTTTAAAATCATTTTCTTGGGTTTGTTTTTTCATTCTTCTTTTTTCGTCAGTGCAAATGGAATTATTACAAATCGATCGTTTAAAGGAAATTGTTTAAATAGAATTGTTTAAATGAGAGGATGAAACAAGACAAGAAAATATGTCAATTGAGTGTGGTAGAAGAGAATCGTTTAAATGAAAATGTTAGAAGACAATCCTTTGAGTGAAAATGTAAGAAGACCTCTATGCAAGGGTAATAAGACAATCACTTAAATGAAAATGTCAGAAGAGAAAAATTTTAATTTAAATATCAGAAAAAAATAATTTAAATTAAAATTCCAAAAGAGAATTATTTTAATTAAAATATATGAAAAGAGCATTTTAAAGTATAGAATATAAAATAATGTAAGAAATATGAAAAGTGTGGTTCTGAGGTGAAACACCAAAAGCCACAAAATTCAACTTTATCCGTGGTCATTAGGTATCTTTTGTCAATGCGGTTAAGCATTGAGTCGAGAGGATCACGGAATCAAAACCCACCGTAACTATCTCACGCACCTACACATCGCCCTCAACATTTATTAATGTAAGCCACAGTTCTAAAAAATTAGAAGAACGCCAATCGCAGTGCAAAGATAACAACAATAAACAATTTCCATAACTAAAGTTGAAAAAAAAAAGAGACAATAGCATAGAAAAAAGTAAAGCTTATGGGATTTAATCACTTTTTTGATTGGATGTTGTTAACAATGTTTGTTTTTTCTCACATTCCCTATACAATGAGATATTACGTTGATGAAATATTATTATATTTGATACGTTAAGATAATTTTGAATATTTGTGTATTTTATTACGTGAAATTTAAACTTTGCATTCTACTAGTCTTAGTGTTTACGTATGGCTAATAAGTATAGTACCTATTAAATACTTCGTGTTGAATAAACTGAGTTTGAGTTACAATTTTATATACATATTAAAAAAAAAACAAACAAATCCGGAATGTTAACCTAGTTACAAAAGAAATATCGACTCAGAAGTAAACATACAGGATTATGGACTTTACTCTGCACTACAGGAAGGCTAAGTGTGCAAGGTCTACAGACGCTAGTCTTTTAAAGGCATTTCAGCGTTAATGTGGAAAAAAAGTCTTTGTTTATTCTTTAATTTTTATTATTATATGCTTTTCTTTAACTCGTCTGTCTATGTAATTATTAACATTTTTCATAATGATTGATAATGCATAAAATGACGCGTAACAGAAGTAATGTTTAGCTTTAATTTCGTACATGGTGAGAGGGGTTAAATGCAAACTTTAATATTGTCCAATGTACGCCAATACGTCTGCCATGCTTACATAAGATAAATTTTGAATTTCTAACAAATGGTTCAGTCGAAGTTTATTGATAAAAAACATTCGAAATTGCTTACCACTCGGTTTTTAAGAGCACGTTACTTTCCACTCACTGTTTCAGGCTGTCCTGAAGACCAAATTTTCTATTGCGAGGGCTCCAAACACCGTAACGATGTCTAGAACATGCACATATGTCGTCAGGGAGGTCTATGCTGTTGAGATCGCACGTGACGTGCGGTTAAAAGCTAAGCCCTTACATACAAATACATTCTAGACATTTTTTCGACAATGTTGAGAGGTAATTGAGTAGTTTAACTTAACTACATTCTTTTAAGTTATTAATTTTACTCTTGTTCGAATGTTTACGTTTCATCTTGAAGTGTAACACTACATGCTAAAATGTTCAAATTGAGTCTGGTTTTTACAGCTCTATTTTAATTCAAAATATGGTGGTTTTTTCATTTGAACTAAGCAATAACTTTCTACTTTTCGTATTTCGGGGAGGGGGGACCCCAGAAATCAATTACATTTCTGATTGAACTGTTCTCTTTTGCTCTGGAAGCAAAATTCAGCTTCTTAGAACGGCGCCGTGAATTGTCGTTAGGGTTTACGTCACTATTCTTAGTTTTTGAGCGACGAGTTAAAGTTTTACTGCAATTGAAAGTTAATGATATTTAGATGTCTTCCAGAGAACACTCATCAGAAGCAAAAGACTCAAGACTGTTTGGAGGGGAGAAGAAGATTTAAAAATGTTCCATTCCTCACATTGGTTCTTGGCCAGCAGATGCGAAATAAAACCTATAACATTCGAAATCGGATTTTACGATTCTTAGGCGGCGTTGTAATACAAAAATACCTCAAAAGTTGCTTCAAAGTTTTCAAACGACTGTGTTTTAGACCTTGCATTTCGTTTGGCATTCATAATGTTTCTTGAGTTAAGTGAAAGCAAACTGTTCGTTGAAATCCAGAAATTGTTTGTAGCCATCATTCTTTAACTTCAGATATTCTGGTTTTTAATTCTTAGTGATATTTGGTTGCGTTAGCAATTTGCTTCGCTTTCACTTTTCGAGCACTATTTTTTGGGACCGTCCAAAGACATCTCTTGGAAATTTGATTGGAACTCTTTTAAAATGATATATGTTCATGATTTCTTAGGAAATTTCTTAAGAATAACTATTTTTTGAGACGGTCCAAAGACATCTCTTGGGAATTTGTTTGGAACTCTTTTAAAATGATAAATGTTCATGATTTCTTAGAAAATTTCATAAGAATGACATATTTTCTCAAAAATTAATGATCAGAAGCAATCGGTGAATTTAAAATCTTTTCTTAGGATTAAGTTTAACTTAGAAAGACCAATTAATAATTTTCTGATACTTTTCTCCACCAGACCCCAACCTCTTAGCCGCAGCCTTAGAGTAAATTTTCTGATACTGGAAACACCCAGTTAACATTATTAAAACTGATTTATAAAAATTGCCTTGGTTTATATTTTTAAATTTATTATTTAGCATAGAATATAATTGAATTACTTTTTATTTATTGCACATTTGCTGTTTACTTATTTTGGTTAAAAAAACTCCAAGTACTGAAAACCTTTCTTTTAAATATCACTTTCTTTTTATGTATGTTATAATAGAGGATAATCAGATATCAAAAATAGTTTGACTAAATACATTTAATGCATTTTAGTGTAATCCTAACAGGAAAAAGAACAATAAAATAAAGGGGAATTTTGGATTATATCAATTTTAAAATTTTGATTGCAACTTAAAACTACTACTCTTGCAGTTTATAGAATTAGGTACATAACGTTATTAAATTTGAAACTAGCAAGACGATGAATAGCCTCAAAGTAAAATTCCAAAGGGAAACAAATAGCAATACATTGAGCAGCTTATGGTTATTTCGATGAATAAGGTTTATTTCAAATCTTCGAAAGCTCCCTTCGGAAGGAAAATTGAATCTTCATAGTAATAAGGCAAGGGATTAAATTGGGAAAAGAGGGAATTTTAGTATTTTACCAATATAAACTTTGAACAGCAGGATGATAGAATCAACAGAATTAGTCTAGTATTTTCTACAACATATTTTACACAAAATATTTGTTAATAGAATGAGTCACTCAGTAAATTTTCTTTCCTTTGAGAGTAAATTAAATTGCTTATGTAAACACTCGTTTCTATAAATTGAGATCTTATTAATCCTTTCACTACGGGGCAAGGACAGCAGTTAGCCCCGAGACAATTTTTTTTTTGCTGTAATATTATTAGTACAAATATGACATTCAAAAGAGGTTTTTCCTATGATACGATAATTACATTAATATGAATTTTATTTTAAAGGAAAAATAAATAGCACAAAAATCTCTACTAAGCCATATATAATAACAGAAATATGTGATAAAATTTCTTTAAAGTCCTTATGGGTCTCCTGTTGTCAAAGGGTAGGAATCATGGGAATGAACTGAGATTTCTTGCGAAGCAATTAGAACTGCTCAAATGATTAGAATTTTAGAGCCATGGCGCATATGTGGCTCTGAACTGGTGTTTTAGAAAAATTAATAATGATACACAATGGGGGGGGGGGGGGAACTACAATGCCGACTGGTGATAAGCTTGTCTGACTAAATGCAAAAATTGTTCATAAATATGTGGAAATACAGGATGATTATTTGTTATTTTAAATATTGCTTTTTCAGGTGTCTGTTATGACCTATGCTCCATTTGAAAACAGGAGTGGTCTGTCAAGTTGGTTACAGAAAATACATTTTTTTTAATGAAAAAATTCAACAAGCTATTAGCCCTTAACTATCAGAAAGTTCTGCTATGTGTGGCATTTAAACAATTCCAAAATGAAAAAATCAATAAACTGCAGCCTGAAAATCGTTCCTTTTTCAAATCATTTCTCTTCTATTCGATTCGCATTAAGCAATCAATAAGATCTGACGCATTGATGCAAGGAAAAATCTACTTCTTCAAGACATGATGTTTCGCTTCTGCATCTCCTATCAGGTACATTTGCTTTTTTTTTTTGGATGAAAAAGAGAGTCTTCTGGAAAAATGAGGGGAACGTTTTAAAATTACTTTCTGTTTCAGAGAGAAAGAACACATCAACTTGCTCTTCAAAATAGGATTATTGCTGTGAAAAGATACTATTTCTTTGTACAAATAGGTTTAGTGTAAGACAAGGTAAAATACAGACTGCAAACAACAAAAGAAAAATATATAATTCATTACAATTTTAATGATAGGAAACCTGCATCAAACGGATTCTAACGGGGAGGGGGGGGGGGGGGAATTTTCTTTTACGAATAGTTCCATATGTGGTAAACTATTAAAGATAATTGGGAATAACTGTTTAAATTATTCAATACGAACTATGTTTATTCTTAATGTCTTTATACCCCTTAAAGACCTGAAAGTTTTTTATGCATAGCAGACAACATGTAGAAAAATCTTTCAGTAATGCCTGAAAGCTTAAAGTGGTACTTGTACCACCATCTGCTGAGGAAAATGGGTAATGCATCGCTTCCATGAACCAGCACGATCGTTCGTTTTCTGCATTTATTACGCGCAGCAATCCAGGAAAATTAAATTTTACTTAAGGTCTAACCTCCACGATCGTGTAAGCTCGGGCTTAAGGGGTCAATAATACGAAAAACATAAGAAGTTATTTAAACCGCACGCCTCTGAATTATAAAACATAATAAAAAAAAGATTAATGGGCACTTATTTTGCATGCATTTTCTGACTTGCCAATTTGAATATTAGAAATTTGCCCAACCCTTAACCCCTTAGTTCTTCAAAAAGAGACAAAGAACTGATTTCTACAAATAAGGCAGGGAGTGAGAAGCAAAGGAATGTAACTGTCTAAAAAACGATTCTGAGAACACGTTCAAAGTTTGGATCTTATGGGACCTATAATGCTGTTTTTTTCTAAATCATGTTGGGGTGCAGTACCTGCTAGGGCTACGCCTAACATATCTTGCCACCATATAGAATACTGCTTTACCTTGTGCTATTTATGTCGCTGCCCACGAAAAAAAGTAAAAAGTCATTTATGAAAATTTCAAATGGCAGCACTCGTAAAAGCGCACAACAAAGGCTATTTTCTGTATAACTACCGCAAAAGATACTCCCGAATTGTAACGAAAAAAGTGTTTTTGTGTTGGCAAAAAGTTTTCTTTCAATACCTTTAAAAATATTTGTATTTAATCCCTAAACGGTCGCATAATTTAGACAACAACAACAAAAGCGCTTTTTTTTTGAGAAAAACTTTAAAAAAATGTTTAACCTCTAATTATACTATAAATAGTTCGATAGTATCATCTAGTATGTAAGACAAGAAAACAATATTTTTCGGGGATTTTTTAAAATGTTTCGTTGCGCTACTTTGGAATACTCCGCCCCGTGATTTTGACGGGAGCGAGAGGGAAGGGGTTAAAAATACCTATTCTTTTAGTAAAGCAAAAAGGATTCGGATTCAAAACACGTGTAGCAAAATTCGGACGGCAAGAGTAGATTACGGAGTGCAGTGAGGAAAAAAAAATGCTAATAATCCAAAGTTCCGAAAATACCGAAATTTCGAAATTAACGAAGTCTGGAAGATTCCTGATTTTTGACTGTAATCCAATAACGTAGAAAAGGAAAGTTTCAGTGATATCTATTATCATTAGAATAATACACCAAATCAGAAAATTATGCACACTTGAAAATGTTGCAGTATGATACTAACTAAATGGGAAAGTTAGACCCAGATCGAGCCTCCCAGAATTTATATAAATCAAACCCGTCCTAATAGCCACTTCGCATATTGGAGTAGAAAATAAAATTGAAGAATATGTATACTGACTAAATATATTAATTTGAGAACTCAAACAATTCAACTTACTTTTATGCTCAGTTATGATATTGACACATATGAGGGTGCAATGAAAAAAAAAAAAATCTTGGTTAAAAATGCCATCACGTGCAATTTCTTCTTCATTTTTTAGCCTACTTTCCCGTAAAAATAAAATAAAAAAAAAATAATAAAGCATGAAAGAAGGCTTAATGTATCGTGAAAATATCGTTAAAAATCAAGAAAAGTCAAAAATACGTTAAGTAATTAAATAAAGATTGAAAAATAAAAAAATTGAAAGTAGGGTTTTGAGATGGGGAAAAAGTGTGTCTGTCGGTCTGTCGGTCTGTCCCCCCCTTAAAACTTTTGAACGAATTGTCCGATTCGAAAAATTTTTTTTGCATTCGAAAGATCTCGGCGAGGACATCTCATTTCCACATTTTACTTTTTGATTTGAACAGTTTTTTGTTCAATTTTGAACAGTTCAAAAAATTTTAACATTAGTGCCTATGGACAAAATTGAAACAAATTATTTAAACTCTTGGCACAAGACCCAAGTTCCTATTGCAAGCTTATTGAAAAGAGTTCTCGGCGTGAAATATTGATTTGAACAAGTTTTGGTCATTTTTGAACAGTTCAAAAAAAAAATTAACATACCGCCTACGGGGAAATTTCAATCCTATATAATTCCTGATCTAACGGACCGATTTGCTTGGAACAAACTTTATCGGAAAGCTCTTATGACGTAGAACATGTACAAATAGAAAGTACATCCAGAACTAAGGACCCTATTTTCTTATGAAATTTTTTGATCGGGATTTTCAAGAATAGTTTTGAATTAATGAATGATTAAATGAATAAGCAAAAGAATGAATGAATAAATGAGTGAATAAATACATGAATGACTTAATAAATGAATGATTGAATGAATATCTATTAACCGTTGAAAAAGGTATATTTGAAGTAATTAAGAACTAAAACTAAACGAGAAAGACAGAGAGAGAGAGATATAGCTAGATAATAAATTTCAATGCGGTGTATGCGGAAAGTAGGCTCGTATACTTCTAGACGGAACATTTTGTTTTTTTTTTTCAAATGGTTAACTAAGGGAAAAACGTACGATTCTGCTTGATATGCCATATCAGCTAAATAAGTGCTTAAATATAAAAACGTAGTGTGAGTCGAGCCTTCGCTATAGCCACTCCTCTATTCCCCCCTACAATTGCACGACAGCTTCTTCAATATAGATTTATAATAATTACTCCTGAAACAAAAGACTGAAACGTATTGGTAAAACGTGCAAAATCTTTCGCAAAGAAAAAAAAAGCATTAAACGGTCGCTGGTATTTTTTACTCAAACTTTCAAACATTCAAAATGCAAGATGACTAGAATTGACTAACATTTTAAACCCGTAATTCAAATAAATGCATCACTGCAGCAT
Source organism: Octonoba sinensis (assembly GCA_038502835.1). Lineage (NCBI taxonomy): Eukaryota > Metazoa > Arthropoda > Arachnida > Araneae > Uloboridae > Octonoba > Octonoba sinensis. The sequence continues at coordinate 65,191,291 of CM076600.1, read as the reverse complement.
AAAAATGACACAAACAAAACTCATCCAATATAATTTACCACTATTTTTAAATGAACACTAAAGTCTGAAATTCACCGTCATGATAACTTATTGAAATTGTACGTATTTTTTCTAATAACGGTATACAAAATAACTTAGAATGCATACCATCAAGTGCGCCAACTTTGTGCGAGCAAGTCAGCTTTGTGCCACAACATCTTTTCAGACACTAGGGCTACCAACTGGATGCCGAGGCGTAAATAGAGCTTCGAAACTTTTTTTTATAGCTCTTAAAATTTTTTCGAAGCTCTAGTTACACCTCAACAGCCGTTAGGCAGTCCTAGTGTCTAAAAGAACGTTGTGGCACAAAGTTGGCGCACTTGACGGTATTGTAATGATTAACCACCATCTTCACAATGGAATTCTATAATTCATTTCTGATAATGAAATGAATTCCTTACAATATGATCAATTTTAGGTACTTAATTTAACGAAGTTTAAATATATAAAGGAAATTTAAGAGCATTGTGAATTTTTAACAAATAAAATAATATAAATAACGATCCTAGGGATTTTAAAATAATGTCGTCTGCACTTATTTTGAAAAAAAAAAAAAAGCCATTTTTTTAGAGAAATCATTAAAATGAAAAGCATTTTTAAGTAAAATTTACCAAACACTAGCAGATAACTAAAACACATTTACCTTCTTAAAAAATAGTTGTTTGTACATGAAAGTTCACTTATCTAATCAAATCAGAGAATAAATGATTAAATGACGAATTTCGTGCCTGCAAGTGAATAAGAATATCGAACAAACAAACCCCGTTTTCCATTAAGTCCAGAGCAATAAGGAATTATTTTACCTAAAGAGCTTATCGAATAAGGAATCGTAAGCTTACAGAATAAAAATGTTTTTAAACACAAGAAATTTGTTAATCAAAATTAAAACTTAAGGGATTTTAGTTATGGCTTTATAATTAATGACCTGTCCCTGGAATTTGATGATAATGCATTTTTTGCATTTTTTGACATTTTTCATGTTTTAGAGCATTTAAAAAATATTTTCACATCATTTTAAAGTTTTTTTCGTGCGTTTTAGATCATTTTTCTGCTTTAGCTTTTTTTTTTTTTTTTAACTTTCTGATTAAAACTTAGTTTGATTCATTCAATAAATTTCACGAAACACTTAAAAGGGGTGGTCGAGAGTGGTGCTGTAAATCTATTGCACAAAACTGAATGAAAACAAATAGAAGAAAATAAAGTATTTTTGAAGTTGAAATAAGTCGATGGTGTTACAATAGGGAAAGATACAGTGTGTGACTTTGAATATAATTGAGCCGTGAGTAATTCTTTCTATTTCAAATTTACCTCAGCTATGTCTGAATTGAAAAAGGTTTTTCGAGATACAAAAACCTTACTTTCGTATTCGGTCATTGATAATATAAAAAAAATGTTTAACAGTTATTGGTTTATTGTTTTTACTATTTTATTATATTCATTTTAGAAAGTTATTTAATGACGTTGCTATTATAATTTTTCAAAAAACAAATATTTAAAAAAACTTTAATGGAATTTTGACTTTAGATGTTAAGTGCATTTTTCAAAATGTTAAGTACATTTTTTCGCCTTTAGTGGCATTTTTTGGGTCATTTTTGGGGTGTTTTTAGAGCATTTTCAGGGATTTTTAAGTCAAACTTCCGAGGACTCATAATGACAGAATTAAACTCACTGTAAATGAATTCATTTTAGGTTCTTTATTATGTCGCAATTTCAAATTTTTACAGAAAAACCTGAAACTTTATTAAAAAAAGTTGTTTTTAATAAATTTATGCATCGAAAACTTTGATACATCAAACATACATTGCCGGTAAAAAAGTTCCACCTCGTAACAGAAATTAGTTGAGCAGCGATAGTGAATTTATAGAACTTAATTTAGGTCAGTGTTTCCCAATCTTTTCACTCTTACAGAACACTTTTAATATTGCGAAAGTTTTAGGGAACCTTAACATTTGTGTACATATGTTTCTTCAAAATATGTTTTGGGGTTTATACTTATGTTACATGATAACGAATAGAACAATCGAACAACTGCACGCTGTAAATGGGAGGACATCATCGACTCTTTTGTTTATTCTAAGACAGCAATCATGACACTAACAGCCTTCGAATCTTTATAAATATGATATCTCCAGAAACTGTCTGGAGAAAATTGATAAGCTTTTGCAGACCAAGAACGGCATTGTTCTGCAATGGATTCCAAGCAACTGTATGTGTTTAGTAAAAGGTAAATAAAAATTGATCATAGCATAATTTTATATTGATTAGTTCCATACCATTACTTTTTATTCCAGAAAGTAATTAATGATTGATTGAAAATGTCAAAATAATATGCTTAATTAATTAATGATTAACTGTATTAAAACTCATATCGAAAATCCAAGTTAAAAATTATTCGACTCGGCAACTTATCTAAACTAAAAAGTTAAGATTCACTAATTACTTTATTATGTGTACAGTTTCATTACGATGTTGGAAAACTAAACATTTTCTGCACGTTATTGGCATTTTTATTGAGTTTTGCAAATAATAAAATAAAAATTATGCCACGTAGAGACAAACCTTCTTTTGAAAGAATGAGTAACAAACTTTCGTGATACTAATCAGCGAAGAATCAATATTTATCTTTTCTTATTTTTCTGCAACTTCATTTACTTGAAAACATCTCAGAATATTCATACTGAACCAATACTCTGTAGATGATGGAGATGCTGCAGTTTAGCCCGAAGCATTTCATCACACGCAACACTGAAAAAACTGGTCTTTTATCTTGATGAGCAGCGACTACAAGTTTTACTTCTTTACATTGCATCGCAGTGTGTATTTTCTTAGTTTTCAAAGCAAATGAAAAATCATTATTTTCCATAAGACACATACTTTTCAACTGGATCCCAAACAATACGATGCGTGAACAAGATTTCTTCCAGTAGAAAATTAATTTGTTTCATATATGTATCAAGAGTCATCAAAAACGTATGAAAAATTAGTTTATTAGAGGTAAACATTGATTTTTAGGTATATTCTTTGAACCAGATAAGAAACAAACATTTGGTCTTGAAAAGCCAAAATTTCAGTGTACTTTTAACTGAAAATACTTTTTGCTTTTATAAATTTTCAAAAATGAGGTATTTCTATTTTCGTTGGAAATTGCATGAGCTAATATCCCGTTACACTATTTATTACCTACTATTAAGTTTAAAATAGTAGTTCAAGTAGATCAAATATTATAGGTACTTTTGTGTGGAAACAATGGAAAAATAATGATTTAAAAAGGTGCCACTTACTCTTGTATAAAGATGTAACATTCTCGGTAATAATCGCTTGGAGAATATTCGAGACTATTCTCCTAAAATTTAGTTATAGTAATATCACAACGTTACACATTTTAGTGGCGAGTTAGTAAGTTTAAAATTAAAAAATACTTAATACATTTTACAGATTAATCCTCAGCATAAATTAATTACTTTACTTCCTTTGCTCAAAGAAAAATACTTTTAAAATGTTTTTAATATTTTTTTCAAGCAAAAGTAACTATTCAAACATTTTCAAGAGCATTCAGAATAGTTCTTGAACAAGTTTGACTGTCCAAAATTATTCTCAACGATAATATAAATTGTCCTTTCTAAATTCCCAATTCTAGGAGTTTTTATGTTCAAGTCAGGTGCAAATGAAGTTCTTAAGAAGACTTGAAAGCTTAACTTAATATTAAACTTAAAACCATTCATGTTTAATTGTAATTCATTCTTCAAAGTAGTTTTAATAGTAGGATTTAAATTTTTTTAAACCTTTTAGCTTTTGAGTTATTTCAAATGTAATATACATTAACAAAATTAATATACCTTTTAATTGATAAACATTTACTGAGCTACTTTATTACGCAGAGATTAATTAATAAACCAAAATCTTTTAGATTTACCAGAGAAAATTCTTTTAAATTATTCTTATAAGGGGTAAATGAACCCAAAGATTATGTTATTTACTAGCTTTGGCAAATAAAAATTGAACATTGTTTCATAATATTAATTATGTTTATAAAACTTTACATTTACTTTTGAGAAGAAAAGTATTCTGGGTTATTTTCCAAATTCCAACTTCCGGAGATCATTCTCAGGATCTTTTCGTTTTGCGAGAATACTCTAATGAGAATATTTTCAACTCGCATTTCTAGTCCTATAGCCCCTCGTTATATCGCGCTTGTCGGGGGACAGCAAAAAAGCGCGATATATCCGAATGCGCGATATAACCGATGCCATTAGAAATTACTCAAAAAGTACAAGTAAATTGAGTGTCAACGTGAAAAAAAATTTAAATCTTACATAATGACAACATTCTTAATAAAAAGAGCAAATAAAACTAAACTTACCAATTGCTATTTTCATGCACAATTCTTACAATATAAATTCAGAATGTATTTCTATTCTTTTTGGTGAAACAAAAGTCCTAAGTCATTTGCCGTTATTTTTCGTTTAACACTTGTTTTTCACTTAATATTAACGATCGAAAATGAACTAGCTGCATTGTAGTTACGTGATTAGATTATTCGTTCGTATTTAGTGTAAGCTTTTTCCAAATGCAATATTTTTACTTTCGAGACCTCAAACTTAAAATTTTGGGAGACATAGAAAAATCGCGATATATCCGAATGAGCGATATATCGAGGCGCGATATAACGAGGGATTTCTGTATGACATTTGGTTACAAAAGTTCGGTCGTATTTTTATGCAAAATTTAGTCTTGATAAAATTATTAATAATAATCGCATTTTATATTCATATTCATAATCTTTTATACATTCTTTAGTTAATAAACAGTGCTCAACTAGAGTGATTGCTTTAAATGGTTGTTTTTTAATTTTTATTTTAGCTTTTCTGACTCCCCAAAGATGTTCTGTTCATCATACAGAAAACTGCTCATCAATGGTAGAAAACCATTAACGATTTCCAAACGGATATCCTACTCCCGATTGTTGAAATTGAATTTTTATAGAAAACGTCCTTGAGAATTTGATCACAAGGGTCGGGTATACGTGCAGAGCGATTGTCACCACTTTTAAACCGATATTATATTCCATAAATAATCTCAACATATAAATTCAATAATCAATTAAAGCTGTGGGATTAAACACTGATTTACTGTGACTGGGTTTTCGTTTATTTACAGGTGTAGTTTTCCTCGTGTTCACTGTTAACTCAGAGCTCTTGTTATTGGAATAAAATGGCGTTTTTTCAAGGACATCATGTTCTCGGAATATCTTCGATTCAAAATGACTTACTTTTGAAAAACCAAATTCTTAATTTTTAAGTAACCCTTTTTTCCAAAATGATCTGGTTTCGATCGCATTTTTGAGACCTCTCTCAAAAAAAAAAAAAAAAAAAAATAGTTTCCTCCTTTGGGGTGAACTATCTTAACTCTACGCTAGTACTCTAAACACCGCGCCAGGATTTCATCAAACGGTAAAGGAAAAGTCAAATTACATAGCTTCCAAACGTACCAACTACGTGTACTAAAGTACTTCCGTGCCAAAATTTCTTCATAGCGCAATCCAGAAGAGCGTTAATTATATCCCATCTTCCCTTCTATTTTCTCGTTCTGCTGCGTCCGATCCGAATCCGACGAAATGTTTACCTTGTATTCCTGCTCTGAAGAGATGAACTGGTTACTCATTCTTAAATCGATCTGATGTCCCGTGCAGTAAATAGTTAATTTATTTGATAAATACTATTGTTCTGAAGAAGTAATCGTTAAAAAAAGGGACCTGTAATTATTAAGAATGTAAAGCTGCTCTATAAATTTCTCATTTATTGCAGCTACTACCCCCTTCCCTTTTTTGTAACTATAATTTCAAAGTAAGCATCGTTACTTGAAACTGAAAACTTCGCTTGCACTTTAAAAAAATAAAAAGCGAATAAAAAATAAAAAATTTTTATCACGCCATTTTTAACAGTGCGTTTGCTTTTTTCATACTAATAACTATGCAGTTTTAGTTCAAAATATGTATTTGAATAATTCATATCTGTTTTACACAACAATAAAATACGTTTCAGTTAGCTCCAAAATAATTTTCGAAAGCCCTCTCTACCATATATAATTATTTTTTGTTATTTTTAGCACAAGAACATTTATGAGAAGCTCAAAGTAAAAACTTACAAACGAGGGCAAAAAAATTTCAGGCAGTAAACATTTTCCCAAGAAAAAGTCAAGAGTAAAAGTAATAGCAGTAGTTTTTCAGATTCTTAAAAAACAGATTCCGCTTAAAATGTTGACAGGATAATTTTGGAAATATATGAGAAACGCGTTATCGCTCGGCTTGGAATCCAATGAAATTAGGAAATACAAGAATATGTATTGAGATTTTTTTTTACGACAGGAAAATAAGATGTTTTGGGAAATGATGAAGTTATAAAAGTTACGTTTTGAAAGATTCTTTATATATTTTCAAAGATACAAAAATGCATAATGTTTTTAAGTAATTACAGTTATTAGACACTCGACATTAACTTAAAAATTCTGCTTATTAAGTTAAGTGTTGCGAAAAAAGTTCACATGTAACTTCTTTATATTTTAAAGTTTTCTTTTACTTCATGACTAGTTTGTATTAGCTCCTATATAATTCTAAAAAAATAATTACCGGTGAGCATTTAAATATTAAACATTTATTCTTATTAATACCGAAAAAAAATATTTCTTGAATATTAGAAAAAAATAAGGAGATGTGCATTTTAATGAATTTTTGTATCGAACGAATGTTATTATGCACATTAACCTGTATAATAATTGACTTTTAGAAGAGATATTCCTCATTGCACAACAATCTGACATGGTGCTACGAATATTATTCATTATACGATTACAAACTCCCCCATGTGTGTAAATTTTTCATTCAACCCCAAACTTCCTCACTTTTGGGTTCAATCAAAGGGTTTCAGATGGGCACAAACTTTACGGTTTTGTTTTTGTTTTTCACCCAGTCATAAAAATTCCGGTTCTTGATTTGCAAGTTCTAAAAAACACCTACCGGCCTTCAGTTGGGGTAGTTCTATTTTTCAAAGTGTTTTTATAATCATTCCATATTATTCTGCTGAAATTCGTACTTAATTTCGAAAAAGTTCAAGAAGATTCAGGAATTTAAAATTCTTTTTTTGCATTTATTCAGAAAAACACGAAAAAAAAAAAATGTAACTGCTATTTCCGTAAAATTAATTTCAAACAAAAATATCTACAATCTACAGAGAGTTGTAGTTTAATACTTTGTCTGAACCTTATCAAGAAGGATCTCTTGAAAATTAAAAAATAAATAAATAACAGTAAAATAAATAAATAAATAAACCTCCAACTCGGTATTTATACTCATTAGTCTTCTGACCTTACTTTTGAGCATTGAAATTTAAGTTATAGGAAGTAGTTTATGGTAGTGTTGACATACTAAAAGAAGTATATGCATTGCAAGTTTAAAGTTTTTTATATTTTCCGTTTTGCCAGAAATCTCCTGAAAAAAATGTCTCAATCGTCATTTTGAATATTGTAAAAAAATCATTCATTGCATGTGAATAAATAAGGAAGTTAAATGAAATGAACTGAATTGTTTAATTTTACCATTAGGGTCAGTGTGATGGTGGAAAAACAACCGACACATTTGGCGTACAATGAATGGTCTCTTATCTTTCTATTTCCTTTAAACCAAGAGCCAGATCATCTCGTTTATTTTGTTGGACAAAAAGATGAGCTCCAACATTTGCAAAAATGTTGGTCCTTATTGATGGGAGTCCGTACTTTTTTGCTCTTCTATGGTTGGTGCACAAATTAGAACGTGGTTGACTATTGAATTGCGTGCTCACACACAAACATCCGCCAGTTCCAATATTAGCGTATTGCAGAGTTTCTTTAACCATATTTTTATTCCCTAATCCCTACAAAACCATGGAAACATAAAAAAAAAAAAAATCAAAATTGGGATCAATTTATCCAATAGGGGTAAAGTCTAAACGTTGGGACGTGTATCTACCATTCGGGGTGAAATAGCTAAAGGCAAATTATTAAAGACAATAATATGATACGTAAGTGTTTAAGCGGGACATTCTTCTCATTTAGAGGCGTAGCTAAGGGGGGGGGGGGCACAAGGGGAAAGCTGTCCCCGAGCGCAGCGTCAAGGAGCGCCAAATTAATGTAAATTTATTTTATTTTATTTTTAAATGCGAAAAGAAAATAATTTGAACTGAAAAGGTGTGAGTATGTTCGGCAAAAAAAGTGGGAGCATCGCAAATCATATCGGAAATGACCAAGGCCCAGGAGTGATTGCGAAATAGCCTTAAAAGGCAGTGAAACAACTTTTGAGTTGGAGTTGGGATGGGTTAACCCCCTTCCTTGAGCCCTGAATAATAGTGCTTTATTATATACTCGAATTTCTTTCAGTAGTTTCAGAAAATTATATACCCCCCCCCCCTTGAAAATATCCTGCGTACGCCACTGCTCTAGGAAGGGCTAGGGGCATTTTCTTTGAGCAGCAGAGATAAAAGAACTGGACGCCCAGAGAACCCAGGAAAGGTCACTTGAAAAAGAAGAAAAACAAATAATTTTGCGAAGCCAGTGTCCCATTTTTCCCTTCAAAGTGAATGGTCGCTAATACAAATGCAAGTTAAAAGGGCTGCTTTAGAGCTATTTGTCATTTAGGAAGCATAAAAGTTTTTTTTAATTCCCTACCAGGGGCGGCCCTAGGCCCCTAAGGGTGCGGAGTGAGGGGGCCGCAAAATCTTCAGTTGTCCCCTGGCGCTGAAAACCCTAGCTACGCCTCTGTTCTCATTGCACGTGTACTAGACAGCAAGTTACGTTAGGGCGGTCGATGTGCTTTAGATCAGCGGTTCCCAAACTGTGGTACGCGAAGCCTCTCCAGGTGGTACGCGTGCAGGTCAAAAAATGAAGAGAAAGAATGGACTGGGAAGTATTGCGTTGCTTTCTGTTCTGCACTGCAAATAAATCTAGTTCATCCTTTCACAAAAAACATGGTAAAAATGGTGAAATTTAGCTGCAACCAACATTTTGGATTAAAGTTGAACCATTATAATGGTTCCTTCTTTTCCCATTTATGGTGAAACTAGGTGAAACTTCACCATTATAATGGTTCAACTTTTATCCATAATGTTGGTTGCAGCTAAATTTCACCATTTTACCATGTTTTTGGTGAAGGGTTGAACTAGAATTTTTTACGGTGTGATGTTTGCTCGAGCAATTAGAGGGAAACGCGGAGGAGTTTTTCCCAAAATGAAATATATTTTGTATATTTCATATATTTTATTTTATATACAGCTTTGTTTTAATGAACGCTTTTCTCCGCCTTAGTAAATATCAAAAATTGTATAATTTATATTACCTAGTCACCCTAGTGTTTTTCTATAATCTTAGTATTCTATTGTATATAATAAAGCTATACTCGCAGTGGTACGCAGATGGTTTGCAAGAAAAATGGTGGTGAAAAAAAGATTGGGAACCACTGCTTTAGATCGAGTGTGCTTCTTATACTGTGTATGAGGTTTTAGTAAGTTGAATTTGATTTATGCGCAAAGATTTTTTCAGTACAATTTCGGTTTTTCATTATTCTTTATATTTTGCAGTGTAAACGGAACCATCACTGTAATATATATTTTATGAATAGCTATATCGCATGTTGAATAAATAACTTTCTCGCATTTGAAACATTCAAGGGGTTCAGAAATATCTAAGAGACAAATGTAAATTCAAATGCTCTGAATATGTTTCAGACTTTTACTTTTTTTTGAAAGCTATAAAATATTTCAACATTCGCATAGTTCACGCGAACGGCGTTTTGCACGTTTTTTCCCTTTAATGCTACATTCACAGGTGTCATCACATTTTCAGCGCGAACTTCGGCTTTATGTTTTAGTCCAATATTTGGATTTCGATTCAAGATTTAGCAAACAACGACGCGTTAAATCATGTGCTGTGAAAAAGACGTTTTTTTGTTAAGAATGTCGCTTTTTTTCGAAAATATATATTTCCACTTAGATGCGAACAAATTTTTGAGATTTTATCTGAATTATGGAAAGATGCACTTGCTTATTTTATGCTGCTGTCTTAGATTCATTCAAAAGTGCAAACATATTTGGAAACTCTTGTTGCTTCCAAGTTTAAATATTTCTGTGCAAAAAATTAACAATTGGTCGACAGGGGGGGGGGGGGCGTAGTGGTAAGGTCTCGTACGCCCAAGATCGCAGGTTCGAACCTGGCTCAAGTCGGTGGATGCAGAAAATCGTCTTCAAGATGCTGAAAATCGTCTGCGCCCATGTCGCATGATTGTGCGGCATGTTAAAGATACCTTGAGTATCCGTTTGACTTGGATACTCTCGGCTAAATCAAATACCTAGTGCAATTCGCATCAAATGAGAGCTCAGGTGCTGCCATCTAGGGAAAACTGAGCGTCGAAATTCTCAGTGGCAATGGCATCCACCGACAGTGGTGCTACTTGAAAAAATAGTTGCCGATTACCGGGGTACGCACTAGGTCTGCAAAGGTTAATGACCATACGCCGCCCCATCAGAAAGAAAAAAAAATGGTTTTAAACATAGAAATAGAGAATTACAAAATACTAATCCAAGCCCTAACAATAAGTCTTACGTATACAGTAGGGAACAGTGGTTCCCAAAGTGTGCGCCGCTGCTTTCCAGGGCACCGCGGCGGACCTCTGACCTGGACATATAAATAATACACTTCCAAAAAACCATTTATGTACGGTATGCATGATTGTTGCCATGTTACCTACTTGTATGGTACTATGTTAGTTTAAATGTAAATTCGTTAAATTGATACTTAATTTAAATTTTGTTATTATCAAAAATAGCCGTTCAGAACAGACGCACCGCCAAAATATATTTTTACTTCAAGGGCGCCATAGATTCAAAAACTTTGGGAACCTCTGCAGTGGAGTCTAAGAGTCTCTCAAATTCGACCTAATGTGGACCGAAGGGTGGCTGATTTCGTGAAAACGCCGGGTTATCGGGAATGGGCGTAAACAAGAATAAAGTACGAGAGCTCCATAAAATGCAGTACTGGTATGTATTGTTAGCTTGAGAATACAACAATGAGTAAACTCTATTACCCTTAAATAAAGGAAAAGTACCTACTTTATGAAGGCATAAATATTTTGCTACATGAAAATGAGAATTAATGAATATGCAGTCTTGTATATTAATTTGCCTGTAAAGACAACTCAAAAAATGCTTGAAATCATAAAGTTTTGTTTAATAAAAATTAACGAGCCGACTTTGCAAAAACTGGATACTTTTCTTGAAAGTTATGTGTAGAAAGGAGTTTTCAATAAATTTTAGACCTTGCTAGGGTATGGTCGAGTTATCCAGGGTTATCGGGGGCGATTTTTCGGGACTCTACTAAATAACGTAATAGTTCTATAATTCAGAATGTGTTTGTGTGTTTTTTTTGTTCAAATGCGATATAATTGCATACCACCGTTTTAAGAAAAGTACTCAAATTACTCTTTTAGTAGGAAAAAATGTATGGACGTTTCTGACTAAAACTTGAATACCTTCTATTTTACTTCTTTTTCAAATTTTTGTTATATATTTTCGACTATAGGGAATAAAAAAAAATCTTCCCATCTTATTATAGATTGTATCATTTTAACATTAATAAATAAACAATAAATATTATAAAAATTGTAAACAAATATAGTAAATGTAATTGAAGTTAATTTTTTAACTATAACTAAATCTTCTTTTTTTTTTTTGTTAAACACTACAGGAGAAACTATTTTGTACTTTGTTTAATTACTTTTACTTGCATACAGAGAAAGGAAAGGAGTTTATTTTGTTAAATACATGAACAAAACTTGTTTTAAAAATATGAATTGCAAGAATAAAGAAGAGTGGAAGCTCATATTTTTTGACTTTAAACTAACTATGTTAACTTTTCAAAACTAATTCAGTTTTGTAAATGGCTTTTGCACTTTTTCTTAAGATTTGTGCTAATTTTGACTCTACCGCTTTTTAATTAGTAAAACAAAATTACTTATTTAGAGATGTATTTTTTTCACAAGAGATGGCTTGTTGAAGTAACATGCAATTTTGAAGCAATGTTTAGATTTTCCCTTCTAATAAAAACTGTTCAATTATCAGTTTCTGAACATTAGCTAAGACAAATTAAATTAAATATCAGTGAGAACGATTCTTTCGGTTACTTTTCATTGTCTTCGAATTTCTTTTTATCGTTGCTGAACGGTTCCATGAAAGGAAAATTTATGGAAGTGACATACACACGCATAAGCGGAGGAGAAAAATTGAGCAAAGAAATAACCTTTTTTTTCAGTGTTTTCCGTTGAGTTTTTACAGAAATTATGATTTATCAGTACGAGTGTGTGTGCCAGTAAACATATCTCTCTTCTTAAAACTTTAATGGTTTCTTCTCTTTTGCTTCAATACTGTAATTATTTCCCTTCCCCAATTTATTCCTTATCTGAAGCAATATTTGTAGTATGGAAGAAAATATTACGTCAAAAGCAGTTAGTTTAATTTAATAAACCTTGGTCAAACTAATAGTAAAAGAACTAAACATTTAATTTTCAACCAATTATATAATATTTATAAAAATGTGTGATCATTTAAGTTGGACCGTTTTGAGAGTAGAGAAGATATAATCTAAAATTAGATGGTGAGGAAGAACACCATTCTATCAGAAACCTTCCATATGTGTCAATTTTTGATTGAACCCCAAACTTTCTCAATTTTGGGCTCAATCAAATATTTTACACGTGGGATCACTTCCTTCAGATGAAGGATGAGTGGGTCAAATGGGAGGATGAGTAAAGAGCACATTGAAGGGGATTGAGATATCAATTCTGTACGTAAATAACATATTTCGTTTAGTGGAAGGTCAGGGCCGTCGAACGCCAAGACGGGCCCAATGTCAGTTTTATCCCAGGCCCCAAGCTCTATGGAACTTACATCTTAGCCCTAGAAACATTTTACCCTTTACACCAGTGGTACGCAAACTATTTTCATTTGCGACCCCCTATTTTGTGTAAAATTTTGTCGCGACCCCTGAATAGACAGAAGACGTTTTGTTTAAGCGTCAACGAAGTTAAAAATTAAATTGAAATTCTTTCTTGCATTTGTTCTTACAGGGTGTTTTTAAAAGAGTATCGTGACCTCATCGACTGAAATAACGCCTTTTTAAAATAACGCAGCAAACTTATAAACCATCATAAAAATGGTATAAAAGTTGTAACATCATAAAAATCAGTTAATGAATCAACACATAATTTTATGAAACAATACTTTAATAATGCATACGGGTATAAAAATTTTTTTTCAATAAAAAATACTTAACTTTACATCATAAGAAGTCAATGTGAGGTATATGCTTGAAAAGAGCTCATGCTTACTTCTATGTTCGGATCTGTATTGGAAATCGCAAGCCGTAAGTCATCCTCTGTATCCAATCGAGCTCGATATGTTTTAAGAGAAGCTAATTTTGAAAAGCCGGTTTTACATGAGTAGGCTGATGAAAATTGAATCAACATATTGATTGCCTGCCTTTCTTTTCAAATCGGCATATTCGTTTCCAATCGATAATCAAAATTTTTGGCAAGTCAGAGACAAGGCCGTATTCAGATTTTTTTTTTTGGGGGGGGGGGGGGATGACTTCAGCACACTTATGTTAAGGAAAGCTTCATTGAGGAATATATGCCGCAATGCGAAAAATCTAGGAATTTCGAGGGAGGGCCCTTCCCGAAATCTCTGGATACGGCCTTGTCAGAGAATTAAATTGTATGCGCAGTGTTCCATCGCTAGAAACACCACTTAACTGTTCTTTTTCCTTTAAAGGGTTGGAATTAATAATATCATACGAAAATGGATCACGGATACAATATAATTCATTTTCTGGAAAATTTTCGGAACTTTTCGTAAAGTTTTCAACCAATTTTATCAAATGACAGGAAATGCTGTTTTTAAATAACAAGAATTCTAAATTATTTTCTTTAGTAAATTCTGAAAAGCACGGATACATGTCTATGTTGTTTTGGTTTAATTCCCCTTGGCAAAGTGGCTGCTTATTCTTAGTAGACTCATACCTGTATCTCCCTGTGGACTCATATTCAGATAGTTTTTTTTTTTTTTTTGAAAATATCAAAGATGTAAATGAGTTTTCCGAGTCAACCTTCACTAATAAATGAACGTGCAAATATTGTTTCTTTTCCACCAAAAATATGTAATCTTAGTTTCTCAAATCGAAAATACGTCGCAGTATTTTGCCGTGTGAGAGCTATCTGACTTCGATATGTTATAATGATGTCTCATGCACAGAATCCATCTCATTACAGAGTAGTGAAAAGAGAAGATTGTTTAGGCTGTTGCTTTTAATGTAATTAATTACAGTAATCACATTATTTAACATCTTGTGCACTTATTCATCGATGTCTTTTGCAACTAAAGCTTGTCTATTTATCAATGGAATGGTTGAATACTATACGGGGAGCAAGTTTCATCATTAACCCTCTTAATTCTGTGTTACTCTGCCTGTTAATGCTGCATCAGTGCAAACCGCCACACGGTGGGTCCAGGTAAGGTCATTTTCCTCAAAATATATAAAAATATATAGTAATAATTTCAAATATTTTCTTTCCAGTTGCTCTCTCTTCTAACCTTGTACAAAATGAAAAATCTTCTTGATATGCCTTCCTAAAATCTTTCGACTTGTCCGTTCTTTAAAATAAATAATTGTAGATTTTTCCTAAATTTGAATTTCTTTGAATTTCGCGACCCCAAAAAGTTTTCTCGCGACCTCTCTGGGGGTTGGGACCCCCGGTTTGCGCACCGCTGCTTTACACTACTACGAGGCCAAACCGGGCCTCTTTCTAAAGGTCGGGCAACATGGATCAGCCATGCCTGACACTCCCTCTAGACGGCTCTGGGTCAAAAATAAGGACACACAGTTCGCCCACGGACTTTTGATATTTGGACGCTTCTGCACATAGCAGAAAAGAACGAATTCGTTCCAGTTTTAGGTGAGTTCGTTTTGCAGGTGCGTTCATTTAGTACGAGAACCAGAATGTTTGCTTTTCTGTTTGCTGAAAGTAACTACATTTATAAAGTGGCATGTAGCATTAGTTCGGAGGACATCAAGTATGCTAAACAATTTAGAACGAGAACAAAAAACGCCATTTTTCTTGTACCAACAGTTCCTTCCTTGGATTCTTCTTGGCACTCTGCCAAGCGGATTGCTTTGGATGATGGTGGAACTGTACCTCATACTCTCAACGGAGGGTCGCTGCCTACTTATCCGAACTTACAGATCAAGAACGGGAATTTTTATGACTGGGTGAAAATAAAAACAAGATCGTAAAGTTTGTGCCCTTTTAAAGATTTTACTGAAGAGTGAGAAAGTTTGGATTGAATCCAAGATTTACACACATGAGGGAGCTTCTGCCCGTGAAATGAATATTATTCGTAGAACCATGTCAGGTTGTTCAGTAATGAGGAATTAGATGATAGAAAAGATATATTATACTAAGGTTTGGTAATAAACCAGACCTTACTAACTGCATTTATAGCAGTCATACACTAACTTAAATCCTTAATTGGTTACTACGTTAAACTTAAAGTTCATGAGCAGAGTATGATTATTGATAACGCAAATAATTTGAATATGCAAATGTGTGATTTAGTTAGTAATTGCACTGAATGCAGTTACCCGTGTAAGCTTAACCAACCATGGCCATGCATAAAACTTAAATTCAGCAATTTCTGTTTGAAATTGGTGGCAAATTTTTTGTTCCATTAAAGTTTTCTCGGAATACCAGATATATGACTACTGAGAGAAATTTCATTCTAATCTAGTACATTATGGCTGCCTCATGTGATAGCGTGCAACACTCTTATCTAAATACGTGGGCCAGGGAGCTAGTTCCGTGAGAAATTTGATTACTGACGTGAAATGGGGGGAAGGGACATCGTAATCATAAACTTTCTACTGACTTATTCAGCGTTCAAAAGTAGATATAATATCTAAGAAGGAGGCTTCGGTGGCCGAGCGGTCTTAGCTACCAGTTTCCGTCCGCTGCTTGCGCGCAGTAACGAGGTCGTGGGTTCGATTCCCACCTTGCCCTGGGTGTATTATTGTAATTTCCTTCCTTGTATTGTAATAAACTATCGTACTGTCCTGTTCTAACTGTAATATTGGACGAGAGTTTGAGGTTTATCCATTGAGAAAAGCAAATAAACTCGAAAATATATGTGACCTGAAATGGTCGTAAACAAACAATAATAATTTAATGGAAAATTTAGTGCGTTGTACTGTTTTAGGTATTTTTTTCTCATTGTTGTCATAATTTTTAGAAAACGTATATATATATATAAAAACAAATCCGCCATTAATCAACAGAGAAATATCATCTCTAGTTCGCATGATATGAGATTGGTTCTAGTTTTTGTAACGGTTTTAAGCACGTTGATTAGAATTTTCTTCAAGTGTTATATAGGAAAAAAAATATGTGTAACAAAAGGTTTGCGTTTTATAAGAAAAACATTTAAACACTATAAAAATTTCCCTTTAATGCGAAAAAATACTTTATACATTACATATCCTCTCAGAATAAGTGCCCATGAAAAACAGAATTTATGCAAGAAGTGAAAAAGCCGTGAAAGGAAAAGACGATAAATAACTAAACCTGTGAAATACGGTTCTGGCATTTTGTGATACTGATGTTCAGTAAAATAGAGATTCATGCCTTTCATACTTCAATTTTATGGTTTAGTGAAGAAGAAACGCTTTTGAAAGCATCAATTTTATAGATGTGGTGTGATTTGTGTTTTGAGGGTGCTTTTACGCTTCAAAGAGCTCAACGTAGTTAAAAAGACAAACAAAATAATCTATTGGTAACGAATAGTAGAATATCTCCCCACAGATTTTAGAACGTTTATTGCGTTACTTTGTATTGGCCTTTTATCTATAATTCGTTTCAAAAAGATTGCAATATTTTGGATTTTTCTTGATACGTATTGTTCAAGTCAGACTGCTTTCTGCGTTAGAGAATGAAATTGTAAGCTGGGGCCTCAGTGGATGAGCAGTCTAATCGACTGGTTTCGGTGCCTGCCTGCGCGCAGTATAGTGATTAGCTTTCTATAGTAAATCTGTTGTACTGTGTTTTTCTATCTGTCATATTAGACGAGAGTTTGGGGGATATCCCTGAGAATAGCAAATAAACTCGAATATTTATGTGACCTGAAATGGTCGTTAACAAACAAACAAAATTGTAAGCTCTATGTGACTTTTCTTGCCAGTAGTAGTAAGGCGCTGGCCAATTACTCTTAAGTTTCAAGTTTGTGGGTTCAAACCCAGTCCAATGTCGGTGGGTTTTGCAAAAAATCGTCAGGGTTCATGTTGTATAATTATATGGTATGTTAAAAGATCCTTTGTATAGTTATTTCGCCTGGATACTCTAGGCTAAATTTAACTTCCAGCGCAGTTTCGCATCGTCAGATCCTAGGTGCCTCCCTCTCGTAGGGAAACTGAGCATCAAAGTGACAAATGGTAGTGGCTTCCACCGTTAGTGATGCACACGGGAAAGAGTGATTGTCAATCTCCGATTAATGGTGTTAAGATAACACACAGCCCCGAAAAAAAATTAAACAAAATAAAGTTATCATGCATTAAAATTTTCATGAGCTGTCTTTATATGCAGCGGTTAGCCAATTGTAAACTAGCTCAAGGTTATCTTATGCTCTTTCTCTTTCCTCTTTACAATAGACATATTGGTAAATTTAACTTCTATATAACTAGAATTTCCTTTGTGATACTTTAAGCCGTCAACTCGGAAGAAGCCAGAGACGTCAGGTTAAAAACGTTAGCCAGAAACATCCTGGATGGAACACAACTGCAAGTCTTAAAAAATATATATAATTGACGAAAGCCAAGACAGTCTTAGCTTTTATCTTAATATTTTTTTCCCTTCTAATGGGGCTGCAGTATTGGTCATCAACCATTGCAGACCTAGTGCGTCCCCAGAGATTGGTACCAACTCTTTCAGCGGAACCACAATGAGTGTGGGACCATTGCCAGAATTTTTTTGACCCTTAGTTTCCCCTAGATGAGGCACCAGAGCTCTCGTTGATGCAATCTGCGCTAAGAATTTAATTTAGCTGAGAGTATCCATGCCAAACGGATACTCAAGGGATCTTTAACATGCCGCATAATCGTACAACATGGACGCAGACGATTTTCTGCATCTTGAAAATCCACCGACTTGGGCCAGGTTTGAACCTGCGATCTTGGGCGTACGAGACCTGCGTCTTACCACTACGCCACCCTGTCGACTTTATCTTAATATCAACACATATATAATAACTAAATATATCAACTAATATTCTGTTAGTCAGAGAAAGATTTAAATAATTTTTCTATTTTTAACTGTGTGGCTGAGCTAATCTGTTTTCTGTAAACCTTGAAGTAAAGTAGCAGTCTTGAATCCGTATTTTTCGAGACTCTACTATAAGCAGATTTAACAAAAATATTTTTAAGCAGGTCACAGAAACATTCTATGATTGGAGGTGAAAGAAAATGTTGATTAGCGAGAACAGACTTGGCGAAAAATTGATTCACTTATTTATTTTTTTGAAGAAAAATAAGATTTGAAAAAATACATTTATTAGTATTGGAGAAGAATCGATGCTGGCACTTGTGTCGTAAATGGTAAGTTTTGCCACATTTTTAGTTTACTTTCCCGTAAAAGTTAAAAAAATAAATAATAATAAAGCATGAAAGAATGCTTCATGTATCGTAAAAATATCGTCAAAAATAAAGAAAAGTAAAGTAATTAAATAAAGATTGAAAAGAAATAAAAAAATAAAGTAGGGTTTTGAGATGGGGGAAATGTGTGTCTGTCGGTCTGTCTGTCCCCCCTAATAACTTTTGAATTAATTGTCCGATTAGAATTTTTTTTTTTTCATTTGAAAGATCTGGGCGAAGCTATCTCATTTCCATATTTTACTTTTTGATTTGAGCAATTTTTCGTTCAGTTTTGAACAGTTCAAAAAATTTTAACATTAGCCCCTCTGAGCAAAAATGAAGCAAATTATGTAAACTCTGGGCACAAGATATAAGTTCCTATGAGCAAGCTTATTGGAAAAAACTCTCGGCGTGAAGTATTGATTTGAACAATTTTTGTTCATTTTTGAACAGTTCAAAAAACAAAAAATAACAGCCCCTGCGGGGAAATAGATCCCACATAAATCCTGATCTAATTGACGACGGATTTGCTTGCAACAAACTTAATGGGAAAGATGTTACGATGTAGAACGTGTACGGATACGAAGTTCCACAGGAACTGAACGAGCCTATTTTTCTATGAAATTTTTTGATCGGGATTTTTAAAAATATTTCTCAATGAATAAATGAATGAATGAATGAATGAAGGGATAAATGAATAAGTGAATGCGTAAGAGAATACATGAAATAATGAGTGATTATATGATAAAATAAAAAAATGAGTGCAGGAATTAAATGAGTGAATAAATACGTGAATGAGTAAATGAATGAATAAATACATGAACAAGTAAATGAATGAATGAACACATGAATGACTGAATAAGTAAAAGAATGAATGAGTGAGCGAATGAATATGTATTATCCGTTGAAAAAGGTGTGTTTGAAGTAATTAAGAGCTCAATCAAAACGAGAAAGAGAGAAAAAGATATAGCTAGATTATAAATTTGAATTTAGGTGTATACTGGAAAGTAGCCCCGTATAGTTCTACATGGAACTTCTTGTTAATATTACGAATAACCAGAACTCATGAATATCCAATGGACAATGTTAGGAGCTACTAAAATTGTACTTTGTAACTTATTTATCTTAATATTAGTGAATATTTCGGATCAATTTTCATATAAAAAAATATCTCTTTTTTCACGCTGCTTCATCGTTTTTATCAGTTTTAAATTTCATAGCATACAACTGGTAAGAATAAATATATTCAATATATTAGGTTAATAAGAATAATCTCAAGATATATAATTTTGATATTCATTATTTGAATGTTCATTAACATGTTTGGGTTTATCTTAAAAATCGTACCGGACCAGAAAGAAATTCTAAAACTTCGGTTGTAAATAAATAAAATAGTACGTGGAATGTTTTTGATAATGTCATTCAATGTTTTTGCTCTTCTTGGAACGAGTCCAAAAAGCTTGAAAGAGTTGACGGCGTCATTTGGTCGCTGAGAACTCGTGGAGCCATGAAATTTATTGTGCCTCTAGAATCGAAATAATACTTTCGTAGTATTTCAACTCTAGTAACGGCATGTTTTGCTGCTGAAAAAAAAGGGAACATATGGATGAACGTTATTTTATTATTACGGTTCTTAAGATTTAAATAAATTCACGCACCAACAAGTACAAATTTCAATGAAATGGTTAAATTAGCAGAAAAGAGAAGGAAAAAAGTAATGTAATGAAAAGTACAGAAACAGTAGATAAAATTTCAAAACATTTTTTTTTCGGCAGCTCATTTTCGGCGCAGTGTTTCCCTAGTGTGAATCCATCGGGAGTCTGTCTTATTGCCGAGAATAAGTTACTACAGTGCGCGCCAGATTTTGTGATTACGGTTAATGTTACGAAAATTGTCGAGTTCCGTCCGCTTGTATAAAAATACAATAAAAAAAATCATCGCTTCTTGCAATCAGGATTTCATTTACTGTTATAAATTTACAGAAATTATTTTTTAAAAATAATCTAGAAACATTGAAATCTAGAAGCAATAATAATAATCTATGAACTAATAATAATGTAAATTATTGTCTGAAATCTGGTTAGAAAGGTATTCACGCCTGCTCTGATGATAGAGGCACTTCGTCTCTTGAACCGATGTGTCCAGACAAAAGTCGAAGCCAAGCAGTTTCATAAGGCGTCAGTTACGAATGATGTCCCGTTTCGAGGGGGCAGGGGCGGTTCTGATCCGAAATTCTCCGAAACTCTTTAAGAACCTGATCCGAAAATTTAAAATTAATTCGGTTTTCCGAATTAATTTTTAACTCCGAATTAATTTTTCAATTAATTAATCTTGAGATTTGTTTGACGATACATAGTTTCCAACTATCATAATTATCAAAGGAGGCTATCGCTTTTCAGCCAATCCCCCGATCTTCCATTTTTTAGTTTATTTCTCTCGATTTTTGGAATTGTTCTTAATAATTTCCCAATGTTTTAAAATTAGGCTTAGCATTTTGACTTATGAACAAAATTCTTCGCATCCAATATTATCGCGTTGCAACAATTAATTGCATATTATACTGCAGCAGAAAATAAGATTTTTAGCTGCCCTCTTCTCTCCAACATCGATCACGCATTAATCGAAAGTCTTTATTACGAGATTTTCTTTCAGTTGCTCCATGAAATCTGCGACAAATTTGCATGAACTTTGAAAGAACTCTTATATTTTAATTGAATTTTCTTAGTTTCTGCAAAGTATAAGTAAACTTACATTTTGGAAGTATGGCAACATCGAGCACGTGCTTCGTTGAAAATTAGCGCGCCGTGCGTTACAATCCTTTTGCATCCTATAAATATTTGATTTGTTTCGAAAGTTAGAAAGTATTTTAACATATGCTACTTTATATAGTCACCTAATTGCAACCTTTTATTTAAAAATTGTTATGTTCAGAGAACTTTTTTTGGATCACACATTTTATATGTTTGATATCACACATTTTAGTTTCTATAAATTTAAAATCAGCAAATTAAATTTATTCTAAAAGTTTTTTTTGTTTTGTATTTTCATTGATTTCCTTTTGTATCGAGAACACCAATGCTGATTTGGTTTAAATTAACTTCCAGTTAAAATTTTCAAACTAAGTCTTCTTAGACATTTACACTTTTAAAACAAAATAATTTTTCTAGAGTTCAAATAATTAATATTTTTTACTGTTATATACTAATTATCTTTCTTGTTCTGAATATTTATTTCATTTTATACAAGTTAAGTACACATGCAAACATTACATTTGTTATGCTCACAAATGTCATTAAAAGTTCGAAAATAAAATTAGAAATTGCGATCTATAAGGTAGTGCTTTGTTTCTGAACTGCAACAATGTAAGTATATAATCATTATGTAATATAGGGTGACACGTGGCGGGGAGGTACGCTGAAGTGTGCCATTTTGTGAAAAGGTGGAGCAGGGGTCAAATATATTGACAAAAAAGCGTGACATCAGGTATGAATGGTTTCTAAGCAATATGAGTTAATGCGTTATATAAATGTCATGTTTCGCAAAGGAGGACGCAATCAGCAATAGATTACTTCTTTCTTTCATTTTTCTTCAAGTCAATAATTTATTAATTGGCAGCAATATAATTAAAAGCATACATTGGCTGCTACAGCTTCAACAATGATATGCTATAAGGTGAATATATTGCGCCTTAAATATCAAGTACTTCAAAAAGAATTTATTTTAACTCACAATTACAAAAATATTTTTTACATTATAACTGTATGTCATGTCTTTATTACTTTTTAAGTAGGAAACAAATTACTTCTCACAGCGGAAATATGTATCACAAGATTTTTAACTAATGCTTTTGTGTGTTCGGGCTCTACTGATAAATTTTGGGAGCAGTCCCCTTTTCTTCTTTCTGTATTTTGCATCTATTCATAATGTTTTCCATAAAGTGCTAACAAAAAATCTGTTTATGCTATAAATTATCTAACAAATATATGTTCATGGAGGTCCCAGATGCTTCAAAACAGAAGTACTGAAACACAAACTTCAGTATTAAATAAGAACAACACCATTCTTTTCCAGAAAGTTGAACTTTTGCGATTACGAAGGATAACATTTTTTTTTCCAGAAAAGATAAGAAGAATGTGATCCCCATGCATATATTTTCAAGATTAAAAAAAGTCTTACGTTTTTTTTTTAAATGTCTCCTGAGCTTGCTTTTGAATTTTTCTTTTTTCTTTTCCAAATTCATTCCGACAGAATGATTTCTTATACCAAGGAATCCAAAATGTTTTCGATGCTTATATCCTTTTAGTTATGAAGAAAAGCATTGCGTTCAATGTTTTCTTCTTTCCTTCTAGGTATCTTTCACAGCATTTGAAAGGTAATTATAATACTGAAGTGCTGATAAAAATGTCATTTACATAATGATTTGGAAATTTAAAAAAAAAAAACTAGTTTACTTATAAAATTAGTGGGAAGTTCAATTTAAAATACCACATGTTACCTCAGGCAATATCAATTAAAAAGTCATTTCTTTTAATTTATGTTGTTGGAACACTAATTGCCTTTATACGAATAACGATAGTTATTCATTTCTTTTCTACTTCATTTTTTAAATTGAAAATTTTTCTTAGGAAGTTTTTAATGAATTCATATACCTCTCAAGATGACTATATTTATCTATCCATGACCGCAGAGTGGAGTAGTGGTAACAAGGCACTGGCCTCATACGTACTTATACGCCCGTGGTCGTGGGATCAAACCTGGCCCAAGTCGATGGATTTTCAAGATGCAGAAAATCATTAGCGCCCATGTTGTATGATTATGCGGCATGCTAATGATTCCTTGAGGCTTGAGTATCTGTTTGGCATGGATACTCTCTGCTAAATTAAATTCCTAGTGCAGTTTCGCATCACTTAGAGCTCAGGTGCCTCCGTCTAGGCGAAAACTGAGCGTATAAATTCTCAACTGGTAAGGGCATCTGCAGAAAGTGGTGCCACATGAATAATGGTTGCCACTTCCTGGGGTCTGTAAATGATAAGGAGCCACTCTGTAGCCCATTAAAAAATATTTATCTATCCTTATAGAAATCTTACTTTTCACGTGAGTTGAATTACAATAAAAATTCTTCAAAATAATGTCAGTTTTTACAGTAATAAATAGTTTCCGTAAAACACAGTGCGTACAAAGTAATTATTCGAAAACGATGACGCCAAGACGAATATAAGCAATAGTAATAAAACCACCACACAAAAGAAAAAAATAAATAAATAAATAAACTGTGTATTATTTATATTAACACTATATCAATGTTCCATCAACAAGCCTAGCACAAACTGTGTAGTTTTTGTTTCAAAATGTTAAAATGGGTCTTGTGGTTAATACTCCATTTTTGTCATGTCTCTCACACATATTTTGTTTTGTTCCTGGAACTAACTATTAAAATAATTTAATAAATGTCCCGACAGGTAAAAACATGTCACTACATGTTTTCACATAATAATTAAAAACTTTTATTTCTTAGACTAAAATTATTCTATTCTTTTGAAAGTAGGCATGAAGAAGCACGCGAAAATTGTTTGATTTTCTTTCGTATTTTGTACCTGAAACCAAAGGTGTGTTTTATGTGCATCACATATGTAATTTAGCTTGGGGTTTTTTTATAGCTTAAAATATTCTTAAAAAAGCTGAGAAGGCATTTGTAAGGAATTGGTTGAAGCTGTTTTTCTTCTTTCTCATGGGGCTGCGTATGATTACTAACCTTTGCAGACGGAGTACCATCCCCGGAAATCGGCATGCATTCTTTCAAGTGGCACCACTATCGGCGGATGCCATTGCCTCTTGAGACTTTTTATGGTCAGTTTTCCCATAGATGGCGGCACCTGAGCTCTAAATGACGCGAAACTGCAGTAAGAATTTAATGTAGCTGAGAGTATTCCAACCAAATGGATACTCCAACGATCTGTAACATACCGCATATTTATCCGACATGGGCGCTGAGGATTTTCTGCTTCTTGAAAATCCACCGACTTGTGTCAGGTTTGAGTACTTAGGCATACGAGGAGAGTTCCTTACCACTACGCCACCTTTCCGTCTTGGTTGAAGCTATAGTTTACTGCAATTTTTGTTGAAGGAGTTCCGATTTATTGTCAATCAATGAAAATCCTAGTGTATTGTTTATTCTTAACATTTAAGTTAATTTCGGCATGGCTTTAAAATTTCCATGAAGAATATATTTCACTTAAAAAGAAAAGCAAAGTAGCATAAGTTTCTTGACATAGAAAGACGTTGAAAACAATTAGTTTATTTTAATAAAAGTCTTTAAATTTAGTTTTTTTTTTAATAATATGTTACTGAGATAAATGTTAAAAATCTCAACAAATTGGAATTTATTTTTCGTGATGAAACATTTCCTTTGCGTTCATAACTTTTATTTATACACGCAGAGCTTGAAACAGAACCCTTACTTTCATCTGCACAAAAAATAGCTATAAATTTCAAGAAAATGGGAAATAAAATTAGGAGCTTTCCTGATGTTTATCTGTTTGGTTTCATTCTGTTGATTTATTCTTATTGCGTTAAGGATATACATAATACTTGTCTTACATGCGACACTGATTTTCCTATCGCATCTATAACGCTCGAGTTCATGTGAAATATTTTCGTGATCAACATCCGGAAGGATTCTGAAATTATAAATTTTTCTTGTATTTTTGATAAAAGAGCTGCATATTTCGTTAAAATTGTATGTATCCATCCAAGTAGATAACAAATGATCTTGTTTCGAAAAATGCAATAGGAAAAACTAATACTTTAAATAGTTTAGAGTTGTGGTTGTGATATTGTATTTATCATTTTAATAGGTTTGTTCCAGAGATAATAATACCATTGCGCAAGTGAAAAAAGATAATTTTACAAAAACAGTTACATTAAGTAATTTTAATGATTAGTTCAATGTTTGTTTTTAAAAATATGATTAAACAGTTAACTTTTTCATAAGAATTAACATTTAATGGAAAAGAAATGAACAAAACATGCATGAATAATTTATAGTGCAAGGGGAGGAGCGGGCAGAGTAATGACCTATTGTAACCAGTGATATACTTAAACTAATGTGAAACTCGTCATTGGGACTGTTCATAAATGATGTCACACTTTTTTTTCAATATATTTGACCCCCTCCCCTCTTTGTCACAAAATGTCCCTACCCCCTACCCCCCTTTTTCACATGTCACACTATATTACATGAGCGTATGTACTTGCAGTTCAGAAACAAAGCACTGCCTTATAGAACCAAAATGTGTAGTGTCACACTTCTTGTAACCCCTCCCCTCCCTTTGTCACAAAGTGTCACAATTTCTCGAAACCCCCTCCCCCACTCGAAACGTGACATCATTTATAAATGACACTTAAAATGTTAACTAAGGTTGTTTTGAGAAAATTAAAAATTCGGTAACGAAGTTTTTTTTTTTTCAAATTTAAGGTTTAAGAAATAATTAACTAAAGGTCAAAGAAAGTAATCTTGCTACTACAGCTACGTCTCAGAACAGTATGATCTTAAGAGTCGGGAAAAGCCAAATCTAGAAACTGGTACAAATCTAGAACTTAATGCTAATTCTATGAAATGTTAATCCTATGCATTATAAAATCAATCATAAGGGTCTGTGTTCAAATATTTTCCGAACAGTCAATGAGGGTTTTATCCACAATTCTGCTATTTTTAATTGCCTCACTCATATTTTAGTAGTTTTGTAGCATTTACTCCCAAAAAAACTGAAAAACTAAACCATTGCCTAGTCACCAAAAAATTAAGTAATAATAATTATGAAAACCACATAAAATTAATTATTATCCTGTTTAAAAGTGAGAATTCCATTTAGCGTAACTTTGAACCACGTCAGAAAAGTGATTTTTAAAAAGAGTTATTTTAATAAAAATATTTAATCGTGCAACTTCGAACCAGAAAAATACAATTTCTTAACATAAAAAAGTTAACTTTACAACATCTCAGGACTTCTATAATTTATAGCTGAAGTACGTTCGCAGCAAGAATTCATTACGGAATCATTCATAAATGATGACACACTTCTAAGGGAGAGGGCGGGTTTGTAAAATAGTGACAAATTGTGAGAAGAGAACGAGGTAACAAGAAGTGGGACATCATGCTTATGCAACTTAGCGTGGCATGGGAAAAAGGGGGAAGGGGTACGCAATGAAACATATGTCCTACTGTCTATGGCATCAAGGGCCTTCAGATATTACCCCGAAGGGCACAGAAAGCAGCGCTCCTCGAACGTTCCTTCCACAAACTCTTTAGAGCTAGAAAGGGCCATAGGGACCGGACTGGCTAGCGTTGCCTACCTGCTTTACTGTCCCGGTGCCGCGGATCCACTAC
Source organism: Octonoba sinensis (assembly GCA_038502835.1). Lineage (NCBI taxonomy): Eukaryota > Metazoa > Arthropoda > Arachnida > Araneae > Uloboridae > Octonoba > Octonoba sinensis. Next base: position 65,164,122 of record CM076600.1, on the reverse strand, counting down.
AAAGTGAGCCCTACATCCGCCGTGACGGATAGGAGGGGATTTAGTGTCAGTGTTTCTTTCAGACGTTTTGCTCCGGGAGGGCAGGTGAAGAATTAGGAGAGGCGGTGCATGATCCAAAATCATGTTTTCTTATATAATAAGTAGAATAGAAATGATGATAATATTCATTTTTTAAATGTATCTATGATATATTCCTGATAATATATAGTAGAAGCAGTTTTAGACTTTATGGTTGGTGAAGTTATGTCTGACATTTTTTGTAATTGAAATCTTATAAATGTAGTTCTTAGGCTGGTTTTGGGGCGGGGGTCGGAGGGCCCTCCCCCGGAATTTCGGATTTTTTTTGCAATTTAAGTCCTGAGAATGCAAATTTAGGCTCTTAGGGGGCTCAAGGGTTCTCCCGCGAGAGAATTTTCAAAACTAGTCTTTAAAATGCAGTTTTACTCTTTTTTTTGTCAATGTTACTGGAGAAAGGGGTGCGAGGGCTCTCTGGCAAGAAACTTTTTGAGTTCTAAGTCCCAGCAATGAAATTTCGGATGCGTTATTTAGGGACGTTAGAGGATGCGAAAAATAGTTCGGAGAGTCTCCTCCCGCAAATTTTTCGGAACTAAAGTCTTATATTTTCGGCTACTTTTGGTGACGCTACTGATACTGTTCGATGTCGTTCCCCAGGAAGTGTTTCTGAAACTGAAGTCATAAAAGCGCAATTTCATGTTATCTTAGATTTGATGATGTAGAAGAAGGAAGAAAGGTCTAGAGCAGGGTTTCTCAACGGGAGCCATGTGGCCCCCTGGCGGCCACAGGAAAAAATATGAAAATTAAGGGAGCCATGAGCCTCGGTAAGGGACTATGGCTTAATATGAAAACTTACACATAGGAGTAAAATATTCCATATAATTTTTAACATCCTTAATTCTTTATACTATTTACAAGATCAACTGTCCATGTGTGTTTCCCTATATTATAATGGTAAGATAAACAACTCTCATAACTCTTATGAAGAAACTCGAGAATCATCTTAACAAGCAAAGGTGGGGGGAAAATTTCAAGTGCACATTTAATTTTTGTTCAAGAAAAATTGTACAGAAATTCCAATCTTTTCTGAAATTTTGTTTAGGGAGCTTTTCACTACTGAAGAATTTGCCTGATTTTGTTGATGATGTTAAGATTCGGTTCCTTTTTCTTCCATGGTTCCTTAATGTGGTTTTTTTCTTTGGATTTTTAGGCTTCAATGTGTCAAATTTTCTCGAAACACTTTACCAATTATTATTTCACTGTAAGGATACAGTTAGAATATGATCTCAGAGTACTATTTTGTTTGTTTTGTCACATAGCTTCGGTTTCTTAAAAATGAATAAAGAGCTCTTTCTATCTTTGACGCAATTTTCAGTACATTTTTTTTAGCACTATGGATTCTGTTAAACGTAAATTAGTCAGGTGTATCTTTTATATATTATTTTTATAAATTAACAGATGTTTTTCCAATTTTTATGCATAAATTAATAGCAAATACACGCACATACACACATGTATAAATATATACGCACGTGTATACGATGGGGGACCACCGAAACATTTGGCAACCATAAGGGGGCCACAAGTAAAAAAAGGTTGAGAACCCCTGGTCTAGAGGATCTTACACGAAAATTTTCCAAAACTGATGAAGTTCTAAAAATGGAATTTTGGGCCATCTTTGGTCACGTTAAGAAAAAAAAAAAAAAAAAAAAATAGGTGAATAGGCCATGCTTTGAAAAATTTTCTAACCTGAAGTCTAAAAAGTGCAGTTTTAGGCTCTTTTTTGGTGGCATTAGGATAAAAGGGGAGGTGTTTAAAGTTCTTCCAGGAAAGTTTTAAATTGAAGTCTTAAAACACAATTTTTGGCAACCTTTTTCACATTAAAGAGATGTAATATTGCAAAAAATGTGGGGCACATGTGCAAGGTACATATTTATGTTTTAACTTGCTTGCAAAATGCTGGCCAATGATAAGCAGAAGATCACCTGAATCTAGCTTTAAATGTTTTTAAATAAAAATGTCCATTGTTTTTTTTGATAGATATACTAAATAATAAAAGGCAATTTCTTTTAGGAAGGGGTTTTATTCATGAGATTTAATGGAATAAATGGAGATTGTATCGATGATCCAGTACACTGAACCAGGGCCACCGAAAGTCAAGGCGGGCCCCATATCAGTTTTGTCGCCCCCCATCTCCCTTACTCTTTTAACCGTAGAAAAATGTTACGCACTGCACTATTGTGATGCCGAACCGAGCCTAAGGAATTAGCCATACCTGAAAACACTCTCAATAGCCATGCTCAGAACCCAGGTCTTCGCTGAAGGAGCTTTGGCGTTTCACATTTTGTTGGCAGTGAGAGAATAGTTTTATGACCCCAAAACAGAGGCCACTTTATTTCCTCCATATTTTAAAATTTTAATTCTTCCTCCTTCCCTTTTCTTTCTTTCTTTCCTTCTTCTTTTTGAAATTGTGATCTGAAAGTTTCTCCCGGGGGGGCAGTTGGCTTGTTCCGAGGGGGCAGTGCCCCCCGGACAGATGCCTGAAAGAAACACTGTTTAGTGTTACCCAGGCCGCACCTCGTGGAGTCCCATTGGGGGGAGGGGGTATGTTGAATGGAGATGTTTTGTGACAATGTGGGGACAAATATATGGGACAAAAGCGTGATATCATTTGTGGACGGTCCCTTACTGTCAGTTAAAATGAACAATGTTATGAACATTTACAAGATTATTACATTTTTACAGCACAGCTGACGTCGTTCGAATAATAAAATTTGATTCCAAATAGCACTGAACAGTTATCTCATGAAGTGGTTTGAAAACAACAAAAATAAAAGCAAAACATTTCATAATTATGGTAAGGTTTATTTTTACAACGTTCAATGCACTTTTTTTCTTTCTTCAACGAATGTATTTCTTATGAAAAATTAAAAACAACGTAAAATGAAGCACAAAACTTGCCAAAATTGCAGAGACGTGTTTCGAGGAACCCCTTTTTCAATACAAAAGAGTGAGCTTCAATGTTGAAAACATCCAACTTTGGTTTCAGTTGGTCGTGTTTCATCTAGAATCTCACTCTTTTGCATTGAAAAAGGGGTTCCTTGAAAACTCTAAACATGTTTCTGCAATTTTTGCAAATTTTGTGCTTAATTTTAAGCTGTTTTTTTAGTTTTTACTTTTGTAGAACAAAGTTTTATCTTTTATCTAAATTTTTAAAGCACATCTTATTCCGTATTTCTTATAGTTGTATCGCTTTCTTTCTTTTTTTTCATTTCTTTTTGTTTTCTTTTTGCTTGCAATTATCGTATAGTACCCAGTTTTAGAATAATTTTGTGTAAAGACTGGAATAGCTAAAGTGGAAAATTTCCTGATGACTTATCTAATGGTTGCGTAAATGATCCTGTAATTTTTAACTGTGTGGTACGTGTGTCTATTGAGCAAAAGCCAGTTTTCTCTTATTTTCTTTTCTTTTTCTTTTTTTAAAATCTGTTTTTTAAGGTATCCCAAAAGTAATATTGCTAATTTTACTTTTGAGAAGACCCTATTCCAACAATATGAACATTACTTTTTTACAACAAATACAAACGGTGTTGTTACCATAAACAAAAAGAAACATAAACGCAACAAACGTTGATGCAACAAAACCACTAGCCCAACAAAAGGGAACGCGATTGAAAATTTTCACATTTGAGTGGATGCGATATTTAAATGTTGAATTCGACTCATGGATCCGAAGAAACTGCAATTCTTTTGCGAATTTTTGCGATTAATTTGTATGAAAGGTGAGTCCTTATCTATTCTCAGCTTTCCTATACTGATACAGAACTTCGATTACGAAATATTTTGGTACAAATCGCATTTCTGTACAACAGTCATGGTCCGGCGGAATTTGGCCGCATTTCTGACAACGAAATCCAAAATGGTGGTGGCCCAACGAATGTAGTGAGCTGGATTACGGGCAAAATAAATAAATCTGAAACAGATTTCAGATTAAAGTACTTATAAAGAAGAATTTTGTTAAATTTGAAGAGACCATGATATTTTTATAGTTCCTAAAGATAACGTAAAATACATTAGTCAATGCACAGGTCAACGATGAAAAAATGGTTAATGAAATAAAAGTTGTTTCTTATGATTAGTTTTATTATTATTATTATTACTTTTTTAAATGTATCTATTTATTATTATTATTTTTATCGTTATTAATATTATTTCGTGTTTATTACACGTAAAATAATACAAAATGTCTATCAAGCAGTTTTATCGCACATAAATAAGTCTAAACATTCTATGTAAATAAATTATTTTATTTTTATACTTTATTTATAACTTCTTTTATATAGAAATATATACATTCATATTTACTCACAGAGTAAAATATTGTAATTGCAATTAAATACATTAATATAATCTAGTTAAAAGATATATTTATATGAATTATAATAATTAAAGCCGAAAAAAGAAATACTATATTTAACTATTCCGTATGTCACACGCCTTGTGGCTTATGTTAAACGGGTACAAAAATTCCCTGTACCCAAACAGCATAGAAAATGTTTTCCAAGTTTCAAATACAGTGTCTTAAGACGAAAATTACAATAACGGAGAAGAGTCATACTATGTGGCGTAATGATAAACCCGATCTTTTCAGTCATTCCGAGTTAAAATGATTGAGTCGAGATTTAAATGCTCTTAAAGATTCGGCACTACTCTTATGTTTAAGATTGAAGGGCAAAAGATAGTAGCTAGTGCTAATATAGGTTTTTGTATTGGTTTCAGAGAGATTCATAGCTCCCCCCCCCCCTTGATGCATTTCTGTACTCCTGCCAGATTTTGTGTTAACTTTTCAAATCTAATATAAATGTAATCTGAACATGATTGTTATATTGGTCTTGGTCAACTGAGTGGGAACATGAAAAATTCCCGTTTCTTATTTTATTTTATTATGATTTTACAACATTTTACTTAACTCGTTTTCTTGTCTGTCCGCGGAATTTTCCAATCGAATTTTCGACCATTTCCCGATAAGCTATTGTTCTGAAACTTTAATATAGCTCAGAACCAGATGACAGTGCAATATTCTACCACTTTTATCATGATTTGATGAGTTTTTGATGTTTTTCTACCATTTTAGTGCGCAAGAAAAACGTTGTTCTTTATAAAAAATTTTTTATTTATTATTTTGCTAATAGAACCACCATAAGGACTCAACATTAGATTAAGAAGAATGGTCAATCAGAGAAGTATTTGATGGTGAAAAATATTGAAAGGGAACGTCTCGATGAAAGGAAATGGTTTGCTTCTTCAACTATAATTAATGTTTATGAAAATGATATCAAAGAAAGGAGAATTCTTCAGATAAGTTTGACGATAATAGTGTAATTTTGAAACAAATACTTTGGCAGTCAGGTATTTTTTTGTGTTTTGATGCACAACTAGTACCGGTAGCTAGTTTCGGGTCTTATCTTGTGCCTTATCTGTGGCACAATGTAATCCCATGATCTCTGTATTTATGGGTTCCTTGTATGTGTTGATATTTACTTAGATAGATGAAAGCACATTTTTTGAACTGTTCCTCATTTAGTACCGGGATACTAATTGCGAATTAAAATGCCAATTTATTTTTTTTTTAAATGCTAACTTAATTGAAGTTATTGTCAAAATAAGTGACTTTAGAATCAGTGGATATTGACAAATGAATTACAGGTAAAATGGTTAGTTAACACTTATCCCTCAGCCATAATTAACCATCATTCATAGGTTGATCCACAACTAATGACATTTATAAGGCGTTCTTTAAATTTGTAAATTTGAGAGGAACTTTTTAACCAGACTAATGCAAAGAATCCTTCTCTTTCAGGAATATTGTATTAAAGGCAGTTGGAGAGTATGTGCTCTTCAGAATAATAACTATGGCGCTAAGAATTATTTACGTCCTTTTTCACGAGTCGATTTGAACATTCGAACTGCAGATCAAAGGCTTCCTCAGCCAATCAGAACGCTCGATCGGCGGTTCGAGTGTTTGACTGAGTTTCGCATCGGTTGGTGAATGAGGCTATAAATGGTTCGTGGCGAAAGAAGAACATAGTGAAAAAGAAAGTCATACAAGTGATAAGACTAAAAAGAATAAGCAGACGCTTAATAGAACCGAAATTGGAATCGAGGCACATGACAAACATTTGAATGACAAAGTACCTCATGCTGAAGCTGAAAATGATAACTATGGAGTTGGTAGAAATAAAAATGGTAATCAAGTTCTGGATAAGTCTGAAAATGGCAAACTGATTCATGATAAGTTTGTTAATGAGGATCAGGAACGTCATGAAAATGTAAACAACAAGAAGGAACACGACAAATCTGAAAATGTCAATCAAACACATGATCAATTTGAAAATGAGGAAGAGTCACATGATAGGCCTGAAAATGACAATCAGACACATAAGTCCAAGAACAACAACCAGATTCATGATGAAACTGAAAATGACTGCCAGGGAAAGTATGTGTTTTAAAATGACAACAATGATTAGTTTGATGTTTGTTTTTAAAAATATGATTAAAAGTTAACTTTTTCATAAGAACTAACATTTAATGGAAAAGAAACCAACAAAACATACATAAATAATCCGTATTCAAAATGCAAGAGGAGCAGGCAGAGTAATGACCTATTTTAACCTGTAATATATTTAATGTGAAAATCGTCATTGGGGCCGTTCATAAATGTCACACTTTTTTTTTCAATATATTCTGCACCCCTTCCCCCTTTGTCACAAAATGTCCAACTTCATTAACCCCACTACCCTCTTTGTCACATGTCACACTATATTGCATGAGCGTATGTACTTGCAGTTCAGAAACAAAGCACTGCATTATAGATATTTAGATTTTTCAAAAGAAAAATCTAAAAATCACTACGAGGCACAAGATAAGCCTAAAAATGACAAACACACAAGTAGTTGGTCTGAAAATGCAAAAAAATCGGAACGAAATCCAAAGCAAAATCAAGCAAGAACAACAGAGCTTTGTCAACCGTCAACATCGAGATTTAAGTTAGAAAGAAAGTCTGCTTCTGGCCAGAAGTTAAAATTTATCCGAATCCGGGCACTTATAGTATTCCAATTGATATTAAACCAAATACGGCTCTTAAAAAAATAACCGGAAGTACAATCCAAAAAAAAAATATATGCAGAAAAAGACTGGAAGGATTTCAAGGCACATATTGTTTGGAAATATCTCTTGAAACAAAGAAGAGACCTTCTCAAAAATAAAAAAAAAAACAAAATAAACTGTTAGAACGAAGAAAACTGTTAAAATGTATACTTTGTGGCTGTTGTTGAAGAAACTACTTCCCAAAGATAAACGAAAAAGTCAGTACTCAAGTAACAAGATCTATCTCTCTGTCGTCATAGTCACCATTTTGTCTTATTCAACTCATCCGACTGCATCATGAACTCTAGCTGTAAATTCCTTCAAGTTTTCTGATCATCTTCTACAAACAATACCATAAGAAAAAGAGTTGTAGAACTCTTGGAACACTCCGTATCTGTTTGTCATCATAGACGCCATTTTGTATTATTTAAACTCTCCACAACACTTCTTATACTCCATCCTTCCATACATAAATTTATCAAGTTGTCTGAAAAAATGCCATATGAAAAATTCACAGAGCTCCTGGAATACTCTGTATCTCATTGTCGTCATAGTCGCCATTTTGTCTTATTCCACTCATTAGGCTGCTTCTTATAAACCCCAGCTCTCCATCTATAAATTTATCAAGTTGTTTGACCATCTTCTACAAATAATAGCGTACGCAAAATTCACAGTGCTCAAGGAACAACCTCTATCTCTCTGTGGTCATAGTCATAATTTTCTATTATTCCACTCATCGAAACACTTCATAAACTCTAGTTCTCCACCAATAAATTCATCAAGTTTTCGAACCGTCGTCTACAAACGATAGAATACGAAATTATCACATCTCCATTAAGTAAAACCATGTATTTCCAAATCCCTCCAAGAGTCTCATAAAACTCCTATAGCTCGGGGGGGGGGGGGGGGCGCTAAAGGGTCTAAGATCAGGAAATGGAATCGGCGCTCCCTCGGGGAATGTTGGAAGCCATCTCCATGTGGTTTTCAAGCTTGGTCCAAAATCTGGTAGTTCAAGTACCATATTACAATTCAAAATATTTAAAAATATTTTCAAACATGAAAAAGAATAAATTCACATTTGGGACCATTCCTAGCTGATGTAACATTTTTAAAAATATAGTCGACTCCTCCCTCCTTTCACAAAATGTCACACTTTATCATACTCCCCTACTCCCCTTTGGCACATGGCACCCTTTATTGCATAAGCACATGTACTTGCAGTGCAGAAAGAAAGCACTGCGTTATAGATCACGTTTCTAACGTAATTTCTGATTTTTTAATGTCATTTGGGAGCATAATAATACTAATGGTTATATGTGTTCTTAATTTGCATAAAATGAGGTTAATGTTTAAAACACAAAGTATAATTAATATAGAACAGTAAAATATATCAATGGTTCGAATTCTGAAAAAAATGACCCACGCAATTTTATGTTAAAAGTGTAAATGCCAGGAAATTTCTTTTCAAACTTTTAATAGCACAAAGCTATTTTACATAACTGGTAGATAATGGCGTATAAATGTTATTATAAATAGTGGCACATCTTTAAAATTTTCCAATTTAGAAGAAAATTTAGCAAACTGTAATGATAGGATATTAATTTAGACTACAGAAATCAACTAGCAATAATAACATATTTTTTCTTTTTTTGAATATATTGTAGTATTTAAGTGCAGTTAAAGTTAGTGCTTGCATAACGCAAAACTTTGAGTTTTGGCAATACTGTCTTCTTTTTTCACCTTTAAAAACTATGTTTCTAAACATTGTTGTAATTTTAGTCAGACTAGCGTATATTACTTGTCATTTTTTTAATGATTTGCGACGGTTAAAGAACCAAATAATATGAAACTTAGAACATAAACTCATGTTTGTAAAAATTGCAACACCATGAAGGACTTACGCGAGCTGAAATTTTCAGGAAATGCAAAGTAGCGCCATGATATGCAAATGATTAGAATTTCAAATCCGTAGCTCATGCGTATGCTGAGCAGCGCCCTCTGAACAGCGGATGGATCCGAATAAATAGACGGCTGTAGCGAGGCGTGTATGGTTATCGGTGGTTATCTGCTAGTGGTAAACGTTAGCTCAATCTTTACTTATGCCTCTTCGACGAAAGAGAGCGAGATTTGAACAAGTTACAGAGTTTGAACGGGGGAGAATCATCGGTCTTCGTGAAGCTGGATTGTCGTATCGTGCAGTAGCTGCTCGTGTGCAGCGTAACAGCAGCACAGTGATGCATGTTTGGAAGCAGTAGACGGACGAGGGTCGGACAGCTCGGAAATCTGGGAGTGGACTCCGAAATGTGACGTCGACTCGCGATGACGTTGACACCTGGTCCGCATGCCGCGGACGGACCGTACAGCTTCCTCTAGACAAAAGGCAGCACATTGGTCAATAGCTACAGGTGTTTCATTGTGTGCTTCATCAATTCGTAGACTTCTGCTGCAGCGTGGACTGCGCGCAAGGACTCCTTTATACAGGATCCCCCTCACGCTAAACCATCGCCGCCTGCGGCTACAATGGGCCAATCAGCATAGAGACTTGCGTGCTGATTGGCAGCATGTCGTGTTTTCTGACGAATCCCGCTTTAATTTATAATACCATGATGGCCGCATTCGTGTCAGACACTATGCCGGTGAACGCCACCTTCCGGAGTGCATTATCGTACGCCACATTGGACGAACACCCGGAGTTATGGTCTGGGGCGCCATAGCCTATCATGGACGATCTTAATTCGTACGAATTGTGGGCAATCTGAACAGCAACCGGTACATCAGTGAAGTTCTACAGCACCAAGCTGTTCCCTTTCTTCAATGCTTGCCAGGCGCTGTATTTCAACAGGACAATGCCCGCCCTCATATTCCTAGGACTGTTCAATCCTTCTTTGCAACGCAGCAGGTACAGCTTCTTCCTTGGCCTGCGTACTCCCCGGATATGTCGCCAATTGAACATGTATGGGATTTCGTTGGTCAGCGTCTCGCTCGTGATCCTCGTCCTGTTGCTTCTGTACACGAACTTTGGGTACGCATACAAGCAATATGGAATGCTCTTCCTCAGGCAGACATTCAAAATTTGTTTGACTCTATGCCACGTCGTGTAGCAGCACATTGCGGCGCGTGGTGGCTACACAAAATACTGATTCCGATCTCTTGTTATTATTTGTTTGCTTTGAAAATTTAATCATTTTTTTGTACCACTACCACTCAACCGTGTATTAAATTTCATTCAATTATGACGATTTCTTCATGGTGTTGCAATTTTCACAAACATGAGTTTAGAAGGAATGTTATGTAATGTTGTATGTCCCGTACCCAGTGTCTTTTCAAGTACTCTTTAACGGCACTCACAAAAAAGAAAGAAAATAAGAGAACCTGAATTTTGTCTTTTAATTGATAATAAATGCCGTGGTGACAACATTATACACAGAATACTTGTATGTCGTTGTAATAGGTAAAAAACTATCAATGAAATGAGAGAACTTTATTAGGATTACTGTTATTCCACTAAAAGAAACCAAGACAAAAATATCATAAACATAACATGCCAAATAATGCATATGTGAGTTCTATCTTCAACAATTATGTACTTTAACTCACAAAGTACTAAAATTCCGGTTTTTTTCGAAACTTTATATAATTTTTTTCGCCAACTTCAGCTCAACAAAGCAGAAAATTCCCTTTTTGTTTAACATTGAATTTTTAGTGTTTTTGAATTAAATGAGTTAGTTATTAAAAAGTATTGAATGATTAGCGAAAATATGTTTTTCTTAAAATAATAAATTAACTTTGCGCTAAATAAACTGTAATAATTTTTTTTTCACGTTAAGTGAAAAAATTCGGCATTTTAATACTTATTTGTGCTTTCTTAACATGAATTTTTAAAAATTACAGTATGTTTTTCTTATTTTGTCATTCAAAGTTTTGGTGCCTCAAAACTTTAGTATGACAACTAGCTTTTGAAACTACTTCTGGCTAAAGTTTATTCAACTCGCGCACCCAAACACTATGAATCGAACTGTTTTTTTAACGAAATTATTGTATTGTTAACTATAAACGAATCTACTAATAGCATATTCTCTGTATACTGAGATACTTAACGACCAAATGCATATAGTTAAAGTCTCATTAAAGTTTTCAAATGAATTTTAGAACTCGTAATGAACGAAGGACGTCGGCATTGTGAGTGAAAGAAAGATTAAAAAAATCTTTCAAGCAGAAAAATCCACGAAACTTCTCGCGAAAGAATTCGTTTTCTTTGACATACAATGATAGATCACGACTTCGGAGGAGAAAAGACATGAAATGTAAGAAAGTTTTATTCCTCCCCGTATTCGCAGCCTGCTCACTTTTTTTTTTTTGCTTGAAAAAGATTCTATTTCATTCAAATTCTACGCGAATGATATAAATGGTTGATAGCGTCTTTTCAACGTTTTTTGATAGTACAAGATACTTTTCATCTTTACAATACTTTTTCCATCTGCGACATTCCAAAATACGTTTTTCAATGCTGTTAGAAGATTCTAAAATAAATATTATTGTGCTTTTCATTCTATGTATACAATGTCTGTCAAACCTTAATTGGTCATGGTTGATTATCTAATAATTCTATATATAGTAGACCTCTCTTGGCTGATATGGTGAACATTAAATATTTATTATCAAAAGAATGCTAAAATATTACCATGGCATAGTTCGTAGCCCTTTTAAGATTTAGCCAAATTGTGTAATAAAAATACTGTAAAATCTGAAAACATGTAAATTTATAATGATAGCAATAAAAATAGTAATAATCAAAAGATAAGTGAACAAATACAATAAAATCGAAATTTTAATAATCTATCTTACTAAAAAAATTACGACTTCATGGTCTGAGTAATTTGTCAACTAGTTTGAGAATTCAATCTTCGCTTTTTGCTGTTACTTAGTTTAAGTTCATCACTCTGCAAAAATGATCATAGAAACTTTATTTAGTAAATAACCCGGTAGTGGACACAGTTAAAAAAATGTTCGTACTCATTTACATAGCAAAATTTTTTCAAGGGACTTACATCAATATTTGCATATTTAGCTTAATCGCCAACTATTTCTCTAAAAATTAATTACCTATAAAATGTCATTTGATGCAAAATTAGGATTTTTACGTCAAATTTACTAAAAGGCTTAATTTGCATCGATAGTGGACATTTATGAGACACATAGTTGCATTAGTAGTGGACAGAAATTAATATCATCTATTTTATGCTGTTAAGTTGGAGAAATAGTTTTAAAAATGACTAAGGGACCATTCATAAATGATGTCACGCTTTTTTCCCATATATTTTTCCCAAATCCCTAACCTTCTTATTGATCGGCTTTAGTAAAGAGCAGCAAATGTGACCGTTGTGGAGGCAGCTATTAAATATTATGTTCCATGTACTTGCATAGATGATCCACGCCAACTTTAGTTCTATTAACCAGCACTAGGAATTGTTCGCTGTAGGTTCGGATAATTTCATTCAAGTGTAATGTTACATTCGTTTATTTTAGGAGTTTAAAGATCTAAGTGTCCACTACTAGAGCAGTGTCCACTACCGGTTCATTTACCTTATATGTTCATCAGTATAAAAACTGACGTGTTCCAACAATTTGTGTACTGAGTAAAGGACAGTAGACGAGGACAAGGACAGGGGTAACGTAGTGGTTAGGACGTCGGACTTCCACCTGGAAAGTCGCGTGTTCGATACCCTCTGAAGACCCCTCATCTACACTTGGGGATACGTGCATGGAAAATCTATGGACCGCACTCCCCTCCCCCCTCCCGGATGCAGGGCATCCCTAAGGACATTCCTAGTGCTAACAGGGAAGGAGGTTGAATTAGAAAAGTGGACGCGGAGAGAAAAGGAGCAGGTAGAGCCGTCTTTTGAAAGTTGTGTCGAAACACGTGACCAGAAAATCTGTTCACGCAGCATGTAATGGTCAGACGATGCCTCATGCACTCGCGACTGTAAACCGCACTTATCGCAAAGCGTTAAAGCTACGAAAGGTGTTTAAAAGGCCTCGACATTACCTAATCCATGTCTATCGGTATTCTAGAAGGAAATAAATTTAGGTACTTTCACGAATGTCATTTATCTGGGAGAAAAAGGAAGTTCATAATCACACTGGGTAAGCCATTTGTTTACCTGTTAGATCGTCATAAAATTTGAGCTATAACTTGAAGTTCACGCTACAAAAAACGTCGTCGAAAATTCATCCGTCAGTGTAAAGCAGCTTTCTTGAATAGCAGTTGAGTCTGGTTTCATTCCAGCGCAATGGAACAAATATATTTGTTCCATTGATGATGATCACGTGGCTGTATACAGCCACGTGATCATCGATCTTCTATGGGATTTAGAATGTAGTTCGTCGTGCTATAGCCGTGGCTCTAGTTCCAGGTTACCAACTACTGTGAGTTGAAATGAGGGTTGTTGGAGGAATTTGATCTAGAGACCACCGTGCTACAGCCGTCGCTCTAGTTCTAGGTTACCAACTACTGTGAGTTGAAATGAGAGTTGTTGGAGGAATTTGATCTACAGAGCACCGTGTGTTGATTGCACGGACAAACGACGTCTCTTAACAGGGTGTGAGAATGTCGGATAAACTTCTTTCCTCGTACACCATACATATACAGAATTCCTTCCCAAAGAAGAACTGTTAAAAATTTCCGTAAGAAAATAGTAAAATAACCATTTATTTGATTGTTATTTTACCATATCTAATTACAAGAGTTGAATAACCATTAAAAAGATGATACTCAAACCGCTGATTGTGAAAAAAAAATCGTTTATTCTCTGTTTATCCTAAAGAACGTTTAACTAACCGTAATTTTGAAGCGCTCAATAAGAATCGAGCGTCCATCTTGGTTGCGAAACCTTACCGGTCGTACGTTGTTGTTAAAATATGAATAAAGATTTATCAGTTCAAATATGCATGTGTAAAATAAGAAAAAAAAAGCGGCTTTTGGAAAAAAGCAGTGGGTACTAAATAGAAACACATACACACGTAAATCAAAAATTGGAGATATCGAATTCCCGAACTGTTTGCGAATGAGCAAACCCTTAATTTGAGCTGGTGAAGCTTGTTTCTATTTTAATTTTTGCAGCAAATAAAATGAATTTGTCAATATACAGTAAATTTTGACCAAAAATGAATTTGGATCAATTCAAAAACTGAAATCTCAATTTTAAGGCAGTTTGCCTGTTGGAAAAGAAGATTTATTGATAAATAACGGCCGCCTTGAGTGGTGTAGATGGCCTAATGATTAGAGCGCAAGGTTGATATACCATACAACCGGGGTTCGATTTCCGCACGCTTCGTTTACGGTTTCTACGCCTCGAAATGGTTCAAAAACCGTAAAAATTTAGTTTTGAAAGCATTTTTAAATGGTTATGAAACCGTAAAATTTTGTATTTACGGCTTTTTAACCAAGCGGATTGGAAATGGTTTAGGTCCCGTAAAGATAGAAAAATGTTCCAAACCGTAAATTTAACGGTGAATTAGATGGAAAGACTGCTGCCGGCTATTTAACCGTAATTTCGTGATGAAATTTCTAACAGTGCAGCTTGATGAAAATGTGCTGCAAGGTATTTGCACGTAATTTGAGTCAGTGACATGCCCATAAAAAGATGTGGCTTTACTTTGGGTACAATATCAAGATCACTGTCAGATATTCTCCCCTCGCAATATTCTAAATAAAGAGAGGGATTTTATCCTCACATTTTTTTCAAACTGTTGTCAATCCCTTTTAAATCACTTTATGATATAGCTGCAATTGTTCTGTGACGTAGGTTACAATTTTCATCACATTCTGCTTTGGGGTTTGCAAATATGTGACTTTAAATACGTTGTTTTTTAAAATTGAATTTATAAGACAAAATTTTACTTTGTTAGAGCGGTTTGTTGAGTTTCGAACAAACATTCAAAGATTTTAAACTGGAATCGAACGCATAGTAAGTAGTGAAAAGAAGCATATAGGCAAAAACATAAGTTTGGAGAAAGGTTTCGAAGTGATTTAGATGCTCTATGCAAAGAAAGTCTTCTTTCTCAGAAATAGCATGTATAGTCTTTTCACCAAAAACTTCAAGACCATTCTTTTCGGCAGATAGCTTGTGGGCTTTTCCCCGCTTGTTTGCTCTTGGGAAAACTCCTATTCACGTTTACGAAAAAATATTCTTCCAAGATATTTTTGCATCAATAATACTGGGCACCTTAAGCTCAGTTTTAACCGTTTGTTGAAATATTTAGACTCCTAGTGCCTCTTGGATTCCAGTAAGAACATAAAAGATAAAGTTTAAAGTCCTTGCATATGCGTTTTTGTACTTTTTCTGCCAAAATATAAACAGTTAATGATGAAAATAAATTAAAAATTCTAAATTGGCTGAATATTCGTAAGGTCAAAAAAAAAAAAAAAATAAAATAAATATTCAAAATTGTAAAAGTTGGATGTAGGCGTATGAGGTGGAAAAATGAATGCATATTAGAACTGTGTCTTCTATTTTAATTTTTGAAAAATTTAATAATTCAATTTATTATTAATTAATTATTTAGCACAAAAAAGATTTTTACCGAGACACATCATAACACTGTTTAATTTATTGGAATATAAAGCAGTGTTATGTTTCAATAAATAAAACAGTGTTTTGAAGTGTCTTCTTTGGGAGATGAGAGCATAATTTCAGCATGCAACGAGAATAATGGAACGCTAGTGTCAGTTGGAGTGATCTACATATTTTCAATAAAATTAGGTACGTCTTATACTTGCGCATAGATTTCGGCGTCGGGAGGCGAACCTGTATTGTTTCAAGTTAGTAAGTTATTGGCACTGTTAAAAATGAAAATATTCTCTTTATATTTCTTGGACATAATATAAATTTATTTTCAAAATTAGGATTAAATCAGGCGGTGAGTGAAAAATTACATTTTAATGTTTCTTTTCTTATTTAAAAATTTTGTTTAAAAACTAACTTCATGACGTGTGAAACCTCCGTTGCATGTAGAAATGGCATTCTGATCTTAATCAAAAATTCATGCAAACCATAAAAAGATACTGACTTTAAAAAGCATAAATTTAATTGCTCATGCGCCCCTTTTCGGTTTTGAAAACTTTTCCCATACATAGTCGGTCGTGATATAAATTCGAGACAGGAATTTCATGTAAATTAGGCTGAATATTCAACAATGATCAATGAGAATTTTCTTTCTAATGGGGCTGCAGTATTGGTCATCAACCATTGCAGACCTAGTGCGTCCCCAGAGATTGGTACCAACTCTTTCAGCGGCACC
The DNA here is from genome assembly GCA_038502835.1 of Octonoba sinensis. Lineage (NCBI taxonomy): Eukaryota > Metazoa > Arthropoda > Arachnida > Araneae > Uloboridae > Octonoba > Octonoba sinensis. The sequence goes on along the minus strand of CM076600.1, from coordinate 65,147,661 downwards.
GCAATGAGTGCGGTACCATTGCCGCAATTTTTTTTGACGCTTAGTTTCCCCTATGATCAATGAGAAAGGTTTGTCTATAAAGTATTTGCACCTCCAATTAATTTACACTTTTTAGTACACTTCTTAAAAATATGATTAGAAGCTTGAATTTAATTTATTTTTTTATAGATTATATTTTTTATAGATTTTTTGTAGTACTGTAATATTAACGCTGTTGATCAAATAACTGCTTACGCATTTTTTGCAGAAAGATAGTTTTAAATTATGCAGTGTTCCCCGGAATCCTCAGGTTCCACTAGAAACCAACCGACTTGTTTGCATTAAGTATCACTAAAGTAAGAAATAAAACTGTTGGTAATTTTGTGATTAACAATCTAGTGTCTAATTTTTTTATACCGTATGCACGGTGTACTAAAATATTTCGGCAGTTGCTTATGCACATTTAAAAATTTTTCTGTTTCTTCAATCAGAATAAAATTTGATATCTTTTGAACTTTTCCATCATACTACTGCATTCAAACTACTTCATAAAACCTCCGTTTCATGTAATTCAAGTCTATACTTGAAAATTTTTTTAGAAGAAATATTAGTGCATGGAGATTAAAGTTCCTTGGAACTTGTGCGCTGTTAAAAGTGTTACGTATGAGTGAAAATATTTGGAAAAACACTTATAACGTGAAACTTCCATGCTTAAATGAAGTAGCAATGCCAGTACGCCAATCATTATTTTAATATTTTCTCATAAAAAAATTCCACCTAAATAGGGAGTTTCTCAATTATACAAAAAGTTCTGACATTCTCTAGTGCAGGGACGAAGTGAATTTACATTTTCTTTTCAAAATGCACAAAATCAATGTCACTTATCATAAATATGCGCGTAAATATTTACTTAATACATAAATATTTTAAAACATTAATAGATATTACTGGTAGTTCTTTGTCTATTACAGATATTTACTGGTAGTTCTATTGTTATTTAAAAAAACTAATTCGAAGATTTTTCCGTACTAGATGAGTTATCTGAACGTATGTTGTCGAAAATTAATATTTTGGGTTTTTCATGCCACATTTTGAACAAAACATCAATATTAAATTCAGAAAGCATAGTCAGCTTTATTGTTTGTTATTTATATGAGAAAAAAAATAGCAATTTATTTTGAAAAATCATCTTCCCTTTTTACGAAAACGAACTTCATTTAATAGCAATAGCCTATACCTGTCTCATGAGTTCCTACTGTATTTGTTTTGCAAAACAATTCTTAAGTTTTGTTTACTTTTGAATGCAGCTTTTGAGACGCTTCGGCTGTTATGGGGAAAAAAATATTTCATTTAATATGAAAGAAGACGGTATTAAACCTTTTTTTCTTATAAAGTATACTTTTTGGTTTCGATCGTATGCATGAAGAAGCAAAAATCAACATCTAGTTCCACAGTGAAAGAAAACCGACTGAATAAAAAATACGTTTTTTCTGTTTAAAATTTAAATGAATCTCCTTTTTACTTTACTGGGAGCAAGACTTAAGTATGGTACAAAGTATTTATATTTCAGAAAAAAATGCCATGAAAAACAAGTCTTTTATACTAAACAATTCCATTGTGATCGAAGTCTAAATGCGGGGTAAAGTATCCATAGTTATGAGGGAGAAAAACCGTGAAAACAATTCTCTCATACTAAGCAAATTCCTACGCCTCTGTCGCTGACGGTACTGGTATTTGACATATTAATCATCGGAAACGGAACAATATTTGTTGGGATCAAGAAGAAAAATTGAGGAAGCGAAAAAAGAATGACAAATATTCTTCCAAAAAGTATTTTCCTCAGCTTAATGGTCTAGTTTCATGGAAAAATATTCCTCAGGACCGTTTTTTGCGGCATTTATTGTTTCAAAGTTTAATTTTATACATCTTTTGTGTTATGACAGGTACATTTTTCTCGATAATGAAGCAATATGTATTCAGTTTCTTGGAAGCTCTTTGGGATGTTTTATTTCGTTGTTTGGGCCTTCGGCGCTATTGTGTTAGACGAAGGACAAAAGAAAAAAAAACCCTAAAAATTTCAAAGTCTGGAATTTTGTTCTTTTTAAGAGTATTTTTTGAGAAGTAGTTGTTGAAAAGTATCTTTACTATGATACATATTTGAGTCAATTTATTTGTCAAAGTATAATGACGAAACAAGTCGTAACAAGTGTTCTCGTTTTATTTATGAAACCAAGCGTCGCTTTATTTAACATTTCTTAAAAAATAATATTTACTTTTTGAAATCGGTTTTCAACAGAAAACAGAATAATACATTAAGTGGAGCTTCATCTCATACATTTTTACGTATGTACTACTATAAAAATTTATTTTTATTCTAGAAATTCAAAATTTTTTCTCATTTAATTTATTTACTTCTTTTTTCGCCTCATTATTTCTAATCCCTCAAAACTACGGTTTTCAAAATGCTATATGACTTAAAAGTTTGTGTGGTCAGTTGCCACGTTTCATTTTCTACAGGACCGGTACAGGACCTAACTCTTGCTAGGACGACTTCAAGATTATCCTCTGAGAAGAACATAATACGGGACTTCGGGGAATCGCGACCAGACATCACACAAAAACATTCAAGCCATTTCACAATTGGAAAGTGAATTGATGGCAAAATGAAAAAAAAAAAAGTCTATCAAACTGCTGCGGATAGACAACATTTCAAATAAAATATGAAACGTTTGAGTTAATTTTTGTGTGATTTAAGTACATAGTAATATTACCTTTTGTCTAAATATCTTTTATTAGATTTTCGATTACTCTAATTTTCGATATCTCGTGTACTTTCTTTCCTTCGATTTCGGGATAGCGAGAGTTGACCGTACTTTGTGATAACAGAAAAAGAAAATATGGACAACATATCATTATTCTTATTGTCTTGTCAATGTAGTTCTGTGTTGCATGGATCACAAGATTTAGAGAGAGACAATGTTGTACCGTTTTGTAATATATATATATGTAACATCACAGTTACATGCAGCCGTTATTTTCAATGTAATGTCCGTTGGTAAACCAATCTTAGCCGAAAATCCTTGATTTCTTAGTAGCTACACATGTTGAATACACATATTCCAAAATACAAGACGGCACAAAACATCACACGCTTCTATCTACAATATTTACATCGTGAATTCCCGCGAAAAGCTTGCTAGATCGCCTTCTATAATCTCTGGAGCTATATGTCAAGTGATGAAGCAACGATTTTTCTATTCGTTCTTCTGCAAAATCATCTAGGCTCGCATTACATAATATTTCTCGCGTTAGTTTCCCCGGCTAGGAAGCATCTATAAAATATTTAAGTTTTAAAAACGAAACAGAATTTAAAAAGGGGTTTAAAAAAAGTTATTTGTTTTTTAATGTTATGTATATATATATATATATATATATATATATATATATATATATATAATTTTATGCATATATTTTGTGATGGTTTAACACACGATTAAAAAAAGTTTTTAAACAATTTTTTTTATAGCAGAATAAAAAAGGAAGCAGTTAGTATCATTGACGAAATGTCTTTCAGTACTGAGCCACATAAAGTCATTCATGGTTATGCAGACAGCTTAAACGTGAAACTTTTCATGTAGAGAAAACAAGGCTAAATGAAAAGAAAATTAGAACAGGAAAACGCGTTAAAATTATTATTTTGTTCACAAACTGTGTTCTTGCACTAATTATGACTTAAGTATGAACCCTTTTTTAAAAGTAAAACATTTTAAACGAACCAGTACTCCCATTTTTACTGCAAACAAGTCTTTAATTAACATTTGGATATTTTTGTTGTTTCATTTTTCACGACGCTGAACATTCGTTCTCATCAACGGGTTGAAAAATAACATGCCACAAAGATTTTTTTAATGACTTTCCAACTCGGATTTTGTACCGAAAATTGCTCAAATCTCACACTAAAATTAAACGTAAGAGATTTATATTCTGCACGCAAGTAAAACTAAAGTTGATTACATTCAACTCTAAAGTGAAAACATCCTAGGAAGAAGTATGTACAAAAGATTATGAAAAGCAACCGCAAATAATCGTTGCTATCCTCTTTAAACAAAGCATTTGTTTTCTTTTTTAATGACTAAGTATGCTAGAATAATACAAAATCCTACTACTAAAAAGCATACCAAAAAACATAAAACAAAAATAGCCCAATTATTTTTAAAAAAAACATCTTTGCAATATGTTAGTTATAGAGGAAAGAAAATAGCCATATGCCATACCTGTATCAGTTATATATATTTTGTTTATTTTAGATATTTTTTGAAGCAATTGTTGACATTAAAAAAACCTGTATGCTGATAAACCAAATATTATGTTAACAAGCAATATATTTAATACATGAGTTGTCAAAATTGTTAGTTCTATTGCGTCTGTCAAATGGGCGAGTTTTAAAGTCAAATTTTCACTAAAATTACTTTTCGAATAGTCCTTCTCGATAAAGTTACACCATTTCGAAGAATGATTTACGAGTGTCCAAGAATATAGATTTTCCCCAATCATTGGTTTGAAAAATATGATAATAGATCCAGAAAAGGAAAATAATTAAGCTAATAAAAAATTTAACTATCAATAGACAAAAATTAATTCCGTCTTTTTATGCAAACTCAAAACTTAAAACAAGAAAGTTGATAAGCTGCAAATTAATTAAATTGCATGTTTGAAAATCATCTGTTTTTAGTCAGCAGCTCAAAGAGCTACAAACTTTTATTACTTCTTAAATTTGTCTTATTTTTTAATAGAAGTTTGAGTAACGACTACTTACTGAGCTGATTGACTAAAAAGCTTCTATTTTTCAATAATTAAGGAAAATGACCCGGTAGTAGACACAGTTAAGAAAATTTTCGTACTCTTTTATGTGGCAAATTTTTTTCAAGGGACTTACATCAATATTTGCATACTTAGCTTAATCGCCAACTATTTCTCTAAAAAATAATTACCTATATAGTGTCATTTGATAAAAAATTAGAATTTTTACGTCAAACTTACTAAACACTTAATTTGTATCTGTAGTAGACATTCATAAGACACTTATTTGCATTAGTAGTGGACAGAAATTAATATCACCTATTTTGTGCTGTAAACTTGGAGAAATAATTTTAAAAATGACCAAGGGACCATTCATAAATGATGTCAAGATTTTCCCATATATTTTCCGCAAATCCCTAACTTTCTTATTGATCGGCTTTAGTAAAGAGCAGAAAATGTGACCGTTGTGGAGGCATCTATTAAATATTATGATCCATGTACTTGCATAGATGCTCCACGCCAACTTCAGTTCTATTAACCAGCACTAGGAATCGTTCGCTATAGGTTCTGATAATTTCATTCAAGTTTGATGTTACATTCTCTTATTTTAGGATCTTAAAGATCCAAGTGTCCACTACTAGAGCAGTGTCCACTACCGGTTCATTTACCTTATATGTTCATCAGTATAAAAACTGACGTGTTCCAATCATTCAAAAAATAAATGTTCTAAATATGCTTTCTGATAAACTACACACAGTTACATATGGTAGACAGCTTAAATATCTACAATCGATTCTCCAAACTATAATTACTTTAGCAACAAAAGTTTTACTCTGGTGGCTAAAACATTTTCAACACTAATAAAGATGACAGATAGCGGTAATTGAAAGTATTAAACAATCAGAAAACTTCCAGATTTCCTCTTTTTTTCGAGAAAGGATGGAACTAACTATATCCATTCGTCAACGAAATTTATGGTTACTCTCTCTTTTATGGCGCTTCCACTTTGAAAATAGCTCTGTGAGAATCCAGTTGTTAGTATCTTTGACCTTAGAGACTTTGGGTATTTTTTGCGTAATTTTCGAGCGCCCTTTTCAGTTTGAATGTCTGCAAACACTTCAGGTACTTCCCAAGAATGAATTCAGTAGGCTTTGAAGATGGTTGGACAATTTATTAGACACCAAAGGGACTTTTGTAAGATTTCAAAAAGTTTTAGGCATTAAATATAACGTTATTTTTGTACTCATTTTGTTCCCCAATAAATTTTGTGATGAAACCATTTGAATTGAGAATAATATATATTTCAGTTTATTCCAAAAAATACGTTATTAATGAAATTTCAATTTAAAAAAAAAAATCCACAATCTGCATTTACTTAAAAAAAAGAGGGAAAAAAAAAAAAAAAATAAGGGAAAGATATGAATTTGCAAATTGTATATCTATACTAATATTATAAAGCTGTAGAGTTTGTTTGCTTAAAAGCGCTAATCTCAGGAACTACTGGTCCGATTTGAAAAATTCTTTCAGTGTTAGATAGCTCATTTATTGAGGAAGGCTATATATCATCACGCTAAGACTATTAGGAGCGGAGCGCCGAAAATTGCATAAAATAGTTCTTTCTATCGGAAGAAATTATCGCATCCTTTCGAGCTTGATACCATTGAAAAGCTCGTAAAAAACTACTTCGGGAAGAGTTTTGTCCTTCGTGCTAAAATTAGAAGCCACTAAATTAACTAGGAAATAAGTTATAAGCGTTTTTCTCTGTAGTTTGAAATTAATTTTATTTGACCCAGATGATGACCGTTTTATTTTATTTGCATTGTTGCATCGTTTCAACAATTGTTACAGTTGCCGTGTGAACAAACAAATCAATGCAGTTGCCATTGTTAAACAAATAAAAAAAAGTAATCAACATTTCTAGCATTTTGATGAGGCATCGCTGTATTTGCAAAATATAATTTAAGATAGACCGTGCAACGCCGGGCGTCGCAGCTAGTATATTTATGTAGCTTCTTACCGATTTGGTTGATTCTTTTTTAATCGATAAAGAGTGATTTAGAGACTGACCCATATTTCTGTTTAACCATATTATCCGTTGGAAAGAAGTTATGGGCTGAAAATTAGTATTTTGTACGCGCATTTTAAAAGGCCTAACTAGACATTGTGCTGATTAATTTACTTGCAATGACATATATGATTCATTCAAACTTCATTGTTTAAATTAGTACAAGTTATATACGAGTACGTATTTAATTACCTTGCATGCCTCCTGCGCATGTTTTAAAACTATACTTGCCCTAAAAAGAAAAAAATTACCAGAAGTTCCGTCTAGAACTATACTAGCCTACTCTCCCGCATACACCAATTTTATAGTCTAGATATTTTTTTCTCTCTCTTTCTCATTTAGCTTTAGTTCTTAATTACTTCAAATATATCTTTATCAACGGTTAATACATATTCATGCACTCATTCATTTATTCACTCTTTCACTCATTCATTCATTCGGAAATATCGTTAAAATCCATATCAAAACGTTTCGCGGGGAAATAGTCTCGTTCAATTCTAGATGAACTACTTATATGTACATATTTTGTGTCATAAGAGCTTTCCGATAAAATTTGCCCCAAGCAAATCAGTCTGTTAGATTGAAAAAGATTGAAATTTCCCCGTGAGCGCTAATGTTAACTTTTTTTGAACTGTTCAAAATTAAATAAAAATTGTTCAAATCAAAAAGCATTTTGAGCCGAGAGCTCTTTTAAAAAGCTTGTCTGAAGGAACTTCGGTCGTATGTACAGGGTTTATGTTTTTTGCTTTACATTTCCCCAACAGCGCCAATGTTAAAATTTTTAACAAAAAATTGTTCAAATCAAAAAGTAAAATATGGAAATGAGATGTCCTCGCCGATATCTTTCGAATGAAAAACAAATGTCAATCGGACAATTCCCTTAAAAGTTATAAGAGGGAAGGGGGCAGACAGACACACATTTTCGGCATCTGAAAACCCTACTTTAAAAATTTTTATTTTTCAATCTTTATTTAATTGCTTCACTTATTTTCAACGTTTCTTTATTTTTCACGATGTATTTTTACGACACATTAAGTGCTTCTTTCCTGCTTTTTTATTATTTTACGGGAACGTAGGCTAAAAGTGTTGAGAATCTGTTCACGTGATTTACTTGCGTCATGCCATAAATCGTGTCTGATGCAACAAGTCAACCTTGGTCTGACAATCAGAAGACTTCACTTGAAACTTGGATCTCATGCAACGAGGTTGGAGCCTTTTCCAGACACGCTCCTTCAAAAAATGCCCGAAATAATATTTTTAGTCTAACTTTTAATTTTAGTTGTTGTTCTGTGTTTAATTCTTAAATAAAATTAATTAAAAGGCAATAGGACTTAATTTGGTACTTTCACCTTTGACTTGGCATCACTACACCGATACTATTTGTTCTCGAGTCAAGAATTAATGAATACCCTTTTTTCATATGGTGCCGAAACCCGGGATAGTACGTTGTGGTGATGAATTTGGTGCTTAACTTGAATCTTTGATAAATATTAATCTACCTTATCGTGGATTCGTCGGCGAGCTTGGAATAGAAGGTACTGTGATTATTTATAATTTTGAAATATTTGCATTATGATTACAAAAGTATTTGAAATATATATATTCCTAAGAAATTTTAAGCATTGAACAGAAGTAATACTTTGAAAATTTGATTCATAATTTGAAAATATTGTTGCTTTGAAATCAGATGGATCAAATTGAAAAGGCTAAAGTAAAAAGAGCAGGTTTACGAGGTAGCGTAACTAAACTAATTAAAAAGACAGAATCACTTTTGGTATCAAATGTTGAAGATACTGATGTTGAAGCGCTACAGGAAGTATTAGAACAAATAAATATAAAAGAATCGGAACTAAACGTCTTGAATTCTGAAATCGAATTTACCATAACAGATCCTAAAGAGTATGAAAATGAAGTAAACGCAAGCGAGGGATATTCTGATAGTATAAGTAGCATTAAATTCAAAATAAAAAGTCGTCTTAGAAAATTAGACGTAGAGGATGGTGCTTCCACTGTTTCTGGAAATTCTCAACGTTCTCAGCATTTTACAAATCAAGAAAGAAAACCGTCAAAATCGGTTAGCTTAAAATTGCCTAAACTTTCGATTAAGCCATTTTATGGGGATCCTAGCCTGTTTTATGAGTTTTTTAACAGTTTTAACAGTGCAATACATGAAAATGAATCTTTATCAAAGATAGAAAAATTTGTATACTTGAAATCTTTACTATCAGGTCAAGCTTTCAACATAGTTTCCGGATTTTCTTTAACTAAGGAGAATTATGACGAATGTTTAGATCTATTGAAGGATCGTTATGGAAATAAAGAAAATGTTATTACATGTCATATGAATAAACTATTAAATATAGAAGCTGTAAAATATTCATCGAACTTAAAGGGGCTGAGAAAATTGTATGATTCATGTGAAATTAGTATTAGAAATTTAAATTCGTTAGGAGTAACTTCGGGTTCCTATGGTCATCTTTTAATCCCGATCTTACTTAAATTATTGCCTGCGGATTTTGTGCTTGAATATCATAGGAAAAGGGATTCGTCTAAAAGTGACGTAGCTGAATTAATGAAATTCATAAAGTATGAAATAGAATCCAGGGAGGCTGCAAATGCTATTTATGGGGCATCTCTAAAAACTCAAGAAACATATCGTTCTAAAGTGGAACATTTCAAAAACAAATCTAGAACCGATATTCCGACAGAAGCCGCATTAAATACAATTGCTAGAAAAGCTTGTATTTTCTGTAACGCAAATTACCATACCAGTTTAGAATGTAAAAGGCTTACACATGAACAAAAAAGATATAAATTAAAAAAAGAAGGAAGGTGTTATCGCTGTTTCAACAAGCATTTACAATCAGCTTGTAAAGTGAAAATTCAGCCTTGTGAAATATGTGACAGTTCACAACATAATTTTTTATTTTGCCCCAAAACAAAAGTTAAAAATGTTATTTCAAATCAAATTCCCCCAATCCCAGAAGAACAGAAATTTAATCATGCTCCCGAAAACGACGCTGTCATGTCCTCTGTTCTCAAATCGGAAGATTCACTAAATAATTGTGTCACATTACTACAAACAGCGTGTGTTCAGGTTGAAAACAAATCTAGAAAATTTATTGCCCGCATATTGTATGATTCTGCGAGCACAAAAACATTCATTCGCCAAGACTTAGCGAAAAAATTAAATCTAAAACCCACGAGAAAAGAAAAATTGTGCATTTATACTTTTTCGAACCGAAATCCCACTGAGTCAACCATGGAGTGCGTAAGGTTAACCTTGAAGCGTTTGCACTCTCCCCATAAATTTATTGAGATTGAAGCATTAATCACGAATGAAATATGTGGAACCCAATTATATTCGAATGTTGCTGATCATTTAATTCAGAACATTGTATCCGAAAATTATGAGTTAGCTGATTCACTTGATAATAATCTTCCACTCCAAATATTACTCGGAGCTGATGTATTATATCAGACACTAAATGGGGAACTTCAAAAAATAAACAAGCAATTGTTCATTCAACCTACGATTTTCGGAGATACTATAGTTGGCAGGGTCACAAATGATTTACGAAAAAATTCCGCGGCTTGTTTGAATGTTTATTGCGTGTCAGCGGAAAAAGATCTAACAAGTTTATGGAGTATGGAATCATTTCTGACTAACCAAGAAGTAAATATAACTTCAAATAGATTGAGCTCTTTCGAAAATAATTTGCAGTTTGTTAATAATAGATATGTGTCACCCCTTTTATGGAAATCGGAACAAATAAGAAAGGGTCTATCTAATAATCTTGAAAATGCAAGAAAATGATGTAGTGTTTTAGAAAGGAAATTAAATAATAATGAAAATTTATTCGAGAGATATAATCAGGTTATGAAGGAACAGTTAAGAGATGGAATAATAGAAATGTGTAGCACTGAATGTTTTGTAGGTTATGCAATGCCTCACAGAGATGTTTTTAGGGAAAGTTCTACTAGCACAAAAACTAGGATTGTATATGATGCGAGCTGTAAACAACGAAGTAATTATAGCTTAAACGATTCTCTGTTTTCTGGGGAAAATTTAAATCCGAATCTTGTTGATATAATTTTAAAATTTAGAGAGTATCAAGTAGCCTTTTCTGGAGATATAGCTCGGGCATTTCTTCAAATAGAAGTCGCAGAATGTGACAGAAATTATTTATGTTTCTAGTATTATAAAAATTGTGATAAATCTCAACCAGTAGTTATGTATAATTTTAATAGACATTGTTTTGGCGTTACGTGTTCCCCTTATGTTTTAGCAGCTACGATTAAAACGCATCTTAAATCATACGAGAAATCACACCCTCTGGCGTATGAAATGTTAAATAATTCGTTATATGTGGACGACCTTTTCTATGGAAGTTCAACGGTAGATGAAGCATATAAGCTGTCAGTCGATGCTGTTTCGATTTTAAAGGATGCGAAAATGACTATGAGAAAATTCGACACTAATTCAGAGGAATTAAAACATTTATGGAAAAATTCAGATTCTTTAATTGAAACAAATGAAACCTCTGATACACATCTAAAAGTGTTAGGATTGAACTGGAATAATATCGAAGATACACTAAGCCTTAATCTAAATTCATTGTTGACAGAATTAGATGAAACTTGTACGAAGAGAAATGTTCTTCACACGGCTGCGAGAATTTTTGATCCTTCGGGATTAATTTCTCCATTTTTAATCCGAATGAAGTGTCTTTTGCAGGAATTGTGGCAACTTGGTCTGGAATGGGATGAAGAGTTTTCAGGAGAACTTAAGCAAAATTGGCTGAAATGGTGTGGGGAAATTAAGGAAATAAAGAAATTAGAAATTCCTAGATATTATTTTTCTAATTCTGTTCAAGGAGAAAAACTACAGTTACATGTTTTCTCAGACGCCTCATTAAAATCATATGGAGCTGTGGCATATTTTAGATATCAAACGTCACCGGACACTTTTGAAACCAGTTTCGTCGTTTCTAAGGCTCGGGTAGCACCACTTAAAAAGCTTACGTTCCCCCGGTTAGAACTGATGGGCGCTACAATAGCTGCAAGAATGGCCAAACATCTTAGGGAAATATTCAAGAATCTCGAAAAGATTATTATGTGGAGTGTCTTTACTATAGTGCTACACTGGATAAAAGGCCTGCCGTCCAAATGGAAACAGTTTGTGTCTAATCGAGTTACTGAAATTCAGGAAATCACGGACCCCAGTGCATGGCGACATTGTATAGGTAAACAAAACCCAGCAGATATGTTAACCAGAGGATTGTCTAGTAAAGATTTAATAAACTCAGAAAGATGGTGGCATGGCTCTGAATGGCTAGGTTTTACTGAAAATAATTGGCCCCAGGTAAACGAATTAATATATGACTCAAAAGACAAGGATGTTGAATCTGAATATAAAGCTAAGGCTATAGTTAGCTCAGCTATTGTTCATGAGAAAATCATTGATCCTGGTAGGTTTAGCAGTTTGAAAAAACTGTTAAGAGTAACCGCATGGGTATTACGTTTTGTAGAGATACTCAGAAGAAATTGTAATCAGAAAGGTCATCTTACATCTGAAGAAATAAATAATGCTGAATAATTTTGGGTCAAAGTTGAGCAAAACGATTTTTTTTCTAATGAAATTCAATGCCTGCAAAACAGAAAAGCTTTAGAAAAGGATTCTAAATTACGGTGCCTAAATCCCTTTCTAGATGACAAAAATATACTGCGAGTAGCGGGAAGACTACAAAGAAGCAATTTATCAACGGATGAAAAACATCCAATTATACTTCCTTCGAAATCAAAATTAACTGAATTATTAATTTGGAATTCTCATGAAAGAGTATACCACTCGGGTGTAAATCACACATTGGTACAGTTGCGAGAAAAGTACTGGATCTTAAAGGCAAGACAAACTGTAAAATTACTTCTAGGAAAATGCATTATTTGCAAAAGATTCAACGCTTCGCCTGGAGACCAGCTGATTGCTCCACTGCCGGCTGATCGGGTAGAACCAGTGGCCCCCTATGCAACCATTGGCATTGATTTTGCAGGCCCATTGTTTGTGAAGGATACTGATAATAAACAGTACATTCTTCTGATAACATGTGCGGTAACGAGAGCTGTTCACATTGAACTGGTGGGCAATTTGTCAACGGTTACCTTTCTTCTAGCCTTTAGACGTTTCGTTGCAAGACGAGGCTTGCCCTCTGTGGTGTTCTCTGATAACGCACGCACATTCAAACGTGCTGAAGTGGAGTTAAAACAACTTTGGTCATTACTTAATCATCCTGAAGTTAAACATTATTGTACTTCAAATGGTATAAAATGGAATTACATTATTGAAAGAGCCGCCTGGTGGGGTTGGTTTTACGAGCGTATGGTCAGGACTGTGAAAGTAGCTTTACGAAAAACTCTTGGAAGATCCTCTCTAACAGTTGACCAATTACAAACTATTTTAATTGAAATTGAAGGGATGATAAATTCCCGCCCACTAACTTATATTGGAAGTGATTCAGAGGAGCTAAATGCTTTGACTCCAGCGCATTTCCTTCTAGGCAAAAGAATAACTTCTTTACCATCAGTAAGACTTCACCTTGATTCCAATCTGTCTTCCAGGAAAATCTTGATAAAGGAATTTAATTATCGGGAAAAATTAATGAGGTCCTTTTGGTCCAGGTGGAAAAATGAGTATTTATTAACTTTAAGATCAGCTCATCTTAGTTCAGCCAAAACCAACTTTCCCCAATTTAAGGTTAATGACATAGTATTAATTAAAGATGATTATCTTCCCAGAAATTTTTGGAAATTAGGGAAAATCCTTCAGTTATATCCTGGAAGAGATGGCAAGGTGAGGGCTTGCAGTCTGAAAACTGAATCTAGCATAATTAAGAGGCCTGTACAGTTGCTATATAACCTAGAACTTCAAGATTGAAACTTTTGCATTTTTTGGGAAAATATTCTTATATTTACTTAAAGTTACTAGAATTGTGTGCAATTAAAATATATTGTTTGAAAAAAAAAATTAATAATTTGAAAATTAATGAGAGTTTGTGCTCGAGTAAAATTTAACCTGAAATCGAATTTTGTATTGCATTTGAAACTTGATATTAATTTCAGTGTTTAAAATTCTAACTCTCCAATTCTGATGTACATATTCAAATACCAGAAGTAATTTGTTTGAAATATTGCATGTATAGTTTCTTTAAATATTCTTTATATTTTTTGTAGAAGAATTGTTTAGAAGATTGTATAAATTTTGTTAATTGCTCCAAGTATGTAAGTATGTATATTCATTTGTGTTTCTGAAAGTATTGTGTTTTTTTTTCCTTTATGATTGTATAATTTTATTGAATATTCGTTTGATGAACCCCATGAGGTTCATGCTGGGGCAATGTGTTGAGAATCTGTTCACGTGATTTACTTGCGTCATGCCATAAATCGTGTCTGATGCAACAAGTCAACCTTGGTCTGACAATCAGAAGACTTCACTTGAAACTTGGATCTCATGCAACGAGGTTGGAGCCTTTTCCAGACACGCTCCTACAAAAAATGCCCGAAATAATATTTTTAGTCTAACTTTTAATTTTAGTTGTTGTTCTGTGTTTAATTCTTAAATAAAATTAATTAAAAGGCAATAGGACTTAATTTGGTACTTTCACCTTTGACTTGGCATCACTACACCGATACTATTTGTTCTCGAGTCAAGAATTAATGAATACCCTTTTTTCAAAAAGCAAATGAATAATTGAAAATATAAATAATGAAATAAATAAAAATAACAATTAAAGTACTTAAAAAGAAATCGATATTTAGTATTGGAGCAAACGAAAGCTAGATTGTATAAAAATACAATGCTCTTTTGTGTTCAAATTTTAGAAAAACTTCGAATTATTTTAAAAAGAAATCGGAATTTATAACATGTTGAATATATTTAGAAGATGTTGTTAAAAATTATGTTGGTAATTATTAGTAATATAATAATTAAAATATAATAATAATAATCAATATAATAATTATAAATATAATAATAATATAATGATGAATATGTTCGAAGATATTTTGAATGTCTGTTACTCTAAAATAATGCAAACTGTGAAAAATATAATAATAATAATTATCAATATAATAATGATAAATATAATAATAATATCATAATGATGAATATGTTCGAAGATATTTTGAATGTATGTTACTCCAAAATAACACAAGACTGTGAAAGCTTTTCAATAACATTAAAAGTATCCTAAAAGATAAATGCATTGCAAACTATACTGAAGAATTTTATATCTTACATAAGGCAATACGAAAGATTCTAAAAATTTTATTTGTACTTCGGGTGAAATAAATGGGTAATAATATTTCCTTTCCTTTAGAATTGTAAAGTAACCTAGTTTCTTGGAGTCGCGTTTCATTTAATAAATAAGAGCATGGAAGGAGCAAGTAATGTTATTTTAACGAATTGGCGCTTTTGGGCAGAGCATAAAGATAGTGTATCTTTGGATGTTAAATAGAAACACATAAACATAAAAAATAAACCTTAACATTTAATATGAAAGGTGTTCGGCTGTTATTATTGTTATACATATGCTGCATTGAAATTTCTTAAAAGCAACGTTATTCACAAATTCATGTCTAATTTCTGAATGTTTCTTTAAATTATATCCGAGTTCCCACTCCCCACATCTTCAAAAGTAGCATTTGAAAAACAATACAAAACGAAATTACTGATTTTTGATTTCAGTATACATTTAATTCAAGTCGCGTTCCATTTACTAATAAATAAGTACATCGAAGGAACAAGAAATGTCATTTTGACGAATTGGCGCTTTCATTGGAGCATAAAGATAGTATATATTTGGACGTTGTGCATAAACATAAAAAATAAACCTTAGCGTTCAATATAAAAGGTGTTAGTGTATTATCAATGTTATACATATATTGCATTAGAATTTCTTAAAAGCAACTATTTTCCCAAATTGGTGAATAAATTTCTCAATGCTTCTTTAAATTATATCTGCACTCTCAGAAACGCATGCTCAAATTTCACGAAACTTTCGTCGTATTTGACGAAATGGCTTCGTGAAAAATGCTCCGATTAAACATTTCGTCAAATTGACGAAATTTGTTTCGTCATACATTTGACGAAATTAATTTCGTCAAAAAGTAAAAAATATTTCGTCATATACGTTTCGTCAAAAACAACGAAATTTTAGTCACTTGTTTCGTCATCTATTTGATGAAACACATTTCGTCAAAAACAACGAAATTTTAGTCCCTTGTTTCGTTGGGTAATTTGATGAAATACATTTCGTCAAAATGACTAAATTTTCGTCATTTTGATTCCGTATGAACGAGTTTTTAAATTTCGTCACTTTTTATTTCAATTTCATCAAAAATGAAAAAAAATTTAGTCATTTTGATTTGTTAATTATCATAATAAATTTCGTTGTATTTTTGAGCACGTCATGGGAACTTAAATAAAATTTTAAAGTTTAGTTTTTTAAGAGGGCAATTTGATATTTCTAGTAAGAGTTGAGGCTTCAAATAATTACACTGAAAATTTTTTTGAGCTGCGGTATTAATTGTTGAAATATGTATCATTCATTTTAAATAAATGTTCTAAAAGGTGACTTAAACAAAAAAAGAAAAACTGAAAAATATTTTACTATCAGTAATTGTAATTCTTTGTACACAAGAACTTTGCAAAATTTTCTATCATACAAGCGTACTATATCATATACGTTTAAATTTCTTTTACTTTAGGTTAATTGTAACAGAAATTTCTTACACAATTTTATTTAAACCATTCCTACTTTTACAATCACTCTAAAAAGTTAGCATTACTTCTAAATTAAGCATTTTGTTTACAAATAAAAGGAGATAAAATTCATAAAATTGCTCAATTAATTTTTAAAACTTAGTTTCACTGAGTTGGTAATATGTATGTATGTATAAATTTTTCACGCGAATAATTGCTTTTTAAGGGTTTTGAAACATCGAAAAA
The DNA here is from genome assembly GCA_038502835.1 of Octonoba sinensis. Taxonomy (NCBI): domain Eukaryota; kingdom Metazoa; phylum Arthropoda; class Arachnida; order Araneae; family Uloboridae; genus Octonoba; species Octonoba sinensis. The sequence continues at coordinate 65,130,811 of CM076600.1, read as the reverse complement.
AACTTCACATTTAAAAGAAAAAAAAAAAAAAAAAAAACCAGCAGTAATAATAAAATTTGACTTTTATTAAGTTGGTAAACATTTTTCTTGCTCATATGGAGCATTACAGCGAAACTGAAATTATAGTATAAGCATATAAATTGATAAGAACATATATAGAGCACAAAAAACACGTTAGAAACTTAAAGGGTGTATTCTAGTCTAGAATTTTCAAAAATCGAAACAATTTTTTTTGCATATTTCCAAAGTTGAGGCTTTCAAAAATATGCCTGTAAAAGGATTTTTAAAAAAATTTATTTTTTTTCAAAGTTACAGCCGTATTAGTGACGTGGCAACTAAACCGGCTAGACCGTATCGAATCAATAATCAGCCGTAGGCACTTTCTAGCAACCTGAATGCTCCCTGTGTCGTACAAAATCTTTTATTTTCAATATAAACTTTTAAAACGTGTAGAATGCTTGTAAAAAATGTAATTTAAATCATTTATTTATTTTTATGTTTATAAAAACAATTGTATTATTCAAGCACTATGAAGGACTGTTTGGGGGAAGTTTACATAATTAAAACTAAAAGAGTCAAGTAAAGTAATTAAACTATTTAGCGGTAAAAAAATCAGAGGATTTTTAATACTTTGTTCTTATCTTTGCAAAAAAAACAAAAACAAAAAAACTCAACAACTATTGGATCGGATCGGGTGTCCTTCCTCTTTATAACACCTGCGCTGCAAATGCTAAGTGCAGCTGCCTTTATTTTCTTATTTTTTTCATGGGGAGGGATGCAGATGTGATAATATAGACCAGGGGTCTCCAAACTTTCCAGCCTTAGGGCCATATTGATTACTCCAGTAAATTCCAAGGGCCAAAACCATATTATCATTAATTGTTGCCGGTGGTAAAAAGTTGAATCAGTCCACTAGTGGTGTAAAATATGATTACTTTTTTGCCAGATGCCATTAGCGACGGGGAAGCTGATGTATTTTCTGTATCGTATGGGTATCCGTTATAATGGGGTACCCGCATCGTATCGCCATAGTAATCATTGATTACAAAAGTAATGAAATACACAAGTAATCATTGATTACTTTTTTCTTCAGTAATCGTTACTTCGGTTCCTAACGAGTACTCAAGTAACGAATGAGTATTTTTTTACATGAAAAAAAAAGTCCGAAAAAGTACGCCACGTTTAAAAAAGGCTGCAAATCGAACTAAAATCCGCAAAACGGCAACACTGCATATTATTAATTTTCCTGTCATTATCTGTAATTTCTAGATTAGTCGTAGAGTACGAGCGAGCCATGAGGAGTAACGTGACAGGACATCTGGTGGACACAAGCAGAAATAGGTAGTACCTTCTATCCCTAACAGATGGCGCTAATAGCACTTACAGAATAATCTCGTTGGTTCGATAAAGTTCTGGTGTCTTCCACTCACTTCTAGATGGCAGTAAGTGAAATATATAAGAAGGCTAGTGGCGCAACCACAAGTCAGTTCCTATGACACTGCTGTGAAATAAAATAGTGCGTACCTCCTTAAAACGTGTTTGTGCGTGTTTAAGTTTAAGACATCTTTGTAACAATATTTTTATTTGAATTGTTGCTTTTGTGTGTGATTTTGTAGAATGGAAAAGAAGCGAAAAATTGATAGTGAATGCAGAAAATTCAAAGATCAGTGGAACATTCAGTATTTCGTAATTGAGTCCAGTAACAAGGCGCTATGTTTGATTTGCAATGAAAGCATAGCCGTTCTCAAAGAATATAACATTAAACGTCATTATGAAGCAAAACATTTTCAAAATTACTCAAAATATACAGGAAGTTTGCGGACAGAAAAATTCGAAGCTATGAAGCGCGGATTGAAATCGCAGAAATCTTTATTTACAAAACTCAAAACTGAACAAGAGGCTGCAACTCGTGCCAGCTTTCGTGTGGCTCTTGAAATTGCAAAACGTGGAAAACCATTCACCGATGGAGAAATGGTCAAAGAATGCATAATCGCAGTAGCCGAAGAAATGTGCCCTGAAAAGGTAAATTTATTAAAAACTGTCAGTATGTCAGCAAACACTGTGGCTCGAAGGGTAGAAGACATCGCTGAAAATATATCCTCTCAACTGTTCAACAAAAATGGACATGTTGAGTGGTTTTCTTTGGCCTTGGATGAGTCAACGGATGTGTCAGATACTGCTCAGGTGTTGATTTATATTCGAGGAGTAGATAAAAGCTATGAAGTGCATGAAGAACTTCTTGATATGTATAGTATTCATGGCACAACTACTGGTTCAGATATTTTTAAAGGAGTTGAAATGGCCATTAAGCAAAAGAACCTTCGATGGAAAAACTTGAAATGTATTACAACTGATGGAGGCAAAAACATGAGTGGGAAAGATAAAGGAGTGGTCGCTCTTGTGTCAAAGGCTGTAGAAAATGACGGTGGTTCAAAACCAATAGTCTTACATTGTATCATTCATCAACAGTCTTTGTGCGGAAAATGTTTGGATATGTCTGAAGTTCTGAAACCAGTCATATCAACTGTTAATTTTATCAGATCTTTTGGGCTGAATCACCGACAATTCGTACAATTTATTAAAGAGATTGGAGAAAATGACTTACCTTATCATACTGCCGTACGTTGGCTTAGTTGTGGGAAAGTCCTTCAGCGCTTTTTTGAACTTCGAGCAGTGATCGAATTTTTTTTGAATGAAAAGCATCGCCCTCTTACTGAATTGCAAAACAACGCATGGCTGTGGAAGTTAGCATTCTATGTTGATTTGACAAAACATGTGAACGAACTGAATTTGAGATTGCAAGGAGAAAACCAGCATCTTCCTGATTTATACAATAATATCAAATCATTCCGGAAGAAATTGATACTGTTTCATTCACAACTACGAAGTAAATGTTTTTCACATTTTAAAACATGTGAAATATTTAGCCACACCACTGAGACCGAGTTTCCTATCGATTTTGCAATCGAAACTTTGAGTGCTTTGAAAATAAATTTTGATACTCGTTTCTCGGACTTTGATGCCATTGCGAATCAAATTAAGATTTTTCAGAATCCTTTTGATACTGACATTGAAACCCTAGCCCCGGAACTTCAAATGGAAATGATGGATCTACAGTGCAGTGATATAATTAAGAACAAATATCAAAACTTATCTTTGTTGGAATTTTATAAGTGTCTTCCACTGACACAATTTGATAATTTGCATAAATTTGCTCGTGGGCTGTTTTCTGTTTTTGGTACTACTTATTTGTGTGAGAAGACCTTTTCCAAAATGAAGTACACAAAAAATGTTTACAGATCTAAATTAACTGATGAGCATCTTAAATCTCTTTTAATAATTGGTACAAGTAAAATTAGTCCATAACTACAAACTATTGTCAGTGGAAAATCTCAATTACATAAATCTCATTAGTATTTCATATGTCGTTATGCTTGTTATAAGTTATCTTTTCATTTAAAATGTATAAAATGTTAGTTGGATTCATTTCAATAATTTGTTAGTTAGTAAATAATAACCTACAACAATGTTATGAGTAGTTAGCCCATGACCATATCAATGTAGATGTCATATTAATAATTATTCAACATAAAAATAGATTACTTCAGTAAACTTAATTTAATTTGCTATAAAAAATAAATATGTTCTCTAGAAGGAGTTTTCTTTCAAGTATGCTAGCTCTCCGCGGGCCGGACAAAATCTGTCCGCGGGCCGTAGTTTGGAGACCCCTGATATAGACTAACAAATATTGTGGGTTTGTATCTGTAACTTTTTAAGAAATAACCAAGATTTTTGTTTTCAGACCATCAAGGAGGGTGGAATCGTGTCAACCAGGGGGCAGCTTTTTCTTTTTGAGTCTCCAGTTTGCGAGACTGTAATTTTTTAAATTTTGACTTTTTTTTACTAAATTGCTTTGTGTTCTTTAAACATAAATAAACAATCGATAAAAAAACCCGATGATAAAAATCTTTACCTTATCTATATTTTATTTACAGCGTTTTAAAAAGCACCTAAAAGTTGGTCCTCTAGACTCGAATACCCCCTTAAGAGAAATGAATTCAAACCATGAATTAGGGGCTCATGATTAAGTAAATTTTTCAGAGTCTCAGGACTCTTTAAAAAATAACTGTACACACAAAAAGTTTACTCATATTCAAAAACATGCCAACCCTATAAAATAGATTACAAATCTGAAACTTTTACCATAATACAAGGATATATACATATAAGAGATTTTCTTCCCATACTTTGACATGATTTATACATTACAAATAAATAAATAAAACTTTTATAGACATTATAATTAGAGCAGTTTATTTTGAATATATCACTGTTACTAGATTAATTATGCAGAAGACACATATTAAAAATACTTTTATAATTGAACTCCTATTACTTTCCAATTCACTTTAAAAATTTAGTATTTCTTAATCACTTCAAAACTACACACTTTCATGTAAGATATATAACATTGACAAATGCTTATTTTCATTCTCAAAATCCTGTATGCAATAAAATATCAATTCAAAAATGTTTAATTTCTGTTTCTTTATAATTTAAGAAATTAATTAAATTCAAACAAAAAATGAGAACAAGAAACACCAAAAGTGAAGCAACATTGACCAAGTTTGTGTTTGGGAGGGGGACACCTCTCGCAGCTGGTTGCTCTGGGACTGTGTAAACTCAAGTGAACCGATACTTCCGGAGGTGCCAACCCCCACGTGATAGTCTCTCATCTGGGAGCTGGTTCATAAAGTTTAGAGACCTCTCAAAGGGGCGGAAGTCTGACTACTTCCAATAAGGGCCCCGTTAAACTCAAGAGCAGTGTACCCTCTCTTCTTCACTTCATGCGAGAACTCGCCAATAACTACAAATGTAGAAATGCTTTTATGAGTATTTTATTATTTAGTTTGCTTGGAAACCACTTTATCGCTATTTCGTAAATTCTTGACACATTTTCTATGTAATTTTTAAGCGGTCCACCGCCAGTGAAATTTTCTTTAAAAAAATATGTTGTAAAAAAAATATCTTTCAAGTTTCCGATCAGTTTTTGTTTTTTGACCTACCACTCAAAAGTAGGTTTATCTTTATTTTTTATGCTTTATGTTATCCACATTGGGAGGGGGTAGGGAGATATCTAAAGCCAACACAAGTTTATAATTGTTAACTGTTAACTTCAAATACTAATAATAATATATTTTGGTAAAGTTAAGAAATAAAAAGTAAATCACAAAATATGGTAAAGTTAAGTATTAGCAAAAAGTAAACAACACAAAATATGGTAAAGTTAGAAAACATGAAGCTTCAACATTACATTACACATTGAATTTCAACTACAAATATTATTTATGACGGGCAGATTTTTAATGCTACCAGAAAGAGTCTGTTAAACTAATTGATAAACGGTAGTCAGTTACTAGGTCAAAGTGCAACTCGGTATGTTGCTAATTTCAGTAGTAGTACTCTTTATGGTAGCATTAACAATGCTTAAGAAATTAATTAAAATGCTTAAGAAATATAAATAAAATGGTAAGACAATGAAAGTATGAAATACAATAGTTAACATGTGAAATGATCTACTCTGAAGTATATAACTACAATAGGCTAATTTCGCTTGCATTGATTGGATATATTATTTTCTGAAACTGCCACATAAATCTTTCAATTTGGGATTCAATTCCCTAATATTTTACTATCCATTTTTGGATAATAGTCGACAGGGTGGCGTAGTGGTAAGGCGCAGTCCTCGTACACCCAAGATCGTAGGTTCAAACCTGGCCCAAGGCGGTGGATTTTCAAGATGTAGAAAATCGTCTCCGCCCATGTCGTATGATTATGCGGTATGTGTAAAAGATCCCTTGAGTAGACATTTGGCTTGGATGCTCTTTGCTAAATTAAATTCCTAGTGCAATCTGCACCAATGAGTGTTCTAGGGGAAATTGAGCGTCCAAATTTTCAGAGTATTAATGGCATCTACCGACAGTGGTGCTACATCCCTATTTGAAACAATATTTTTAGATAATCAAGCTCTGTACGAAAATTCACGAACCAACCTGCATGAGAAAAGAAACATTTCAAAATAAACATATTGCATTAGAAAATTGAACAAGTGATAAATAATGGGGACAGAATAGTTAGGAGAAAAATCCTTGGATATTCAAAATTTGGAGTATTTTTTTTTTTTTTTTCATTAAGGCAGAAGATAGATTCAAAGAATAAACATCTACTTTATAAAAAAATTTCAAAAACAATTAAGATAAATTATGCAAATGCACTACAGTCAATTAGGGTAAATTTGCACCACAAATATTCGATTTTTATTCGTCCCACTAATATTTTATTGTTATTATTCACATAAAATTGAAAGAACAACTCCCAAAGTATTGTGTAGTTATTAAAAACTAAGAAATAATAATTACAAAAACCATCTAAAATGAATCCTGGTTCAAAGTTACCGTGACACTTAGGGTAACTTTGAACCACATCGGAAAAAATTATATGAAATACACTGTTTTAATAAAAGTATTATACTTATGCAACATTGAGCTAGAAAAATAAAATTTTTAAATACTTAAAAACTCACCATTTTTGTTTCACAACGTCACAAGTCTTCTATAATGTATGATATTGAATGAAATGTTACATGAAAAAAAAAGAGTTGAAGAAGGAATGTATCAATACTTAGGAAAAAATCCCCATTTTTAATTTATTTAGGAATGAAATGTTGCAGAAAACAATTTTCAATTATTAAAGTAAATATTGTCATACAAGTATAATAATTGAAACAACCATTTAAAAAATCACATTAAGAGTTGAAGATCATAAAAACCCTTCTATTACCTGCTGTAGTAATATCTTATGGAGACAATATTGTAAAGCCATCTTCTTGTTCGAACGTCAAATCATCATTGGTGGTCATCCAAACTTAAAAATGATACCTTGAAAAAATTAATACCATAATCAATTCACACATTTTCTAAAAATATCACTTGAAATATATCGCAATTTAATGATAGTAATTTGTAAGCAAAAATTATACGAAAACAAAAGTAATAGTATGCACTTTGGGAAGAGTGCATTCTATTCTATAAGTTTATTTTAAATGGCACTCAAGTATTCATTCATAAACAGAATATTTTCACATGTTTTCAGTGTACATTTCAGTGTCACAAATCCTATTAGTTAAATTTAATGGAATATCTAGTTATGTATATGCTTCTTTACAATATAATTATATGTTTTTATAATCAAACTAGCTAAATACATTATATATATTCTAATAATGCTACTTTCAAACTTTTGTTATATTCATAAAAAGTAGAAATAAACATTTAGTTTGTATGTAGAATATATATATATATAATCAGTAAATGAATCTAGACTAACTTTCCGCCGGCTCAAAGTTACCCTGAGAATGGAATAAAATTGCATTGTCTTAATTGTTCGACATTGTACTAAATATTACTGAATAAAGAATCACATATACTAAACAATTCACTATATTTAGAAGATGAAATGCTTGGTGAATTAGTATAATCATGGTTCACACTGGGGAAAAATACAAGGTGGGATTTCCCCACCTTAATCAAAATTTTAAGTGGGATTTTTAAAATTTAAGCGCAAACAAATTTATTTTTGATTGGGATTTCAAAAAATATTGCGGGAATCGCGCAATCGCGCGGTCTAGCGCGAACCCTGATAATGTTACGTACTTTAAAAGAATAAGTTTTTTAAACTTCTAAACAGAAGAATAGCACTGAGAGAGAGTTCACAGTTTCATTTAAAGTCAAATATTCTAAAAAATATGAAGTGCTGCAAAGTTACCAAATATTCTAAAAAATATGAAGTGCTGCAAAGTTACCCTGCTTGACTGTGTACAAATTGATTGAAGGTTAGACATGTTTTACCTTATGTTAATTTGAATAACAAAATATGCATTATTTTTAAAAGGTTTAAAATACTAGCACAACATTGCAGGGGGCAGTTTTAAATTATTATTGTTGTTTTAATTTTTACGAGTAAAATACTATTTATATGATTCCACATTTCCCCACTTGGCCATATAGTAAATCTACGGTAAACATAGTCGTTAGGCCTAACAAAACATTGATAAATATTAATTCAATAAAATGTGGTTATTAAACTACAAGTATACAATCACAGATTTTGACAATTCTAAAATACTAACCTTATAGCTCTTTTTCGCCCACATCTGACGTCATTTGTCACTTGAACTAGAGTTTCGCCAGTAGAGCTACGCAGAAATCTTCCTAAACGATAACGCCATTTTCTTTGGATTGGGTGTTGAGCGAAGAAATATTTCGTCAAATTTCCGAGAGTTCGCATGTCGTCAAAAGTCAGGTGATCGAATGAGGAAAGAATCGTTGTAAATGACGAAATTTGACTTGAAGATTCAAGAATCGTCAAAAATGAGCGTTCTATTTCTGAGAGTGTGACTAAGTTTTCCACGCCCCAGATACTTATTAAGGAACATTTAAAAATCAATATAAAGTAAAATGACTAATTTTTGATTCCAGTATACATTTAATTTAGAATTCCAGTATAAGTCAAAAGTTTTTGACTCATGGTTTCTAGACAATTACACTTGAAGTTTGACATTTTCCCCCCAAAAATTCTCAACTTTTATATTGTTTAACTACTAAATCTACGAATAACCCATGCTGTTTGTTCTTTTAAGTACTATACAAGTGTGTATAAATTTCTAAATGCTTCTTTAACTTATGTCCGACTAAGTTTTCCACTCTCCGCATATTCGAAAAGTAACATTTAAAAACAATATAAAGCAAAATTACTAATTTTTGATTCCAGTATACATTTAATTTGGAACTGAAAGAAGTATTTGACGCGTTGAGGACGGCGTATACAACCAATGGCTTACATGCGAATAGTTTATCTGGTGGCGTGTGCCACTGGTGGCTCACAGATGAATGGTTCATCTGGCGCCGTATACTACTGGTGGCTTATATCAGTTATAGTCTTGTAACAATGTTTTGTTAGATGAAAAAATTTCATGTGGTTAAAAATTACTTTTTACTGAAAAATTAAAAAGCTTATTTTTACAGGTAGCAAAAATCTGCGCAATCCTCAACGTGTTAAGATAGTAAAATTATAGCTGAATCCTGAAAACTTTAAGCAGGAAGTTATTGAATAAAGCTAAATTTTAATTTCATGTGAAGAGAAAATATAAATTAGATTCAATATAACATATCGCTCATGGGGTGCAATAGTGGCACAACTCAAAAAACACGCGTTTTGGACTAAGAACAGATGTGAATATGAAAATACACATTCTTTTCAGCAGCAATACTAGCGCAACTCATAATTCAATATTAAGCCGTAAGATGGCCTCAAACTAATGCATTTATTATGCATTTTTGTTAGCAATGAAAACTTTAAACCCATTTATCTCAAAACAGGGTTTTTTGAGTTGTGCCGCTATTGCAGCCCATGAGCGGGATATACTAGCGAGGAATTAGTTCTTTCTCTCTTTCTTTCTTCTTGAGCTTTATGCTCTATGATTTGATAACGCTTGCGAGCTGAGCGCCTTGTTTGAGGAATTACTTCTAATAGTGATTTGTGATGAATTTAGTCAAGAACATCAAAAAAGTTTTTTTTTCCTTGCTATGATTTGAATATTTCATTTCTTCACTTTTTCTGAAAAGTGATTCTTTTTGTCGTATAATGAAGAATTAAAAATAATTTATTTCTACGTATCAAACTAAGGAATTTCAGAGCATAACTAGTACAGTAATTGCACTTATGGTATATGGTTGGTTTAATGCACACACATTTAATATGATCTTTCAGTGACAAACTCAACCGCGCTAGTCATACATCGTCTTATTCCTCCTAATGCAGAGATTATAATCCTCCTATTTCGTGCAATTCATCTTGGACTGATCCACCTTTGATATCTCTCGACGCAATCTCGGAACATAATATATCATTTTCCAACCACCCTCTTACATGATTTGAATGATTAACACTGAGGCAGCATTCCTATTTTGGAGAAGGTGGTTGTTTTGGTTCCATAACTACATGCTCTTAACGTGAGCTTAACGTTTAAGACCCCTTTTTTGTCAAACAGCGGAAAATATTTAGAAACTGAGATGTCACATCGGATATTAGAATTGAAGAATGTAGAAGTTATTATACAATTAGAGTAGCTATATATGTGTTATTAGAGTAGTTATATAGTGTTATTATATTAGTAAGATAATTACCTTCAGCAAGAGTTCTTAAAAATTTTGCTAATATAAGAATGAAGAAAAACCTATGGTGTTCTATAAACTAAGACTATCAGTTGGGGTTAAAGTAAACTACTAATAGATTGTAAAGTTAAGCTAAACTAAAGCGGCCATGGCCTAAAAACCATAGATTTTTCAACACGCTCATAACACCATTCTAGGTCTTTATTTTCTTTAATTTTTATATCTTTTCTAAAAAAATAAACTAGAAAGTCAACGGCATTGTATGTTTTTAAAAGAAACAAGCTTGCAAATAAATTTCATCCATTCATCCATTCAATAAATTTCATCCATCCATTCATTCAATAAATTTCATCCATTCATTCATTTAACAAATTTCATCCATTCATTCATTCAATAAATTTTATGCACCGTGAGATTCCCCCATTTTCTAGTGTTCTGTTGAGAGTGTTCAAGACCAGATTTTTGACGCTAGTTTTAGCCCTGTGTTAGAATTTATAACGAGGGATTATATTCAAAAATCATGAGATACATCGCTAAAGAAATTTTAAAATCTCAAATCTTCCGAAAAAATTTCATGAACGAGTTTTGGCTGTGTCAAAATTTCATTTGATGTTTTAAATAATTTTGATTTTTTAATGATTTTATGAATTAATTGTGAAAAATTATATTTTTAAACATTGTTTTAACTTGAATATATCTTTTCCTCCAATTCTTTTGGAACACTTCTTTTAGAAACGACGACGTTTAAGAATAGTTCTTCAAATTTCAAATTTAATTTTAATCACTTATTACTTGCGACCTTATTTCGGAAAGTAAAACTTTAGTACTAAAGAAGAGCCGTTTTAATCAAAATCTTTATGAAACGGTTATTAATTGAAAATAAAAGAGCGAAATCAGAAGAAGTGGAAGCAATTTGACTTTTAATTGCAAATAGAGATTTAATTGATGTTTAATAAAAATAAAGAATAAGAATTTCGAAACCTATTTTTCCCCCTCTTTACCTCAGTCCTAAAGCTCAAAATTGAAAAATTAATTTGAACTTTTATGTAAATACAATTTTAAATGAAATTGATGTAGGGATTATTATTTTTTACTTTAAATCAAATTCACTAAAAATTTTAAATTTCTCTGAAGTAGAAAAAGACTTCAGTTTTTCAGAAATTACTTTTTGAAAACTCATGTTCAAGAGCATGTAAAATTTGAACTAAGTTTATGTTTGCGTACCGAACAAATTAGAGGTAATGAATTCACCCTACTTCAACGACGGCTGTTGATGCTTTCAAATTATATAACTGGTCTCTTTCGCGGAAGTGTGTATTCGAAGAACTAGAGCAATTTTTTTCATAGTGGTGAAGGGCCTAAAAGGGGATTTTTTTAGTAGAAGTGTGAAAAAACCTAATTTAGCTTTGACGTTATCGAAGGGAAAACATACAAATATTCCACCTCTTTCAGTGTTAAAGGAAAAAACTGTATATAGTGAAGCTAGGATAATGACTAAATGGTTGTTGGAAGACAAGATTGATTTATCAGTAAAAATAAAAGACTATTTAGAAGTTTATATATATCACATAAAAACCATGGTTTTTCATAGAAACTAAAATTTATATTAAGTGAAATTAGAAGTAATATTTATGCGCACTAGAAACGGTTAGAAACAGTATTCCTTCCTTTGACGCGTGAAATAAACAAGATAATTGAAAAACAACCTTAAGTTTTGAATCAAATTACGCTTACAAAGTAAAAGTTGAAGCAATAAAACTTACGTTACTTACAAAATAAACGTTTAAGCAATAAATATGCTCATGAAATTTGTCCCTGTGTATAGTAAGAAAATTACGCTACTCAAGAGCAAGGTAGAAGTGACTGATTAACGGTCTTTTAAATTTCTAAAATATGAAATAAAAAATTTTTTAAATTTTATTTGTTCTATAGAGTAGCATTATAAAACCAACCTACCATATCAAGAACATAAATACAATTTAATAAAACTTCTCAACTGAAGCCAATGCATTTAGAAAACAATATTTTCGTTAATATCATTTGTTAAGACTTAACCTAAATCCAAGACATTACACAATATATCTCTCTATTACAGATATAATTTTAAAAAACCCGCCGTCTTAATTAAACCTTCCAGCACGATTTTTTTTTCAAGAATTGGAAGAATTACAACGATAGTATTTCAAAAATTTAGAAAGACTTTCATTTTAAAGGGTCTACAGTTAGGCTATGGAAGCAAATTGTTTTCATGAACTACTGAAGAAAAATCAGAAGAACAGAGCCCATAGAAATGACGAAACTTGATATTCAATCTTTTGGGGAAGGACAGACTTTTGTCCAAAGGAAAGTATTGAAAGTAATTTGTATAAACATTTTCGAAAGGCAGAAAACATTTTTACAGCATATAATCGAACTGAACTATAACCCCATGGCATTCAACTTATCTACAACTTTAAGATTAATGTCGAAAAACTTTGTGTTAAATACGCCAACATGGCATCCACATTTTAAGCAGAACTAGCTAGTTATTTGTAACTTAAAAAATGCAATTACATTGCTGTGAGGAGGTAGTATGTATTCAATTAAAACAATTTTAAATTAGAAAAAGGAATACGTATTTTGGAACATATTTCAAAAATGCAACTACGTATTATTGCATAATATGTAATATCAAACTTATTCATGTAAAATTTAAACAATAAAAAAGAGCTCTAAAAACAATAGAGCTGCAAACAAGTCTTATATTTTACTTCCAAAATGGCATCTAAAATAAATTACTAGAACACACCCAGTTCTCGGAACAGGAATCTGGTCAACATTCTACAACATTGGACATTAAAGAAATGAGAAAGTCTTCTGAAATTGGCTTACGTAAGCAACGTCACTCACTACGCAAAGGTTGCTGATTGGCTGGGAACGATATTGCTTAGAAACAATGACCTTCTTACATATTAATCTCTGAAACTTTAGTTTTTTAAATAAAATTAGCATAACATATTAAATTGCGAAAAAAAATCAACAAATAACTACAAACTTTTGATGAAAGAAAGAACTACTTTTAAATATTGTCTCGTCCAAAAGTAGCATGAATTTCAGCCCGGAAAATTCGTTTTCAAAACGACAATTATATTATCTCAAACAAGGCTGAGCGGGGAATTAAAAGCTCTGGATGTAGCGAATTCTGACATCTAGATGGCGCTGCAATCAAAAGCTAATTTAGGGATTTTTTGTTTTGGTTTAAATTCTCTGATTTGGTTTTTCCCACACACACTCCCTTTTTTTCCTGTTCGCACTCCTCATAGCTTTCTTTCCTCTGGGACATTCTTCATTATCTTCCTTCACAGGCGTACAATTGATTCGCATACATCCGGTCATTTAGGAATTTTCAAAAATGTGACATCTGGCTTTGATTCTTTGTTAGAATGTTTCAAAGGAAATATGGAGATACAAGAGCAATACGTAGCGGTGCCTATTTTGCTTGTTCGTTGGTGATGTTAGTTGCTTTAAATGTTTTTAAATTAACTTTATTTTAAACTTTAATTCAATTTAATGTCTGAAATTCTTAAAAATTCCACTCCCACCCCTTAATGTAGATGTAGAATATTATTCTTGACCGGTTCATATTAATTTTAACAAGGGGAAAAAAAATCCGCAGTAGTACATCATGCGATGAAATGAATATTATATATTTAAACGATTCAATTAACGTATGCGTTAAGCAGATGTGCATGAACAAATAATACTAGTGGAATGAATTTCTGTAAGTTTGTTTAAAGAAATTGAGATATTTAATTTATTAAATACTAACAAACGAAAATCGTATTTATTAAATGTTTGGACATTTAGTGAATAAATTTCAATAAAACGAAATTCCATCTTGCTGCGTCAACTGAACAACAATTCCATTGGCATTTTTAGGAAAGGGGGGGGGGGGTCTTTTCAAGGTTGTAGCCAGAAATTTATTTTTTTGGGGGGGGGGGGGGGGCTGACTTTGAAACACTAGTGTAGGGGAGAGTTTCAGGGGGGAATATATGCTACATTGCAACAATTTTCTGGATTTCGCAGAGGGGGGGGGGGGGGCCGTCGGCGCCCTCTGGATACGGCCTTGGGTCTTTTTGAGAAGCAGGCGCGCCATCGCCCTTTGGGGGGGGGGGGGCTTTCTTTTACGGACATAATCTGAAGATTTTTTTTCTTTCTTAGCATTCAAATTTCTTTTTACTTCTGCCTTTCGCACTCGCTTTTTTGTGTGGGAAAGGGACATTAAGTGCAAAATTGACCTTACACTGACGGACAAAGAGGTCATGCATAGAAAGTGATTTTTCACAGTAGTGTGATTAACACACTATGAAAATGCGTTTATAACAAACAATAAGAATAGAAAAAAACATCCGAAAGTCTTAATTTCTGATTAGACGGAAGGAGCAAATATACTAAATAACAAAATTGCTATGATATATCTGCTCTAAACGTTGGCCGTGAAGAGGTAAAAAATAAGGGGTGTATGATAAATAAAATCAATGAACTTTGTGCACTAGTAAAACTGAAAAACAATTATTCACGTAAAGAAAGCACAAATGAGCATTAAGATGCAGACATATGTTTTGGGATTGTTTAGAATCCCTTTTTCAATGCAGTAGTGGAGCTTCAAGATGCAAAATCATCCAAACAAAACCTTTACGTGAATTACTGTTTTTCAGTTTTAAGGGGTGGTATGAGTTTGGTAGCGCCTTGATTGTTTTTATAAACGTATACATATTATGTATATGATATATGTGCGTATGCATATAGGATATATAGTTATTATATATAATTTATCGTTTTAATATACATGTAGTACTTGGGTGACCAAGCTTAGCTCGGATATTTATTAATTATTTTTTTTTTTTACGAAGAAGATATTTATTCAAATAAATTTGGAAAATTAAAGTGTTTACTAAATATAAATTTCCATGCCGATTATTAGAGCTTTTTCCAAGATACGAGGATATGAGAGATATATAGAGTAGATGCATATAAAATGTTTCAGCAGCATTATCATCATTTCAGCCGTAAGAAGTCCACTGCTGGACATAGGCCTCCCCCATAGTCATTCACCTATGAGACTCTGAGGGGCTAGCATATAAATATTTATTTATTTATACGAGTCATTTAAAGGTTAAAATTTTGCGAAACGATATGAACAGGAGTAATTTACCTATAATTCTGCCTATTCCGATCAATTGATATAAGGTTTGATACCTATTTAGACAATGCACTTTGCAATACATATAATGAATATGATTGTTTTGCAATCCTACCTACATATGAACTTTAAATTTCATTTAAGTAAAAAAAAAAAAAAAAACATGTGCACACCCTTATTTCAACACTTCATTTCTAAAAATATGCTATATTAAAGTTTTTACTTTACAGTTTACTTATCATTAGTTATACGTTTTTGTACTTGAACCTATATTCACTATGGTGACATCAGGTCTTAACGTAATACTTTCTTCAAACTATGTTGCGAACATGTCGATAAATTTCATTTGGAATGGGAGGAGTCCTTTTAACGTAGTTGGTTGCTTTACTCTGGAAAATTCTACAAACAATATGCCACGGATAAAAACCGATGATCCTAAATTCGTAAGTTTGACCTTGAGATGTGTGCACTGTCATGGCAAAGGAACAACTTTAGTGCAGGGGCCGGTTGGCAGTTTACTTTGGTTGACGACAAAAGATGTTCCTAAAAGAGAGATATGTCCAGAACTTTCCAAATATACAACAAACTCAAGCTCTACACATCAAACACAAAATAACTAATTGCAATTGTGACCAGCAATTCCTTCTCCAACCAAAAATGTCGCAAACTAGGCCCCTAACACTAAAGTTGCACCCAAAAAGTGACTATAGGTGCATGCCTATGTACTTCCTTGCCAGGTTGTTCACCATAACGATTTTCGCCTTTATCATGTTATTATTTAAACTTGTCACACACAGTGAGTCTTACACAGTAGCATAGACCTTCTGATACATTCAAATTATGCGCATCATTATTAAACTATTTTTCAATGGGTTTCTTGGGCTAAAATGCCCACAAATGGTAACAACAACAAATTTCAATCAACAAAAGGTAAATTAAAAATTAAGTGTTGCCACTCAATGTATTGCTATCTCAATTGAAATAAAATATCTATGGCGGATGACGTTTGTACACTATTAACAAGTACCTCAATTGCGTTATTAAAAAAATGATTTTTTTTTGTGTGTGTTTGTAAAATAGCGTTTTTTCGGGGAAGACAATTACATAGGTAAATTTAAAAAACAAAACCTGACCTAAATATAAAATTTGATCCAATTCGTTAGAGTCGTTTTTTGAGAACTCAATATATATATATATATATATATATATATATATATAAGAATTGCTCGTTTAAATATATAAGATATATATATGAACGAGTCCAGCTTCTGGTATAGAAAGAGCTCATTGTTAGAATATGAGCAAACAATTCGGTAGAAATTGCGTTATATATGCTTAAAGAAGACAATTAACAAATTATCAATATGAATTTGATCATAAGTATATTATAGATTAAATAGAGGGGAGTCCTGGGAATCTCCTCCGAAAATTTTAGAAATTTAAATTTGAAAAACGCAATCTTATACGATCTTTGACGCTATTAGGAGCTGCCCCCCCCCCTTCAGTCTCTCTTTGGTGACGTCGAAAAAAAATTGCAGAATTCAGAATTTCATTCTCCTTTTCGGAAATTCGCAATGACATCCATTGATGCTGTTAGACCTAGGAGGGTTTCAAGGCATAAAACTCACATTTGGCAATCTTTGGTGACGTTAAAAGACAGTTGACATTTTTCTAAAAAGTTCTAAAAATACAACTTTAATGATTTTCAAGGACGTGAAGGGGAGGGGTGGAAGGTGCTGCGGGTGGATCCACCCTGAATTTTTTTTTAAATTGAAGTGTTAAAAACGTATATTAGACTGTCTTCAGAATTTTTTCCTACATTCGGTTCGAAAATTCGCAATTTTGGACGTCCATTAATGATGTTAGAGAAAAAAAGAGAAGTGGGGAATTCAAGGTTTTTTTTTTTTTTTTTTTGAAATTTTTGGAAATTCAGGACATAAAACGTATATCAGGATATCTTTGGTGACATTAAAAAACGGCTGAATTTGTTGTCTACACAAACAGACTCTGACCGTGAAAAAAAAAAAAAAGATTGCGTCCAGTGTGTGTGTGTAGGGCGGGGGTGGAGTCCTAGCTCTTCCACCAGCCCCCTTGACAACCACCCCTTGCCTTCTTTCATTCATTTCAAATCAAAATGCTGTATGTAGCCAACAGTCCCTCCGCATTTTCCATTTTCGGAAAACATTTGATTGATCTGGTTTTCTACTATGAATTTTTTAATTCTGCCCCCAAATCCCCCCGCGTTCTATATAATAGATACTAATCTCTCAAAAATAGAGTTGAACTATTTGAAGAATCAACGTGCAATCTTCAAACAAAAATGACAATAACAGCAAGTATTTCATATAATGGGCATTTTGAGCTATTTGTCAAAGTTAAAAGACAGAAAAAGAATTTACATATTATATTAAAAAATATACGCATTTACATTATCAACAAATGGTTGGTTCTCTTATGGGCACTTTTGTTTTGATTTATCAGTTTTGGAAAGGTGCAATTCTTGTAAAAATATTGTAGTTTTGGAAGCAGTTCCTTCCAAAACTGAATATTTTTAAAGACGCGCACTATCTTCATGTCTTTTCGCACCGTACAACGAATGGTGCCGCCATCGCTCAGAGAGGGGCGGGGGGGGGGGGGAAGCACCTCTGGATGAGCGGTACTGTTAAATATTTCCCTAAATAAAAATTGTCATAACAGAATTTTTGAACTTTGTGTATTATCAATGAAATTGTAACATAAAATCAGTCAGGTGCATTTTTTTTACTCCCCTGCCCCCTTTGTAAATATTATATATTCATTTTTAATATGAATTAATATTCGGGTTTCGAATATTTTGCTTTTTCAACCAACTAGTCAAATTACAGTATTGTCGTATCACCTCTTAAAAATTGTCGCATCCTCTTAAAACACACTCACACACATTTCTCTTTTTCAAAATTATTGCTGTTAAAAATGTTTTTAAAAAAAAGCACTTAAAAAGTATGATTAAATTGAAATTTATAAGAAGTTTATTACGCGTTTTCTTCTATCCATTATTTTACTCATTTATTGTATTTCGATTTCTCATGTTATATCAAAAATGCACATAATACATGAATATGCATTTTTGTAGGGTTCTGCCTAAATGGAATGCTTAAAAACTTTTCTTAATTTAGTAAAGTAAAATTTCAAAGCGTCGACCTTGAATGTCTTGTTTCTACCATTACGTAGAACAAATTCCAATAACTGAGGAGACATTAGGAGGAAAACTATGAGTTAAAATAGGTTACGGAAAACGCTTCCCTCCACATATATTTCAATTCTAGATCCTTTCGCTCAAAAGGCAAAGAAGGGAGCAAAAGAAAAGCGTCTTGTCCATTGCCTGGAAACTCCTGCTAACGTAAACTGTAGTAAATCAACCGTTAATTACTTTTTGCCTAAAGGATGACAGTTGATTGATGCCCCCTTCCCCTCTCTTCGTCGAAAATCCCTACGAATCCAGAGGGCGCTGCAAAGCAGTGAATAAATTCTCAATTTTTTGCAATAAATCTACTACTTTTGTTTTTAAGTTTCCAGCTGTTAAATTTAACGGAAGGAACTTCTGTTTGCGGATTCAGACGCTAAACAGTGTAAATTTTGTCTTTTATTTTCATTTTCTTTGATATTTTGATTAAGACGTATTTGAGAGCGTTTTAAAGTTAGCAACGCAAGTATTTTTCTCATTTCTGAAAAAGTTTTATTCCTTACTTCAAAATTCAAAAGACAAAGATAAAGAGCTTTCCTCGGTGC
The DNA here is from genome assembly GCA_038502835.1 of Octonoba sinensis. Lineage (NCBI taxonomy): Eukaryota > Metazoa > Arthropoda > Arachnida > Araneae > Uloboridae > Octonoba > Octonoba sinensis. The sequence continues at coordinate 65,111,629 of CM076600.1, read as the reverse complement.
TTCATATGCAAAAAGACCGCATGAGGATACTCCAAAAAATAAACTCAGGAGATGTGGAAAACCCGCTCCGTAGAGATAACATGGGAGACGAAGATTGCCGGAGGCCTGTTGCGATTCCCCTTAAACAGTAAACTGGATCAAGTTCAGCCTTGTCTCAAAAAACTTATTGAATATAGGGATCAAGTATCATTAGTTTGGATATATTGTGTAGCTAAACATTCTGTAAATGTGAAATAATATATATATATAAAAGACTTTTGGAAACTGACTGAAATGTTGTGTAAGTTTGACTTTCGTACCTGGCAAGATAAGAAATGTTTACATCGCTTCAGAAAGCAACTGCAGCAACCTTTTCTAAAAGTATTATCGACTGTACGTTGAATGGTAAGCTTTAAACATTGTTACACATTATTGCGTATTGTAATAGACATTATATTAAGTTTTATGCTCCATGCTTAGTTTGCTTCTTGCTTTCGAACTTTAAGCGTTATGTTATGAATCTTTGTGAATTATTTCAGTTTATGTTTAGCAGAGTTGGACTAGTTACGATCTTGTGTATCAATGCAATATTTTCTCCAATATATTTATCCCCTAATATTGTTTGAATTATGGATGAAAAACTGAAAATACAGAAAGAAAGTGGTATGGCTGAAAGAGAATTACTATAGAAAATTTACTGGTAATGGACTAAAATCAGCACGAGTAGTACTTCAGTATTAAAAATACTAAATTATAATTTGGATTTTGGACATAATATCTTTAGTCGGAAATTAAATAGAAAATAGGAATGTACTAGATGCTTTCATATAAATATAAAGGTTTAATTGATCGAAGTTGCATCTATGAAAAGTAACTGATGCTCTTGCATGAATAAATATTTATATAGAAAAATTCCTACAAAACTAAACACATCTTTTTTTCGATATACCAACATCCGTTTTCTAGTATCAACTTTATCTTAGTTAAATCAGACTCAAAACAATCAAATACGCCTTATTAACGATCAAAACAATTTTCTGACTACAACATAATATGCTTCAGTTATATGAAATGAAAACTGTTAGTTAACATAAAAAATAAAGTGGGGCTAGTACGTACCCGAAACTTCAAACATCTCATTCAAAAGGTTTGTGATCTTCTCGTAAAAATTTTAAGTTTGTCTCAATTTTTTGAAGTTTTATAGGCAGGGTCCTTTTTGAGGCTATCAAGCATTTACGAGCTCGGTTTGACCAAAAGTTTTTGTTTGACCCTTCAGAACTCGCGCCGTGAGCAAAACACTCACAGCAAAAAGAAAAAAAATGTATATTTTGTATTCTACTTCGTAGGCAAAGGTGCTGCTCTGTTTAGCCTCTCCCGGTAACCTTCTCTTGCTGTCCCGATGTGTTTCGCGATCATTAATTTTTGTTTGACAGTCGGCAAGGGCATTAGCTAGTCAGAGTAGTCACGTGTGATTGTTTTTCTCATCGTGCGAGTTCTGTTGAAACTTTATTTTTTTTTTTTTAATGTGAAAGTTTTTCCCATCAAACGAGTTCTTGTGTGATTTACTGAAAAGTTTTTTTTTTATATATTTTGCTTCATAAAGTATTAAACCATGTATGTACCTAAATGGATTAAAATAAATAAATTACATAGTATAATTCTTAAATTACTTAAATTTCTTTGTACTGAAAAAATGTTTTTATTTGCGACTTTATAGTAGTTTGCAAAACAAAATCATAAGGATGATTTTGTGCCCCACAAATTAAAGTCCTAAGCTGTGTGATATAATATTTCATGAAAACAGTACACGTGTACGATATACTTTTTATTATATATATATTTATTATTATTAACTTGAGTAGCGTTTAGTGCTTAGATTAAGTAAAAATGCTTTTCAGTTGAAAATATTTCATTTGGTTTCATTTTTTGAAGAAAAAGGGTAAAAGATGATAAAAGTGCTCTTACGTGAGTTCATTTTGACGAGAATGTTGAGGGTTAAGCCAGAGTTTTGAAGGGTTAAGCATAGTACATGATGATGATCGTTTGCTTATTTTGTGCCTGAAGAAGGCAATGAGTTACATAAAAATGGAATTTAGTAACAAGTCCATGAAACTTCAAAATTAAAATGAGCCATTATGGAAATAATCGTATTTTAAAACCACCAAATGCTCATTTTATCATAGTTATTATCTTGAAAATATATTTTCATGCTTTTTAACACATTTAAATTTCCTTTTATTTATTTATATTTATTTTTTTGTTATTATCATTTCAAAACGATTGATATAATTAATTTTTAGCTTAGTGACACCTGCGGATATTTCTTTGTTTTTGGTGTTTTTCAGAGGTGAGTAGCCTTTTTGCACTGAAATGCCTCATTAAACCCAACAATTGGGCAAAGGTCGAAAGCAAAATCTTAAGGGTATTTTTATGCTACTTATTTCTTGTACTATTTTCTTTATCTTACTTTCAAATGGACCTACTCGAAAAAATACTGTAAATATTATATAAATCATACAAATATAATACTAAGACTGTCATAGCCATAATAATAGTAATTGAAACACACGCACACAAAAATAAATAAATAAATATGCATATTTTGTTTCTGCTTTTAAAATATGTCTTTCTATATATAAAGTAAAGAAAAACTTCTTTTATTTCTTACTTTTGGACAACTGGCTATGCAGCGCTTTATGTTTTCTGGCATTTTGTATTTTGCTTTAACTTCGATTTTCTTCAAACAGACATTTCAGCTGACATTCTAAAGGCTACGAAAGGCGCAAAATTGCTTTTCAGATTTTCCTTCTTCAAGATTTTTATTGTGGGGTCCTTCCTTTTATTTTCTTTGCCTCCCAGAACAAATATATTATGCTTCTGAATTCTAAAAATTATTAATAAGACATAAAATGTAGCAGTAGATGATATAGGATTGAACAGCTTGACTTTGCCAGGATGAATTTTAACCCCTTCAAATTTTAATAACAACGAAACAGTAAGTTTTGGAAAAATATTTTTATTATTATTTAGTTTTCAGCTTTTTGAATTTAGCAAGCTTTTTCTGAATTATCATTCCTTTTGACTTTTGAGTTGGGAATGAAAATGAACATATTTTTTTCGCGTCATTAAGAAAAAAAAATTATACAATTTATAACTTTATGGAGCCGAATTTTAACGTTAAGGTTTCCAGGTCTAAATGTTTACGAATGGTTTCAGCAAATGTTTAAATAAATATTTAAACAAAATAAATAAAAATTAAAAAGTAAATAGCGATCAAATATTAAATAGGAATTAACAATACAAATAATATTTTTAAAAAACCAATGCATTTGCATATAAAAAGGGGGAGGAGGTAATAGTTTAACAGTAAATTCCTAAAACTTGTAAAACCAATTAAGGGTAGCTTTATTGCGGGACTCGTAAAGTATCATTAGATATGCACACACAAACAGGGTCCATTAAAATTCACAGGATTAATTCGTAGGATAATGCTCACATTCCCCGATTATACGTAATTTTTTCTCAAATAGACCTTTTCAACTTCCAAATTTTGAACACATATTTTTCTAACTTTTTTTTAAAAAAATTTCACTGAGCAATGCGTAAGTAAACTGAAGTGCGTTGAGAACGGATGCTACTGCTGTGGACCACATTGCAGTATAGAACGTTGCCCAGGAGCACCAAGAGGAGGTGCGTCTACAATGCTCCCACATTTTTCTAACTAGGCAGTAACATCAACAGCTCTTGTTTTTTAACTGGGGGAACTTAACTGAAAATATGTTTATTTCATGTTGGACAAAAGTGAAATACTTTTGTTTATTATAATTATGCAACATTAATTATTTAACAGTAGTCATAAATGACGCAAATTTTACTAATTACAAAATAAATACATCACGCAGTTACAAGGGAAATTCATCTCACGCCTTTCAGTTTTGAGGAATACGTATGTTTAAGGAAGAAATATGAAGTTGTGGGCGAAAAACAGTAAAATCTTTATCCAGAAATGTATTATGGTTTTCTGAAAAAACATAAAATTTTTTTAAAGAGAATTTAAATACCAAATAAAGAAAAAAATCGTATATGAAAGATTTCTGAAAATCTAAGCAAATGTTACGAAAATGTACACTTTAAATCCCAAAAATACGTGGGTCAAAATGTGTGATTTTCAAACTGAATGCTAATCTTTAGAGGAAGTATTGCAGATGTTAAAATCTTATTAGTTGGAAAGATTTCTGAAAATGTGGGAAACTTAATATGAACTAATTTAAAGGATATTTACCGTTCTGCAGAACTTTCGGAGATTTTCTGCAATGATGTTTATGGAAAACCTTTCTAAATTTTGTAGAACACTCCGAGTTTAGTAAATAATTTAGCTACAACTTCTTCCTTCCCAGTTTAGAATTCGCTCATGAAATTCATGCTTTATTCCTCATTTTTTGAGGATGTAATGTGTCAATTATTGTAGTATTTTCTTAAGTCTTTCGGAATTTTTTTACCTGTCGGCTTTTTTTTATCGGTTTTCGATTTCTTTTTCTCTTTGCCGTAGATTTGAACATATTTCTGTTCAACGGTTTCTCTCTTTTTCTCGAATATCTGCAATTTCGTGTTCTGCAGAAGAAATCCCTCGTAATTCCGAAATAATGATACGTTTTTTTTTTTTTTTGTTGCAAATCTGTTCTTTTTTGGAGTTAATGGAGTGTATACTAGCCGCATGAGTAAATATTTAATGTCAGTTGGGGATAATTTTAAACATGGGGTAAATGTAAATGACTAAACTTGTGGTGGTTCTGAAAACTAAACAGCTGGTGAGTGATGACTTGGCATTTAAGTGTTCCGTATATTCCGAAACAATTGTGGAGGCGTCATAATTGTTTGAAAATTACACGTTGAAAAATATTGTTTACCAACATGTAGTGACTTTTCATTTTCCTCCCCAGCATATCTATAAAATCAAAATGACCGGTTTCAGCTATTTTTATTTGTAATATGGAATGTTTCTAGAAACATTTAGTTATAAATTTCATTATTCCTGGTATTTTTGATGCGCAAGTTAGGTATTTACAGCCCCCCATACATTTAGTACGCCGGAGTAATTGTAAACACTTAAGTTTATCGTATTTCCAATATTTTCAGAAGACACAATAAACATTATATTTTGATTCAAATTATACTTTTGTGTGTATTTTATATAAATTTACCGCATTGCTTGATTTTCTGCGAGACATTTCTCATTGAATGATGTCAGCGGACTAAAGAACATCACAGCGAACCACTAGCGGGTCGTAGGCCGCAGATTGTGAACCAGCGCTCCAGAACTTCTTAAACTTCTAAGCATACTGTGTATGCCCCGTTTTGGTATTTGCATAATCCTCAAGAGAAACTAAATACCTACTTGTCTACATCTACCCCAGAGTCTCTGGAATAAATGCGAACACGCTATTGTAAAATTAAACATAGTTCATTCGCCAATAAATAATCATAAAGTCGAAATTTTTGTATACATTTACTCACAAGGAGTACAGTATTGGCTGCAAGGCTCAAATTTTATTTCTCAATTCATTCGAGAGGTAGGGTAGGATCTACAGTTAAAACATCTTTTATGCAGCAAATGTGAAGCAATAAGATGAATTGTTGATTGGAAACGATTCTCCTTCGGTGATTTAATTCTGACGTTTTTCTATCCAATGGGAGCTAACGGAAAAAGGAAAACAGGAAATAGCGTGAGCCAGAAATACCTAAATAAAATCAATCTAAAGACCTTGTACCCAATTTCCTCTAAAAGGGGACAACGTCACGGATAAAACCACATAAAACTGTTTTTCTCGCTGGAGAAGAATAGATTGAGGCAAAAAAATATAAACGGAATGCTCTAGTAATTCGACTGGAATTTCAGTGTGTTGGATGAAACAATCTACGGAATTTTTTCCGTCATTTTCTCAGAAGTTACTGGTGCGAATAGTAATCCGAAATGTAACTTTGTATGGGAAAGGAATATAAGGAAATATAAGTAATAGTTAAAGATGTTACATGAAGCATTACTTTTGGTAACACAGTAGGGAAATACAAATAGCTGAGAAATACAAAATAACAACCTTTTCTGAAGTAGGCATAATTCTTCCAACGTAACTATATGTATATATATACACAACGAGTTAATGATTAGTAAAGTGTTCAATAAAGCGGAAGTACAAAATATTTTTAGATTTTTACTACCTTTTTCTATTTTGCCTCCAAAGAACATGTTTTCGGAATTAAACCTTCACTACACGCTTTCTAAAAGTGAAGAATAATGATTAGTCTCGTATGCAGGATTGGTCAATTAATACAGGAAAAATTGAGGGCAGACTGGTGTTCAATTTTTTTATCAACTGAGACAATAACCATTGTAGATGTATTTATTTATTTATTTATTTATTTTTTTTTTTTGAGTGTGCACAAGAAAAATCATAAATTGTGTAACTCATTCTGGAAAGAGGCAAGGGCTAACTGGTCATAGAGGCACGTTGGCCCAGTCGCAGTATTTTAAAAATAATCGCCGCATGAGGGTATCAGGCCAGTAATATGTGTATTTTCACGTCCTCATACTTTGATATAAATGTCGTTGAAGATTATGGTCTATTAAAGAACCAGCTAGATTTTGTGAAATTTTACTGATTTTGAAATTTCATCGCTTGCAAATAATCATTTTTTTTTTTCAATTAATAAAACATGTTTCACTTTTTGGAAATATTCAGAAAGACAACGGTTTGTAGTTCTTGTAGAGCATGTTGGTTTATTGACATGTTTTTGGATAAATTTCTTATACTACGCAAAAATTGCGATTCGGGGTAACTTGGCCCATATCAAATGAAGCACGTTTATCCAGTTGGTCAACGTGACCCATAAGGTCATTGAGGCTATTTTTATGAGATTTCTAAACTTTCAATTTTGAGCTTTAATAAATACCTATATTTAATGTGGAAAATACATACATATATTCTAGTAAATAAGAAAATTATTACGTTTCAGTGCTATGCAGTTTTTTTTTGTTGATAGATAGATATTTTATGAAGATAGAGTGGAATCTGCTTAATTGGACCACCGGATAATCGGACCATCGACCAAACGCTACAGAACCAAAACATTTCTTATTTCATAACCTTAATATTATTCGCTTATTGGCACAAAAAATCCGGTCAATAAGAATCGGGCGTCTATCTTGGTTGTGGAACGAAAAATAGAAACACATACACAAGTAAATCAAAAATTGGAGATATCGTATTTCCGAACTGTTTGCGAATGAGAGAGCCCATAATTTGAGAATCTGAAGCTTGTTTGTATTTTAATTTTTGCAGCAAATAAAACGATTTTCGTCGATATATAGTAAATTTAGACCAAAATGAATATGGAACCACTCAAAAACTGAAATCTCAATTTCAATGCAGTTTGCCTGTTGGAAAAGAAGATTTATTGGTAAATAAACAGAAGCTTTGAGTGGTGAAGATGGACTAATGGTTAGAACGCAAGGTTGGTACACTGTATACCCGGGGTTCAATTTCCGCGCGCTACGTTTACGGTTTCTACACCTCAAAGATTCTATACCTCGAAATGTTTCAAAAACCGTAAAAATTTAGTTTTGAAACCATTTTTAAATGGTAATGAAACCGTAAACGTTTCTTAACTCAACTGATTGGAAATGGTTTAGGTCTCGTAAAGATAGAAAAGTGTTTCGAACCATAAATTTAACGGTGCATTAGATGGACAGACTGCTGCCGGCTATTTAACCGTAATTTCATAATGAAATTTTTAAGTGTTGTTACACAGTCCATATTCGTTTAATCGGATCAACCGCTTAATAGGACCGAAATGACGGCGTCCTGATGTGGTCCAATTAACCGGAATTTACTGTATTGCAATTTGAAAAAAATGCTTACAATCTAGTTTAAAAAAAATGTTAGAAGCAAAAAATGTAAGAAAAAGAAACGTTTTTAAAGTTTTTAAAAACTATTTTTTTCAATTCAAATACAATAAGTGAATTTACTCATGCATTCGTACTCACAGAAAATAAAAATATCTTATATTAAATTGTAATAATCATGAACGGAATACTGAAATAAAAACTAACATAAAAAAAAGGTACAAAAAGCGAGATTTACTATATACTTTGTTTTTATTACTCTTTCACTTATACGCTGTACTTCTTTCATCATCTATTGCTGATAAAAAATTTATCTCACTTATATGTGGCTCAGAACCATTCTCTGGCGTTGAAACCTTAGATATAAAATAAAGGGATGAAAAATAAATAAACATTTTAGATAAGTTACAAGTGTTTGTTGATATAATTTTAATTTTCCGAAATTACGTTTCGTTTCCCATTTACTTGCATAAATTAGAAGAATAATAAAAAATGCTGTGAAGTTATGCTTCACGGAAAATAAAAAAATCCAGAAATTGAACTCAAAGTTGTTATAGTTAGATAAAACAAATAAAATGAAGTAAAAGGTACATTAAAGGTATTCCCGTTGAAGGGAAAATGACTGTATAATTAACTTAATCTTGAATTAATTGTTTCTAATTCGTGAGGATTGCGGTTTCTTGTAATGAAATTAAGATTAAGGGTCCTTCGACATTTTTTACTTAATGAGAAAAGTTTTGTGAAGAGCAATTAAGGAAATAAGAGAAACGGCATGCAAGAGAATTTAAGTCCATTTTGGTAATCAAAGCAGTTATATATATATATGCATACAGGGGGAAACGGGCGAGAGGGGTAGAACGGGAAATGGCCCCCCCCCCAGAAGGCATCGGATATCCGGTATTCCTCGATTTTTAAGTATCTCGAATCCAATCTGGCTACAGCACGAAAGACCAGGATTTGTGTGTGTGTGTAATCTTCTGTTTGGGTCACACTTTATTTATTCAACCAGTTTACTTGATATAAATTAACTAAAATTTTTAGTTACGGATCGAAAGCAAAAGAATATACTATATTTTATATCTATAGCCTCTAGAAATCTTTCAGCTTCATTCCTTTTTTTTAAAGTTTTCTTTACAGATGATGGCAAAGATGCATAAATAAGTAAAGAAATCACTAATATTTTGCCACTTGAAGCTTTCATGTGTATATTTTTTGACTTATATGGGAAGCATACATACTTTTTCTGCATTAAGGATTTTAGCCCATAATGTAAAATTAAAAAGGAAAATAAATAATTCTGTTCAAATTTTATAATTGTATGACTCAGAAGGCAAAATAAATAATGAAAATAAGCATTAATAAGTTGCGGCGTTATAAAACAAAGTATTCTTACACTACTTAATTAGAACATATTTGTTTAGTAATCATAAACCTACAGATTTAGCATTGTCAAAATTTTGAATATATATTGTATTAAACGTGCCACTTTCTAAAAGCATCCCCCTCTACTTTGTCATAGCAATATCTTTCACATCACAAGGAACGTCGAGTCCAGTGAATAGTTTGAGTTGCTATGTTCTTTTAGGAAAAAACCCCCAACTAATCGTAATTTATGAAATTACGCCAAAATATGTTAATAAGAAGAGTCTTTTCACAGACACAAATTGAGTGGATCATGTGATAATGAAGGATTTAGTTCTGAATTGAGTTTCGACTTTCTAAGGATAATTAGTGTGGATATTTCACTGCCTCCTGCGAAAGCTAATCAAAGGCGTTCGCGGAAAAATGCAGATATTTAATGAAGAAAAAAAGAAAGCTTATTCCTTAATGAATTTCGTTAACGCGAGCTTTACGAGTATTTATAATAATTTTATGCCATAAACATCTTTTTGTAGGTAATATGTGTAACGAAAATTATTCAGTAAACTGGCTTTTAAATAGACGATTGATATCATGATTATTATTCTTAAACCGAAGGATGTAAAATTGAATATAATTTTCAAATGTACAGAGGGAATATGTTTTACTAGACACCAGTGATAATGTTATATTTGAATTAAAAAATTATTAGATTCGGCTGGTTAGTAGTTAGTTTCATTAATAATTATGGGGTATATTATAAGTTAAAGTAAATACTGTGTTTAATTATTAATTCGAAGTTTTAACCGAATTTCTCCATTTAGTTTACTTCAATTTTTCTGTACTTTCAAAAACATATGTTTTATTTTAAGGACTTACGTTCTAATGCAAGGGATAAGAAATATTTAAAATTTTGCAAATTAGTCCCAAAATTAAATGCCATAGTTTGAAAAAATAGAACAATATGACTTAAAGAGAGAGAGAGAGAGAGAAAAGGAAACATTATCTGATCCCTTGAAAAACAGTCAGCTTAGGTATTTCGCTGTAAACGTTGACAAGATAATTTTGGAAATATATGAGAAGGATTTGCGTTATTCTTTTCAAAACCCAATGAACTCCGAAAAACGAGTAGGGTTTGTTTCCAAAAAGAAAATAACATGTTATAGGAAATGATTACCAAAATGGTCTTGTTTTTCAGAAACGTGAAGTACAAAGAAGAAAAAAATATTTGAAATAAATCAAAGGAAAAAAATATGCCTATTTTGCTGCAATTACATTCATTTTAAAGTTTCGTATTAACATACAAGCTAAATAATTGCATTTCATGTCAGGTTTATCTGCACTGAGCCTGACATAAAGTATATTTTTTGACGTTGGAAATTTTGTGATACATTTTCGGAGGAAAATAATTAAAAAAAAAAACAAAACGAATTATAACTAACTGCTAACCTACAGGAACTTGTATCCCAAATTTCAGATTTTATGTTAACTTTATAATGGCATATTGTGTCAAAATGTTGTTTGATAATAAACCACTATATATTCAGTATGCGAAAAAATTGTACGTTCTCAGAGAAGAATATATATTCTGCCTGATGACCCAGGAGTATTTGTTTCAGTACATTTCTTCATGAATACATGAGTGAAAACATGCAGCGTGCAAAAGTAGAAAGCATTTTGGATGCATGTGTATGTAAATTATAGGGTTTGTGTTTCCTGAAAGTTTTTGAAAAGTCTCTGTATGTTAGCTAAGAATGGTTACAGCGAATGAAACGTGTTTTAATAATTATAGTAAATAGAGAAATAGTTTACACTTAACGATTTTCTCGTTCTAAGAACTAATAAAGAATCAATGAGAAAAAAAGTAAAAGTATCTGAACTTGTTTTTAAGTTAAAAATAAAGTTTCTTAATTTGAAATACAGACGAGTTGGAAAGCAGTTCTGGAACATTTTACTAAGTAAAAGTGTTATAACTGCGTTTTTGTTGCTTAGTTTTACGTGACTTCTATGAAAATTTTATGTGCTCATAATGAACGTAGTCTACTTTTGTTATTACGATGTTCTATAACACAAGTTTAAGATATTTTATTTATTATACCGTCTAACCATAATGGTTGATTACGATACTTGATATAAAGATTCTCCTAATGATCGTGAACAGGACGAACGGGGTTTTCCCACTCTGCATACTCGAAATATTGTATTTCATTGTCGCAGAGAGAAAAAAAAGTTGACCATTATTTTAAAAAAATGTATCAATTGTTCTTTCAGCGAATGTTCTCTTCTCTCAATGAAGAGCGTACAAACATTTATGGATTTAATTGCATGTAAATTTACCTATGCAGATTGTTCATACCTTGTTTGTAGTTAAGTTTACTTTAAATTGTATTTTATTTATAAGCTCCTATTTCATAGTTTATGCTTCATAATGTATCAATGGTACAACATTTTCAAGTTGTCACAGAAAATAATCACTTTTATTAATTTAAACTGAAGTATATCCTATCCTATTGAATTTCAATTTTAATGGGTTAATAAATTAAAATTCTTCACGTTTCATAGAAATAGTCATACTAGTTATATTGCATGCGTATTGTGTCAGATTTGAAAGTAACATTTTAATAAAATTTAAATAAAAAGGAGTTAGTAGTTGGATATTATTATCGATTAATTCAATTCGATTAATATATATATATAATAATTCAATATTTATTTAGGCATTATATTTTACTTGTTTCAATTGCTATCTGTTTACAACAATGAGTTATTGGAATTCATGCTCACCAAAATCTTTATTTGACAGAAGACGCTTGGCTCACTACTTGTTAGGTGAGATACGATTTTGAGCAGTAATTCACGTTTTTTTCATTCTAAGTGTAGTTTTTTTTAATCAGCTACAGCATGATATAAAAGTTGAGAAAATGAGATGATTCTTTCTATTTTCTATTGTAGAAACATAGTCCAGTTATTGGAAATTAAATATTTTTCGTTGTGCAATTTATGTGTTAATATTTACCTTTTTTACAAATTGTAGACTGTGGAATTTACGTTAAAAAATTCTGTTTCTCCCTTGAAAAAATTCGCGCAGATCTTAAAGTATCGTTAGGGCGAAACGCACTTTTTATAACTATCTTTTCCTAACCTTCCCTAAACCAATTTTTTGACATCATTTCGCGATTTGGACTTTTTTTAAACAGTATTATGCAACATATTTCATCTTTTTTTCTCCCTTGTGCGAAATTGAATGTTGTACTAAACCTTGACACCGTATAAAATACAGAATTTTGGCGGAAAAAATATCTGATGTTATACCCAGCATCTGTCGAACGCTTTGCAACAGATATGGACGTCGATATCTCATCATTTCCTCATTTATGCTTCGCTGATATTTTTTGTTCTAAAGCAGGCACCAGTTGTTTAAAAGAACAATTTTAGGTTTTAATTTAATTGTTTACTTTTACTGCTGCTTTCTTATCGAATCTTTCTCATTGCACACAGGTGTATTTTATTTTGAAGTAATTCATGTACTACACTCTCAGAATTTTTTTCTTCAATTCACGGAAAAATGCTGCTGCCGGTACATTTTCCTTATTTGAAGAATAACCGTTTTTTCTTTCTCATGTCAATAGAAGGAACTTCCTTCTACAACTTTTTCTGTTCTAGGAGGGGAAATGTCCGTCAATTGAAGAAACTTTCCTATATTTTTTCTCCGTTATCCGAGGGTAATTTTCCGTTATTTGAAGAAACGTGCGTTGTGTTTATTTCCGTTACATGACAGAAATTTTGCGCTATTTGAAGAAACTTGCGTTATGTTTATTTCTGTCACATGATGGAAATTTTTCGCTATTTGAAGAAACTTGCGTTAGGTTACCTTCTGTTCCATGATGGAAATTCTTCGTTATTTGAAGAAATGTCCGTTAAATTTGTTTCTCTTGAATGAAGGATTTTTCCAGGAAAATTTGCCCATGCCCGTGCCTTATTTTATTTCTAATGACCGTCAGAGAGCCGTTCACACTTTGCTTGTATAACATTTTTTCTCTATGCACTATGTTTTCTCTACTTTTACCTCAACCCCCCCCCCCTCGCGCTCCCTAGTCACCCCTAACAACCTGAAATTGCAAAGGATAACTTACATTATAGTAGTTTTTCAGAAAAAAAAAAAACTCGTGCTTTAAGGGTTTAAAGAGGAAGTTTTTGTGCAGATTGAAAAAAGCCGTTTCATTTATACTTCTTCAGTCACTTTCTCAAATTGAAAAATTCCATATTAATCCATGGAGAAACTTAGAATTCAAAATCTCCATTGCTTAATGCACATCAAAATTATATTTTCACCACCTGAAAGTTGGCATTTTATATTTTGGAGGGGTTTTCTAAATTTAGTTTTCTAAACTTTTCTAGTATTATAAAATATAATAAATCCTGACAGCTTATTTCTCCAAACTTTAAAAAATGTTTTCAGAAAAAGGCCATTTAGAGTAATAAGATGCCCACTTTCAAATGGTGAAAATAAGATTTTTAAAGGTGCCTTTTGTGATGGCAAATTCGATTTTTTTTTCATTCATTAATTTCTAGAAAATTAACAAGTTACAATGAAAAAACCTCTTATAACGCTACATCTGCAAATAATGAATTTTTAAGAAAGTTTTTTAAAAATTTAATTAAAAAAATTCCATTTTTCCAGAATATAAAATGCCACCCAAAAGCTGCACATTACTTCTGACTTTTCACAATTGAAAAATCATTTCTACTTTGCAGCAACTAGTACAGGTTTTTTTTTTCTCAGGATCAAATTTACACTTGAATTAATTTTTTATTGACATTTATGTGGAGTTTAATATAGATGAGCAAAAAACAAGAATGCTCCCAAATTTCCAAACAATACAAAGCTATACTCTTAATTGAAAGCACACTCAATGAACGAAGTTTACATGCCAACCCCTTTCATTTTCCTGTCAATTTTCAGCCTTCAAATTTTATTCATGAAACGAAGAGCCTGAAAGTCTAATAAAAAGTGCAATATATTTTAAAATATATTGAAGATACTAATTCTATAAAGTTTTTAACTTCATAAAGTAAGCGTCTTTTCTTACTAAAATGTAAAATATATTATAAGCCAGTATTTCCCTAAGTTTCCTTTTCAGAAAAGTATATCAAACTTTTCGTGAGATTATTTGGTCTGTTAGGACCTTTCAGCCTATAATTGTTAACAAGTTACCACAGGTCTACTCAGTCTCCCTTCCTTCAAAAATTTCACTAAAAATGAAAGTCGATAATTTGTTGCAATTAACCACCAGTCCAACTTTTGAAATATACCCAATCTCAAGGACCCAGATGAAAATTTTCATTGGACCTATTTTGATGTTTATTGTTTAGCATATGTGTGTTTTAAAAGAAAGAAAGCTACAGAACTTAAAAATGAAAGTTTAACTTGCAGGTTCAATTTCTTCTTGTGATTGTTGCGATAAACAGATAATAAACAAACGATTTCTAAACTTAAACAATCATTCAAAAACAAGTCAAACCTTATAACGATCTTTTTCAACCCACGCTGGGCGAAACACACAGTTTCCCGGTATTTTAGGCCGTAAATGAAAAGACAAGTATTGATGATAGGAGCCAGGATGATAGGACTCCGGCCGAACCATACGAAAATTTAGCAAGCTTTTGAGCTCTGAAGAAATGCACTCGGAAGTCAGGAATCACCACACTAAAAAAAGAGTTCAAGAATCACTTTTATTTTTTTAAAGGGAGATTGGAATTTTGCTAGCCGATCTATGCGCGGAAATTTTTACTTACTTTTACGAGCTTGACTTTTTAAGTACCCTACGGACGTTTTCAATGATTTTTGGGGTCCCCGAGTGGTTTAAATGAAATTCAAGGATTTTCAAAGTTTTTCAAGGACTATGGGACCTTTGTATAGAAGATGTAGAGTTCTTATAGAAATTTGCAGGGAGACCAGATATTACTTATTGAAAGCAAAACGAACTTTTTATAGCATTATAAATTATTCAGCTTCGATTTAATCTTTCAGAAAATAATCAACCATGACAATCATGTTTCATCTGGAAAATAAACACAATATGAATATGTGAATATCGTAAGACATTTTTTTCTCTCAATCATTTGTTAAAAACTTTAAAAGTTGACACATATTTTCGAGAAATTACTGAAATAAAAATCTGAAATAAGAACTTACCCATACTTGCAGTTATGTTTGGCGGAATGAAACTGGTTAGGTTAAACTCGTTGTCTTGTCGACTTCTGATTGTGTAGCTGAGATTGTTGAATACGCATGCGTGCAGAGAATAAACGGAAAAAGTTCGTTCTCAAGGGGTACGGAAATTATTTGTTGAAAAATGAGGAATAATGTAGTGTATAAAGACGAAAATTTCTGAGAGTGTATCTAAAATATTTCTAAATGTTAAAATACGTAACATAATAAGAGTAAGGAAAAGTGGGTGTAGATATAATCAGGGGTTTTTACAAGGGAGCTCACGAAAGCGTAAACTTCTGTGCATGCTATTTTTCAATTTTGTTCAGTGAATTTTTACGCGTTAGTTGGAATCCTACGCTTGCTTATTTATCCAATTAGTACTATTTAAATATGAACAAACATTTCAAAGCATTAGATATCTTGTGTTTTTCGTTATAATAGGAGTGAAATATGATAGACAATAAGTTTTTTTTTTTATAATTTATAATTCAAATGTCGACGTTATAAATTTTACTGTTTACGTACTAAGGGCTCGCAATCCTTACACATTTATTTTGAAATTCTTAAGAATCTACGTGTCTTTATTGTAATGTATTTATTTATTTATGTATTTCTGTCAGAAGAAAATAGCTGAGAGTTTTTATTATCAACAGCAAATGAGTTTTCATCAAGATGCCTTTTTTAAGAATTACTCTAATTTGCTTACCGCTATGA
Organism: Octonoba sinensis; assembly: GCA_038502835.1. NCBI lineage: Eukaryota > Metazoa > Arthropoda > Arachnida > Araneae > Uloboridae > Octonoba > Octonoba sinensis. The sequence continues at coordinate 65,095,463 of CM076600.1, read as the reverse complement.
TAGATATTGCTTAGTGATGAAAAACATATTCACCATTATATTTCATCAGAATATGGGATCATTCATAAATGATGTCACGCTTTGAACGGGTTTGGATCTACAAATATATTTAAAGAACTGAAATTTGTTAAAATTGCCTAGTTTTACACCTGTAGTAGTAACAATTGAACGAGCGCTTAACGTATTGTTGTATTGAACACTGCAAAATTTGAAACGCAACTTAATAGAATCACTGTTAAATCAAAATTCCTATTATTGGGGTAAAATGGCTTATTTTCAAGCACATCGTATTATCGTGTTCTTGTAGTACCTCCGAGTCAAAATTACGTAGATTTTAAAATGGAAGTTTTTATTTTCGAAGCAAACCTTTCCTCATAAATAATTCAGTACTAAGGCTCGACCGATGCATCGGCCTCGCCGATGCATCGGCGCCGATTGTTCAGCAAAGTTGCCATCGGCCATCGGCATCGGCGACCGATGTTAACTTTAGAAAAACATCTGCCCATCGGCCTTGAAAAACATCTAAAAGCCGATGCAAGGCCGATGTTTTTCTCATTGACGACTGTCCAGAAAACATTCTGTCTTTAACTTTCTTTTTTCTCCATAGCTGGATTTCTATTTCCATACAATAACAGGCAGCACATCAGTTAAAAAGAGCACAAAAATAATATCATTCTACAAAGTATTTGATGAAAAATTTGGAAAAATAGTTTAAGCGATCGCTGCCTGAAACCTGCAATATTATAATTCTTTCTCTTTGAAAAGAATGCTCGCGAAATAGAATATGTTGAAGTAAATGTAATAGAGGCGCCTTATGAGTGCTATTTGTTTTTCGCACTAGGTTAGTTACCGCATTTTTTTCCGTTTTACGTTTAATAGAGACTTAGTGCATTAGCTGTCATTGTGCAATAATATTATACCATCTGCTTTTAGTTTACCATGTTTCTTATTATTCCGAAATTGTAAACAATACAAAGTCAACTCTATCAAAGTAAGATAATAATTTTAATTTTTACCAGTGTAAACTTTTTTCTCATAGCGTTTTTTTTCTTTGCTTCGATCCCGCGTGTTAGTTTTTCTGCAATTGTGCAGCAATCTCGTTTTCATCTGCTTTTAGTGTACGGTTATTCTCATTATTTCATTTTTAGATTGCAACATAGAAAAGATTGGTGAAAAATAAGAAAAAAAATCGAGTATAAATGTTTATTGATCGAAATTTTCTATGTCCAAGTTTTGACTTGCAACTTTTAAAATTGCATTCTCAAAATGCGAGTTCGCGCGACAGGCTTAATAAAAATGCTAAAATTTCTTTCTTTTCAAAGATTGATCAATGCATATTTTTATTTCAAAATACATCCTAACTTTTTTTATACGATAATTTTTTTAATTTTCCCCGTTTATACTTCATTTTTTAGCACATTTTTTTTTTTTGCTTTTTTGACGCCACGTGTTAGACAATTGACAGTTTTTCTGCTATTGTGTAACAATCTCATTGCATCTGCTTTCAATTTAGAATATTTCTTGTTATTTTATTGTTAGTTTAGAACATAGAGCATAGTGATAAAAAATATGAATCAATTTTTCAGTATAAATGTTTATTGATCGAAATTTTATGTGTCCAAGTTTCGACTTACAATTTTCAAAAATTTAATTCTTAAAAAACGAGTTCGAGCCACCGGGTGGAATAATACCTTAATATAAATGCTACAATTTCATAATTTCAAAAACTGACAACGTATATATAAATATATTATACATTTGTAAAATACATCTTAATTTTTATAACCGATCACATGTTTTTCAGAAGATCATTTGTCAACAGAAAACTGCTGGTGCTCAAAATATTGGTTTATTTCGGTGACCTTACATTGTGCTCATGAAAATATAAAGAACATGTCAAGTATTCCAGTGTAATTTTTAACTCACATGAAGAAAAAAGCTAATAAGATTAGTTCTTAAGACCCAGTATTCATTTGTAATGACAAAAAAAATCTCACGTCTCTGCGTTTAAAGCAATATTCAGTATTTCTTGGTTATGAATACCCCCTGTTCATAACCAAGAAATACTGAACCACGTTACTGCGAGCGAAAATTTTAAATATTTAATTTTTATTTTAGAAAAAGAGTTTTTAGTTAAAATAACTTCTTTAATGAAAAACAAATATATAATCGTTTCCGCTTTTCTTTTAAAAATTTTGGGGGGGGGGGGGGGAAATTATGAAAAATCCGAGAGGAGGGGGTTGACAATTTCGTTAAAGATACAAACCCAGAATATTTGTTAGTCTGTATTATAATATCTGCATCCCTCTCCATTAAAAAAAAAAAATAAATAAATAAAGGCAGCTGCACTTGGCATTGCAGTGCAGGTTTTATAAGGAGAAAATGTCGAAGGAAAGGGAATTAGATCCGATCCGATCCGATAGTTGTTTATTTTTTTTTTTGGTAAAGATAACCAAAAAGAATTAAAAACCCTATGATATAGCATTTTTAAATTTTTTTTAACCTCCAAATAGTTTAATTACTTTACTAGAATCGCGAGTGATTCTTTTAGTTTTAATTATTATGTAAACTTCCCCCAAACAGTTTTACGGTGCTTGAATAATGCATTTATGTTTTTATAAACATAAAAATAAATAAATGTTTTAAATGACAATTTTGACAAGCATTTTACACGTTCTAATGGTTTAAAGCGACTTTTTTTCCATCGGCCATCGGCCGACCTCGGAACAATCGGCCAACAATCGGCATCGGCCCATCGGCCAAAAAATGCCATCGGTCGAGCCCTATTCAGTACGATCTCTTTTTCGAGATAGGGATCATTCATAAATGATGTCACGCTTCGAGGGAGGAAGGGGGTTCGTGAAATTGGGACAGAATGTGACAATGGGAGGGGAGGGGGTAACACGAAGTGTGACATCCTGCTTTTGCAACATAGCGTGACACGTGACAAAGAGTTTAAGTGTGACATTTGGTGACGAAGTGGGGAGGGGGTCAAATATGTGGGAAAAAAGAGTGATATCATTTATAAACGGTCCCTATAATGTTTTCTGACGCCCCTTATTGACTACGCTACATCGATGTATGAATAACAAAATATAATGAGATCTTGTGCGGCTTGCTTAGATAAAATTCATGTGCTGAGAGAGCTAATAGTTTGAGGATACGTAGTTTTCAACAGTTTGCCTATTTAAATGAATTTTTAATAATATTTGTAAAGTACACAGGTAAAGTGTCAATAAATCGTCGAAATCATTTGTCATTTGAAAATTTTATTAAGGAAGCGAAACACGAATCAATAAATATTGTCCAATTTTGATCCACTTCCAAGTTAGCAATAAAACAGACATTAGTAACAACAATATTACTTATTTTTTAATTTTTACTTACTTATTTACTGACATTATCAAATCTTGTTCTTCGTGTCAAAACGATGAAAGACAATTTGATTTTTAACGCTATGCAGAATGCAATATGGGGAAAAAGTAATTAGTTAATATAAATAAATAAATAAGTAAAATTAAATTTTACAAAATGACCTGAAATGAATGTAAACAATAAAAATAAAAACAATAAAATAACAACATAAAATAAATGAATCTGAAACACATTGAATTCATTTCAGACTTTCCAATATTTGTGCTTAAAATACTTTTCAAAATGACATAGTTTTTTCAAAAAATTCGACTTAACTAAAGTATCATGTAATCTTCTGTGAGAAGCGACTTTATATCGGTTAATATTTCCTTAAAAATGATGACGAAAAAAAAAAAAAACTTATATAATACACTTAAAATGTTGTCGGAATAGTATTATGTTTTTATACATGTCTTCAGCCACTTTGACATGAAATAAAAAGTTCAGAAGAAATGTTTCAATTAATTGTCACGGTGCGTAAATCCTTTTTTTATCTATCTCTAAAATGTCTCAAAGAAAATACATCAAACTTGAGCACAAAAAGTGTAAACAAAGAACGAACCGAGTTTTTTCATTTGTTTGTTTTCACTTGCTTTTTTCAGAAATCATGATTTATCATTGGGTGTCAGAAAATAGATTTCTTTTGTTGAAACTTTTCAGTTTTTCTTTCTGTCAGCTTAAGAATGGTTATTTTTTTTCGCTTTATCCATTTTGTTATTTTTAGTGATGCTTCGAGTTAGTGAATAGAAAATAAAGATTTTCTAATGCCGTAAGGACGAATTAATTTTATAAAATCAAGATTGAGATGTTATAAAAGTCATTATGCTACCAAAATAAATTTTAAAAGTAGTTATAATAAATGCTATATTTGTGTCTGTTCTTATGATATTCTGCAGATTATGGCTTCAGTTCAAGATTACATGTTTTTAATATTTTTAACAGCACGCATATTAATGCAAATAAATATAAATAAAAATATACTCTGCAATTCTCTTGTTAATATTTCGAAAGAAAACAGTAAGGAAGCGATAACAAATACTAACGTAATAGAACGTGTTTGAGCTACCTTTTCGTACATTGGCGCAGAAATATATGTTATGATTCTACGGAACTAATCGTACTTCAATACATTGCGATTCATCACTTCACATTCCAAAAGGCTAGTAGAAGACGGACGGGAAAGTTGAATAGAATCCATTCATAAATATTTACTCTGAACATTCTTATCAAAGAAACTTCAATTATTTTGTGTTCAAACTCGCTGAGTTAAACCTTCTAAAATAATAATTATGATTCATCCATTAAAGGCTAAAACATATTTTAAATGCATTACACTTGAATCATTCAAATACTAATAGCATAGCATAGACGAATTTAATTACGGAAAATACAAAATACCTTTCAAAAGTGAAACCAAATTATAACTTTACGATTTTAATAATATATTAATATTGGTGGAAAATGTCATTCCTTTTGTTTGACACTATTTTTAAATTGTAAATTATAAATACAGGAGTAAAAATCTCTGACTCTTTCGATGGCTTAAACTGTAAAAGTTACTAATAAATTGAAGAGATATTCAGAAATGAAAGAACAATTCCATCGTCGTTAAAACTTATATTTTTTTACAAATAAATACTATAAATATTAAACAGTTGGTATTTCAGTGTAAGTAAATTTGAAAAAACCTCTACTTGTATTTGTTACAGTATACGAGCGTGCATATGACAATTTTTAAAGGAAGGAGGTGGGGGCGCAGGGGTTAAACTTCATTTTGTTTGGCCACTCGAAAGTCCTTTCTCAGAAAAATTGATTCGTTCCCAGTAAAAACATACAGTATAAACTTTTCTAACATTAAATATGGCTTTTTGAAAAAATCCATTTTGTCCATCGAATTCCATATTCTCTCACTACTTAGTATTTATCTATCTTACATTTTACGAAAAGTTTCTGCACTTATAAATATATATATACGATACTATCAGGACAAAAATTAGGAATTCTTTTTCTTTTGTTACTTTATATTTTCCCCAATAATTTGCTCATTGTGAAATTGAGAATACGATACTACTTATTTTTATTAAATTATTAATTTCACAATATACGAAAAGATTTTGATACTACTATGCTACCGTTTTTAACTTGCAGTTACAGTCAAAGATAACAGTTACTTACTGTTAACTTCAACAAAACCAGTTTTTTATATAAGCTCTTAAAAGAGCATAGAATTGAGAATGCTTAAATTAAGAAACTCATTACTCTAAGGAAAGCTCTATAAACATCTCACTAATTTTCGCAACAACATTTAGCTTTAAACTGAGAAATATTAAAACCTCGAGTACTAAGTCAACGCCGTAACCTTTTTAACTATCCTAAGCTCCTTTTATTCACTTATTGGAGCTCTGCCAAAATGTTCAAAGGAACTGAATGAAGGCGTCATTTGTTCGCTCAGAATTTGTGAAGTCTTGAAATTTATGAGGCATAGGATCGAAATACTTTTGTAGACAAGCGATTTCGGCGATTCAATGGAGGACAAAAAATAAATTTAGGTAAGTAAAATATAAAAGGAAACCGTATACATCTGGGATTATCAACATGTTATGCACTTAAAGCATTGTAATGTTCTAAAAATAAAACGTTAAGCAATGCAAGGTAATAAGTTTACACATGAATTTATGTCGCCAGCAAACTCCTATGCTCTGTGATATGATGTTGTATTCATGCTTATTTCATGCTTATGACAATGGGCACATACGTTCTCTAACGAATTGGAGAGTAATGAGCCCGGAAGTGTTAATAAAACTTTGAAATATGTACGTTATCTTAAAATTTTCTTTTATATACATGAGAATTTTGTTCAACTAAGGTTTAAGGTTTCAATCGAAATATATAACTGAAATGTATTTCAATGTTTAGGTGTGTTTAAATTTTAATGTGTGCTTCAGAAACAAATTTTATTCCAGCAATAATCGCTACCTTATACATTGTACATAATGCTTGATTTCAGAACATAATTTGGAAATTGAAAGGACGTATAAGTGCTATGTAAAATAAAATATGCAGGAATTTTTAGGCTTTTGGAATGGCATAAAATTTTACATTGCAAATTTTTTTTTCTTCTTTAAATTAACGAATTTAAGTTGTTTGCTGCTTTAAACTAAAAACTTAACTACAAAATGAAATTTTGGAAAAGATGTTCCGAATGGCGCATACCAACGATCTACCATCTTTTCTCATACTCCTGCCTCAAGGTAATTTTGTGGCAAATATTATGACTGTAGGTGCTATAGGTTCATCGAGGATTTGTAAGCAAGCACACAGACAAATAAACTGACACCCTACTTCATGCATAGGCAAAAACCTTGATAAAATTGTCGTTCATTGGAAACAAATGACATTATATTGTAACTTCTATGTTTCGATGATACTTAAACCAGTTTCTATTGATTTCCTTTCTAGAACAGAGCAATTTGACAATGCGTTAACCGTACTAAAATTTAACGAAAAACTTTTCGTTTCTTAAGTTTCAATAGATGTAGTTGAAAATATACAAAATACATTTATATCATATTGGTTGAAGGGTTTAATCCTTTCAGTAGCAGGAATATACATACGTATGTCATGTAACTGTTAGTTCTTCTACAAAAAATATTTGAGTGGTTTTAAATTGATTTTCACTCATGAGTGAGGAGCAATTACGCAAATGGACATCATGATTTGGAGATGGAAAGATTGATTTCAAAAGCTGGGTGGTTTTGTATTTCAAACTTAGCGTATCTTTTGTGATAGAACGTGCTGCCACATGTTATCTGGAATGGAAGGGGTTAAAGTAATTAGGATTTTTTTATAATTCAGATCATCTAATTTGACTGAATACATGTAATTTTTGTGTTTTAGTGCAAGACATATCTTCTTGGAAATGATTTTAATTAAATCAAAGAACTTCTGACTTCCTTTTAAGGAAAACTGTTACATAGCATCCAAGCACTAAATATTTTTGTCCATAATAAAACAATAATTAAGAAAAAACTGTGGCAACGCTCTTATGATTCATAATGATCTATTCAAAAGGACAGAAATACATTCACCAAATTATATTCTGAAATCATGTTCATGTGTCATGTAAAAAAAAAGAGAAAGAAATGACTTTTGTAGTGAACGATTTTTTATTTTTCTCTTCTTTTCCTATTTCTCTCTCTCTTTTTTTTAGAAATTAATTCACAGAGTTAGAGAAATTTAAAAGCTTTTCTACAGAAATTTGAGCAGAATGACTTGTAAATACTTTTTTTTTCTTTTTTGTAAATACAAGAAAAAAAAAAGTATTTACAAGAGTTATTCTAGAAAGTTAATGGTATTTTCCAAGTACAGGCTACAGCTACATTTCATGTTTCACTGCCTGTATTACGTATGTTTCATCTAAGAATGCTTTTTCATTCCCTTTCTGTGGAAATACAATACCATTCTATTATAGTTTCCGCACTTCAATGCACCTGCTGTTTTATTTCCAATAACATAGAATTCATAAAATAAATTGCTCTAATAAATTGTGTTGACAGATGAGTACAGCTTTTGTTTTGTTGTTTAAAGAAGCTGCCTAGAGTAAAAATAGATGACGACAAAACTTTTGAGAAAATGGTTTTACCGTCTATATAAATACATTTTATTGCTAAAAATAAACTCTATGTTATTCATCAAAGGACATTTTATTGCTGAATGTTTGGAATAATTAAGATGACTTAGGATTTATTGAAACGTTCAGCCGATATTAAAATGCAACATTCTAAAAATAATCTTTACTGTACATTAACAAAAATAAATGCTCGTTTTTAGTTATTTATTTTAAATACGTTTTAATGTAATTCAAAGTGTTTGGAACAAAATTAATCATTTTATGAAAGGGCTTATTACCGATGTGCCACTCCAAAATTCAAATTAATTTTTATTTATTCTTATTAACGATATTCATATAGACTGTGCATATTATTTGGAAATAAAGTATCGGCATTTAAAGAAAACTTTTTTGAAATCGTTACACGATAAGTTTTCATTATAGAAGTATATCTACGTAATAACCTTTTCTTCTAAATTTATTACAAAACTTCTGTATATTGTAAAAAGTCTACTTGCACTAAACTTCATAAGTCTTTAAAACTTCTAAGAATCAAGATTCATTATTTAATATTTGATATTTTAGTTTAATCAGAAAAAAATTAATAATGAGATGCTATTTCACAGTCGTGCTTTACATTTGAACATATGCAACGTAAAAAAATAATTTTACAATGAAAATTACTATAAAGAACCCCAACTATTTTGAGTTGTAATGACCAAATGGTTCTATTTAGTAGTAATACTAGGTTTTTGTCGGATTTTTATTTAGGCTTCCCTTTAGTCCTAAATAATTCACGTAGAAAGAAATGTACCATAAGTATGTTTAACCCATTTCCCGCGCGAGAAGAGTTAATTAGTCGTTTTACCAAGAACCGTAAGTCATTTTTCGAGAGTTTATAAATATATTTTATTGGTTTTACTTAATTTTTTTTGCTTTCTTTCGTTTCTAAGACTGGCATCTCGTTCATGGGTGTCCAGAGCTCTTAGTACTAACAAGGAGATTTCTGAAGTCACCAAGAAGATATTGATATAGTGCCAAACTTACAAATCCTAGATTAACGCAATAAAAAATTTACATTTTAAATTTCAAAACACAGGATTAAAAAGTGAATGAAACGGCATTTTTATCGCTCGGCTTCAATGCTTACGGGTGTTCTGTATTCTTAAGGAATCCGACATCAAATGGAATTCATAATATTTTATATGCTTTTTTCTTCATTTTTGAAAGATAGGAACTGTTGATCATACAGCAAGAGGGCGTGTATATATAATCCAGAACAGAGGAATGGCGACAAGTCTAAAATTAATATTTGTTCATCCTTCTATATAATTCATCTTAAAAGTAAATTAGTTTCAATCCCACCGAGATGCCCGTCTCCTGTGAACTCAAAATTTTCGTACCAAGTTTCTTAATATAATCAATTAGAGAACAAGAACAGTGACTTAATTGCAAAAGTTACTTAAATTAATGAATACATTTGCAAAGGTAAGGCAACTTATTTAATTCCTTTTAGCGACGGAATTTGAAGCCCTAGAGATTATACTTAGTAGCGTTGTTATGCAAAATGACTTACCGGAGCGTGGACATTTAGAATTGAAACATGGGAAACAGAACAAGGCAAAGGCTTATTCAAGCACTGATCGCATGTTATGTAGTAGTATTCTGATTCACATGTAATAAATTTTGCTTTTGATAAAAATCTTTTTTGCAGAAAAAATTGCAATATATTATGTTTTCGCTTTAATTTTTTGCATGAAATGTTTTCAATATTTTAAGAGTTTTTTTTAAATTGAGGCAGAAATTGCATTAATAAACGTTTTCGAATTGTTGAGCAAATTGCTTTTGTCTTGTGTAATTCCTTGGATTGCTTTTTGTTAACTAATCGTTGTTCCATCGTTTTTGCACCACAGTGAAGCACCATTTACATGTTTCTCATTTATACGTCATTTACATTTATACGTCTTTTCACAACAGTTACGAGTCACTTTTACGCATTGTAATATTAAAATATTTCGTTTATATACGGCGTGAATTTCGGTTACACAGCGTTTTACCTTTTCCTATAGTTCCAAGTTTTCTTCCCACTCATTTTTTCTCTTCCATTCTTCCCTAATGTGGGAAACTTATAATAGAATTCTAAACGTTATTGATCTGGTTTGACTATTAAACTATTCCTTCTCCAATACCTGTCAGAGTACCTGCAATTTTCATCTTTCGGTTGTGTCTGTTTCTTAAAAATAAAAAATGTTCTTAGCGAGAAGCAACATTGAGAGATACAATTCAAAATTTGAGAAGAGCAAAGTATAATTTCCAAAACGGTTAGACATTCAAGGTTCCTCTTTTAACATCTTTATGTATGGCAGGGGAAAAATCGAGGACCGCGACGAACTTGGGAAAAGTTTTTTTTATATCTACAAAAAAAAAAAAGTAATACTAGTAATACATTAGTGCCATCCTAAACAAGAAACTTTGCCTAGAACTATTCGAGCTTAGTTACCCGCATGCAGCTATTTGCGATACTTTTTATTCTGAATTTGTGCTTTTTTTACCTTTGTACAAACAGGGAGAGAGCATAATTCTTCACTCAATAATATTTAAATGGGTTTTTAAAAATTTATTAAAGCTTTAACGGGTGTTCCCTAGTACTTAATTATCATGAGGTCATAAAATTATCTAGAACTTCGCATAATAAACAAAACCAGTTCTAACTATACTGTCAAATATTTTTGTCCAACCTTACTCAATAAAGATTACTCCCGTAGTCGAAATTTGATAAAGTGAAAGCAGCTATAAATTTTCGTGAAGAATGGGTATAGTTAACTCTATAGTTTTCTGACCAAGAAATAAATCTTCAGTTAGGTCGTCCCAATTGATGCACTAGACTCAACAATGATAACTTATATTTATCCTTGGTTACAATGTTCAGTTATTTGCAAGACATATAATTAATTATTTATGTATTGTTTATGTTACATTGTAGATTTATGCCAAACTTTGTAATGTAATTAATACTTATGGAGTATTTTGTCTCGAACTGTACTTAATTGTAAAGGCACGGCTAAGTAAATATATTTTGTTCATTTTTGCATTAAAACTCATATAGTATTAAAGGTAAAAGGTTCTAGTGACAATGGGATTGTTTTGAATAAGATGTTGTATTTTTCCCTTGTGAATTAAGTGTTTGCTTGCTTTTGATGTTTAGTGATAACAATTGATCCTTTGTTCAATGGTTATACTTTATGCATGCTTACTGTTATAATTCTGTACAGATTACAGCTTTTAGGTTAATGAAAGCATATTATAGGTCGAAACCATATTCAAGTTTTAGTATTATTGTTGTACGTGTGCCAATTATTATAATTTTTTAAATAATACTTTTTGTCTATTTGGTTTCAAAGATGTTAAGAGCTTTCTTTTAATAGGGCTTCACATTGGTTCCTTACCTTAAGATGTTAAGAGCTGACAGGTTTATACAAAGTTAGTGGCTTTTTTTTTCATAATTTTTAAATTTATCTTTCTATACAAAAGTTGTTATGTCTAAAGTTATTTATTCTTCATGGAAAGAGTTCAATTTTTACTATTGAATGAAATGTCAAGTATTCTAGACTGTCTGAAAACAGTCCAAATGCTAATAATTGAATTCGCATACCGTTTGTCCATAAATCTTTCTTAAAGCATAGTGAAACGAAATGTGCCTATTTGACCAAGTTTTATGTAAAATAAAATTTTTCGCAGAGCTTTTTTATACTAGCTTATTTAAGGGATTAGAGAAAAAGTACAAAATTTATTTAAATTAAAAAATGAGCCATCGTAATGAAGTGTCTCAGGGATAATCTTTTGAATGCAAAAAAGTACCGTTCGATTAAATGATTCGATTAATAAAACAGCTGGTTCGGTTTTCAATTTATTTCCTTTACATTTTACAGTAGTACTTATTACTTTTCCACAACAAATTGACCTTTATTTTATTTTTGTAGTTGTGTTAAAAGGAAAGTAATTGAGAATGTTGTTTTAGTAATACGTTATCATGTTGTGCATGATGTAAGATTTACACATTGCATTTTTTGAAAATTCAACTAGAATTTTCAGTGAAGATCCTCTCTAAACGTGTATATTTAAAGGATACAAATATATGAAGAAGTATTCATTTTCCGCTTGTTTCATGCTGCCGTATTAAGGCAGAATGGAAAACAAAAATCTTGCGGAAAGGATTGATCCACAAACATAAACTGGACTGACTGCAGAAGAGTTAATTCCGAAAGCAGATAGATCTTTGGGTGGTGTAGTTTTAAAAATAATATTAATTAATAAATTAAAAATTAGCTATATTATAAGCTTTAAAAATAATATAAAATAAGGTAATGACGACAAAATATCATCTGCAGCATTTCTATAAAGACCATGGGCTATTGATTCGTTTTACTGGGGGCTTTGGTAGCCAGGAAGGTGTCGTAGCCAAGTGGTTAGGATGTCGAGCTTCGGATCGGAGGATCTCGGGTTCGATACCCGAGCCGCTGAAGACCCACCATGTACACTTGGCGATACGTGCATGTAAAATCCATGGACAATGAAGTCCTGAGGCAGTTCCGAGGGTACCGGTGGGTGGAGATTTTCCCTTCCCTTCACCCATAGGTCTAAAAAGGAAGGTGTCGTATTTGTGGCTGCGCCATCTGGTGTCATCCAAGTGCATTATGAGCCAAGTCGTACTTCCACTATTGGTGTTCAGCTTGAAACGGAAGGCGCTCCACACTGCCTTAATTCCCAGTCGCTCCGCAAGAGGGAGCTTGTATATACAAGTGGCATTAGAAACAACTGGAGTACATTCCAAAAATCTTTTAAGATGCAGTCCGTAGATTATGACAAAAATATTTACTTCTACTTGCAATTAAAGTGATTATATTCCGCCAGAAAGCATGTATTTAAATTCGAAGTATAACATATAAATGATGTAGTATATAGTTTTAATTTATAACAAATTTTGATTTTACATGTTTATTTACTAGGTTTAAATTTAATTGACTATTTATAGTCTGCATAAAATAAAGTGGTGGTCTGGATCCCAATCCACTGTTTGGTGACTACAGTTACAGGCATTTAAAATTATTTACTATTATTATTATCATTTTGGGGGCCGTTCATAAATGACGTCACGCTTTTTTCCCCATATATTTGACCCCCCTCCCCCCTTTGTCACAATATTTCACACTTCAGAGGACCCCCCTCCCCCCTTTGTCATGCGTCACTCAATGTTGCATAATGCATGATGTCACACTACTTGTTATCCCCTCTCCTCCCCTTGTCACACTTTGTCACAATTGCACGACCCCCTCCCCCCTCGAAGCGTGACATCATTTATGAATGATCCCTTGTAAAACAGTGATTTTTAACGCCACAACTAACTCAATGCTTTACGATCACATATTGAATGAACCCTCAATTAATGGCGCAAAGTTTATACGCATAATTAGAAACATATAAAGAATTTATTTCCCAATACTGATAAAGTCCCAATACTAAAAAGTGAGAGAACCTAATTCAAAATTCAGAGATATTTACTCTGAGTTTCATGCTAAAATATCATGCAGAATTTAATTTATGCTAGCTTAGGTAAAGCTTACATCTCTTGTCTTAGTAAACGAACAACATTATTTTCTTTAACCAAGTGATGAGATTCCTCCAAGTTGTGTTACAAGAAAGGATTTTCTAAAACCATTCCGCCGTTTACTATTCCATTTCTTACACGTAAGGAAGATTTACTGAAAGCTTATCACGTGCAATTTTGTTTTCTTTTGGTTGACCGGAGAGGGGGGGGGGGGGGGAGTTAGGCTCAACGCCATGAATCCTTTTATTTCTGGAAGTTTCTTCTTTTGGGGGTTCATTGAGGGAGGATTTTAAGAACATAACATATGATCCGAATTTTAAAATAATCTGGCCTGAAGAAAATATCTATAGAGACTCTTCCATTTCGAAGTCTACAGTCTTGTGTTTTTGTGTGTAATTTATTATATTACTGCTGTTATTTTTTTTATCAATTTGATGTTGTTAGTTTAAAAAAAGTGCGAAATTAATTAAACGGAAAATCAATAAACAAAGCATTTAAAAACACCAATTTTGCATCGCTGGTAAAAGATTTCCGATATTCTGTCATTTTTTTTTTCAGTTTTTCTTTTGAATGACCCCTCAGAGATTGAAAATTAATTGCAATATTTTCTGCAATTACATCAAGTCATCTTAATGCATCTGAAGAATTTCATTTGGACTTGGATGATATTTTCTGAAAGTCATCATTTTCCAACACTTTTTTTCTCTCAATACGTTATAAGGAATTTTTCACCCGTATTGTGTTTATTTAACACTGATTTTGTGCTAACTTTCTCTTACAATGCGCCGTTTATGACACATTGTTCGTCATTATATAATTAGTCGTGAAGCGGTGGGTGAATGATATTTTGAGCAGCATCAGAAGAGTTATCATTTTCTTTTATTTTTGATTACGTTTGAACGAGTGGGCCATTTCACAGTATTTTCTAAAAATGTAGAGTCCGCAACATGACATTTTATTGTTATAACTACGTAATTTACAGTTTAATTATCACTAAATTTTATTTTCTAATAATAGGAAAAAAATGTTGTCAGAATCAAAATAAATTACTGAAAACAAAGTTTTACAGATACGTTTTCTTGCTGATATTTGACGAGCGACTTCCACAATTACTGACAATAATCATAATTTTGACTTTTATTTTCTTGAGCTAAAATAAAGCTTTACTACACATAAATAACCTGATTGTTTTTATTTTATTTTTATTAACTTTCTTTTACTAAAAGACAAAAATTACTAAATTACCCATTTCAACCCACCTGACCCTATCGGATATGCCGAAAACCACGCTAGTGTGTCAAAAAAAATCATAATAAGACACTAGAATTGATGTAAAATTATACCTCCATCCCCTAAAATTTTACTTTTACATTTAATTACATTGAGTTAAAAATTAAAAGAAAAATTTAAACATCTTACATTGACAAGAAAAATTCAATTTCTAGTGCATCAATTTTTAAAATAATTATTATATAGGAGTTTGAAAATAAAGTGAGTATCATAGTTATCTTTGATTTCATACTAATATCACTCGAATAAACTTCCAAATCAATTACCAAATCATATTGCGCTTCAGGTTCTCTGAAGCAGTCCATAGTGTGTAATAATGTACCCACTACAAAATTCTGCAATAATTAAAACCACTTTGACTAAAAACAATTCCTAACTATATATATAGAGTCAGACCTCGATATAAAATCACCTCTCGTTTCTTCACAAAAATGACCTTATAAGCAAGGTGACCTTAAACGGATTAATGTACATTTGAAATTCAATGAGCCGAAACTTTAGAAAAGTTGTGTAAGGTAATTAACATTAGCACTTACAGTAAAACCCCGTTATACCGCGGAATCGGATATACCGCGGTGACTATCATTTCCCCCGACGTTTAACCCACCCTTTATGATTGCCATTTTAAGGTGATTCCTTATTTATTTTTGTAAATAAAGCCAGCCCGAGCACACAAATATTCTAGTCAAAGAGCTCCCACCCCCCACCACACACACTAACAGATAAAACCCTATTGTAATAGGCCTGATCTACACCCTTTGGTTTATAACCTATCGATCGATAGACTGATTGCGTAGTTGAGATGTATGCTTCTTGCAATTACAGTTAATAAAGTGTCAGCAAAGAAGAAAAGAGAAAATTATGCTATAGAGGAAAAGTCACGAATAATTGATAAAGTTAAAAATGATGCAACAAAAGCGAGTATTGTTTGGATAATGTGATTTCGCGGGTATAGTTTCACTATACTACGGTTATGTTATAACGCGGGTGCCAAACATGTCCCCCGACACCCGCGTACCCGCGTTTTAACGGGGTTTTACTGTAGTTATATAAAATGTGCTGAAAATGTTCAATTACGCTTATAAATAAAACAAACTGCCGATGATGAAAATTTGTACGTTATGTGTATAGTATGATAAATGCACTCATTTGATGCGTTTAATGCGCAAACGTAGTTTTTAATGTAATAAAGTTCTTGTATAAGACTAGTTATATTGTTTTGAAAAGAATGATTGCAGAAGGCATATAACAAAAAAAAAAAAAAAAAATGCCCGAAATAAAATTCTCTATAATGTGTTGACTGTAAATTCCTTCAATGTAATATTTGTAAATGAAAGCTTATACAAGGTATAAGCAGAAAGTTTATTCTGTGTGAAACGTTTACAAATATTTTCAATTGATCTAAATGATTTAATGATAGCCTGTTTTGTTCCAATATGCTTTAAAATGACTACCTAAACAGAATATTAGGAAAGTCCTGAAAAAAATAAATTCTTTTACATTGAATCGTAAACCTCGAGGGTATAAAATGCAACTAAATTTACTTTTCACGCAGTCTTGGGTACTCTTGGGTTAAGCACAATAAAGAAAAGTATAAATGATTACCAGTTTCTATCAGCTCATACATATTTTACAAATATCGTTATGTATTTATTTTATTTATTCATTTATTTATTTAAAAATAGTAATACTTTAAAATATTATTTCTAAATTTATCAATTATTTTAAAAAATACAAGTAGTAATGAAAGAAATCGGACTAAATATTAGTAATATTGAAAGACAAAATGTTAAAGTTTTAATGAATTGATGAAGTTTTGGTTAACATAAAACATATAAATTTGAGACCAAATGCACAACATATTTCTCCAATCTATTTCTTTCCACTTACTATGCGGTTGTGTCAAGAGTTCTGCCAATGCAAAAGTAATCATTTGAGTCCATTATCTAGTTTTCAAAAATATTGCAGAATTCGTATTACGTACATTGTAAATCATCGTCAAGATCTATTTCAATAGACTTAACTTAAAGACGGTTCGAAAGAAAGCTGTGGGATCGAACGTGCGGAATATGGCAGTATTTATCTAGTATAATTTACTATCAAAACTTTTGTAATGTTTAAATGTTTCATTGATTTATGTACTCAACATAAATATATGTGTTCTACTCTTGAAGCATTTACAAAACCTGTTTTCGAATTCCGGCTCCACTTCCCACACAAATGCAAATCAAATATTTGCTTCTTTAGCAGGCAACGGAAGAGAGATATTGATTTAGAATGTTAAATTTCTCCTACGCGTGAGTTCGATCCTTCAGTTGTATCTGCATATATTAGTATGTACATACTTTGCGTGTATTTACTGTTTTATTTTGTGTATGCAGTCTGACTTTGAGTGACATTTGAAATAGGCGGAAGCAGGAAAAAAAAAAGTTTAATTAAATGCTCTGTGACAATAAAATAAACAAAAAAATAATAACGATTAATTTTCTTGGCGTTGCAATTTGAGTGAGCACTTAAAAGACGGGGTTAAAGCAATTTTTAATAGCTTCTCGATCTATTTTTAGGAAATATAGTTAAATTCAACTGAGATACCAAAGCAATTGAAGAAAAAAAAAACGAATTTATAAGTTTTGAAGCTTGAAACAGCAACAATATTTTAACATTGAACTCATACTTACTACTAATTCCTATAGTTCTCACTAGAAACTAGATTGCTTTAAAAGAATTTAAAATGAATTGATCCTATGTTTTAATAATTATAAAATTGAGTAAAAAAAGGGAAATAACATTTTGATACAATGACATAACTTGCAAGGAATACACATTTAAGTATACAAGACATAACCCAGCATTCTGCATACCGTTTGTCAAAACTAAGTGAATGACAGAAAAAAACAATAACAATAAAATTAAAAAAAAAAAAAAAAAAAAAAAAACCCGACTCGGGCCATTTCACGGTATTTTGTCCAAACGTAGAGTTCGCAACATGACACTTTTTTTATTATAACTACGTAATGTACGGTTTAATTATCACCAAATTTTATTTTCAAATAATGTGTTGAGCACATAATTTTTGTCTTTTAGAAAAAAAAAGTTAATAAAAAATAAAATAAAAGCAATCAGGTTATTTATGTGTAGTAAAGCTTTATTTAACTCAAGAAAATATTAAAAGTCAACATTGGGATTATTGTCAGTAATTTTTGAAGTCGCTCGTTAAAAATCAGCAAGAAAACGTATCTGTAAAACTTCGTTTTCAGTAATTTATTTTGACTCAGACAACATTCTTTTCCTATTATTTCCATTACAGAATGTCTCCTTTGTCTACTTAAAAAATAGGTAAGAAAAATTCCTCATATTTTATGAAATATGTTTAAAAATTTAAAGTGGGGTGAAACGGGTATACGATTAGGCTTAACAACATCGATGGTGGAATTGTAATAAATCTGATAGATTATAATAAATCTGAAGACTTAAGTGAACATAATTTATATTATTACTAACTTTAACATTACAAACAACCAGAAAAATCAAATTGTGACATTTTCATTTTATTTTTCGGAATTCCTAAGATTCGGATTCCTAAAGATATGCATGCCTACAACATACTGATTTGTGAAAACCTTTCAGGAAGAAATGTTGTAAATGATTTTAAAGCTTTTGTGTTATTTCCTCTAAACAAAAAAGCGGTGGAATATTGCATTCTGGCAAGAGTCCAATGAGATTTCAGCAGTAGCAAGCAGCACCTTTCCTTTAATTACACCCTTGTGGGATTATCAGTGCCACTTGATCTGTGCTCAAGTAAAATGCAGTCAACATATAAAGATCTGAAGCAAACAATCATAAATGTTATTCTTCCCAAATCTTCAAGTTTAACGCAGAATGCACTGGAAAATTCCAAAACGAAGAGAAAAAGAGTTAAAGTGAAATCGTGAGTTGTTTTAAGTTTGGAAGAGATAGCAACTCTTTTGAAATCAGAGGAAGGAGAAAGGAATTTTGTTTTCCTTTCTAATTGGGCTGAGGTATTGGTTCTCAACCATTATAGGTCTAGTGCGTCCCCAGAGATTGGTACCAACTCTTTCAGCGGCACCACAATGAGTGTGGTACAATTACCGTAAATTTTTTGACGCTCTGTTTCCCCTTAGATGGTGGCACCTGAGCTCTCGTTGATGCAAATAGCATTAGGAATGTAATTTAGCCGAGAGTATCTATGCCAAACAGATACTCAAGGGATCTTTAACATGCCGCATATCATACGACATAGGTGCAGACGATTTTCTGCATCTTGAAAGTCCACCGACTTGGGCCAGGTTTGAACCTGCGATCTTGAACGTAACGTACGAGGCATGCTTCTTACCACTACGCCACCCTGTCGACGGAGAAAGGAAAATAAAAATGATTAAAAGACATGGAAACAAGTTGAAGTCAAAGATCAGAAAAACTGTAAAGCTCAAGAATCTAATCTAATAAATTTAGGTTCTTTTGAAACTATATCTACCATAAATTCAGTGATTGTCGAACACTTTGCAAGAAAATCTAAAAAATACTTCATAGCTGAGGTAGTAGAATGTTTGGATACTTGTACTTTCATTGTAAGATTTTTAAAGAAATCATTTATGGGAATTTTTTTATCCTTCTAAATGATGAAGAAATGGAGATCGAAAAAGAAGATTGTCAAAAGACTGATCAAGCTAATCCTCAACAATTGCGGGAACTGTATTTTTAACTACAATAAAACTATAGGTTATGTTGTCCTGTGTTTTCTAAGTTGTTTTAATATTAGTATTCGTGGAACAAGTAAATAAATTCCCGTTTTCACTATGAAATTCAATTTTAAATAACACTACCCATTTCACCCCACGTCATGGCGTAAAATGGGTATACATACAAACTTTGAAACATTCGCTTTTTCAATCAATAATGGTATTATTTTAGCAATAAAAACCGGATATGTGACGTGCATGGCTAAAATGTAAAAAATCAATCATTGTATTTTAATTGTTTGCTATCAGTTTTAAATAGTTTCATATTCATTTCAAAAATGTCTGTTTTTATACCCATTTCGCCTCACCTGACCCTACTTAGATTGACAGGAACAGCTGCAGGTGCGAAGATCTTTGAAAAAGAGCATCAGCCGTTACTCTTATCACACAGCGGAGGAAAGTTAAAAAAAAAAAAAATCAACTAAAAAAACACCATAAAAATGTGCTGAAAATTGTACAAGATAAAGAATTTTTTTCTGTTTTTTTTAGCGTTGAAATTGCTTTTGCTTAGAAAGTTAATATAATTGCTTTTCCTACTAGAAACTCAATCTTAAAATATAATGATAATAAATAAATAAATAAAATAGGGAAACTGTAACATTACAAATTAATAAACTAGTTCTTAGTATAACGCTATAGATTAGCATGTAATCCAATGCAAAAATTGTAATCCCATTTTTACAAAAAAAGAAGTTACTTGCAAATCCTTTATTTCTTCTTCTTTTTTAAATTAATATTCTTTTGAAAAAGAACTTTGTGTTGAAAAGTGTACTTTGATTTACTCAAATTTTTCGAGTAATGTATTAACTAACTAAAACTGTAACTGAAAATAGATATTTCTCTTAGTAAGAAGAAACTAAAGCTTATAACACGTACCGTTAAAAAAATTAATTGGTAAATAAAATATAACTGATAGAAATAGTTATGATGTACGTTCCCATAATCCCATAGACATGGATATACTATAACTAGGAAGTCGTGCTTTTTATATTTCCTTTCTGAATTTAGAAGGAAACATTAAAACAAAAGAATGTAAGGTTTGTTATTCTTATTTTTGAAACATTCCACGAAAATAGCGAAAAAAAGGCAGAATGCAGTTTGCCAAACTAGCATTATCACAAGAAACAACACGTTATAACTTAAAAAGGAAACAAAGCTGCGACTTTCTGTTTCAGAGAGCATTACAGGAATTTGTAACGGAAAAGATGACTCAATATTATGAGATGAAATATAAAAAGAGGATAATGATTGTTTATTAAACCCATATAAAAAGAAGCTAAGTGTTATCACCTCATATAATGAAATATGAAATTGAAGATTAGGTGAAGCAATCCACACATACAATGAAGCACAATGTTGCTTTTCTTCATGGATCCATCGAACAATAATAATACTTTTCGAAAAGTTTGATATTTAGGGTTTATTGGCAACAATTTCTTTTAATAGATACATTAAAAGAGTTCTTTTTTTTGTCGACTGAAGCATAGTATACGTAACTGCATTATTGTATGTAAGTAAAAACATGAATGAAGTGTTGAATCCATACCCTGGATGTTTTTGTCATGTAATACGCGTATTTCCATATTTTAAGATTTTTGCTATTGAAATTTAGCTAAAAACCTATTTTCAATATAATTATTCTAGTTCGTAAAATAAATTCAAATTTGCTAACTTACGTAAAGTAATCAATAATAAAAGCATTGACTGTTGCAAATGAAATGCAGGTCAGTGCACACCTCAGCTTCCTTAAACATACATTTTTTCTAAAAAATAATTAAATTGTATAAAATAAGAAAAGCATAGTAATTCATAATTATTGTTCGTTGCGCTATATTACATTAATGTAAAAAAAAATGAAGTTAACTTACCGAAAGGAGAAAATAATGACAAGGTAAAATAAAAAAATAGAAAATATAATAATAAATTCAAATCTCTTTTAAACGGATTGTGTTTATCAAGAGAACTTTTTTTCGCTATAGTGGTTCTAGAATACATTTTAATAATGAATGTTTTGAGAGGCTGATTTTTAAGGATCGGGCAGAAATGGAATGTCATAAACAAATTTTTTGATCTTGTTGAAATTTTTATGGTAACTTCTTCGTTAGGAGAAGACATGTAATATTTCTTCCTCATCCAAAAATTTTTTGGAACTCACAAAAATTACTAAACATCATGATCCAGTATTTTTCTCAAATCGACATTTTTCAACATTCGATTTTCTCATTTCATTGAGCGCCGGCAGAAGTAACTGTTTTTATTGCAATACGCACTTTAGCAGTACATTTGAATTATTTTGTAAATTTTATGGCTGACCTTCAGGGCATCTTGGCAGTTTTGACCAAACTTAGTTGAGGAAGTCCAAAAAGAGTCGGGTTTGCGACCTGCTGGACCCAGGTACTAAGAGTCAGCCATTATTTTTGGGTGCAATTTGTGTAATACTGTCATTGTTAACTGAAATAAGTTATTTTTTGCGTTTCTCAAACCTCAGTGCTTACGAAAAAGTTTCTACTTTTGTGTCTAATTACACGAAAAAATGTACTTTGAACTTAGATATTTAGCTTGCAAGTTTCTAAAGCAACATCTATGTCACAAATAAAATTTTTATTCATATTTAAACCTATAAGACTGATATCCTCATAAAATTTTATGCAATTTAAGTTAGTTAATTAAAAAATAAAAGAAGGCTTAATGAATCGTAAAAATATTGTTAAAAATAAAGAAAATTCAAAAATAAGTGAAATAATGAAATAAAGATTGAAAAACAAAAAAAAGAAATTTGGGTTTTGATATGGGGAAATGTGTGTCTGTCTGACTGACTGACCCCCTCTCCTCCCACCTTAATATATTTTTAGGGAATTGTCCAATTCGAAAGATCTTGGCGATGACCCTTCATTTCCATATTTTGCTTTTTCTATTGAACAACTTTTCGTTTAACTTTGAGCAGTTTAAAAACTCTTAACATTAGAGGTATTGAGGAAATATGAAGCACATTTTATAAACCCTGGACATAAAACCCAAGTGTCTTTGAACAAAATTATTCGATGGACCTCTCAACGTGAAATATTTTGTGATTTAGGAACAATTTTTGCTCTATTTTGAACAGTTAAAGAAAAAATAAAATAAAATTAGTGCCAGCGGGAAAATTTCAACCCTTTTTAAAATCCTGATCTAACAGAGACGGATTTGCTTGAAACAAACTTTATTGGAAGAATCTTATAGAGCAAAACATGTACAGATACTATGTTCAGCCAAAACGAAACGAGCCTATTTTCCTGTGAAATTTTTATTTCTGAATGAATGAATGAATAAGTGAAAGAAGATGTTAATAAATGAGTGAATAAATAAATACATAAATAATAGAATGCATAAGTGAATGAATGCATAAATATATAAATGAGTGAATGATTGAATAAATAAATGAATGAGTGGTTGAAAGAATATGTATTAAACGTTGAAGAACTAAAGCTGAATGAGAAAGAGAGAGATAGCTACATTATAAATTAGAAGCTGGGTGTATACGGGAAAGTAGACTCATATGGGGCGAAACTTCTTGTTTTAGTTATTATTCTCAATATCTTATATCTTCTTGTTTTAGATTATGTCTAAAAGGTAGTATTTTAGAAAAATAATTCGCCGTTTGGCTATTTACACAAAGTGAAGGAAAACCTCCAAAAGTTTCGAACTTTGTCTATAAGATATCGTTTAAGGGAAAAAATGTAGAGGTGAGTTATTTTCTCCTGTTAAAAACTTTAACAGCAAGAATTTATTTTTCATGTACGCGGGATAGTATAGTCGTTTAATTCCGTGAGAACTTATTATTATTTATTTTAATGAATGTTGTAAGCTACATGTGTCTTAGAAATAATTAAAGGGAATGATGTCGAACTGGTAAGAAGTTGTTTATTAAGTTTAGTGTAAATTTATCTTTTTTTTTCTGTGACCACGTCAGTTTGGGTAGTTGCTGCAGCTCCTGTAATAAAGTTTTAATCAGGCGTAGTAAGTTATGTTTTCTGGGAGATAAAACATTCGCTGCGGAGTAAGGAATGAAAGTAAATTCGGATAAGTAGAAAGAATATCGAAAAGTTTAGTGGGTTGCACGGGATCGCAAATTACGTAGCTCGAATAAAGGAAGTTTAAGTAACTTTCTGATTACTTTGCTTCACCCGTTATTCTGCGGCACGAGTAAATGTAAAACTCATAACACAAAAACTTAACCCAAGTTACATTTTTAATCTCGGTAAGAAATAATATTTCTCAAATAACAATTTAAAGAAAAATGCATTTGTTTTTCCCCTTTTTATAATGGCATGCTGGTTCCCCTAGTTCTACATTTAATAAATTGCTTTTCCAATCTTGCACTCAATTTTAAAACCTTACCTATAAACCTTTTATACTAAGGTTCATTTTTCAATTTATTAATATGATCAATACTTATCCTCTTATTGTTTAACTTTTCATTTTCGAACTTTCGTTTTTTTACTAACTCAAATAGAATAGTTTGTTCTTTCCTTCTGTTTTTTTTTTTTCATTTTTTATGTTTCTAATTGTTAAAAAAACTATAAAACTGTGAATACCTAAACAAATTACTTCGCTACTTTTAGATAAATCTACAGTTTCAGTAATAGACTAAGAAAGATTAAAATATAGGAACAGAACGTAAAGGCTATAACCGTTATTAAATAATCCCGCTCTCCTTTTATTCAAACTTATTGGAGCTCAGCCAAAATGTTCAAAGGAATTGAATGGGGGCGTCATTTGGTCGCTCAGAATTTGTGAAGTCTCGAAATTTATGATGCAATGGATCGAAGTACTTCAGTAGACCTGCAATTTTGGCGGCGTAAATGACAATAAAAAAGAGTTTTCCGAATAGAAAAGCAAACAGCGATTATTAGTATAGTTACTTCTAAGCACAATGTAATAATCTAAACATCAAACTTGTGGACTTTGGACAATAACTTTATATATTGTGTGCTAAACATATTTAAATTTTACTTCCGACTATTTTGTTAAGAAGCAACATTTTACGGTGTAAAAAGCATTTTAAACTGTCGACGCAATTTACAATACACAACATACATATTATTTCTCTAGTAAAGGAATAACTTAAGAAAAAGGGGTAAAAAATCTGCTGAAGAAATGTTTTAGTTAGATTATAGATTTTGGTCTTCTTCATGTATTATATTTTCAAAAGTCTTGGACTAGTTTTTCGATAACGCAACTAACACTTTTCAGTGTTTAAAATTAAATTCAACAAAATATTGATTGTTCAATATACAAACTATGTGTTGCTTGCTATGTGCAATTTACGTGTTTGCATTTAATATGATATTACTTTCATAAATGTGCAATGTACTAAGTGCACACATATTGTGTTCTCGCTTATTTGAACTTTTCTAATGCCCCTTAACTTGAACTAATCAAATAGCACTCTCGATAATTCAAACTTTCACAAATATCCGTTGAGTTGCGAATTAGGATTAGTCTACTGTTATAGAAAAAGTGATATTATCGCAAAACGATGTTTCATTTTGTTCACAAAATAACCACAACAACAAACCACAAATTCCTCTTTAAAGAAGTTTCTTAAAACTATAAAAATGAATTATGAACGGCATGACTTTCCATTTTATAGCACATCAATATCTATAAGTGCCAAAAGACGTATTTTATAACTATCATTCTTAGTAATTTATCACGCTATCTTTTCAGAAATCTTTTCGCAATTTTCCTTGCTTTAACTTTTGTATCTCTTTTGTTACTCCTACTTTAAGAAATCAAAAGCTCGTTCAGGCTTTAAGTACAATAAAATATAAGGAACTCTTGTTTGTGCATAGCTGTTTGATTATTTTAAATGATATTAAAGATAAACACCTCAAATCTACGCACCTAAATATAACTCGAAAACTAGAAGTCTTTTGTCGAAATACTATAACCTGGATATATTGACTAATGTATCAGAATTATCTTTGGTCTTATATGCTTTTTTTTTAAGTAAAAAAAAAAAATTATTTGCTATATACTACATTTAAAAAAAAATAATTTTATAACATAAAATACATTAAAATATAAAGTTTTGTTAGAACCAGCTTGTGATAGTTGATACCTCTTTTTATAAATATTTATATTGATTATTTGGTTGTATATTTGTTAGATACTATCGTGTATATATATATATATATATATATATATATATATGTTACGGCCAAAGCCCGAAGTCCGGTCACTTCGCGAATTGGCCGGCCATTTCGCACTTTGACGGGGAGGTACGGCCAAAGTGCGATGTATTTGAAACGATCAGTGAATATCTTACTTTGGCCGGCCATTTCGCGAAGTGGCCACGATGTTCCGACCAGAGCGCGATGTAATTCGAAATGTCACAAAAGTTCAGCTTATTGTAATAAGTGAT
The DNA here is from genome assembly GCA_038502835.1 of Octonoba sinensis. Classification (NCBI taxonomy): domain Eukaryota; kingdom Metazoa; phylum Arthropoda; class Arachnida; order Araneae; family Uloboridae; genus Octonoba; species Octonoba sinensis. Next base: position 65,069,379 of record CM076600.1, on the reverse strand, counting down.
TAGGGTGATTTATCATTCATTTTTAGTTAAAGGAAAAGAGGTTATTTTTTATGTTGACCATTTTACTACTTTTTTAATATCTTTTGTATTTCTAATAACTTTTACTTTACAAAAAAAAAAAAAAATGTAGTTGTATGTTTTTTCACATACCGGGTTGGTACGGTGGGACCACAATTTTTTCGTATTTGTTTTATTACAAAGTTAATTTGCTAATATTGACCCTTTTGTTTTCTTTTTTAATTTAAAAATATAAATCTTAAAATTTAAAAATATAAAAAAATAGACAAGTTTTTAAATTAAAATTTTAAAAAATTAATTTTTTACTTTGTCTGAAATGGCCACATCCCACCACAGTTAGCTGCGGGTACCGCAGCTTGTAATTTTTAAAGAAGGAAGTTATGGTTATACAGAGCCAATAATACGTGCCACTGATTTTTTTTTTCAACTTTTGCTGATCCTCCCATGCCACTTCGCGATCTGTCCGGCCAATTCCCGAAATCAAGAAAAGATCGAACATTGGCCAGCCAATTTACAGCGTTCTTAGCCATTTCGCGATTTGGCCGGTCAATCCGCGAAAAGTGGCTGAATTCGGGCTTTGGCCGTAACATTATATATATATACATATATATATATATATATATACAGTAGCCCCTCGTTATATCGCGCTTGTTGGGGGACAGCAAAACAGCGTGATATATCCGAATGCCCGATCTAACCGATGCTATTAGAAATAACTCAAAAAGTACAAGTAAATTGAGTGTTAACGTAAAAAATTTATTTAATTTTTCATAATGACAACTTTCTTAATAAAAATGAATTTTTTTCATAAAAATCCTTGGGTTATAGACATTTGTCTCTTTCATTCTATGGGCCTCAGAATGAATACAAAAAAAATAGTCATGTAAAACGTCAACTGGTTTGAGTAGAACCATTCTATAGGCATGTAAGTTGGAGCAGTGGGAGAAGAATTGTTGCAACTTTTAACTGTAGCAAATTCATAAGAAAGGAAAACATTCCTGTTCGATGGATTTGTTTAATGGGGGAAAAAGGGATTCACTGCGAAATGCGAATTTTTACTTTCAAGAACTCAAACTTAAAATTTTGGGAGACAGAAAAAGCGCGATATATCCGAATGAGCGATACAACGAAGCGCGATATAACGAGGGGTTATTGTATATATAAATGCTTTAGAAATGAGATCGGGTGTTTCCATATTATTTCACGGTTTCAATTGTATCCCATACTAAAGTTCATATCGCCCAAATAAAGTGATTGTTTGTTTTATTTTCTGGATATATTATTACGTATAAATACAACATAGAACGAATCAGAAAATCATTAACACTGTGTAAATGCACACGCAAATGTCGAGAGGAACCAGTTATTGGTCAACCAGAATTTTATTTTTGAGGGGGGGGGGTGGGGAGGTTGATATTCAAATCCCCCTCCATTCTAGGTGCGTTGCAGGACATAGACAATATATTCTGTATTTATGAAAATGATGCACAATTTTGCTTAATTTGCTTACTTTTACGACAGCAGATTGAAATTTGTCTATTGAATTTTCTGACCCTCAACTCTAAAAGCACTTAAACAGTTTCCACTGCTTTGTATTGCTATTACTACTAATATAATAACATTATTATGTTAATAATAATAATGAGCAGAAGTAAGAACAATGCGAATGTTTAAAACTTTCAGACTGATTTTGATTCACGTTTTTGAACCAAAAAGTTTCTTCTCGTGTCTTCAATAAGTCACAGGTTAAAATAACATACGTATACAAAAAGCTCATTATTGATGCTAGTGACAAACGGAACATATTTCCTACTAGGAAAACAATAACTATCATAAACACATATTTTTATAGCTGCGGAAGAAATATTATAAAACACTGGTTTCTGCAAATACGAAACATAAACTATTAAAGAAAGTAAATTAATAATCTAATAATGTTATTACTAAACTAGTTTTCAACGTAAAATACCTTCAAAAATTAAACCAGATTTTTCTATATAGCGACAGCCCTTGATCGTTTTACTTGTCATGCCTTATAGGATGATGTTGGTGGTGAATAAATAAAATTATTATTAAAAAATAAATTTCAGTTGGTTACAAAATAATTTTTAGAAGCCTTGTACTAGAGTATTAGAATAATAGTTTATTATTTATTTTCACAGTACCATTCCTTTTTTATTGCTTTACTCATATCTTTCTTCTTTTTTTATCTAAAAAATATTTTCAAGATAGATTGACTAAAAATTAGTACACAGTAAAAACCCACAGAAAGTTTACGTTAAAATTTAATTTGAATTTTAAAAAAACTTAAGTAAAAATTGCATCAGTTTTCTTTATAATGCTACCGTTTCTCTCCTTTTGCATTTCTTGATAAAAAATATAAATCCAGTTTCTTGTTTTATTAAAATATTTGCATATTTGATGGTGCAATTTTTAGTAGAAGATAGGAAAGGAACAAAAAGCCAGACGTTTGTAGATAGTTTTTCAAATTATTCGTTTCTTTGTGCCAAATAAAAATTTCTGCATAGAAATTGTGAAATTCTACACGAACAAAATGGGCCCAGCTCTTGGTAGAATATGGATTATGGATTTGCATCTTTACCTTAGGATTTTTTTCTTTCTCTCAATTCTCCTATTGCTTCTTTCATTTTCACCAGAAATTCAGAATCTATTTTAGAGCAAAAGTAATTCTCCTTTTTACTGTTAAGCTATCTTACCGTATTTTTTCTCGAATGTTGTATTTTCAATAAGCAGTAAAAAATGAGTAATTTATCGTACATGCGTATTTTTACCTGCTAAAAGAAAGCATCCGCTATTAATATTTTCAAATTTTCTTTTCTGTAATCCTAACTCAACAGATATCAATAACTTGTAACAAAACAAACACTAGCTTTAAAAATATATTCAAACTATGAGCAATATTAATGATGATTTGAGACATTTGGATTTAAATTATGAACACCTTGTGTCCGTGTAAAAGTCAAATTTTTGAAGAATTCATTATAAAGTTGATAATTCCATGCATAGTTAAAACGTTTTCTCCAAAAACACATGAGAATATTCTGGAAACCATTATACGGAGTCTGACGTAAAATCACAGATAACTGAAATATGAAACTACAAAGTTTTTAAGAAAGGAAACTACAGAGAACAAAAAACGGAGGACATTCTGTAAATAGATAGCAATAGATAATGCGATTCATGTGCCTTAGGCTGCTCGGTCAAAGACGAGTTCGGAGTTGGGAGGACTTGCGCCGCCAAGGGTTAGGCTTCTCACTAGAGTTGGGAATAAACCGTACACCAACAATATATAATGCATTTCATAACAGTTTTACTCACAGATATCAAGTGTTCAGTTACACGCAACTAAACATATCTTTCTCTGTAGTTGTACGGAGTACGTAAGAAGAAAAATTTTACATAGAAACTGTTATCAAGAAACTTGATTATTTGATTTAAAACAAGTTCTTGGTACATTTGCAAAAGTACTCAGTTTCCTTTCTGTCTTTTTACAGATTTTTTTATAGTGTGACTGTAACATTTTCTTAAATCATCATCTGTGTATTAATCAAGAAGTTGTTAAAACTAAACAATAGTTTAAGACAAATGATTAAAATGCTTTGTGCTAAAATGTAAGTACAAAGATAAAACTACGTAAAAAAGCACAAATTCACAAATTCAGAATAACTTATACTTAAACAATAGTTTATTTATTATTTTTTGTTAATTTCCATTTCTATGTTTTGTCGCTTACGAATCTGTTTTTGAAAGAAAAAAATAAAAACTCGATTTCGCAAATTTGTGATGCCACAGATTTGGCCATTTGTCATGCGTGTTGTTTTTGTTTTCCATAACAGTTTACATTTTTTGAGAATCCCAGCTGATGCATCGGATCTTTTATAAGTTATTCATGTTTAAGACCTTCCTTGTAGTGTCTAGGTAGAAAAATATTAAGATTTATATTTTATCGTACTTTTTGCCTGTATTGTGCTTAAAGCAACGTTTCTGGTTTAAATTAACAAAAAAAAAAAAAAAAAAAAGAAAAAGATATAATTACTATTGCTTTGAAAATTATTTAAAGGTCCACAAAATTGTCAATATAACAAATTTCGAATTTTTTTCCAAAAGAAGGGCTTAAAAATCATAAGAAATACACGACAAACAAATTACTTCTCTTTTGTGTCTATAAATAAATAATAGTTTTTTTCTTTAAAGTATTAATCAACTGCTTTTATACATAACTGCAAATAAAAATACTTGTATAACAGGCATTGAAAGTATTATAAATGTGAAGTACTAATAAAGACATAACAAGGTTGATTACTTCAGCTTAATTCAACATATGTAAGAAACACATACGTAAGGAGGGGTTTAATGTATCAAGGTTTTGTTTCTTCTCGCATTTTTATACAACAGAGTAACAAAAAAAAAAAAAAAAAAAAAAAATTTGAAGGAGTTAATCAACGTATCCTACTATGGGTATATCTATTTGTAATTAATAGGAAAAAAGGGAGAAATATAATTAAAGTTGTGTAGTTATTTTTAACACAATTACGAAAAATACATTCGTAGCAATTTAATTTTCATAGAATTTGCTACGAATGTCTCTCGAAATCCTTAAAAATGATAGAATTAAAGATTTTCTTTTTGGTCTGTATCAATGTTGACTTAAGTAAGTGTCGTAGCAATATTTTAGAACATCGTCAATCATCACAAATGAAAAAACGTTTTTTGTTTTGTTTAACTAAAGAAAATCGTTCTAAGAGGCTATTATAATGTTTTATTATCAACTTCAAGTAACTATATAACAATTTCTCGAACTTTGAAGGCTGACAGCTCCCGAGAATACTATTGTAAAAAAAGAGGTAATATTAAGAAGGGAATAGTATAGTTTGTCGTTTCTGGAGCATTTTTTTAAGTTTGGATTCGTTGATACAACTAACAATAAGTAAGTGCAAGATTTTTTTTTCAGCTAATATCGCTTCTTCTTTTTTTTTTTTTTTTTTATAAAGTCATTTTTTTATTGCAGCTATCATTTCAAATCTAAGCGTAAATAGATCATTGCGTATATAAACATAAATGATATTAGGAAATAAAAAAGAAGCTAATACTACTCAGTGTTTAGGGAGAGGGGAAAGTTTCTTCGGATGAAGTAGTGAACTTGATCATTTGAGATTAATAATGTTTTTGATTTATTTTCAAAGAATCAATAAACATACAACGAGAGGATTGGGGAAACGTTTGATGGTAAATTTGAAAGAATAACTACATTGTATAAAGATAATTCCGAGTATAGACGCAGAGACTGAATGTAAAGTATAAACTTTAATAAGAGAAAACCGTTGAAAAATACATGAAACTAAAAGGACATATAAGCAATAAAACAAACAGGAGCTCTACATAAGCAGCCAACTCCTCACGCAGACATTTTAAAAGAATTTGAGGACGATTTTCAAAGAAAGCTTGGTAACAACAGATTTCGTTCGTATAAAACAATCTCTGAAAAGAAGAAAATCACCAGGCAGCTCTTGCTTTTACTGAAACAAAAAAACCAAAATTAGAACATGAAAAAATATAAATCCACGAACTTAATCTATTTTCATTCGTAGTACCTAAGATTTTGTGCTTCTTTCGCAGCATTTCACGGGACATTAAGCTTTGTTTCTTGACTTTATTTATTTTCATCTTTTTAAAAATCCGTTCCAGGTAAGTAGGTTAACAGTGATTCGCTCTTAGTTTGAGATGCACTCCTTTTCTTTTTTCTTTTAGAGTTTTAGAGCATTATATTGCTGGTATAAAACACCTTTGTGCTGTTAATTTAATTCATTAGTAGCAACGTTTCAAGGCACAAACATTAAAATGAAATTGCTCACATGGGTTGTAAGAAACCTGTGTATCTTACATCCCTGAAGTCCAGATATTATGTATTTAACTTGTTAATTCTAAACATTTGTGTACAGTTTAATTTGTTTGCTGTCTCATTTTGTTGCTTTTAAAACAGCAACGATAGTTATTGCAGCCTAATTACTGAAAAAATGGAGAGTTTTTTTTCTGCAATAGGTCAACTAAAAAATTAAGAAGTAAGCATTTCAAATTTAATTTAAATGTATATAAACTGTAATTTGCGGACTTAAAGAAGCACCTAATTTCTAAAAGATTTTTCTGAAAAATATTAGTTTTAACATTTCTGATTAGATGCAGAACCAGACAAAAAGGTAATTTTTGTTAAAGTTCAAAACCAAACTAACGTTTAAAATCCTGAAAATCTTCATTTGAACTTTTTCCTTCTCTCTGACATTTTAAGGATAGGCTTGAGTTAAAAACCGAACACTGGACGTTTTAATATGTGCTTCGAATGCGCAGTTCTGCTGAATTTTCAAGACATTTTTTTTTGAAAGAAAAAAAAAATGTTTCGCTAAGTAATATACGGTAAGTGGTTACTGAAGTAATATTTTCATCAAATTTCATCTAATAATATTGCTAGGACGGTCGTGGTAGTTCGTTTTTAAGGCATTTTGGAAACGAACAAGTAGGATTGATGGCAATAGTAGTACCATCAATCCTATAGCAGTAGCATTGATAGTGCTGCTAAAAGCCGCGTTTACTTCCACACCATGTACACACACATTTCATTGTTTTTTTTAATTTTATTTGTGCATAATCATTATCGATGCAGAATATCTTAAGGAGAAAATGGAGAACTCCTACAAAAAGCTTGAGGAAGGCTGGAAAACTTTGGTCAAACCAATTTTGGCTAACAAGTTTTACAGACAACCATTGAATTTTCTTTTTCTCCATTCTTACAGCAATGACTGCAACAATAAGACTCAGATTTGGAACTTCCTGTTTTTGAGCTTGGTGCCCACCAGGTGACGTGATCTGTTTTGGTTTCTAAAAATGCAGTTTGCAGTATAAAATTTAGTTCTGTATTTTTTAAAATAACAGTACATAATAAGATAAAAATAATGTGTAGATTAATAACAAAACCCACTATAAAGTGTTTTTTTTTAAGTATGATTTTTTCAGTTGATTTTTGTAAACAATATGGTATTAATTAATGTTTATAAAAGTAATCGTCGTGTATGATATTTTTGTGCAAAACTATTTAAATCAATGAAGTTATGATCGCATCACAAAGACGAATAGTTAGGGAAAGAAATTTTACATCTATTCGTTATCCCATTAAGCTTGAAAAATGTTGTCTCATTTAAACACAACGTAGTTTAATAAAGCACATGCCATATTAAGTATTTTGCTGCTTGAACATTGTAAGCAAGAACAACTATGAAATATGTTGATAAAAGCGAGTACATCAATTGGAGCAAATCTAATTGAAGATTTATTCTTTAGGCGGAAAAGTATAAAGCTAACTATATACATTCTTCATGAAAATTTATAGCTACTGCTAGTTTAGGGAGCATCATTTTAGAAATAGTTTTGTTAGAGAAAGTTCGATTATGTAGAGTTTTATTGATTTGATAGTTACCGAGAATTCTATTTTAATAACGGAGGCTCGATTGTTACATTTTTCAGTGTAAATAGCGTCACGTAAAGTTATGATACACACGTTTAAATCATTATCAAATTCTTGTGTGATAAAAGTTGCGGAACATTTTCCAATACATGGCAAACAATTCATTATCATTCTATTCTATTATTGAACAAAATTAACTTAAGTAAGGTACAAAAGTTCAATTAGGGTCTACACAACTGTTTCGCTTGTACAAGCCAGCTTTATGTATATATATATATATATATATATAAAAATTATTATGTAAAAATCCGTTATGTCAGCCGCTGTGAAATGGAAAACCATGTAAGTCTCCTTTTGTTGCTTTTTATATGGTAAACTTGACAATTCAAATAGTCTAAACATCTAAATTTTGCGTAACGAGTTACATATAGTCATGCTAACGCTTTCAAGATAGGTTAATCCCTCCGATTTTCTTCCAGTCTATTTATTATTCTCTAGACTTAGGCCATCCCCGGGTGTACTACGTGGGGGGTTTAAATTAAAGCCAATAATTATAAAATATATTCCATTGGCCATTTAAATCACGTAGCACACGGGGTGGGCACAGTCTACGGAGATTTTCCCCACAGAAAATAGACTGGAAGAAAATCGAGGGATAACGCAACTTGAAAGCTTGCAATGACTATATGTAACTTTCGTTCAACAATTTATTTATGTATGACATTTGATTGTAAAGTTTAAATAAAGAAGCAACAGAATATTTCTCCTGTGCCTCAAAGTACTTACAATGGATTTGTTCCTATTAGCGTGCCTCAGCTGTACTTTAAATAGAACGGTGACCAGCCTTCTTACCGCCGTAGATTTATGTTTAAATTCCTGCTATATAAACATATACATTTTGAATGAAATAGCTACATTACAAATTCTGAAATGTTTTGCATCTAGCAGCTCTATCATCTTTACTAAACGGATTCAAAATGAACATTGCGCTTTTTACCAGTTTGGGGAGAAAAACTGACGTTTATGGCTTTTAGGGAAATTGAAATTGTTTGCGGTTTTTTGCGAGTGATTAAACGAAAGGGGCGTTTTTTTTTTGTGGTGCTTTAGGTTATTGAATTTATTTTACGTCCTAAAAATTTGAAAGAATTTTTAAAGGTTAATTGCGAAATTTGGAATTATTTCGAATTTTCTTTCACAAATATCTGCATTAATTTATGAAATATCTTTTTTCTCCCCTTATATTTTTTTTTTACATGATACTTCTTTAGTTTTTATGCCATTTTCTGTGCTTTGGAAGGGGGAAAAAATGTCTTCATTTATGGGTTTTAAAATTATCGGTTTAAATTTTTGAGGTGGGAACTTGTAACGGTTTTTTTTTTTACATTTAATAATTTAGGAAATAGTTTCCAAAGTGCGTTACTTTGCACTTTAGCGGTATATTTTTTGCAGATTATGAATTTTTTTCTGGGATATATTTTAAAACTTTTTTGCATTTTTTGGTGCTTTGAAATTTTTTTTGAAATGGGAAGGGAAATGATGGAAAATTGTCAAAAATTTTGGTTTTAAAGAAAAATTTGTTTAAAAATTACGTAAATTTTGGTAAATTTGAGCAAAAAACCCAAATTGAAAATGAAAAAAAATTTTTTTGACTTAGAGTCTCCCCACAAAGAAAATTCAAACATGGAAATGGAGGATAACTTAAAGAAGGGCGGAAACTTCAAGCGAGGCAACTCCGATTTAAGCTTAATAACAAAAGGATTCAGAATGTCAAACGATTAGTGAAAAATATACAAAGAGAATAAGTTTGGCAGATGGCTCTTCTACTTCAAAAATTGGGGAAATAAAAGACAAAATTTGGGTAGTAAAATTTTATTATTTGAACCAGAGCTAGGGATACATTTTTCAGCAAGATTAGCTCACTTTAACCAGCAAACGGCTCTAGACAATTTAAATGATAATTGGAAATTTTAAAAAATTTTCAGAAGTTTATTCGCGGGTCAGCCTTAAAGCTCTACAGCAATCAATGCTTTGTGTATTCCTTTCATTGAAATCATTCAAATTTTTGAAGAACATTACTTTACGCCAGCAAGTAGTTTTCTTATTTTCAAAATTTAAGATTTTATGGAATATCCGAAAGAGTTGTACTCCTATTTAACTGAAAAAGTAGAAATGGGAAGAAACTATAAAACTTTAGTAATCAACATATCCTTGAGGAGGCTTTAGTGGGGTAAAGCTGCCCAAGTTAGGCATGTTTTTAATAAAAGACCAGAAACTCCCACCGAATGGCTTCAGGTTTGTTTTAAAATTAATAAAGAAGTTCCACATGAAACACCCAAGTCCGCTTTATAAAGGGGAAGCAACAAAATATTTTTAGGGTGAAGTCCCCCTTTTATCAAAATTGGAGAAAAAATCATGAATCAAAGTAATTTTCGTCAACAATATAACTATTCTCGTCAAGATAGAACAATGTTATACTCAACCTAATTTTTACCAACAGGGAAAAAACCTAGGTTTGAAGGTCATAATAAAGACTAAAATGCATAAAAAGACAGACTGCAAAATTTTTCGCAGGAGTTACCCCCTAAAATACCCTTGTAAATTTTGCGCACAACAAGGAATCTCCAAAGCATATCATTGGGACAAACATGTGTGAATAAGACAAATACATCGAATGCTGGATTTAAAATACCACCTTTTTACAGAAAGATAATTTTAATTAGAGAAGAAAATTTAGAGAGTTAACAAGTATGACATTAATAATACCCGGGATATTATTAAAAATAGGCGAAAGTAAAAATGATTTCAACTATCTAATGACGCGTACACTCAAATTACAAATTCGAATTTGATGCTTTTAATTTAAATGTTGATACCGGTTAACATTTAAATATATCCCGAGTGCAATTCAAAAACATCAAATGTTTCGATTAAAGGAAAAAATCGCTGTAAAAATAAAACAAACAAGGAATGCTACATTAACAAACGTGTATTCTTTACCTTAAGGTCGGCAACCATAGTTAAACCGGTGGAATGATTATTGTTCTGACACCGATTTACCTTATGCCATATTAGGTTTAAAGTTGTTGCGGGGATTTCGTTTGGTCATAGATTGTGTAGACATGTCCGTTATGCAGGATTTTTTAGAGACTGATCACCTTTTCTTTTATTCCGAACCGAATGATTGTCTTTTTCATTTTTTTTACCTGAAATCCTAGTTTAGGAAATTGGAAATAAAGTAAAAGAAAATAAAAACGAAAATAATAGACGGGAAAAAATACGCAAGAAAATTGATAAGGAAATTAAAACAGTGAAAGATCCGAAAGGAAAGAAAACTAAGGAAAGCGGGGACGGAATTACATTATAACGAAAATTGAAAAGAAAATTTAAGTAGAACCGGAAAAGAAAACTTGTCAAGAGAAAGATAGAAATGAAAAAAATGATTTTGCGAAAAGAATTTAATTTTATTTTTCGTATTTTTGTTCCGAATGTTTCTGGGACTGTGTTGCGGCATTGGAGGCCTACAATGTCGCGATCCTGTCGATGGACATTCCTGGAATTTGAGGAAAATTTCAAAGTTAAAAGAAATCCTGCGAAATTACAGGTTTATATTTTTCCAAAAATAAATATGATGTTGGAACAATTAGAAATTGAACCTACGGGTAATGTTAACAATCCGACTTACCGGTGTCGTAAAGGGCATATAAAACTTCCCCAAAGCAACATGAAAGAAATTGAAAATCAAATTCAAGTGTTATTAAAGGCTAATTAATAACTAGAAAGCTCATCGGTATTTGCACCTGTTACACTAGTTTTTAAAAGAAAGACGAAAATTTAAAAAAAAGTTTTGGATTATGTATAAGACTACAGAAAATTAAATCAAATTACTAAGTCCGCGCAGAACCATTACCCCTGATAGAAACACTTGTAGATAAATTAGGGAAAAGCAAATATTTTTACCCAAATTAAACATGGCTTCCGGATATTGGCATATACCAATTCATCCCGACGATACTGAAAATCCTTTTGTCACTAAAAAGTTTGCTTATATGAGTTTTGAACAAATTACCCTTCGGGTGGAAAAATTCAGGAAGTATTTTTCAAAGAACTTTGCGTCGAATACTTACAAAACATAAAATAAAATTTTTTCAGCCAATTACTTTGATGACATAATAATTTTTTCTGAAACCCTTTCAGAACATTTAGATCAAAAATTCAACAAATGTTTCAGATATGCAGACAGGAAGATTTAAAGTTTAAAAGCATCAAAATGTCTTTCTTACAGACTTTTAAAATTTGAATTATTAGGGTATGAAATTTGTAATGTATTGTAACGCCTGATAATATAATATTGAGGCTATTAAAAAATTACCCAACCGCCTAAAAATGTTAAATCTCTCCAAAGATTTCTGGGTTCAATAAATGTGTAAAACCATAAAATTTATCGATAAATATGCAACTATTAGAAATCATTAACCATTGCTAAAAAAGATACAACTTGGCAATGGACTGACAAATGCCAAAAGCATTTAAAGTTTTGAAAAAACTCTTTAATTTGTAAAACCATTTTAAAAATATTTGATCCTAAAAAAGTATTGTCATTTATTTGTGTTGATGCAAGTCAAATGGTGTGGGAGCAATTTTTTAAAACAGCCAGACACTTTCGGTGCCTTACATCCCATAAACTTTCCATTCCCGCTCATTAAAAGATTAAAGAGAAGAATTATAGACATTACTGAGTTGGAATCGAAGCTGTTGTGATGCTTTAAATAAGTACCACCACTACCTCTTTGGCCATAAATTCGTCAATACATACATCCCCGCGGCGTTAGTTTGGCCAAAAATGTAAAAAACTTAAAAGGCGTTTGTTCCGCTGGTCCTTACAATTAAGTATGTATGACTAAAGATATTAAATTATACGAAAAGGAACCACAAACTTTAGAGGTGACATGCTCTCAAGAGATATACCTGTAAATAATGAATGTTTCAAAAAAATAAGGAAACCACGGTTTCGCATCTTTCTAATTGATGAAATTAAGAGGCTAAAAAAATGACAATTTAACTGGTAATTTTGTTCGAAAATTAATAACGTGTTAAATGCCTCGTTTTAAAAAAGGGTTTTACTAAAATTGTTTTCCTTTTTCTTTACGCCGTAATTACTTGAGACTGTCCTGAAAAGTTTGGACACCCAGAATTCAAACAATTAATTTACTTACACCTTAATTTTGGCCACAATATAACGTAGATTACTGTTTAACAAACATTGTCAATATTAGCAGGTAAACAAAACCTCGACAAAAAAGATTTGGCCTTTTTACAGTCTATGCTTCCAGTTGAATAAAACCATTTGATCTGTTGCAGTAGATAGTGTGGGTGGTATACAACTACTACTTCCACGAAAAAATATTTAACATTGTTTAGATCATCATACTAGATCATGTGGTCTTTTGATAAAATCAATCACTACCGAAATTTTACGTCAACTTTCTTAAACAAATTTTCAGTGTTCAAATACCTAAAAGTGTTTAAGTGATGAAAACCATTCATTTACTTCATTCATTATCCAAGAAATTTCTAAAGCACCACAAAATTTATTACAGTTTTAACCACATTCTCATTTCCGAGACAAATGGAAGTGGAACTCTGAACCAAACAATAAAGTCACTCGCCTAAAGTTTCCAAAAGTTTAACGCAGCTTCTGGAAACGTGCCATGGCATAAATTATTAGAGCAGGTGACTCGACGAATACAACCTAAAATAGTTACGAAGTTCCCACCTGCGTATTTAATGTACGGACAGTTTTCCTTTTCAAAATCCAGTAAATGAAGACATTTATCCTCCTGTTGAAAGCTAAAAACTTTGCAGTGAAAAAACTAAAGTAGTATCATGAAAAAAATAAAATATATTACGATCCAGATTTGTCGACCCAAAACTTTAAATGGGAGATGACTTTGTGATATATGAAGAATTCAATTATCCAATTCACGAATGCTTTCGAACCGTTCTTGTGGACCAATAAATATTCTTCGAAGTTACGGACGTAAATTATGACAATCAATAAACAAATGCACACAGCAAAGAATTTATCAGACATTCACATGTGTCAAGATAGGAAATATTACCCACCAACAAATTCAAACATCACTGAAAATGATATAAGTCATTCATTTTGAACTGCAACAGAATAATCCAAATTTTAATTAAACTGAACTGTAAATTTTCAATTTTGTAAATATCGTTTAATAAGAGTCTAATAATCCCCTTATGAAAAATTTCAGTAATTTTTGTAATGTATAGTATTTCATTCCAAAATGTGAATGTTTATATAAAATTTAAACAAAATTATGTGGGGAAAAAAAGGCTGCAGATATTTTACTTCTTAAATATTTAAAGTAAAAAGAACTTTTGGGGGGGAAAGTAAATATGGAAAAATCCTTCTATCCTTTTCAGGCTGTGATATGGAGAAGTCCTTTGTCTCCTTCGTCTGGCTTTTTCCTTTAAACGACAACTCAGGGTTGTCTCACTCAGAAATTTCTTAACCGTTACCATATATGATCAGCCTAAGCTCAAGTTGGTTTCCTCATTAATTCCCTCGACTATTTTTTTTCCCCGTAGACTTAGGAGCCCTGTCTACGGCATTAAAGCCAATAATATATTTTATTTTCCATATGGCCTCCTATTTAAACCACGTGTATCACGTGGCAAAGGGAATGTTGTTGCAAATTCTTTTTGGAAAATTTACCCCCATATAAATAAAGACTGGCCCCGAACGAAAAATCGGGGGTTCTTGCTTCTTGAAAACGTCTGATGACTTGCATGACCTTCGTTCCAACCCAATATTAATGTTATGATATTTGTGTGTTAAAGTTTACCAATAAATTATTGCAACGAAACCCTGTGCCTCGTCTTACATGGGTTTTAGCGGCCACAGCTGTTTGGAAGATAGAAAAGGGACAAACCGGTTTCTTTAATATAAAAAATATATATATATATATTATATATATATATATATATAATATATATATATATTTCATATATATATACAGAAAATTATTATAGGAGAAAAACCGATGCGCCGACATAATGAAAGTGTGAACAAGCATAGTAATTTTTCTGTTCGTTTGCTATATCAGTGTGAGAGACTTGAAATTACGAAATACTGTGAGAAGTTTTCATCTAAAATTTGTGCGTTACTTACATTAGTTATGCTGAAGCGTACTTTCAATATAGTTTAATCCCTTAAAGCCCGATTTGTTTTCTTAAAAACTAGTATAGTGTTAGTTATTTCAGGTTGGAGGGGGTGGGTGACTAGGGAGGATGGGGTGGGGTAAAAGTTACATAGACAAGATATATTATACAAACAAAGTGTAAACCGATCTCAGACGGGCATTAGAAATAACATAACACACGGGCGTGGGCAAACTTTCCGGTAATTTTCGCCCATGTCAGGCACGGGCAAATGCATTAACTGATTAAAAATACTGAGTATAAGAATTAAAATAAGCTTCAAATGCACTGTGATATTTAATTTCTTTTTAACGTTTTCATTATCAACGTCTTTATTTGATGACTATTGAACATTTGATTTCGGTATTTTTTTGGAAGACTTAAAACTAGAAGATAGTTATAATAATTATTTAACTTTGTGCAAGTAAACTGTACTTTCAACTGGGTACGTTTGTTGCTTTCTTATTGGTGCCTTCCCTGCTACTTTTACTACCACTTCACGCTGCCTGTATTCTCATTGGTTTGCAGATAATTCCTAGGCTATATAAGCTTTGTTTTTGTTGTTTTGTCTGCTTCATTTGGATGTTTTGCATCTAGAAGCTCCCTGTCGCTTTGAAAAAGGGATTCCAAGCAACACCGAAACATATGTCTGCATTTTAACACTTATTTGTGCGTTCTTAACGTGAATTTTTTATTATAGAAGATAGTTTTCTAAAATTCTTAATCTTTTTAAGAATTAAAGTAACAGCGGGCCCTCACTTTGTGATGAAGGCAGATATGAGATTTATTGGACAGCTTTTTCCTATTTTTTTTACTTACAAAGAAGCAAACACCTACCAGAAAGTGAACGTAAATACTTCGTGAGTGAAGCGTTTGTTATTCAACTTAAGTTAGTACATTTATCTTATTATTTTAGTTTTTTTTCAGATTACTATGTCCAAATAAAAGTCCGGTGATTTGAACCTCTCAAATATTCAGACATATATCACTAATATAATCACCGGTAAGAACGTATTTAAACGAATAAATTTTTCTTTTTTGACAAAAATGTTCATGAAAATGTTGCTAAAACACATATTTGCGGGTAGTATTTATAGTTTTTTTTTTGTTTTTTAACCGGTATGTAAAATAATTTTGGAAGATCGAAACCAGTCTTTTTCTTCTGTGCACCATCGATTCTGTGCACGATTTTGAAAAATTGCTTGATAAAACCTTCTACATTTATTTCAAAATAAAACAAACCTTTATGTATTAAAATAAAAAGTTCTTATATTTATTGGTTTTAAGAATTGAATAAATTGTCTTACATTTTTTTAAATTATCTGAATAGTTGTATAACATTTAAGCACATTGTTCCCACGTGTATACGCAGAAACGTAGCACAACTGAATTGCAACAAAAAATTTTAAAAAAAGTAAGTAATAAATTTAAATAACTCTTAATACAATGCCCTTTTTTACTTTGAAGTCAGCAGAACTACCGGCTGATTGGATGTGAATTTATATTTGCCCAAATTTTTGCCATAGACTTGTAATATTTTTTGCGCATATATATTTTTTACTACAAGAGTTTAAAGAATGCCTTACAAAATTTGTTTTAAATAAATCATAGTAATATTTAAAAATACATAATTATAGTAATAAAATTTTTTCAACAAATTTATTTAGCGCTCCTTTCGCTCCAAAATTTTATATTAATTTTGAAATTTACATTTTTATCACTTAACAAGTCCTTACGGAGAAAAATTGGCATTAATTAATAATTCCTTTAAAAATGACTTTTTGTGAAATATGTTTATGTACCGTAAAATGGGGTGAGATTATCCACTTGGAATGAAAATGTGCCATCATGGAACTCAGCCACAACAATGTAACATTGCTTGTTGCTTCGTACAAACGAGGCACTACCTATAATTAATGGAAAAAAAACTAATTTATTTTAATAGCAAACCAATAGAGTACACTTGTTCGCTGAATTCATGATGGCATAATCTGACCTACTTTTACGGTACTAAATCAAAATTTTTACGAAACTGTCGTATAATAATAGATTGATTGTGTTTTATTAGTCTTCATTAATTCGAATTTTAAAAAATACAGCCAATTGAAAAAGAGATTTAACTAATGTTAGACAATTGATTTAGGTATGCGAGAAAGCCGGCTTCCGTAGTTACAGCCGAACTTCTTTTTTTAGCAGTGAGAATCAGGATGAATATACAAATATTTAATCATTTTTTTTTTAAATTCGTGCTCAGAAAATCTTCTATTGACAAATTTCCGATCCTTTATTTCACTCCGCAGAACCTAGATTTACGGTTGGTTCAATGTTTAATCTATCAAATAAGAATATTTAAAATCCCTTTCTTATTCGTCTGATACAGAGACCTTTCCATCGTTACTACTTAAACACATTTTTGTTTCAAAGTACTTTTAACATTCTTTAAAAACAAACTTTTCGACAAGCAATAATAGTTATATGCATAGTTTGTGAACGCTAGAAACTTTATGAAACGAATAACTTATTTTGATTAGACGGATACATTTATTTCAAAATAAATTCAAAAGCAAATCTGAAACATGTAGTAACGCAAAGAAAAATATGGGAATTATCTTAAGTGAGAGATAAATTGCAAAATATATTGAAGGTCTTAAAAATCGCATAAATAAATATGATGGCAATAAAACTTTATTTCCACTTCGGGTGAAATAGATGCTTAATAATTCGTGCGACACTCTTTATTTTGTTTTACAACTTTAAAGTCGCTGAAGGTCTTAAAGGGAGTCCCATTAAATAAATAAATGTCCATAAAGGAAAAATAATGATGTTTTAGCAAATCGCGCCTCTCCTATAACATTAAGATAGTGAATATTTGTTTGCTGTACTAGTGTTGTCATTTTTTTTTCTTTTTCTTTTGGAAAACATACAACTTTAATCGTAAAGGTATTCATTTTGATATTTATAAGGAACAAAAATGAAATTAAATTCAAAGACTTTCTTAATTTTAAGTATTTTTAAAAGCATGCATTTATAATCATTGAATCATTTATAATTGTATTTAATCATTATTTACAGACTCTGTAACTTCAGCGAGTGAACAACGTTATGATGCACAAAAGTGCTAAATATATTCCACGCACGTGTTTCGGGGACACAACTCCTAATCTCGTGTGCAGAAATATTTTACCATATTGTGAATTACAACGTTGTTATCCTGCATTTAGATTGCTTGCAAAGATATAGATTTCTACTTATCACCGTTATAATATTAAATGTTGACATAATAGCGCAAAAGTATAGCAAAGCATTTTGTATTCATAACATGTCAAACTTGACCTTTATCTAATATTTCAAAGCTAATTTGATCGATAATAAACGTTCACATTGGAGAAAATATGTTGGTTGTGAGTTTAACTCCTTTCCCCTTGATTCCGTCAAAATCACGAGCAGGAGTGTTCAAAAGTAGCGCAAAAAAAGTTAATAACTGTCCATTCCTCAATCCCGGAATTTTTTTTTTTTTTTTTGTTTCTTTTATTGCATATTACATGAAAGTACCAATTAAATATTATTTTAAAATAATTTTCTTAGATTAAAGAAAAAAGATTTTTGTTATTGTTCCCTTGAAAATTATGTTATCGTTAAGAAGTTAAAAATCTACTGCTTGTTATTTGTTTCAAGTGCGGAAGATCATACTTTTTTTTTTTGCAAATGCTACCTGTTTTGTTTATTGAAGTTGCGATTTTCTCAGCTAAAAACCTTATAACATTTCCTTAAAAATGGTAGTCAAAAAACATTTGTTTATATATATATTTATATATATTTTCTACTGAGAAACATAAGACTAACTTTGTTATATACTCTTCTAGAAAACGGTAACCGTACTTTTCAAACCTTCGACCGAGAAACTACCTAACGAATCACACTGAATGATTGCTGAAGAAGCACAACGAACTTTACATTGTGGTTGCTTATATGCTTTATTAGTTAACTTTCTACACAAATTAAATCAACGATTTAAGAAAACAAATAAATTTCAAAATTGCGTTAGTGTTGTAATATAACTAAAAATGTATTGATGGTCTTGTAATGACTTGGAACAAAAACTGCCATAATTATGTTTTACCAAAACAAAATTCAAATCAGCTGAGAATATTACATACGAATTTATGTTTCTTTACTGAGGAAAAGTAAAAGCAGAATATCCAGAGTTAGAAATATTTTCCAGCGCTTGATTTTCTGCATACAAAAAGGAAAGAAAATTCTAAGTGTAAGAAATAGGATTCGAAATCCAAGGAAAATGTATGTTTGCAAGAGAAATGGAACCAGATGTTTGGAATAGCTTTCGTCTTATAGGAATCATCAGTCACTCTACGGATTCGGCAGAAGGGAGTGATGATATCTAGCACGTTAGATGGAAGAAAAATATTTTTTTTCTAGAACATCACGCACTTTTTTTGTTGAAACTCACTGAATATGGAAGTAGCTGTTTGAACTTTTTGTATAACTTTGGATTTCACGGAAAATAAATTCCCACCCACTAGCCCGTAGGTACACATAAGATGAGCTTCAACTCGTGGAACTGTTAGAGCAAAGTATTTAATTTGTTGTTGAAAGGATTTCGATGCCTTTGAAGTATCACAAACTGTTTTCATTTGTTGATGTTCCACAAGAAACTCTCTCAACTTATTTATAGCAATTTTTATTTCTTATTCACAATGAAATATTACGTTCATATCTGGTTGATTGAATCAGCTTTATGTATCGCAATTATAATAAGTGGCCTTTCAACCTATTTTCCATGGACCGAGTTCATATAAAGACCGTCGATAAGCATGCATTGCATAAGTTTTACAAATAGCACAACAAATATTCTGTCAGTATTGATAGTACTAATGCAAAAGGCGTCCAGAAAAAATGTTTTAAAGTTTTTATTTGAAACCTTAAATTTTTCCTCTCCTTTGATGTGCATTGTTTTAATTGCTGCGTAGTTTTTACTTTCTGTTTTAAAAACCCATAAAGTATTATTATTTTTAATCAAGTAACAATTTAGTACTCATTTAAATGAGCAATTGTAATGAAATTTTGATACGTAACTGAGTTAACAAACTTCACGTGCTAAAAAATGCTGTAATACCTATATTTTTTTAGACAAACTCATAAAACAGTTTAAAATACATCAAAAACGAATAATTTTCAACTTTGATGTTACTGAACTCCAAAAACGGTGGCAACTAAACACAGAAATGCTTACAGTGTATGAGCAGAGCCCCCCCTATATTAAAAGCCCTCCGACATGAGAAAAAAAATGGCCATGAAAAGTTATCCGCTAGGTGGCGCTGATGACCCGCTCTATCAGCTTTAAATTTCTTTTAAGAACTAGTTAGGTTTTAATTTTAGTCAAAATTTGCTTTCTGGAAGATTTTTTTGGCTGACATGTTTAAAATTAAATAGTTAATGTAATTTAAACATTCAGTTCATTAATCTTTACCATATATTACCATTAATCTTACCATCTACTTATAAAAGCAGTAGTATGAACAAAGAACTAGCTTCCTCTATCTAAAAAACTGCGCCAAAAATGTGTATGGAGTTAAAGCGCTGTCGGAGGGCATTTAGTATAGGGGGCTCTGGTATGAAATAGTTTCATAAGCCTTACGTGGTATATAATGACAAATAATTTTAATTAAGTATGACATTATTATCGTATTAGATATATTTCTTTTTAATCTATTGGCAGCTAAAATACGTAAAATACGTTTGTATACAGTATGTATTTCAATGTGGAGGTGCCGAATACCTTCTTACAAGTTCCAATTAATTTTGAAGAGGATACATTATTATATTTTACACTATTACTTTTTTTCACACTTTTACGATTATCTTGAAGAGAAAAATTGTTAGATCACTCAGGGCAAAGCCAGTAGGCCTCTCGAGAAAAAGTAATTGTACTTCGGTGTATGCTTTTATTTTTAAATTAGTCTCTAAGCAAAATAACGTTATTTAATATTTATTTAATTTCTCTAATTCAAAAACGTATTTGACAATTTTTTTGTAACATTGCAGCGGCAATCCCATAGGTTTGATATTTTTGGAAACTGCAATGATAAATTAATGCTTCAATTTGTAGAATCATCAATGTTTTTAATGGGAAATAAAACGAATGTTTGTGTTTGAAATTAAAATGTTTTTACCCCGAACAAAAATCCTAAAAAGTTTTGTCATCATTCATTCTTACTCTAGTCAGTTTCTAGAACAGAACAAAAGAAGTACTCATCTGTCAACAAAATTTATTATAGACATCTATTTTACGAATTCTATGCTATTGGAAATAAAATCTAGGTGTCTTGAAGTGTAGTTGTGTTGAAACTATTATGGCATGATATTGAATTTTGTTAAAAATATAATGAAAAATTACTCTGAAGGGAGATGACATTCGAAAGATTGTTCGAAAGTATAAAATTTAAGAATAACATAAAATAATCTTGTAAAATAAGTGTTTCTTACTGCAGAAGCGTATTACGAAAAAAATTATACACAAAGTTTTTTAGGAAATGACGCATTTTAACGGATGGAATATAGACAAACGGGTGTATTATATATAATTATTTATTATTTAGGAATCTGATTGTTAGCTACTTATTTAACTTCATTATAACACGGTTCAGTTGTATTCTTTTACTTAAATGACTTTTGAATTGAGTTTAAAGTTAAGTTATCATTTAGCTTTTTTAAGCCCGGAGCATCTTCTCCTGAAAAAGTCAGGATTCCTAACTTTGTTATCGTGATCCTCATAACCAGTGATTTAAAAAAAAATGTGTAGGGTATCTCCGTTAAATTGTTAACTTGAAAAGGCGATACTCAAAAGGATTTACTGTTTCAACCCGTGTTCTAATAACCTGGCTGCGTTAAAAAGGGTAGACAATTTAAGCAAGTTATACCTTACCAATAGTTACTTGTCTATCTTTCTTTCTTTTCTTTTCTTCCCGTTTGAACAGTACTTTTATTTTAAGAGTCCGTTACACATAGAGTGAAAGCAAAAAGGTTTAGCCGTACTGCCTGGTTCTAAATAAGGAAATTCGTTCCCTCACTGGAGAAACATTTTGGTGACTACCTCATGCAAAGATATAACTCTGTTAATTGTTATATGCATCGTTTCTTTTCCAAGATTCTACTAGTTCTACACTTTTCAAAATAACCAACGAAACTTGAACTAATTTTTAAAGAATTTTATGCCTTCTCAATGCATTTATTATCAAACCAGGTGAACTTTGTAGGTCCCTAGGCTGCACTGATGACAATTGATCTAAATTCCTACTAACGTTCTCCGGTCTTAATTTCGCAGTTTTTGAGAGAAGATGTAAACAATACGATAAAACTCTGTAGTTTCAAATTCTTATTTTGTACTGTACGTTAAAAAATCCACTCAATAGTAAATTCCTGAATTAGAGTAAAACATCTACGGAGGTACTGAGGGAAAAACAAGGACTTCCGTTTCCCATCAAATAATTCCTGGTTTATACAATTTTCTATTGTGTAAAAAAAAAATATATATTTTTCTCGCATCAAATACAGGGTGTTCATTAATTATTGTCGGGGTTTCCGTACCTCATAACTTTCGAATAAAAATATTACGCAAAAACCGATTATGTATTCGTAAATTACAACTCAAAGAATTTTGCGTGGCAACCACGCGATATTGGCGTATTTGCAGGCTGGGTAATTATAGCGGCAAAAATAAAAATGGCGACCGTGCAAGAAAAAGCAATGTGTGTATTGTGGTTTTTCGAAACTAAATCAGTCATAACTACTCAACGTCGCTTCAGGACCACGTACAAGAAAGATACTCCTTCGGATAATTGTATCAGACGCTGGTTAACACAATTTCAGGAAACTGGTAGCGTTCTATACCGAAAGGGAGCGGGAAGACCGAGCACTGCGCAGGGAAACGTTGATCGCGTCCAAGAAACGTTTACTCGCAGTCCACGAAAATCAACGAGACAAGCAGCTGTGCAGTTACACATGCAAGAGCATTGTGTACAAGACCCCTGTGCCCTCCCTTGATGAACCGAAGCACAGAATTGTTACTGCGATCCAAAATGTTACCCCACAAATGTTGGAGAACACTTGGAGGGAAATCGAATTTCGTTTCGATGTAATACGAGCCACGAAGGGCAGCATTCATTAATCTTTTTAATATCATTAATAAAAATTTTTGAGTTGTAATTTACGAATACGTACTCGGTTTTTGCGTAATATTTTTTATTCGAAAGTTATGAGGTAAGGAAACCCGACAATAATTAATGAACACCCTGTATTACCAATTAACATTTACTTTGAAATGAAAATGTAACATCTATTTGCGTTTCTTAAGTGCATTTTTAAGCATTATTATTTTATCTATATTTTTATTATTTCTTACCATATCTATTACGGGTACTTCTGTTTTTAATTTGGAAATTCATTAAAAAGATATTTATACCTGATTTATCCTTTATGTTTTATGCTTAATGACTCTTTATTTCATCTTAATTTTTAAAAGTAATATAATTAGCTTTATTTTCTTACAGATTACTAATTGAAGAATATAAGTAGTGCTTTCTTTAACGAGAAATTTCGTAGATGTGAATGGGTTCAAGCAGACTCTTATTGCCATTTTCCAATGAGAGATAATTTAAGGGTAAAAATGATTTTGTATAAAATTCAGTCAAAATATTTTAAAAAAGCAGAATATTTTTTTTACAAGCAGCAACAACATTTAATAATGTATTTTGAGGAATGTATTTCTTACACAGATCTTGAGAGATGTAAATGATGTTTAAACTGAGTTTCAGAAACATACACGGTTAAATCGAACTCCTTATTAATGAGTTAAAGCCCATCGTGTTCTTGTAATAGCTCCAAGTCAAAATGACATAGATTCGAAAATTGCGGTTTTTAGTTTTGAAGTAAACCTTTTTTCTGAAATGATTCGGTACGAACTCAGTTTTAAGGCACCACTAAAATAAAGTATTTGCTCATATTTTAGGTAACACCTATCAGAAATAACAGCTTGCGTAAAAAAAAGAGTACGCAGTCATTGCGAGCAGTAAACCGGCTGGGGTTTCAACACAGACTGTCCTGTAAGGGATGACACCTGTAAGGACATGACGCCTCAAGATTTAAAGAATGACTGCATTTTTTCAAGTACATTGTTTTTTCCTTAAAAAAATAAAAACTTCAGGAGCCGTCCATTGTATCCCGATCTCCATTAAATATATATATAAAACATTAAATAAATAAAGAGCTTTCTTCATCACGTATAGACAATTTTCAATCGTTGGAAAATATTTTTCTCACCGTTTTGAAACTGATGTCACTTCAATTTTTGGTTCTTATTTTTTTTGTGCTTGATGTTAACATCGATTTTCCCCTACCTTCAAACAAACATTCCAACTGACAGCCTAAAGGCTTTGAAACTTTCAAAATGGAATTTTTATTTATATTTATTTATTTTTACTAGAACACTTCTTTCATCTCAATTTCTATAAAGGACTTATTTTACCGCCCATACATATTAGAAACCAGTCATAGGGTATGAGTATTGAAATTACGAACGTCAAAATGCGATATTAAAAACACAAAATTAAGAATTAGTTTAATTTTGTTTTAATATAGTGTTTCTAAAAACTATTTTGAACATCATAATCTTTATACACTATTTTTGCACCTTTTTTAAGGGGAACCCACCTATTTTTTAGATTTAAAACAGTATTGTCCTATTACCAAATATCATAAATTTTCTGAGCGATTATCATTCAGATTACTATTATGTTTTAATTTCTAATGGGCTGCTGTTGACTTCTGCCAATTGCAGACCTATTGCGTTTTCCAGGTATTGGTATCCATTCGTTCGTCAGCAGCACCACAATGGATGGGGTACCATTTCCACAAGTGAATTTTGACGCCCAGTTTCTTAACCTAAAAAGGTGGAATACCTGGGCTCTGTTGATGCGAAATTACACCAGGAATGTATTTGGTCGAGAGTGGTCCAAGTCAAATGTGTACTCAAGGGATCGTTTACAAACTGACGTTTTTTTTTGCATCTCGATAATCCACCAACATGGCCTGGTTTGATTGAGCCCATACTAACTTGGACGTATGAGGCCCGCGACTTATTTAGACGCCACCTTGCTGGCTCACTAAGATTATTTAGCTTATTTATTTAGCCTTATTCTTAGCCTGATTATTGCTCATTTTCTGAGTTGCAATTTCATGTCAGCTGTTACACTAACTATTTATATTATTATTATCATTATTATTATACACACTTTGCGAGCAAAATGGCACTTTTAGAGAATGAACTACGTATCTTCCATGTCAATTTTCGTTACGGTGATTGTTTCTAAATTTAAGGAAATACCCTCTCAATTTGTGTATTGGTTAATGTTTCATTGCAGAAAGTAAACTTAACGGAGAAATCGGTAAATAGCGACATTGATCATTTTTATCCATGAATAACAATGAAGGATTGAGGTATTTAGTCTTTTTCTAAAGAGCTTGTTTCAGCTGTGAATCTTTTTGGAGAATCGAATTAACAAAGTTGCTGCTTTTGTAGTAAAATGCAATCTAAGTGGGAGAAAATTGTGTTAAACGTTGTTTTCAGATTAGTTCCACCATACAATTAATTACAGATTTTTTGCGTTTTTTCTTCTTTTTTTTGAAGCTAATGCGTTAAAATATAACAATTCATCGACAATTGGGGCAGAAAGAAAGAAAAAAATCACTCACAACATTAGAAGTGAAAATATTTTCACTTTGAAAGCATCCTTTTTAAAAATCTTTCCGGAAGATTTAGAGTTTTATTTTAAACGCTTACATAAATCTCGTTATTTACAAGTTAAAAGCGAAAAAAAAAATCTACTAGTTGTTCTTTCCCATTATTATTCTTTTGTTCACAAATAATCCATCAAAAACATACTAGACTATTACACATAACTATATGTGGTATTGGATTGATATATTGTATATTCATTGCATTTATTTTCGTTTTAAGTTGAAAAGCGTATGTAATTAGGAAGCTGTCATGAAAAATATCGGGAAAAAAAAAAATCGATTTTTTTTCATCTATATTCTACAGTCACCTACATGCTACAATTGCTTTGCACTGATGCAGTATATGAAGCTAAATCTGTATTTAAAATTAATTTTCATTATGAAGTTTTAATTTACAAAATTATTATTTTTTTGCAGTTAATTTCATGAAACCAGTAAAAGTTTCTCCACCCGCACAATTTTTCGAATTTTAGCGTGTTAAAATGATTATTTTAAAAGCATTCTTCTTATCTAACTTTTTTTTTCTTTTCATTACAATTTAAGTCAGAAGAAATTTCTGCGTTGACATTTCTCGAATATTTTACTATTTTATATCCCACATTATATATTTAAAAGGACGCAGCGTAAAGTAAATATAATTCCTAAAAAAAAAAAAAAAAAAAGTTTAAAAAACTGTTGTTTGAGTCATTTAATTTCTTTGTTCAGGTAAAGAATAATAATTAATAATAATAAAAAAACTGAAAATCGCGTTGAAACCTGAATCGTCCTGAAAATTTCTGCGGGACCGGGAAGGGCACATTAACAAACGGACCGACTGACAACAGGAGACACATTTTTGTGATCTTGATTACCTATTTTTCTTTTAATTATTAACTTTTTTTATTAATTAAATAAAAAAAAACAAATAAATTGAGGAATTAAAAAAACATAATTAAATATAAAAGCAAGAGGAAGAAGTTATTTTTTTATTAAATAAATAAAAAAAATGAATAAATAAAATGAGGGATAAAAAATAATAAGTTAAAACAAGAAAGAAAAAAAAAATGGAATAAGTAAGTAGAAAATTCAACATCTATGTTTTCCATGAATTTCTTGTGTAATACAGAAGTATGTTTTTATAACTTAATAATATCGATTCGTTGTGGTGTAACATCAAGGTATAAAATAAAATTAAGTAAACGAAAAAAGCCTTTTTTCTGCTTAATTATTTTTAAAAATCTCACACACAAAAAAAAATGAAACAAAAAGAAAAAAAGAAATCTATATTTGCAAATCAAACATCCTTTCCACTTGCAATTCATATGTTTTCGGGAACTTCGTAAAGAGAAAATGAAGAAAACTGCAGTTCACAAAAAAGAATTATATCATTCGTCAAAGACACTGAAGTTTGCACACGTTTCCCATCCACAACCATAACCCTAGAGACGGCGCTGTAATATCTTCGAAAAACTCAATATTTGCTTTTTCGATCTCACTCTTTCATATTTCTTTCTTCACGTTTAGCGGTGTTATTATTCGGGAGATATTGAAAGGGGATCCTATAAAATACCTTTTTCGCGCTTAAAGATTGCCCAAGAGCTTTAAACTGTGAGTTATGTTTGTTTTATCTTGACTAAAACAACTATAGTTATCAAGTTGTTTAGACGAGACCGAACAGAATTGTTGGGTTTCTAAGCGACTGAAAATGACTTATACAGCTTTTCTCTTCAGAAATTTAACAATTCACTAAAGTAGATATTCTGAAATTATGGTTGACATACTTTGCGAGTTCGCAATGTTTGATAAGAAAGTTGCACATATGACTAAATTTTACTTAAAGGAAAAATACTACTAAATTCTGGTCGTGGGTTGCCTAGTTGTTTGAGTGTCGGGCTCGGAACCGGAGCGTCAAGGGCTCGATCCTAGCCGCCATCAAATACCCACCGAAGTACATGCGAATTATGTGCTCTCGCAATATCCGGGGATCCGAAAGTCTTGTGGTGATCGGTAGCAAGCAACAACCAGGGGTGCAGTGTGCTGGAGAAAGTTTCACTCATCTTCAGTAGTATGCTAAAATTGTGGAGGTGGACGGAAGACACTGACATCTACTAGCCGGGGTGAAAGTCGAACTCCTGCCTACCCCATTACTCAGGAGTAGTACCCCGTATCTTCCTCGCTTCACGTGGATAAGACAACGTCAACAACTAGTCAATTCCATATCAACCTTCCGCGGTCTTGTTTATATAGAAATGTAGAATTTTCGTGAAAAATGAATAAGATGTATGAAGATAAGTTTCAAGCCCCGAACCCGATACTGCATAGCTGTAAAGTAGTCTTTTTATTCACTATAGGTAGAAAATTGCATTTATTTTTTCATGTGAAAGTGTTAATAACTATTTTATTAATAATGAAATGGTTGTGGCAAACATTGTAAGGAAACCTGACTTGAAGTTCTAGCAATATGTATTTGTGAAATTCTTTTATACTTTTGTTTCTTAAGTTTTGCACTTGAAGACAACAAGGAGACTGCTAGTAATACAATTAAAATAAAGAGTGGTCATTTTCCATGTGAAAAAGTCATCCATGAATTTCTTGCAGCTACTGCAAATTTTGTAATGCAGTAATTTTAATAATTTCATTCTTCAAATAGTTAATTTTCCTCTTCTTGCATTTGATGTCTATATCATAAAAAGCTTCTACCTATGACATTATATCGTTTTTGCTTTATTTTCAACCGTTCTCTACTTTGACATATTCTTAGAAGTCTGATTTTTTTATTGTATTAAGAGCTTTTGTATGATTTTGATTTACGAATTTCATTGTTTACTTTATTTCGCACAACATATTTTTTCCCTTAAAAGATTTCAGCAAACTTTTGATTTTGTTAATATTGTAAAAGGTTTCAAAACATTTATGTTAGTATGATTAGAAAATTAGTTCAAAAAGTCTATGTCGATAAACCTATTTTAAAGTATAAAGTGATTGTTTTGACTTTTGCTGATTATGTATTAGTATTTGTCCGTAATAGAGTTGTGTCCAAAAAAGAGATTTTTTTAGGCTCAATGCATTGCTGGAAGGGAGTTAAAATTGTCCGTCTAAGAGGGGTGTTCTTTTAGTATTGTCCGTCAGTAGGAGTTGTACTGCATTGTGTTATATCAGGTAATTTTAGTAGAAACCTCTCCATATCAAACGCTGTAAGTATAAAATGTTTCTGTTTTACCATGTGACAAATCAAGTAATAATATAGCTTTCTAAGTGTGTTTTAACTGTCTATTAAAATGTCCAGTCTATTTTAAAGCCAAAATTTTTTTTTCCTAATCAGAGAGAGAGCGAGAGAGAGTCTTGCCCACAATATATTTCAGGTAGGAACAATGAAGTAAAAAATTATCTATGTTTTTTTGCGCTCAAATATTCTTTATTTTAGTTTGTTTACTGTATAAAACCCTTGGCCACCAGCTACGTGCGAAAGCAATCCTAATTGCTCCGGCTAATAGGTAGGGG
This sequence comes from Octonoba sinensis, assembly GCA_038502835.1. Taxonomy (NCBI): domain Eukaryota; kingdom Metazoa; phylum Arthropoda; class Arachnida; order Araneae; family Uloboridae; genus Octonoba; species Octonoba sinensis. The sequence goes on along the minus strand of CM076600.1, from coordinate 65,040,374 downwards.
TCTGGTGGAGATAAGTATACAATCCTTCTAAACCTATTTCTTAAATCGTTTACAAGACAGGTCGACATTGCGCATAGAAAACCTTGTGATTTAAAAGTCAGTGATCAAGTATGATATATCAGAATGATCATGAAAGATATTCATTCAAAGCGTAATGCCCTGAACTTTAATTTTAGCCGTACGTATATCTTGATTTATATAAACTAAAAATTTGCAAATACGTAACGTTCAGCGTAAGATTAATGTGAACCTTCAAATGTAAATAATGATGGGAAAGAACTCTACAATATTTTATTAAAAAGATACATTAAATAAAGGAGAAAACACAAAAAAAACAGCACTGAAATATTAAATACATTGTAGGTTTTTTTTTGATAAATGAAGAAAGAGATATTTCTATCAACACTAAAAAATGCATCCTGACGTGTTTCGAACTCTCATTAATTTCACAAGGAGAAAATATATAAGTTAAGAAATTTCTTATTACTCTCTCTTTTTTACAAGTTATTCAAGCAGGTGTGATTCAAAACTTAATATAATGCTTTTTAAATTGTTAAGTTTTTTTAAAAGAAGGTATAAAATATATAGCTGGCATTGATATAAAATTTTTTAAAGCTTTATCTTCGTCGTCATGCCTGGAAATTGATCTTTAATTTACGTTTCCCGTGAAAGTAGAAAAAAAAAAAGAAAGATGCTTAAATTGCGTAGTAAACAAAATCTAAAAACAAAAATAAATTACAAAATTAAGTAAATTAATGTAAGAAAAATTTTAAAATAAAGAATTATAAACTAGGGAGAAGAAACAGGGGTAATGTGAGCATGTAAGTGGGTTTGTCTGTCTGCCCCTTTCCCCTAATAACTGTTAAGGGAATAATCTAATCGAATAAAACACGTTTTTGTATCATTTTGATCCATAACTGGACAGCTTATTCCCGTGTTATGTTTTTTTATTTGAGCAACTTTTTGCTTAATTTTGAACCATTAGATAAGAAAAAAGCGTCTACGAAAAAATTTAAAACAGATTGAATCCTGATCTAAAAAAACGTATTTGCTTCGAACAAACTTCATTGAAAAGCGCGCTTTTGAAAAAGAATATGTAAGAAAAGAGAATTTTTTATTTATTGTTTTATGGGTTTTCTTTTTTTGGGGGGGTGGGGGGGAATATTCAGGAAATTTCAGCTATATAGCGTAAAGAAAGAACGCTATATAGCTGAGAGAAAAGAGAGAAATTCAAATATATTTCTCTACGAAACAAAAAATCCTGGAACATATTTTTTAGCACAGACAAATTGAGAAAATCGTAGAGACGTTGAATATATATTTTTAGTTTTACGTTTCAAGAAATGAAAAACAAATATATAATTAATAAAAGCCGATAAAATGGTGTTTAATAAAGTCTGCCTGAAAAGAGATAAAGGTGTTCCTTGTGACCTCGAAACACGTGTTTACAATGTTTTGAAAATCTAGTAGACAATAGAAGTAGTTTTTTTCTTTTGCTTTCATTAATTTTTTGAATACATTTTGTTATATTATGTATACTAATTATATTAAGTTGTATCAGAAAATAAATCAACATTTTTTCCCCTTCTAAACACCAGGAGTTACACGGAGAAAAAGGCAAAGTAAAACAGAAACACCGGAATTCACTTTACTAAATACGTTCAGCTTCAAAGGCGCAGTGATATCATGGGCATCGCATTTGCATAATCTCTTGCATCTCAAGGAGAATAAACTTTATTCGCCACTGACTGTCTGCAACTGTTATGTTCGTTCACGGTAAAGATAATCATAATTTATGTAATTATTCCAAAGGGTGTTAATGAAGAGAACTTTTCGGCTGGCACAAATTGACTGGATCAATTTTTAATGAGGGATTTTGAGTTTAACTGCGTTCAGCTTTTTAAGCATAACTTCCATACTTTGCCAAATTATTTCACTTCCTCATATGAAATCCAATTATGTTCCTCGTTCGCAAATAAAATTTGTTTCCTTTTAAAATCAGCACTTTAGCGTTAATGTATTTAAACATTCTATGTTTTATTTAAAACATGATAATGCTGTATATAACTTTCATTCCTTGTAATTCTATTTATTTTATTTATTCATTTATTTATATTATATTTTTGTTCGCTGCACTAATGACGAAAATTAAACTGCATAATTTTTTATGCTTTTATAATTTATGTGTGTACAAGCTAGGGATGTAACGAATATTCGGCCACTATTCGGTATTCGGCCTATTCGGCCCGGGCCGAATAGTCATTTCATCGCCTAGCCGACTATTCGGCGTGGCCGAATACTAGTTAAGGACAAATTCGGCCTGGCCGAATATTGATGGACTATTCGTCCGAATAGTTCTGATGCAGTATAAATGTTAAAAAATTAAGAAATTAGTAGAATTTAAACATTTAAAATTGTATTATAATTATTGCAAAAGAATACATTAGTACACAGTTTTAATAAATAAAAATAATGTAGGAAAAAACTACCTTTTTAACCTTGTTTTAGGCGTGACTGATCAAAAATAAATTTTAAAGCTGTTATATTGTATTTTATATTTAGCATTTGCTCCCAAAAGCTGGCAATAGTTAATTATGATGGAGAATATCAGAAATTAATTTTGTTATTATTAACAAAGTGGAAGTCAGACTTTGTTTGAGTAGACTGATAAATTGAATATTGGGTAAGAGAGAAATGTGAAAAGCCTAGAATATATCATGAATATTTAGATAGCATAAGTTATTGGGGGTTTTGCAAATAAAAATATATTCCAGTTAAGTGTATTAAATTTTAACAGATCCTTTGAAAATAGGTATGTAAAAAACCCCATAAAATAAAAGTATTAACTTTTATAACTTTTAAAATATTTTCATAAAATAGTTTTGAGCAAGGTAAAAGTTCACTAAGCAATAGTAGTTCTTTCATTTGAATTGAATTATTAGTAAAATAATGCTAATGCTGACTACCATAAAACCTGTCATTTCTATTCCACTTGTAGGTGAAATTCTTAGTTTTATTACATTCAAAGCAATAGAGGAAATAGATTAATTTTAAATAGTTTTAAATTCTTAACAAACAGACATAAATCATACACCATAGATTGTGTGTAAATGGTGTTTGACTTTGTGAATAATTTTAAATTTAACAAATACTCTCTATTACAACGATTTTCTAGAAATTTTAATATTCGGCAGCCGAATATTAGGTATTCGGCCTAAGACATTGGCCGAATATTCGACTTCGGCCTATTCGGCCTAGAAGAAATGGCCGAATATTCGGTATTCGGCCAAATCACTATTTGTCACATCCCTAGTACAAACACAAAATAAATAAATCTTCTTCTTCTTCCAAAACATTACAGCCGGTTACCGACCAAGACTACTTCAGTCAGCTTATACCATCTAGATCTATTTGATGATGTAGTCTGTCATCAGTTAACTCCCAAGTCCTTCAACCGCTTTTCCAGTTTATCCATCCACCTTGTTCTCGGTCTTCCTTTTTTTCTTTTCCCCTGAGATAAAAAAAAAAATATATAGAAAAATATATTCAAAAAAAAAAAAAAAAAGCAGCACAAAATATTTTATTTGCTATGCGTATTTTTTTTTTTTTTTTCAATTTATATTTTGTTGATGAACATCGAGACTGTTTATATTGAAATAAAATTTCTAAAAACAGTTATATCTTAAAAAAGATGCGTTCTAAACAGGGATTTGGAGCAGGTACACTTTTGAGTTGCTCCACTCCAGTTCCGTTCCGAATTCTAAGTACATTTTCCGGCTCCCCTCGACGTTCCGTTTAATTTTGATAGATTTTTCATTACTTCTTTTTAGTTAGTTAATCTTTTTATGTATTAAAAAATTTGAAAAGTTTAAAAAACTGGAACAGTGGAGCACAACAAATTTTCCTGCCCCGCGTTCCGATTCAGATCCCTGGTTCTAAAAGTGGAAGGGAAAAATTATTTCTGCGAAACAAATCTTTTTTTAATGATGGACAGCTCCTTTTTATTGATGAAACATCCTACAATGTTCCTAAAATATCAATAATCCACTGAAATGTCTCGTACCAAAGACATGAATTTTCATCAGTTCAATCTGTGATAAAGTCACAACTCTATCCACTTAAAATGCATTGACCCATGACCTAAATTACTTTGAATGCGTGATCGATACTGCACAGTAATGTTTCATTCTCCTACAGACACGTAGTCCATGAGATCTGATCGCGCCAACCAATCATTGGTATGAGGACGAGTTTATGCATCCTCCCCCAAGTTTCACACACGAGCTGTTATTCCTGACAAAGGGGTGGAATAGGAAAAGCGTCCTACCACTTCCAGTGATGATGCATCTCTTGCTGATCCCCCTTTCCTGGGGTTATTCAACCCTGCCAGAAACGTGCTTCGGCATATGTGATTGCCGGTCTGATATCTTAAATGCATATGCAGGGTTCTGTAAGGAATGGATCGAAAAATGAGGTTCAGGATGGATTTGAAATTTTGGTATAAGCTGCTTTTTACCCCTCTGTAGATGACACTGAATTACGTGGAGTGAATGCCCGGGGATATTGGAAGTATAAAGAATATGCGTGTGAAAAATTCGATCAGAATATAATGAGATTGTTCCAAGACAGTATTTTAATGTCTTGCGAGCTCTTTTTGGACGATATTTTGTTTGCAGTCAAAAAATAAATGAAATGTACTTCTTTTTAAAAATCAGATACTATAATGAGAAGAATGTTTCATGCATAGTGAAAATAAAACTTTTTAAAGTATGATGCTGAATTTTAGAGACTTAATATTATAAATTAATAAAAATATCAACTGCGTTAGAAAACTTCTGTTGCTAATGGTACGTAAAATTTAATTTTCAAAATGTCAAAATATTTTATTAGTTTTCAAAGCTGTTTGTTGTGAAGGAGGTGGTGAGTTGTCGGTTAACGAAATACATGTTATTATCAGACAAGTTCGCTAATTTAATATTTAAAATAGTTACTGTATTGAACATCTACATAACATTTCTTCTGGTTAAATGAAATTTATTTATTTTGCAATCGTAATTTTTTGGTACCGATTTTTTTATTGAAATTTAAAAGTATGATTCAGTTACTGAAAGTGCGTTCTTTAATATTTTATTTTGTCAAAATACTAAAATCCTACTACGATACGCATTTTGACATTGTGGTGTATTATTCTTAAAAACAATTCAATCAACAACAACTAGGGTTGGATGCTGAGATTATTTGGGTTTTTCTACAACTGCTCTCAAGCTCTCCCATATTTTTGACTCATATCATTAAAATACGACGGTCAGTCAAATGGAGCGGTTTGCTGTTCTAAATCTAGTTTACAGTAATTACGGAACTTATTGAAGCAGTTTATACATGGCATTAACTTTTCCAGCTAGAACATGTATGATATTGTATAATAAATTTCCTTGCATAATAGTCGCAGCTGAGTTTTCGCATCAAAACTTCCGTTGGAAAGTGGGAGTATGACTCGAATGAAATAAAACACTATGTTTGCTAATATTTAAAATTTTCTATTTACTGAAAATATTTAAAATTAAAAATACAAAAAGTAGTAAGCAAAAATACAATTGCTTTAAAATTGGTTCCAGTGCTAAGCCAAAGTCAGAAAATTTGTTTTCCGTCATAAGAAAAAGCACTTTTTACCTTTTTTCGTCTCTACCCCCCTTTTTTTCCTCCGTCGTCGTCAATTCGCAAATTATGGAATGAGAGTCGTTAAATAAAATGAATTTCACTAAAACAATTTAGATTCGAAATGCTTTTAAAACATACGGCACTTTCCTGCACTTTTTGTAGAAAACTCATTGAGGGTTTTTAATGTCAGATTGTGCTATGGTTGCATAATAAAGCCATTTCTGGTCGACGATCTGTCTGATGACAGACTTGGTTTTTACCATCTTACTTTAGAAAAAAGAAAAGTAAAAAAGCAATAAATTCTGCTGCGGCTCTTGAAATTTGAATGCAAATTGTGGACTAAAAGCTAATCGATGGAATAGTTTTCCTACTACTATTTCAAAAGAAGCGTTTTGTCTTTCATAACTACACATACCTATGGAATATGTAACTTGGAATTTTTTATAGAATATACCTTAAAACATATAACGGCATGTTTTTCCAAAAAAATAGCTGGCTACAAAAGATGGTGCTTAAATTTAAACTTAGTGCAGTAGTGCAGTAACATGCACAATTAAGTACTATCCTTTGTATATGGCTAATTTGAAGTGGCAACTCATCAGTGATTAAAAAGGAGATCACAAAACTAATTTCGAAAGTAAAGAGCCAGAGAAGCTAAGAGTCGGGCAGGCTCGGAAGTTGACTTTTTTGATTTGGCTGACATTTTCAAGGAATGTATTTTGTGTAAAATTATTAGACGCGTGTTTTTTCTTGTATTTCTATTGGTTGAAGTTTGTTTGCTTTCTTAGGAAAAGCATAGAAATTTACATAGAAGGCTAATACTTTTTGCGCCGTCAGTAAACCATGACTCTGACAATACCTTTGTGTTCTACTACATGCACAGTAGGACATAAATAGTTATGGCTGAATCTTGGCGCAAAGGTCAGATGTCATTCAAAGTTGTTCGAAAACACTTTTTCTGCAACTCTGACCGTTAAAATCTTGTGCCAACATTGAGCAACAAAGCATACATTTCAGGAAATGCACACAAAAGAATAGTATCTAAAAAGAGTAGGATATGTGTAGTAGACCTTTGACGCATAAAAATATTTGACTAAAATTGAGAAAAACAAAAAATTGCATCATTTTGAGTCATTTACTGCTTGCTCCAAAAGCAACCAGTAATGAAACTGGCTGAAAAAGAAGCCCCTCATATATTAGACACACATTCAATCCACTAAGCTATGGTGATTCATTCAACTTTTATATAATGCGGCTTTAAACTTCGCTTTGTTAAAAACACCAAAAGCTTTTATTTCAATATTTATTACTCTTATATATGTAAATATTACTTCAATTTTTTTAATAAAATAAATTGCTATCTGAATACTATTTAGATACCAAATCTAATGTCTTCTCGCCGAGATTGGCGATATTTGGAGAGTTTCCCATGCAGTTAATTCAATAACAAAACATTGTAAAAAAAGTATAAGGAAGTCATGTGGTGTACACATCAGATTTTTAAAAAAAATTCCTTTCATAGTGTTAAGTAGACTAAAAACTGAAACATCATTTATGCTACACAAAGGCTGAATGTTATGTTTCTGAACCTTATTAAGTTTTCAAGCAATAATGAACTAATCCCATTCAAACCTATGATATATGTTTTACGAATGCTATTTAGTTTTTTGTTTCTCTTTGAAGCACGTAATTTACAGCATCCTGCGAACTAATAACCTAAATTGTAACCACCTCCTTGCTAATTTGTTCAGTTATTAAGGCAAACGAAGTAAAATGTATACTCCAGAGGAGGACAGTGTATAACGGAATAATTATTTCTCCGAATGTGTAATTCATCCAACTATTAAACGAAGTGGAATCCCAACTAGTATACCCCCTCATGGGGATTGTAAAATTTATGGAATAAATTTTCTGCCGCTGTGACGTAATTTATTAGAAATGGTCTCACAGTGAATTAATTAGAGAAACTGTTTACATTAACCAAGACATTGCGAAGATGTTAGTTTCCAGAAGGTATCCCAGGAGACTGCCACGGATCACTTTGCGTATCAATTTGCAAAACAAATTAAAACTCTGGAGTGTTCTCTAGCAGATCAATGCACTCTAAACCCTTCTTCTTTGCACAATAAAGTACTAGCGTATTTTACGATGTATCAGACACTCTAATGTATAACATACACCCATGATATTAAATATACCGTTTCTTAAGAAAAGTATGTGGTATTGCGTATAAGGCAATCATGTTAAAGGGGCACTCATAAAATGAAATACTCTTCTCTTAAAAATAAAAATAAATTAATAAAAAGTATGATTAAGCTGTACCTATGTAATGCAATGCCATTTTCTGGAAAAGATATAATATGGTTTATAAGACTCGCGGATGAAATGACACATTACTTTCAAGGACAAACTGTCGTACGATGTACGGTAAGTTCTATACATATAGGTCAAACATGAAATGAAATAGCATTAAAAAAAGAAAAGAAACGTAGCATGGTGCAAACACCTTTATGTATAAGACGCACTGATAAAATAAAACTCCATTTTTTTTTGTTGAAAAATATAGTATGTTATGCACGTTGCTTCCTTGTGTACAATACATCCATGAAAGAAAAACCACTTTTTTAGAAAAAGGTCTGCGATTTTTAGTATAAGACAATCCTTTGTATTAGACGCATGCAAGTAAAGTGTAATTTATATTAATTTAATCTAGTTTAGTCCACTGTGCCCCGTAATATAGACCACACAACTTAGTTTTTTACTCATAATGCAGCGCAGATATCGTTGTAAAAAATAACAACAAAGGTTCAATATAACAACAAAGGTTAAAAGTATGTCTACATTTTTTTTCAAGTGCATAGCTTTTTTCTTTTTGTTAAGAAAATAAAAAGTGCAAGACTGGTACACTGTGCCTTGATATATATATGTGTGTGTATGCGCGTGTGTGCGCATATATACATATAACTAATGGAAGTCAAACATAGTACGGTTTAAAATATTACAACTTATTTAAATGATGCAAGGGAGAAAAAACTTGGATAGAAAATGGCGTCTGCCAATTTTATTGCTTAAGAAGCTAGAACATTAAATGACTTTCCAGTGACCCTCCAAGATACGTAATATATTCTCAAATGTACGTAATTTAACGTTTTATAGCTCTTTCTGCGAACATATTTTTCTTTGATTTTTTAATTTATAGCCCCTTCGAAGCAATTAAATTTTAAAACCCAGTGTTTCTGTGTATGTGTTTTTTTTAATTACCTTTTTTTGAACGTTCTCTAAAGTATCTCTAAAACGTTTTCATTTTGAATCATTACCATTATTGTTTTTTCCATTCGGTTTTTTTCTTCTTCATTTTAACTGAAGTTATGTCAAGATTTGAAACTAGAAAAGGACATTTGTATCTTTAGTGATTTTAGTGATTTATTACTAGTATAAAAATCTCGAAAGATAATCACATTTTCTGCATGGCAACATTTTTGTGTTTATGAAACGAATGAAAAACAGAAGAGAACAGACAATGAACTACAATAAATTTGATTTAGAAATAAACGCTTACTCTTTAGCCTTAACCATAGCATGCATTTCTCGCTTTTTGTTTATTCATCGTTTACGTAATTAATGCAAAATGTTTATCAAAAAAAAGTTAAGCATTGAAAAAGTAAATATTAAAAGCTATTTTGACCAACGTTTTGGGACATTTTAGCTATGCTTAAGTAGTTGGATTTAGTGTTCCGAAGATTTAACAGCAGTCAAACGTAGAATAGGTGGAAAAACGTATGTACAACACAAAGAGCTTTATATTGAACATTTCGGGTATAAAACATAGTTAGAAAGAAAAAAAATGATTTTTATAATGTTTCTTTACGTATAAAATTGATTAAGTTAACTTCCTCAAATATGCATGCCCATTTTACAGATGCTTATGTATTTATCTGGGTGTGTTACGCCTTTTTGTCCACCTTCTTCTATTATGTAACGGCAACATTACGTACGTTATCATGCTGTCGTCCACGTTTACCACCAAACTTGCGCAAGTCCTTTTGAGAAATTGTCGATATTGTGACTCTTTGCACGACTTCACCAAAAGTCACTAAATTTCCTTACTTAATTTCAAAATTTCTGTACTGTTTTTTTTTGTCTGAATTCAAACCTGATCAATTAATTCTATGAAACTTAATGTATTTTTTCCCTTTGTGCCATTGTAAAAGTGTCTCCAACATAATATAGACATTTTGAAAACGTTTAGGTAATACGATATTTTTGGCATAACTTCAAACTTTAATGAATTTGAGGGAAACCTCGTCAGAAGCTAAAAACCTTTCAATTTTAAGACATTGAATAAAAACAGAGAAAAAAAAAGTAATAATAATAATAAATAAACAAAAAAATAAATAAATAAAAATAAAACAGCAAAATATTAGAGCAACTTGAATGCATTGGAAATATAAAATCTTTGAATGCATAATCTGCAAACATGTGAGTATGTATCTAGGTGCGAAAACCCTAAATATGAAACTTTTGTTTTTCTGCCATTTCCTTTTTTAGCCTACTTTCCCGTAAAAGTAAAAAAAAAGCATAATAAAGCATGAAAGAAGGCTTAATGGTATCGTGAAAATATCGTTAAAAATCAAGAAAAGTCAAAAATAAGTGAAGTAATTAAATAAAGATTGAAAAATAAAAAATTTGAAAGTAGGGTATTGAGATGGGGAAAAAGTGTGTCTGTCGGTCTGTCTGTCTGTCTGTCTGTCGGTCTGTCTGTCTGTCGGTCTGTCCCCCCCTAATAACTTTTGAACAAATTGTCCGATTGGAAAAATTATTTTTGCATTCGAAAGATCTCGGCGAGGACATCTCATTTCTATATTTTACTTTTTGATTTGAAATTTTTTGTTCAACTTTGAACAGTTCAAAAACTTTTAACATTAGCGCCTATGGACAAAATTGAAGCAAATTCTGTAAACTCTGGGCACAAGAGCCAAGTTCCTATTGAAAGCTTATTGAAAGGAGTTCTCGGCGTGAAATATTGATTTGAACAGTTTTTGTTCATTTTTGAACAGTTCAAAAAATTAACACAGAGCTTACGGGGAAATTTCAACCCTATATAAATCCTGATCTAACGGACCGATTTGCTTGGAAAAAACTTTATCGGAAAGCTCTTATAACGTAGAACATGTAGAAATAGAAAGTTTATCCAGAACTTACGAGCCTATTTTGCTATGAAATTTTTTGATCGGGATTTTCAAGGATATTTCTCAGTGACTCAATGAGTGAAATAATGAATGAATGAATAAATGAAAGAGTGAAAGAATAAATCAATGAATAAATGAATGAGGAAAAGAATGAATGAATAAATTATTGAATAAATAAAAATATAAATAAATGAGTGAATAAATACATGAATGCGTAAATGAATGAATAAACACTTGAATGAGGTAACGAATGAATGAATAAATGCATGGCTGAATAAATGAAAGAATGAATGAGTGAGTGAATGAATATGTATTATCCGTTGAAAAAGGTATATTTTCAATAATTAGAACTAAAGATAAATAAGAAAGAGAGAGAAAGAGATAGCTAGATTATAAATTTGAATTTGATGTATACGGGAAAGTAGGCTCGTATAGTTCTAGACGGAACTTCTTGTTTAAAGTTTAATTGCATTAAATGAAATGACAACAATTATCATCAATCTTTTTGTACTGTTAAAAGTGCGTGTGTATTTTTTTTAAGTATAGAATTAACAGATTTTAACTGACTCCATTTATTGTAAAGTGCTTTTAATTGAAATTCCGCTGCACAATCACTTTTGCGTGTTGTATATAATACTAAAGGATTTATCTTGAAAGGCAAGTGAAGCGGCAGTATTCAAGGAGATTGCTTAATTTCCTGTTTACGTGCGACGTAATTTCGAGATTTAACAATATTGAAAGCCTAATTATGTGGTTTTACTCAGCAGTAACATAAGAAAATATTACTTTAAGCAGCCCCATAATTAATGGTAACCTAAAGAAATTCAATCATGAGTGCTTGTAGCTTAAAAACATGCAATGTTGAGCTCCTTTTTTAAAGCAAGCGGGAAAACGCTCATATATTTGAGCAGATTCATTTACCTTTTTTAACTTGTTCTTACAAACTACCATGAACGTTTCCGAGGATGTTCTATTAACATTAAACCAAATGCGATACATTGTCTTTCTCTAGCTGCGTGATTGTGAACAATAAATTTCCACTCTCAGTTTTCTGTTAGAAACATTTTCTTGGTCTTTAATAAAACCTTTTCTCTTTTAGAAGTCATTGCTAAAGTGTAGGTAACACGCGATTTTGCGTGTGAGATAAATGCTCGAGATATTTAGGCAACATAAGTTTTTTGACATTATGTGTAAGTACTGAGAGAAATTCTACCTTGGAAATTCCCGAATACATTGAAAAAAAAAAAAACCTGCGTTTTTGAGCCTGGAACCGTTATTCAAAAATCTACATATACAATACACTGTTAGAAAATTTCATCATGAAATTACGGTTAAATGACCGGCAGAAGTCTGTCCATCTAATTCACCGTTAAATTTACGGTTTGGAACATTTTTCTATCTTTATGGGACCTAACCACTTCCAATCAGCTTGGTTAAAAAACCGTAAGTACAAAAGTTTACGGTTTTATAACCATTTAAAAATGATTTCAAAACAAAAGTTTTACCATTTTTGAACCATTTCGAGGCGTAGAAACCGTAAACGAAGCTTGCGGGAATCGAACCCGGGTGAATGGTATACCAACCTTGCTCTCTGACCATTCGGCCATCTGCACCACACAAAGTGGGCGTTTATTTATTAATAAATCTTCCTTTTCAACAGGAAAACTGCATTAAAATTGAGATTTCAGTTTTTGATTGGATCCAAAGCCATCTTTGGTCTAAATTTACTGTATATTGACGAAAATCATTTTATTTGCTGCAAAAATTAAAATACGAATAAGCTTCAGCAGCTCAAATTATGAAATTATGGGTTCACACATTCGCAAACAGCTCGGGAATCCGATGTCTCCAATTTTTGATTTACGTGTGTATGTCTTTCTATTTAGTAACCACTGCTTAAGACACTTTTTTTCCCTTCTTTTTTTTTATATACACATGCAGATTTGAACTGATAAATCTTGATTCATATTTTAACAACAACGTACGACAAGTAAGGTTTCGCAACCAAGATGGACGCCCGTTCTTTATTGAGCGCTTGAAAATTACGGTTAGTTAAACGTTCTTTAGGATAAACAGATAATAAACGATTTTTTTCACAATCATCGGTTTGAATACCATCTCATATTTCATCCCTTAATGGTTATTCAACTGTTGTAATTAAATATGGTGAAATAACAATCAAATAAATGGTTATTTTACTATTTTCTTACGGAAAATTTTAACAGTGTCCCAGTCTAATGTAGCAAACCGTGACTTCAATTATTTTTAAAGCGTAGACTGCATTTTGTCAGTTACCTACTTTGTCTAGTGTCAAAAAATGTCTCTTTAACTTTTAGACCTTCTTGAAGACAACTTTTGCGGACGTCATAGGCATCTTCAACAAAGTAAGTCTTCTGAAAATTTTTACGAGAGAAATATGACCAATGTCTATCGTGGTACATAGTTTTCTTACACCCTGGAATTCTCAACGGAAAATGTCCTTCATTCATTTCGTTTGAAAACTTCTGACTGCTTAGCAGAATTTCGCGACCCGGATAACATGTGATAAAAAGGAACCATATCGCTGTTTTATACAGTACTACAGAATAATACTAGTGCTGTCCAACTATCCAAATTTGACCATACTCTGATTTGCTATAAAACCTCTGACTTTCTCCGTGCAAAATTGTTTAGCATGTAAACGAAATACGTAAAGACGAATATAATTCTATATGATTGCAACAGCGTGAAATACAACGGATCTTTTTTTTTTTTTTCATCTCTGCCTGCACGATTTGTATCACTCATTATTGCCGTATGTGTGATTCACATTTTATCGTTTTTGATCAATTACTTTTTATGTAATAACTCCAGTTTTTTTAACAGTTTCCAAAAATTTGTATATAAAATTTATTAGTTTTTGAACAAAGTATTGTGAAATCACAATTTCGATACATATTTTTATAACTTAAAATTATATCACTAAGCAATAAACAATTTAATTAGTGGAAGACCACTTCTGCATTGCCTAGTTGACCTGCCATGCCAGAATTTTTATTCTAATTTTAATAAAGGTAGGGTTTTTTTCTTTACCATCTCTCCTCTATTAAAAGGCGCTTGATTTTTATATGAAAGTGTCCAGACTGAACTTCCCTTTTGTTGTTGTTTTTTTTTTGTCGTATGCAATAACGTCAATATGTCCAAATGCCCTTCATATCCTATGTTGCCTAAATTTCTTACTTCGTTACCACAGTTTATTACTATTTTTATATTATATCTTGAAAATTATATGTCGTGAAAAGATTCTCTATTTTATCCCTTTATTGTGAAATAGAGTTTTATGTCCATCAAAGTGACTAAAACTCTAGTTAAGTATAAAAAAAAATAAATAGTAGGAAAAAATTAGTAATAAGCGCTTAAAATATCTGCAAAGAAGTCAAATAAATTTACGGTAACTTTAGGCAAGTTCCGATAGTACCTGGATACTATCAAAAGTCATAACGGCCTCCAATTCAGGCTGCGTCTTCCGTTTCATGAGATTTAGCGACACTCAATATCGCACTTTGTCGCCGGACGATTTAAATTCCTTAGGCAATCAGTTTTACCTACTCAAAACTATAACAACAGGATAAATTTTCTCTCAACAGTAGTCTCTCAAAATAAAAGTACAACATGAAGAAACAAATATAAGTTTTATTTCATAAATTGATACCTGTCTTTCTCTTGCAATGTATGCTTCGTGGCAATTTAATATTTTTCAGCAGAAAACTGTTGAAAATAAGTATTTTATTTCTATTTTTCTCTACAGTTCTATTCTCCTGGAATTGCAATTCTTCACCGACAGTTGTCTATTTTTCTCTTTTGCTTGAGTTATGCGAAAAACTACTTGAAGTTAGCTTGAAGGAGTGACTCAGCACTAAGACTTACAAAAGTGGTGGTACGAGAATTAGATGATCACCATAAGTGGTCGATTAATACAAATTGGTCAGTACAATACAAATCAGTCAAACTAAGACATAAAATATGGAATTTTTTTCCTAAAGTAAGAGCAAGTAAGCTTTTACGAATGTCATAAATCCTGATGAAACGGAAGATGCTGCCTCCCTGCCCGAAATTTTGGCCGTTATGGCTATCGTTAGTATCCATAAAGTATCAGATTTAATTCCAAGAAAGAACGCATTAATTACCATATAAATAACACATTTACGCATTTTTTTTTTTTTTAGTATTTTCGAAAAAAGTATTAGCGACAAAGTAGATTTTTAATAAATATTTATATTATAAATTTAGTCTCACTCCATGTCATGTATTTGTTGTTGTTGTTGTTGTGTCCTCGCGAGTGTTGAGGAAGAATGGGTACGCTGCTCTTGAGTGTAACGGGGCCCTTGTAGGTAGGAGTTTGATTTCCGCCCCTTTGAATGGTCTCTTAATTTTTTGAACCAGCTCCCAGATGAGAGACCGTCACCTAGAATTGGCACCCCCAGAGGTATCGTTTCGCTTGGAAGACATTGGAGCCACGACCTATTTAACGTGCACCAGACCCTTATAGCGTACACGGACCGCAGCAACCAGCCGCAAGAGGTTTTCACCCTCCCAAACACTGACCTCAGTCAATGTGTTGTGCGGGAAATGAGCTTCTACCGACTAGTCCACTGCGGGACATGTCATGTATTTGAGTTGTTATATACCCCTAAAGTAGTAAGTCTGAAATTGTTGAAATGAAAATTTTTGTAAGAACAAAGTTTTTGATTTGCTCTTACGTAAATGATGGATTCTAATATCGTGCAAAACATAACTCACGAAACATAAATCGATCACAACTAATTAAGATGCTTTCTTACACTGCTTTCTCGATTACAGAGCGAAAACAAAATGTTAGAACATCATCGACACCTTTTTCAGACAAGAAAAATAAGGTTTGAAACACTTATCCGATTCATCAAGCGTAGTTGAACACGCGTGACATTCTGCTTTGTCCACGTCGTGAATTCTTTCTGTCTTTTATTGTTTCGGTGACCATATGCGAAATAATGATAAGAATTATAGCTCCCTCATTCATCCCCAGCGTCTTTTACTGAAGGCTTCTCCTCCTTTTTCCAATAATAGTATCGGTAAAAGTCTCAAGACTACATCCATCGGACTGTGTCCCCGATGGTCGATTTCTCCCGGTAACAACAGATAGATTAAAATCGCACAGGAAAAGGCTAGTCGGGACATTGATTTTTCGTAAAGGATTTGGACTTCCAAGAACTTGTTTTTATCTCTACGAAAGGAATAGTATTGGCTTTACAATGGATGAAGTGTATCTTGTTTTTATTACGATTCCAAATGAACGAGACCTGATTTCTTAATGTTTCTGTGCTCCGGTACAGCATTTTAAAAATGAAAGAGGAGCTTCTGGATTTCAATAAATTGTGTTGGGTACACTAAACTTAAAGTTTAATATTATTGAATTTAGTGGTCAGTTATATAGGAAGTTCAAACTTTGCTTCAAAAGGTCATCATTATTTAAAATCACTAATTATATACATCGCCGCCAGGTTCGCGACATAAAGGCGCGTGAATTACAAAGTGGTATAGCGTGAATGAAAAGGTGTTTACTGTGCCAGAAACAAGAAACAACAATGTTAGGGAAAACTAGATTAATTTATTCATTGTAGATTTACGATTTAAGAACATATACAGACAATAACCTACGACCAGGAGACTATTAATTAAAAAGAAAATATGCAGGGACCGAACCATCACTGTCCGGATCCCGATGGGCAGCACTTATTCTACGATTTAATTCATTCATCTGGCACTCCTCGGCAGGAAACAGCGTTCAAATTATTCCACGGAGAAAAGCTTACCGGGCCTATTTTACAGACGGCAGATATTGGAAAATCTCTCGCAACTCCTCTGGGAATTCTCAAGGAAAATGTCATCCCTTTTTCAGAGGTTTTTTGTTTTTAATTGAACCAAAGCTTTTTACTGATTTGACGAGAGGTATTGGCCAATTCAGGCTCAATTTACCTCCCTCCTTTTCTTCGGTCTTTTCCCACCATGGTGCTTTCCATTGGTCGTTGGCTGGCGCTTTTATGAGTGGGGCGGTGCGAAGATTCACGCAATCAGAGCGTCTTGCCTGTGGTGCTCTCGTCTTCCCACGGTGTTCTCGCCTGCGCAGCCACCCCGTGCCATAAAATTCATATTGCTTTTATTTCTCCGATAGGCCTTTGTGTAAATAAGCATTTTTCGCTATTGTTAGTCCAGACGGACTGTTGCCGTCGGTTGTAAACATGCCCATCCAATCGGGACCCCCCATATTTCTGTTACGACAATATATATTTTGTTTACATAAACACAAAGCAACATATTTTAATTTTCATCATTATTATTATTACAGAAGCCCCTCGTTGTATCGCGCTTGCCGGACAGAAAAAAAGCGCGATATATCCAAATGCGCGGTATAATCGATGCCGTTAGAAGTAACTCAAAAAGTACAAGTAAATTGAGTGTCAACGTAAAAAAATAAATTTAATCTTACATAATGACAACTTTCTTAATAAAAATAGCTTAATAATAAATCCTACATAATGATAACTTTCTTAATAAAAATAGCTTAATAATAATAAATTAAAAATATATATGTCTCTTTCATTCTATAGGCGTTAGAATCAATAACAAAAAGAAATATCAAGTAAAACGTCAACTGGTTTGAGTAGAATCATTCTGCAAGCATGTAAGTTGGGGAGTGGGAGGAGAATTGGTGCAGCTTTTAACTGCAGCAAATTCAGAGGAAAGGAAAACATTCCTGTTCGATGGCTTTGTTTAATGGGGGAAAAGGGGATTTACTTAGAAATGCAACATTTTAACTTTCGAGAGCTCAAACTTAAAATTTTGGAAGACATGGAAAAAGTGATATTTCCGAATGAGCGATATAACGAGGGGTTACTGTATTTAACTTAAGTTAAAAATAATTTAGTATTTTTTTATGAAGTAACTTTTTTTTCCAGTATAAGTCATAATTTTGTAATTAAAAATCCCACTATATACAGTAGCGCGTAAAAGTTTCGAACCACCTTGAATTTTTCATTCGATTGACAAAACATTTTATTCCTCCACTCGTTCATTCTCCGAAGTATATGTGGGAGTTAGAATATACACAGAAACATCAAATATTACATTGGTTCATAGCATATTCTACGTGTACTACGTAAAATGACTTTCGTGGGGGAGCCAAGAAAATTAAAAGAATTTTATTGGCTTGATAAAAATAGATAATTAATTTCAAAAACGTGAAAGATCATTATAGAAATTTTACCCATTTTATGTGATAGAAGACAATCTTGTGCGTGTTCAATTTCTATCAGATTTTCATTCTCTGCAAGAATAAAATCAGCTATTATTATGCTTCGTCACTCATTTTCCCCCCTCTATTTTCCTTATTCTTAAGACTTTCTAAGCCAAATTTGTGTGCAGACTGCGCCAATCGAACTGAAATCATACAGACATAAATAGTTACATGATCTAGATTCTAGGATTATATCTTTCTCTCAACTGCTGGACAGATAAAGTTGAATTAAAATTTACGCTTTCCAAAAAGAAAGTTTGCAATTATAAGGAATATTTTTTTACTCAAGCGAGAAATCTAATGGCAGTACTGTTTGTGTACTCTTAAAATCCGTTTATATCCAAAAACATGTAATCATATATTTGACCTATCAACACCTTTTCAACGAGTTTCTTATTTATTACCTCCATCTTTCGTTTTGTTGACTTCTGTATTGCATCGACACCAATAGATTCAAGGAGATTAATATCGGACACATTCTGAGATTCAGAGCTGCTTCAACTAAATCATTGAGGATTTGGTCGAGGTAGGCTCATGGGAACACTTTTGTGGAGACTATAGACACGCAATATGTATAGAAACAAGAAGTTCGGTCTAGAACTATACGGCCTACTTTCCCGTACGCACAAACATCTAACTTATAATCTAGCTATATCTGTCTCTGTTTATAAATTAGTATTAGTTCTTTATTATTTCAACTATACCTTTTTCAACAGGTATTACCTATTCATTTACTCATTCATTCATTCATTTTCTCACTCATTCATTTCTTCATGTATTCATTCAGAAATATGTTTAAAAATCCCTCATGGAAAAACAGGCTTATTTAGTTCTGGTAGAACTTCGTCTCTGTACATGTTCTACGTCATAACTTCTTTCCGATAAAGTTTGAAGCAAATTCGTCTGTTAGATCATGGTTTATACAGGATTGAAATTTCCCCGTAGGCGCTATGTTAAATTTTTCGAACTGTTGAAAAGTGACGTAAATTGTTCAAATTAAAAAAAATATTGCAAGCCGAGAGCTTCTTCCAATAAGCCGTTGCTTGTTGTTGCTTATGCCATGGCTGCCTGCGATCATATAGCGGCTGTCCAGACGCGGCACCAGAACAAAGGAATAAGCGTTCAAACGATAGTTACTTTTTTCCTCACTGGTGCGCTGCAAGCATGTACTAGTTTGTATGGAAATACATTACGAAAGCATTGTTTTTGCCGGGTTTGCAGCAGGCATCATGAAGATTTCTTTTTGGTAAATTTTTAGTTCATGCATTACTGATCGGAAGTATGTCTCCCGATGTTTAATTGTGTCTAACCTATATATATTTATTTTCAAGAAATTTTTCATCGTAAATGAAATAAAACGACAGAAAGCAGTAGAGTTCTTTCTAAGCATTAAATTAGTGAATGCATACATTTTATAATTTTAGGGATTTACTAAATTTACGTTTGGTTTACATGCATATATTTTATTTGTTCTTTCACTCCATGTCACCTATTCAATTATTCTGCAAATAGAAATCGTGAGTTTGATGCTTTAGATGATATTTTTAACCAGTGAGGGCTGGCATTTGCATTTTCCTCTTATGTCTCGAACTTTACTGGTTTTATTTATTTATGCATTGGTTTTATTTATTTGTACTTCAGGCTATTAATAAGAAAACAAAAGAGTGATTTACACTCACTTAGATTACTTACATTTTTTAGATCAAATCTTTACGCATTGATAAAGGGGTTCCTTTTAATTCCAAAACATGTGTATGGAGTAATTTTGCAACTGGCGCTAGAAGAACGTTGGTCCGCTCATTAATTTTTTACCACTCAAAAGTAAACTTTGAACTTCATATTATGTCTAGATTATGCTTTTAAATATTTTTTTTTCCTGAGACGTTTAAATTTCTTATGCTTGTATAGAATAATAAAGTTAAAAGTAAAATGAGTGAGAGAGAATCTATATTATAAATCTAGTAATGTACCTTCTTAAAATTAAACTCGCGCCACATAAACAAGGGTTACAATTGAAATACCTAAAAGGAAGGGAGACTTCCAATTAAGATTTGTTGTTGATTCTCCACGCGTTCATGAGTACACCCATTTTGTACACCATAGAGTTTTAAAACATAGAAAAGTAAATAAACTATCAAAGAGACCGTTCTTAAATGATGTCAAGCTCTTTTCCGATATATTTGACCCCCTCCCCCTTTGTCACAAAATGTCACAATTCAACGGACCCCTTTCCCCCCTTTGTCACATGTCACGCTATGTTGTATAAGCCTGATGTCACACTTCTTGTTAACCTCTCCCCTCCCCTTATCACACTTTGTCACAATTTCATGACCCCCCCTCCCCATCGAAGCATGACATCATTTATGAATGACCCCTAAAGCGTATTTCTGATTTCTAATTTAAAAGTGGGGAAACATTAATTTAAGAAAGGATTTAAGGAAAATCAGGTTACAGAAAATCAGAGAATCCGAAAGCTTTTGGTAGATTTCATCGAAGAAATGCCGGTTGCAAAGTCTTGGTATTAAAAATTGAGAATATTCCGTGTAGTCCAGAAAAAAAGAAAAAAGAGGTGAGAGGGGGGAGGCTTACATATAAGAGCATAAGTTATTGTAATGAAATAGTGGTGGGGGAGGGGGCTTTTGAAAAGTGGAGGGACGATCGTGTAAAAAAAAAAAGTTTTCGGACGGTCCTGCCCATCCCCCCACCCCCCGACTGAGAATACTCATTTCTTTTTGTTGTCAAGCGGTATGTCATCTAAATAAAAATGTTTAAAGTATATTTAAAGAAAAATTGCTCTTATCCAGGGGTGTCCAGGAGGGAAGTTCATGGCGTAGACTGCGACATTAAATTTTTTGATGAAATTTTTGACACCCCCTGGACAGGGGGGCATGCTTTCATTGAGTTTTAGCCCTTTTGGGTGGTTGTCGTTTTTGGGGGACTTCGCACCTATTAGTATGCACCATCTTGCTTAGGGGGTTGGCACCCATCTATTATCAGTTACAAGTTTAAAAAATAAACTTGATAACTTTGAACTGCATTTAATGTACGCGTTTTAAATAATTATTTTTAATTTCTCATTTATTGTACTTATTTGTAATATTTGAAAATATTTTCTCTTGATTGTTTATTTTATTGAAGCGTTTTCTTTTGCAAGGCCTAATCTTTGACCTTTTTTACTTAATATTTTAGGATTTTATTCTAAATATTTAATTAGTGTAATTGCTTTAGATGAGATCAGCAAAAATAGTCGCCACTCTTAAATGATATTCCATCTGATGAAGTTAACTGAAGTCAGCTACACTATACAATTCAATACTAATTATTAGTATTATGCTATTAGTCTATTAATAACAAACAGTAAAAAAATGTTGCATTAATCATTTACTTAATGACATCTGATCTTTATTTGTTAAGTCACTTCACAACCTAACTGTTCCACTTTCCTAAAATAATTAAATTTACAATAAATGGAATTGAAATAATTCAATTAACACATATATTAAAAATAACTTTATCATAAATATAATAAAGTAACTAATAACCATTTAAAGACTATTCAATACGGCTTTCAAAAACCTGCTAACCAACTTATTTGAGCTACACAATATGAGAAGATAAATGTATTTCATAAAATTATGCCCAATTACTGTCGTTCAAAATAAAAATAAATCTGAACGCATAATATGATCAGCCAATTGCGAATTGCCAATTCTCCGTGTTCATTATATATAAAAATATACGTAAGTAAGAAAGTTGTATCTTAACGAGCAGCTTCAAAGTCTGCATGTGTTACTACTAAAAAAACGATATTTTTATTATTTCCTCTGTATTAAAAACGTTTTAATGGCAAACACATAACCCTGCAACTTATTTTGATAGTTACTTTTGCCCTCAACACTTAAATGTTTATCTGTCTTGAAATTCAAGCCTTTATACGCGATGATATTGCTATGGTTAGCCCTTTAAATCCCCGATTTTAAGTACATGCTTACAGCGCCAAATGACTGTGAAGTGGCAGAAAATGTAAGTTCTGCTTGCACGCACTTTTTCGCCCGTTTGGACAGCCGCTATAAGATCGCAGGCAGCCATGCTTATGCAACACTTGGATAGCCAAGCTCCCCTTCGCAGAAGCCACTGCGAATTAAGGCTCCTTCCGTTTCTAACGAGCACCAACGGTGGAAGTAGGTCTTTGCTCATCCCAACAAATTTGTTCATAGGAACTTGGATTTCATGTCCGGAGTTTACTTAATTTGCTTCCTTTTTCCCTCATAGGGCCTAAAGTTAAGGTTTTTTGAACTGTTTAAAATTGAACGAAAAATTGTTCAAATCAATAAATAAAATATGGGAATAAGATTAACTAACAGATATCTTTCCAATCCAATCCTTAAAAGTTATTGGGGGGAGGGGGCAGACGACCGACTTACACACATTTTACCCTTCTCAAAAGCCTACTTTCTAGTTTCGATATTTATTTAATTTGTTAACTTATTTTTGGCTTTTTATTTTTTATTTTTAACCATATTGCGACGAACCTTATTACGTACCCTTTTCCTTTTTTCAAAAATTTTGACGGGAAAATAGGCTAAAAAGAAAGTGATAAAGATGAATGCTGCATTCATATTTTTTTTTTTTTTTTTACAGAAATTTATTTTACTGAAAATTACGATGTTCCTCAACAAAACATTCATTTTCCTTATTAATAAAATGTTTTATTAGAGTTATTATAGATATTTATTTTGAAATGTAGATATGTTGTCATTATTTTTATTTTTTAATATTCAATGAATGTATAGTATCCTTAAAAATCAACTTTTAATGCAATACTTTAATTTTTAAAGAAAATCTTTTTTTATTATCATTATTATTTTTTTTCATGATTTCATTTCCTTTCAAAGTATATGCTCATTCAAGGCAGAACTTCATCCAGTTCACTGTTTCACAGTAAGGCTACGATCAAGTTCAGCCTTGACTCATTTTATTAAGACGCATAAAACTTTTAAAAAATATTTAGTAATATTTGTGAACTATTAATAAATAGTAAATTTGTTTAAAAATTTACCTCTTATATTTCCAATATGGCAATAGTAAGATAATTTAGTGAACTAACATATTCAAATAACATAATGGGCTTTCTATCTATTCATATCAAGAGATAAACAAGCTAACTGAGAAACTATGGAAAAATGCACTAAATATTAAAGTTGGAAAATGTAATTCAAATTACTTAGTTAGGAAATACATAATAGTATTGCGATAAATAATGCTCAATAGTTTAAAACAGGTAATACCAGTATGTTACGAAAAATAAAATGCCATGCATCAGAAACTTTTCAGCTCTAATCCTGCAGCAGAAATTTTACTCTTTGATATTTTTCGTTGCTATAGTAACAACGATTCACAATCCAGATATAAGTAAAATGTCTTTATTCACGTTTTTACAAAAGAGTATATCCACATGGCAAAATAATAATGAGCGGAAACTGTCTTCTTTGGTAACAAGAACAAAATGCATCGAAAAGAAATACTTTGTTCGGAATATTTGAAGTGCATGTGTTTGAGTATATCACGGACAACTTTTTTCTTGGAATACGATAATTATTTCCGCTATATATATTTTAAAAAATGAGTTCTGTCAAAACCTAGTGAGCCTAAATTTCCATGTATCGGTATTGATATTTTCAATGTAATGGATTAGATGTCTGTGGTTCTTTATTATTTGAGTTGGATTTTTCCATTGTATATTGAAACCTTCAGTTAATAATATTTAACAGTAAATAAAACACTAAAGGCGGAGCCCAAGCTCAATAATAAACATCAGAAGTTTCCGGTTAACAGGAGGATGCAATAAATGTTTTATTATACCAAAGCCCCTTATACTAGTTACCCTATACATAAATAATATTTTTTGTGAAGTATTTTCACTTCAAATAATTTATGATTTAACTTTAAAGAAGATTACACCTTTCTTTCATACAAAAAAAAAAAAAAAAAAAAAAAAAAAACAATGAATTACTTATAAGCACAGTAAATTTGTTAATAAAAAAAGTTAATTTAAAAACTAACAGGAATGTATATAAATATGTTACTAAAGAACCGCTAAAATGGATGTACCATCATCAATAAATAATTACTACACATTCATTAAGGTATTAATAGTAAACTATTAATAGTTATTCAACACATGGAATGATAGATGCAGTTTTAATGTACACATTTGTGCACCTAAATTAGCCCCAATAGGTAGAGTCTGATGTGCAAAACTTTTCAGAAAGAATTCAATCAAATAGCGAAGTCTTTGACATAAGAACTGATTAAGAAAGATTAAAAGTCGATAGTGAATAGGAAGAATAAATGATCAGAAAGGATAGGAAATCGATGTTAAGGGTAAATGATTTCCAATAGCCCTTTGCCAAGTCAATAATCCATACGATTCTTTTGCTGCTATTACATCATATCAATCATATTAAAGTTCAATTTTTGGTTTAAAGAATTTATTTGAGTAAAGCAAAATTATAAAGTTTTATTTTAGTTTAAATAATGACTTGATTTCTAATCCATTCTGTAAAACTTTTCTCCTTGGCGATAATTGATATTTTTATGCAGTATGTAAATACCTCGGAGTTCTTTTATTTATTTTCGCTTTTAACGCAGAATAGGAGGACATTTTCCTTCTTCAATGCTATAATTCTTTATCAAAATATATCTTTTAATACTAATTTTATTACTGTATTTAAATTGGACATTAAGGTTTTATTTTGTAATCAAGGTTAACACATTATTGAAAGTTCTCAGTTTCAGTTAGACCAAACGTAACCGGACAGTGATGAAAAAAGGTAGAAGGACGTTTTCACAAATTTACATTTTCAGAATTTTCAATTATATGGAAAGTGAAGTATTTGTTGGTTAATTTAAAATGACGCCTGAGGCAAAATTATAAAATTAAACAAGAAGTTCCGTCTAGAATTATACGAGCCTACTTTCCCGTATTCACCAACTTGAAATTTATAATCTAGCTAACTCTCTCTCACTCTCTCTCTCTCTCTTCCTCATTTAACTTTAGTTCTTAATTACTACAAATATGCCTTTTTCAACGGTTAATACATATTCATTCACTCACTCATTCTTTCATTTATTCAGTCATTCGTTCATTTATTCATTCATTTTTCTCATTTATGTATTTATTCACTCATTTATTTATGTTTCACTTCATACATTCATTTATCTATTTTATTATTTATTCACTGATTTATTCACTCATTTACTCGTTTATTCCATCACTCATTCATTTAATCATTCATTCATTCGAAAATATCGTTAAAAATCCCGATCAAAAAATTTCATATGAAAATAGGTTCGTTCCCTTTTGGTTGAACTTCGTATCTGTACATGTTCTACGGCCAAACATCTTTCCGATAAATTTTGTTCCAAGCAAATCGGACTGTTAGATCATGATTTATAAAGGATTGAATTTCCCCGTAGGCGCTAATGTTAATCTCTCTTTTTTTTTTTTTTTGAACTGTTTCAAAATGAATTCCTTTATCCCGGCGCAAATCTCGCCAAGGCAACAAAACACGCAAACGGCTACCAGCGGAGGTATTCCGTTTGGCGTTCGTTGAATCATTATTGGCGACTTTATCGACTGCGCAAGGATAAAGGAAAAAGTACCGTTAATTTTTTTGAACTGTTCAAAAATGAACAAAAATTGTTCAACTCAAAAAATATTTTCCTTCGAGAACATTTTAGTAATCTTGTTCATAAGAACTCGACTCTTATGCCCAGAGTTTACATAATTTGTTTCACTTTTGCCCATAGGAACTAATGTTAAAATTTTTTGAACTGTTCAAAATTGAACGAAATATTGTTCAAATCAAAAAGTAAAATATGGAAATGAAATGTCCTTGCCGAGATCTTTCGAATGCAAAAAGAATTTTTCGAATCGGACTATTCGTTCAAAAATTATTAGGGGGGGGGGGACAGACCGACAGACCGACAGACAGACAGACACACCGACAGACAGACAGACAGACAGACCGACCGACAGACAGACCGACAGACCGACCGACACACTTTTTCCCCATCTCAAAACCCTACTTTCAAATTTTTTATTTTTCAATCTTTATTTAATTACTTCACTTATTTTTGACTTCTCTTCATATTTAACGATATTTTTCGGTACATTAAGCCTTCTTTCATGCTTTAATATATATATTTTTTTTACTTTTACGGGAAAGTAGGCTAAAAAGCGTAGGAAATTAAAATACACAGTGTGTCAAACAATTTTTAAGACTAGTTTTATAAAATGAAATAAAAACTACTAATTAATATTTTTAAAACTATTTTTATTGAAAATACGCTCCTTCGGCTGCAATCCATTTGTTACAGTGGTTTAACAAGGATTCGAATGCCTGATCCAGCTTACCACTGTAGGACTGCCTCCAAGCTTCATGGCAGTTTGTACACAGTGTGTCGACGAATTTATAAGACTCGAGCTGGAACTAAGCTTATAGTGGCGCTCTCTGTGTTATCGAGCATTCGTGAAACTCTTTAACTATCAGCTGATCCACTGTCAAAACCCCGGTTCATATGTTTGCTTTTTTTTTTTTTTTTTACTTTGATGGCATTGACACTATTTAAACAGCTTCAACGTGAGCTTTGAAGGCAGCCCCACCATGTGAGCTGGAACAGGCATTCGAATCGTTGTTAAACCGCTGTATCAAATGTATTGAAGACGAAAGAGCTTATTTTGAATAAAAATACTTTAAAAAAATATAATTACTAGTTTTGTTTTATTTTATAAACCTAGTCTTAAAAGTTCTTCGACACACTGTGTATATATTGTTACGGGTTCATCATTCTTTAAACTAATGACTAACTTCTTATACAAACAGATCACTTTATTTACAGATTATTTACACTGTGTACGGATTTAAGCACACAAAAATGTCTCGCGGAGCTCTAACATCACCATAAAACCAACTATAATCTTGTATTTACTTCAAAAGTACGAATAGAATCAAGCACGCAGCCTATATCACTGTGGCTAGACTGACAAGCACTCGCCAAAGTCTAAACTGTACTCAACCTCTTAACGTCTCGCTATCCTAGGTTTAGCTAGAAATTTCTAGAATATTCATGTCACTTGATACGCTTTATAAGAACCTCTGGCGAGAAGCTTCTTATACAGCATCGCGGATCACGTGGCAGGAATATTCCAGAAATTTTTAGCAAAAACTAGAATTATCTAACGTGATCGGAAAGTCGCCAAACTCTCAGAAACGCATGCTCAAATCGCACGAAACTTTTGTCGTATTTGACGAAATGGCTTCGTGAAAAATGCTCCGAGTACACCTTTGGTCAAATTGCCGAAATTTGTGCAGTAACTTTTTAAAGTCACGTGATCGCGCTAGGAAAGAATCGTTATAAATGACGAAACTTTCTTGACGATTGAAGAATCGTCGTTGAGAGTGCATGCTTGGCGAGAAACAACATCGGTACTCTTAATTCCGTAACAGTATTTTGTCGTCCAAAGGACAAATAATGATGTGTAAACAATTTATCATATATATATATATTATCTCTGTCAAGCTGCAACATTAATGTACTGCAAGTGAAATGTGTGGTTATTTTAACTTGTAAAACATTTCCCCTTAAGTGAAAAATAAAATAAATTTTCAACATAACTTCGGGCAGTTTTAACTTAAAATTACAGTTTTGGCATTTACACAAAGCGACCTATTTTATTTTTCTTCTCTCTCATACTTATAGTTAAACTTGTAAATAATATGCTCTAACATTTATTCAGGCAATATATCTTGAAAACGTCTCGATAATCGATCATTTTCAGCTCAACGACCCGTCTCTTTCAGACAGCAAGGCTGCTGAGTTCTCCAATGATCGTACCTCCTCCCTCCCCCAACGGATCCTCATCTGCACCTTATAACATCACATAACTGAGGCTTTTTTTCTACCCTTTAATCACAAATTCGTGAAATAGTGAAGGATTTTCTTTTTACTTTGCAAAAATTCTTCCTTTATTTAGTTTTTTTACAGATCAATTCTTAATAAAACAAGATGTGTCTCATGAATGCTTTATTAAGAAGTCGATATTGTTTTTATAAATGAGAAGGGATGAGTACCCCAAAATTGATAAAAAATATCAAACCCGTTCCTTTTAAAATACGTCTTTCGATTGTTAAAACTGTTTTAAAGCCTCTTGCGAAATTTTAAATTTATGTGTGCAATACTTTAAACTATATTCCAATTTTTGTAAATGAGTTTAGCTATTTTCATTTTATGTTACGAACCTTTAACGCATTTTTTTCAGCTTCGCATTTTTCATCAATCACACAGTAAAAACAATCACACAGTTCCTAATTGTTTTTTTCGGTTAAAGATATAACTTTAAAACATTTCCACCGAATATATGCAACAAAACCTAGCGTAGATTTGACTCTGGAACTTCTAGTGTGTTTTTATTTAATTGTTGAGTTTGAATTTTTTTGTCCTTTTTTCTGAGTTGGTAACAGAAAAATAAAATAAAATGAAATTCAACTAAGTTTTAGATAGCTAATTCAATGCTATCTTTTATGCCTGGATTTATTTTTAAACTTCTAATGGGCTGCGTTCTTAAACATTGCAGATCTAGTGCGTTCCCAGAGATTTGATACCAGCTCTTTCAGTGGCACCAGAATGAGTATGGTAACATTGCCGCAATTTTTGACGCTCAGTTTTCCCCTAGTTGGTGCCACCGGAGCTCTAATTGATGCAAACTGCACTAGGAATTATGTTTTTCAATAGTTACCCAGAAAAAATCTTTTGAAAATGATTTGTATAAAAAATGTATCTAATTAAAAAAAATTTGCAAGAAGGTTCAACTTTCAAATTTCATCTTTAATGATAGTTGGAATTAAATGAATGTACTACTTTGCATCTGATTACCAGAAGAAAAAAAGTGGAAGGAAGTACTATATCCCCTAAAGGAAAAATTGCCTTCGCTTCTACACATAGAAACTGAATAAAAAATATTGAATAAAGGAATGTAGAAAACTTTAAGGTCCTTGCACACATTACTTCTATCAAATGTGTGACGTTTGTATTATGTAGAATACGACAAATAATTCACTTTGCAGCAAATTTAGGCCCACTTTTCCACTATTAATTTAAATTTTATTCTGCGCCTAAATATGTATAAGCTCAATCTATCCATATTCAAACATCAGTAAGTCCTCAATATTAAAGTATGGAAATTGTGTGTTTGTATATCCATCAGCATCTTCTTAGCGCTTTCCCTTAGAATCGATAACTCGTTTAATAAACTGTGTCAAAAGTGGAACCTATTCATTCACTCTCTTTCTGGTCGGCGAAACGATCAACTGCGCAGCCGCGATCCGTAACTTTTCCGAGTTCCGTCCGTTCTGAATCGATGGCGATTGGCATCTGGCGAGGCCTACATTTGGCAGAACGCTGTGCTTTGCGTCAAAGAGTTGCACTCGTCTGCATTTGGCAAAGGTCACTTGCAGCATAACTTTTTCCTCATTTCTTATTTGGCAAAAAAGTTAAAATGAAAGGAAACCATGCAGGGAGTTTAGCAGACGTGAGCGCGTTGTGTTCCTCTCCCCGTCTAATAAATAAATTAAGTAAACTGTTGTTTACTTAATAATACTTATGAATTTGCAGGAGGTTAAATAAATAAGTAAACAAATATAAGTTAACTAATTGAGGAGGAAAACGTTCAATTGCCCCATCCCCTTTGAATGGATTCGCGCTAACCTAATCAGCACTAGTTCCCATCAGGGTTCATGTGTGCACCAAATTTCGTCGATTCTTTGCATTACTTCTTTCCAAAAATTGTCAACATGGGCTTAGGCACATCTCAAAACCAGTAAATGCGTCGGAATTCGAAAGTTTTCACGAATCCAATACTTTTTTCTTTTTATTAGATAGAAGAAATTAATAAAAAACAAAAATGTTTTTTAACTTTATTACTCCAAGTTACCGAATATACTTTAACCCTTAACTGCTTTCGTAGGTCTTCCATACCCGGAGTAATGTCCTTATTAGTATCTTCCTAGATTTATACGTACAAGACTGATTCAGCTGCCACAATTATTTCATGATTTATTTATGCACGCATTTTCATGGGTCAGACGTGGTGTCTTAGAGATTTCACAGCATTTGCATTACCATTCATGCTGAACGAAGTCCTCTAAAATGGGCTCGGAAACTTCGGCAAAGAGCCTAAAAGAAGAATAAACTATAATAAGAAAAACGACCAGTGTCCGAAATTGCACTCGGACGCTGGTCGGGGAGTGAAATTTAGGATAATATTTTTGAAAATAAACAAGAAATGGATTTGGGCCTTATAGCAGGAAAAAATTAGACATTTCAACCGCGTCTTTAAAATAAAATAATTCTACGAATACATTATTTTACTTTTTGTAGCACTTTAGTAAGCGAGATCTGAGCTGCCCCTTCACACTATTTATGAGACACGTGAAATTTTATTTTTATTACTGTTTACTTGCACAAAGTTAAATTATTATTATCAGTTAGGGATTAATCAAAGTCCCATTAGTCTATTGGTTAACACCACTGCATTTCATCCAGGAAGCGTGAACGCTACTTTTGGCATGGGAGAACTTAGCCATATATTTTGAGAAATGCAACAGCTCATGCTAATTCTAAGACCTCACGCTAAAATATAGGCTGTATGGAGAAAAATGCAATTTTATCAAAAATGTTTTAGAAAAAAAAAACGCGTTTCTACCAAACTACGATCCCTAAGTACTTCGTAAGTACTGAGGAAATTGTCCTAATTTAGAGCCTTATTGCTCTTGATATTAATTTAGAAATATTGAAAAAAGTGCTATATTTATGATTAAGAGCATCAATTAATTTTCAATTCCTTTTTAAATAGGCTTGCATTAATTTTTAATTCTTTGCATTCATCAATTTATGAAAACGGTCTCTTGTAAATTTGGAGCTTTTAACGGCGTTTCAAAGTTTGCTGAAAAGTTTTTGTTCAAACTAG
The DNA here is from genome assembly GCA_038502835.1 of Octonoba sinensis. Taxonomy (NCBI): domain Eukaryota; kingdom Metazoa; phylum Arthropoda; class Arachnida; order Araneae; family Uloboridae; genus Octonoba; species Octonoba sinensis. The sequence goes on along the minus strand of CM076600.1, from coordinate 65,009,185 downwards.
ATTTATTGTCAGGAATTTATCTTCTGTGAACTCATTTAACTAAGCATGCGGTAGTGTGACAGCTGGAAAATTAATATTCAGTTTTAGCTCTAAGTTATTTCCAAACGTCATCAACAGAATTGTTTAAAAGCGTAGTTTCGAATAGGTTGCTACGAATGCATGCTTTTAACTTGTTCCGCCATATTGTCAACTATCCAAACAATATTTCATCATCAATTTAATTAGAATGTTTATCACTGATGCGATTGGCTAAGCAAATAATTAGCTTTTAAACAAGCGGAATCCATTTGTGGATATCAAAAACTTTGATTATATTAATGCATGAGAATGAATATTTGAACAGATAAAATTAATGATAGTTATATCAATACGAAGGAGTGAAAAGCATATTGAATTATGGCTATGTTTGGTAACTGCAAAGCACAACTCATTGTATTAGTTCAAAACTATGTTCATAAGAATTTTAAGCATAATCAAAGAGTTATAAATAGTTAAGCCATTCCAAGCGCAATTCATTTCAGATATAAGTTTCAATGAAGCATGTCTTGTGGTTATACAGAAGCCAATTACCAGTGAATATTTGTTTTTCTTTCTAATGGGGTTGCAGTAGTGGTCCTCAACCATTGCAGACCTAGTGCTTCCACAGAGATTGGTATTAACTCTTTCAGCGGCACCACACTGATTGTAGTACCATTGCTGCAATTTTTTGACGCTCAGTTTCCCCCTAGATGGCGGCACCTGAGCTCTCGTTGATGCAAACGGCACTAGGAATTTAATTTAGCCGAGAGTATCCATACCGAACGGATACTCAAGGGATCTTTAACATGCCGCATAATCATACGACATGTGCGCAGACGATTTTCTGCATCTTGAAAATACACCGACTTGGGTCAGGTTTGAACCTGCGATCTTAGGCGTACGAGGCCTGCGCCTTACCCTTACGCCACCATATCGACTTACCAGTGAATACGAATAAAATTAATAGAAATATTTTTTTTTATCTGTCAAGACAGTACTTTTTGTATTCGAAAAGCACTTTTCACATGCAGTTGTTTTCTACATTCATTGTCTATGAGAAATAAAAAAAATCCTTTTTTTTTCCAGAACTAATGTAATGGAAAATCAACTTAATTAAACTTACAAATAAGCATTTCAATTTCTGACTTGCCAATCGGGGTTACACGAAACTTTTATCTGTGTATAAAATCGTGAGCGTAAGAAAAGAAATAATGCGAGTAAAATTCCTTTACTTTGATAATTTTTCTTCTTGATTAGATAACTTTTATCCAAAAGTTTATGCATTGTTAAAGAGAGTACATACCACCCCAAAACACGCGTTATAAATTGAACCTTTTTTATTGTGAGTTTAATTATTTTGTTTTTCTATTTTATTAAATTGCGTTTGTTAAACATTAGTGAGTAGGAATTTCCTTCCTTCAAAATGCTCGTGTGTGTTGTTAATTAGGAATTTGAAGGTGTTTTGTTTTAAATTTTTCTGATAATCATCATTTACTTTATAAAGATGATTATTTTCATCCTAAGGAATCACCATTCATCCGTTGTTCTCAAATTTCGTGCTAAATCGCAGGCAAAGTTTTTGAATACATGAAAAAAACAATGATTTATGTTAATCAAATCAAAATTTACTTTAAAAAAAAAACATCGTGTATAATTCAGAACCAACAAATAAGGAAATTTCACAATGTGAGCGAGAAAAGTTCAAGTTTGTTGGAAGCGGACAAATTTTTGGTTGAGGGGGAGGATAAGTGATTTGCATTGGGTTGAAGGTGGAACGAATTATATGGTACTCAGCGTCAACATTGCTTAACTACTGCAGACAGCAATCTAGCGTCATATGAATGACGCTTGATTGCTGAGATTTGCTGTTGTTTTACTCTTTCATACATATTAGGTGTGGAGATGGATGGCTGACATTAACATATTTGTTTTGGAAATGCCCAATTTAGAATATAAAAAGCAAATATCTTGACAATGGAACTATAACCTTTTTGCAAATGAGAATTGAATAATACTCTGGTGATCAACTTGATTCAACTTGATAAAGTGGATTATTTTGAAGAACACGTTCTCTGAATAGCCCCAAGTCAAAATCAGTTAGATTTGAAAAACCGAGTTTTTATTTTTTAAGTAACCCTTTTCATAAAAATGATCCGGTTATGATTTCATTTTTGAGACCACTAAATAAAGTAAAAGTTTCCTCACTTGAGGTTTAAACCTGGACTGTTCTCACTCTAATCTGATCGTCAAACCACTATGCCGGGAAGACATCGCACTGTCAGAGAGACAGTTAAATTATATAGTTTCCAAACGTACCACCTGCATGTGCTAAAGTACTCCTGTGCCAAATTTCTTCGTAGCCCAATGCAGATGAGCGTTAATTATCCACTCGTCTATTCTGTTTTTTTTATTATTTATTTGTTTTACTGCGTCCGCTCCAAATCCGACGAATTATTCATCTTGTAGCCCTGCTCGGAAGAGACGAGCAGACTACTCACGTTCTTGAATCGTTCTGACGTCTTACGATATAAATAGTTTCTTAATTTTGATAGAAATACTATAGTTCTGAAGAAGTAATTGTTTAAAAAAGGCCTGTATTAATTATGAACGCAAAGTTGCTCTATACATTTTTAATTTATAGCAGTTAATACCTTAACTTTTCTGTAACTATAATTTCTAAGTAAGCATCGGTACTTAAAACTGAGAACGTCGCTTGATTATTTTTAAGTCAAAATTACTTTAAAAAATAAGAAGGTATATTTCTCATTTTTAAAAGTGTAATAGCATTCCAGCTTTCATTCGGGGTGGTATGGATTTTCTCTGACACTAAAGCACTATTTTTACTGTTATTATTATTTTTATTCGTTTTAATTTAATTGATCTCTTCAAATTGTTGAAATAAAATATGTTAAATGTATTGTTTAAAAATGCATTTTCTCAAAACATTTTCAAAAAGTTTATTGTGATTAAATGAAATCTCTTTTTCCGATGGAGATCTTTTATCGAGTTGACAAAGTCAACCACCGTCAACCAATATCCACACCCACGTACACTGTTCCTACGATATACATGTTGGCTTCATGCTTATGCTTTACAACATAAAGCAAACTTGATGTCGAGTTTTTATTGTCAAGATCTATTAGATAAAGATGGTATCAGTATAACTAGTTGGCCAGCTTCTTGCACATGATTTGGTTGCAGTTAGACACAAGTGAACGCTTAGAGGAGGCATCTTAAACACAAGCTCGTTAGGAGGTATGAGACATCATCTACGAAATTTTCTGAATATGAAGAGACGCTCCAAAGACCAATTATAGTTACCCAAGGTCATGCCGTTTATTATAAAAGGCGGGTACTTGTTTCTTTCTCCCTTTAAAGAACTATCTACTAGGGCTCGACCAATGGCATTTTTAGGCCGATGGGCCGATGCCGATTGTTGACCGATTGTTCCGAGATCGGCCGATGGCCGATTGCCGATTATTCTCCTCTTCCATCGGCCGATGGCCGATGGAAGAAAAAGTCGCTTTAAACCATTAAAACGTGTAGAAGGCTTGTCAAAATTTTTATAATTTTTCATGTTTATATATTTTTATGTTTATAAAAATTTATTTTTATGTTTATAATTTTTATAACATAAAAATATTATGTTTATAATTTTTATAACATAATTTATTTTTATGTTTATAAAAACGAAAATGCATTATTGAAGCACCGTAAAATTGTTTAGGGGAAGTTTACATAATAATTAAAATAAAAAGAATCACTCGCGATTCTAGTAAAGTAATTAAACTATTTGGATATCAAAAAAAAAATTAAAAACGCTATATGAGAGGACTTCTTTTTTCTTATCTTTGCAAAAAAAAAAAAAACTCAATAACTAGTGTATCGGATTGGGTCTAATTCCCTTTCATTTAACATTTTCCCTTTATAACACCTGCACTGCAAATGCCAAGTGCATCTGCCTTTCTTTTCCTATTTTTTTCATGGAGAGGAATGCAGATGTTATAATAAAGACTAACAAATAATGTGGGTTTGTATCTTTAACGAAATTGTCAACCCCCTACTCTCAGATTTTTGTCATAATTCTTGCCCCCCCCCACCGTTCGTTTTTAAAAGAAAAGCGGGAACGACTATGTGTTTATTTTTCATTACGAAAGTTTTTAACTAAAAATAGCTCTTTTTCTAAAATAAAAAGAAAATGTTAAAATATTTCGCTCGCAGTAACGTCCATTCTATGTTGTAAACTAACAATAAGAGAACAAGAAATATTCTAAACTGAAAGAAGATGCAACATATTGTTGTACAGTAGCAGAAAAACTGTCAACTGTCTAACACGTGGCATGAAAGAAGCCAAAAAAAAAAAAAATGTGCTAAAAAAAAACGAAGTATAAACGGGGAAAAATTAAAATAATTATCGTATAAAAAAAGTTAAGATGTATTTTGAAGAAAAAAAAATAATTGATCAATCTTTGAAAATAAACAAATTTTAGCATTTTTATTAAGATATTAAATCCTCTCGCGTGAACTCAATTTTTAAAAATTGCAAGTCGAAACTTGGACACATATAATTTCGATCAATAAACATTTATACTGGGAAATGTTTTCTTATTTTTGACCAATCTTTTGTTGTAAACTAAAAATGAAATAATGAGAATAACCGCAAACTAACAGCAGATGCAACGAGATTGCTGCACAATTGCAGTAAAACTGTAACACGTGGGATCGAAGAAGCAAAAAAAAAAAAAAAAAAAAAAGCTAAAAATAAAAAGTTTGCATTGGTAAGAATTAAAATTATTATCGTACTTTGATTGAGTTGACTTTGTATTGTTTACAGTTTTCGAATAATAAGAAACATGACAAACTAAAAGCAGATAATATAATATTATTGCACAATGACATCTAATGCACTAAGTCATTATTAAACGAAAAACGGACAAAAATGAGGCAACTAACCTAGTTCGAAAAACAAATAGCACTCATAAGACGCCTCTATTACTTTTACTTTAACATATCCTATTTCGCGAGCATCCTGCTCAAAGAGAAATAATTTTAATAATGACGGTTTTCGGGCAGCGGTCGCTTAAACTATTTTTCCGAATTTTTTATCAAATACTTTGTAGAATGATATTAATTTTGTGCTTTTTTTAACTGATGTACTGACGCTGCCTGTTATTGTATGGAAATAGAAATCTAGCTATGGAGAAAAAAGGAAGTTAAAGACAGAATGTTTTCTGGAAAGTTGTAAATGCAAAAAACATCGGCCTTGCATCGGCTTTTAGATGTTTTTCAAGGCCGATGGGCCGATGTTTTTCTAAAGTTAACATCGGCTGCCGATGCCGATGGCCGATGGCAACTTTGTTGAACCATCGGCGCCGATGCATCGGCGAGGCCGATGCATCGGTTGAGCCTTACTATCTACCTCTATCATAATTATTTGTACTTGCCCTACTCTTTCGGAAAAAGTTATTTTGTTTAATTCTGTGCTTTACATACAGTTTATATCAATGTATGAAAAAATGTACTTATTTGTTGTTCTTTAACTACAAAAATGCTCGGGAAAACGCAAGCAGCTTAAAATATACTGAACTAAAATAATGATTAGAGAAAAAAATTATTTGTAAATTTCTACATATTTTTTAGTGTTTCAGAAAATAAATATTTTCTCTTTTTTTTCAAGCATTTGTTGCTTGCAATACAGAGCAATTAACGAATTGGATGGACAATACATTTTTTATGCAATGCTTATACGGTACAGAAGATGTGAATAATTTCACGAATTTCAATCAATTGTTACCTTTCAGTTTCTGCTTTACAATCCCATCATAAAGATAATTCAAAAAAATTAAAAAAAAAAAAAAAAAAAGCTGTTTTAAACGCCCTGCAAAACAAATAGTTGAAACAATTATTCTTGGAGTTACCACGTAGAAGATAGATGGTAAGCGAGACGTAATTGAAATAAATATCGTAAATAACAGCAAATATTGTTCGGTATAAATAATAATACATCCAAACACATAAACAAACGCTGGTGTTTAAAGAAATCAATTTGGTAAAATTAAAATTAATGGCTAAAGTGTGGCGCTCGAGACAAAAAAATCTGAATGATATTTTAAAATATCTCTTTTAAAGGCAATTTGTATTTCTTTTTTTTAAGTTTCCAGAAAAATATTTCTATTACGTCTCGTTTTTACATTTTTTAAATTAATATTCACCAAAATCCAAGTACATTTATTCACAAATTCCTTGGAGATACTTCGCCGCAGAACCAGAGACCGCTGTTCTTTGTCCATTGGCGCATCTCTTGGCGAAGATTTCATTGCCATAGCAACCTATACAAAGAGATGCGGAGGATGAACACATCCTCCGCACAAATCGGAATTCGTTCTCGTATGAGGGTGTCGGGAAAATTGCGCGCTCTTTCTCGGTCACGGACTTCCGGGACAGTGTGAACATCTTATTGCCGGAAATTAGCTCATATGTAGACTCGTTCCATTATGGCATTGATTTTTGTTTTCGGTTGTTGGAATTCCGTTTTCTGCCGTGTCTCAGAATGATTTAATTTTGAAATCGTTAAAACTTTTGACTTTATCGTTAATCTCAAAAACTTGAAGACAAGTTCTTGAACACTGTATCTGCAACAACTCTCGCCGATGGAGTTACGGTTCGCTATTCAGGAAAGACTAACAAGTTAAAAGGTAAATTTTCTTCAATCTTAAAAGCATGTAATTTTATGAAAGAAGTTATTAGACAAAAATATTTTTGGTCCCTTAAGGTGCTATATAATAATTAAAAGCTGACACTGATATCAGTAAGAAAAATATAATAAAACTAAGTTCTCTTCACATTTTTCAATTTTCCTACTATTAGTTCCTATTTTCCGTATATCTTGTTCACATTTTCAACAGTTAATGAAATACTTGTTATTCATCCACTCAAGTTCAAATACATTTTCTTAAACTTGTAGGGGATGACACTTGATGCCAATACAATTTTTCAAATATTAATTCCTTAATTTAATTTCGGCTATTAATTTTAGTTTTATATGGATTCCATTAAAAATGTTGAAGCCATTGGTCACTATTTTAGAAGCACAAGAAATTTGATTGTTTAGAAGAACACATTCATTTCCATTCTCCTTATGCCAAAATGGAAAAAAAAATAATTTTACATGTATTGTATTAGAAATGTTGAAGCCATAGTTCTCTATTTTTAAAGCATTAGCACTGGAAATTTGATTTTTTCGAATTCGTTGATTCCCATTCTGCTTATGCTAACACGGAAAACTGATTCTTTGGCAATAATTTTGGAGTGTTCCGTACATATATATTAACTAGCTTAAAGTAAGGTAAAAGCGACTTTTGTGATCCTCTCTTTTAGCTGACACGTTTTTGAAATTGTAGTGTGCAGATTTGAATGTTTTCTGTTGTTGTTTTCTTTGAATGTATGTGTTAAGAAGTGTTCTTTGAATCTATGTGTTTAGCAAATAACTAAAATAACATTTTTCTTGGTTGACCCAAGTAGGAATTGACTATTTTTTTTTTGCTTATATTACTTGTTATAATTATGATTGCAATTTTTGGTGACATAAACATTTATTCATAACTGTTTTAAAGAAAGAACTCTTTGATAAATCATCAAATTGCGCATTACAGAAAAATAATTTTAAGAGTGTTACAAAATAAATTATTCTTAAAGCAACTGATTTTACAGTACAAGTTCTTATCTTTTACGAAAGATAAAAAATTTTCCTGTTGTAAAAATAAAGGAGTAAACTTGGAACTTCGTTTTTGAATTTCAGTATTTATCGTTAATAAGTTGTCTTTTAATATTTTTTTAAGTAAAATATAGATTATATTATGTATAAGAAGTATCAAAATAATTATCAATTTAAAGTGGATTTTATTAAAAGAAATTTCTGCATTCCATAATTAATTTATATATAAATATGCAAAGACAAAGCAGTTAAGAACCATTTTCTCCTCTGTTTTTCAACCGGTTTTCTTACTTTTTTTTGTTTAGTAGCTATTGACGAGTTTTAGTGATTTCAATTAAAATTTTTTGGATACAATTTATTATTAGTTAAGTATTTTCCATATTCTTTTATCAGGCAAGCGTCAGTTGTAAATGTAATGAGATATTGTTATAGATAGCAGATGGCAACATCTCTTCGCAATAAAATAAAACTCATCGTTAGAAATAGTTTGTTGCCATTAAGCAATAATATTAAAAGCATTTATAATCAATGTTGAAATAAAGGCTCCTCTGAAACAATGAAATGAGAATAGTATATGGAAGCAAACATTTGTTTTATTCAACTGGCAGTACTAAATCGGCAGAACTAGAAGCGGCTACATTTATGGGCGCAATTGGTCCTGCGGCGACAATGATTTACAATACGTTTGCTTTAAGAGAAGATGATCAAAATAAACTCGACGCTATAATTGCCAATTTGATGAATACTACTTATATAATTATATAAATAGCATAATGCCTAAAATTTCCTTATTCATTTACCTTCCCAAATGGTGCTTTTATTTCTTTTTATCTCCTCAATATATTGATTAAAGTACCATTTTAATTGACGTTTTAGGTAACGTTGTTCATATTTTAATGGAGATTTTTAGCGACTGTTAACCCAGCTGTAAGAAGGTTTTTAGGAGCTGTTGTACGTATCCTGATGGGGATCTTGAGATGCACAATTGACATTGCTTAAGAACTGTTGCCAGTTGACTTATCGGCTTTCTGTAATAAAAACATATAATCAGGATTTTTCAGAATTTTTACTGTTCTAATGCAGATTTTTAAGCACAGTTGTACAAAGTTTAATGGTAATTATTTACAAAATTTGCCCTTATTTACTCACTACTGAATGTTGAATATGCACCACATGATTTCATTTCGTTTCTCCGCCAGGAAATGACACAATGTTTGAGATAGTTCGTGGAACGTCGAACGCGTCAGGTAGTCTAAAATATACGTAACCCGCTTCTGCAATGTAAAATTTGTTTCAATGTAAGACATTTTTCTATTTTCGATATTCGGAAAAATATTAATAGTTAAAATTTTACGTAATGCCAGATAGTGGTTTCCAACCCAGCGTTGACCCGCAATTTCCTGTTCTCAACGTACGTACCCTTTTTTCACACGTGTTAGCTGATAGTGTTACCTCGAATGTGAGGGAACGTCTCTCTTTTTTTTCTTAATGTGTCTCAAAAAAGAGATCGTACTAAATTATTTGTGAGGAAAGGTTTACTTCGAAAGTAAAAACTGCCATTTTAAAATCTGCGTAATTTTGACTCGGAGGTACTACAAGAACACGATAACCCGATGTGCTTGAAAATAAGCCATTTTTCCCAATAATAGGAATTTGGTTTAACAGTGCTTCTGTTAAGTTTCAAATGTTGCAGTGTTCAATACAACAATACGTTAAGCACTCGTTTAATTGTTACTACTACTGGTGGAAAACTAGGTAATTTTAGCAAAGCTTAGTTCTTTAAGTATCAAACATTTGTAATCATGCTGTTAATTGAATAGTTTATCTTTTGTGCACGCAATTATCTAATGGCATTTAAATTGTTTGAGAACTGGACATTTTTAGCAATTTTGACTCACCCAAACACATAATACACTTGTTAATGCTGTTAACGAACAAAAAGTGCTTTATTCCTTACAAAAAATGCTTGATTATGAAACTTTTAATCTGACAAACATATTCAACGTTTTGTTTTGTTATTACGGTTTGTTGTATTCATCAAAAAGTGCCTTACATTGACTGTCGTTTTAAACCTATTAATTTCTAAAACTTATTATTCATTATGTGAATTAACCAATTTTGGTAGCTAACTAAAGTGGTGAGTTGATTAAAAATTAAATACATGCAAACGTTTCTGCTTTCCATACCATACTAAATCTGCTTTATTATTATAATCAAATTTGAAATAGTGGTTTAACTGTGACATCCTTTTTAAAACAATTGCTTTCACTAAAGAGTTGAATTGTATATGATTAATCTATGTAAGCCAGGCATGTAAAAACACACCGTTTGTGTGTATATGTGTTTTTCAGGCTGTTGTTGTAAATATGAAAATCACTAAGAAAATTTTGCTGTGCTCACATTTTTTTATCTCTAGTTCAGAAATGTTTATTTTTTATTTGTAATGGGCTGCTGTTGGTTTTTGCGAATTGCGGACCCAGTGCGTTCCCGAGAGAATGGTACCATCTCTTTCAGCGGCATCACAATGAGTGTGGTACCATCGCCGCATGAGAATTTTGATGTCCGTTTTCCCCACCTGAAATGGCGAGCCCCCCGACTTTGTTGATGCGAAAAATGTACTAAGAATTTACTTTAATCGAGGGCATCCAAGCCAAATGTCAACTCAAGGGATCTTTTACACGCCGCACAATCATACGACATGGGCGTAGACGATTTTCTGCATCTTGAAAATCCACCGACACTGCCAAGCTCGATCCTCTGAAATGGGGCGTACGAGCCCAGCGCCTTACCACGAAGCCCCTATGCCGGCCTCTACTTTAAAAATAGTGAAAGAATTTTAGCCTAAGAAATAAAATTTTGAATTATTATGCAAAAGCATGTCTTGAAATCCTTGCCAAATTTCGTCTGTCTCGGAAAATTTTTACGTAAGAATCCAAAATATTTATTTCATAGACTAAAATTCGTCTCCCCTTTTTCAAGTAAGCATACGGATGTGGAAGCACGATAAAATTTACTTAGTTAATTTCTGTATTTAGTGCCTGAAACAAAACAAAAAACTATGAAAAACACGACTGAAAAATGTACACAGTGTGTCAAAGAATTTTTAAGACTAGGGTTATAAAATGAAATATAAAAAAGTAATTGTATTTTTTTAAAGTATTTTTATTCAAAATATGCTCCTTCGGCTAGAATATATTTCTTATAGCGGTTTAACAACGATTCGAATACCTGTTCCGCCTCGCATTGTGAGACTGCCTCCAAAACTCGCGTCAAAGCTTTTGTATAATGTCATTAAAGTAGCAAAAAATTAACAAGTGAACTGTGATTTTGGCAGTTTATCAGCTAATAGTTAAGGTCACGAATGCTTGATAACACAGATAGCGTCACTGTAAGCTTAGTTCCAGCTGTAGTCTGAGAAATTCTTTGATTCACTGTGTACAAACCGCTTCGGCGCGAGCTTTGCAGACAGTATCACAATGTGAGCTTGAACAGGAATTCGAACCGTTGTTATACCGCTGTAAAATGTATTGTACACGAAAACGACTATTTTCAATAAAATACTTTTAAAAATATAATTACTAGCATTTATTTTATTTTATTAAAATAGTCTTAAAAATTCTTTGACGTACTTTGTAATCAGACATGAAAATGGGATACAAAATTTTAGAGGTGGCGAAAAGCAACAAAAAGTGAGTTGCACAAAAAGCGTTCGAACTTAATAAAGGGATAAGGACATAGGTCCAGATTAAGGTTCAAAAATTTCTAGTTCGAAGATCAAGTGCATTAAATTGGGTATAATTTTGCTTATTTTAAAGCGATTTATTCATTTAGAAATTGCAGAAGATTTTTTAAATCGTAAAAAAATGAATGAATAAATAAATAAGTAAAATAACAACAATTATAAAAGGTGAAAGTAATTTTAAAATATGACTCCTAAAATATTAAAAATTGTTACGCGAAAGAAAGTACTTGATAAAAGTTTAACAACTTATTAATTGAGTATGAAATTAAATTTACGAAAGTGTCAATTGATAAAAATCAGATTAAGATTTCGGTCGATGATATAAAAATCCAGGAAGTGTGATTTTTTTTCCTACCTTTGACAGTTTGAGAAAAGAGAAAGAAGGTTTATAATTTGAGGGCTAAAAGTTCCTACGTCAAAAAGGAGAAAAAAAACTCCTATAATTTTATAAAGGATTTTTTTTTTCATATTTTTAGTGTTGATACATTATTTTATGAAGTATGCTTGTTTTGTGCTTTTCTCGCAGTGAAATTTATTTCATATTAGGTACATGAAGTTTAAACAACGTTGATTGTAAAATATTTTCTTTAAAAATATTTTGATTAAAATAAATCAAGATCACTTATTTCTTCATAGGAAGCACTTCTTCCTCCCTCACTTTACAAAGGATTAAATAAAGAAATAAAGGCAAAAAAGGAGGGGGCCTGGCTTAGTTCGCTTTTAAACCTTTTATTTTTCGAATTTTTAAACTGCTTTGCGAAGTTTCGTGTTCATTAGTTAAAATTTAATACCATCTTTTCTAAGACTTTATACAATAATAATTTTTAATAAACAGCTGCACTATAACTGCAGCGTGAGCAAGTAACAAGAGATTTAAAGTTTCTTCATTGTTTTTGAAAGCGAGAGAGTTCGAGATTTATACATACAAGCATGTTTTTAAACATTGTCTATTTCGCAAGCATTTTTTTTTTGGAACCAATAATGGTTATATTTATTCATTAATCTCTTTTTTTGTTTGTTTTTATTTTCTCAAATGACTAATGAATAGGCTTATTATACATGTCGGGGTGGTCAAAAAGAACAGGGCTTTGAGAATTTTATGTTAAGCAGAGAGTATGTTTTCAAGATTTGGACCTATATGCTATCGATTGCTTTTATAAGCATTTTTCATAGTTTTGAATACATAAGCCGAATAATAGCTGCCTGTTTCAGCATTCGGCATTCATTCATATTCAGAAAGTCATTTCTGAAAATTTATGTGCAGTGATAAGTACAACTGAGTTATTAAGACATGACTGTTCTGAGTGTACTATATCAATACAGTACTAAAGAATATAATTTGAAGTAATTTCAATTGATTTTTGCGATACTGGTAAAACCTATGTGAGCCTGAAAACAAGGAAATTTAGTAGTTACGAGTTAATGGCGAATATGTCCTGGGTTGGACTCAAAAATAATGATGAATGCCTATTAATATTTCAAACTAATTCATTAGTTATATAACCTGAACTATTTTTATTATTTTTTATTTAAACCAGTACGTAGACGGAGAAGAAATTTAAAAGTGTATAATAGTTTTATATTTCAAAAGCATTTCACTACTCAAAAACATTGAGGTGCTTTTAGTTTGAAGAATTCTGCATAGTGAAAGCGATGTATTTTGGGGTTTATGTCCAGACAAAAGAGCTATCAAAGTATTCAAAATAAACCTAGTTTGAAATTTTATCACATGAAAATAGTCTCATTTTAATTTTAAAGGATATTAAATGCGAAAATTTATTTTTACGTACGTTATGACTATGAGTGCACTAAATATTAGAAGTCGTTTTTCCGCAAACTTATCAACTAACAATTCTAAATTATCAGGAGTGCAAAGTTTTGATCTACGAACATTGGAAGATTTACTCACAATGTATGCAAAATAGAAGTTTTTACTTGGGTCATTCTCCATTAGATTATCGTCAAGAGTCCTTCTAAAAATTCCAGAATGAATAAGGTCAACAGTGTCTAAATGACAAAAATATCTTGAAATCTCCACTGAAAAAAAAAATATACGTAAAGGTTAAAAAAAAAAACTGTTGTAGGAAGAGAACCAGTTCATTATATGTTGAATATATAGACTTTTATTTAACATTAGAAAAGTAACATTTCGTTAGAAGGATAAATTAGCTGTAGAGCGACTTTGCTGTAGAAAGACTTGACTGCATTTCGAATTTTTGGAAAATCGCTTTTAGTTGCCTTAGGACCTGACCCAAGGTACTACAAAAATTTCGCTTTTCCAAACTTTTTCCTCTCGCCAGGAGGCGACCGACACACGGACGCACAGACTCTCTGTTTTATTTATGTAGCTTGCGTTATAATTTCAATACGTCCAGCTGCCTTGAGTAATCAAATGAGTGATTATACATTACTCAACATATTTCAATTGATTTTATGTTAAGCGTTTTTATTTAATAACGTTTAACCCAAGCTATGCTATTGACGTTTCAAACTTGAGTAAGGTTTGGTCTATAATTTTTACAGAACCAATTACTTCATAGTTCGATTACTGCACGCAACTTTAAAAATTTTTAATGTTAAAAAATAACAATTTTCTTTCTTTATATTAATCTAAAAGATGAGGTTTTGTGATCCAAAGCGTAAAACTACATTTTTGCTTGCAAAAATAACACAGATGTCAATAACCTTCGGGTACCAGAAAACGCACTTCCGAATTTCCTTTGAGGAAAACTATTTTATTTTTGAACGTTTTGAAATTCCTTTGTGATTGCTTTTGAAATTACAACTGCAATCGTATTAAACATCCGATTCTTTTCACTGGAAAAAGATAATAGAAAATTTAAATGACAGTGACCCATCGTTCCAGCTATTATTATTGAAAATGTTTTTCTCCAGTTCATATTTTAATGCCATTCTCCTACTCTTTTTTAAAATTTATGTTATATGTATGTATATCGATATAGAGATGAACATCAGACTGTAGGATTAAGTAAAAGGTCACTAACTATTTTCAAGCTGATTTAACTTCACTACTTTCCAGTTTGTATTTATCTTTGTTTCTAAAAATTAGCACTTCCAAACGTAACTGTGAGTTACCGTTAAAAGGAAATACGGTTCAATAATTCAACAAATTCTTCATGAAGACAAGATTCATATTATAGTAGAAGGGAAATTATTGGAGATAATGTTAACACTGTTTGCGTTTGTAATTCATAAATTATTAACGTCTGAGAGTTCGCTTCTCTCTAATTAAATAAATATCTTCCATCGTACAGAAACAACATTGTCTAAGGTTTATTTCGAAAAATATTAAGAAAGTTTGGCGTTCCCGTAAAAGTCAAAAAGATCAGGAATGAAAGAAGGCTTAAGGTATTGTAAAAAATTCTGTAAAAATATAAAAATTCAAGAATAAGGGAAGTAATTAAATAAGGACTGAAAGATAAAAAATCTTAAAGTAGGGTTTTGAGATAGGGAAAATGTGTGTCGGTCGGTCTGCCTGTCTTCTTCTCCCCCACCCCCAAAAACTTTTGAGAAAATTGTCCTATTTGAAAGTTTTTTTTTTTTTTTTTTGCATTCGAAAGATCTCGGCAAGGGCATCTCATTTCCAAATTTTATTTTTTAATTGAACAATTTTTCGTTTAATTTTGAACAGTTCAAAAAAATTTAATATTATCGCCTACGGGCAAATTTCAAGCCTATATAAATCCGCCCCGGGTGACATCCTTTTAGAAGGTGTTGGGAGTGACATTCAAAATAAAATAAACAATATATATAAATATATATATATATATAAATATATATATATACATATATATATATATACATATATATATATATATATATACATATATATATATATATATACATATATATATATATATAATATATATATATATATATATATAGATACTGCTTTAAAAATATTTATATGTTTTTGTTAATTTAAATCTGAACAGATCTAGGTAGAATAATTCTTGTTCGCATTTTCTGAAATTTTGCCACTCATTCCTTTTTTCAGAAAAACAAAATTCTTTCCAAATATTTTCGACCGCATAAAAAGAAAATAAAACCGAACATAGAAAACATTCGGTATTGGAATCTATCCAGAGTTTGTTTTCGGGGAATTTGCTCACTTTTTTCAAACTCTTTCGGTGAGAATTTAGAAATTGAAATTCCCGGTTATGTAAAGTCCTGCTTTCGTTGCTCATGGTGGATTGCTTTTGCGATCCATTTTCAAAAACATCCATAGCTCTGAAAATGAATACTTTCCTTCTGCACCTTTTCAAAAACTTTTGAATTTTTTCAGAGGAAAGTTTTATCTCATTCAATGTGTTTTTTTCCCTACTGCTTCTAAAAATGCCGGTATGCGATTGAAAAACTTTCGTATTAAAATACATTATCATGTTTCTATAGTACGCTTATATCTTAGATATACATTTATAGCAAAATATTTATCTCTAATGAACTCATTTTTTGGTGTATTTGTGGCATGGTAGTTCTAAAAAAGAAACAAACAATTTTGAGTGCTTTTTTTCGGGCAAAAATACTTTCGAAATATTTAATAATAAGATGATACGCTTTCACAATAAGCAATACTAAATGGGTTTTCCCGACCCTTTTTAAATGTTTCTTTAAGCTTAATTCTTGAAACATGACCGTGGAAGAATACCTGGAACTCGAAGGCTCTTCCTACAGCTTTTCACGTCTATGATGAATCCATTTAGCTAAAAATGAAATAGTTATTAATCATACCTTTTAACGAAAATAACGGCTTTATCAAATACTGATTTCACAAAATTGTAAAATAACACTAAGTACCGCTGTACTGGTGTTGACATTACTACCTGAAGTACGGATCATAGCTTAAGTTAGTGGCTTGGTCCTTTTCCATATACTGTTCATCTGACACCGATGAGTCAATTTGTACGCAGAACTTACGAATTCATTCCTTGGTTTAACAGTTCTTTAAAAACATTTCAAAAATTTTCTTTTTTTCTTTTTTCTTCTTGTTTTCAGACTTTTTCTTGTTTTCAAACTACCCAATCCGACACTGAGGAGAAAAAAAATCTGGTTTTATCTGATAGTAAAATTTAACAATAAAGAGGGCCCATTTAAACTTCTTTGAAAAATCTAATTAAATAATTTAAAAAGATAGATTAACGATGTACTATAAAATGTTAAACTTAGGAAAAAAACCCTTTTAGTAATTATAAAATAGAGTAAAATCACTGCAGTGAAAATTGATGCTTTTCTAGACATATATCTGAAAACCTCGACATTCACAAACAAAGAGATTTCACGACCTTCCATTCAACTCTAAAAGTAACAACGGCGTCTTCAATTTCATTTGTTTTCTGATAGCTGGCAGGAGTAACTTAGTTAAAATTGTCCTCTACAGTTTCATCCTTGGTTCAACGTTTTTCCATCAAAGTATCCGTTCTCCTGTTTGCTTTTTCTTTTCGACTTTTCCTCTGTTATATTCACCAAAACGGAAAAGTAAAGACTTTTTTTTTGTCTTAAATCGAAATGAAAAACTGTCTTCAAGAAATAATGTCTCCAAAATTTCAATATGTTTTATCTATTTATTTATTTATTTTATTCAATTAATGAATTTAGTCCACAAAGAGTTGGTCATGCCTGCGGTGGTCGTGCATTAATAAATATGGTTAAAGGCTCCTTTCAGCACTTCAGCGCTATTGATTTGTGTGGGAAATCGCTCTAATTTCCTCAAAATCGTCTCAAAAACTTTAAAAACTATATTACATTCACGGCATTTCAAAGCTAATTTTGAAAAAGTATGAAACTAATGCACAAAACGAAACCCGGTATAAATACATATTGAACTTTTCAGGGTTCTTCCAGTAGGGGAGACTTGCCAGTTGAATTATTTTCGACCTAATTGTTTTGCGACAACATTTTGACTTCATCATAACTTGCCATTATACTTAAAGTAAATCTTCTATATTTAGCTGCAAATGGACGTGGTTACATTGACATACTACTGTGACATAATCCGCACTAGAGGAGTTTAAAAAGAACAGAAAAACTTATTACCGGCACCATGCCTGGGGCGGTTGAAACAGTGTTCAGCTGAAACACTGGACAACTATATACTTACTTAATGATTAAAAATTTCAGATAATGGTATATTATAAATATTACGAAAGAGAAAGAAGTAATTTTAATGTTTTATTCATGAAACAATTGAAAGAAAACTGAAAACTGATAAAATCTAATTAAAGCAATGAGAAACACTTAATTGCATTAAACTACTTCAAATAATAATAAACAAAATTTCACATTATTTAGCAAATTTCCTAGCTATAATACAAATATTAAAGATTTATAGCTGTAAAAGCGTCATAGGCCCACACTGAACAGCATCGAAGAGAAAAAAAAAGTACCGTATTAATTAAATTAAATTCTTTTTTTGCTTAAAAATTTTTTTCAACAGTTTAAAATCGTTTTATTGCAGGAATTATCTTTTATTTCAAAGTTGTGACGCGGAGATTCGTTTATAATTTACAATTTTTCTACCATTTTTGTGCGAAGTTCAACACTTTGATTAAATAAAAAGATCTCCTTTGCTTTCATAATAATTCAAAAATGAGAGATAGCAATAATCGTAATGCTTCAATGTCGTCACAGTTATTGTATTTTAAAATCATTCGGTGTTTCAGGTGCTTTTATATTTAATCTAACGTAAGTAACATTGTTTAATTATTCAAAGGGCGCAAAAGTAAGCCTAAAAATACTTTACACAATCATAACATACTAAACACCTAGAGCTGTGATTTTTTTAAATTATGAAAACCAATGCTAATGTATCACATTCAAATTCTACAGTCATTTTTCCAAGTCCCAAAGTCATTTTCCAAAATAATTGATACAGAAAGTGATTTGACACTTTTATCTCCTTGAATTTCATAAAAATAAAACTTACGTTAGATCCTTTAACTTCTATTAATTTACTAATATTGTACAACACTGCTGGGTCAAGGCAAATATCGGAATGCACTATTAGGTTAGACTGACAAGCAATATTAGTCGCCATTGTCAAAATATATTCTTTTCTGACATTTGCCAATATTGTCGGTCAGTGATATCCCAATTTTCGAGCAGTCAAGTTAGAATAATGTGCTAAGAATCTAAGATAAAGACTGATTTTAAAGATGACTGCAAAAAGTGCATAACTGCAAAATAGTGAATCTATAACATTCATCAAGTTTAGATATGTCGTTGAATTACGAAGAAATCTTGCAAATTTCAGACCGGATGACACGATGGCCTGAAACTTTGAAATATATTTCAGCAATTTTTATCTTGGATGATTGCTTTTTCGGGATTTGACGAATTATCTAAACAGCAGAAAAGTAAACTTTTACAACAATTGAATAATGAACTTATGATTGTCCTATGTCGGATGCTATTAAAGAACCTATGGCTACGTTTTTTTTTCCGCCGAGAACATGTTTAAAATAATTTAATGGAGATGCGTAACTTAAAAAAAAAAAAAAAACTTTTAATTAACAAAAACACATATAAGTAAAACTGATGGTAAACTGTAACCCAAATATCCTGAACTGATCTTCGTAGTGGTTGAATGAACAAGAGTTAAAACTGGTTTCTTCCTCTTTTAAGTAGAAGAGTTGGTTTTCCATGATAGTTACTTTTTCGCTGAAGAAAGATTCTATTTAGATTACGGTCGCGCAACGGAACTATTACTTTTTGGAATCGGAAATGTAATTTACGGATTTAAAGTTCCTTTTCTGATTCTTATGAGATTTTCTTAAGAACTTGATTCTAGTATTGGATGATGAATATTCGGTTTAGATAGGAACGACAGTCGTGGTGAAATTTAATGAAGAAGCACAAGCTTTTGAAAGCATTATCAATGTTATCGCTTAATTTTATGTAAAAGAGCTGGGAAATATTTACCAATATTGTATGCATTCTTAATTATTATTATTAATATTAGTTATTATTGATAGTTATTATTAATATTATAATTTGAACTATTTCAGTAAAACTGATGTGACGTTTATCGGTGGTTGATGTGCTGTCACCTGTGAACATTACGACACTAATGAGATAACTGTATTACTGCAACAACTGCATCGTCTATTTTTCCCGCACTATTTCTAAAGAGGTCAAAAAACGAATTAAGTTAATAAGAACATTAACGAAGCAACCGTAACCATAACCTTCGAGCGCCCCAAATACAACAATCACTTATGTGTAGAAATGTACAAGGAATATTATCAGTAGTACCAACAATAGATTACAACAACAGCAGATCAGTTGTGTTCTGAACTGCTGTTCAATTTGAATCACTAACCCCGCGGTGAACGATGTGTTAAACGAGTATTTGTAATGATCTAGTTTAAAAATTGTTAGCATTTAGTGCATATTGCAAACCAAAGGGTGACGGCAAGTCGTCGTTCCTCGTCCTGGGGGGGGGGGCAGCCTTTTGGGGGGAGTCACCTGCAGGTATAAGGTCTCAGTCTGTTCTAAAGAGTAAAAACCATGTATGGTACATCTTAATATTAAATAAAGTATTTAAAATGATTGTCAAGTCTTATAAATTTCAATATTTCGCTAATAAAATATTGTAGCAAGAGTCAAGACTTTTTACATATTTTTTTTTCTTTTAAGGGGGTGGCTCTAAAAGGTTTAGAAATGGTGTACAAATTAATCTTTGTCTCAATCTGTGGTGAACAATGTGTTAAAATAATATTTGCAATGATCTAGTTTAAAAACAAATTGCTAGTATTTAGTGTGTATTGCAAAACAAAATTATTTGCAATAGCATTTTAAGTTAGAACGCTTCCGTTGTAATAAAAAACTATTTGTAATGAAAGAAAAATAAGTTTTAGAAAAAATGTGTACTTCTTTTTCAATTAGATGAAAACATCTTTGAATTAAAACCTACGATTGCAAGACCAACAAGAAAAAAAAAAAAAAAAAGAAAACAGCCTTTAGAATGAAAACAGAAGGAAATGACTTTTTAAAAATAACACAACAAGAAAGGTAAATTAAAAATTGGATCAAAACAGAAAATTTAATGGAATTTAAGATTAAAGTACAGTGTTGAAAAAATAAATGCAATGATCTAAAATTTACAAATCACTTTTATAAAAAAACAAGTATCTGAAATTAAATGGAAGATAAAACGTTTACTTTTTCTGATTTAAAATGCTCGAAGGGAAATTATAAAGATTAACTTACGAGTAAATTTATTATATTAGCATAAGATTATTTTTGTAGTCATAATTTTAGAAGCAATTTGCAAAATGCGTCAGATATTTTGTTTGCCTTTCGTTAGATTTTACGTTACGTAGCGAAAACACAAAACTTTGTTGATTGTTTGTACGTAAAGTATGTATTCACTATTCACCCCTCTGAAAAAAAGAACTGAATTGGTATCGACCTAAGAGGCGAACTTTATACTTGAGTTTAGAAGGTAAAAAATAAATCAACAGGAAAATTTCGTGATTTTAAAAGTAGCACTGTAGCTGAACATCATTGCCATGAGAAACCTTGAATTTTCAAGTATTCTGCGCGATTAATTTTGGGGGAGGTCTATGGGAAATAGGAAGAGGGGGAGTGAAATTGCATCATAAAAAAAATGCAGACAGATAAAATTTAAATACTTCTAGCTGCCGATTTTTAAAGAGAGAAGTGAAGAAAAATCGTAATTTTTCACTTGAAACAAGCATTTTGGAATTTTAAATTCGCATTGTTCTTCATTTCTAGTAGCAGAGCTATCCGTAGAAAATTTCATATTTTTATTTACATGGTCTACGCCGGCTCAGAAATTGCGCATCGCCACTAACAATGCGAAGCGCTGCCAGAGCTAATCTCTAGCTGTGGATCAATGGAACTAACTACCAGCTGCGAAGTAATAAATCTTAGATCAAAGTGTCAACCCAATGAAACTGTCTGGGTTTACCGCTCTGGGGTAGCCCGTCAAACGTTGCTTAGCCGACTCTATTATGCTAATTATTGAGTTTGATGTTTCCAATGTTCTGATGTGGTGGTGTTTTCAATCGTTCCATTTTGGCTTCCCAATGATGTTATTTACAATCGCGAGGAACTACTTTTCTGAAATTGGAGTCAAAACAAATTCAAAGGGCAAAATCTCATCGTTTAAATGATCTTATAGCTTTAACAAAAAATAAATAAATAAATGAAATACTGACCCATCGTCAGTGAATACGTGTAATAAGTTAATTTCCTGTGAAGGTAAACATTTAGTATAAGATGTAACAATACACGTTAAACAATTGCCCGCTTTCAATTTTTGGGTACTGATCCAGAAAAGCTCAATCCCTTTGTCAGCAAGATGGCTAATCTGTGAATGCATCAAAACTTACTGAGCTTAATGAAAGATAATTTTGCGGGCAATCTGGCAATACATGCTAACTGATTTTAAAGAAATTTACAGAATACACAAAAAATGTTTGAATCGATAATAGCGAGTAATTATAATAGGTGGCTTTATCATGCTTTTATCCCGTGAAATAATTTTTTTCCGTTCACGTACGCATGCTACATTTACGTGCACATTTTAAGCTAGCGTACATCGAACGAACTAAATAAAGTTAATAAAAAGGAAAATCGGAAAATTTGTAGATATGAGATATGAGAAAAGGGATGTAAGTGACAAAATTGAAATTTGGAGATAACTAGTGCAAATGATACAGAAATCGCCATTTTATATTGTGGCAAGAGATATTAGTGATAGCTCTAACATGTGCTCCACCCCAACGTAACTTAGAAAAAATGTAACATTAAAGGTCCCATAAGATCCAAACATTGAACGTGTTTTCTCAGAATAGTTTTTTGATCACTAACATCTCTTTGCTTCTCACTGCCTCATATGAGGTATTTCCAGATCGCCCGCAATATATTTACGTGCCTTAAGCGCATCACAATGGCTGCTGACAAATGTTTCTACTGGACAGCACAAAAAGCACAATTTATGAGTAATCCCCTCGTTTCCCAAAAAGAAAAGTGAGAAAGCTGAAAAGTAAACAATGTAACATATATTCAGTTCGTAAACGAGAAGACGAAGATCATTCTCATAACTTTGTTAAAAGCAACGAGAAATTTAATTACTTAAATAAACTGCTAGACTAAATTAGACAATTGCTCTTTTAGATACACTTAATTTCTTTATTTGTTTTGAAGTTTATATTTCGTCTTCCGTCATTTAGGGTCAGTTGGGGTAATTGTAAACGCTTTTTCAATGTTTTAACTTTTGATCCTTCCCTTCCTCTTGAATAAATTTAGAGATAAAATTGTGAGCATTATAGCCACTACTGTGCTTCTTGTGAGTAAATATGTGCAAAAATTTTGAGTTTATGACTATTTAGCGAATAAGCTCGTGTTTACAATTACCCCAGTGTGTTTACAATTACCCCAGACATCTGGGGTAATTGTAAACAGTGATTTATTTTCGAATAAGGTTGATGCAAATGGAAAATTGTTTTATACACAGTCTGCTTGAAGGCTTAAGAAGTTCCGGAGCAAAGGTTCTCAATCTGCGGCCAACAGGCCGCATGTGGTCCGCTGAGTTATGTTATGAGTCAGATCATATCATTTAACGAAAAATATCTTGCAAAATATCAAGTAATGCGAGAAATTTATGTAAAATTTGTCCCGCAGTGTATCAGTCGGTTAAGCTTGGATCCCACAGAACACCGAAAGTGTAGCACAACTGGCCGTGGTCAACGCTTGGAAGGGTGACCACCTCCCGCGACTGATTCCTCTGAGACCAAGTGCGCTTAAGGGAGCTATGCACGTAAAATACGTCGTCGCTTCAAATGTCAACCAAGTTAGAAATAATTTCCGCTGAGGGACCAACCTAGGTGACGATCTCTCATCTGGGAGTTGGTTCAAAATCATTAAGCCCCTCTGAGCCATGTGTACTTCATTCTAGCGGAGCAGCTCATTAATAATCAGTAGGAGTATCTTTAATTCATGGTCGCCCAGCAAGGGGGGCTTGGATTTCCAAGTGGCATTAGCAAAAACAACAATTATGTAAAATAGACACAAAAGTGTATTTTACATCAAAATATAATACATATTGTCCCCTCAAAATATTGGAAATAGTATAAATTTAAGCGTTTACAATTACCCCAGAGTACGAAATATATGGGGTAATTGTAAACACCTAACTTGCACATGAAAAATAACAGGGAAGATTAAATTCATAACTAAATGTTTTTAGCAGCATTCCATATGACAAAGAAAAATGGTTGAAACCGCTTACATTGCTTTTGTAGATGAGCTGGAGAGGAAAATGTTAGATCACTAAATTTTGTCAAACAACTTTTTTCACTGTGCCATTTTCAAACAATAGTGACGCCTGCACAGTTGTTTCGAAACTTATGAAACTGTTTCAATGTCTTCCCTATGCTGCCAGGTTATCATTCACAAGCAGATAAGTTTTCAAAACCACCACAAGTGTAGTTATGAAGCTTGTTTACAATAACCCCATGTTTACAATTACCCCAACTGACCCTATGTAATATCTATGAACTCATAAATGATATGTTTCGTAAACGTGGCTTGTAACTGCATTTCAGCGATCGAATAAAAAATTTAATACTTAGGTTTTTTTACTCTGTTTTATTTCGTTTTCTGCTTATTATTATTTTATTTTAAGTTTATTCATGCCGTATCTCTCTGAATTTCTGATTTTAGGCTCTTTTTCTGTAAAAAACTAATTAACCGAAAATAACAAAAACGAAAAATTTAATGCCCAAGAACGGACAAAGTGATAAATTCACATTTATTTTATCAAAAATTAAAATCTTTAAATTCAAAAAGAGAAATTCATTGCGGAAAAAAATTAAAATATTGAAAACATTCCATATAGATGGAGGAAATGTGTATTAGTCGGAATGTCGATTTGCCAATATTCATCTTTCACCTAATAATCTTTAAGTGACTTAACCGATTGGAACTGGACTTTTTTATTTGAAAGGCATTTCATAACGCCTTTCTCATTTTTATTTGAAAACATTTTTTAGCAGTGTAAAGAAATGTATATTAATGTCTGGGTAGAATATTTATCTTTATATTAACATCCACCAGGGCGAATCTTAACAGAAAAAACCTCTAATATAAGACTTGAAGCTAAACGGATTTTAAAGTTTGATCTCTTTTCGGAAAATTCAAAAATATTTAGCACAAGTGCCTATGAACGAAATTAAAAATGTCAAAGTGTAAATAGTGCGTTCTCTTTTAATTCTAAAAATATGGGCTAATGTGCAAGCTGTTTTAAATTTCTAAAATAATATTTTCTGCAATTAAATTTCATCATCAGTGGAGAACTAAAGCATGGGTTTCAACCAAACTAGTGAATACTAAATTTCTGGATTAGGCACTGCGTTGTTTTCTCGATGTAGCTAAACTAATTACTAATTTCAGGAAGTAAACAGATAATTGTTTACAAATATTGAATGAAATACAGTTCTACAAAAGGTCATAGTTTCTTAATGTTGTCTTTCCTCCACGTACTTTCTGAATAAAGTAACTGAAACATTTCTTACGTTCGAACATGCGATATTTTATGTTTTCCATCGTTGGCACTCTACCAGCGTCGTAACGGTTTGAATGATGGCGTCATTTTGTCGTTGGGTTTTGTTGTGAAAAATTGATTGTCCTGCGTTATAAGGGATTCCTTCAAAAGCTCTCGAATTCCAGCTGAAGAATTCATTCCTGAAAATTTGAAAACTAATATACTACAAAATAATCATTAATTTTCTTGGATCTGAAATTGCGTTTTTACCCTTATTCAGGTGTTCGCGGAACAGAGCGATATTTCTTTAGAGAAATCACGAGGTTCTTTAGAGAAACACTAAAAACAGGATTAAAATAATTAGAAAGTTTTATTTAACCGTGTAGTTATTGTGCAAGCTATTCACATTCTTTCACAAAAATTATTAAGACAAATTCAATCATGTAACGCTACTCCAGTTAATTTAACGTGAAACATTGTAAATGTGAGGGGTAAAGAACGTAATCTTTTTACATGTGTTTGATTCGATTTCTCCGAATTATGAAAAGGAAATCTCAAACAAACTTAAATTTCTTCATTAGAATGAAGAATAAAAAAGAATCAACCGTCTGAGAGTTTTAATTTTGTTTTTGACAAAAAAAATAATAATAATAATAAAATAAACAAGCAGCAATGTAGAAAAACGAAAGCGCAAGTGTCACTCAGTAAAAAAAAAGTTCAAATAATAAATGAATGCATTTCAAATAAGTTTGAAACTTACTATGCTAAATACACGTCAGAATGTAGAAACTATAACCCTCTCGCCACCCTGACCCCCATATGAGGCCTTTAGTTTAAATAGCGATAGTTTCGTTAAAAAAAAAACTAAACAAGCAGCAATGTAGAAAAACGAAAGCGCAAGTGTCACTCAGTAAAAAAAGTTCAAATAATAAATGAATGCATTTCAAATAAGTTTGAAACTTAGTATGCTAAATACACGTCAGAAAGTAGAAACCTTTAACCCTCTCGCCAACCTGACCCCCATATGAGGCCTTTAGTTTAACCCATTTTCGGCCAATGGTGCGTATACGCACCATTTCAAGAAATATCTTTTATTGACACTGTGACGCATATTTTTCAGAAATTTTATTTTTCTGCTATTTTTAAAGGTTCTGAAGACAAATAAAAAATATTTGTGACTTAATTAGAGCAAGCTCTTTATGTTGAGAAATTTTCAAAAAACGTTAACTTTTCAACTCGATACGATCATTGACAAATTCTACTTTTTGAAAATGTATAACTTATCTATTTGAGTTTAATCATATGTTTTTATAATGGCTTTAAGTTGCAGGTCCTGTAAAAAAATTAAAATAAACTGAATATCATTAACAAACTTTAAAATGTTTATTTAAATTTAATGGTGCGTTAACGCACCATTGGCAGAAATCATGAACAAAAAGCAAAATTGAAAACCCTTGTTTTCATTTGTCGCATTGAAAAAGGGATTCCAAGCAATCCCGAAACATATGTCTGCGTTTTAATGCTGTAACAAAAAGTTACATTAAATTTAAATTTCACAATCACTTGTGAATTCTTTGATAGATGGCAGCACATGCCAATGAAAGGTTTTCACATCACAATGAAAGGTTTTCACAGGCCAATGAAATCCTCTTTCCCTCAGTCCTTTCAAATTTCAAATTCTGACGAATGAGAGCTGGGGACGCCAGCAACGTCACAGAAAGAAAGATTATATTACATTTTTTGAGTCTCTTTGTTTTTTCGACTGCAAGTTCCAACGATGGTAGGCGGAAGAAATCGCAGAGAGAGAGTGTGTGGAAGGAGAAAGAAAAGGAAAAAGGAATAATTTCGAATCATGCAAGAAGAAAAATACTGAATCCTTTGGAATGTAAATAAGTGAAAATTTTATAATAGTCAAGATTAATCAAGAAAATATTTAAATTTGAAATTGATGCGAATGGATTACTGCGGAAACTACAAAAGGAAATCCACAACGCAACGAACTCTTCGATAGGACAAGCAGAAGAAGAACAAATGTCAACCCTACAGGCTCTATACTGCGAAAATCTACTTCATTCGCGTGCTAACTGAAGGGAACTTTCGTAAAAATTAGTAGATGTGTTCCAGAAGATTAAAGTAAATTCACATAGCATGCAGTACCAGTGAATTCCAACGGTCACTTTGTCTGCTAGAATTTTTCTTCGAGCGTTGCAGAATCTGTGAATATGAAAATTGCTCCATCTCCTGCTTGAACTGTCTTCGAAGCACCACCGCTAAAAGTTTAATTTTTTTAGACCAATTTCTACAGTTTGGTGAAGTTCAACTTTTCTGGTGTTCCAGCAGGAAAAATGGCATTGGTTTTTGTCACGCAGATAAGTAGCATTCAACTTACAAAATAAAATTATCACCATCTCTACGGATAGCAGACGTCGTCCCTGCGTCCGGGAGTTGTGATTTAAATTTAAAATGTGAAATCCTATAAGGATCATTGTTACTAGAGAAAAAAAATGATGAATTCCAGCAGTTTTAAGTGTAGTTGAGATTTTTCTATTCGATCGAATTCAAGCTATTTTCCATAATCCAGATATATTTTATTGCTGTGTTTTTTTAGCATTGAGATTATTTCAATCTCTTCATTTGATATTTTCAATATGTTGTTTAAAAAAAAAAAAAAATGTTTTTTATTTTTTTTATTTTGAGTATAATGGTGCACCTAAGATGAATATTGCATTCATGCTAGCATTTTAATGATTGAAGATTTTAAATAAATATGAAATTCAATTATACAGTATTTTCAATTCAGTAGTTAAGACATCATCGAACTTATAATTTAAAATGTTCTAAATGAAATTTAATTATTTTGATTCAATTTATCTTGAAAACACAACGCAAAAATCTAACCACTATACTTTCACACCGTGTTGGTTTGTTGCTTTGGTTAAATAATTTAATTCACATAATTAAATTCAACCACTGCGGCAAGCAAACACACACCATAACAAATGCACGTTAATTTGTGCTTTAAATTAACGTGAAATTTTATTTCTATTACAGTTTACACGCACAAAGTTAAATTATTATTATCTGTTAGGCTTAACGTGCCTGAATTTTGTTCTTCTTTCTTTTGTTTTGTTCTTCCACCTGTTCGCTGCTTGGTGAGTTTTTGATTTTTGTTCTTTTCTCATTGCCTTTCTTGACTGTGTTTGTTTTTGCTTTTTTGTTTTCTGACATTTGTTCCGCATATTGTTCTGTCGTGTATGTTTTGCATTTGTTTTTGAAATTTGTTCTTTCTGTTTATTTTTGTTTCTTGAACGGTTTGCTATTGTTTTTTCCCTTATGTTTTGTTTGTTTTGATTCTGGTTATGTCTCAGGTTAACAGATTTTGTAATCTACGAATTAAACAGGTTAGGTTTTTGAACCATTTAAAATTTCTCCAGGCTTGCAGGCGCAAGAAAGTCATTCCTAAGTTTATCACTTTAAAGTGTAATTTACCGCGTTCTGTTAGGATTGATAAGGTAATATTTCGTTCTAAATTAGCTTTACTTAGAGCTTCTATCCAGGAAACTAGGAAAAAACTTTCGTTCATAGAACGTGAACTTTATGATTTACATCTTTCTGTATCTAATTCTAATTTCGATTTTGATTCTATTGATAGAATGTCATGGGCAAGAGCTCTTCATTCATCTGACAGTCACAAAATTACTTTAAATAAGAAATTTACCCAAGTTGTGTAACGATTCAAATGTTCCTGTTCCGGCTGATTTGCCTCTTGTTAATAGGAATGCGGTTGTAAATCTTTCGAAATTTCCTTTGAATAGTATTGAAATTAATGCTTTGAAATGTAATAACAATTTTGCTTTGGCTAAAAAGCCTTCCTTTTCTGAACTTATTGCTCCAGTTGAAAAAGCTTTCAAATTTAGTGCCTTAACTTACACTCAAAAAGAGTCAGTTCGGCATCTTATTGCTTCCAATGTTGATTTCAATTCAAAAGTTCCTAATATTGGTTTTACCCATTCTGTGAAACGCTGTGTCAATAATTTAGTCTCAAATTTTGATTTGGTCATTACCAAAGCTGACAAAGGTGGTCAGATTGTTGTTCTTAATAAATCATCTTATGTTGCCAAAACTGATGACTTAATTGCTTCTGGTCCTTATTCTGAAATTTATAAAGATCCTAGCGTCAAGGAGTAAAAAGCTATTTCTTCTGCTGTTAAGTCTGTTCATTCTATTCCTTTGATTGCTAAACGATCTGTGACTCCTTCTGTTGCTCAATGTGCGCGTTTCTATGCTTTACCGAAGGTACACAAGGCAGGTATTCCTTTTAGACCAATTGTTTCCAATATTGGCACTGCTTCATATAAACTTTCCAAGTATTTAGTTTCTGTGTTTTCTCCACTTAGGAGTCGGAATGTTTTCACTGTTAAAAATTCCATTGATTTTGTTAAGAAACTTCATAACTTCGTTCCGAATAATTGGTTATGGCCTCTTTTGATGTTAATTCCTTGTTTACTAATGTTCCTGTTGATGGCGCTTTGACTTGCCTCAGGAATAGGCTTTCTGAATTCCATTTTCCTTGTGTGGAAATTGAGGAATTAGTTTTTCTCACTCGTGTGTGCTTGCAACAGAGCACTTATGTATTTAATGGTAAATTCTATGCTATGGTAGATGGCCTGGCTATGGGAAGTCCTCTTAGTCCTATTTTAAGTGATTTCTATATGCATTATTTTGAGGATAAACTATTCCAGAATTTACAATTTCAATTTTATGTTCGTTATGTGGATGATTGTTTTGTTCTAACGGACAGTAACTTGTTAGGTATTGATGATGCTCTTTCTATTATGAACTCCATTGATCCTAATATCCAGTTTTCTTGTGAGAAAGAATTTAATAGTAGCCTCGCGTTTCTTGAAGTTTTGATTTCTAGGAGTGAGTCTGGTTTCACTACTTCTGTCTATCGTAAACCTTTCGCTGTTTCTTTATCTCCTCACAGACTGTCGTCTCATCCTCCCAACCAAAAATATTCGGCTTTTAATGCTCTTGTCCATCGTGCGATTAATATTTGCTCTTCTCCTGAGCTTCTCAAGATTGAACTCAACTATCTGAAAGCTGTAGCTGTTGATAGAGGATTTTCTCACTCTTTAATTGATTCTATTCATAACAAACTTTCCAAAAAAACTTCTGGTCCCAATCATGTGGTTTCTAGAAAGAATTTGGTTGTGTTACCATTCTTTCATTCCGTCAAATTTTGGTATTGCTAAAATCCTAAAAAGGTTTCAATTTCAAGTCGTTTTTGCTCGTAGCAACAAACTTTCCTTCTCTTCCCTTAAAGATCCTGTCGATCAAATTAATACTTGGGGTATTTACCAAATTAGTTGCCGTTGCGGCCTTTCTTACATTGGACAGACAAAACGTGCTCTGAAAATTCGGTTAAATGAGCATAAAGGTTATGTACGAAAGCAAGAGTTAAATAAGTCTAGTATTGCTCAACATTGTTGGAATTCCAACCACTCTTTTGATTTCAATTCTGGGAAAATTATTCAAAAATGTTCTTCCCCTTTAGAGCTTGACTTTTGGGAAGCTTATCATATAAACAGGAATAGTTCTAATTTGGTTAATGATTCTTCCTCACCTCCTTATTTTTCACAGGTCTGGCATAAGTTCCTTTAATTTGTTGTTCTTTCTTGGTTTTCTTGTTAGTTTTCCTTTTTTTGCGTCTATTTTTCCTCTCCCCCCCCCCCTCCTTTACATGTGTAATTTGTTTCGCATTTTGTTTTGGTATTTTCTGTACTTATTTTATTTCCATTTTTTTCTTTGTATTTTATATTATTATTTTTGCAATTTTCATGTATTTTCACATTTTTATGCATGCTGTCTTCTTTTTTGCTTTGTTTTTATTAATATTCCTTTTTACTTCCTGTACTTTCAATGGTTTCGTTTGTTGCTCTTTTATTGGTACCTTCCCTGCTACTTCTACTTCACACTGTCTTTATTCTCCTTGGTTTACAGTTAATTCCTTGGCTATATAAGCTTTGTTTTTGTTGTTTTGGCTGCTTCATTTGGATGTTTTGCATCTAGAAGCTCCTTGTCGCATTGAAAAAGGGATTCCAAGCAATCCCGAAACATATGTCTGCGTTTTAATGCTCATTTGTGCTTTAAATTAACGTGAAATTTTATTTCTATTAAAGTCGGCTTAACCCCCTAACTGGTTTGTCCGTACGGCGTACGGGCTACCCAAAGTTGGCTCCAACTGGTTTGCCCGTACAGCGCATGAGCACTCAAATTTCCGCCTTTCTTGTTTTGAGTTTCCCGTATTTTTAATAGATTGAAAGAGAGTCATTCAGGGCACTTGTGTTTCAAAGTAATAAAATTAAAAAATGCTTAAATTCATTATTTATAAAATTAAAAAAAAAAAAAAAAATTCATTCATTTTCCTTTTATACCAAGTTAGGACTTTAATTAATGCAATAAAAAAAAACATGCTTTTTTTAGGGACATTTGTGGTAAAAATAATTAGGGACCGTTCATAAATCATGGCACACTTTTTTCAATATGTTTGACCTCCTCCCTCCCTTTGTCACATGTCACGCTATATTGCACTAGCATATGTACTCGTAGTGTTGCAGTTCAAAAATAAAGCACTACGTTATAGATCACATTTCTATTTTTATTTTTGAAGTTTTAATAACATTTGTGAGCATAATAATAACTGATTGTACTTAATTTGTATAAAAAGAGATTAAGTTTACGACAAAGAATATAATTAGTATTAAAAGTACCTATATCAGCGTCGATGTATACGATACAAAATGAAATCAATGAAACTTTAAAATCAAATTATGGAAATCAAAAAAACTTTTTTAAAATATTAATCTACTGATTTTAAATGCTTTTATAGAAATCAAAATGTACGATGTCACACTTCTTTTTACCCCCTCCCCTTCCCTTGTCGCAAACTGTCACATTTTCTTGAACAACCCTTCCCTTAAATATGATAAGCATTAAGAAAGCCTTGTGATGTTGAATCTGAAAAGAGTTTTATTATCAGGGATAGAATGAACGATTCTTATTCAAAGAGACTCTTATTTCTTTCTTCAGGCCCGTATCAAATGAACCATTTTTGAAATTTGGGATTTAGTTTTCAACGTCTGATGATAGTTTTGAATCTTAGAGAAAAATTTATTGTTGGTGACAGATGTTTTTGAAGTTCTGAGAACAATTTGGAACCCTGGATTACAGTTTTATGCTTAAGAAGTAGCTTTTAAGAGCTGTCTGCTTATGGCGGCTGTTGATCTAGACCAGGGGTCTCCAAACTTTCCAGCCTTAGGGCCATATTGATTACTCCAGTAAATTCCAAGGGCCAAAACCATGTTATCATTAATTGTTGCCGGTGGTAAAAAGTTGAATCAGTCCACTAGTGGTGTAAAATATGATTACTTTTTTGCCAGATGCCATTAGCTAGCTCTCCGCGGGCCGGACAAAATCTGTCCGCGGGCCGGATGTGGCCCGCGGGCCGTAGTTTGGAGACCCCTGATCTAGACGAACAAAAGTTTCAGTGAACTTACATTTTTCACTTCGGTATTATTGTACCTGCTTTAAAAAATTTTACTCGTTCAACCAAAAAGACTGCATCAATTGGAGGGCAGTTAAATGAATTTTATGCATTTGATGCTCGACTTTGTTGCCGCCTTGGGAACAACCAAAAAAAGAAGAGTTCTTAAAATCTTAACTCGTTAAAACAAGGTGCTCTACTTAATATGTATAATTAGGATGTAAACTACACTGAAAACTGCAATTTTATATTGAATCAATTTTATGTGGACCCCCAGTAAAATCAATAATACGAAATTAAAACTGTTTTTTGTTCAGCTTCCTTCTGGAACATAAAGTAGCCTACATTTAAAAATTATCTTAATACAATTATGTTTGGAAAATATCCCACCCTCCACGGACCAAAAGTAGGAAAATTAAAGCTTCAACTGTGTTTAACGATATTCTGCAACCCAGTACTGTAACGGTGGTAATTCTGTATTTCAAATTATTTGCAGAAAAAAAAAATACTAATTACTATAATATATGCTTGCACAAAAAGTTATTGTAATCATTTATAATACAAATTAAAGGATTTAGCTTTGAAAATTTGTTAAGGGAAAAAAAGGACACATTCAACCCCTTGTCATCATGTTTGACCATTGCGCATCAATTGATGAAGGCGATGGGACAGGTGGCTTGAGTTTTGTTCAAGAAATGATCTCAGAAAGAGAAGAAATAAGTGATGAAGTTGACTAGACAGTGCGTAACGAGCTCCAACATATTTTGTTCACTTAAGTATTTAATGATGTGGCAGTTGCATTACCGAGCAAAAGATCCCAGTGTATTATATATATATACATATATATATATATATATATATATAAGAGAGCTAGTTGGTTTGTGTATTTGTTTATGGGTATCTTTATTTCACACCAAACCACCAAACGATATCCAAAGCGATACTATATGACGGATTGGGATGAAATTTGCCACACAATTACATCAACCGCTAAGAAAGGTAAAGCACAAATTGCCATCCGAAAACTCAAATAAGGTTTTCTGTATTCCAATTTCAAGATGATGTTTTTCGAAAAAATTAAATCATCTACTTAAAAAAAAAAAAACATTATGTTATTCTAGAGATGATAAGACATATATGATTCTATAACAGATTTCTTCTATGAAGGATCAAGTAAAACCTTATTTGGGAGCAACTGAATTCCAATAATTGATTATTGTAAAAATAAGCCGGTAAGTTTTAGTTTAAACTTAATTGATAGCTTTCTGCGACTAGGTTTCATGTTGTTTCACATCTATGAGGCTGATACATTTCTTCAATATTAATGTTCTAGCAGACAGGTCAGGTAGTGTGTATATATATATATATATATATATATATATATATATATAATATACATATATATATATATTTATACATATATATATACATATATATATATATTATATATATATATTATATATATATAATCAAAAGTTAATAAAGTGAATCTAACTGTGAAAAGGCGCACGAGGCAGCACACTTAAACAGTTGCTAAATATATTTATGAAATAGAGAATATATATATATAAAATTAGTGGGTATGTGAAAAAACAATTAAATATAAAAGGCTGAACGTGGGAAATCACAAATATAAACATTCAAAAATGAAAAAGAGCCTGCCTCTTCATCAGTGGGAGGGAGCAGGAAGCATATATAACGAAAT
This sequence comes from Octonoba sinensis, assembly GCA_038502835.1. Taxonomy (NCBI): domain Eukaryota; kingdom Metazoa; phylum Arthropoda; class Arachnida; order Araneae; family Uloboridae; genus Octonoba; species Octonoba sinensis. The sequence goes on along the minus strand of CM076600.1, from coordinate 64,974,929 downwards.
ATTGGCATGGCAGGTTTCTGAGAAATCCCAGCATAGCATGTGAGAAAATTTTTTTTTATATAACTAAAAAATATAAGGCTGGGAGTTGCAAGCTAAGTGAATAATCAAAATAATTTGAATAATCAAAATAATTTATCCAGTTATAAAAAGAACAAAATTTTTTTTTATTATTAAAAGAAGTTTCGAGTTTACGTGATATTGACGGAGTCAAAATGTAAAAATAGAAAAAACAACATGCTATAGCCGAAATTTCCCCTCCCAGACCCGCAAAGCAATACGATTAAAATATAGCTTCTAAATCTACTCACCTCCAGTGGCAGGACCAGAAAAGGAAGACATCAACATCTAGCCTAGAAAAAAATACGCCATGTGATGGCCAAGTCCGTCCGTGTCCATGTGGCTGACCTTGACTTTCCGATCTCGCTCATAGACCAACACAACATCCAGAAACTGGCGTTCCAAATGATAGACTTTAGCCAGGAATCTTCATCCCGTGTGTGCCAATGAGGTTCCGTTATGGTTATATAGCAACTGCATGACGCTACGCCAAAGTTTTAAACGACTTAATGTAAAAATTAATAAAATTCAGCGGATAATTATTAAAGTAAAACAGGATTGCAGAGAAGGTGAAAATATTTTTATCCAAGTTATATTTGTTATTGCAGATTTCAAAATACCTGTATAGTTGACCTGTGATAATATTTATAAAAACTTTTTTATGCAAGTTACTTTGCCAGTGTGGCATAGTGTATATATATTATATATATATATATACGATGAAAAAATTACTTTGAAAAGAAGATGGTTGTTTTGATAAATACCAGGTTTTAAAATATTGCTCTGACATGGAATGTTTATTTTGTTCCTACCATTATTTTTCCTATAACTTGCATCCTTTACAATTTTCAATTTGTGTTAGAAAACGTCTACATAATAGTGTCAAATGAACTTTATATTTTAGTATAATAACATATCAGCTCTCCTTTTGCTCTTTTACACACCAGATTTCGAAAATTTAAAAACGATGCAGTCCCCCCCCCCCTTTCAAGTAACAATAATCAGTAAATATCTTTCCACTGAGCAAAAAGTGATATCGGAAACTAATGTATTAGTATATCTGTATATCTATCTGCAAGCACTTAATTAATATCGTCGTTTTCTCTAAGATATTCCTTTTACTTTTTTACACTCTTCTTTACACTTTGATTAATGCGACAAGGATGACAAGTGCAATACGTTATCTTTCGTTCAATTACAGCAATAAAAAATAAAAAGATAAAGGCTAGAATCTTAGATTAAATCCAAAACAAAATAAATTGCTCTGAGAAAAATAATGGGTTTTTCGACAATGATATAGATCGGGAAACAGGGCTAACAGTGCCATTTATTACAAAGAAGCTTCCTTACAAGACTGGGGTAAAGATAATAGAAATGCATTCTCCTAATTTTTAAAAATTGAATACCACTGCGCAAGATACGATATGTAATATTTCAAGATTTTTTTTCAATGTGGGGTATCCAAGATATATGAATCATTTTTTGTCAGGTGGGGCTTGGTAAAGTTTTACAAGCATCCTATTGAAAAAACGGGGCTTTTGACACAAATAAAAGATACTGTACGAATGCTACAAATGCTATTCTCCTGTCTTTTCCTTCCGAAATGAAAATCTGAATCCACATGTGTGACATTATGTTTATTATGCAATAAATATTGATTGACGGTTAACAAGGGCGTTTCTTAAGAGCTTTATTAAATGCAATAGTAATTTGTAATTTTGAATTGCCATCATATCCCTTAGTACCAATAAGTGCCTTACTTGGGACAGTTTTTCCTTTGACTTTTAATAACATGTTAATCATGTGAGTTAAAGTTGAACTAAATGTGCTCTTTTTTGGAAGAGCGATAGGGATTTCATACACAAAAAATTAAAAGTGTTTTCAGTACTTCTCTTAAAATTAAAAGTAATAGATCAATCGTCATCCCAAATTAGAGATAATTTATCCTAACTTTGGACACCTAACATTCTGAATTTTATTTCATGTATGAAACGTTACGTAATACCTTGGAAACAGTTATTACCTTTCTCTAAGGAGTTTATTTGACAGCTGAATAGTAACAATAATAATAATAATAATTATAATAATAATAGCAAAAGCGCTATTAAATGCAAATAACACAGTTGAAAGTTTTGAGAAGGTTTGGATTTCTCCGAAAATATTGATCGGTGATACATTTTTTTATATTTTTTCAATTGAGTCATTTTCGTCGCGGAATTTGGAATTTCAAATATATCTGGTGACCCCATTAACTTCCTGATGTAGGTTTTCTATTCAAGCTTTTAACTAGTATTTCTGACACCTTTTCGCATTCGTATCTCGTCCTTTTATTTTAGGTAAACTTTACAACCGCTTGCTTTCACGTATCACTTTGTAAAGCTCATGTTTCTAAGGGCAATAATGTTCGTAATATTTTGGATTTAAGTCTTCTGTTCATCGACAGTTTCGGCACCCAATAATCGTAGTCATCAAAAACCGCCCAAAAAAAAAAAAAAAACTCTACTCAGCTGCATACCACTTTAAATTCGAGAGTCACTTTCTTGATGCCAAGCATTTGAAGAAATTAACAACAAAGTCTAATCTTAAAGTTTAAAGCATGTTTCTGCATCCAAACTTACGAGTGTTCGAACTTGGGAGCACATATGCATATTTGTAAAAGTATACATATATAACTTAAACTTCTACTAACTTTTTCATGCCTAAAATTAACTAAATTTTTGACAAATTATGTATATATATATAGTTATTAGTTATTAATTGAGAAAATTATAAAGTATATTTTTATAAAGAATAATACATTTCCCCTAGTCCCATAAATAAATGTTTTGTTATAATGTTTTTATTATACTTTTTAAATCATTCTCGTCGTGAAATTGTATCATTGTACATTTCAGTTTACTTTACATTCGAAAAAAGGGTAAAATATTCACTTTTTTTGCAGATGTTACAGGTACTTTTTGTAAGTCATATTTCAAAGAGTTTTTAGAGGCTCTAATACTAAAATAATAATATTTTTTTATTCTTTTTAGTAAATAAGAGAAGCAAAAATGCGCCATCATGATATTTGGAAGTGCTATGCGGTGATGAACTATTTCTTTTGGACTTAGCTGTGTAAGTAATTCACGAAATCCTTTTTCGTGAGTCATGTGAAAAATAACATGCATTTGGGAATTCATTTATGAAAATTAAAATTTCGTTGACAGGTATGAACTAGAAATGGATTTGAAGATTTTTATTTCAAGTTAGATGTAAAATAGAAGTGAAGCAAAAAATGTTTGCATTCTTAATTTATTAGTTTTTCAAAATCTTCAACCTCAATTTACAATATTGTGTGAATTGCAATGCTGATTGTTCTTAAAGCATTGATGGCAGTATTTTTACGAAATAAATAAGAAAATAAATAAGCCAATAAATACAATAAATCAAAAATTAAAAACAAAATATGCTAAACACATTTTTTTTTTGTATTTGAAAAAATGGTATGTAGTAGTGATGCATTTTTGAAAGTAGAGCTCATGTAGAAGAAAATTTAATTTTTTTACGATAAAAAATAAATTGAAAGTTTTAATAAGCGAAACTAGACTTACAAGCTCCGCTTAGCGTACACGGACAGCAATCAGCCGCGAAAGGTTGTCACCCTCCCAAACACTGACCTTAGTCGATGTTGCTTTACTTTCGGTGTACTGCGGGAACCGAGCTTCTACCGACTGGACCCCTGCGGGACGAATGAAGAGCTTTTAGAGTGATTATCTACAAACTTCTTTTCTACATATTATGCCAATTTGACCGTTCAAACGGAATTGACATGTTGTTATTTTTCATCAAAAGCATTCATTTCTTTTGAGAAAAGTTGCATTTTAGTCAAAATTAAGAAATTGATTATATATAACAGAATTTACTCAGTTAGTCATCGTACAAAGTACGAATCTTTTCTTGGAATAACTTTTATTATTAGGGGCCGTTCATAAATGATGTCACGCTTTTTTACCATATATTTGACCCCCCTACCCCCCCTTTGTCATAATATGTCACACTTCAGCGGACCCCCCTCCCCCCTTTGTCACGTGTCACGCTATATTGTATAATGCATGATGTCACACTTCTTGTTACCCCCTCCCCTCCCCTTGTCACACTTTGTCACAATTTCATGAACCCCCCTCCCCCCTCGAAGCGTGACATAATTTATCAATGATCCCTTAATGTCTTACACACTTGACCTTCGTAAAACTTATTAGCGTCAATATACAAAGAATAGTATCTTCAATTCAGGTAAGTTTTCATTGTAAGACATTTTTAGAGTAAATCTAGTCAATTGCTTTATTAGTAAAAAGCATCGCGTTCGGTATTAAACTGCTAATTTTTCCAAACATTATGACTGACTTTATAATAATAGTTAATACAAGGGTACAGGTTCAATTAGATTCACCCAGTCTTCTCTTAAATAGTTAAAACAATTGTACGTCAAATCAGCAAACAAGTCTTTTGCGTGAAATGATAGCTACTCATTGTTGAAACAACGTTACGATACTTATAAAGCGTATTATATTTTCTTCCTTTTTCTTAATTTTTAATTTTTTAGTCGCTCTTTTTCGGTAAAAATTATTTATCTCTTTTTTTAGAGAAAACATTCTGTATTTAAATGTTATCCACGCAAAATCTCGCACCGACGCGAATGGACTGGTCCCCTCCCCCAGAAGGCAACGCATATCCGGCCACCGACAGATGATTGAGTATCGAGAATTTAATTCAACCACTGCGCTGAAGATCCGGTTGTCCCGAAGGTCAACTTTGATTTGTTAAATGTAAATAATTAGTATGTTTTTAAAATATATGTAAACTAAAATCTTTCTAATCTATTTACAAGCTCTGGAATGTTTATGTCGATTGTATGGGTTTCAAATATTAGAGCCGGATATCCGGTACGGATCCATCAGATAAGGAACAATAGTTATCCGTTGTCTGGTAAAATCAATGTCCACTGCTTCTTTAATCCTGAGTCCCCTCACCCCCCTCAAAAAAAAAAAAAAAAAATTGTATGCTTAGCTCTATAACATTATTTTTTCATTTATCATAAGCATTTAAATTCTATATGCATAACTGAAATCTTTTTTTTTTTCTTTTTTGCTTTTTTAGGTTAAAGACATGAGATATGAAATGCTCAGTCAATTTGCTCATTGGCCAGTTTTGGATGTCCTTTCTGGTGATTTTGCTGATAGTCCAAACTGTCGATTTTTGTATAGCTCATCCGAATTACTCGATCAGTTTGAAACCATTGGCACAACTATCTCCAGAATCAGAAGACTGTCCAAAATTCAAAGATAGTCCATGGTGTCCCTGTTACCAGTTCGAAGATGGACTATTTCTGGAATGTCCAACTACCGGAATAAGTGAAATAAAAACAACAATTTCACTCATTGACGTTCCCATTAAATCCTTAGGCATCTATCATCTAGACAAGAACATATCGGATATACCAGCTAAAATGTTTTATAACGCCTCAATATCACATCTTCTGTTATCCTACAGTAACATAGATGCTCTTGACGAATTGACATTTTTTGGTCTCGAAGATTCCTTACAGAGCTTATCAATAGTTAACAGTAAACTCAAAGAAGTTCCAAAACAGGCATTAAGTACTTTAAAATTCCTTACATCTATAGATTTTGATTCTAACGAGATTCAAAAAGTCGATAGTTACGCATTTTATGGAATGCCATTAACCACTTTGAATTTACAAGGGAATCAAATAGCATCTTTATCAGAATATGCATTTGGAGGTTTGGAAAACACTTTGGAAGAGCTAATCCTCATCAATAATAAACTGCAAAATTTTCCCCTCAACGCGTTGAGACGCCTTAGGAAATTAAGATCCTTACGGCTTGTGAAAAATTTCATCGAAGACTTACCAGATGATGGTTTTACAAGATTCACCGAACTTCAGACGCTGGACCTCAATTCAAACAAAATCAAGGAATTGCATGATCGGAGCTTTGTAACAATGCCACGGTTAACTGTCCTATCATTGCAGTTAAATGTATTAAGAAAACTGGACGAAAGAGTATTTATTCACCTTAGGGAATTAGAAAATTTAGATTTAAGTTACAACAGACTAACGAATCTCAGTCCCCGAGTGCTAAGCCCCCTTCACAAATTAAGGACAATCGACATGAGCTTTAATCATCTACATTCAATTGAAGGTGGATTGTTCCACAATTTAACAATGTTAAGAGAAATTTTTCTTTCAAATAACAACATTCTTAAAATAACAAACGAAACCTTGTACAACAGTTCGGAAATAGCAGTGTTATTCTTACCGAACAATGCCATAATATCGATTGAGATGGGTGCATTTCACTCCTTGCAGAATCTGTATCAGTTGCAGCTTTCATTTAATCAGTTGAGAGAAATACATCCTCTCTTGTTCAAAAGCAATCGAGAGCTGCGTTCTCTTTCTATGGATAATAATTTTATAATGGACATACATCCGGGAACGTTCCAGGAACTGATCGAACTTAGAGATCTGCGCTTGCAAAATAATTTGCTGAAACGGATAAAGAAAGGAAGTTTCTATTCCTTGCCGAACCTGCAAGAATTACATTTGCAATTCAATCGCATCGAAATAATTGAAAAGGAAGCTCTGAAAAGTCTAGCGAATTTGCAGCATTTGAACATTCAAGGAAACAAATTAATTGAAATGGGCAATATTCTTAGCAAGTATCCATCAAGTTTAAGATCTCTGCAGATCAATATGAATGATATAACTGTTTTGCAAGATCAAAGCTTACAAGGTTTAAATAAAATGGAAATTTTATGGCTAGACTATAACAAAATCAAAAAGCTGCAAAAGGACATTTTTCAAGATTTGATAGAAGTTCAAAAATTGTACTTAGACCATAACTCCATATCATCAATTGAAGACAGAACGTTTTCTACAATGAAACGACTTACATATTTGAATCTCGAATACAATAATTTGAATCATCTAAGCGCAAATATTTTTCAAGGTGCTGAAAATTTAGAAGAAATTTACTTATCAAATAATAAAATTATGGATATTGAACCGCTAACATTTCAGCATTTGAAACACCTCCAAGTTCTACATCTCTCACAAAATCAAATATATATAGTTCGAAAATATATGTTTGAAGGTGGAAATATGCTGGTAGAGTTAAAGCTTTCAAATTCCATGATTGAAAGCATTGAAGAAAATACCTTTACACATTTATCAAATTTGGTTAAGCTTGATCTCAGTAATAATCAATTACTAACGATAAAAATTGCATTTCTAAGTAGTTTAAGTGAGCTTAATTTGAGTTTTAACAACTTTACGTCAAGAACTAGTGTAGAATTACATTCTTTAAACAGTTTAACTACATTGAATTTAAACTACATTTACACTGATAGTATTCCTAGTTATCTGTTCGAGTCATTAATTAACTTACGAGTTTTGCATATCGGTGGGAATAATATTTCACAATTGGATTCTGAAATAATGTCTCTACTAACTTCTCTAAGGGAATTATATTTAGATAATAACGTTCTTGAAACATTCCCAAAATTAGCAATTAAAAAGCTTCCAAAACTAGAGGTGATATCTATTTCCGGAAATAAACTAAAGACAATTCCAAACATGGCAGCCAGCGATACTATCTTCCTCCGCAAGCTAAATTTATCAAGGAACAGTGTAACCATTTTGGAAAAAAACGCATTTTTTAACCTTTCAAAACTAAAAGAGCTAGATTTGTCTCATAATTCTTTATCCTTTCTTCCTACGGAGATTTTTGAGCCCTTAACCTCTTTGGAATTGTTAAAGTTGAATCGAAATCATTTCAGCTTTATTCCAAATGCAGTTTTATTTGCTCCTCTTCCAAACTTAAAGGATTTCAGTTTTGAAGAAAATGCTTGTCTCCGACTGCGAGAAGATATGAAATCGTCTGCAGTTTTTCACAAAATGCAAAGCTTAGACATAAATGGAGGGAATATAACTGTGATAGCCTCTCATGATTTCTTAGCATTCCAAGAATTGCTCAAACTGTCTCTTCGTTTCAATCGAATAGCCAAAGTGTCCCCTGGTGCCTTCAAACCATTAATTCAACTCTTAGAACTTGATTTGGGATTCAATGAGTTAGATATTCTACCTGAAGAAAGATTCTATGGTTTAATTAAACTACAAATTTTCAACATTACCCAGAATCGTCTGCTTGAATTTCCTTCCATAAAAGAAGATCTACGAGATTTGATCAAACTAGATTTGTCTTTCAATAAGTTGGTAAAAATAGATAGCGACGCTTTCGACAACATTCCCAACTTGAAGTATCTGAATGTAAGAGCTAACAAGTTGGCTTATATTTCTCCAAAAGCATTTTACAAGCTGTTCAGTCTACAAGAACTAGACATGAGTGATAATCAATTGATGCATATGACAAGCAGTGTCCTAATTCCTGCGGAAATTAGACTGACAACTGTGAAGCTGTCAGGTAATAATGAAAATATTTTAAATCAAAAGAAGTATTTTGTTAAACACACGCGTTTTGTTTAAAGTTACCCCAAAAATAATAGCTCATTTCAATGACTTCTTTATATTGATTTGTACTTTAGGTTACAATTAAAACTTTAGTATCGTAGTTATTATCTTCCTGATTTTCCAAGCAGTAATGTCTAAAAGCAAGATTCATTTGAATATTTCTTCTGAAATTTGTTTTACGATAACCCATTTTTACATTCACAGTCAAATTATCGGTACTAAAAATTTAATACCGGAAACAAAGTCAGCATTCTGGGAAAAATGAGAGAGGGAGAGAGTTAACTAACTGTTGTTCTCCTTCTTAAGGAGTAATACATTTTTAAAAGTTATTTTTGCATCACTTATTAATTTCAAAAGTGAAAAGAAAAATAAACCTTGCTTTGCCCATGTAATACATGATTTCAATACAATATGAGAAAATAATAAAACATAACATTAATTATAATAATGAAAGTTTTAAAAACAATTGTTAGACTACATTACCTAGTTTTTTTTCTTTTTTTTTTCTTTTCTTTTTTTTGTGAGTTAACTGTAAGAGGCATTGCAAAACGATACAAAATTGAAGAACTTTATTATGTTCATTCGACATAATACATTCTGCATTGAGAATAGTTGTGTTTGTAGTGAGGATACACTAAGAATTCTGTGAAAAAATATGATGACAAAAAGTGCGCGACACTTAATTTTCAGTAACAGAATAAAAATTACAATTATTTGTCGTAATAGTATAAAAACGCATTGACAAATTTTATACAGATATTTTCACATGTGAAGAACATTTATTTTAGACTAAAATTTTGCAACATAACACGTACGGTATTGCCTAGGTATACCTTGTAGCACTTGTATTTTACAATCAAAATTAACAATTTTAGATTTTATTAACCGTTTTCTAAACCAACTGAAAATTCCAAATTCGATCTATTGCTTACGTTTTGTTGGGTATGACTAATCATCAATGTCTGGCAGCTGTAGATCACTCATGTGAATAATTAAAAAGTGCTTTGGTATGCGAATACACCAAATTCTATTACTAAAATTAGTACAGCTCTCTATGAATGATCAAAAGATCCTGTTGACGGCGATCCAGTTTAATCAATGGGATGCAAACTCAGTTCATACTATTCCAATCAACGCCCGTTGACTGACAATCAATGGAAATTGAAATGGATTTCTTTGGCATCACTGTTTGATCTACTCCCTAATGGACGGTGCTGGATTCGAGAACATGTCAAATTCAAACACTTGCCGGGCAATTGCTGCAATATAAGTGAAATTGTGAAGTGGTTGCTTCGTATTACTATTCAAATTAGAAAAGCAAAACTAATTACAGATGTCTTTTCTCTTAGTAGAGAAGTCATGAAAAGTTCGTTAATCTAAAATATTTGCTAGAGTTACTAAAGGCTACTAACAAGTATAATTCTAGTTTTCACACGGAATAATTGAGTTTTGTGAGCTTTAGCAAGAGTTTGAAAGTGACCATAAAGCTTTAAAATATAACATTTTTATATTAATAAATGTCAAATAATACGTGGGTTGTCTCCCCTTTTGTTTATTTTCTCAATCCTTGTGTATCTCACATAAGCAATCTTAACATAGCTTCCATTCTGTTACACGCCGTTCAGCAATTATTAAAAATCGTGTATTATTTGAAGGGAAACCAACCATTTTACTTTTCAGGTGCAATTAAACAGAAAACTACTTCAAGTAATCGTTACTTTTCCTCCATAACATGCGTTAGGTAAAGTCTCTGAATAAATCTCTAACAAAAATATATGGATAGATTGATAGATAAATAAATAAAAGCTGTGAACTCATTATCGACTTATATTTTGTCGGTATAATAGAAATATAAAATATTAAATTAGTTACGTCTAAAGTCATTAAACATAACTTTTTTACCATTAGAGTACAAAACTTCATTTAATTAGAAAAAATAAATAATAAATAAATAAATTAAATTAAAATAATGTATTTCTGAACGCCCCCTCCTCCGTTCAACAAATATCTCTATAGACAATGGTCAAACAAGGTTCTATTGTCGAAATCAGGTACAGAGTTTTTAGTTCATATCACTTATCATACCTGTCTAAAAAATGATTATTTAGAAACATTCAAACTGTATCTTTTTGTATAAAGACAAAATATTTTTAGAAATATCGTCAGGTAATTGAAATAATTTGGATTTTTTTCAATAAATGTTTTATAACATGTTGAAAAACTACAATTCATTAAAAAATATATACATATATATACATTTTTCAAATTAATTTTACTGTGGAATTATCCTGTATAATGTGCTATACTATCTGATCGGATAAAATAGATGAGGAATATCAATTATTGCTTTCATTTGTAAACCATGCGATGTTTAATACAATTAATTTCATTTTAAGTAATCTAAATTTAGTGTATCATATTAAAGATGTATTAACCATCTAAACAGTAGAATTAGTTCGCTTACTACTTTTTCTTATAAGAGATGGCAAATTATATATTTTTTAAATTAATTAACTAATTTTAATCTTAGACTTCCACAATCTTTTATATGCGTCAAAGCACTAGAATACATATGTGATTTTTTTCTGGAAGCAAAGCGTAATTGAAAATAATGAAAAATTGATAGTTTCTACCGTAATTGTTTTTTTTTTATTGTTTTGTACCAGCTAGTATAAAAAATTAATTTTATTAATCAGTGACATTTTCAGAATAAAGGTATTCAGTGTTTTTGAAATGATTTCGGCAAAAGTGTCAAGTAATCTTTGTAAGGAAATGTGCAAAAATAAATCTTACTAAAACATGCTCTCAGCTGCTAAAATAAAAATTTCTAATTGATAAAAAGTTGAAAAAAAAAAAAAACCTTTCTTTCCTAATGTATGTATAAAACAATGTTCACAGTAAATTTGACGACAATATTTGCATAAAATATACAAAAGGTTACTTTTATTAAGAATACAAATAATTATACTATTTTGCAGCATTCTGGACGACTTGCAATCGAATCGTACTAGAAAGCCATGTAAAAACTATTTCGGTTGTTTTAGGTAGTCTAATTTTGGATGTTAGATTGCATAGTTCGGAAAACGTCACATTAACAATGTGCAGCACTTATTGTATCTTTGAATTATAATAGTAATTCCACTGAACTTTTGACAAGAGTATTGATAACAATAATACACTGTCAGAGTTACTCTTAAATACATGTATTTAAGTTATTTTTTAAAATGATTAAATGATTAAAAATATAATTTTAGGAAATCCATTTTCTTGTGACTGCAAAATGCTGAGTTTATGGGAATGGCTTCAAGAGCATGGACAGTTCCTTTATCACGACTACAAGCCATTAATATGCTCTAGTCCGGAAAGGCTTCGTGAGCACTCTGTGTTGACTCTGCATCCATCCGACATATGCCCATCTCCATTACTATCAGACGTTGAAGTTCACAGACTTGACTCGGACCAACTAACCATCAAATGGAAAGTACAAAACGGAACTCTCATTGGCGGATTTACCGTGACGTATCATGTAACTAATTCTCGATCCCCTGTAGTTTTAGCCAATCTCCAACCCACCGCTAGAGGACATGATCTGGAGGGCCTCGTTCCAGAGACTTGGTACACTGTTTGTGTCACAGTAACCGGCAAGTACTTAAGGATGATTAGTAACAAACCGATACCATACGTTACAGAGCATGAAAGGACTAATAGCGAACTAACAGCTAATAACAGAAAGTGCCTACAAATACGAACACTTGCCAAGACAGACAAGACCAAAATAACTCTGTCAACACTTGGTATTATTTTAGGCAGCAGTATTAGTGCCGCTTTAGTTCTTACACTATCGATCCTCCTAACAGCCATGAAGTTTCGCAGACGAAGGCGTCGTCCTGTCAAGAATGATGTGCCTCAAGAGTATATATCTTACAGACATTTTTCTATTCAGTCATCTGAAGGTGTTTATTCGTAATTTGTCCTTACCCATCAACTATGTTTTCGAACTATTTGAGCAATGCGCAAGATTTTTTCAGATTGGTATTCTGAAATGAATGATATATCATTAATAAAATTACACCAAGTCTAAAGGATTTTTCTTAAAACTTGTACTAAAACAAGTTAAGTTCAATATCAGACGAAAGAAAATTCGATTTTTCCAAAATTTATTACACTGAAAATTACAAATGTTTTAATCATCCTATGAAGTTAGGTCCTGATGCTAAAACAATTAGATAATGAAACAGATCATCAGCATCATTTGCATTTGAGATAAAACTACTGTTAGAGGAAGGGTTATGTGTTTTTTTTTCTTTCAAAATGAAAGCTTACGCAGCAGATTATTTCTGCTTTGCGGAAGACAAAAGATGGGATTATTTCGAATGGAGTTTAGGAAATAGTAAGTAAGTATGCATTAAAATGTTTTTATAATGAAATTTTTACTTTAAAATTTCTTTGAGTGATGTATTTTTTATTTTCGTTTGTCAAGTTTCATAGAAAGATAAATTATTATTATCATTATTACTACTGTTTGTTTGTTTTAATTGATAAATACTGTTAATTCTACTTTCTATATTAGTGTAAAGCTTCCAAAAATATATTTCTTTTGGAGTAATGAGAATTAAATTTCCACATGCAACGTAATGTATAGCATAATGAGCCTAATGCAAGTTTCACAGTGACTTTTTATTTATATATTTTTCTTTTACTCCATACTTCAAAAACTACACGATTTATAACCAAATATTATGATATTATTCGTTGCAAACATTTTTTTTCTTTTCCCAAAAGCATTTTTAAAATTAAATTTAAAATTGAACAAAATATGGCTAACACTTGAATGCGGACACTGTACATCAGGATTTGAATGTGAGTTTGGAATGGATAGTATCATAATATCAAAAAAATAAAGAGTTTGAATTGTTCTCGAAAAATGCCCTCAAAATGGAAAATCGAGCAAAATACTCTCGTCTTCTGATTTCAGTTTTGAGGACTCTGGATAAAAGGCTCTATACTGTAATCATAAACGGATAGGATTTGGATAATAAAAGCATAATATTAATTAAATATATGTGAAATAAATGTTTAAAAAGCTGATTTTCGTCAAAAATTATTTAATTACGCTTTTCTCTTAGGAGGACTCTACTTCTTTACTGCCTATTGAAAAGTTCATTTTCCTTTACGCTGTGCAGGATGGAAATGTAATTTATATCTATTAAAAAATCCAACTCTAAGTATTGGGACAAAATTTTTACATTTTTAAATATACCATTAGTAAGATCATTTTTAATAGTTATATGATTGAAAAATTAAATAAAAGAATCAATAACATAAAAAGGCAGAGCACAGGGTCGACAGGCTAGTCATAAAAAAGGAAAAGAGCGCGTAAGATTTAAAAAAAAGTTTTGTTCATTATGTTAAGCTCAAATGGTCTAAGAGAAATTCCACCCAACGATTATTCCAGGATCTTAATGAATCAGAACATTGATTTGGCTGACCCCAGGTGTGTCATTTAGGGGGTAATGGGGGTCAACTGCCCCCTGGATGGGGAACTATAATGTACAGTAGCCCCCTCCTTATATCGCGCTTGTCGGGGAACAACAAAAAACGCGCGATATATCCGAGCACGTGATATAACCGATGCCGTTAGAAATAACTCAAAACGTACCAGTAGATTCAGCGGACCTGCGCATGCCACCTGAGCTTGGTGTGAAAACGATGTCAAAGATAAAGGTAACCATTTTCTTCCCAGAAAATTCCTTTACCTATCACTCTCCCTTTCTTGGTGAAGGGGGTTGTATAATTTGGATTTTTTCAGCCAAGTGCGAATCCTTTCCGTACTGAAAGATATCCAGAAATGGGTGCATTTTTTTCTCCTTGGGCAGTAAACAACTGTCTCTTTCATTCAATGGGTGTTAGGATCAAAACAAAAAGAACAAGTAAAACGTCAACTGGTTTGAGAAGAATCATTCTGCAGGCATGTACGTTGGGAAGTGGGAGGAGAATTGCAGCAGATTTTAACTGCAGCAAATTCAGAAGAAAGAAAAGCATTCCTGTTCGATGGCTTTGCTTAATGGGGGGGGGGGGGAGGGCTTTACTCAGAAATGCAATATTTTTATCTCCGATAACTCAAACTTACAATTTTCGGAGACACAGAAAAAGCGCGATATATCCGAATGAGCGATATAACGAGTGGTTACTGATGTACATGTATTTTTGTTGCTTTTTTAATGAAACATATATTGAGTTTATACCCTTCGCTCCCCCCATCTGGAAATTTTTGAAATAACGGGCCTGGTTGGCCCCCTTGCAAGTTTAGCATTTTACCTAAATTTATTACAAAGAAACTTGAAAAAATGTCCCATTTCATTTTGTCAAGAGTGGAATGTTGCAATAATAAAACAAAGCTTTAGTGCGTTCTGCCTGCTCCATTTATAAAAAACCAATCATGGCTTATTACGAAATAATATGTTCTTTGATGCTTAATAGAATGTCTTTAATGCAATCATTGTATTACATTTTAGTGTGTTTTTTTCTTAAGTGTCCTTTATTTATCTCTTTTGCAGGGACGCAACAGTATCAGCTGTTTCATATGACCTCAAATGTGTTGTCTTAAAAATATACTATCTGTAACAGTTCCAGGAATTCAAGTGGTTACCTAAAAACATTCCCTTTTGTACAAAGAACATAACTGTGTACATAGATTTTGATATACTAGATAACAACTTTCGATTATTTAAACTAAATTTTTTGTCTAATTGTACATGAAAACCGAAATAAAAATCATGAATTGCCATACTTGTTTTATTATTATGTTGACTTAACTAGAAATAAAAGGGAAAAAAATGGCTTTTTAAATTTTAAAAGAAAATAAATTGAACTTCAAATTTAAATTTTGCTTATAAAAATTTCCTATTTGAAATGTCTGGAAAATTGTTCCTTTAGCGAAAGATGCGCACATTTCTTTCAAAACATAAATGTAACTCTTGATTTATTTAAATATCCAGCTCTATCATCTAATATCTGAGATGCCATGAACAAGTTCAAACAGGTAATTTTTTGAAGTCTAGAATTTGAAAAGTGAATTTTGATTCTACTGGGTTTTTTCCTTCTGATTTTCTTTTTTAAGCGTTGGATTCAGGAGAAAACATTCAATTAAAAAAAAAGTATTTTCAAACTACAATAAAATTTCTTTTATCTACCGACGTATGACGGAGTTTTGATATTTAAGCTATTTTTTCTGATAAAGCTGGGAGCGATAAGCTTTCTAAGATAACTTCAAAGAGAGTTTTATAAATTTTTATAGGTTTAATAAAAATTGAATGTTCATGACCGCAACGACTTTTTATCACAAATTCCACGCTTCTTTTATTTATTTTACGATGCTCTCTGGGCTTTAATTGCTTTCATTTTCTATACTTTGCATGTTAGTACCACATCGTTTTCATTTAATGGGATCTTATCATTAGAATTACAATTTACGATCACATAATCAGCTTAGCTATAAAATGTAGGTTAATTGTATTTACGAATGTTTTTACCGCAAACAAAATACCGCAGAACATTTCTTTTTGTATCTAGAATTGCATCTGATTTTGGAATTTATTTTAGATACAAGGAAAAGTGAAAAGAGAATAAAGTAAATCACTCTGCTACTTTATAAATCTCTCAATGCATTTTTGATAAGGGGTCATTCATAAATGATGTCACACTTTTTTTCACTATCCTTGACCCCCTCCCCCTTTTTGTCACAAAATGTCACTTTTCAACAAACACCTACCCCCTTTGTCATGTGTCACGCTATTTTACGTGAGCATATATACTTACAGAACCAACCGTTATAGATTACATTTCAGGTTTCTTTTTTGAACTTTTAATGACATTTGTGAGCATAAAAATAATATTGAATATTATATATAGACTTAAGTTTCATAAAATAAAAGTAAGGGTTACAGCAAAAAGTGTAATTAGTATATAATAATAAAAAATATTAATTGTTCTAATTCTGGAAAAAATAATCGCTATTGTGTCTTAAAAGTAAATAGCCAAGAGGATTTCCTTTTACACCTAAACTTCTAAACTTTTAATTAAAACTTAATTTAAAGTTTAATCAGCAGGGATGTTTTGGATACAACATAAAATGAATAAGGATACACACACACACACAAAAAAAAAAAAAAAAAAAAAAGAAAAAAAAGACGAAAGTTAACTATATAAAATATTAAATCTTCTGGTTTTAAGTGTTTTTATTTTAACCAAATTGTGTGATGTCACACTTGTTGATACCCTCTTCCCCTCGTCACAGTCACACTTTCTCGAAACCTCCCCCTCCCCCCTTTGCAGCGTGACATCATTTGTGAATGACCCCTAAGAAGCTGTTCATTCTCCCATGACATTTCTTTCTCTCTTTTTGGTAGATCGCTGTTCTTTCCATCTTTGCGAAAGTTTTGCCATCTTCCCATAAGAGCCACGAAAATCAAGGGGAGGGAGGGGGAGGGGTGAGTTAAACTTCCAAATTCCGTCTTTTTGGAAGTTGAAATGTACAGGGTGACTGTAATCAAAGTTCATCAGTCAAAAAGTTATAAATCAAGGCATACTGCTCAGACTGATCTGAAATCCTATTTGAATGTACACGAAGGGGGGAAATACACGGCCTATAATAATTATAACAATTCGTAATTTTACCTGTAGATAGACCTTTTCTCGTCATGACTTCTATGGGTACGACTACAAGTGTCCTTTGAACCCTAATGTGACGGCTTTTTCATGAGTTTTGTGTTGAATTAACTGTACTGTTTAATGGGCATTGCGCCATAATTGTTTTGGTGCTTTACTGACAAAATAACTTATATGGCAGTCAGCAGTTGTGGCAATTTTAGAAAGTCATCCACCATGACAGGGTGATGTCACATCCGAGGAAAAAATTTGAAGGGTCCACTGGGAAAACGACCTAAGTCACATACTACGTTTTGAACTTTACTTTATGTTTTATTATAAATTATGTATTATAAATGAATGTAAATTAGGTATTATAAATTTTAATTTGGGTGCTGCAAAAAAATAGGCTCTTATAGTTAAAATTAACATTTATGTTATAAAATAATTGAATAAAACATAAAGCAAATTTCAAAAAGTAGTATGTGACTTAGGTCGTTTTTCCAGTGGGCCCATCATTTGGTTCGTAACAATTCTAGTGCAAAAAAGCAAGAACAAAAATTGGGTTTCAATTTTTCTGTTGCCAAAATTTGGTATTTTAGCTATAGCTTTGGTGAAAACTTTTCGTTCTTGTGTTGAATTTGAATGGTTGGTGTCGTGTCCACACACGATTCGAGGAAGAACGGATGCGCTACTCCTGAGTCAAACGGGGCTCTTATAGGCCGGAGTCCGACTCACGCCCCCTATAGAGTAATCTCTTAATTTTTTGAACCAGCTCCCAGATGAGAGACCGTCACCTGGGGTTGGCACCCCCAGACGTATCGTTTCCCTTGGAAGACGAGTGGAGCCACGACGGATTTAACGTGCACCAGCTTCCTTTAGCGTACACGGTCCATCAACCAGCCGCGAGAGTTTGTCACCCTCCCAAACACTGACCTCAGTCGATGTTGCTTCACTTTTGGGGTTCTGCGGGGATCCAGCTTCTACCGACTGCTCCACTGCGGGACTTATATTGAATTTAAAATAAATAAATAGATAGATAAATAAAATATAAAATAAAACTATCACTACTGCTATTTTTTTAGATAAAAAAAAATTACTATTGAACCATAAAAACATGCTTTAAAAAGGTTAGGCGGAGATAAAATTACAAATAGTTCTAATTTTTAAAAAATCAATCAAATTCATTTTGCTTTCAAAGATTAAAATCAACCAAACCAAAAATGACTAATAAGAAGAACTCTGAGAATATGCATTTTTTAAGACAAAATCATAAATAAAATGTAATATTTGTTTCCCTCGCCATAAAAATATAATTTATAACTAAACGTATACTATTTTGCTCCATATGAAGGAAAAATTAACACGGCTTAAACCATTTTTACTCTCAGAGAGTTTAACTGAAAATTTCTCAGTTGAAACCAATGCTCCCCATAACACATTCAGTCTTCTTTTCCATTTAGTTCAAAATTTACACATTAACCTTTTTCAGAAGTTGTAAACAACTGTAAACTATTTGTCAATTTTCCGCATTACTACGCTTCCCTCATACAAATAACCATTTCCTGCGAGGGATGTTTCTCCTTTGTTTTCCGAGCGGATATGGGATTTGAAACATAATAAAGGAATTTTCAGCGGAAAAAAGAGAATGACGAAAAACATTTCTAGTAAAATCAACATCTAAAGTCAATTTTATTTTCATATGTCATCGAAAAGCAAACATTGCTTTGTTATTTGATTTAGTCTGAAATAAAACAAAACGTTCTCTCATATGTTAAAGTGCCGTAAGCTGTTATTGAAATATCGAAATTGTTGATGCTTCAAAATTCGATTTAGCGTGTCTTGGAGAGTAATCCTTTTGCTACTAGCTCAAAAAGAAATATTTTCAAATATTAAAAATGCAAGTGTAGAAAAACAATCGGATTATTGAAAAATATATTATCAGCAAAGTTTTGTGAAAAATATTTAAATCTAAAAATGTCTGATTAAATGCAATAAGGAAGCTTTTCGAAAGACTAGAAAAACACTTAAGCTTCAGTTGATTGAAACATTCGAAAGGTGATATGAAAGGTTTTATTGGATTTTTAACTTTTTCAGCTAGGTAACACATGTTTCATATATTTATATCTATTGTACAAATATTTGTCAATGAAACATGAACCATTTTTGATGCGATGAACTATAAAACGAAATTTTTGTTTAAGTCTTAAACATTGATGTAATATTTAGAGTAATATCCAGCCAACTAATTATTAAATAATGATATAATTATGCGCTGATATAACAATACATGTTTTTTTTAATTAAAATTCTAAAAAAAATAATAATAAATACAAAAATAAAACCAATTATATTATGTCTTATATTACGAGTAGTATTGAAAATAAAATAGCCTACATGCAAGTACAAAATAAAAAAATAAATAAAGATTTTAAAATAAAATATTGAAAGTAGGGATTTAAGATGGGGAAAATGTGTATCTGTCGGTATGTCTTAACCCCCCCCCCCCCCCTATAATTTTTTAGAGAATTGACCAATTCGTTTTTTTTTTTTTTTTGCATTCGAAAGATTTTGGTGAGGAATGTTAAAAAAAAAAATTAGCTAAGCGCCTACGGGGAAATTTCAATCCTATATAAATCTTCTAACGGACCGATTTGCTTGGAACAAACTTTATCGGAA
The DNA here is from genome assembly GCA_038502835.1 of Octonoba sinensis. Classification (NCBI taxonomy): domain Eukaryota; kingdom Metazoa; phylum Arthropoda; class Arachnida; order Araneae; family Uloboridae; genus Octonoba; species Octonoba sinensis. The sequence goes on along the minus strand of CM076600.1, from coordinate 64,955,023 downwards.
AGCTCTTATACCGTAGAACATGTACAGATAGAAAGTTAATCCAGAACAAACAAGCCTATTTTCCTATGAAATTTTTTGAACGGGATTTTCAAGAATATTTTTGAATTTTATGAATGATTAAATGAATAAGCGAAAGAATGAATGAACAGATGAGGGAATGAATGATAAAAAAAAAGTGAACAAGTGATTAAAAGAGCGAATGAATGCACAAAAAACAAATAAATGAGTGAATACATACATGAATGAGTGACTGAATAAATGAATGAATGAGTGAGTGAATATGTTTAACCGTTGAAAAAGGTATATTTGAAGCTAAACGAGAAAGAGAAAGAGAGATAACTAGATTATAAATTTGAAGTTGGGGGAGATGTATACGGTAAAGTAGGCTCGTACAGTTCTAGCCGGAACTTCTTGTTTTTTCTTCTTTCTATGCTCCTAATTAATCACTTTTTATAATCCCCTGTAATGTGAAAGCATTATAAAGCGTGAATAAAAGTTAATAGGAATCAGCAATTTATAATTTTGTAAAATTTCTCTCTTCCATTTCGACTTGTCTTCCGTTTACGAATCTCCAAAAGCTTAATTAGCAGTTTGGGAAATTTTAAGAATATGCACCTTAAATAATTTTCGAGTTCATTTATTTGATCTGCTTTAACTTAAATCACTACTTTAAAAGCTCTCCAATTAGTGCAGATCTTACGTTCGTGCTATCTTGAATAAATCAATATTGTCATGTAAATCAACTGTATAATAGTTCTAAGAGGTGAATTTCAAAAAATAGTCAAATGCAATTTAGTACTACTGTAAAATTTCCTTATTTAACAAAAAAAACCTCTCAATGAATTTTTAACTAAAAACTACCTAAGAAATACAGCACATTTAAAACTGTGCAATGTAATTCGAATTTCCCAAAATACTAGTGATAAAAATAAACTCATTATTTGAAGAAAATACCGTTGTTCATTTCAACATGCGATGCATTGTTGATGTCTGACAGTTACAATGCAGTACATGCGGCGGGCTTTGCGATTGGCAAACATAATTCCTTTGCTGCTGCAAGAGAGATCCTTGATCAACCTTTATATCGTATGTAAAGGTTCGTCTATAGAGCTTTAAAGCTCAATGGACATAGACAGATCATAGAACTATGCAATTTTCACAGGGTATATCATGTATACATGTTGAATGCTTCCTTTGCAATGGATATCAGGGTTCAATGTGAACATGAAAGCTTTACAAATCTAGAATCATGTACTTGAAAAGCAGAAAAAGAAACTCGTAGTAATTCTAGATCACAATTCCGATACTTGAGGTCAAATTAGGCTTTTACTAACTTGCTTGAACCATTTTCTTTAAATTCTGATAATTTCTTCAAAAAATACACCTACAAACTTTTTGATACACTTTTCCATACTGACGACATCACCCAAAGAAGTACCTTTCCGAACGCTTTTAAGACACTATATGTGCAGCTACTCTGGTTACTCAGGACATCTGTAAAATACATGTGTGCTATCAATGTCTTGTTTAAATTCTATAATAGCGAGTTTCTATTCTGAAGAGTGATTCTTGATAATAGAAAAGATTTGCAAGGTGTGTTTCCTTTTTATATTTCTTTTTACTTTAATGTTAAATTGAATTTTTCTCAATTTGTTTCTGTCAATATTTACCGTACAAATATTTTCTATAGAAGAAACTTTAATTTTAATACTACTAAAAAATAAAATGGCTAAGTTCAACATAGTATTTTTTCACATAACATATGTTCTTAATGATCCTTTCAGTGAAGGAACTTTTGTTTTATTATTAAGACTTGCATTCTATTTCTAATGTTATATAATCCGAATAGAATCGGTTCATTTTCAGTAATATCTATCACGATGTGACTGATCATCTATCATTTTCCTGCCCGCCTTTTTCTGTAGTTAATGATACTGGAGAACATTAGCAAGACTTAATACCTCCAGTATCATTTGTCTTCCGTATCCAGGAAAATAATTCAAACAAAGCGTTCTTACGTCGTTGGTCATATTCGAATCTATAACTTTTGAGTTGGAGAAATCATCATCAAGAGTTTCAAGAGCAAGGATGTGTTATCTTTTGTATAGCAATCTTGAAATGCACCTACAATTAGCATTTCCTCCTTTTTTATAATTTATAAAGTACTTTTGGAAGTTAATGGATACATAAATTAATTATTAAATGTCAGACGAATAAGTTTCATAAGTTTATTGCATCAGAAATGTGATATAATATAAATAACACTCTTACAACACACAAATCAGCAACAAGCATAAATCTTCTTCGAACTAAACCTTTGTTTGGATACCTTGATTTTTTTCCGCATTTTTGTCTGTAACAAAAGTATTGTATTATTATTATTACTATTATTACAATCATTTAAACAGAGCTTCTATTCTAACAATATATTTTTATTATTACATGGTTTTATTTAACTTGACTTGTGGCGGAATTTTGTAAGGCGGTTTTCGACAACTATTACTGCATAAATTATCTTCCAATTTTGCACACAAGCTTATCTTCGATGACAATACAATAATATATCCATTTTATAATTTATTATAACGTTAATTAGGAAAAAAATTAATAATTTTGGCTCTGAGGAAATTACCAGCATTATCATTTGTCGTTTGGCAACAATAGTTTTGTTTGGATAATGCAACTATGTTTTGTTTGTTATATGGTTTTATTTAACTTGACTTGTCATGGAACTTTGTTACGCGGTTTTCGACCACTATTACTGCATAAATTATCTTCAAACTTTGCACATAAGCTTATCTTCGATGACAATGCAATAATCCATCCATTTTATAATTTATTATAACGTTAATTAGAAAGAAAAATAATAATTTTGGCTCTGAGGAAATTATCAGAATTATCATTTGTCATTTGGCAACAATAGTTTTGTTTGGATAATGCAACGATGTTTTGAATTTAAATAAAACCATGTAACTTAAAACATTTTTGGCGATTTAATATTATTTCATTATTGCTGTTCTCGTTAAATTTATAAAATCCATATATATATTTCATTTAACGTGGGACAGTTACGATTAAATTTCATGCAAAAAACAAAGTATGGTAAAACGATATTTAAAAATTTGTTTAATGGTTAGCCTAGAAAAGTAACATAACATTTGCATTCATTATTGTAACTTACGGTCTTTGATAAACTTATTTCTATTTCTTAAAAAGTATTTTCATTTAAAAGTCAATTTTCTATTTCCGATTCTTTGTAGTGGCAACAACTTAGTTTCTTTGTTATTGAGCGTTAATTCTCATATAAACAAATCGCAGGATTAGAGTTTTGAAAGAAATTGCGTTTATCTACTGAAACCAGTTTTTAGTCATGAACAGCTATACGTTGCCCTATCCAGTGCAAAGTCTTTTGATGCACTCAATGTAGTAGCAGACAAAACAAAAGTTGAAAACTGTTTACACACAAATTTTCAGTGAAGTTTGATTGTTGAACTTATAGCCCGCAGATGCTCTGCGGGGATCAGCTAGTGTATATAATGCTATATTAGAGCAAATCGTTATCGCTATATAAGAGCAATATATGATGCTATATTAGAGCATCGTTATAGGTTAGAAAACTGTACTTATACTGTTTGTCAGAAAAAAAAAATATGCAACTTTTAACGATTTTCAAAACGAGAGCAAAATAAGACACATATTTCCTTAAAATATGTAGGGTCAGTTGGGGTAATTGTAAACAAGCTTCATAACTACGCTTGTGGTGGTTTTGAAAACGTAACTGCTTGTGAGTAATAAACTGGCAGCATAGGGAAGACATTCAAACAGCTTCGTAAGTTTCGAAACAACTGTGGTGGCGTCACTATTGTTTGAAAATGGCACAGTGAAAAAAGTTGTTAACAAAGTTTAGTGATCTTACATTTTCCTCTCCAGCTCACCTATAAAAGCGATGTAAGCGGTTTCAACCATTTTTATCTGTCATATGGAATGCTACTAAAAATATTTAGTTATGCATTTAACCATCCTTGTTATTTTTCATGTGCAAGTTAGGTGTTTACAATTACCCCGTATATTTCGTACTCTAGGGTAATTGTAAACACTTAAATTTATCCTAATTCCAATATTTTAGGGGGACAATAAGTATTATATTTTGATGTAAATTACATTTTTGTGTCTATTTTACATAACTGTTGTTATTGTTGCTAATGCCACTTGGAAATCCAAGACCCCCTTATAGGGCGACCATGAATTAAGGAAGCTCCTACTGATTATTAATGAGCTCCGCTAGAATGAAATACTATGGCTCAGAGGGGATTAATGCTTTTGAACCAGCTCCCAGATGAGAGATCATCACCTAGGTTGGTCCCTCAGCGGAAATTATTTCTAAATTGGTGGACATTTGAAGCGATGATGTATTTTACGTGTCCCTTTAGCGCATTCGGTCTCAGAGTAATCAGTCGCGGGAAGTGGTCACCCTCCCAAGCGTTGACCACGGCCAGTTGAGCTTCACTTTCAGTGTTCTGTGGGATAAAAGCATAACCGACTGATCCACTGCGAGACAAATTTTATCGCATTACTTGATTTTTTGCAAGATATTTCTCGTTAAATGATCTCAGCCGACTCATAACATAACTCAGTGGACCACATGCGACCTGTTGGCCGCAGATTAAGAACCATTGCTCTTTAACTTCTTAAACCTTCAAACAGACTGTGTATGAAACAGTTTTCCATTTGCATCAACCTTATTCGAAAATAAATCACTGTTTACAATTACCCCAGATCTCTGGGGTAATTGCAAACACACTGGGGTAATTGTAAACACGAGCTCGTTTGCTAACAAATAGTCATAAAGTCAAAATTTTTGTACACATTTACTCACAAGAAGTACAGTAGTGGCTACAATGCTCACAATTTTATTTCTGAATTCATTCAAGAGGTAGGGAATTATCAAAAGTTAAAACATTGAAAAAGCGTTTACAATTACCCCAACTGACCCTACTTTTCTTTAATTTCAACAGAATATGAATTGGCTTTGATTTCACGATTAGTCTGAAAAATTTTGATTCAAAATACAAAAACACATCGTTACATGTGCTGTAGACAGTATCTTTTATGGTCAATTTTGAAATAGCCTTCAGTGAAATTTTATGGTGGCTGTAAAAGAAAAGGCAGACCATGCAAAATTTAATGGCTGGTGATTTTAGTACCTCTTTTTGTGTGCATGGTTTATGTTACAATTTATTTCCATGATTATATTGGTACTTACGTTTTACAATGCAGCAGGCTCAAAAATACCCAATATTTTCCGACTTTTATAGCAGCGCGTTTTGTGATGCAATATTTACGCAAAATGCAAAGAAATATGTTTTTGAAAATATGTGCAAATTTTTAACTGAAAACATAAATATTCGATGAATTTATTATGAGAAATTTGCACGTGCTTAAACATGTAATTGCACTCAAATATTCAGGCGTTGAGTGCGTATTTTTTCGTGGTAGGCTATGAAGTTGCCTGCAATCCAGTTGTACTGACAGACATTTTTTAGAGCACGTTACAAAATAGATTTTTCGCGTGTCTAAAACATAGATAAGATGCTTATATTCAATAATATTTATCAAATCTGCATTAAAATACATAGTTTTTGCTGGTTATTTATGCATTATTTTGGATTTTAAAAGCCAAATATTCAATTAATTTATTGAACAAATGATAAAAACTGTGTTGTCGAGTTATAATAAATAAATAACAATGAATTCATTTTATTATTGGTTAGAGAAAAATAATGAACTTTTAGAGTCGAAGGCTTGAAAATTACTTAGAAATTTGAAGGTGATTCTTATATAGAATACCGTGAGTGTTTTCTTCGTGCATTTTCTTTTTATTAAACTTTAACTGAATTTGAAAAGTAATTCAGAAAAAATACGGTACCTATTAGTTTTATTAAAATTTTAAATCACATTTTAACTATATATATATATGCTAAAAATAAAACATTTAAACACATACCAACTTAAAATCTATGTAAAGTTCAATCATTATTAATAATATGTGAGACTGAATAAACAAAAAATTCTTAAAGAGTTCTTGAATGCCTTGATGTAAAGCTCTGAATTTTGAGAATATATTTGATAACTTTCCTTTATTTAAAAATTATTTTACTTAAACAAAGCACACAATAATCTTCTTATTTTTTTCTTTTTTTTTTGAATTACATAATAACTATTTAATCTACTACATTTTCCTTAGGATTTCTTTTTTACATTTTTTATATAATTGCTTGCTCCGTCTTTATCTGTAATTTTGCATAACAGTAAAAAGCACTCCATTATGTTTTCCTGGCTTGATTTTAATAGAAAAACGATAACCGATTGCTTTGTGGTAATGTTTGTCATTGTGGCTCTTTTATATTCTATTCCAATTCCAGCAAAAGATAAATGCTACAATTCCAGAACAGAGTTAAAGTCGTTTTATCAGTTACAATTCAATAAAACTTTTGTTGCTGTAGGCTATTTTATTTCCCTTATCTTTCCAGGTTTGAAAGACCTCGGGTGTTTTTGTTTTGTGTTTAGGGATTAATGACGTGGTTTAGAATTTTTCTGTTATTATGAAAATGTCATATCTTTTATAATGAGAACTGATCTAGTTCCAATGAAATAAAGAGAAGCATTGTTTTTTTAAATAGTACATTCTATTTTGAATGCGTTTCAATTAATAGTATAAAATCATTATTCATTGTTTCAGTTCACTGGAATAACAACAAATGAATACGTGCCATTTTTAAAAAATAACTAAACAAAAAAATCTTCATTAAATGAATTTATATCGGCTTAATTTAAGAAACTCGTGTGTACGTATAATTTTGATGCATTAGTGCTATCGCTATGCAATATATATATATATATATATATATATATATATATATACTTGAAAGCTCTCCCGATGAAACGGTACTTTACGCTGAATATTAAAGTTAAAGTTTCAGCTATTTATCTACGTTATGAGCTACGCATGATAATTTTTTCAGTTCAATATTCTTACATCTTAAACACCATTTTTTTTTCAATTACAGTCATGTTAATAACCTTTACACCAAATATGGAAGTTAAATATTCCAATTTTTACTGTGTTCTGTGCAGCGTCTTTTCAGTCAATGCACTTATATCATAAAAGCCATTTTGTCATTTGGGTCATGTTTGTAAGTTTCGGATAACCACAACTAGCGCAGATAAAGCGGCAGAAGCACAACTAAAAAACTGTAAACATAAATTATATTTATGAAACAGAGGTACAGAGTAGAATAATGCGTTCATGTACTATATTAAAGAATAAAAATAAAATGCGTACTCTGTTATAGAAATCAGAATTTACTTCCGTGAAACAAATAATAAGTATAAGCGATGTTTAGGAAATTCTATAGATTGCTTGATTTCCTTCTGTTGCAACAGTCAGAATAACGTTTGCGATGCTAATGAGAAAATTATCCATATGCTCTTGAAGAAGCCTATCCTGCAGTACACTCTAGGGTCTCAATTTTACGAAATTCCGATATGGACATAGGAGGTGGATTAGGGACTGCAACTAGTAGGGTGACTAGGTGCCACGAATGGTCGAAATGGTCAATTAACGATTCATTTGGAGGGGAGTGCCGTCCATCCCAAATGGGTGTTATCCTCTTTTCTTACATCATTTATTTGAGGCCCTTCTATCCCTGAGATGATACACTTGCTATTTGAAAAAAAAAAAATCATAAAAATGAGAGCCCAGAGTAACGCCGCTAAAAACGAGAAGCTTATTACACCCATAATAGAGAATTTAATGATATTAATGTTATAATGGATTCCTGAACGCATTACAAACCCAGATTCATCGAAAAAAGTTCATAGCTCACAGGAAAGAATTTAATTTATTCTTTGCACCAGACTATCCGACGCTGGTAGCAATCTAAACTGTACGAGTCATGCTGCCCAGAATGTTAATACACGGCCTGTGTAACTGTGCACAAGCGGCTGCCAACCCATCGTAGTAATGTTTGTACAGCTTCTTCTTCTTTTAGCTGTTTTTTATATTTGCGGTCATGTTTCTAAGAGACGGTTACCCGCAAATAGCTCTAATAAAGCGACAGAAGCACAATGCAAACATACGAGTAAATCATATTTATCAAACAAGAGGTACACCTAATTAGCATTATTCATATCGTTGTCATCCCTGTTTTTTTTTTTTTTTTTTCACACTTTATTAAAAAACTTTACTACGTATATGCATGTTCTTGAAATACAATTCATTCCTACTTCGTATAAATATTTCTATTGAAAGAATAATGATTAAATAAATACTTATAAATATTTTCCGCATTTATTTATAAATGAAATTTAATAAATTTGCTTCTTAGTAAAATTACTTGAGGTTAAAAAAAACTCTTTATAGCAAGACTTGTTAAAATAATGAAACGTTTAAAGTTGGTAAGTATGAAAAAATTTAAATGATAAAATTAACGTCACGAAAAAACGAATTTACAAAAAAATGGCTGATTGAGCTTTGGGTATCAGTTTTTTAATGCAGAAAAAATTAAAATTTCTGACGCAGCTGTAACACTTTTTTTTCTACACTGAACTGCTTACTTGTAATCCCAAAATACGTTAGGCATGCATGAAAATTGTGCTTTAATAACGTTCATTTTTTTCTGTAATATCTGAACAAGGATAAACGTTTTACTACATGTTAAAATATTTTTAAAAAATCAAAAGTTCAAAAAATACATATAAAATATTCATAGAATGAAAATATCAAAAGAAAACCGTGCATAGTTTAACATGAAGAAGGAAGACTAACAAGAGAAAAAAACTTCTCAAAATGCCAAACGGCTTTTGATGCTTAATTTCTGCTTTTCATTTGAAAATAAGTCGATTAAAATTCCTTCAATTGATTCATCATCTTATATATTTTTATATTTTGTTATTTACACATATATCATTAATACTGCATTCAACCATCAAGGGATTTTCTACGTATTTATTTACTTTATTAAAATCTAAAAATGAAGATCACTGTGCCACATTTTTAGTACTATGCTAGAAAATAGTTCACCGAATCAACTGAAATTCACGTTCACTTCCAATGAAACCAAATACTAAATTACGTTCACTTACTATGAAAATATGAAAACATTAAAAGAATTTAAAGAATCCAAGAAACTTCCGAATCATTTACGCAGAGTTACGGATTTAATGAAAAAGAACGAAAAAAAGAAAGAGTAGGAATACAAAGAATGCAAACCATTTTAATGGATTCCTAAATAATGTTTATGCCAGTAAAGGGCCTGGAGCTAAGTTTCAAAATAACTGCCGGTGTCTTAATGTTTTGGAAGTGGTGGGGGGAATAAAAACGAACAAATCAAACAATGTGCGTCTAAATGATATTCGTTGATGGATTTTGAACTCTTACAGAAAGCGTAAAACTTTATACAATTCGATTTTATTGTTGAATGCATTTAAAAAGAAATGAATTATATTTGCTTGCTCATCGTGTATTGCATTGCAAAATGTGTTTTAATACAGAAATTGTTAATGGATAAAAAATTCCTAAGACAAATTTTTTATTTTTAAATAAAGAATTTAAAAATGCTTGAGACATGAGTTATAATTCATCTGTAATGGTTCACAGATGCATATATGTAACTCTGTTATATTTTGTCACTGGTAAATATGTTCTGATTCTTTACTTTCCATTTATACCGGGGGGACAAAAACTTCGTTGAAAGTTTAAAAACCCATTAAAACCGAAAGAAAAAAATTGAAATAAGTGTCTTCCACACCTCTAAGTCGATGTTTTTTTTTTTTTTAAAGAGATGAAGAAAAATAATAAAAAATCTTCGATAGATGGCTCTAGGATGAGAGGTAGAAGTATGCAAATGAGATGTTATAAAAATTGTGCTCCTTGTAAATTCACAACTAATTTACTTACTAACTTATTGTAAATTTACTAGGATCACAAATTCTTTATTATATCGTCTTTTTTTACTTGTTGCATATTAGCATCGAGGTGATATATAACAAGTTTAAAATTCTAATTTGCGAAATTAGTGGTATTACTAAGCTGATTATTGGAAAAAACTCTTTTAGGCATTATGAGGTATACTGATACGTTTAAAATTAGTTCATGTCTACATTGCATTTTGTTTTACATGTATGTTTACTTTAATTTTTTTCAGTAATAATTTTTAAGTAGCAAAAAGGAAATTAAAAAAATATATTATTGAAATTGGTTCTAACAAACTCGTTTTTGTAGTTAAAGAGTTGGTTTTCTATTTTTCCTTCTATGATCATTTGAGGACACCTTTTTCCCTCTCCGGATTTCTTGTTTTTTCCCCACATTTTTTTAAAACTCATTGTACAAATGGAATTCTCTCAAAATACTGGTTTAAAAGAAATCGTAAAAAACATAAACTCGATTAGGTAAAAATGTTATTATCGAACTGTGATTAACACCTTCTAAATTACTTAAACATTTATTACGGACAAGTTCAGAGCACATTACAACAAAATGATTAAACACACATAACAATCAGGCGGACGTCGTCCATACACATCTGACCAACACTCGTCACTCGTCGATTACTCAAGCTGCGTCGCGTCGTGAAATCCAATATGATTATGGGATGGTGGAATTGTAGGATTCCCACATTAGTGACAATAGTTAAAATGAAAATCTGGAAACTTAATTGTTTAAATCTAAATACAATACAACTTTACGTTGGTCATCCGACGTTTTTTGTCGAAGCAATTTAAGCAGCGTATGTTCTTCGTGAGATAGTGGCATCAAAATCAACCATGCTCAATGCTGACTTACATACGCCACATTCTGAAACATCCTACCAACATTAGCCGTAGGACAAAATAAGCAATATCTTTCAAAAAATTAATGAACTTAATTTTCTTTTTTCCATTATTTTGTACTTAAAGATAGTACCTTTGTCTTTTAAAACTGTTTATAAAATTGAAAGGTGTGCAGGTTTCGTTTTTTTTTTATTTTTTCAACTACTCCAGTTCCCCCCAAATTACCCAAGAATGTTAAATGTTAGAAAACTCGAGATACAGGTTTAGTTAGTTCACTGACAGCTAAATGTTTATTGTTATTCAAGATTTGAATGTCTACAAAAATATAAAACTAGTCCAACGTTTTTTCTAAACTAGCTCTTTTCATAAAAACTAACTATATCCCTTTCCCCCTTTTAATAATCAAGTCTTTCTCTTTGTCTCTCTTTTTTTAGTATTTTAGTTGATTTGTCATTCATTAACTCTAAATTATCCTATTCGCTTAAATTAATTTCTTACAGACAAAGTTAAAAAATGATAATTAGGAAAAACGATGTGGAACTAATATTTTCAATAGGTGTCGTGTCATGGAAAATTCCACCTATCAAGAACCATTTCATTGGGATTTTTTTTGTATACAAACACATTTCAATATACATAGGAAGCATTAAAAACAAAAAGTAAATGAAATTTTTGAAAACAAAAAGTGGAAAAAAATATCTGACAAAATCCCCACACAAATTCAAAAATGAACTCCCACTATATTCATAATTTGATATCACTAATTGCATTTAAAGCAGTAAAACAGTAGACCTCATCTAATCCCAATTGTGAAACGCAATCAAAATTGTTTTCTTTTTCCTGCTTCAAAAATATCTGATGTAATCACTATATCTTACCTTCATTTGGAAATGTGTTTGTTGTAACCCTGATTAAACTCCTCAATTTTTATTCAACGCAAAAACATCATTTGTGGTAATTTCTTTTTATTTATTTATATATTTTGTCACGTTGCCTAATTTATGAAATATTCTGTATTGCGCATTTAGAACAAACATTGCATTCTTTTTTTCTCTCGTCTGATTTCAATGGGAAAATTTTAACCAATTCCCTTGCGGTAGTATTGTCATTCTGATTCTTTTATTATAATTCATTTCAGTTTCAACAGAAAAAGAATGCTAAAATTCGGAAACAGAGTTGAACTCGTCTTATCAGCTAGAATTCAGTAAAGCTTTTGTTACAGTAAGCTATTTTCTTTCTGATCTCTAACGAGATTTCAAAGGCTGAATCCACTTGCATATCCTGTGTCTTGAAATATAAATGATTAATGACCGAACTAACTGTTTTTGCACATTGTGGAACTTGGCAGCTAGTTTGTAATGAAAACTGAATTACTTTGTTCGAAAAGAAAGATAAGCATTTTTACTTCAACATTAACAAAATTCCGTCTTTTGGAAAGATCTTCAACTCAGGAAATGCCTAAATAATGTTTTGTTTTGAATTTATGTATTATGTAAAATTCTGCAGAAAACAAAGAGAGATTGCTGTGACTTAGCCAAGAACCTAGAAAATCTGATTGAAATAAATGGATGGTAAAAAGAATATTTCATATGTTAAATATTTTAAACCGAAATCTGGTTTTAATGAGGGAAGACAATTTCAAGCTTCTACAAAGGTCAAAGCATTTACATTTAAATAGTGTCTACGATAGTATACTGATATGTTTTGCATCTTAACCTAAATCAATATGAATTTTCACGTAGTAGTTCTTTTAAAACAAAATGCTTTCTTAGTTTGAAATAACTTAAAAATAGAAATTTATGTTTAATAAAAGCCAGTTGGCTCTTTACTGTGATGCACTATAAAAAAAAAATTCTGGTTAGTTGCACCAAACAATGAGGAATTTTGTCTGCCTGCAAAGTATGGTGCCTAATTTTACGACATTTTGGTGCTAACTTGCGTATGTAACACCAAAATATAGTAAAATCATTTAATATACTTCGTAACCAACATATTCGCATTATTTTTGATACAACATACCATAAAAAGTTACAGAAAATGTAAACTGAGAGTCATGATCCAGAGATGTTGTATAACCGAATGATCAGCAAATAGGTCAACCTCTAGAGTGATTTCCTCATTGAATGAATGTCAGCTGTTCATCATCAAGTAAATTTCCCAAGTGATTTCATGAAAATATCTTCATTATCTCGTCACTATCTTTTAATGTCGTTATCCTTGTCAGAAGCACAAAAATCGAAATTATCATTGCGAGAATAATTTTCGTGTTTGATCCACGTCTAGGATATGTAATGCACGTGTAACACTGTCCGCGACACCCACAAAAAATGTTATTGTATCGTTCTTGTTAAAAAGTTTATAAAACTATAGCTATAACGCCAACCACGATGACTTTCGTAATACTATTCACAACACTGCAAACTTCCGCTACTGCATTACTTGTATGAGCATGAGCCGCTCGTCACAAAACTCGTTCTTGTTTTAATCACATAGTGACCATTTAATCTACTACATTGCATAAGCAACCAAGCAACCAGTCTTTCATTCGTGTTCTAAAAGACATAGTTCTACCACAAATCAATAAATGAAAAACGTTAATAACAATCACATTTAACTTAGCAATGAAATTCATTTAATGTTCTTTTTTTTAATTAAAAAAATCGAAGTATGGTTTTGTTGGGATTGCATAGCTTTATTCAAATTGCCTTCTGTTTATATCCTAATATTTCTCGGTCCAGTATAACAACTACCAAACCATTATGTTCCGCTTCATATTTAAACAAGGGGTTCTTGATATCAATTCATGAACATAAAAGAAATTAGACTTAGTTTTCTCCAGAAACTACTGCTTGCGATAATCGTTCAAAAATCTTTCCTCCCATCCCACCACCGGTGACTTTTCGCACGATCTTTGTGGGAAAATATATCGTCCTTCTATAACGTAACGTTTCTTTATAGTATTGGCTAAATTGGTAGGGTGATTACTCTGCAAATCACTAAAAGCAGCCTCCACTTTCTCCAACTTAGTGTACAACTATTTATGTGATCTACAATAGAGGGTTTTAAATTTTAACTGTCTGCATAGCATAAATTGTAGTGATAAACAATACTCTAATGTAAATCGTATAGCAGATGCCCCTTCTGTTACTAATGTAACTCAGTGACTAGAATGATCCACTCAAATATATCGTCTATCTAATAAAAAATTATCCGTTTATTCCATATAAAAAATTATCCGTTTATTCCATCAGATACACGTTTATACTTATTCGTACCTGTTTTCCAACTCACGCTGAATGATATCGTTCATTCTATCCAGTTCCTTCGAAACAGATAAGCTCAAGCAATTTTTCATTCCAATGAAGAATATTTTTTAATGTATCAAACAATTATTTTGATTAATCAATTTCCCCCACCAAAATGATGTTAAGAAAATGGGTTTAGAGAAATAATGAAATGCAAATAATCGAAATACAGACGCAAGACCATTTATCATTTTCTGAGTCTCAAAACGCTAGGATAAATGACTCAAATATTTAAATTAGAAAATTCGGTGCACGTTTCAAAATTGTTTCATATCAATGTTTTTCAAGTAGGTATATACATAAAACATTTAGTTAATTTAAGTACAACTATATTTCGCAAATTATCATTAAATGTTAAAAATATTAATATTAGAAGAATAAGTTAATGCAGTATATTCTTTTACATATTTTATGCTAAGTTAATGTTTTTTTAACATGGGACTGATTTGGAGCAATTTACATAAGATATATTTACTATTAGTGTAAAAAAACTAATTTCAATAGAACACTTTTTTTTTTCAGTGAAAAAATATAATTACGAAAAATATAAATAAATTACAGTAAAGGAAAATGATTTATTTTGCACGATACACAGAACGGTAATTATAAAAGCAGTTTGTGAAAAAATATTCATTTAAATCAGTGTTCGCTTACATTTTGAGGACACTGAGGTACTCAAATTCTCCTACGAGATGCTCCCCATCGCCTTCACCCCCATCGAAAGGCAATAACAAAAAAACATTTGTAAAAAACAGTAAGAAACTCAATTCTCAGTTAGAAATAAAAAAATCTCTTGTTATATGATACGCGATGAAAATGGCGGAATTACTTTCACCATCAAATTTTTCACTGCTAAGATAGTCGTATCGTAAAGAAACTATATGTACAGAGTTTGGTTTTAGTGGAAATCGGGACTACGGAGTCGGAGTCTGATTTTGGAGTAAAAAAGTCGAATTCACATAAAAACATGTCGAGTCTTCGAGTTCGTTTTTTCCCCGTTAAACTAATTTTTACGAACGCCCCTTTAAAAAATTTTCCCATCATATGCCAGAATAAAGACAGGCAGGATAATGAAAATTTATGACTTTTATTTTAAATGCTTATTTATTATTTTTTTTTTTTTTGAACCTTTAGTTCTTAAAACTTTCCTATTTACAAGAAATCAATGCCTGAATCACTTGTTTGCTATTGATTTACAGAAACCAATAATCTACAGAATTATCTACAGAAGCCAATAATCTACTAACCACCTAAACGAGCTACTTTTCTCCTTCCCCGTTAGCACTAGGCTTTAGGGATGCCCTGCAACGGGGGTGAAGTAGGGGGGGGGGTAGTGGAGTCCACAGATTTTACATGCACGTAACCCTAAAGTGTACATTAGGGGGTCTTCAGTGGGTATGAAGCACGCGACCTTCCCATTGGAAGTTCGACATTCTAACCACTAGGCTACCACGGCATTCCCTGAACGAGCTACTAAATATTTCCTCGGTTTATATTATACGAAGGTTTGGAGACTACTGATTTTTCATTAAATTTTATACGAAACAACGCATGAGTAATACCTAAATGAAGAATAGGCAATTTGTTTTTAACGTCCAAGGAGCTAATTCACTGGTATGCATTGTGACAGTTTTAGCAAAAAAAAAAAACAAATCATATAAAAGAGAATACCCCCATTTATTAGCATTTTTTATCTATATAATTATATATATAGATATAGCTGTAAGCATAACTTTAATTTTATTATATTCTTCCCGATCGAAACCATCAGAAACGGATTTCTTTACGCGCTCTAATCAGAAAAAAACGCAAACAAAATAGTTTCGAGATTATCAACAAAAACAAAAGATCACACCTGCGTTTTACTAAATACCGAGGGGCGTTTAATTAATGACCACATTTACGTTAAAGCCCCCAGTGAAAGTTGAAACCCCCAATAAGTCTCGAGACAGCGCAACTTTTGAAGAAGCCATTTCCTAGCCATGTGATACCGAAATTTGTTGATATTACATGGCTTCTTCGTTCCTCAGAAATTATTGCTACACGTTTTTATGAGGTTGTTTAAAGGCTGAAGTCCTGTAAAACAAAAGCTTAGAATTTTTTTTATAAAACAAAAGCTTAGAGGATCTGAAAGCTGCCGTAAAAAATTCAAGTACTGAAAAGAAACACTTGCAAAACTTATGAATGCAATGTTAGTTCAATGGAGGATTCCTAATATCAATGTCTGTAATTTTCAAAGCTACGCGAAGTTTGTTATTTTCCGGTATCATACTACTTGTTACTTCAGTCTCGTAGCTGAACATGTGCAACTGATTTGTGAACTACCCTTATTATCCATCTCATTCTGAATTTTCATAATATTGAACTGGAATTTCTTATGAGTTGCTTTATGTAAATAGATAGCAAGTAATGAAATGTAAAAATTTAATTCCTCTCTCGCATGCAAAGAAAAGAATAAATTCCTTTAGATGCGCACAAGTTATCTAATATTTCAGTATAACGGTACCTCCTATGTTATCAACTTTTCGGTGGATTAGGTAAAATATCGTACACAACTCTGCAAACCAAAACCATGTGCAGAAAAGGGCCAGTTTTGTAAAAAATTCGTGAATATGCGTGCTTGTACGAAAATATATAGAAATATAGCACATAACGAGTAAACTAGTTTCTTAAATTTAGAACTTATTAACAGCTTTTTATGATACAGGATGATCAAAAATATTTCATCCTTTCTTCAACTTGTTTATGGTTCCTTGAATGTGTACGTGATGATATTTTTACTGGAATGGTCTAAGCTGAAGCATGCGTATTATATGATAGATGTTATACAACAATTACTCATGTACCTTTATAGAAATTCGAAAAAAATTGAAAGTGCCCGGTGGATTTTGGCCATACTGTGTACTGGCCCTATGTACGTACATAAAAAAAAAAAAAAAAAAAAAAAAAAAAAAAAACTAAACCAGTGCGAAATTCCGCACTACCCACCAAATCGTTTCGTGTGGCATTCCATTCTTTAAAAATTTTGGAGAAAGGACATTATGAAGAAGAATAGAAAAAAAGTAAACGGGTGTTGGTACAAAAGAAGACCTGTAATTGAAAACGTCAGTACAAATAGCTGTGAAAAATGTTTCAAGTGGATATTCGATTAAATATCTATCGGAAAATTGACAAATTTTTAAAGAACCTCTTGGGTTATTTTAAATCTCAAATTTAAAAGAAGCAGTAAATTTTTCGACACTGGGTCTATTTTTCGTCATTAGCTGGCACAATAAGCAAAAATGAGGGGTAAATCATATAATTTGATAAAGGAATGAGGAAGATCTTGTGGACCGACAGAAAAACGGGCTGGATAAATGAAATATAAGAATAGTTAAAATTGATACACACGTGATTAAAAACTAAATTTAGGCTAATATCTATTCTGCAACCAATATAAAATAAACTATATAAATGGCGAAATTTGGTTATTGCTCACTACTTTTCAAAGTTAAAAATGTTTGAGTAACCTAGCACTACTCTGCTCACTAATACGAACTACACTAGGTTTTTATTGTTTTTTTTCCCTCCAACGGTGCATATGAAATTGTTAAAAACAATGTGCCTGCTGAGCCAATTCAAATTGTGAGGGATAATTAACTGAGGAACTGGCGTCGCTTTTTAACTATACAGTGATGGTCCATAACAACATAAACTAGTTTATCGCCAAAAAATATCTTTTGAGGGTTTATCTGAGCTATCAGTCATCTCTTTGAGATAGCAATTAAACATCACACTTTCACTACTGTTAACCAAAGCAAAACTCAAATTCAAAAAAATAATAATGATTTGTTCCAAAAACTGCTATATTTATTATGCTTATGGAAATCGTATGGCATTGTGTTCAAAAAAAAAAAATCTCACCGATAAGTAACATATTGTTTTCCCTATAAAACCCACAATTCAAAAAATTTTAATAAAAAAAAATCTCTATTTTTCATTCTAATATCTGCGAGATTGAAATCTTACAAGAATTTAAAGATGCTCGCAAGCTTCTGAATTATTTTTCTGACTCGAATTATTTAATGAAAATAGAGACATAAAAAATGTTGGGGAAGGATAAAGAATTCAAACCATTTTAATGGGCTCCTAAATAATGTTTATGCAAGAATACGCCTGAAGGGGAGTTTCAAAGTATCAGTCGGCTTTTCGACTTTTCTGAAAAGAAAGAAATGGCTGAAGCAAGTTAAATATTATCCAGGCGGCTTTTCGGAATGCCTAAAAAGGAAGAAATCGCTCGAAAAACCTCAATACCTTCCATTAGAATATTACAAAAATTATCTTTTAATGTATTGCTATAGTATGCTATTATGAATTTAGAACCCCATTACCCAATTTAGTTTCACTTCAACATTTTTCGTTTCTCCGTATTTTATGCTGCAATTTTTATCTATAAATCTCAATACGTGTTTCTCTTTAATCTGTAGAGACACCTTAATGGATACGCTAATATTTTGAAAAGTGTACAACAATATTTGAGGGTACTCGGTTGCACGAATATTTTTCTTCTCTTCTGATTTCTTTAAAGAAATATTTACTGATACTTACATCCTTGAATCTTTCTTGTATTGATGGCATTGATTTTTCTGGAAAAGATCTGGTTTTTTGCATGTTTTTCAACAAGTCTTACTTTTTCAACTTATTTATGTGTGTTTTTCCCAAAGGATTAATTCTTGCACAAAAGTTCGACTGAGAAATAGCACAGCGTGGCCTATTTGGGTTCAAGTTTTAATAAAAAACTAATGAGAAAACCAATAAAATGAGAAAAGGGGTCCATTATCTATAAAATGTTTATTCTAAAGTAGAGTTGAGTTGAAACCAGCTACAATAAACTTAATAAATATTTAATTAATGGGGCATTACATGTTTTTTGGGACAGAAATAACTTATTTTTTCTGTTTTAAGTTGAACTGCATTTTTCTCTGATCATAGTTTATTTTAAATATTTCCATGTCCCTAAGTTGATGTAGAAGCTTAGACCACTAGAATTAAAAAAATGACTGTTTAATGAAGGAAAAAAAAGAAAAAGAAGCATATATTTCGGAGGGGGAAACAACGGTAGTATACTCGGCTGTGATCTAGAAAGTCCAGGGCTCGAACCTTAGCGTTGCAGTCGTTGCTCTTTGAGCAGATAAAATAGAGTGGTTGTCAAAATATATTGCCAAGCCTTAAGGTATTGCAGGCTTCAAGCATAAGGCAATCAATTAAGCTGCTTCTTGGGAGCCTACCCTAGCCCAATCGGCTTGGATTCGGAAATACCAGGATTTGAACACCGGATTAGCTGTACTTTTGTTTAAGTAAAGCAAGTGTTTAAGTGATAAGTGTTTTTGTAACATGTTGTCTACTCTTAATCAAGCTGCTTCTTGGGACCATGCCTGAACTTCCTCCCCACCAAAGCAGATGTGGGGAAATCCTCTCCACATCTCTCAATATTGCACAACATTCTCTCAAACTGTTGCAATATTGCAGAACATTCTCTCAACTTGTTGTGCAATATTACTATCTTATGAATGAAGGTAATTATTCCACCCATCATTCCGCACCATCAAATTACACTGCGTTAAAAACAATATGCGAAGGATATATATGTCCCCATCACAAGGATTCCTAGTTATGTACAAAAGTCACAAAATGTCCTAGTTCTAAAACGCACTAGAAGTGTGACAGTTAGATCTTCGTTATCATAAAACTTTCAATGACCCTTCATTTTCTATTCATTGAGAGATATATCAGCACCATTGTATTACACAAGTATATAAACAAAACATTTTCCCCGTAACAAAAATAATTCTCCCTGTATGCACTTTCATTTCCACTTTGTTCCTTCTTGGAAACAATTCCGGAAACATTTTAATTACAAATTTATTCTTTGAATAATTGTTTCTAACAACAAGGCGTATTGAAGCTCCGAAGTCATTTTGTCTGAATCTGAAAATTGTGTTACAAACAGGCATTGTTCTTGTAATGAAAACGTAAGCTGAACTAGATTTAATTGCATGATCAGTTCCACAAGTTTTCTCTTAAACGAAATAAGATGGTGTTTGCGAAGAAAATTAAAGTTTACCTCTTTGTGAAATAATATTATGATAGTTTCCATTCAGAGCCGTTTTTACTTTCTTCTATGCTAATTATACGGAAGAAGTAATTTAATTTTATGAAAGTATTGTCTTTTATATAAAATTTTCCCTTTTAACGGGGATTTTATTTTATGCTATATAAATATATATATATATATTACACTACACTTTGAATACAAAATGCTTACGAATAAAAATTGAAATAATAAATCTAATTATTTTAATTATTATGGTCTAATCTATTGTTAATCTATTATTTGTAATAAAAAAGACAAAGAAGAGAAGTATAGAATGGGATTTAACCTACATGGCAAGTTTACATTAAATTGAGCAATTTGACAGGGATTTTATTATTTCACTTGGGATACATTATATTGCTTTCAAGTAGTTTTAAACAAATTACTTTAATATTTTTTTACAATAAAATGATTTACAATTAAACGGTAATGGAGTGGAATAAAATGGATTCGGAATACAATATTGAACATTAGAGAAGTAGATAAAAATTTATAATAAGTCGATTTTTTTTGTACAATTTAAAATGTTAAATTTTTTTAAAGGCAGTCTAAGCAATAGAAAGGATTAATTTCATGTAAAAAGACTACCGAGTTTAAACACAGATAAAAGCTTAAAGATTAGTACTTATGAATTCAAAAGAGGTATAGTACATTGTCATGCTGTAGAATGTATTTACATGAGCTTAAGGTAATCTCAAAAGATTTTATTTATTTTATTTTGGAAAGAGACATGCACACTACAGACAAATCCATTTGCAGTGATGCATAAATAACAATACAACAATAGAAAAAATAAGGGATTAAGATTTTAAAAGCTCACGACATTTAGACTTAAAAACGGTAAGAGACATATCAAAAATGTCTAAACCCGCAGAAAACTCATTAAAAATTCTATAAAATTTATACAAAGAAAAATTACCAATATAATTATGTTTTACAAAAGGAATGACAAACAAATTGTAATTTCTAAGAAACCTAGTTGGTACATTAATGCGGATAGAAGCCAGGATATCATCACAGTCAATCACATTATTAATAACTTTATAAAAAAAGAGTAAACAACAAAGATCACGGCGAGATTTCAAACTTGAAATAACAAAACAATCACGAAGAAGATGTACTGATACGAGAGATGGAAGTAAATTGGCTACATAGGTATGTTGCCGTATAACGTTAATTTCAGTAATTTTTCAGCAGATTGCTGCACTACGCAAGCATAGGGCATAATTAGTGCTTCTCATGCCTGCATACTGGATACCGATATTTCGTATTATTTTGAATTGTCATGATTCCTATAGTTGTCGGTGTAAAATGCCGGTATATTCGGTACATTAACTGTAATTAATATTTCTATTAAAAGGCTTAATTTAACGTATTTGGAATCTACAGCTACTTTAAATTCAAAACAGTTCAGAAATTGTTTAGAAAACATTGCTGCTTTTCTTATGGTTATTACGGTTCAAAGGTCTTTTGAGAAAGTGAAATACAAAAAAAGCAAAATAAATAAGTATAAATTAGTAAATGGTAGAATAATTTAGAAGGAAAAAAGGAACAAATTCTTATAATAATGGTCAGGAAAAGTCGGCATGATGTCGTCATGGTAAGGTGGAGCTCGTACGCCCTAGATCTGAGGATCGAATCTGGCAGTGTCGGTGCATTTTCAAAATTCAGAAAATCCGGTGTACTCATCTCGTATCGGCAGATCCCTTGATTAGACATTTGGCTTGGATGCGATCGGCTTAATTATATTGCTAATGCAATTTCGCATCAATAGAGTCCGAGAGCTCACCCTTTCAGGTGGAGAAACAGGACGTCAAAACTCTCATGCACGATGGTGCCACACTCATTGTGGTGCCGCTGAAAAAGATGGTACCAATATCTGGGAAACGCACTAGGTCTGAAATCTGCGGAAGCCAACATCAGCCTATTAGAAATTTAAAGAAAAAATGGTCAGAAAAAGGTAACTTAAATTAAAACAAAACAAACAAAAAAAAAAAATATGAAGAAAGGAAAGTCTAAAACAAATTACGTACTGACTTTTTTTTACTGATAGTCAAATACATCTGATTAAGCTGGTGTTATGAATTCACTTGAACTATTAAATATCTCTTAAAGTGAAAATAATTCATATTTATTTTTATGAGCTTATTTATTGTATGCGTCCTTGCAATTGTTGTATGTTTTCGTATTTAGAAAAACAGACAATTACACGTGCAATACAATTCTGCGTGCATAATTGCACGCATTCTCTCCATTTCCTTAACAAGGGACCAACGTAGCCCCAATCATGTAGCAGCTGACCTTCAAGGCGGAACAAGATGACCCGATCGGTCTGATTTAATAAACAAGTCATTTCAGGCCTATAATATTTGAAATACTTTGTAATAACTAGTGGGACAGGTAGACAAGGAAATGAAGATAACGACTAAGGATAAGTTCAACGAAGGTCAAAAATAGTACACGTGAGTAAAAAAATGTTAAAAATTTGAAGTAACTTACCCCATGCTGCATATGTGGTGCATAAGGCGCAAAAACTGCATTTAACACCTATTAACCTTTTAGTCTCACACAAAGTATGCATATAAAAACCTGCTCAGCGCAGGCAAATCCTATTACAAACTCAGAGCAGAAAAAGTTTGTTATAGAAAGGATTTTAAATGCCACATTGTTAACGAGCTGGGAAAAAATTTACTCTTAAAAATCACGTTAGCATCGTTAATTGAATTTAAATGAATGATTGAACGGATTTCCTGTATTTTTGCAGACAAACACAGCTAATTGAAAAAAGAAGCATGACCTTTTAAAGCGATGAATTGTCATATAAAATATTTAGAGGAAAGAAGTGTAAGAGTACGCAAGGAAGTTTCGTTTTTTTTTTTTTGGCATCACTGACGAAGTTCGTTACTCATAGTTGTGCTATTGTGTTAGAATATTACGACCAATGAGCATGAATTCACTGCCTTTCGTCGTAAATTCATTTTTATGTTTGATGTAATAGTTTTAATTCATTTTAGTGTTGCTGAATAAAAGATGTTGAAAAGAAATTACTTTAAACACTTACCAGTTTAGTTACCAGCTTATTTTATGAGCAACAAATTGGTGATAGTAGTATTTATTTATTACGAATTACACGCATCTTGCATTGATTAAAACAATTTATTAATAGAAGACCAAGAGCACGCAGAGGCTTTGTGGCTTATGAATGTGTTTAAAGAAATGCAACACTATTATTGAAAAAAAAAAAAAATGGAACCAGCAACCAGTGAGCTAGGCTCAACCTATAACTTCTTTCCCCCTTACATTGCCTTCAAAATAAATATTCATGCCTTAATTAAAATCCCTTAAAAGTTCTTTGTTAAAAGCTCTGCCATTAAAATAGATTAAGTGGGGATTGTAGAACGTACTGGCGCATAAGATGGAAATGCTTACAAAAGCCGAAAAAATTTTGTGCGTAATTATTATAAAAAGTCCCCTTACCTGCGTAGCCTTAGACACAAATATATTGAAAATACGCAATTGCCGATTTGTTTTTTTTTTTTTTTTTTTAATTATTTTTTCCTACTTGACTGACATGAATAGTCTAAATTCATTGATTCATAACTACATAAGGAACGTTGTGTGAGAAACTTTAAACCCTTTATATTATATATTTTGCTTTAAAATTATTAAGTTAAAAAAATAAATAAATGGAATAAAATGTACTGAAGTCTACTCAAACCATGAATTTAATAACGCAGTAAATGTGCATTAAACTAGAAAGTTTTGCTATCTTTTTTTTACATACGTTTAACAAATAGAATTACTTAAAAAGAATGCATATCCCTTTTTTATTACACACACAAACAATAGGGTAAAAAAATCTTTAAGTAATTATTTGGTAATAATGAGCAAAAAATAAAATAACTGTAAAAATTGACGTAACTTACCCTTTTTTAAACTACGGTCTCCGTGTTGACATTTTGAAAAACTGTTTGAATAAGGATATTAAAGCTTTTTCCTCGTTATAAATAATGACTTCAAAGATAATTAAACAAAGTACTCTAAATTAGGTTTCTCCCTTATTATATTAATTATAACTCTATTGGGGATAGTATTTACAGACTTCAGTAAAAAAAGATGGAAACGTTATTTTCTTCCGTTATTATCGTAGTAGTTTCTGCTTTAGTTCGAACGACACTTAACTGCTAATTAAATGCATCAAGTGCTGTAAAGTTACTTTAAAAAACTAAAATACTTTTAAAAAAATAGAACAATTTTTTTTTAATATTCTCAATAAGAAAGCTGTAGTAATGTGTAAATGTCCCTTTGAGCAGATGGTACACATGAAAAATATATTACAACTGACGCAAAAAAAAAAGTTTAGTTGACGTATTTTTGAGTTACAAGAAACCTTTTCATCGTTAGATGAGAGTAAATTGGATCGAGAGAAAACAGGCAAACTCGTTAATTTTAATTCCCAAACACTTTGTTTTTATAATTATTGTTCCACGTGTCAATGCGTTTTATTATGTTTTTACGACGATCTGAACTTATTTTGTACTTACGAGAGCACTTGATCACGTAATCGATATGATCTTCCTAAGACAATGTCAGCTCAAAGCAAACTAAACAAGCTATCAAAACTTGGTGAAAAAATATGAATATTATTTTAAACAACATAAAAGGCGTCTTGAGTTGTTAACACGTTGACTGCCGACACGTTGACTGCCAGCGCTGTTTGTAGTTTATGGAACTGCAGCCGATAGTTTAATTTAATTAAAACATATTGTACAAAACATTTTTTTGAGTAAAAAATTAGTAACTTGCTATAAATGTGTTAAAAAATGAAAAGAAGTCAGCAACAACAAGACAACTTGTAATTTGGTCACTCAACAAGTTCACCTACTACGAGTTATCTCGTAGGTTGGAAGTTAACGTGTTAAACCCTGGTACACTTTCATCAATGGCCCTCGGCCCTCTGTACACTCACAAGGAATCATTTTTAGGAATAAGATGAGTGAAATGGAATCGCGTCAAAATGAGCTTCATTTCAATAGATTGCATATTTCTGGAACACTTTATTTTTAAAACACATTTTCCGATGACCCTGCATATACATAACAATTACTATGAACCAGTCTCTCCCTTTTCCCTAGGAAAAATATTCTTGTTTAACCACTGTCTTACTAATCTTCCGTTCAAAATTCTGAAGCATTATTAGTTATTTAAAATATAATCTACGACGAAGAATACTAGACATACATTTTTTTCTTCTTTGAGTGAATATTTTGCTCACGTTACAAGCTCTGAAGGGTTAACGTCATATATATATATATATATATATATATATATATATATATATATCTAGGATCCAGCGATGTCGATATAAGTGTGGACGATTGTCATTTCATTGTTTACGACCATTTCAGGTCACATAAATATTCGAGTTTATTTGCTATTCTCAAGGATATGCCTCAAACTCTCGTCTAATATGACAGACAGAACAACAGATTTTAATATACAAAGAAGGAAATCCACCCAGGAAAAAGTGGGAATCGAGCCCACGCCTTTTTCACTCCGCACAGGGAGGCACCGGAACCAGTCGATTAGACCGCTCAGCCACTGAGGCCCCAACATTTCATTTAAAGTGAGTAAGTGCACAATATGCAATTTTAAATCAGTGGCCCCGGATCGGCAACCAGCACAGCCCTTTATTGGCCGGTGCTGGTTGTCAAGTGTCTAGAGAGTTTGTGGGAAGGCCAGGAGGATAGCGCTGCGGTCGCACCCCCGTTTATTGGGGGTAGTCTGTGAAGGCCTAGATGCTAAGTACAGTATGACCGTAGTTAGCAGTAAATACCGTCTAAGACGATAAACGTCTCAAATAAGATAAACGAAGTTTACAGAAATAATACTTTAATACCGCGTTTCGTGGTTTTTTTAAATGTTTTTCCTTAATCCCTTCTTTGTGTACTATTTATTTATTTATTTATTTTATTTGAAGTATACTTCAAAAATAATTATTCCAATTAAATGGTTTATTTTGAAATGTATGTACGCTTAAAAGCATAAATTTTACAGGAGATAGTTAAAATTGGTTAATGACAATGGGATAACGCTTAGAGTGTGATTTTTTACTATTTTATTTTGGTAGGTAATAGCACTATTAGTGTATTTAATTAAAACATTTTTTAATTAGTTGTGCCAGAAAAATTAACAAATGAAATTTGAAAGGTATTCCCTTTTCAAAATAAACGATTAAATTGTTGTCATATTTATTTCCCATAAGATTTTACAAGAGTTCAAAAAAGGAAGCACAACAAAATATTGTCTTGTATTTATAATTTACAAAATTTAAAGTAATTTGTTTTAATAGATGAGCTTTAGAAATTTAACGAAATTTCATTGAAAATTAAATATAAGAGGGAGTGAATAATATTAAGGATTAAAATTATATTTAAAAGTGTTTTCCTATAAGGATTTTACATGAAATGCAAGTAAATGCCTATTTAAATTCAAAATAAATGGTTTTAAATTAAACAACTTATTATTGTTTTGTTTTATATTAAAGCATATTTAAATTAATAATTTATTCTTCCATCCACACTTAACAAATAAACACAATAATGTAACAAAACATTTAAAGACATTTCACCCTTCTCAACAAATGCTTCTCCAACAGAAGAAGAAAACTCAAATACAATATAAATTGAACAAGTCGATGAATTTACTTTGCATTCACCATTCTAATTCACAGCATCGCAGTCGATACTTCTCAATTCTAATTACCGATACACAGTGAAAACAATTGCTTTTCTCATAAAGGTTTAATATTATTTCAAGTGTGAAGTCATTTTGCTGTGATTTCGAAGGCTTGAATGGAGGAAGTAAAGGACTCGCATCAGTAACTTATTTACTGGGAGTACAATAACTGATTGTGTTAGGAGAATTGGAATGGAATGTGTTGCTTTGATTTTCTTTTGCTTTCTGAAATGAATTAAGCGCCGCACGTAATTAGGAATTGTTCATAAAGTTTCATTGAAGAGATCGTAAATTATAATATTTTAAAACATTTTCATTTTCTAAGCAGAGATGGTGCAAGAAAATGCTGGGTTTATTGCGCGTAAGAGAATAAACATATCTAAAAATATGCCGGATAGAACCGGATCTAGAATCTAGATTCAATTAAAAAGAAAATTTTCCCATCTTTTTTTTTTCTTTATATACTTCATCTTTTTGTCTTATAAAGCTGAAAATAAGTGATGTGTCCCTAAATACACTAGCTGGATACATGAAAATCAGTTTTAGCATTCTTATAAAGGCAAATTTAAAAGTAACGGTCTTACATAATATTTGCAAAAAATACTTCTATACATACAAGTATATTTATAAAACTTTATATTAGTTTTTAAAATAAAAAGGCACTGAAAGTGCACTTACTTTAATCCGGGGTATGTTTTCCTTATCTTTCGCCGAATTCATTTATCATTTCGTAAAAAGTTCTAAAGTAAAAACACGAGTTTTGCCGCAAGCTTTTTATATTCTTTTATCAGAATGCATTTCAAGGATTTAATAAAACATTTCTGCAGAATATATTTATTACGCAGCCCAGTATAAAACGAAATTGTTGTTTTCAAACATTTTCCCACTTCAGTATAAAATGTGGAAGTGTTTTTAATTTTCTGGGCGGAATTATGTTTCGAAACAGTTCCGTTTACACTTGAAGAAAAATACATGTAGGAACATCATTTCAAAGGCATAAGATGCGACAAAATAGCCTATAAGATCTAAAAAATTTGCATACATACGTTTTTCTAAAAGCAATTTTTGAATGCGTTTATTTGTTTTATTATGTAGATATAATAAGAACTTGGCAATTCATCTTTGAAATTTTTTTACATTGAGCATTACTTACCATAGTACTACTCCACGAGAGGTTATTATCTTTTGCAGTTTGGTGTTGTCTCAGTAGCGTATTCGCAACAATAATTCCTCACAACAGTAAAACGCTTGATAGTAGATAGTGCATGTCAAATTGAAACGTGTACCTCTTTTCTTTTTCTCTTTTTTTTTCTTTGTTTTGTCAGTATTTCTCTGACATACGCACGGAATAGTAATCGGGTTTTAAAGCTATTAAGCAAGGTATAGGAATAAAGTTGGAAATAAGTACTTTGTCGTAAGACGTTAGAGTGTTTTAAAGAAAGTATAGTTCACTTTAAACAGGTGCATCTGCAAGAAATTTAAGACATTCTTTGCATCTTATAATAATTGTAAATATGTGTCTTATAATAAGTGTGTAATTTATTTATGTCGTTGTACTAACCGCAACAACGACAAGCAAAAAACGAAAGCGGCGAAAGCTATCAAGGTTTTTGATTGGTTCTACATAACTTAATAACCAGGCCCTCGTATTGACTGATTGGCGTCTTTTTATCGCGTCATTAAACGTGACTTTCCCTCAGACGATCGTGATTTGTTTATTGCGCTATCGAAGAAACAGCGTTGCTAGTTTGACAACCGTAGCAACAGTTTGTTACGACGGACACATAGTGTCTCTGTCATTGTTGGTACGAGTGCATCCCTAGGGTACTTCCACACCAAAGGCGACAAACACAATATTATCGTCATTTCTCATCTGCGCATAGCATTTTTTTGCCTTCAAAAATATGCTCTGCGGTTGCACTGATGAGAAAAGACAGAAATATTGTTTTTGTCACCTTTGGTGCGAAAACACCTTTAATGTACTAAAATGATCAAAACTTCGTCGAGTCAACATATACATTAAATGAATGAAGAAAGCACGCAACCATATATTGTTAAAGAAATTGTCTTACGAATTGTGCGTTATGTACGTTTCATCATTTTATACACTAATTGCTTACCAATTTAAATTAATCTGGAATAACGAATACCAAAACTCAAACCCAAAATGAAGTCTTGATTTAAAAAAAAATAATAATAAGCTTTTTAAAAATGTCTCATAGCATTGCAACAACGTTCAATTTCATTTTATAAGAAAAACATATTAAAAGATCATTTTAAATAAAAGGTCTTTTCCTCTGAATTCAAGAACATCAAAAAGTACGGGTCTAGCTACTCTGGCAAAGGAAATCAATGATGTGAGTTCTCCTTTTTTGTTTATCGGCTGATATTGATTAGTGGCGGGTCCTCAGAAGTGAATGCAGTCATAACAAATTTACCAACTTTTCTATTCGTAAAAGGGAGATTCTTGGTAGTAGAACGATATGGGAGAAACAACAGAGGAAAAATTATTTCTCGATATTCATATGAAAAGGAAAGTTTAAATTAAAGCTTTAAATGGTGAAGCGTTAAGATGATTTTGATTATTATCACTCCTGCAAATCATGCCAGATTATAAATTTGATTGGTGTTATGATTTGAACTTAATCATTTAAATGCTTCAAAGCAGTAATGCGGTTTTGTAAGAATTTCGGGAAAAATTTAGTTTGAAGTTCGAAGTTGAAAAATAAACAACTGATAAATCTACGTAAATAAAGCAGACAGTTTGTGTGTGTTTGTCCGTCTCACATTGTCCGGATGAAAACATGCAGAAGCACGAAGTTTTGGTTATTAGAACCTTTGGCAAGGTCTTCATGCGCTTAGAAGCATTTATCCTTAAATTCAAGTTTCCGAAATGGAATATTTTGCACAAAAATATGGTAATTAATTTAACCTGTTGCCAATGGTTTTCTTCTACTGTTATTTAGTTACCGGTTTTCCCATTTCTATCATACTATCTTGTTATTTATGTGCAGATTTCCTTGCCAACAAAATGCTCCAAATTTAAAGTTTTTTACTCCTTAAATCCCATCAGAGCGAAAATATCCGAATTCACTCCTTCCCAAAAACGCCGAAACCAGTCAAAAATGCTGCCTTCCCCTCGAAATTCACAAACGTAATAAAATAGCAGGTTTCAACGCCCACTGATAAAGTACTCTTGAGCTGCTTCACCCATCCTCGGAGATTAATTTCTTTCTAAGCAGAACAATCATCAAAGGTAGGGAGCTACCTGTCAGTTCTGAAGGGACTTCGAACGTCTAAACGAGGAAAGCTTTCGCTTATGGATTTCGGCTATTTGTTAGAGATATATTTTTCTGATTCGAAAGGAAGAATATAGGCAGTTTTATGACGATACTTAAACTTTAAATATAGTATTAAAATAGAGAGGGAGAAGGTTAATATTACACATATATTTTTTAAATTACCAATTTTCCTTAAAAACTTGCGGTTTTTTATATATTTTTTACAAAAATAAGATAATTAAAAATTTCTTCCTGATTAAAGATTACGAACACGCTGTTTATACCTCATTATCGCATGAGAATAGAAAGGGAGAAACACGTTACATTTCATTTGAGATTCTGTTCTTTTCTGTATTTAAAGCAAAAAGCTTTCTAAATCTTTTAATGTGGAAGATAAAAAAAATGTTTTGTTGCTGTCTTTTATTCATTTATTTGTTTTATTTCTACATCTAGGAATTTCTTTCAAGCAGAAAAAATAGTCCTTTTTATTTATTTAAAAATTTTTTTTTTTTTGGCAAAAAAAAAAAAAAAAAAAAAAACAATCTAAATTATAGAAATTTACTCACGGTTTATTCGCAGCATTCAAAGACAAACCATTAGTTTAATTCAAAGAAAATTTGCATTATCTACAATTTGCACTTAATTAAACAATTCCAGGAATTTGTCGAAGAAAACTATTGATTGTATTTCTTCCTAATAATTATTATTCTTTGTTTTTACAATTATTTTTCCCTGATAATATGCTTAGTGCGTTTTAATGTGTCACGTTTTACACCCGTTAACATCGCTGAACATATAATGAGGCATCCTGGATCCTTTTAACCGCGTCATTATACGTGGATCCTCCTGCATATATGTATATATATATTTTTTAGAAGTTTACGATCTTCTAAAAATTATTAATTTATGAGAAAACAGTAAAAAAAGAAAAGAAAGAAATCTATTAAGCATACACTGCCAATCCAACAGTTCCGAAAACTTTGACTGTTTGAGCGAGAAAAGCAGAAATACTGCTCAAAACGAATTGCTGGGTATTGAAGTAATTCCACTCATATCAAGGGTAAATTTATCTTTCAGGAATACGCATAATAAGAACAAATATACAGCTAGGAGCATTTAAGTGACGCTATATTACGTTGGTAAAGACTGGCGTGACAAATTCAGCATTAGAAAAGAAAAAAAAAAAGCTTGTAGAATTGTCGAGAACAAAAAATTAAAAATGTGTTTTATTCGATTATTTAGTACATACATGACAGCCGGCAGGGTCTGGCACTGGCCTCTTGCGCTCAAGCTCGCAGGATAGAACCTGGCCCAAGTTTGGGGATTTTCAAGATGCAGAAAAGCGTCAGATGCGACCCCGCATGATTATGCGGCATGTTAAAGATCCCTTGAGTATCTGTTTGGCTTGGATACTCTCGGCTAAATTGAACTCCTAGTGCTGTTTTGCACCATTTAGAGCTCAGATTTCAGCCATATAGGGGGAACCTGAGCGTCAAAATTATCAAGTGGTAATGGCATCCGCCGATAGTGGTGCTACTTGAAACAATGGATGCCGGTTTACGGGGAATGCAATAGGCCGGCAAAGGTTAGTCACCATTAATAAGAAAAAAATACATAAACAACCTATATTTTGGCTTTTAAACCGAAAGCATAAAATGAACATTAAAAAATGTCATTATCATACATGCTGCGTGTTTTAACAGATATCTTACTACAAATTAAGATGACTTTAAGGATTCAAAAATATAACCTGTAAGCATGTTACCATGCAACAGGTACAGACTGCCCTTTCACTTAGAACGTAAGCGGATTACTTAATGGCATTTACGGTAGTCGTCTAAACTTCTAAACGTTAAGTACGCTTTTATTATTGTTGTTGTTGTTGTTGTTGCTAAAATTACTATCATTACTCGAAACTTAATGTACAAGCAGTCACAATGCTCTCGAAATGAAATTGAATTGAAAAAAGTGAATTGAAATGAAATTGAATATTTTCTCTTATTTTGTTTCTAATGCACAAAAAATATCTTTAATAAGATTTTAATTAAAAAATAGAGTTTGAATATAATATGAAACAAAGCTGGATGTGCAACGCTATTTGCAAGATATTGAAATGTAAATTTACAATCTGTCCATCCATCTTTTCTTTTTTTATAGCTATAATATGCATTAAAATTGGCTATATGCGTTATAAAGTAACATATTACATTTTTTCTATTCAAGAAGACACTTTATTCTAAAATATATTAGTAAATTTCAATTTATCTTAATAGAGAACACTACAAAAAAGGTAATAATCTTTTTATTCTAGCCTTGCATTTCAGAAGCTATAACCGACTCAAATTACTTCAGGTAAAATGTTTTTCCTGAAAGAATTTTTAACGAAAGTACGAAATTTTGGCTTTCAGTTGAAAATAGTCTTTTTTACGATCTCATTTAGCAAAAATGAAAACCAGTTCTCCTCTACAGAAAGTTTGTTAGAATATGAAAATCAAGACACATTTTGTATTCAGCAATTTAATCTCGGAACAGGAGTTTCACGTTCCGCTTTTTGCAATAGTGAAACTCTCGAAATACAGTTTCTTTTAATTTTAGATTATCTTGGAGTGTATCTGGGAAATAACTTTTATTTCTTAAGCCATTTAAAATAGTCTATGAAATAAGAAAAAGAAATTAGTAAATATTTATCACCAGGCCTTAACTTGGCCACTGAAATCCACATGTTCATTTCAGAATCTAAACTGTAAGCTGTGGAGAATATTTGAGTCTAACTTGCTAGCAGTAAATCCTGACGAATATTGAAATACGTAAATTCGAATTGTGACGGAAAATTTCAATTATGACAAAAATTGGAATTGAATGTGTAAAATTCGAATCGCAACGTGCAAGAGTATTTGTTTACATAATTTCAATTAAAAAGAACCTATCTGAAATAAAACTGCTTGGTCTCAGCATTAGAAAAGGTCAAGTTTTTTCACAAATGTATTTTCTCTGTTAATTAAAAAAAAAAAATTACTGACGCCTCGAAACATCCATTCACAATTTATTAATATAAATTTCGAATACAACGCCAGTCTACTGAATATAAGCTTACTTTAGGTTCGTATTTTCCGTGTAATATTGTTTTTTGAGTAAAAGGATTTCCCAGAAAGCAAAATATATCAGCTTTCTGACATTGAAAATCAATGGGGATCTTTCCCGAAGATTGCAGCTAGCTTGCTGGAAAAAATGCTGACTGCAGCGATGGATTTAAAAAGGAAAGCAATTGTTATGGACATCCACTTCACGAGTCACTGCCTCGCTTCAGTATCTAGATGATGGGATGAAGCATAGAGAAATATTGTCCGCTTCAGGGAACATCATCAGACAAAATGTTGACCTGGGTTAAGAATAAAACATCAAACATGAAAGTATCTTTGAACGATATGATATATTGGTTAAATCCTGGAATGAAGCTGACTTTTAAGAATTGGGTGCATTGTCGGGAATCTTATGCGTATCAGGGATCAAATGTTCTAAATACACTGTTAAAAATTTCCGTAAGAAAATAGTAAAATAACCATTTATTTAACTGTTATTTTACCATATTTAATTACAACAGTTGAATAACCATTAAAAAAATGGTACTCAAACCACTGATTGTGAAAAAATTCGTTTATTTTCTCTTTATCCTAAAGAACGTTTAGCTAACCGTAATTGTCAAGCGCTCAATAAGAACCCATAATTTGAGCTACTGACGCTTGTTTGTAGTATTTTGATTTTTGCAGCAAATAAAATGATTTTCGTCAATATGCAGTAAATTTAGACCAAAAATAAATCTGGATCTAATCAACAACTGAAATCTCAATTTTAAGGCAGTTTGCATGTTGGAAAAGAAGATTTATGAATAAATAAACTGCCGCTTTACGTGGTGTAGATGGCCGAATGACTAGAGCTCAAGGTTGGTGTAAAATACACCCGGGTTCGATTCCCGATGCTTCGTTTATGCCGTAGGTCGATGCTTCGTATATTCTGAACCTACGCCTCGAAATGGTTCAGAAAACGGTAAAAATTTTGTTTTGAAACCATTTTTAAATGGTTATAAACCAGTAAACTTTTGTATTTACGGCTTTTTAATCAAGCTGATTGGATATGGTTTAGGTCCCGTAAAGATAGAAAAATGTTCCATACCGTAAATTTAACGGTGAATTAGATGGACAGACTGCTGCCGGTTATTTAACCGTAATTTCATGATGAAATTTCTAACGGTGTAGGAAACATAAATGACAATCGTGGTTTTTCAAATTCATTAATTATGTGAGATTAATGGGTTATAAATAAAATGCTAAAATTCATTGCCATGGAGCACATTTTATTGATCACTCAACCTTCGTTGAAAATAATATCTCAAAGCTATACAATTTATTCCGTTCTGTTGTGTTGGTGCGCTTGAACTCGGAGTTTTCAAGAAGTTCCACCAGAGCTAAACGACCTTAATTTTCCGTATATCAAAATCGAATTTTTGCAAATTCAGCTTTGCCTCCCTTTTTCGTTTATCTCAAAATCTGTTATTTCAAAACTCTTTCTCACGCTTAACGCTCTTAATATCGAAACAAAAGAAAGTACAGTAACCCCCCGTTATATCGCGCCTCGTCATATCGCACTTTTTCTACGTCTCCAAAAATGTTATTTGAGTTCTAAAAGTAAAAATATTGCGTTTCTGAATAAAGCCCTTTCCCCCCTACTAAACAAAGCCACCGAATAGGAATTTTCAACTTTCCTCTGAATTTGCTGCAGTTAAAATCTGCAGCAATTCTCCTCCCACTCCCCAACTTACATGCCTGTAGATTGATTCTACTCAAACCAGTAGACGTTTTACTTGTTCTTTTTGTATTGATCCTAACGCCAATTATTAAATCAAATAGACAGATGTTTACTGCCCAAGGAGAAAATATACACCCATTTCAGGATACCTTTTAGTACAGAAAGGGTTCACACTTGGCTGAACAAATCCAAATTATACAACACTGCAAAAAATTTCCGTAAGAAAATAGTAAAATAACCATTTATTTGATTGCGATTTTACCATATTTAATGACAACAGTTGAATAACCATTAAAAAGATGGTACTCAAACCGCTGATTGTGAAATAAATCGTTTATTCTCTGTTTCTCCTAAAGAACGTTTAACTAACCGTAATTTTCAAGCGCTCAATAACAATCGGGCGTCCATCTTGGTTGCGAAACCTTGCCGGTCGTACGTTGTTGATAAAATATGAATAAAGATTTATGAGTTCAAATCTGCATGTGTATATAAAAAAAGAAGAAAAAAAAAAGTGGCTTAAGCAGTGGATACTAAATAGAAAGACATACACACGTAAATCAAAAATTGGAGACATCGGATTCCCGAGCTGTTTGCGAATGAGCGAACCCATCATTTGAGCTGCTGAAGCTTGTTTGTATTTTAATTTTTTGCAGCAAATAAGATAATTTTTGTCAATATACATTGAATTTAGACCAAAGATGGCTTTGGATCAAATCAAAAACTGAAATCTCAATTTTAATGCCGTCTTTCTGTTGAAAGGGAAGATTTATTGATAAATAAACGACCGTTTTGTGTGGTGCAGATGGCCGAATGGTTAGAGAGCAAGGTTGGTATACCATACACCCGGGCTCGATTCCCGCAAGCTTCGTTTACGGTTTCTACGCCTCGAAGATTCTGCGCCTCGAAATGGTTCAAAAACGGTAAAAGTTTTGTTTTGAAACCATTTTTAAATGGTTATAAAACCGTAAACTTTTGTATTTACGGCTTTTTAACCAATCTGGTTGGAAATGGTTAGGTCTCGTAAAGATAGAAAAATGTTCCAAACCGTAAATTTAACGGTGAATTAGATGGAATTTAACCGTAATTTCATGATGAAATTTCTAACAGTGAATCCCCTTAACCAAGAAAGGGAGAGTGATAGGTAAAGAAATTTTCTATAAAGAAAATGGTTACCTTTATCTTTGACATCGTTTTCACACTATGCTCTGGTGGCATGTACAGGCCCGTTAAGTACTTTTTCTAACGGCATCGGATTATCGCGCATTTGGATATATCGCGCTTTTTTGCTGTCCCCCGACAAGCGCGATATAACGAGGGGCTACTGAACTTTAAAAAAGTTCTCTTTTACCTCTTACGTAAAAAATACGAAAAGTAATCTTTTACAGTGCTACGCATCATATTTTAATAAGTTTAAGCTGTCAATATTTTCATTGAAGAATGTTTGGAATCAATAGAAATATATGTGTAGGAAATTATAGAGCGGAATCTTCCTCAAATCCTTCCAACGTGAAAAATTCACTACTGAATCGATAAAATTCTCGTAAATGAATAAAGAAAAGCAGATTTTATAAAATCCTACGAAAAGACTCTTAATTTTAAGCCGAATATAATAAGTCTGTCCAATTTCCCTTAAAAGTAAAAAAAAAGGAAAAAAAAATTATGTCGTTTCTTTTCTGAAAAAAGTATTAACATACTGAAATGACGTCAAATTTGTATAAAAAGTAAAATACTTTAACTTGCAAAAATATAAGGATGTAGGTGACACTTTTATTCTGATAAATAATGAAAATAATGAGAGGATTAAGCAATTATAAAGGTAAAAGTTTTTCTCATTGGTGAAGAACCCAATTTTGACTGTTAACCTTTAATTCCCATTGCAGTTCTACCCTATTTTTAAAACATTTTAATCATAAATGCGAATTAAAATGACAAAATGGATCAGATTTGTAATGACTTTTTTAAGAGCCACGTGGTAAGGAGCTCAGTTGTTTTGAGATAAAATATCAAGAATTAAAACGAAGTTTAATCGATTCATAACTTAATGATGCATGTTTTTTGATAGGCAAGAAAATTCAAATTTTAAATGATTTTTTTTAATTTCACAGTATATTTAATACACGAACCTGAGCAATAAATTTAGTTATTAATGTATGCAAAATAAAAACAAAGTATCTGATTGACATTTAGAAAATGAACATTAAATGTATATCTATTCTCAAACACATTACTATTTAAATTTAATTAGGAAATCCGTTCATACATGAATACCTTATCTAATGTTGGAAACTACATCTTCATGAACACAATTAAATAAGCCAATTTACTTTTAAGATGTGTAAATATATTCAAGAAAAGCATTCTCATTCATTTAACTGCATTATTAAATCAGCATAGAAATTCTACACCGCTTAATTATTCTAAAGTTTTAAAATGAAGCATTTTAAAACTTCATTTTTCTAATGCTTTGTAAACATAAAACGATTTAAACTAATAGATCAATAATTATTTTAATAAAGATTTTTTGCTTAGTGAAATTAAAATTG
Organism: Octonoba sinensis; assembly: GCA_038502835.1. NCBI lineage: Eukaryota > Metazoa > Arthropoda > Arachnida > Araneae > Uloboridae > Octonoba > Octonoba sinensis. The sequence continues at coordinate 64,917,390 of CM076600.1, read as the reverse complement.
CATTTGCTTGATAAAATCCTCTTTTAGGAACTGTACAAAGAAAATGAATAATTTGCCATTGTATTTCCAACGAAGCATTTTGGATGTTATGGTAAATGTATTCGAACAGGACTTAAAATTAAAAACAATGAACGAGTTTTTAGACATTTATCTAGTTATTAGAATACTTTCAATTATTCTTTGCCTTGTTTTCAATAAATATTTGTCGAAAATGCATTTAATATTATTTAAAGTTACAGAAGTAAATCTTAATTCATTTTCATGATGTAGCTAGACAAAATTTTGCATACACATAAAAATTTTGCGAAATTATGCAAATTTTGTATATTAATACGGACCATTGTAATACACTGAAGATCGGAACCTACAGGGCATCATAATTTTTTATTTTCAAGTAAAATTGGATTCTTAACGCATTATAAATTTACAAAACAAATAGTTTTTAAGTTTACATTTTTTCAACAATATTACACAAAAGTTTTGAATTTGTTTTTCTTCACATTTTGAGGCTCATAGAAAATCTTCACTATAACTCTCCTTTAATTTCCAAACTGACATTCTCTTACCAACAACTTTCTGAAGGGCAAAAACTATTACTGTTTAATGACGCATGGTTCTTCGTTCCATAAACTTATATCTGAACCCAGGATGAAAAATGTCCTACTTGAAATCATAATGATATGATCTTTCGCAGCTTAAGGGGTTATGTTCTTAAAAATAATATGTCAGGGTGAATAATGTGTTTTAGGAGAAAAAAAGTAGGCATATTTCACAGTTTTATTGAAATAAAATGCTTTTTTATTGACGATATTCTAACATTTTAATGAAATAAAAGAAAACGAACTGTACTTGCTGTTAAAATAAAAATAATAATAATAACTTGGATTGAAGTGAAGTATTAAAAATTTATTTCAGATTATAAGCAAAATATTATGATTTTCAAATCATTTATACAGTTAAATCTTGTTTCTATGATTCAGATGCACTTTGCTAAATATCCAGGTCGCTAAGCATTAGCATAAATACTCTAGAACATTGTTCTCCAAAGTGTGGGTGGTTGTTAAATATTAATGGGTCGAAACACTCAGGTGATCTGTTAGTTTTACCATTAGACTACGTTTTGAAACTTACTACTGCTTTCAAACTACTTTTGAAAAGAAATGTCATAAACGGATTGAAATCCTGAATAGTTGAAAAGGTTTTTGGTTTACACATAAAACGATAATGATTAGAAGAATTTTCAAAAATTTAATTTCGCTTTCTATTTAACAAACTATACAATATATTTCATTATTAAATAATGCAAAAACAGTAAAATCTCATTTAAATGAATTCCAATGGAACACATTTTCTAAATTAACAATTTTTTTGAGTTAATTCACCATATTTGTATGACATTTTAACTTTCGTTTTGCAGTATGTGTATCTTTAATTATATTCTTAGCGCAAAAAGTGTCAAGCTTAGTTTAAGTCGAATTAAAATTTCAAAATAAGTTACAGCTAACTTATTACTTTTATGTCAAATTTTACAAACATAAGTAAGGAAAGAAGATTAAGTATTATCCTGAAACATTTGCCGAGCTATGACTAAAATGGACTGCGATAGACTGATGTGCGGTCAGGTTTAAAAGAATGCGGACATTTGCTATAAAACGAACTGTGTTCTGTTGAAATGAATATAAAAAAATAATCAAGTATTTAGTAGTATTTATGAATTGTATATCATATTTTAATCATGCAGTTAATCAACATTTTTTTTTTTTTGCCTTTGCTATCTAATTGCACCTTAATCTATGCTAATAATTTAATATTGCGAAGAGGTAGTTTCAATGTTCATACTTCGGTTTATATTTTGCATTCTATTTTCTTGATTTTTTATTTGTGGCAGCCAGTTTTTTTCTCTCCTTCCTCTGAAGAACGCTTCAAAATGTCATGCCAATTTTTGTGTTAATCTCTCATTTTCAATTCATATTGTAGTAATGTGAAAGCGGTTTTTGGCCACAATGCATTTAATGTAGTACATTATTTTGTGTAAACCTTTATTTTTAAATACCCTTTTTTCTTCCTTATTATTAACTTGAATGATTAATGAAATTTTATAGCGTAACTATCTTATTATCTTATTAGTGGCATCACATTTTTTAAAAACTGCTACTCATTTTTTTCTCTTTACTTTTCAGAATTATCAACTACAGAACATTCAAAGTATTGCCCATAAATGTAATATATGATATTCCCTTATGTACATACGCAATTATGCATGCATATGTGATGAAGCTCCATTGATATAAAGTGATTTCGTTTCTTTTATTCGAAATTCACCCCGAAAGCAAAAGCTACAAAAACCCGTCACTCAGGTGTGTGGAAACGATAATGCGCTGAAAGCAGCACAGATCGTGTTCACGCTCATTTTGTTTTGTAATTTTGCTTGACTTTTGTTTTTGTGTCGGCTCCTTTAAAGCTAACTGAAGTCAGTTTGAGCATTATTTCTATTTCTTCCGAGTTATTGAAATGTTCTTACATTATGCAATGAGTCTTTAAAATACTCAAATTTTATATTTTATGCTAGTTACAAACAAAAAAATCAGAGGTTTTAAATTCAAGTATCTCTAAGAATGAGGAATACGAAATCGAAAGTAGTAATATTAATACTTAATTTTCACAGGTTATTAAATCAATTCTGTTACCCGTCTAAATTGCAACAATATACAAATACTCTTGCATGAAAGAAAGAATAAGAAAAGAAGCAAAATCTTATGAATTTTAACTTCAATATTATGGATCCGAACTCATATTTTATCATACTTAAACTGTCAAACGTTCCTGTCGGAAAAGTATTAGTATTTAATGATGCACGATTTTTTTTTTTTTTTTTTTTTGCTTTCAAAAAAATTATGTTTGAGCTCCACATGATAAATGTCCAGCAGAAAATCATAAAGTGATGATCCATTTATTTTACAGCAGCTTGAGGGGAAAACTCTTGAAGCGGCTGCTTTATAAAACGAAGAATAGGAACTATTTTCATTCTAATATCACCAGAGGATTACAATAAACTTTTGGATAAAAGTGCTTTACATAGATTTTTTTTTTCTTTGCGCAAGTTGAGGCTTGCTCTTATATAAAATAGTGCAGAAAGAGTTAAAGGGATAGTTACGTGCCTAAACTTTAAGAAATGTATACTACACAAATTAGAAAACGTTTATTTACATTCAAAATGTGTAATATGCTGTAGAACTTTATTAAAATTACAAATGAAAAAAAAAAAAAAAGAGAACGAAATAAACTTATGTTTTCCGTTACTCAGCCCCCTTCCTTTGAAATTACGTTATTTATTAATTAATTAAACTTCTCTGGGTACCTATATCAAAGTTCAGTGTTTCGATTTTGAATATTAAAATTTTCCTTTTAAATATTCTTATAGTCAAAACTTTCGGAAATATAATGTCTATTTAATTGAGAAAACTACATTTTGATATTGTTTTTAGGGTAAAAAATAATTCCCTTTTTTATTTAACATACATGTCTCGTTTGGAACTAATATTTAAGAGAAAAAACGAAATACATGCAACCTTAGGTGCCGAAAACCTGGTTATATTAAAGTCACTAAATCAATATTGGTACATGAGACAGTAGCTGGTTCAAAATTGTTCGATAATTTCGTGCTCATTATATTCATTGTATGTTTTTAACCTTAAGTATTTTTTAAATCTAAGTTTTAAAAAAATAATGCTAATTTCACCTTTAAGTTTCAATCTATATAATTAAAACAAAAAGTTTGTGTGTGTATCTGTCTGTCTGTCGATCGCCTCCTGGCGAGATAGAACGGTCCAGAAGTACGAATTTTTGTCAGGTTTGGGTCAGGTCCTCGTGCACCTCGAAGCGTTTTTCCTAAAATTCGAATTTGTTCTTATTTTATTTCAATTTTAAGCAAAACTGTTGATTTTGGGTTCATCTCAGCGAAGAAACTTCCCACCTTTTCGGTTTTTGCAGCGTATGAATGCCCGTAAAAAACTGCACAAGATGATCTCTTTCTGAAGTTCGTATCACAAATAGAACACGCGCAATATTCATTTAAAGTAGCTTTCGAAATTTAAAACGAGGCTTACCTCTGAATTTATCTTCTCAATTTGCGTGTTTTCGCCAAAATAAATAGTACTTTTGTCGCCAACTAGATGATTTCTGTTAACGTAAGATTGAAAAAATGCTATTTTATCTTTATTCAGACCGTTTTATGAGCGAAACAATTTCTAAAAATTCATTTCATTTTTACACATATTTTGTGGAACTGCAGACGATTGTTAATTTCTTTATTTTGACGTTGATTCTTCTTTCAATTTTGGCGATTTAATATTATGGTGCCAGTTCAACAATTTCATGAAACATCGTATTTCTTATGGTAGAATGTCTGTTTTATCAACGAAACAAATTCTAAAAATTTATTTCATTTTTATGCATATTTTGTTTACTATAGGACAGTGTTTCCCAACCTTTTCTCCCTTTGCGAACCCCCTTCTAAGTTCCAAACGATGGCGAACCCCCTTCTGTACTAGTTAGTAACGGTGACAAAACTAAAATTTACTATCACGTTTATTTGCCGTATTGTACAATACTTCATAATAAGAAATGAAAACATAATTATTGCAAAACATCTAAGTTTAAATAAAAATTAAAATACAGCTACAAATATTTTTTTATTATTACATTTTTATTATTTGTTCTTTTTGAATTATTAGTAGGGCAGTAGACATATGTATTAATAAAAAAAATTTAAATTATTTTTCCGACAGGTTCCACTTTGCGGTTGAAATATAAAGTTTTGGAAAAGTTGGAAATTTAAAGGAAAACTAAAATTACGTAATTTCAATTGCTATTTTGTGATAATGCAGGAAAGTTGGAATAAAGTGCTATAAATGCAAGTCCACATTTTAAATTAATGAGTCAATTTCTTCTGGTTCCAGTTTAAGATCTGTATTATGAAAAATAAGCCTAAAATAATGCAATTTTTTACATTTTATGCAGTAAATTTTCATATTTCCGACGCGTTCTTTGCGCTTGCGAAGAAAAAGTGGAAAATGCTTGGAGAAAAATGCGTTTTAAACTTTAAAATAAGTCAATAAATATATTTCGATAAAAGTAGAAATAAGTGCGTTTCAAATTTTGTATGAATGCTTTCTATGCCAGATCTTTATTTTTCTGTATTATCTGGAAAACAATTATTATTTTTTTTTTCAAAATAATTTTTGAACTCCTTCCTAATTAGTATGTAAATTTATTATTTTGTTTTTTCTTTTACGTTAGCAATGAAAAACTCCGCCATTATAATATTATTTCCGCGAACCCCTAGGGGTTCGCGAACCACCAGTTGGGAAACGCTGCTATAGGATAATGCCTCATTTGCGTTATACTTCCATTACTATAGTGCAATTTCGCGATCTTCGGCTTCATTTTAACTTTACATAGCGGTTTTAATTGATTCCATATTTTACTCAAGTGATTTATTTTCTAACATTTATTTAATTTCTTAAAAGTCTGTTTGGCGCCATTTGGACAGAATTTAGTTATTTCTTTCTATCGACTTAAATTTCATACGTCAGAATTGCTTCAGTACTGAACATTTTCTCACTTAAATGTGCATTGGCTTTTGGAAATAATACTCTTATTTTTTCCGTTTTTATCTGAATTTGATAAAAGTGCTATTGAATTGAGTTTTCAGGAAATGTTTTGACGATTTTGCAAGTGGGATTTTTAAAAACCGTTGTCTTCTTTTTGAGGGGGAATTTAAGATACATTGTTGGGGCCATTCTAGGAACAGCAGCTCTTAAAGTCTGTAGTCTAATACGTGTTTTTAGTCACTGATGTCTTTATTCTAATCTAGATTTTTTGGGTCTAATTTCTTTACTATATTAGGTATGTTACGGAATAGATGTAATTTTTAAAATACAGGAACCGTTGTCCTTCATCTGATGGGCATTTTTAAAGAGAATACTGCTCTTATTCTGATGGGAATTTTTAGATGGGGTGTGGTCTATATTGTTATTGCGATTTTTACGGACTCTTGATATCGTTTTGGAACAATTATCCTAATCTATATGTGCATTTTAGTTACAGTTGCTCTTAGTCTAATGGCCCTTTTTTATGAACTGTTGTTGGTATTTTAATGTGCATTTTAATGAACTTATTTTTGGTCTAAAAGAAATTTGTCGAGGCTGCTATTTTTAATGCAATCGTGATTTTTAATGAGTTTTACTGTTTAAATGGGATTTTTAAGGACTGTTGCTCCTCTTCTACTTGGATTTTTTTTTAAAAAATGTCCTTATATATTTACAACCGAATTTTGGAAATGTGTTACTTGGCCTGCGAATGATGCAATATTCTCCCGCGCAAAGCCGGGCATTTCAGCTAGTGTCAAATAAATAACTCAGCTAATGAGGGCGAAATAACTACTCAAGTACAATATACGTTTTCTATCCTATTTTTCAAACCTTGAAATTCTTTTTTAATTTTATGAGCTAACTTTGTCCTTTTTCCAGCATTTGGCCTCATGTTCTGAAATTTTTCAGTTCCTTGAAATTACAATGATGAATTTTTTTATTCGTTATTTTATTTTTAGTTCAAGAATTTTTTTTTTTTGAAAGTTGAAAGTTCTTAAACTGTCTTCGTTGAATATATAATTGTAACAAGATGCTTGTTACATCTCGCGAATATAATAACTTTAACCAAATACCTTGGTTATTTACTTAAACCAACGTGACAAGCCTCACTATTTTTTCTCACGGTTCTTTCCGATTAACCGCTAGGCGTAACCACGACTTGTCACCTCTTTTTTAATTGCCTACGCGACCAAAATTTTTATACCATTTTATTTTTTAGAAACAACATTTCAAATTATTTTTTCGATTTGCTTTTTCACTCGGTATTTACCTTTCAACCACTTTTTATTTTTAATTTAGTTCCGTCGCATTTCAACTTCACAAATTTGAACTATTTTAAGTATGCGACGGGAACTATGTACTTTCTCGGAGTAATACTCCCCTTTTTCGCGCCTTTGCCAATTGTCCCGGGACTGAGTCTGACTGTTTTCCCCTCATTGCTACTGGAAATCTGAAGTGTGGAAGACGCGCCTGGCGTCTGGGCAATTTTTGCCTATTCGCCGGGCAAGCAACGTTTTAAAAGCTCTTTTTTTTTTCCTGTTCAAAGTGCATGCCATATTGGCTGGAAATAATAGTGGTTCAATACGCATAACCATAAAGATATAATCGTTTGAATGCACAACGCTGAAGAGTATCAACTTGTACTTTTTCAATATTTCAAACTGATGGAAGCAATCAGTCGAAATAGCGATATTCCAGGCTGTAGCCATCATCACTTTATTATTCTGCATTTAACCAAGAGCTTGTTTAATTTTTTTCAATTCATTTCATTAAAGACATTTCATCCATACTGCAAACGCTTAGTGTCACAGACTGATTTACGAGTCAGGTGATTTCTTCAGGAAATTCGGATCTTATTAAAAGACCGTTACTCAACGACAAAGGAATCAAGATCCTTCGGTTTCAAGAATCCATCCTTGAACAACTATTGCTCTAAAATGAACATTTAAGGGAATTGAAACCCATCTTACAAATGAAGGAGCAAGAATATATTTTGTTGTTATTGAATTGATCACTCAACTTCAGCACTCATCAATGAACTCAAGTATCAGGTGATACAATCCATTTAATCAGTATTTTGCACAAGCTTTGTCGTAACATCATAAGATATGAAAATTTCATCAGTATCAATTACATAGATTAACGAATATTTCACGTGTAGAGTTTCTGTGTAATATTGTGTTGCGCAAGTTAACCTTTTTCTTTTTCTTAAAGAGCTCTTTAAATTGATTTACATGCAGTTTAATGTTATTATGCAATAAATATTTTACAGTTAATGAATAATGATTTCGTATTATTTCTAGTATGAATTTTTGAATATGGAATTTTACATATCATTTTTTGCTCAATCATTTTCAGTCGATCTTCCTGCCATTCTATGCTTATCACATATAGGCATTAGTATGACTCGAATGCTCTAACATATTTCATTCTCTTAACACAACGCAATGTATCATAGTACTAAATCCACACACCACCATAATAATAAATAACGTTTTTTTTTAAATTAAATAATGAAAAACTTTTCCAAAGCTAGCTTTAATGCGATTAAATCAGAAAACCTGTTTATTCATTTATTTTACATCAGTTTTTTTTAACGATAAATCCGTTTATTTATCAGAAGTTTTTCTTAAATTTTCCAGTTAAGAGATTAATTTGTACTCGCATACTACCTCAGTTTTAGAATATTTAAAACGTTAATCTTCTTAACTATTCAAAACTGAACAACATAGATGAATTAAATAATGAAACATGACGGTGAAATTCCCGGCATTTTTTTTTTTTTTTTTGAAAAAAGTATAATTAAATACTTTCCTTAAAATTATTAGAATATTATATAGACAGATGTAAGCCAAATGACTTGAACATTTTCAAGCTCATTCTCAATAGTCATGTTTCAAATTTATCAATTTATTTGACGTAATTTATGTATAATGAAATTCTTGTTGAAATATCATACTTAAAGTCACACGTTTATTTCAGCTTTTGTCTTATACTTTAATTATTATTCGTTATGCTCCACTTATTTGTTTTGATTGGAAAGTAGGGGTAAAACTTTTAAACTGTCATTTATATAAGTGAAGCCTCTTGATTGAAGCCGTTAACCTTTTCTAAAATACCGATGAAAATATGATCTTTCAAATTGTTTCCTAAAACTTGAATAATTTCTTTAGAAATGCTTCCTGCTTTACAACTAAGTAAAACGAAATTAAATATATGCTCATATTTGATATTAAACCATATTAAAAACTACTTGTAATTTTAAAAGCATTATTTGTTCTGAAATCGCGGTTTAGTGTAGCTTAAAACATTGCGTAGTAGTTGGTTGTTTCTAACATCATTCGGGTATCCAATCTGCCCTTCGCAGAGCAACTAGGAATGAAGACAGTAAGGGAGCGCCTTCCGTTCATAGATGAGCACCAGAACGGTGGAAGTACTACTTGGCTCATTATGTATTTGAATAATACCAGATGGCGCCACCTCAAATAGCCCCCTTCCTTTCTTGACCTGGAGGGAAGAGTGCAGGGAAGGGAACTTCTGAACCCTCTGGTACTAATGGAACTGCCTAAGGAGTACAGGGTCCACGGATTTTACATGCACGTATTCCCAAGTCTAGATGGGGGACGGGTATCGAACACCTAATCTTCCGGTTGGCAGTCTGACATCTCAACCAATAGTCGACATCCTCATTACCACGGCCTTTAGTAGTTTCCTAAATAAAAGCACCAGTTTCGAATCCTTTGTTGTTTTTATGAGGAACCGTTACATATTTTTTAAATACATTCAGTTCTTTTTGGTTTCCCGGAAAATGAACAATTAATGGGTAAATTTACGATCAAAGCTGAAAATTTAGTCTCAAATTCATCCATTAATACATCTTTCCGTGGAATCTTCATTCGTTGTAAAAACTTTTGCGATTTTAAATGTGACATAGTTTCATTTTTAATTCATAAACTATTTCTATTATTGAAAATAATACATTGAATACTTTTTTCATGAACTTCCAAGAACACTGCATGTCCCAGAAATCGCCCGAATGATGAAAATACCCTCGTGATTGATGAACAAGATTTCTTTTCTTCCGAAATCACGACCGGTATAAAAGTTTACTCCAGCCAAAATGCATTCCGGTAAACAAATTATACTCTTTACGAAGTGTCTGAACATTTCATTAAATCAAGAATAATTATCTGGGGTTTGGTATCCACACAAGCACGATAAGCTGAAAGCGAGTGCAGAAAAAACTGTGAAGGAAACCACCCAACTAGAACAAAAGCCATATTGCTCGATAAGCAAGCGCGGAAAGACGGCTGGCAAGATATTAATTATTTTCGCTGCCAAGGGAGAAAAATTTGCTGTATGTTCAACCACTATCACGACTCATAAATTTCTGCGCAAAGGTAATATATTTTGCATGACTTTAATACGAACTGGATGTTTTAATTATATTCCTATCTCTAGTATAGATTCTATGTAAGAAAGGCTATTTTTGGCATTCGACATTTTTGGTAGTTCAACATTTTTCATTTAGATTTACAATAACGAAGCGAGTGCATTAAGGCTAGATAAAAGAGTATTTATATAAGATTTAAACAATTTCATATAAAAATATTAAAGATCTACAAAACAAAATGAAGCTAAAAATTACTAAATTACGATTGCAAATGATTGCAATTAGTTATATTTCCACCAAACGTCCAAAAGTTCCTTTAATCAAAAAGTTGATATACTTAACAAAAAAGAAATCGAACAATAATTTCATACACGTGTTTTTCATTTACAAGACACCATATTTGCAGGAGATGAGATTTCTGGTAACTGAATCACATGTACCTCTCTTTATTCTTAGTGCTTGCAACTACAGTTAGATTACGGAGTTTTGACATTTGGACGCTTTTGCGCATGGCAGAAAAGGGCGAATCCATTCGAGTTTTAGGGAAGTTTGTTTTGCTGGTACGTTTATTTAGTACGCGAATCAGAATGTTTGCTTCTCTGTTTCTTAAAAGCACCTAAATTTATAAACTGTCATACAGCGTCAGTTCGGAAGAAATCAAGTATGCTAAACAAACTGGAACGATAACAAAAATGGCACATTCCTTGTACCAGCCGTTCTTCCCTTGAACATGAATGGATCGTTCTTGGCATTCTGCCAGGCAGATCGCTTTGGTTGATGGTAGAACTGTAACTCTTTAAATCCTATTATAGCCTAAATAGCTTAGTCCTCTGCTTCCCAGGGAACCAAAACCCTTCAATGATACTCTTCAAGCATAGGGGTATCGAGGAGGGCCAGGTCCACACAGCAATGTAGGAAGGCTGGGCTGACGCCCAGCTAATCTACCTCCGGTCGGTCACGAGCTGTCGTCGAACTTCACTTACCCGTGCCCGGGGGAGGGCAGCCCTAAGGCCACGTGCTAACAGGGTAAAGGAGTGAAGTAGAAAAGTCCTCTGCTTCCCATATTTTCTTTTCCCCACTGAATTGACAAGCGAAAAGAAGGGATAGGTTCCAACGGCGACTGATGAAGTGCTATTCAGTTGCTCCCCCTCCCCTCGGAGACTCCTTTCTTTCACAGTAGAACAATTATCAAGCGTAGGGTATACCTGTCAGTTCAAAAGGCACTTAAATGTCTAAGAGGGGAAAGCATTTGCTTGTGAATTTCGGCTAGTTATTTAGGAAACAAAACAATTATTTTCATCATTGGATTCGTTAAAGACTCTTTTTTGGCCAAAAGGAAAAACGCACGGCATAAATGAAACTAAGTTATTTTTTCTTATCATTCATAATTTTTAGAATTCAATATAAAACTGCCCTGTAAGTAGAAGAAATTATCGGTAGAGATAATTATCGGGGCATAAGTAAAATCAGAGAAAAAAAAGTGATGCTTACCTATTTTTAACCCTCTTACGTTTCATGATGTTTAAAACTCTTTGTATTGGGCTTGCAACGAGACAGAAATTTTAAAATTGTATACCGTCTTCTAAGAAGATATGTTCGAAGAACAACAGTAACATAAACTTAGCATTTGTTTGTCAGTTTGTTGCATTTGATATTGCAATGTTTCCTTTATTTTGCAAAGGGATACATTTGTTCACCTCATGTTTGACCTCATGTGATAATTGATATTGTAACAATCACATATTATACAAATGAATGCAATTGTTTAAATACAGTAGCCCCTCGTTTTATCGCGCTTGTCGGGGGACAGCAAAAAAGCGCGATGTTTTTTGATATTAGCGCGAATGCGCGATATAACCCGATGCCGTTAATAATAACTTAAAAAGTACAAGTAAATTGAGTGCCAACGTAAAAAAATTAGTTTAATTTTACATAATGAAACTTTCTTAATAATAATAGCAAACAAAACTAAACTGTTTTATTTGATATTATTAAGAATCTATCTCTTTCATTCAATGGGCGATAGGATCAATACAAAAAGAACCGTCAGGTAAAACGTCAACTGGTTTGAGTAAAATTATTCTGCAGGCATGTAAGTTGGGGAGTGGGAGGTGAATTGTTGCAGCTTTTGACTGCAGCCAATTCAGAAGAAAGGAAAACATTACTGTCCGATGGTTTTGTTTAATGAAGAAAAAAGGGCTATACTGAGAAATGAAATAATTGTAATTTCGAGAGCTCAAACATAAAAGTTTTTTGAGACAAAGAGAAACCGCTATCTATCCGAATGAGCGATATGACGAAGAGTTACGGTATTTTTTAATTAATAAGTCACATTATTATGTCATTTAAAAACAAAATTAGAATTTATTCTTAAAAGAAATCTGCTCTCAAAGTTCTACAAATACTAAAGGCCTTCATGGCCAGATTCATTAAAACGATTGATTCCTTGAAGACTGGGACACAGAATATTTGTAGCTCAATCTGGACATGTCTCAGCTGGTTCAAAACACAGATGAATCGAAAGAATAAGCTTGAAAGAGAATAGAGATTTAAGACCTGACTTTCCTTCAAATTAATTTGTGCTTTGACAAAGCCTGAAGCTTGTCAGGTAACATTAAATAATGTACCACGGCCCATAATTTCAATAAAAAAAAAAAAATCTGATTTTTTTTACTATTTTCCGTACTAAGTACAGAAACATAACAGTTTATAATTAAAAAAATACTGTTTAACACTAAGTAAATTCAATAAAAAGTTGATTTTAAAGGATTTCATATTTTAGACGATTTAGCGTGACTTTTGTTCAAATGTAAAATATCTTCCAATCTTAAGGTACTTCGCTTTTGATTCTTAAAAATTGTCTGCAATAATTCTGTGAAACAATGAATGCAATTCTTGGACCTTTGCTTTTATCTTCAACGGTTTTCCTTTTAGATTTTCTGTTTTTTTCCATTGACTCTTACGCTATTCTTTCAAAGCCCACTTACTAAACTTTTACTAGCAATTTAGTTTTTTACTTTTATTTCTAAATGCTCTTGAACTCGTAAATGGGAAATCAAATTCAGTTTTCTAAAAGATAAAAAACGTAGAATTTTCCACATCACGCCAAGTTTACTTGTACTTTTAAATGCATCTAGAAAAGCATTTTCATCTTTCTGAAGATATTTTAGTTTTATACATTTACTGAGATGGTAGCAAAATTAAGAATATGTGATGTTATCAATTAATTCAGCTCTTTGGAAATTGGAGAAAAGTAGCATATATTTTTAAATGCAAAAAAAAAAAAAAAAAAAAGAAGAAGAAAAAAGAAACAAGTAAATAAACACTAAAAAAAAAATACGAGTTGCAAATATTGCGCTTAAAAACAAAATGAAAATTTCCATGTTATTACTCTCAAATTAACAAAAATAAATAAATAAAAAAATGAATAATAATAATAAAAATAATAATTATTACATTGTTTTTATAACTAAAAAAACTGGTTTTTAGTGCTTCAAATTATTGTTGATTTAGCCAGAGAGACCACAATAAACAGATATGAAAAGATAATTAACGCCGAAATTAAACTGAGAAGACTCTTAAAAGACATTTTTAATTTTATTTTATCATAATGATTATTTTCTTTTACAATGTATTTTCATTTTATTACACAAGATCGTATAAAATGAAGTCCGTATGATGGTTTTTTTTTTTTTCTAATAGGTTTCAAAAGCATTAAATTCATGTGATTGCTGTAATCAGAGAGATGCGTTAAGAGATGAGTAGAGAAAAAAAACGAAAATTTCAAGTGTTGCAAATATGATTTGTTATGGTTTCGTGTATCTAACATTTGTTAAGTATTATTTGCTTTCATCATTTATCTTTACAACATATATAAACGCAAAAAAATGACACAAGTAGGAAAAAAACATACATTACTAAGTCTTGAAATAAATAAATAAATAAAGGGAAAACAGAAGCACGTGAATTTAATTTCTTGATTTTTAAAACTCCTTAGTAATTAAGACTTGCATTTAAAAAAAAATCCTTTTTAATGTGATAATAAAGTTAAAAAAATTGCATGTCCCCTAAAATACACCTGTGATGATTTGTCAATGTGTGAACAATTTTTTTTTTTTTTTTTGCTGCTGTGTTTTGTCTTAGTAACAACACTGACAAAACACAGCAGCTTGGTAACAACACTCAAAGAGAGCGAGAGAGAGAGAGTGAGTTATATATAAAGATCAATAAGCCTACGGAATTAATCTAAGAAAATGTTTTGCTTGTAAGGAAAAATATAATTACATAACTAAAACTCATTTTATAATCATGCCTTTATGTAAAAAAAAGACCCGTGTATAACAATGATGTTATTCCAAAAATTTTCAGCGTTCGTTTAACATTTACCTACACAAAATTACCAATATCAGTTCAACTATTGTTATCAGTTACTTCCAGCTTAAAATTTTTCATGAAATTTTTGCATCACTGCAACCACAACCTATCTTTAAAACCTTGTATTCGGTCTTGTTTATTTTCTGTAATGTATTCTCGGCTTTCTGTTATAGTCGACATAAACTATACAAGTATGTGTCCACAAATAATATTTGGGATACATAATACCGTTGGAGTTCTGGTAAAAGTCAGTAAGTCCACAGTTTTTTCCCAAGAAAGTCATAAGAGCAAAAATCTTGAAAAAGTTAAAAGTTTAACTTTTGCATTACATTTTCCCTAGCTCATAAATTGCAATAATGGCATCAGAAACATTATGTTGATGTTCTTGAAAAGTGTGAGTCTACATCATTTCTCACCAGGGCAATTTTTCTCATGAAGGGCAAACAAATCTTTGAAATTGCAGTTGAAACAACATGAAAATTATGTTAAAAATGAAGATATTAAGCGCTCTATCATGGCTCGCTATTGTTGGAGAAGCAATCATGATTGTGACTTTTCTTCAGCTACGATCATCCAAAATTACTGTTCTAATTACGATTTAAGTTTTTTGGGTATCCTACCACAATTGAAAAAATTCAAATTCTATTTTCAATGATTTATCTATCTCTTTTCCATTTCATGACCTTTGATTTTTTTTCTTTTTCTTTTTTTTTGTTCTGAGGTCACTCTTCGCAGCTGCGGTCATTGGGTTTTTCTTACAGCTTTTTGAGTATGAAATAGCACTTCCGGTTGACTGCCCAGGTATTTATGTTTTGTCTAGTTCAGATTTACTTGTTCACTTTCCTTGTTTTGGGAGTTGTAAATCCCTTTATTTCCATTCTTTCACTGATGAAGGACCCCGTTTTGTAAGCCTTGAAAAAACTATATGCAGGTTTTCATCTTTTATCTATTTGTACCTTTAATCCACGCTGCATTTTTTCCCTTTGAATATTATAGTACAGAATGTTCGTGTGTTCATATAAAACTTGCATTGTTTACGACCACAGTAGCCCTACATTTTTCTTCTATTTTACTTCAGCTGCTCTTTTATAGCTGCAATTATAAGTAAAACTTAGTACTGCTCCCACAGCAGTTAAAAGTTTTCTTTAACTTCGACGATTTTAAGTTCTTTTTCATAATTTTTAATTGAATATTTCTCAAATTATACTTTAAATTTTGATTTATAGTTATAATTATGTATTTTTCAGATAATTCTTACAATTTACTATATTTTTCTTTAATTTATGTTCTCAAAAAATAAGATAAAGTCTTACTTTTTAAACGATAAGCTCCCCGAAATGGAATTATGTTTATTGCCATTTTCTTGCCTTACTATAAAGTTTTAGGCAGAATAAAAATTTTGCTTTCAGTAGATACATTTAGTACTTTCTAATGTATAGAGTGTTTTATCTCTTTCGTTAATGAGCAGTGAAGTTTATAGCTCCCGCTAATGGGCACTTAGAGACAATCATGAACAAGATGAAACGGTTCGTGCCTTTCCTTTAAATGAGTTGGATACCTTAAGTTTAATTTATCTGGATTCTCCTTTCTTTTCGCTTTCAGTTCGAGAAAGTTGGAATACGTTCTCGATAACAAGGCAGAGTGCATTTCGCTGAAATGCCGGAAAAAAGGGAGAGGTTGTTAAAAGCAGAATTTTTTGTTATGATATTAATAAGATGTGCGTTTGCCCTTAAAATGTTGCTCCTTGTATTTGGTACAACTATGAATCCTTTCTAATACAAAACGTTATTTTGACTGTAAGTGATATAAGTTTTATGAAGTAAACGTTCTAATGTACAACTCTTGGATGGAAATTGCCAAAATGTTCAAGAACTACATAGAAATCACGTTTTAATTGGTCGAGACAGAGTTGTAAAGACACCAATTGAAAATATCTTCTATTTGAATACGGTTGAATTTTTTACCACACATTTGATTTTGAGTAACTTTCGATAAAAAAAAATGTTGTTCAAATGTTGCAGACCAATTTTAAGGCTTTTAAAGTTTTTAAACGTTTTGCTAATTCGTGTAACGGTTCCACTGTTCCTCATTTCTTTTTTTTTTTATTTTAAACACATAAAAGTTGATATTTTTTCCTTTTTTTCTACAGCTAGACATGAAAGCTTTAAACTATTCTTTATCAATAAGTGTTTCCATTGCTTTGGAGCCACAAATGATTTTTTTTTTGTTATGTTCGTTTTTAACTCTAAAACCATATCAGCAACTTTCCCCGTGCATTTGAGGATTAAAACATAATCTCCAAAAAAATTTACCATCAATACTAAGCTGATCGTGTTCAACATCCCCTTTTTGATTAGTTCCATGATCCCTTTTTTTTATTTTTATCTTATTATTTTAAGCTTTTTATAAAATATGTATTTCGCTTTTTAATGCTTTCAAGGGTGGATGTGAATGGGAAATAACGCTCTAAACTTTATCATGACACCTACACTGTTTATCGTTATATTGATAAATATTTCACTTATATCACTTTGAATAATGCTTGGCTTGTATTAGGAATTCACATATTCAGACATTTCTGGATATTTTAAACTAGAATCGTTCGATGCATAGATCAAATTTTAAACCTGCTACAATTGCTATCCGACTCTAAGCCTATTGAAAATTAATAAATGAGTAAAAAACAAATATTATACGATTCGTAAACACTTGCGATAAAAGGAGTACTGTAAAGCTTTAGTACAAATCAAAATTCTTGTTATTGGGATAAAATGGCCTTTTTGTCATGTTCTCGGAATAGCTCCGAGTCAAAATTACTTAGATTTGACAAATAGAGCTTTTATTTTTAAGCAACCCTTTTCTCAAAAATGATCTGTGCGATCGCATTTTTGAGACACCACTAAAATAATAATAATGATAACAAATAAATAAAAATATAGATAAACCAGATGTTTCATTATATTTGAGGAACCACTATATCTGAAACAGCACAGCTTTTATTAATTTATTGCAGAAAAATAAAATAATACTTCCCTTTCTGTAACTATAATTTCTAAGTAAGCATCGCTACTTAAAACTGAGAACGTCCCTTGTTCATTTTTAAGTCAAAAGTACTTTAAAAATAAGAAGATACGCCAGCTTTTTTTAAAACACATAAGTTTTAACAGTACAATGCCCAAACTAAACGTGCGTTTTATATAGCTCAAAGTTCATTTGGGACTTAATTTGATACTTGGAGAAGCAATCCTTTTTCAGATCCAAAAGCCTAGCGTTGCTTTCGGAAATCATGCACAGGTCTTTACAAGATGAGATAAAAATAAACACAATGTGAAAGTCATATTCATCCATGTAGCAAATGTGTAGTACATATTTAAATTTCAGTGTCTGTGAAATGGACGAGGCTGCAGTCGCAATAGGGCAGAAACCAACAGGGACAACTTAAATAAAAATAAATAAATAAAAATAAAAATAAAGGTATCAAATAATTAAGAGCTGTGTCTTGCCAAGGCGAGAACTTGATCGTAACCGTTACTGTAATAACAGTTAAACAGTAAACTGGATCAAGTTCAGCCTTGGTCTAGCAGAAGAGGCATTTTAGTAACCATGAGTCTTGCTATTAGCGTTATTATGGCAACCCAATTTCTTTATTTTCTTTCAAGGGAAACGTTAAATATCATTTTCCTATAACTTCATCCCAAGAAAGGGCAAGCTGTAAACATCAGCTGTAAGGACTGGGCTGTCTTTTCAGTGCGCCATGCGACATTTTATCGAACACAACAAAGTCGCGAAAGATACACCCATCCTAATTTTTCTGGATACAACAATAACAAAAATGCGTATAAATGTATAAAAATACCAGACCTTTAATTATTGGTAAGATGTTTTCTGAATGATTTTACCTGGGTCAGTGCAGCAACATACCCTGTTTTATGGGGTAAGTTGTTACAGTATATAAGTTTCCAGACTGAATTAGCGCAACCATTTTCTCTTTTGAAAGCAATCATTCGAATCTGCATTCGCCGTATTCAATAGCTAAGTATGTTTCAAAAATACTCGCAGTAATTACTTCTAGACAAAAGTTACTACAAAATATTGTAACTACTACCCTCGGTCTCCTTTACTTGAAATGACAAAAACGTAATTTCAGACATTCCAAAGTTTCTTCATTAATATTAAGTTTTCATTTGAATTGCTAATAATGAGCTGTATATTCCATTTCAATCAATACATTTCTTTACGTGATTAAATACAATGAAAAGAATTTATGAAATATTCATCACATAAATGTCAGGAAAGTTATTCATTATTATTTGTCTCTTTTACTCTTCTTCGAGCTATTTGTGTTGCACAAATGCAACGAACATTACGACGAAGGCCGAATTAGACATAATCTAAATTCTTTGGTACTAATACAAGAAACTCACTGACAAAGTCCTTTGTTGCGATACATTCAATAAAAAGGAATCGAATAGGATTGGATTCCTACTAAAGATTGAGACAACTTTTCTGGAACTTAGGAGGAATTTGCGTCACGGGTTGGCTGTATAGCTGTCAAGTTGATAGCTTCACTGCTTTCCCGCTAATGAAATCAATGGAGTACAATTAGCCTGAGAGCTTTATAGAAGAGATATTTAGGAAAACCATCGATAGAATACAAAAAAATCTTTCTCGTAATAAAGTGACGTGATGTAGTTAGGATCTATCTTTTTACTAATAAAATCTTGCACAAGGCATGGAAATTGTGTAATTTCCTAGGAAACTAGGATACTTATTATCGCATTAGGCAAATGGGAACAGGGCCGAAGAATTTGAAAGGATCTCCAAGACAATATTTTTACCAACATTTGACTTTTTTAAGAAGAAAAAAATAGTTACAAAACATCGAATCTGAAATTTTTCTTAAATGTACATTTTACAATAATTTTGTTTTCGTTATCATTTTCCTTTATTTTAAGTAATCCGTAGTTGCTCATTGGCCTTATTCTGATTTCAGAAAATAAATCAGAATAAGGCTCAATAATAATAAGGCCATTATTATTATTTTTGATGATATAGTTATTTGACGACACAAAAAGGTCAAAGAGTAAAATGCAACGAATCTTACTCACACATTTTGCAAAGGATTGTAGCCATGCTGTAGGTTTCAATTGAGATGTTTTTCACCCAGAATCTTTTTCAATGTAGAACTTCTTCTACATTGAAAAAGAGACTCCTTGCGACTTCGAAACCCATATCTGCAATCTTTTGAAAAATTTATTCGTAATATTCGTTGTATTTTGCTTCTCGATCTGTGATACAAAAGTTCACAGCTTATTTCCATAACAAAAATGCAAAAGTGACAACCAGGAACAGGCATAGGGCCCTGGCTGGTTCTAGTCAATTTAACAACTCACAATGACCATCAAGAGCTTTCTTAAAAGTTTTTACCCCACTGCAAGTAACAGTCGCTTATGGTATAATCCTATTGAAGTAGTAATTTTTAGTGATTTCAAGGTTATCCTGAGATTTGAAAAACTTAAAACAATGACCTCTGGTTCTACCTTCTCTGCATAAATGTAGCTCATCAACATTTTCCATTTTAATGAATTTAAATACAGTAAAACACCGTTGAAACGTGGGTATCTGGGGACATGTTTGGCACCCGCGTTATAACATAACCGCGGTATAGTGAAACTGTACGCGGAACCATATTCACGAAATATACTCGCTCCTGCTGCACCACTTTTAATTTTATCAATTACTTGTAACTCTCCTTCTATTGTATAATTGTTTCTTTTCTTGTTTGCTGCCATTTTATTTGCTGCAGTTGCTTTGCAAAGTAGACTTCTCAACTGAGCGGTTAGTCTATCGAGTGATAGGTTACTCAGATAAAATTTTTCTGCTCTTTGAGGCTTCTAAGATAAAACCATATCAACCGCAACACAAACAATTGTGTTCTGAGAAAATGTGGGCTTAAAAATCTTGTTAAGTTATCAACATGGGATTATGAAGGGAGAGATGTTCTAAGAAAAGAGCAGATTTGTGTGGAAGGGGAAGAACGCACTTTTCAAAGAAACAATGTATTAAGCCTTTATACACTCCCTCGGACTAGGAAATATGTTTACTTTTCAAAAATTTAAAAAAATCTGGAATACAGAGGGTGGTTTGTAAATTGGAATACAGAGGGTGTTGACAAAGGGTGGTTTAAACGTCGAGGGACAAGATAGTAACCGCGTTATATCCGATTCCGCGGTATACTGAGGCGCGGTATCACAGGGTTTTACAGTAACTGAATTATGTCCCCTTCAACTCTACTTTTTTCTAGACCGAAGTTTAAATTGTCGCAAGGTCTCATGTCGTTAAAATTGGGACTTAAGTATAGTTAGAGTAAAATGGGGGATATACAATAATACAAGGGAGAGGAAAGCTGTAACAATGAGTTTAGAATGATTTTGTAAACTATAAAATTTCGTCTACTAGTCGTCTACTGCCTTATATCCCGTAGCAACAGCCAGCTCAGAAAATGTCGTTTCTAAAGTATTAGGAAAGATGATGGCAATTATGATGTGGTGTGTGATGTGACTCCTAAAGCAATGTATAATATT
Source organism: Octonoba sinensis (assembly GCA_038502835.1). NCBI lineage: Eukaryota > Metazoa > Arthropoda > Arachnida > Araneae > Uloboridae > Octonoba > Octonoba sinensis. The sequence continues at coordinate 64,896,388 of CM076600.1, read as the reverse complement.
CTCATTTTCTCAATGTTTGCACAATACGATTGGCTGAATTTTTATTTATTATTTTATTTTTTATGTTAGTTGATGGTGAAAAGGTGACATTGGTGGCACAAAGTGACGTAAAAAATCTTATGTTTCTAGAACACTGGTTTGATCCAAATGCGTAAAAATTTTAGACGAGTTTTTTTTTTTTCTTTTTTGTAAACTTTTCAAAATGCTGATAAATGATGATTTAGTAACCTAAAAATACTTGGTATTTCGGAGCAGATATTTGGCCAAAATTTCAAAGCATTTGCTGCAAATCAAGAAATTTTTATGTGCACTCCGTACAATCCATCATCGAAAAATCGAAAGCTTTTTTTTTTTTTTTTTTCGACTCACTCTATTGCCACTAAGTATGAAATAAATACACATAAAATCCTTCTAGGAATGCATTCTGCTCTGTATGCTCTTGCATTGTTGAATTGAAATTGTTACTCATTAAAAAACATGACATTTCTAAGACTCATTCCCACTGACAATTTTAAGAAAAATGAATTTAGGACAACAAAGGCCTTTTCTTTCGGAGAAATTATATTGAAATGCTAAGTTTTAATTAAAATATATTACATTATGTAATAATTGCAATATGATTTTTTAAAAATCTCTGAAAGCACTCTGATTTTTATTGTAGAAAGAAAATCGTAATGACTGGTTATTGAATTACGCTAAGCAAAATGTTTTTTAAAGTGAGTGGTGATATTTGGTTCTATCTCTATGTTAGTCTCCATTCTTATAGTAATATCGCAATAAATCGTTTCCTTTTACAACATCTTAACTTTCTGATAGTTCTACTGTGCATTTTGTTTTTCCTCTGAGCAGCAATATTTCAGTTTTGTAGGGTTAAAGAAAGATGTGTGGCGGTCAGCGACGTGTGAGGACACGGAGGTGATGGCCACATTTGGTGACCCAGACGTGATATGAACACGCAACCTTCTGATCTGGATGCCCGCCAAGGCGTTGCCATAGATGTTGTTGTGTTCTATGAGTCCCCGCCCTTCTCCGAAAATGTAGACGCCGCCCTGGTGGCCATTGTAGATCTCGTTCCTCCTGATAGATGCCCTGTGCGTAGTCCGTGATGTAGAGTCCGACGTTCTCGCAGTCGCTGATATCACAGTGCCTGATGACGGTTTCCGCAGCCGCACACCGCCGCACCCACGACGGACGTGCTGCGAATGATGCAGTGGTCGATGGTGGGCGAGCAGTTGTCCGTCACCTCCAGGCAGTAGTGCTTGTGGTGGGGTACCGAAGACGTGATGTCCGGCGTGAACTTGAGTGTGATGTGTCCCAGGTAGGCTTCCCTGGCTCCATCCACGAACGTGATGGTGGACTCGGTGTCTCGCTCCAGGATCACGTTCTCTGCCACGTTGCCGGCGGCTGCGCCCAGGAGTGCCACGTTGGTGTCTATGTCCTGGGTGGGCTCCCCCTGGAGTTGGCACTGGTTGCTCATTCCGTGTCCTCACATGTCGTCCGCCACATTTGGTGACCCGGCAATTACACGCAACGAATGGAGACCCAATCACCCCATAGATGGCGCCACGAGAACACTTGCACTCATCCGCCCGACCGAGGCGCTAGCTCACAAGCTCTCATCAGCGCCCGACCGCGGATACGAGCCTTCCAATCTCGCCAGAACGCCTGGCACTGGCGCACCCATCTATGGTTGGTATCGTTCACTCCTCACCTCCATACTGTCGTTCATTCGTTCACTGGAGGGGGAGTATATGTGGCGCTACGATTTGACACTTTCAAAAGCTATCTTCTGTCCTGGCCATTAGGTACCTGTTGGCAAAGCATGGAAGCACTGGCTTACCATCAAGAAGGTCCGAGGTTCTATCCCTGCCTCCGGCAGACAGCATCCTCCACCATCACCTCCATGGCCTGCCGTCGATCGCCACAGATGCAACGGAAAAAGAAACATTTGCATTAATGTTTTCTATATTCCTTCTAACAATTGAATCAAGATAGCTTGTTATTCAAAGCAATCAATTTTTTCGAAACTACATTTACAGCATTAGCTTTCTTTTCATCAGTTTTGTTCTAATAAAGTATTGGTGGTGAAAAATACAATTTCTTTACATTAACGAAATTTAAAAATATCTCATTTTAAAGAATAATTAAAGCATTAAATTTTCGTTCGAAGAAATCTGTCTTCTCAAGGATATTAATTATAATTTGCATAAAATGCTCGACTTAAACGAAAAGAGGAGATTTTAATTAAAAATGCAATTAAGACCGCTTAGATGCTTTTTGTAAATAATGAAGTACAGATAGAAACCTTTTTAATTAAACCTTTATTCTATTATTTAAAAAAGGAAAAGATCTCGATAAAACATAATAAAACATATTTAGTATATACTGCTTACCAAAAAAGAGAAAAATAAATACTTATTTTACGGACTATTAACTAAATGTGTGTCAACAGATTTATTATTTTTATTAAAGAAAGATAAAATGCGTACATAATTCAAACTTTCAGTGAAATTTATGTTCATCTTAACTTAACACCTTATAAAAAATAATAAATTCAATTAGCTTTTCTCTGTAATTTTACATAACAGCACCGAAACCCATTCTACTCTTTTAGTAGTATAGTATATTATAGAAAAAGTCGAAGATAAATTAACAGTTTCTGAAAAGAATGATATATATATATATATATATATATTTGTATGGGGGTGTGAGAGTGTCTGTATGTACACATAAAATGACTAGAGTACCACAAAAAAATTCTAGTTCTTTCAAGGAAACCACGACTCGGAAAAGTTTGGGAACACCTGGTTTAAAACATGTATGTATGCATGTTTCGAACTGTTCAAAATAACCAAAAAATCATTAAAATAAAAAAAATGAAAGAGCTTAAGCGTCCAAGCGATGAGCTTTTTTACAACTAAATGTATACTTTAATTGATATTATGGTGGGGATTGTTGAAATAAACGTAGACACATTTTCAAAATACCAGTTCCACGATCTCATAAGTTTTCTTTATTATTATTATTATTATGTGTTATAGTGAATAAGTATTTCCTTTTTCACTTATTTTCTTTATTTGAGTTATATTTGCACTGAACCTTCTTTCATAGTTTTTCTTACTTTTTCTCTTTTTAGCCTACTTTCCCGTAAAAGTAAAAAAAATAAAAATAAAACATGAAAAAAGGCTTAATGTATCGTGAAAATATCGTTAAAAGTAACGAAAAGTCAAGAGAAAGTGAAGTAATTAAATGAAGATTGAAAAATTAAAAATTTGAAAGTAGGGTTTTGAGATGGGGAAAATGTGTATCGGTCGGTCTGTCGGTCTGCCCTCCCCCCTAATAGCTTTTGAACGAATTGTCCGATTCGAAAAATTCTTTTCGCATTCGAAAGATCTCGGCGAGGACATCTCATTTTCGTATTTTACTTTTATTCGAACAATTTTTCGTTCAATTTTGAACAGTTAAAAAAAAAAATAACATTAGCGCCAATAGGCGAAAATGAAGCAAATGATGTAAACTCTAGGTGCAAGATCCACGTTCCAAAGAACAAGCTTACTAAAGGAAGCTTTTGGCGTGGAATATTAATTTGAACAGTTTTTGTTCATTTTTGAACAGTTCAAAAAGTTAACATAGCGCTTACGGGGAAATTTCAATACTATATAAATCCTGATCTAACGGACCGATTTGCTTGGAACAAACTTTATCGGAAAGCTCTTATAACGTAGAACATGAACAAATGGAAAGTTCATCCAGAACTAACGAGCCTATTTTATTATGAAATGTTTTTATCGGGATTTTGAAGGATATTTCTCAATGAATAAATGAAGGAGTGAAAGAATGGATAAATGACAGAGTGAAAGAATGAATAAATGAATGAGGAAAAGAATGAATAAATGAGTGAATAAATGAAAAAATAAATAAATGGATGAATAAATACATGAATGAGTAAATGAATGAATAAACACATAAATGAGTAAACGAATGAATGAATAAATGAATGGCTGAGTAAATGAAAGAATGAATGACCGAGTGAATGAATATGTATTATCCGTTGAAAAAGATATATTTGAAAAAATTAAGAACTAAAGCTAAAGGAGAAAGAGAGAGAAAGAGATAGCTAGATTATAAATTTGAATTTGGTGTATACGGGAAAGTAGGCTCGTATAGTTCTAGACGGAACTTCTTGTTATTTTAAAGCAATGCTAGTAGAAGATTCTGTTCTCTGGTAATATTTTCATATGAGCCAAGATAAATTTGTGCAATAGTCCGGAGAACTGATTGGTCACACTTTGGGCTTATACTTAGCTCAAACTTTGGTTCAACGTAAATAGAAAGCCAATACGAGTAAAAAAGCAGTAAAAAACTGTTCTTTCCTTTGGCTGTCTCTAAGTCAGATATTTTGAAGTTATCGGTACGGAGAGCATATAGAGACAGACCAAACTGATTTCAATTTGACATTTTTTTTAACATTTTTATTAGGCTTCTTGATTAAAAAAATATTACTTGTACAACTATTTATTCTTTATTCTCGCTGCATGGTTAATAGCGAGAAATTTCATAGCATTAATGCTTTTTAATGTATATTTTAATTTTTGTTATTTTAATTTTCTTTTTTTATTTATTTTTTATGTGTTTTATTAACTTTTCCTGCTGATAGAATAAACAAGATTCTCATGCTTATTCAGGACAATTACTGCGATTATTACTTTAATTATTCTTTAGAAATGCATCTAATTTTCCCTGTTCACGACATATCACGGCATCATTTTTGTTGCCTTCACTTTAAATATCATATATTTTTAATATTTTGTTTCATAATAATGCCGTAAAGTATTCTTTGTAAATTATTGTTCTATTTCTCTTTCTTCTTTTTTCTATCTTTTCTCTTTCTTTTTTTTTCCAATTAGTTTGTTGTTTGCAAATTTTGCTATTATTATTATTAATGTGACTTGGTGAACTTTATGCTTCCCTGAGGGCCTTGGTAAATTAACAAAATTAGATTTGAAGGAATTTATTAATTTCAGAATTCAGATATTGAGTACCGGAAATGTATTAAGGAACTAAGGAGAAAAAATGCACACCTATTCACTCAAGGGAATGCGGAGTAGAAAAATAATGTTTTATTTATAAATGAAAACTGCTAAAACATTATACTTATAGCTCAATCAATTAAATGTTGAAGTATTTTCATTTTAATTAGTGACTTTCAAATCCTAAATGTTACTAATTAAAAATTACGTCGTTTGAAACAAGTTTATCCTCTCATTTTTTCTAAACGAGAATAATAATTGCAACATAGTTGAAAGCGAATTAATAACAAAATAAAAAATCACAATCTCAAGCATGTTTGTTTGTTTTTTAGTATTTTTTATGCTTGTTAAATTCTGGAGAAAGATCAAATTGCTGAGATGTTTACTCATTAAAATCCCACGCAGAAGAGTAGCAAATGGTTTTTTTTTTTTTTTTTTGTAGTCATAAATATTTAATGCATGCAAAAAAAAAGAAAAAACGATATAGATAAAAAATAAAATGAAATTAAATAAAATAAAACAAAATAAATTTAAAAAACGTCAAAAGCATATTTAATATTTATGCATTACTTGTATTATCAATGGTAAGATCTAATATTTATCAAGAGGATGAACAGAACAGATTCCTTTCCTACTACCTTTTCTTAACCACTTGCTTAAGCAGATTCTTCTAATTTAAAAACTTTTTTCCTTTAATAGTATGCTCTGAATAAAGTGCCCTTAAATTTTTACTAACCTAGGAAATATTTTCATAAGAAATTCTATTGCTCTTTGTTCTTTAAAATTAGGAAACAAGAAGTTCCGTCTAGAACTATACGAGCCTACTTCCCCGTATACACCGAATTCAAATTTATAATCTAGCTATCTCTCTCTCTCTCTGTCTTTCTCGTTTAGTTTTAGTTCTTAATTGGTTCAAATATACCTTTTTCAACGGTTAATAGACATTCAATCATTCATTTATTAAGTCATTCATGTATTTAGTCACTCATTTATTCATTCATTCTTTTGCTTATTCATTTAATCATTCATTGATTCAAAAATATTCTTGAAAATCCCGAACTAAAAATTTCATAGGAAAATAGGCTCCTTAGTTCTGGATGTACTTTCTATTTGTACATGTTCTACGTCATAAGAGCTTTCCGATAAAGTTTGTTCCAAGCAAATCGGTCCGTTAGATCAGGAATTATATAGGATTGAAATTTCCCCGTAGGCGGTATGTTAATTTTTTTTTGAACTGTTCAAAAATGAACAAAAATTGTTCAAATCAATATTTCACGCCAAGAACTTCTTCCAGTGAGCTTGTTCATGGGAACTTGGATCTTGTACCCAAATTTTACATAATTTGCTTCATTTTCGCCCATAGGCGCTAATGTTAAAAATTTTTGAACTGTTCAAAATTGAACAAAAAATTGTTCAAATCAAAAAGTAAAATATGGAAATTAGATGTCCTCGCCGAGATCTTTCGAATGCAAAAAAGAATTTTTCCAATCGGACAATTCGTTCAAAAGTTATTAGGGGGGGACAGACCGACAGACAGACAGACAGACCGACAGACCGACAGACAGACAGACCGACAGACCGACAGGCAGACAGACAGACAGACCGACAGACAGACAGACCGACAGACCGACAGACACACTTTTTCCCCATCTCAATACCCTACTTTCAAATTTTTTATTTTTCAATCTTTATTTAATTACTTCACTTATTTTTGACTTTTCTTGATTTTTAACGATATTTTCACGATACATTAAGCCTTCTTTCATGCTTTATTTTTTTTTTTTTTTACTTTTACGGGAAAGTAGGCTAAAAAGGAACACTCGTTTTAGTAAACATTTTTTGGCCATTACATGGAAATGTCAAAGTTAAAAAATAAAATAAAAAGTACTTCATAACCTTTAACCCCAATTCATTTTTTTCTATTTTAATATTTTACTTTTAAAAAATATCAACACTCCTGATATCTGTTAAATCTGGTAACAGTGGCAATATTAAATTCGCAGAATGGTGAACTCATTCAAATTTTTAGTAAAATGCGAATATTTGCTTATCACGCAAGTTGATATATGTACATTAATTTAAATAATGCATTAATTTAAACCCTTGGTCGTAAGTTAATTAATTCCCTCAGTATTGCTTTAAGACACTAAACTAAGTATTACAGTAAATTTCTAAGTAAAATATCAGTATTGTTTGCAAAGTAAAAATTTTAGAATTCGATTACTGCAGAAGTGTAAAAGAGCTTATTTTGATAAACTGTAATGAACCAGGGCCCCCTCACATCTCCCACCCCCTTAAATTTAAAGGAACATTTGAAGGAACATTGTTGAAATAAGCGCTCTTCAGACATCGATGTTAAACAGAAAGACTTTCGCACACTAGAATGTTTTTTTAGAGTGAAGGAGAGAGGTTCACTTATGCAAAATATATACATTTTGAAAACTTAATACTAAACTTGACTCTTTCAAAAACTCTTAGAGCGAGCAGTAAAGATGTATCATGAGAAGAAAAATCAACTTTAAAAAATGCTTTATTAATATAGCAGAGCCCAGAATTGCTGTATAATATATATATGTATATATTTTTTGCTTTTGTTTTTAGCCTTAATGCATTTTTAAAAGAGTATTGCTTTATCCTCTGCCATGAAAATGGCTTCAAAAGCGTGTGAAAAGAGAGAATCAAAAGAACGTCGTTACCTCTTTTGTTTTGGCATCATTAATTTTGGTTATTTTAAAGAATATGATCATTTAAACTACTTGGGAAGAAGCCAAGACGCATTAATTTTCGAACAGGGTAATAAATTAAAGCGTAATTTGAAGTTTCAGTATAAAAGACTGAAAGAATAATTAATAATTTGTTTTAAGCTTTTCTGAGCATTGAACTATGGAATACTTTATAAGCATTTCTCAATCCTTCTATTTCGAAGTTCAATTTTTGGTTCCCAAAGAAGAAAATTACTAAAAACATTTGAGCTTCCATTTGTTTAATAATTTATATCTTGAATCATATCCATGTGAGGAACATTTGAAAATTCTGATAGAATCTACATTAAAAATAAAAATAAGCATTTTTGAAAAGAAAAACAAAACTATTAAGCTTAACACACAAACTTTGTTGTATGTTCTGATTTTTTAATTTTTTGGTAGCAATTATTCTTGTTTCTAGAACAAATTTTTAACACTAAAATTTTACGAATAATGTTGCTGAAAATATTTTGAAACATTAAAATATTTTCCTTTAGTTTATTGGCTGATAAATTAAAGTATTAATAACAAATCTTTACGAATATTATTAGCTTTAAAATAGTAATATTAAATTAGTATAATGTAATTAATATTTTTTACAGAAGCGTTTCTCAACCTTTCAATACTCGCTAACCCGATTTTTAACAATACATTTTATAGCCCCGTCCTCTCATACATCAACAATGCCCACAATAATAATGCATTATAACTATTTTGAACTCATTACGGTTTAATTAAAAATCTGACACGTCACGAAGTATACTTAAATAAATAAATATTTAGTAGCACCAAACCACTTCTAGAACTTATGACAAACTAGAATCTATGACTCTCCGTTTTTCTCTTTCTTACGTCTACCAAGTATTCTAATTTCTTTTTTTCTCTCTCAAATTTTTAAACTCTGCTATACTAATTTAACTTGCGCCGTGCGGTGGCCGGCTTAGAATAGTGCCGACGTAGCTATGCGTGTCGTAAGAAGGGACTAAAATAGCATTATCCGATCCGGGTGACGTAAGGCTTGCTTTGTAGCATGACTATGGCCCGGGTCGGTAAAGCAGGTCGGCAACGCTCTGCCAGCCCAACCCCTTATGACCGGTGCTGGTTGTCAAGTGTGTCAGAGAGTTTGTGGGAAGTTCGAGGAGAACAGCGCTGCAGTCGCACCCCCTCATACTGAGGGTTAGTCTGTGAAGGCCATCGATGCTATAGACAGTTTGGCTGCAGTTAGCATTGAGTACTGATTTAACTTGATTACAGCTCTATTTCTTTGAATAAAATTTTAACAAATCGTGCTGTGAGACATATTGAATAAGCTGAAGTATTTTTAGCAGGACTATTTTCAATTTATATTATGTAAAAGAAGCATTATTCCCAAACATATGTTTCATATCTTGTACAATATGCAAAAGTTACATTTTAAGCAATGTATTGAATTATCAACTCTAACTGTGACTATTAGTGCATTTAGTAGTTTTTTTTTTTTTTTCAAGGAAAAAATGAGTTTCTGATTGGACTTGAAAACAAATTGCTAGAAAGAACTAAAAGCTTCCATTGAAAAATATAAGTGCAATTGCAACATTATTATTATTATTATTATTTTCAATTTAAACATGGATAATTCTGAACTACACAGAGTAAAACGAACAACTTTTGTTAACGAATGTTATGATTTTTCTCGCTGCATGCCATAAAAACGATAAATATTCTGTAGAATTAGTGTAACATCACTGATCTATGCAACTAATATTAATGCTATATTCTGTAGGCACAGCATTGAAGTCAATGTGGAACAATACGTTAGTTAAGGCCCTTTTAATCTGAATCATACTTTCCACTATATACTTCTTAACATATGGACTTCAGAATGCCTATGAAAAATATTAACTTGTTGATAAAAAATAAAGTATAAACTATTAAAATTCAAAAATAAGTTATAGTGTGAAGATATATTGTAGCAATTTCACTTTAAACGGAAAACGAAATTATTGTTGACCTAATCATAATTTTTTTCCAGTATGTTGTTAGATCACCACGAAAAGGTAAAATATCTACGTAAGTCAACTACTTCTTTGCAAATAAGAATATTAAATGGAATTATATTTTTGAGTTTTCACAGTAAATAGACCTACAGTTTAATAAACAGATATAACGCAGTTCTATTTAATTTAAATTCTTGACTTTCAAATGTTATCACACATCGCATATATATTTACTTTACGTAATATTTTCTATAGTGTTAAGTTAAACTCTCTCAAACGTATAACACAAAATGCACTTCAGCAACTGAGAAATCTTAGAAAAGCATTTTTTTTTAAATTGCTTTTTAACTACAAATTTCTTTAACGTTACACATTTATACAAATACAAATACAAAAGGACGACCAGCAACAGGCACTGGGCCTTGCTAGGCTGGTCCTAGTATTTTTCCTATTATTTAGATATTTCTTACGAAGAATAATGTAATCTCAGCAATGTTTATTCTCATAAATCAAAAGCATCAAAATTTCGTGACACAAATCATTAATTACCAACAAAACCAAATGATTAATTACCTTATCGTAAAGTTTTTATCTATGCATATGAAAAACAAAAAAGTATAACAATTAAGTGGCAATTATAAGTTTACATGCTTTAGCAAATTATAGAGCAATGGATTAATTTAGTATATTAATGACCAACAAATTTACAATTGATTGCAACAAATTACTTCAGGAATGGGAAAGAATGTTAATTTCCTAAAATGACTTTTTTCTCGACACCCATTAAAAATTGCGTTTGACTAATAAATAACGGAAAGTTTAATGCTCAAGTTTGAAAGAGTTTTTAAAAATAAACATTTTTCAAAATCATAGCAACTTTTTAATATTGTATTATGTTTATTTTTTTTAATTTAAAATTTTTTAGTATTTAGAACGTTATTCCCTTATTAAATTAAAAAAAAAGGAAACACTCAGTAAAAATCTAAATGCTTAAATGAGTCAATTTAAAAATTGTAAGTTATTTATAACACAAAAGAGCAATAAAATGCAGCCATAAGTTTCGGGATTGCTTGAAATCCCTTGTTCAATGCAGTAGTGGAGCTTCTACATTCAAAAGCATCCAATTGAAGCATACAAAACAACAAAAACACGGCTTATTTAGCCTAAGATTTACTCACAAACCAATGACTATAATGGCAGCGTGGAAGTGGAAGTAGAAGCAACAAATAAGAAAGCACCAAACGAATCCAGTTGAAAGTACACAAAGTAAAAAGGAGTATCAAATAACAACAAAGCAAAAAAGACCACATCATGCATAAAAATGCGAAAATACATGAAAAAATGCCCCAAAAACATTTAAATAAAATGCAAAGAATTAAAATGGAAATAGAAATAAGTACAGACAGAACCAAAATCAAAATGCAAAAGCAAAGTACACATGTAAAGAAGGGGGAGGGGGACGAAAAAGAGAAAAATAGACACAAAATTAAAGCAAATCTACCAAACGACCAACAAGAAACCAAGAAGGAACAAATTAAAGGAACTACTACCAGACCTGTGAAAAATATGGAATTGAAGCAGAATCATTCACTAAATTATACCTATTCATGTTAACATGATAAGCTTCCTAAAAGTCAAGCTCTAAAAGGGAAGAACATTTTTGCATAATTTTCCCAGAATTGAAATCAAAAGAGTAGTTGGAATTCCAACAACGTTTAAAAATCGGTAAATAATTCAAAGACATTTATTTCAATTACATTATTTTCACTGCATCGTACGTATCGGAAAAGCAAAATAATTTATTCTAATTTTTCGTTGTGTAGAATAACTAAGAATTCATAATGTTACGAGTTCGCCAGGTTTCTCATTGCACTTAATGAACTTTAGCATGGCTTAAATTCTATATGCTTTGTCTCTCTACTGTGTAGTATTTTGACAATGTGTACCCAGACATCAGATTATTAATTCAAATTTTGTATCACTTTGTCAATTCTGTATACTTCAGCACGTGATATCAATTTTTGTAAACTACATCACAAGACATCATATTTTGTATACTTCATCACAAGACATCAAATTTTGTATACTTTGTTTCTCAACTGCATATTACTCTGTCAATGAATACCCAGACATCATATTGTAATATTGTGGACATCTATTGTACAACAGTGACTTTGCAATCTCAAGTAGGCTGCACTACGCAGTTTATGAACTTTCACATGGCTTACGTTCTGTATAACTTGTTCCATCACGGAGTAGAACTTTCTCTATGCATACCCAGACATCATATTGTAGTAATGTAGACGTCAGCTGTACTACGGTTACTTTGTAATCTCTTGTAGGCTGCACTATGCAGTTGGGTAACTTCAGCATGGCTTAATTTTGTATACTTCGTTTCTCTGCTGTGTATTACTCTGTCAATGTATACTCAGACATCATAATATCAAACCAAGTTTTGTTTCATTTTTTTTAACAACTTTATACTCTTCAACACAAGACATCAAATTTTGCATACTCTGATTCTCTACTGTGTTTTACTCTTAAGGCGCACCCAGACATCAAATTGTAGTATTGTGGACATCTGTAGCATGGCTTAAACTTTGGGTACTTTATTTTTCATCTGTGTATTACCCTATCAATGTATACCCAGTTATCATATTGAGTTATATTGTTGTTATAGTGTGGTACGGCTTTTGTCGTGCGCAATTGCTCAATGATACTAATGTTTGTAGTGTAACAATTTTTGTCATCTAACTTTGATTTACAGACAGTATGCAATCTTTCGTATTCCGCACCACGCGCATTATGACTTTTAGTGTTTTGCAATGACCTGTAATGTTTTTAATGGTTTTCATAAATTTGCGGAGCTGGGCATGTTTCCGCCGAGGCGTTCACGGACCTCGTGGCGGGGGTTGGTTGGTCGAGCTCTCCCGGAACCCCATTTGCTCCCTCGGGGGCATCTAAAAATACGATAGGCCAGAAAATGGCAGGTGCGGAGGTCTCTGGGCGTACTATGTCCTCAGAAGTTTGACTCAGACCTTGAAAATACACATCAATTTTAGTTACACAATGCCTACTGCAACACCGATATAGGAACGGGGATTCAGAAACACAGCTTTCAATACGGCTTTCGGTAAAAAAATTCCACAGAACTACAAGATAATTTTGTATAAAAAATATTCTATTTGTCATTTGATTCCTTAATTTTAGAGGCGAAAGGTCCTTTTTTTTTCTTATTTTGTATCACTACCCATAGAACACTTCATCCATCACTGCCATCATCGGAAATTTTTAAGTGTGCGTCTGGTTCCTGATTTATACTCTCCAACCTTCTTGACATATTTCCCCTTTATCAACCTGCAGCTTTTCTTTACAACTAGCTCTTTATCTAGCCTTTTTTGATAATGTTTAATTTAGTTTTGTTAGGTATTTTTGAATTTTCCAAATATTTTCATCATATCAATGCCATACTTTATCATAGCTGCTTGAAAACATAACGTTCCATTTTTCACTTCGATCACAGTTTTTCCTAAATCATTTGCGGTGTTAAGTTTCATTGCTCCATTAGATCTCTTGTTAAATCTGAGCATGTACTTTGCTTGAAAAAATATTATTGCTAGTTTTAAATATATAGACCGAAGTTAACAGACATATATGTGCATTACGTCACCTCGCATAATGAACAAAACTAAAAAAAATATCATTTTGCTTTAAGAAATAGTAACCAGAACATTTTAATAGCTAGTAGCAGTTATTACTTTGTGCTTTACCATATAAGGGCAAATCAGAGTACTTTGAATGCAGGAAGCATCCTTGGTGCATGAAGTTTCCCGTGCTTTAAAAACTGAACAAAATAACACCCAACAACAGGAGGTAAAAATGAAAGAGTAAAACTGGCGGGAAAAGACAGACAACTATCACAGGAGTTGTTACTGTTAAGGATTGAACAAAAATCTTTAATTTTATCAATTTCTGTTCTGAAATTATAGCAGAAATACCTCCTACAATTAACAGCGGAATTTATCACTCTTCACCCCACTGTATGAATTCATTCCGTCTTAAGGTACTGTTCCATTTAGGCATAAAAATTGCTGTTCTTGATAAGGTTAAGTATTTTACTTGTTTTTTCTTTCCATAAGTGAGTGAATTGAACAAAAAATGTTTTCATGGCCCATTTTACTTTATGTTTTATAAGAACCCATTTCTCAAGTTTCTGTTTTTTAAAGATTTTGAATTTTAGGATTTTAGTCTAGACTAGCATTTTCTCTTTCTTCTGTGAGGCTTTTTAATCATCCTGTATACAAATTTAATGTTACTTGTACCTTCCCGTCGAAATTCATCTTTTTAAAGTGGTCTTTCATTACTTATGATTTTTTCAAAACGCCCCCAGGTTTTTTTCCAGTTTCTTTCTTGTTTGCTGTTTAGATGTCAATATTGTAGTTTCGGAGCCCTTACTATGTGAAGTGGATATAGTAAATGTAGCGTATTTTAGCTCTTTGAGTTATCTTGGTAATAATTTAGGCGGATCCTATACCGAGCCTTTTCTGGTTTATTAAAAGAGGACATATCTGCTGTGGTAGAATTTCAAGTAGGGGATGTAGACTCTTCCAAGTAATACCACAAATAAGTCTGCTGCAACGAAGGATGTATTTGCTTTCGAAGTTAGTAATGTATAAAAGCTTGTTTTTAACACTGTAACTTAGGAGTGATACTTGTCTAATTATAGTTTTAAACAGAACAACATATGCAACACTCTAAGTCTGTTACATTAACAATTGAGCTTCAATTTAAAGTAATTAAAAAAGCCTACCTCTGAGCCATTTTGTTCAATCACAAAAAAACGTTGATAAAAAAAGAAAAATATATATCAATATATTTTCACTCGATGGTCTTCAGCTAATGTAGCTGGCTTCCTTTACGAGAAAGTACTTCAGACTTGTCCTATCGTTTAATAAAATACAAAAGATTTTGAAAAGTTTGTAAACAATTTGTTTTGTAAATTAGCTACTGATATTTGAATTTGGACCATGGTACGAGAGCCTTTACGCCACTGGGCTGCCTGTCAGACTGATGATAGATGGCTTACAGCTTGAACTCAAAATTTTCGAAACAGCGATATGGTTTTCTTATTATTTTTTAACACCTAATTTCACTCAATACAACTTCAATTCTTTACATAAAACGCTTATTTACTCTTACAAAATCATCTAAAGGAAACTATTTAAACTCTTGTGAAAACTGCACCTTCTGTGGAATACAAAAAAATGTCTTTAGTTAACGAGATTTTTATTTGAAAATTTTTGGTTCAAACTTATACAATTATGCTCCAAAAATTTATAACACTGCCAGATTCACTCAGCAAGACATTAAAATTAATTACAACAGCGCAGACTTTCTAAAGTTAATTTAAATTTTAATCAACAGTATTAAACCTTCTTAGTAATTCAAAAGAACTGAAATATTTCGCATCTGCAGAATTCATGAAAACTGGAGTAAAAATGTTTTGAAATGGTCAAAGTCATTTTCGGGAAATGAATTTTGAATTACCTCGATTTGCAAAAAACATTTCCTCCGAAGTCTTGGAAAGCATTTAAATTCTTTTAAAAATTTCAAATATGAAACATAAGTTCTGTGTTCATATTGTTAACTGAATAAAAATGATATTCACTTCCACCAGCTAAAGCTTAAAATTCTTTAGAAAGGAAATCAAGTGAAGAAAAAAATGTGATTTTTATTAATATGTAGAATTCCAAAGTCGGGCTGCAGTCTAAACATCTTTTAATTTCCTGTTCTATGATGCTGAAGAATGTGATAAAACTATGCAGGAACTTCTGTTTAGAAGTCATAGACATCAAATTTTTCCCTCTTATTATTTCTTTGCCAAAAATTTCATTAAGCAGTGATTTCGCAAGAAAAAATGTAGACAGGGCATTTTTAGTCTCGAAAGACATCAAAATTTGGAATGTGAAGCATGTTTGAATTGGATTTTTAGAATTGAATTTACAACGTGTTTGTAGTTACTTTCATGCCGCCACATTAAATTACGCATCTAAAAGCTGAAAAATGAAATTTATGTACATGAGTAAAAATTTTGAAGTTAAGCTAAATTCATAACAAAATTAGTTGAATATAGAATAATACTCAAGTGCAAAGCAAAATCAACACAGGTCATGCAGAAACAACTATTTTTTTCATTTCAAAAAAAGAAACAAATTTTACAGTTTAAAATCTGTCAATGCTTTACTGCGAGGGAATTCTTTTCATTTTTAGCCTATTTCCCCGTAAAAGTAAAGAAATAATAATAAAGCACGAAAGAAGGCTTAATGTATCGTAAAAGTATCGTTAAAAATAAAGGAAAGTTAAAGAAAAAGGTGAAGTAATTAAATAAAGATGAATGTCAGTCAAATGAGTGTCGGTCTCTCTGACCCCCCCCCCCCCCCAATAACTTTTTAATGAATTGTCCTGTTCGAAAAATTCTTTTTGCCTTCGAAAGATCTCGGCGAGGGCATCTAATTTCCATATTTTACTTTTTCATTTGAACAATTTTTCGATCAATTTCGAACAGTTCAAAAACTTTAACATTAGCGCCTATGGGCAAAAATGAAGCAAATTAAGAAAACTCTGGGCACAAGATTCAAGTTCCTATGCGCAAGCTTATTGGAAGAAGCTCTCGGCGTGAAATATTGATTTGAACAATTTTTATTCACTTTTGAACAGTTGAAAAAAAAAACATTAGCGCCTACGGGGAATTTTCAATCCAGTATAAATCCTGATCTAACCGACGGATTTGCTTGCAACAAACTTTATCGGAAAGATGTTACGATATAGAATATGTACATTTACAAAGTTCAACAAGAACTGAACGAGCCTATTTTCCTATGGAATTTTGATGGGATTTTTAAGGATACTTATCAATGAATAAATGAATAAATGAGTGAATGAGTGATCAAACAATAAATGAGTGAGTGAATGAAAAATAAATAAATGAGTGAATAAATACATGAATGAAGAAATATATGTATGAATAAATGAATGGCTGAATAAATGTAAGTATGAATGAGTGAGTGAATGAATATGTATTATCCGTTGAAAAAGGTATATTTGAAGAAATTAAGAACTAAAGCTGAATGAGAGATACAGATATAGCTAGATTATAAATTTGAATTTGGTGGCTCGTATAGTTATTGTTGACAAGACGGAACTTCTTGTTGCTTTCTTGCTATTGGAGCTCAACATCGAAGAAGATAATTGCGAAGCTTTGAAGCAATTTTTTATTTTCCTACAAAAAAATTGCAAGTGTACGTATAATATACGATCTATAGATCGTTGCTGACAATAGTGGAACATCTCAGAATTTTTTGAAAAATGTTATAATTTTTTATTCAAAATTTGAATTTAAGGCTCTTTTTGCCCCAACACTGCAGCAAAATGTACTTACATAATTGGACCGATATATACTACTAAATGTGGTATAATCAGTATTTATATATTTCAAAAGAAAGAAAGAGAGAAAAGACATTGTAAGCTGAAATAGCACCGTAGCTTTCTAAACGGGAGGGTGTGTCTTCCTGATGGTATGCTACAAGCCAAACTTAAATATTTCAGATACTGTCTAAGAACAGATGTAAAATTAGAAGGATATTTTTGTCTTCAGAAAAGTATTAAATGACAACTTGCAATGTCTAAGCATAACTACAAAACACCTCGATGAGCATATTGAGATTTATTTTAATAAGAGCAACTAATGTGAATACCATTTTCTGTACAAATAGTTTTTTCATATAGCATTAATATCTCCTTAAATCCAAAGTCTACTTTCCCGTATACACAAACTTCATATTTGGAATTCAGTTATCTGTGTCTCTCTTTCTCATTTAGCTTTAGTTCTTAAATACTTCAAATATACCTCTTTCCACGGTTAATACATATTCATTCACTCACTCATGCATTGATTTATTCATTTACTCATTCATGTATTTATTCACTCATTTATTTTTTTTTTCATTTGTTTAGACAGGCAAACCGACAGACACACATTTTCCCCCGTCTCAAAACTCTACCATCATTTTTTAAATTTCAATCTTTATTTAATTGTTTCACTTATTTTTGACTTTTCTTTGTTTTTAACGATATTTTTACGAATCATTTAGCCTTCTTTTATATTTTATTTATTTATTTATTTTTTTACTTTTACGGGAAAGTAGGCTAAAAAGTGCATACTGTTTAACTTTTAATGCATATTTAAGATATTTTTGCTGCTTTTTTGCGCCCATAATTTAATGATTTTTAGTGCAGGTAATCCAGACTCTAGTTATGAGTAAAAATTTATCTGGCATTCTCTCAAGAAGCTCAAATATTTCTGGAAGCTTCCGGTGATTTTAATATCCCAGCTCACATAAAGGAAATCCGATATTGAAAAATTAGTAGCTTAAGCTTTCTACCAATTCAGATATTTCCAATCACACTCTTGCACACCAAATTCTCTGGCAAAAAAGGATTGACTTTTGTAAGTTATAGTGCGGTCACGGAGTTTTGACCCTTGGGAGCTTCTGCGCATATCAGAAAAGAACAAAACCATTCGAGTTTTAAGGAAGTCCGTTGTGCAGGTGCGTTTATTAGCAAGCGAATCATAATGTTTGCTCACTTGTTTGTTAAAGTCAAGCAAATTCAAAAACAACCATCAACTCGAAAGAGATAAAGAACACTTAGGAATTAAAACGAGAACAGAATACGGCACATTCCTTTATACCAGCCGTTTAATCCTTGAACATGCACTGTTAAAAATAACCCGAATTTTCAGATTGTTTTTTGACTGATTTTAACGGAAGATTTCCGTAGTGCTTCAATAAATGGTTTTTCCTACCAAAAACGGAAATATTACGTCCTGAAAATACGAGAACGGAACTTTTCCGCTTTACAGTTGCTGTATTTTCACAACCTGATTTGGATTAACGGAGAAAAATGAGATGTAACTTCTGTCAAATCTCGGGAAAATATTATCAGAAACGGAATATTTCCAGCAACTCTGCTGCCAAACTTTTTCCGTTAATTTCAGGAGATTTTTTTTACAGTGCGAATGATTCTCCTTGGTATTCTGACAGATAGGTACTTCGTTCGGCTGGTAAGACTGTAACTTGCGCCACAATAATATCAGGGGTGGGGGAGGGTTAGTGTTCTTGGAACACGAGGTTAATGCTAATCGAGGTAAACCGTACTGCCAAAAACAAGCTAATATTTTTCAGTTTACTTTTCCAGAGTTTGATAAAATTATAAGATGCAGGTACAACAAAAATTATGTCATAACGAAAAATAAGAAGTATCTCAATGGGTTTTCTTTTATTATTAAATAAAACTCAGTTATTTGTTCATATTACTCGCAATATCTATATATGAATAGGCAGAGGCAAAACAGTTTAGTAACATTTTCGCCTCTGTTTGTTAACTGATTTTCTTACTCATTTTCATTTAGTAGCTACTTTCTATCTACTCTTTTTATCTACAATCTACAATATTTGTGTATTGCTCAATACATTTTTTATCATTTATAATGCATAAAAAATAAATGTCGAGAACAAAATAAACGAGAAAATGTAAGAACGTCAAAGAAAATTATTGTAACCTTAAGGTGTCAGGCAATAAATTCACAATGTGTGTACATATGTATATATATATATATATATACATATATACACATAACTGAGTCATACTATCTGTCCAGTACAATATAAAACAAAAAAATAGAATTTGAAGCTTAAAAGGTCTGATATATAAAGTGAAATAATAAGTTCGGTGATACGTTATTTTGCTTCGAATAAACGTTTTGTAAATTGAGTTGATTTGCATTTTCGTTTTGAACTCTTGATTAAATTGAAAGTGTGTGTTTGCACTTTTAATTTATTCAACGATAATAGGATGTCATGAAAATTGTCTTTGCTGAAGAAAGAGTGCAGAAGAAAGAAATTTATGTATAACATGTGTTACAAATGCATTAAATTAAATAACTAAGCTACTGGTCAATCAGTCACACTGAGGAGAGATTATCGTTAATAGAAACATTTAAATAAAACAAATTGGTGACAAACATAAAAACTAAAATGTCTACAAATTTTTTAAACGTTTGAAGCTAAACTTGAAAAGTTTAATAAATTACATTCGAATTTCTACAGCTAGACGAACTCTAGTTTACTGTAGATGTTCATTTTTTCAGTCATTGATAATGATATTTTCATTCAATTATCATTGCAATTCGGATAAATGAATATCTGTATAAAAGACAATAACATATCTTACGTTCAGTTTAGCTTAATACAAATGTAAAAGAAAGAAAAAGGAAAGATGAAAGGGAAAAGAGGGAATTAAAAAAATTTTAAAAGACAATTTTTTTCTATAAATATGTTCTCAAAAAGAAGTAATTGCATCAATAACATTATCATTGAAAAACTCTTAAACTAGTTCTTGTATGACGCTCGAGTAACAAAATTTACCCCAGAAAGAAAATGTTAAAAAATTTCTTAGGCACAGAGCAAAATGAAAAAAGAGATTTCTCTCTTCATAAAAAGCATAGAAGGAAACGATGTTTTGAAATTTAACTTTCGATTAAACATGTTCTTGGAAATAAGAAGAAAAAAAAGCCTGTTTAAAAGTGCAGAAAAAGATTAGCATATAGTACTTACCGAAAATGTGTTTTTTTTAAATTTATTCCATGTATTTATTTAATTACTGTCTACTAATCCATATACCATTGTTTGACTTTTTAAATCCAAGCACAACACAGCTACTGAGAAAAGGTTTTAGTCTTCTTTCTTTCCTTGCTTCTTCCTTTTTTTTTTTTTTTTGCATAATTCAAAGCAGAATTTTGTAACGAAACAAAAAGAAAGTATCTTAAATTGGTGTAATAAAGGGAAAAACCCTATTTATGAAATGCAAAAACAAAGTCTTTAAATTTTATAAAGTCTAAAGACTGCATTATTTTTTCTCTACTAGATTAATTTTTCGTTTATTTTGAAAAGAAGAAAATGTCTCCTAAGAACAGAAAACAGCTTCCAAATACAAAAAAAGAAAAAAGACATAAAAAACCATAAAAGCGCTGATCGCAATTAGTACTGAATATTAGCGTTAACACATGTTTAAATTACTTCCATTATTGCAGTTATGCTGCATAAAATGTTTGTAATATTTTACGCAGATAAAAAAGAACGTTTTTCAATATTCTTTTTATACCAAAAGAGTTTACATTTTTAACGATTTCTTTTTTTTCTTATCTGTCTTTCTTGTTTGCATTTATCATATTTTTTTAAAAAATAAAAGTAGCTATTTAGAAGAAATATTCAAAGCATTTTTATAAGTTTATTTCTTTATAGAGTTGATAATACGTACATTAGAGATTGCATTGATTTTCCATTCGGCCTTTCATAAATCGTTACATTTTGCAGCAGTTTTTTTTTTTTTTTTTGAAATAGTAAAAAAACTTTTTTTTTTTTTTTGCTAAAAGTGTGGAAAAGAAAATGTGATTTTTTTTGCAAACATATTTGTAATTGTACTGCAAATGATTTATGACTTCACTAATACGTTAAAAGTAATTCATATCATTAATTTGTAAATTTGGAAAATTAAATGCTTCTTACAATAACTGGTAAAACATTATGATCTCTATTAATACAGAAATATACATTGAAATTTGGTTCAAAATCTCAATGTACATCATGCTAAAAAAGATCCTTTTGCAACGAAATGTTGTGTTTAATTAAAACAGGATCAATCTCGACTAGTAATGAAGCAGCAAGAATGTATGTGCGTGTGTGTGTTTGTGTCTCGCTTAGGAACCAAGTCAGTTCGGAAGATTTTCATAAATTTTTGGAACGAAATTAGTTTCAAACAATAGAGTGAGCACCTCGAAGAGTTTTTTCGATAAATTCGATATTGGTCTTTTTTTAAATTCCAAATTAAAAACCGAAAACTGAATTAAATGGCTCTTTTCTATAGGAAGAAATTACCGCAATGCCTTAAAATTAGTAACGTTGTAAAGCCCGCATAAATATTTTCCAGAAAAAGCTTTTTTTGTTTGTGAGAAAACTCGAAGTCCTAAATTTACTGGAAAAGATGTTATAAGCGTTTGTCGCTGTAGTTTGAGATTATTTTTTCACTGTAATTAAAATTCATTTTATTTTCCCCAGACGATTAATAGAAAGCTTTAGTTTTGTTTTATTTGGAACGTTACATGGATATTTGCTAAATAAACTTCTATTTATAATGTTTTTATCATTTTGAGGCGCAATCGACTTTTAATTTATTCTTTTTTCTTTTTTTTTTTGGCTTTTGGTTCTTTTTCCTTTTTAAACGATTAAAAACTTATTTTCTGCAATAATTGAGCGATCGACAGATTTATTTTGAAGTTCTTATTTTGACAGATATTTTTACTGGACTGTTGTCCATACTTTACAGGGGCTTATTAAGAAATGTTATTTTTATAGAAATTTTTGTTATTCCAAATTATTATATGTTTAAAGTAATTATATGTTTATTTATTTTATTTCTCTTCAGTCAATTAGCACATAAGTTAGTTGCCTATTTGAGCTCGGATGAAAGGTTTCCTTTTTTCAAGTTTTGCTTGCTGCTGTTAGTTTCTGCAAGAAGCAAAATTTTGTTCTTCTGTTGCACGGTCAATGAATAACAAGTAAAAAATAATTATACTAAACGTTCACGAATTTAAACTATTCTAATGGCATATAATCGTCCTTTTTTCACGGCTACTAAACTAAACCAACAGAATGTGTTTTTGAAAAATAGTTTATTTTTTGTTTTATTCATTGATTCTTTTTTATTTAATATGTGTGTTTTGTAAAAAAAAGTTGACATAATGAGTGTATGATAGCCGATTGGTTGCCGCCGTAGGTTGCTAATTTTAAATTCTGTGAAATGTTATACATTTTAATAAAAATAACATAGTTTCAAATAAAAAGTTACCACTGTATATATAATGTCGAACCTACTGGACTTTTCACTTTTTAACCCGCGCATGTCCGTGTGGGTACCGCTAGTATTAAATGTTGTGCAATTTTTTTGTTAAGACACCATGTGGTCTTTTTTTTTTTTTCAAAAATTCAAAACGTCAGTCAAAAAAAAGTCTTATCATGATGTATATTATGTAAAATGACATGTTTTAATTAAAAGCAGTTTTAATATAAAATTATATGTTTGTGAATCGAAATAAAATTTATTAAAAGAGCAGACTCAGTTTTAAGAGAAAAAAAAGAACGGAATGGATCGTAAAATATCAAATACTCATGTGAGAACTGGACTGTAAAAAGGAAAAATAAAACCTGCAAAAGCATTTCTACTGGCAAAATAGTTTTATGGGCTCTGGTCTTTTTCCCATAAAGTAAATTTGAGGATGTCACAATATTTTTCGTTCAAAAACTTTTTGAGAGCATTTTTTTGCTTCATTTTCGTTAAATGTTTAAAACAGTGCCCGTTACCCGTAGAGTTATATTTATCTGTACCAAATTTATTTCATCATTGAATTGTAGCTTATTAAAATTAAATACTGAGACATTAAACATTCATTGTTATAAAATGAAAATATGAAATATCATCGTGCTTAATTACTATTGGAGATACATTGTGGTAGCTTAGCGTTTGTTGAAATGCAGTGTGAATAAAATTGCGGCTGAACGTTCTGCCCCTTTTTGTAGAACGAAATTCAACGTGGGCGTATATCACACAGAGTTAAAATAATTCTGAACAGGTTTAAATTTCATCGTTGGATGGTATGAGATAGACATATTCCAATTTTATTTTTTATTATTTTATTTTATTTTATTTTATTTTTATTTTTTTTAGGCTAAGAACAGCATACTAACCAACGTTTCCGTTTTTTCGTAATTTTTACGTAAATTGGTCAATTTTTAAAATTTTACACTTGGAGTAATTCATTTTTTACGATTTTTTCCTTTTTATAAAACAATTTTATATTTTAGTAAAACTCTAAATATTTGCTGAAAAAATTGTATTAATTTGCACTAATATAGTGCAAATTAATACAATTTTTTCAGACAGTTTTTGATGACTGGGGTTTAATGATGGGATTATTTAGTCTGGGGTTTATTAGATCGGCTGTTTTAAGCCCGCAGCCTTTCGATCGAGAGCCCGCTACCAAAAAACCTCTCTGGTACCTGGCGCCCTCTGACACCAGTATCATTTTATTGTCGTTACTCAGTTGGCTGTATAATACTCAATATTATATGTTAGATTTATGTGCATTTTGCTGTATTTGCGTTTCTGACACCCCCGAAAGTTAGGGGTTTGGGGCAATTTTCGGAAAAACTATGCACGAGGGGGAACGGTTCTACAAATTTTGAGTTTGTGACAAGAGAAGAAGGAGGTAGCAAGAAGTGTGACATCACATTTTAGTCAAAATAAAACCACTTAATATAAGCAGATTAAATATTTTATTCATGGTTCCGAGGCCAATGTTCAAGTCTTTTGGCATACAAACAATTAGCAATTAACAAAATAACACTTCGTTTTTATTGAAACACAAAGTAGATTATGGGTCATTTAATCATGATAACAAATTAACATATCAATCTAATTTACTTCAGCGTGTAAATTTTATCGCAAGTCGTTTTCATAATCGACAGTTCATTAAAAATCTCCTAATCAAGCTTCATTAGCCAAAGGATACTGTTTGATCAAATTTATCATTCTTCCAGAAAAATTTGACTTTCTCTTTCTTTCTTTTTTTGGTGGAAAAGTACTTATAAGTAGCAGAATATTTACAACTCACTACCAAGAAAAATATAGATTAGATTATTCCTGACCACTAGTTTATTGTGTTGCAATCAGAAACGAGCTCGGAAAAATCCGTCCAAACGATACAGTACTTTAACGAAAAAATATATCAGATTCACTTCGTAAGAAATCGGAGTAAATAATGGCCTAAGATAAGATCGAAGTACCACAACTCACGATATCAGGAAATAAAAGTTTCTATATATCTTCTGTAGATGTATCGCCTCCATTTTCGGTTATTCTTTAGAGACGCTTATTTTGTTTGCTTTTTAAGGTGAATCGAATCAATGGAAATAATTGGCATTCATTGAAGGAAACATTTGTTTGATAAGGGGAAAAAGGCATTTTTTTCTTTTCTTTTTTAAGTGAAATAAATCTTTTAATGCACTTTTTGAAAGTTTACCCATTGTCCGTAAAAAGCCATTCTCTTCTAAAACATTGTCGCTATTGCTTTAAAAAAATAATTTATTATTATTTTTTTTTTAAATTTATTATTTTCTTAACGGTACTGCTATTACTTTTTAACTGTTTTGAACTACTCTTCTTAATTACATGTTACTGTGATTACCATTGACATAATTAACAATAAATAATATTATGTCTTTAATTTGATACAAAGTTTTATTATTTATTATTTATTATTATTAATCTTTTAATTCACGCACTTAAATCAAGGGGTGACCAAAATGAAAATTTTGAGATAGCTAGTGCAAATGATAAATTAAACACCCTTCTGTTTTGTGGAAAAGAGATTTTAGTGGTAGCTTTGACAGATACTGCAAAAAAGCTCGATTTAAAAAAAATTACTAAATAAAAGCTGCATTTCGTTTGGTGGCAAAGGGATGCAAGTGCACTTACATCCGTTTGCCTCTAAATAAAATTATTTGCTTTTTCAGTTAGTTTAACTACGTGATGCAGACGATCTATTTACGAAACTTAAAGCGGAGAAGAAGAAAGAAAAAAAAAACAGGAAAAGAATTCCGAATTGTTGAATAATAATTATAAAAACAAGGGTTAAATCGTCTGCAGATTTTATTTTTGTCATGTTTTGCTTTCGGCAATTGGCAATTTGTCTAATGGCAATGATTTTGTTTGTTGATAAATATAATTATTCGAAATGTATATTATGTAGTTTTTAATGAAGTTTGTATCCTAACAAACTATTTTTATTACTGTGTAAATTAGCAAAATGAACAAGACACGTTTTTCATTTAGTGGCAAAGGGATGTAAGTTAACTAGTTGGAAGCAAAGGGGTGCAAGTAAAAATGAGCTATTTAAAAAAAAAAATCCTACGCCAAATCTAATCATCAGAAACACTTCAAACTTCATACTTAAACTAACACATACATATAGGACTTGTAAAATGCGTGATGCGCGAGTGGACTGTATTAGGGAGGCGTGCTGGTCCTTGTGAACATTAGATAACTCATACTAGTGACTCACAACCAAGATACTCGCAACTAATTTGGAAAAACTGGCAGAGAGATTACCTAAATCATCTCCAAAATCGTACTAAATGGCAATTTAAGCAAGATAATATTCCTATTGGTACTATGGTGGTACTTAAAGATGAAAATCTACCTCCAGGTAAATGGGCTTTGGGTAGAATTCTGGAAACAATTCCAGGTCCTGATGGGAGCATAAGAGTTGTCAAAGTAAAAACTTCTGCAAATACCTTTCTCAGGGGCATCTCAAAAATATGTATTCTTCCAGGACAAGAAAATTGTTAATATTTTTAGTTGTGACTATTGTCCTTCATAGTGCACAATTCCTTTTAATTATTCATCGGGTTTGGTAACTTCTTATTAATTGTATGTGTATTGTATTTGTATCTTGTATTTCTATGTCCTTTTTATATTCAGTATTGTTTATCATAATGTATAATTATTGAAAATTCTTTCAATGCCGGGCGGAATGTTAAGAATTTAGCGCCAAATGTGAAACTCCCGCTCCGCTTGGCGCGTCGCCAAGGAGCGACCCCCCCTTTGGGTTGCCGATTGCTCGCCCCCGGAGTCGGGCTTTCGCAGCCAGAACTCCGCAGACTGTTGTTATCAATGTCCATTCGTCTTATGTTAAATAAATAAAGGTTGTGAGTCACTAGTATGAGTTATCTAATGTTCACAAGGACCAGCATGCCTCCCTAATACAGTCCACTCGCTCATCACGCATTTTACAGGACTCTAAAATAAAAAAAATATTTACATGAAGAACCTCTAGAATTTAGTATAGGAATTAAACTTCAAACGAGTTTTACTCAAATGATACTTTAGTCATTTACATCCCTTTTGCTTCTCACCGCCTCAATTGTGGTTTTAAGTCATCTTAGGAAAGATCTTGGCTGCCATTCAAACCTATTTTTAATTCGAATAGCTTTAATATCAATGTATTTCGTATAAATAATTTAGTTTTACCTCGTACGAATTTTATTATCATACTTTTAGCGTTTTACATATTCTTTTACTCGAATTTTTAAACATTTTTTTTTAAAAAACGTCAGTACTATTTCGATACTTTAAATCAGCACAAAAATATAATCGTTTGTCCTTTATCGCTTTACTGTTACATTTTCGTTGCGTGCTTATTTTTCACATTGACTTCATCGTCTTGATTTGAGTACATTCATAACATCTTTCATAATTAAATTACTTTGTCTAAAATTTATTACTCAGCGTTCAATTATTTTTATTTCATTTTCACAAGTAAAAATTAATCATGTAAGCACAAAGTCAGAGAAATTTTTATTTTTTTTTATTTAAACATTATTTGAAAACTAATGCACTGAACCTAACAATATGTAATAAAAGATTAAAATGGTCAAAAAAATATCGCTTTAAAATGAGTGAAACGGAAGCTCTTATCAAAAAGAAAACTCCGATTTATTTTAACTTGCTAGACTACAATATGGAAAGGTGCCCCAATTCAAAATGTCTTTAAAGTGAAAGAGATCGATCTTACATTTCTTTTCTATTATTCGAAGCACGGATTCGATCCCATTTCATTCGATATCCGAATTTCACATCAACAGAGGAAGATTTTTATGGAAAAGATGCAAACACGTTAGGCTACTTTTTTCAAAAAGACCAAGTGTGCAAAATGTAGAAAATTCGCAAGATAGAAATATGTTTTCCTGAAGCCCCACACCGGAACTTCGCAATAGCATACATGTTGGATTTTTTTGCTGTTGTTATGTCACATATTATTTTATTATTTTATTTCACTTTAGTTAATACAAGGCAGAGTTGCTATTAGTTTCTTAGAGATGAGATCAACTTTTGAGATGAGGTAGTGTTTCATACCTAGCTTTAATGTACTTTAACCATTAAAGTCAATTTGGTATGTAATTTAAAATTAGTAAATCAAGAGGCAGATATTATATCAAAACTTAACTTTAATGAGTCGAAATCAAATCTGACTATCTATGTCTCGTTTGTTCTATGTATTTTAATGCACGAGACCATGAGTTGAGTTGCATACTTTACAGATAGGAGAGGTTTTACAACCGAATTAAAGTCTGAGAAGAACGTCTTTAATTTAGAGTGAGAACCAACCACAAAGGTGAAGGTTCGACATGAGCTCAACAACATACGATGGCATCACCAACTATCAATATTTCGCAGTTTAAGTCCCAATTAGGGGATGAATAACCCCTGTTCCAGTAATCCCAAAGGTATTGTTTTGATTAGAGGTTGGAGGACTTTGGGACGACGACAGATTTAAGGTGCACCAGTCAACATTGATGTACACTCTTTTACTTGTCGGTATCCAGATTACGGTCCTCCGATAACAAGTTCGACGCCTTACCAATCGAACTACCCCGAGTTGTATCTCACATTAAACTGTTTAAAATACAGAGTTTTTACGATTTCTGAATTTTTTCAGATATATATTTTTACTTTAATAAATCCCATATAAGCGAACTACATTGCTAACAAAGTTCCTGCTAGTTAAGTAGCAATGGCGTATTCATGATACGTTTTGTTTCTAATAATACTATGCTTAGAAGAAATATAGTATTGACGACAGTTAAAAGGAAAGCTACATGATATTTTTCATTAAAGAAATAAATTACTTCGCTTCAACTAATTTTAAATCATTTTTAATTCTTCGTGATTAAATCGCTTTTAATAAAAATCCTCATTTAAGAAATTTTTATTCCTGAAATAATAAATCATTTGCTGCTGTTTCGTAATTTCTGCACAAGATGCTAATGGTTTGAAAAGTTGCTAATGAGTTACACGAAAGAATTTTCTTCCTCAGACTTTTAAGAGAATGTCGATACTTGCTTTAAATGATTACAACTTGGTCAATTCTTTTCAAAAAGGTAACATCTTTGAATAATTAATTACTGATAATAGAAATCCTTTTTCTCCGTTTTCTCTTTGTGCTGATATAATTTATAAAGCTAATAGCAATGTAGGCCTCTTAAGATAGTATTAAAAAAATAATAATAAAATTACATTTTGCCCACAATCTAATATGAAGAAATCCTTTAGAATTCCAAAATTTTTAACCTATTTTTTCCGAGTAACAAAAACAGTTTTTGAAAATAATGAATGAAACATATAAAGCCGCTAATAATACGGATATTATACAGTTAAAACATAAAAAAAAGAGAAAAAACAAAGCAAAAAATACCTTTAGTTGTTTACTAAATACACTCAAATGCTATATGATCTCAAATATTACAATGTGACTAGATTTTTTTTAATTTTTTATTTTGTTAATATTTTTATGACACATCCATTACAGTTACAAAAATTTGCATTATTTAAAAGTATTTTTAATAAGACCGTAACATAATAGTTTCTAAATTAAATAATTTACGTTATACTCCAAAACAACGACCTTGATGGCCCATTTAGTCCTTCTTAAATTGTTGTAGAATGAGGTGAATTTTTGATTTATCAATACAAAATAAATATACAAACATCCACCTAATATTTAGCAACGTCAACAACTAATTCAATATAAATAAAATTCAAAACGTTTTCCCAATGAGAAAATGCTACTACTACTGTTCTTAAATATCATCAAAGAAGAAAATGTTTCACCTTCAAAGAAAATTTATTAGATTTGGAAAACAAAGACGTCTACTAGAAACTACTTCTATTTTTCTTCAAAGAAAATAATTCCTTTAAAAAAAGAACAATTCAATGAAAAAAATTGTAGTAAAAAATAGCTGCCGAGAATTTATCACCTTCTTTGAGGTAAAAGGTTAAAGTTCTAAATATT
Source organism: Octonoba sinensis (assembly GCA_038502835.1). NCBI lineage: Eukaryota > Metazoa > Arthropoda > Arachnida > Araneae > Uloboridae > Octonoba > Octonoba sinensis. The sequence goes on along the minus strand of CM076600.1, from coordinate 64,866,615 downwards.
AATTCAATTACATCTTGCTGTTTTTTTTTTTTTTTTTTTCTGCATTTGAGAATTTGAGATAAATTTGTTAAGAAGTGTTATTTTCTATGAACATTCAATGGTGAGAGAGAAGTTCCTATAAAACTTGATCGAATTTTGAAAAACATATAAACTGCTGCTTTGTAACTTCGGTAAAAGAAACAAACGTATTCATTGTTTCCAGCAGGGGGAATAAATATATTACTTATTTTGACGCATGATAATTCATATTTCACAGAAATTATAAATGTCAGTTACACAAAAGAAAAGTTTCGTGTAAAATTTTTAATTTTTAGTTTAAAGATTCTGTATGAACGGTACAGCAAGTAATTTAATATATTTTTTTTTTTCATTTTTGCACAAATAACTTGATACATGTGTCCCGTGCCGTGGAATCTATTTCAAAAAACCGTCCTGGTAAAAACTGGTTATGATAAATATCTTAGAAATCGTTATGCGATGTTTACTAGGGTAGTTTCTTAAAATTGATTTCACGATGCGAAAAATGTGTCGAAGTCTGACTGTGTGGGAAAATATTCAAATACAAATACAAAAGTGACGGCAAGCAACAGACTCGGGGCCCAGCCAGGCTGGTCCTAGTCAATTTAGCAGTCCCCAATGAACATCAAGAGCTTTCTTAAAAGTTTTTACCCCACTGCAATTAACAGTCGCTTCCGGTAAACTATTCCAACTGCCTACAACCCTATTGAAGTAATAATTTTTCCTAATTTCAAGATTAGCCTGAGATTTGAAAAACTTAAAACAATGACCCCTGGTTCTACTTTCAGCACATAGCTGTAGTCCATCAACATTTCCCATTTTAATGAACTTAAACAACTGAATCATGTCCCCTTTAACTCTCCTTTGCTCAAGACTATACATATTGAGCCGTTTAAGCCTAACCTCGTAATCCAAGTCTGAAGGATCACTTACCAATCTTGTCGCCCTCCTTTGAACCCTTTCCAATAAGGTAATATCCTTTTTTAGGTGCGGAGACACAAACTGAACAGCATACTCCAAATGAGGTCTTACCAAACTTCTGTATAATGGCAATTCAACTTCCTTAGACCTGTTCGAAATAGCCTTATTGATAAACCCAAGCATCCTGTTAGCTTTGTTACTTACTATGCTGCACTGCTGACTGGTCTTGAAGTCATGACTAATCAATACTCCTAGATCAACAACTGCTTCTGATTCCCTAATGATGGAATCTTGTAAATAATAGGTTGCATGTTAATTCCCATGCCCAAAATGAAGCACTTGACATTTCCCAATATTAAAAGACATACCCCACTTAATTGCCCACCTAAAAATTTGATTAAAATCCTCTTGTAACTGATTGACTTGTTCCTCCGTGTCCACAATTCCCATGATCTTGACGTCATCAGCAAAAATATTGATGCTCCCAGAAATACTCTGAGTAATATCATTAATAAAACTAATAAATAATATAGGCGCTAAAACTGAACCTTGTGGAACACCATTCGAAAAATCAATCCGGGTTTATTATTATCCGGGTCCGGGGGAGTGGTTTATTTGAATTATTTTGGGAGCGGGTCTGTTGGTGTGTCACTTGTTAGACTGCGGCATGAACGAAACGCTACAGTTTGTATTTCAATTTTTATTTTTTATGCTAGTTTTGAAGATTTTCAGCCCTATACTGCTGTCAGCTCTAGTGTGTTTTTGCTTGGGATTTGTGAGGTGCTTTGCATCGCTCATACTTCGAGACAAACCAACACTGATGAGTCCTTGTCTCATTCTGAAACCTTTCAAGAGAAATTTTTGATTTGTAATCCTTTTAAAAGTATTTTACAAACATTTCTGTTATATATATGTTAATGTCCGAAATTGGAAAATGTCGACAGTCACCGGTGAATGTCGACACACACCAAATAGAGGGTGTCGACAATCCCCATGTCGAACATTCACCATCTATCAGACGGGAGAATGTCGAAACTCTCCAATTTCGGACATTCGCAGTAACATATATATATTACGTTTGAATCTTAAAAAAATCTGAAATCGAAAATGTAAGTAAAATACTTATGCATTACAAGAAACTTTAATGTGCTGTTTTGTTTTGGTTCTTTAAATGTGGAAGTAATAAATAAGCAATATGTTAATATATTTATTCATCAAAAAATCTAGCCATAACAATATAAGTAAAAAATATTAATTTGTTTTATTTGCATTTGAAGTATGCAGACATCCTAATTTTTGACTTGAGTGCTTTTCCTTTTTTATGCTTTGTAAAACCCGAAATTAATTAATGTTTCTGTTAAAATGAATGTTCTTTCGACAATTATGTTATGACTCCTCAAGGTATTAGAAGCAATTTGCGCTATCCGTAAATTTTCCAGAGTTAATTAATTATATTAGGAGCGAAGAAAACTAATTCTGAATCCCATCAAATATATCTAATAAACCAGGAATTCTTTCTGATTAATTAAAAACCTTTTCGAATGAAATGCATAAATTGAATAGTTAGTTTCGTTCTATATTTTGGGGCAAAACTGCATGGATTCAACTTTAAATCTACCTTATTTTATAAGCCTGTTTAAAATGGCTAATTGCTAGAGAACTCATAATTCATTTTAATTAGTCTAATGACTTTTGTTCTAATGGTTTGATAAAGATTAGCCAAAATTAGTGACAAGTTTGTTTTAAACTTAGGTATTAATTAGTTTCAAGTTTAACAAGGATTCAGTAAATTACTTTTAAATGTCTTATACAATGATTGTATGCAATATAAATTTATTTTCTGGCAGGTAGACAAATTTTTAAATTCATATTGCTTAGATGAGTAATAAAAATTGTGGAATCAGGTTTTTAGTAAATGCATTATAAATCTATTTTTTAACTTACGCATGTCTGCCGGTTCCCTCAAACTTTTGAGAGAATTTTCCAATTCAAACAATTTATTTTTTCCACAGTTTGTACATAAATTTTGACTTACATTTTACAACTTACTTTTAAAACTGCTACTTTTTCTTTCGACAAAAAATTTATTATTATTAAATATGCTTTTAAAGTTTAAAATTTAAATGTACTCGTCTTTAATTTCTTTCACAAGAACTGATGTTTGATGCAACTTTTATTTTATTTTTAATTTCATTTTTCTATTTTATATAAATATGCACACTATATTGCAAACATTTCTTGTGTATAAGCACTTTCCTCCATACTCTATCTTTATCACAGTGCTTAAGATTACTTTACAGATATCACAACGAATAAAAATCCTGTCTAAAGGGGTTTCTAATAATAAAAATAGTGCTTTTGAGTTAAAAGTATCTACTATCTAAATGCTTGAACCTTCTGGTTTAGTTAACAGAACGAAGTTCCTACTAGAAGTTGCTCGTACAGTTCTAGACGGAACTAGGAGTTTCGTCTGGAACTATACGAGCCTATTTTTCCGTATTGACCAATATCGAGTTAATTACCCAGCTATCTCTCACTCTCATTTAGTTTTAGCTCTTAATTATTTCAAACGTACCGTTTTCAACGCTTAATACATATTCATTCACTCATTAGTTCATTCACTCATTCAGTAATTTATTCAATCATTCATTTATTCAGAAATATCCTTAAAAATCCAGACCAAAAACTTTCATCCTAAAATACTTTTTACTTCTGGATGAACTTCGTATCTGTACATGTTCTACGTCATAAGAGCTCTCCTTGTTGCTAGGAGAGTCAAAAAAGTCTGCTGCTAGCAAATCCGTCTGTTATATGAGGATTCATACAGTATAATATAGTATTAAAATTTCCCCCAAAGGCGCTAATGTTGCATATATTTGAATTGTTCAAAACTGATCAAATTGTTTAAATAAAAAGAATTTCAGCACCTTTTATTTAACTTGTCTGAATGAACATGGATCTTAAGTCCAGGGTATATACTTTGCTTCATATTTCCCCATAGGTGCTAATTTTAAAGTTTATTGAACTGTTCAAGATTGAACAAAAAATTGTTCAGATCAAAACAAAAAGATGAAAATGGGATCGCGGGAGGGGGGGGGGGGATCAGATAAACAGACCGACAAATCGACAGACGCACATTTTCCCCATCTCTAAACCCTGCTTTCAAAGATTTTATTTTCTATTCTTTATTTAGTTACTTCACTTATTTTGAACTGTTCTTTATTTTAAACGATATTTTACAGATACATTAAGCATTTTTCATACTTTTTTTTAAAAACTTTTACTAGTAAGTAGATGTACCTTGTGCTAATAAAACCAATAGTGCATTTGAATTAAGATGCAAGAGCATTACATCTGATATTTTTTTTTACATTGATATAGTTCAGTAATAATTTTTGCTTCGAAGTAGTACGTTTTTCGTACATATTTTAAATCAAATTGAACTAATTAACTATCTCTAATGGCTCTAAAGGCTAAGGCTATAAAATGCAGCACACTAGGCATTTATTCTTGCAAATATCCACTATTTCTTTCTGTTAGCCAAATGATAACGTGTCGATAACTCAGTTCATGAAATGCACTATGTATTCACAAAAATTCTTTTATTTTAACAAAACCAACTGCTGCGACACTTTGGCTCACGCCTTAATAAATTTAAGAACATACACGGCCTTCCTAGCCGACAAATTCAATCTCTTGAAGCTCACGCATTCCTAACTTGGAAAGTCGCCGCCTGGTGGCCTTCACACTATACAAATTTACTAAACAATTTCTACCAAACATATTTCCTCTACCAATAACTTCCACGTTTTTTTCAGTTGTAGAAAATAGTTAAACTAGCATTTCTAAACTATTATTTGTCAGTTGATTATTATTAGCGTTAATTTAATTAAATTAATATCGCAGTGAAACATAAACCATGATTCTATATATTAGAAGTACATTAATGTTATTAACGTGACTTAACGTAACAAAAGTTTTTAGATTTACTCTTGTTTATTTTAATCTTTCATCCAAAACTCATTGGTTGTTTGTCATAGAAACCACCACCACACCATTTTTCGTATTTATTTATTTATATTTTCAGCGGTTAGTTTTCCTTGATAGATTTTATCTCAGTTAACGAGTTGCTCATTTTTTTTATAGGAAGCTTGTTCTAAAGTTTATTATTATTAGTAGTAGTATTTATTTAAAATAATAACATCTCTTACTCAAAAAAAGAACACTTTTGTTGCTCTAGGTTTTAATTTCTCATGAAAAAATTAAAATGAACACCAAACATTTGAAAACGTATACAGCGAAAGGAAATGGAAGCAAAACGAAAGAAAAATATTTTTTGAAAAGAGGAAAAATAAAATTTAAAAAAAAAACATATGTATGTTCCTTAGAACATTGATCTCGAAACTTTCTCTCTGCATCATACATTTATGAAATGTAATTCGCGAAATTACCCCAAGCACAAAAGTCAGTAAAGTCTGAGCGATCGCCGTCTTTCCTTTTCTCTCTCTCTCTCCTTTCTTGTTGCTCGAAGCACGGATTCGATGCTATTGCACGCGATATCCCAGTTGCACATCAGCATGGAAAGAGTTTTATGGAGGAGAGCGCACACGTGGGGATACTTTTTACACCACAGCCAAGAACAAATGCAAATGAAAACACAGAGAGGGATGTCGAAACCGCGGCTGGGAATTTTCACTGGAAGAAGCGTATTGCACACATCCCTCCCCCCTTAAGCAAAATGTTTTTTTTTTTTTTTTTGTGCTCCTGCTTGATATGCGTATCTTTTCAACTTCTCGGGCACAGTGATACAAGTAGAAAAGCAAAATAGAAGAGTTATTATATGGTTTGTGCCAAATAGGCACACACATGTACACACACACATTTGTTTTTCTCAACATTCCGTTTCAAATATTTCTTCCACTATTCTTTCTATGTTATAATCGTTCTCCTTTTCTTCTTTAAAAACTCAACTAATCCAAAGTTAACAACAATAAAAGCCTTATACTGATGTCCCGTTTAAATTTCATTGGCGTTTTCCAAAATGTCAGTCGCTATTTCATTATCATCATCATCGCTGCTATCTTGAAAAACCCGTAGTCCTGATCCCCATGATCAGAACCATTCAGTAAAGTTTTTTTTTTTCTTAAGACGATTTTAGGGTTTCTAGGTAGAACAAAGGTACAAGATGGTGTCTTATTTTTTTAAAAAAAGGTAACTACATTAAATGTTTGTTTTAAAATAATAATTAATGCTGTGGTATAGTAAACTGTCAAATATAATTTAATTAATGAATGCTAAACAATGAAAAATAAAAAGCGAACACAATAAAATGCTACGTTTCAATGCAGAAAAAAAAAACAATTATACAAGGAACGAATAGAGTTGCACAAATTTATATCAGACAATAAAGGCCTGATATCATTCGGTTGGCAAGCTATATCATGCTTCATATAGAAATGAAAAAGGCTCAATGCACCATCATAGAACAAGCAGTTTCCATTTCAATGAAGTTGACCTTGACCCCTCACTAGTTTATAACATTTTGAGATGCTACAGACAAAAATTCGTTTCCCAAAAATCATTAGAACTTAAAAAATAATACATTTTATTTTAATACAAATAAAAACTTAATAATTTTTCTAATAAAAAGCTTTCTTAATGGTATTTGTACTACTTTACCTCGAACGTTTTGTAAATTACAATATATTTTATGGGTAAACCATCGGCCGAAATATTAGATCTAAGATTAAGTGTGCCATTTACTTAAGAAATAACAAAATATTCGCTTCTGAAAAGCCTAACAATAATAAAGGTATACTATTCAGCGTGTTTTCTATTTATCAACCGTATAACAAAAGTATGAAGGCTTACGTTGTATACTGATACTTCAACGCTGAAATGGTGTTTGATGATTTTAAATTTATCACCTTTAAGCTGAAATTTTTTACTGCTTGAGAAATTTAATTTTCCATTCCACAACATTTCATATTGTGGATATGCTTTATGATTTCATGTTTAACTAACACTAGTTATGAAAATAATTGTTACTTTCAACAATTGCATTATGATTCCTTGAGGTACTAAACACAATTTGCATCTCACGTAAAGATGCCAATCACATGGACTTGCCAAAGTTAATTAATCGCATTAATTGCGAAGAAAACTAATTTCAAATTCCGTCCAGTGAATCTAATAAATTGAAGATTCTTCGCAGCTAATGAAAAGATTTTCCAATGGAACGCTATTGATTGCATATTCGAATTTGTTGAACATTTTGAGTACGATACTACAAAGATTTATCATCGGTTTTCCTTTAAAATGAATGGAGTTGGGAGTTTAAGAAAATAAGAGAAGGCATAATTTAATTTAATTACATTATTGACTTTTGCTTCTGAATGAAGTATGAAAGTGTTCCAGACATAATCCATATTTGTTACAGTTTTAACAAAAGATTCTGAGGAAACTTATTCCTTAAACTGAGATAAACTTCGGTGCAAAGGTACTTTTATAACATCATTATTTCTATTAATATGGAGTTGCTGTTTTTTTTAGTCCGAGAAACACAAATCATTGTGTATTCTATATGATAAGCTCATAGGTAAAGTAAAAAGTTAAAAAATGCGTTGGGTGGATTCGGTGCCAGTTTTAATTATTCTTTCAGTCATTACTTTAACAATCCTTATCTGAGATATTTTTAAGACCTATTTACTTTTAGCTAAATGGGAAAATCAATACAATAAACGAGCAAAAAGCAATAAAATTACAGTGACGTGTTTCGAGATTAACAAGAAAGCTCTTTATCATATCAGACATTTGAAATCTTTAGACTACTAAATAATTGAAAAATGAGTTTAAATTGCTAATAAAGTCACTTTATGTAAAACAATGGGTAAATGGAAGTTATCGAAATACGTTAGAAACACTGAATAAGCCAATCCAAGATCCGCAGTTTGTGATATAATCACGTGCAGGTAAAAAAAAATCAAATTGTTATAATAAAGGGTATGGAAACAATCAAAATGTTCAAAAGTAATTAATTTGTTTGTTATTAATCTTGTGATACTTCTAAAGACGTTACGTAATGTAACACAACATGTCAATTCATTGCGCTCAACTCATTTTATGTCTATATTACATGTAAATTCATCGTTGCAGCGAGTCATTGGGATGCATATTTATCGCATGTCAATTAATTGCATTGTGACGATGTTTCATCACAATCGAAATCGCCATCCAGAAACTACAATATGTTTTTTCACGCATAAATTTTATTAAAATGTGCAGAACAAGAAAATTAACAAGTAATGAAAGAAAAGTAATCATTTTAATCTATTATAATTTTTATGTAACAGCAAATTAGAAGAAAAAATATATTTGTGACAAAAATTTGACTAGTTATTTCGAAAATAATTACACAAGAAAGAACTTGAAGTTAATAGTTTCTATTGAAATTTTAGTTTTTCAACTGCATAATTTATAAGTGCCCATAAGTTTGAAAAATATATAACTTAAAAACTCAATAACTTTTGGTTTAAGATTTCTACATAAAATTCCATGATGACAACATATTATATATTTCGTAAAGCTAAATTACTTTTTAAAATGAATTTCCTCACTTTTTCTTATTATTCTAATTCAGCTAGGAACGCAGAACGACTGACCCTTAAAGGAAATTGTTCGAAGAAAAAAAATCAGAAAAGTTATTTTTTTCGCTTTTCATTTCACTGTACTGCTTCCTTTTTTCGTATTCATATCCTGCAGCAGTGAAAAACTTTTTTAGAACAAAGACAATGAAAAAAGCTGTGCTAGAAATTTTACTAGGAGAGTGAAGTTTGAAAATAGGCTTTTCTTCTAGTAGAATACAAAAAATAAAACCATACATAAATTGTCCAAATGGCAAAAAACATAAACGCTCTCTTGAATTTAACTTATAACGACGGCATCTAAGAAAGTATAATTACAATAAATAAAACATTAGGCATGCTAGCTAAGAATAAGAAAAATTTAAATATTAAAAAACAAAAAGGAAATGTTTATAAAAATAATGTATTTTTACTTTTTTGTTGTTGTTAATTTCTTGATTTCTTAAAAATATTGAAGCAGAAATTAATTAAAGTATTGCTTAAAAAACTATTGTATTATTTTAAAATATTTTACACAATTTAAAAAAGAAGATTTTCATAAGGATTTCCCAAAATTCTTTACTTTTTATATTTTCTAAACAGTCACAAATAAAAACACAAAATAGAGCACTTGCAACGAACAGTAGGAGGTTGGTATAAAAAAGCTGACTACCGTTGTTTGAAATATTGAAAGAAGTAAGTATAATTTCAGAGAAAAGAAGAAATTGTTACTTCAATTTAGTATAAAAATATGACACTTCAGTTTAGTATAAAAATAAGACTAGAAAATGGAATATATCGTTATGTGTTTTGCGAACATCATGCCATTTGATGAAAAAAAAAAGCCTTTAATATATTCCGCGAATAAAAAAATTACGGAGCCAATTTGTTTTTCCGCATTAGCCAATTTGCTTTTATTATGCTTTGAAAAAAGGTTATGTTTAATTATAATTTACAATTATTTGCTATCGTTTTATCGACGTCTTTATCAACCACCATAATTTTCTTCAACTCAGCAAAACTATTTATCCTAATTGACTCACACTTAAAAATACTAGTCACAATAACCTTCTTTACAACTTTCTCGACATCAAAAAAGATTTTTTGACTGATTGTTTAACCTCCATCTACGATAAACGCCGTGAATTTAATTTCACCGTCAATAGCTTTCAATATTTTTTTTCCTGCCTCAGATAAAACATGCTCATTCAAATTATTATTCCCCACGCGATTTGTTTTAAAAGAATTTGCAAATCCAAGCTTGCCTTTCATGGCAAAATTGCTTTACTTAAAAAAGACTTTTAAATAATTTTCCTCGTGCATTTTTAAACTACTATTTTTGAAATATTTTCTTCGACGAACACCTCGCTTTTTGTAACCAGTTAACTGTTGCCCGTTTGAAGATACTTCTAGCATATTTATATGTGGCGAATTTTATTTGATGTTTGGAAACAGCGCTGGCTGCACGACTCGGCTCGTTTATGGTTTTGAATCTCCAACATGATTTAAACTTCGCTTTATGGATGACGACGTGGAACCAACAGACCAGTGGGACGCGGGTTTGTTTTTTTACGCGGATTTATTAGGTAAGAGTGGTTTATTTTAATTATTTTGGGAGCGGGTCTTTTGGTTTGTCACTATTTTATTCTCAGGACTGTGGCATGGACGAAACCCCTCATTTTGTATTTCAATTTTTAGCCTACTTTCCCGTAAAAGTAAAAAAAAATAATAATGAAGCATGAAAGAAGGCTTAATGTATCGTGAAAATATCGTTAGAAATCAAGAAAAGTCAAAAATAAGTTAAGCAATTAAATAAAGATTGAAAAATAAAAAATTTGAAAGTCGGGTTTTGAGATGGGGAAAAAGTGTGTCTGTCGGTCTGTCTGTCTGTCTGTCGGTCTGTCTGTCTGTCTGTCGGTCGGTCTGTCGGTCTGTCTGTCGGTCTGCCCCCCCCCCCCCCTAATAACTTTTGAACGAATTGTCCGATTCGAAAAATTCTTTTTGCATTCGAAAGATCTTGGCGAGGACATCTCATTTCCATGTTTTACTTTTTGATTTGAACAAGTTTTTGTTCAATTTTGAACAGTTCAAAAAATTTAACATTAGCGCCTAGGGGCGAAAATGTAGCAAATTATGTAAACTCTAAGTACAAGATCCAAGTTCCAATGAACAAGCTCACTGGAAGAAGTTCTTGGCGTGAAATATTGATTTGAACAATGTTTGTTCATTTTTGAACAGTTCAAAAAAATTAACATATTGCCTACGGGGAAATTTCAATCCTATATAAATCCTGATCTAACGGACCGATTTGCTTGGAACAAACTTTATTGGAAAGCTCTTATGACGTAGAACATGTACAGATAGAAAGTTCATCCAGAACTAACGAGCCTATTTTCCTATGAAATTTTTTGATCGAGATTTTCAAGAATATTTTTGAATTAATGAATGATTAAATCAATAAGCAAAAGAATGAATTAATAACTGAGTGAATAAACACATGAATGACTGAATAAATACATGATTGAATGAATATGTATTAACCGTTGAAAAAGGTATATCTGAAGCAATTAAGAACTTAAGCTAAACGAGAAAGAGAGAGAGAGAGAGAGATAGCTAGAATATAAATTTGAAGCTGGTGTATATGGGAAAGTAGGCTCGTATAGTTCTAGACGGAACTTCTTGTTACTTTTTATGCTTATTTTAAAGATTTTCTGGCCTATATTGCTGTCGGCTCTAGTGTGTTTTTGCTTGGGATTTGTGAGGTGCTCTGCATCGCTCATACTTAGAGACAAACCAACGCTGATGAGTCCTTGTCTCATTCTCAAACCTTTTAAAAGAAGTTTTTGATTTGTAAACCTTTCAAAAATATTTTACGACATTTCTGTTATATAGATGTTACGGTGAAAGACCGAAATGGGAAAATGTCCAGGGTCATTCCACGGCAACGGACGTTACATTTACACAGCATTTTTCAACTTCAACGAGCATTCTAACAAACTTGTTGGGTATTTTTTAGGGTTTTTAATTTTGGCTAGTAAAAGTACATGTGCTCTAAGTATGCAAAAAAAATTGAAGATATATATGTATTTGCTGTATGTTAAAATTTTTTTTGAAATTTCGTTTTCGTGTGTTACTCGTAACGAAATTTCAGCATTTTTTTAAACAGACAGCAAATGCATATATATCTTCAAAAATTTTTTTGCATACTTAGAACACATGTACTTTTACTAGCCAAAATTAAAAAACCTAAAAAATACCCAAGAAGTTTGTTAGGAAGCTCGTTGAAGTTGAAAAATGCTGTATAAATGTAACGCCCGTTGCCGTGGAATGACCCATAATCACCGGTGACTGTCGACATTTAAAGGGGGGTTGCCAACCCCAAAAGGTTGAGAAACGATGCCTTACACCAGTGTTTCAGAAAGTGTGATATGCGTACCTCCGGGGATAAAGGAAGAGCTTGGTGGGGACCCGCGGCAATCGGGTAAACGTTATATTGTCTCAACTTATCATTACAATGCGAAGAAATTTCATTGTTTTACAAAATTTCATCTATATATATAAAAATGAATGTATGTATGTCTGTTTATCCTTTATGCATTACTACACCGTTCATCCGATCGCCATGAAACTTTGGGAAGTTGTTGAGTACACTCCTGCGAAGGTTTCTAGACCCGTTAGAAAAAAATACGACAGGTACTTCCTTTTTTTATTCCAATTTTACGCAAATTTCTACATAAACTCTCCAACAGGGGGTTGATAAAAGCCTTGCACATATTAATATATTATATCGATCGAAAGCGCTGATTTTTCTGCACAAGATGAAATTTGTTCGAAGTTTCCAAGTCATTAAGAACGCCAGTTATAAGCCTTTTAGTTCGATTTCTTATGGCTTACCTTAATCCAAAAATAATAATTAGCAGTTTCCTCTAGCCCGGGTGAATAGTGTTAGCTTAATTTCGATATAAAACGTATTTTTAAAAATAGAGGGACATCAGTTTAGTTATGAACGGAAAAACAATAATAAAGCATACCTTCGATTTAACGTTTTTCTCAAATTAGCAATATAGGTTTATTAATTTATAGCACGCGGGTACCGCTCGCTAAGCTGTATTTCATTATGAAACTTATTTTTCTGTTTGCAATTGTACTGTTCTGCTTTTCTGGGTTAGTTATTCTGTTTTTCTGTTCTACAATTTGGCAGTTTTATTTACCCTTTGGGTGACAAGTCTAACCCTACTGGCGAAATTGTTCCCAAGTTATTTTCGACGTTTTTTAGATTCGTTTGGCTAGAACAGTGCATCAGGTGATGTTTTTTACATTCTTATCAAGGGCACTGCGGCAGGCTACGTTCTTTATACTGTTAGCAAAGACAGCGCCGTAGGCGACGTTTTTAAAATTCAGCACGGGCAGCGCCGTGCGGGTACCGCTAGTTCAAGATAAAATGAACGCTACGCTGACAAAATTAAATTCGTAGCAAAACAAAGCGCGTAATTGGGATGTTGATTTTCCTCCCTTCTAACAAGTTGAGCTCGTAAAATTGATAATGTTACTTAGAAATGTATAGCACAGCAGTTAAGAGAATTTACAAGTAGAACTGAAAAGCTATTTTTCCTGATTTAAGCAAAAATATTGAATGTCTGATATCCATTCTTAGATCAATGCAACATCCATACCAAGAGGTTTATCATATGTGGAGGGAGGGTAGGGAAACACTGCCATACACCATTAATGATTTTCTAAAGATTTCTCAACTTTTTTAGTCTACGCTGCGAATTATTAGTAAGGTCAACATCAGATTCGCGCAGTTACCCAATCATGTAACACAGAATGTTGTTGTCATGTCGTAGCGTGAGGCGAAGAAGAATAGGTGCGCTGCTCCTGAGTCTAACGGGGTTATTATACGCAGGAGTCCGACTTCCGCCTCTTTGAGAGGGCTCTTAATTTTTGAACCAGCTGCCAAATGAGAGACAGTCCCTTTTGGTTGGCCCCCCAGAGGTATCGTTACATTTGAAGGATATTGGATCCCTAACGTGCACCAGCTCCCTTTAGCGTATACGGTCCCAAAACAACCAGCCGCGAGAGGTTGTCACCCTCCCAAACCACTGACCTCAGTCAATGTTGCTTCACTTCCAGTGTTCTGCGGGAGCCGAGCTTCTGCGGGGAAAGCAAAAATGTACTGCGCAAATTAAAAATTTTCCCCGGTTAATACTCTCTCAGAAACGCATGCTCAAATCTCACGAAACTTTCGTTGTATTTGACGAAATGGCTTCGCGAAAAATGCTCCGAGTAAACCTTTCGTCAAATTGGCGAAAATTGTCTAGTAACTTTCTTAAGTCACGTGATCGCGAGAGGAAACAATCGTTGCAAATGACGAAATTTTCTTGACGATTGAAGAATCGTCGAAAATGAGGATTCTATTTTTGAGAGTGTAACAACATACAGCACTACAGAACATGAAAATATATCTGGCAATTGGCATATTGTACCAATTGCCTTTCCACAGAACAAAATGTTACTTAAATTTAATATTGTTGAAAAATGTACCAAACATTTATTATTATTATTATTTATTTATACTATTATTATTATTACAAGTATCATGGCTCATTAACTATCTTTTGCAATTTTGCCCGTTTCGTATAATTAACTGTTATTTAATATATTTAATGAATCTTATGAATTTAATTCAAGTACGAATTAAATATGATTATAACATAGAAGAGAAATACCATGCTTTAAAATGAATTTCATACAATTGTAATTTAAACCAAATTTTTCGCAGGAAAAAACAAACATTCTAAACTAAGAAAATATTTCAAAGGGAAAAAAAAGGATTTTAAAATTTATTTTAGAGATCGTTCAAATATTCTAGTTAAATATTTTGCAAGTTAAACATAAATTTTTCCTTTCTTGACTACTATATACTCAATCAATTTTCTCAGCTTTGTTTTTGATGCTCCATCCTCTCTCCGAAAAGAATACAAACTTGAAGTTCCGCTGTTAAGTTACTCGCGTTGAGTTTTAATTTACGACTCTCGCTCAGTAACCTTAATTACTCGCATTGATTTATGTGCCGCATCTGACTAAGAAGTGTTTTCTTTCACAGCTGCTTTAGCTGCGCGATAAAATTTTCACTTTTCCAGTCACTTCCCCTTAGAAGAACGTGAGTATTACTAATTAAAAACCGGAGCAAATCTGGTACACACTTTTGCTGGCGTTTACCAGGAAAAGAAATAATTGCTTGAAAAGAACATTTTTCAGTTAATCAGTGTTTCTCTGGAAAAGATGGATTTTAAGTATATGATTTTTGCTTTGAAGTCGTTTTTTCCCCGCTGCCATGTATTTATTGACTGTGCTTAGTGATTATCCGGGCTGGGATGTGGATGCGTTGGTTCTTAGTTAAGTTATTTTCGGTTATTTGCTTCCTTTATAAATCAAGTAACTGCACGTATCACTTTAAAAATTGCAGAAAAATTACTTATAAAGGACCGTTCATAAATGATGTCACGCTTTTTCCCCCATATTTGAACCCCTCTCCCCTTCGTCACAAAATGTCACACTGCAAAGGACCCCCTCTCCCCTTTGCACACATCAGGCTATGTTGTATAAGCAGGGCTGTCACACTTCTTGTGACCCCCTCCCCTCTCCTTGTCACACTTTGTCACAATTACACGAGCCCCCCCCCCCCCTCGCAGCGTGACATCATTTATGAAGGATCCCTAATGCTTGAAATACATTTTGCTTTTTCACTTTCTTCTATATCCAATAAATATAAGAAAGTATTGGATTCGAGAAATTTTCCAAATTTGGATGGATTAACACGTTCTGAACCCATTTTGACCATTTTTGGAAAATGTCGGTCAGTGTGTGCAGTGATCTTTTTTAAGTAACTAAAAAGGAATGCATGGAATGGAACGAAATGTGGGGCACACGTGGACCGTGAGAGAAACTGGTGCTGATTAGTTTTTGGTGTGAATCCACTTGAAAAGTGAGGAGCAAATGAATATTTTTCTTGATTAGCGTGAGTGCTATGTCTCGAGAAGTAATGGATGAATTCAAACTAAATTTGGTGTACAAGTGGACCTCAATGCGAACAGGTACTGATTACATTTTGGCGATATTTTCTCTAACAAATAAAATTATTATCAATATTTTTAACATTTTGAGGCTTTGCTGGTAGCCCTTTTAAGTAATTTATCTTGACTTAAAATAATTTTTTATACATTTTTTTATCAATGAGTTTTTATATCATAATAGGGATATTTGGCGAGAGAAATATTCATGAGATGGATATAGAAGAAAGTTCCGTGATGGCCACAACAGACTAGTTTCTTTTTGGTAGAAGACAGATATTCAGGTTGCATCAGGATTGTTATAAAAATATTCATTGTAGATTTTCAGCGAAAACTTTGTACACCCTGTTAAATATTTTAATACTTATTGACTTTATTAATAAAATTATTTTTTTTCTAAGAAAATACAAATTAAGCTAGAACCAGAT
The DNA here is from genome assembly GCA_038502835.1 of Octonoba sinensis. NCBI lineage: Eukaryota > Metazoa > Arthropoda > Arachnida > Araneae > Uloboridae > Octonoba > Octonoba sinensis. The sequence goes on along the minus strand of CM076600.1, from coordinate 64,850,553 downwards.
CTTAGGACAAGAGTTTGTGCTTAAAACATACTTATTTCAACAGCCTGTGTAATGTGTGAATAATAATACTTATTGAGTTAAGTGAAAAATTAACGCAAATAAAGAACAAATTTTCTATAAAATGCTGTAAAAAGCTTGAAAATTTGTGCTATAAGGAATAAATTGAATTTTTGGAGGGAAGGGGAAGTGTGAATGCCCCTCGATTTCAGGTAGTTGTACAGCCACAACAGCAAAGTCTTTACCTGAATTCATAGGATTTTTGCCTCTGAAAAGTGTATGATACAACTTCACTTTTATTTCTTGCTTTCCAAATGTAAAGCTTGGAATTTCATCAGTATTCCTCTGATTTTCATTGTGATGAGAGTACTGCAAGATAATTTTTAAGCAAACGCTTTGTCAGCTATTTTGAAATTTACTTGCAGTTATTAATAAATTCAACTTATTAAAAAAAGACGCCTTTAACGTGCGTAACCCCCCCATGTGAGCAATTCCTGTAAGGAAGAAAAGCGAAAAATAGGTGTTGGCCAGCAATTGTTTTTAATTACAGCATAACAAGGAAATTATGATGGAAATGCATACAGAATAAAATTAGTCCACAATATTCATCAAAAGTTTGGCAGAAAACTAACGTTTTCATTTCTTTTTATCGTGTTTTCCATTTGTGCTTTACCTTAGTTGATTTTCTACAGTACTCATATTTTAGCACAAATAACTTTTGATCATATTCATATAGAAACATTTACTATTTAATGTTCATAACAAATAATTATTTGTTACGTTTTAATAGTTAAAAAAACAGATATTTACAAAAAAGTTTATCACTTGTTACTATACTATGGTTTTACTTAAACTTTTGCCTAATTTCGAAACGTTTGGATAGTATAGTGGAATCTGAAGATAGTTATTGATTTATTGTGAATTTTGTATGCATTTTTCTCATACCATTCCCCCACCTTTGTGTTGCAAATAGAAAATCAAAAATATGAAAATTCACTAAAATATAGAACATTTCATTATTTTTGGTATATTTCGCATTCTTTTTCTGACCCGCAAAAGTGCAGTAGGAAGATTTATTCTGAGAAATTTCAAATTTGTGCTCATATTTTTCCATATATTCTTGCAATGTTTCCGCACTGGCGTAAAGAAAAATTTACAAACCTAAAATTCACAAGGATGTTTGAAATTTAGGTAATTTTCGGCATTTTTTCGTCTTTTGGCCCCGCATTAAAGAGGAAGATATTTATCGCTTGATTTGATAGTTGGTATATATATATATATATATATATATCTAATGCTATTTCACTATTTCCCTCTCTCCAAGAAAAAATTTCTAAAGAAAAAAAAAGTATTCAAGCTCTGCTCTGATCTCATATATATATAGATACAGGGTCGCACCGACGGCGGTGGACAAACACGGGACCTCCCCCCCCCCCCAGAAGGCATCAGGTACATTGCACATAGATCCGGTTATACGGACGGTCAATTTCCTTTAAAATTTAATATATATGCGTAATTTAAAATTATATATAACTCAAAAACATACTTCCGAGCTTTAAAAAGTCTAAAAATATGTCTTGAATAACAGATTTCAAACATTACAGTTTGTTATCCGATACGGATCAGTCAGAAAGGGGATGCCGGAAATTTGATATCCGGCAAAATCAATGTTCAGTGTATCCCTGAACCTGAATTTGACACCCTTCCTAAAGCCAAATCCTGGGTGCCTCACTGTATGTATATACACATGCTTAAGCTAACCGTTTTAATAAAAGAAAAACATTTCTCTAATTCTGCAGAACACGCAATATGAAAGTTCTTTTATTATTTTTGTGGAATGAAAAAAAAATCCCTCTATACATTTCCAGAGCCGACCGACTACTTTAAAAAAAACAACATCATATCAACCAGAGAAATAGAAATACATTTTCTATGAAAAAAGAAAATAGGAAATATAAACGATGTAAACCAGCGAAAAGAGAGAAGATGAGAAGATTTTTCCATTAAAAGATGATGAGTAAATGTACATGTCCGGAAATTGAATTTCAGTAAAGCTTTAGGCATAATTCCTAAATCTAATAGAACATTCGAATTTTGTGTATGCAAACTAAAGATTTCGCAAAAAACGCACAACGTTTTTCTTATTTTGTGAGCATTTTCTTCTAATGCTGTGACAGACGAAACTGTACATTTGTACTAACTGAGAAAACGAAATATCATGCGTGCGAAACTTAAATTTCAATGGTTTAACATTCTAATTAATGTGAATGTTAAACCATGTTATAGGGAAACTAAATTTTCCGCAGAAATCTGCATAGTTAACGTAAATTATGCAACACATAACTTACAAAATTATATTCTTTGGGACATTCCATGCCAAATCATCCAGGGGTCGACACCCGAGGTCGGCCGATTTTGATGAAACTTGGTGAGATTGTTCTACCCATAGATATAAGAACAACTGTAACGTTTTATCTCAATATATTGATTAGTTTTTGAAACAGAACACTTTAAAGTTTTTTCCAGAAATTTGCAATTCGACGCTGATCGCAAATCAAGCAATTGCGCATGCTTCTACATTTCCTATCGTAAAACAATTATTTTTAAAGATAGAAGGTTAATTTTTCTTGCATTGTGTTCAGTATTCTTTTGTGAATAGAAATACAACATTAGATTTGGGATTTAAAGGTATTAAGGCAACTTAAAAAATCTTTGAAGAACAAAATTGAGTTGTATTTACTACAATGACTGGCGTTCAGAAACTGCTCAATTGCATTAAGAACGTATCCTTCGATTTTAAAATTAATTATATCATTAGAAACGAGATTTAAAATGCATGAAGTGTTACATTGAAATTGATGGGGTTTAGACTTTTTATTGAGTTAGAGCTGATCAAAGTTATGGCTTTGAAAAGTAACAAAATCTATTGTTCCTAATAACTTCAATTCTCAAAGAAATAATATTGGCTGCTCTTATAATGTTGTTATATAGTGTATTTAAGTTACATTCATATATATACATTGTAAAAAGAGCTTTCCACCAAAACCGAGTGAAATCATAAAATATTCAGAAATATATTTACAGCAATTTTTGGAAAAAAAAATAGAACCGACCTCAAATCATAAAATGCGCGAAAAAGTGAAAAATAAATATAAATTCTTTAACCAACACCGATACGGCATTTAAAGAGAACCTTTGAAGTCGGTGTAAAATTGTTATGTATTTTGATTCATAATAACTTTTGTAACCATGAATCAATTACAATTATTAATGGCCTAGATTTTGCAACAGTTTCAATGTAAAATAACGCATGGTGTAAAGAGAATTGGACTGTCATAATTTTGCACAGATTTCAAAAATTAGGTTATAAAGTGGTATCGATGTTGTTAAAAATTAATTTATTTTTCAACAAAGGTACAGGACTTATGGTAAACTACCCTCGATCGAATTAAATAAATCATGAAAATCGGTTCATCCGGTAAGAAGTCATGAGTGGAGAAACCAAAAACAATCGGCATATACAGTATAAATGTTATATTATATTATTAATATATGTTTATATCAATTTGATAATTATTATTTAATTAATATATATTTATATTACATTTGATTAAGTTTATATCAAAGTATAACCTCCTTCCTTTTCAAAGTTGGTTAAAAATACATCGTTTTTTTACAAAATGCTTATGCCATAGAAAGTTCTTCAAACAAGCAGGAAACTACAAGTCTAGACTTTGAATCATGCAGTAGATTGAATATTACTAAAGGAATATCAAAGTCAAATAGGTTGCCGGATTTTGATAGGAATTTACATAAATTATGTTGCATGCGTTTATGAAGGAAACTGGTGAAGTGGTCTAGTGTCGTTAAAATGAACAAAGATGAAGGCGTGACACAATTAAATTCATGCATCCGCATGACCCTTGAGAAACATTTTACTGGCCTGAAAGGCAAGATGAATGCATTTTCTCCCACAACGTATCTTATGTACTGTTGAAAGTCCAGAAGTAACATCACATATCAGTCGTTTTTTCAAAATTGGATCAATATCCATGAAAAATATTAATGAAAGCTGGCATAAGTTCAAGGGGAAGTGTTAAAACTGTTCAAACTTGAAAGGAAACCTAGTTTTAGCCTGTTGAATAAGAGACATAGCCATTTAAATACATTGATTGAAATTTATAACATTTTCAATCTACGATCTTAAGAGTAGTGATCACTTCAATAATAAACATCTTAAATATTATTCTAATAAAGCATATATATATATATAACTTTCTTATCTTAGTTTATCTAACAAACATGGCATTTTACGAAAAAAGAGTATTTTTTAGAAAAACATTTCTCATGCATTATTGTATATTATTTTGAATTATAGAAGGTCTGGCTGATTTTGTAACTTCGATCAGTTACAACCAAACATAGTTTTATTTTCCTAGTTTCATGCTTGTTTGAAGAACTTTCTAGAGCATAAGCATTTTCTAAAAGAACGACGTATTTTTTGCTGTAAATATATCTCAGAATATTTTATGATTTCCCTCGGTTTTAGTGGAAAGCCAAAACAACAATATGTATATATATATATAAATATAAATACACTATATAACAACATTATAAGAGCAGCCAATATTATTTTTTTTGGAAATTGAAGTTATTAGGTTAGTTAGGAACAATAGATTTTGTTACTTTTCAAAGCCATAACTTTGATCAGCTCTAACTCAATAAAAAGTCTAAACCCCATCAATTTCAATGTAACACTTCATGCATTTTAAATCTCGTTTCTAATGATATAATTAATTTTAAAATCGAAGGATACGTTCTTAATGCAATTGAGCAGTTTCTGAACGCCAGTCATTGTAGTAAATACAACTCAATTTTGTTCTTCAAAGATTTTTTAAGTTGCCTTAATACCTTTAAATCCCAAATCTAATGTTGTATTTCTATTCACAAAAGAATACTGAACACAATGCAAAAAAAATTAACCTTCTATCTTTAAAAATAACTGTTTTACGATAAGAAATGTGGAAGTATGCGCAATTGCTTGATTTGCAATCAGCGTCGAATTGCAAATTTCTGGCAAAACTTTAAAGTGTTCTATTTCAAAAACTAATCAATATATTGAGATAAAACTTTACAGTTGTTCTTATATCTATAGGTAGAACAATCTCACCAAGTTTCATCAAAATCGGCCGACCTCGGGTGTCAAACTTTGTCTCCGCTGGACGATTTCACTTGGAATGGCCCCTTTGTGAAGAAATCCAATGTCGTTCTTTGTAAATTGAGTCATTAGTGCAGTTAGTCGTTACCCCTACACTACACCGTGTTGTTTTTAAACAACACCTCTATTTTCGTTCACGAAGCTCTGGTTTTGTATTATTCTTACCAAGTGGCGTATTCTTTCATTTTATTTTGTAAGTAAGATCATATTAGTTAATATAGTCTCCCCTAGATCTTGTAGACTGGCTAAAAATTCCTCTTTTTTTACAAAATCCACAATAACCGCAAAAAAAAAAAAAAAAAAAATGCGCAGTGTAGAGTTAAAAAATTGGGCTTTACGCCACAATTCTCATTGCAAATTTCCGACTAAATGAAATTGAATTTCTTTCATTACAAAATGCTCAATTTCATCCAGGGCTTTCACAATGAATGACTGTTTTCTAAAACCTGAAACAGCATATATATATATATATATTATAATTAGTACTAGTAATACTTATCAATACACTTGTCACACTATTAAACCATCACAAAACGGTTAAATAGTGATTATTACAATGCTTTTCATATAGATAGTTTTGTATCGTAAACCAATGAGACAAAAGCAAATCACTATTAGTGAACGAATCACTTATTAGATTCATTCATTATATTGGCGCAAATCAAGTATTTTGAATCTTCCGTTAACGTACGCATTATTTTTAAAGGAACAATTGCTACCGAATCGAAGTAAAAAGTACTTATCTAAAATAGCAATTATTTTTCTTCAAAGCTTCTCAATTTTAAAACTACGGTACTCATAGCATAAAACGCTCAACATATTGTTTTTTCCAATTAAAGAACTCCCTAATTAACTATGCCATCCACCAAAAATTTTAACACGGGCACGAAATATATTATTTACGAACGTGAAGTTTTTAAGAAAGTTGGTAAACTATTTTGTTCTACAATTATGAAAATTACATATCCGAAAGAAAATTATGCGTCTACACCGTTGAGTTTAAACAAGTTTACTGAAAATAAAATAATTAAATAAGCCAGACTTCTATAGGTGAAGTGTTTCTTGCATCACTCCAAAGAGATTATAAAATGAATTATAAGGTACTGTATACTTCTATCTTAACTTCTTCGTTAAACAAACTATGATTACTCTTAATTTTTAAAAAATTATGAAAATGGGGTATTAAAACAGTAAAACAAAGAATCATGCCTCCCTTACATTTTAATTTTTAGTTTTTTACGATGTACAGCAATGCTTCTGAAAATTTCTGATGCAAGATACTTTGTAAAATAAATTTCGCCTGTGGAAAAATTTATATATGTTAAAAATTGAATTGTACCAAGCGAAGAGACAATTACAGTAGCAAAGACACAAAGGTAGTGTATTCTTAAAAAAAGAAAAGAAAGCAAGAAAAAAACGATGACTACCTTCTACGCTTGTTAAACGCTAAGGTAAAGTGCCCTAAAGCTGACACCACAAAAAAAAACCGTTCCTAAAGACTGACACCCTCAAATAAAAAAAAAACATTTAAACTATTACTAATTTAAAAATATTAAAAAAGTGAAGGGATTTAAGAAGGGATACCATTCAAAAAAAAATCTCATTTTGAATTGTATAAGGGAATTGGTAGTGCTTTAAACGTATTTTTATTTGAAGGTGTCAGTTTTAGAAACTTTTTTTTGAGTGTCAGCTTTAAAGGACTTTACCTTATATCCCTTTTTACAACAAAAAGTCATGCCTTTTAATTTACGCTTTTTACTACGTCTGTTAAACATTATATACCTTTTAAAACACATAAGTCATATGTTGCCCATAATAGATTTTTTTATTCATACGTTATTTATCACATGTATGAGGCAGAGAATAAAATATCTTGGCTAATATTTGCATCGGAATAACGTGCGGAAGGAAATGGGTTAAATCATAATTATTTTAGTTTCTTATAAAATTGACTTTCAGCACCCATAAAATAAAGTTCACATGGAAACTGGCAGTTTCCAACTGTGACGAAATTAATGTTTTGTTGAGTGTGAAAGCAAAAATTGCAATAACAACGACTAAATACAATGTGTAAAAATAACGAAGTTACAATATTAATGAACTTTAGGATAATGAAGAACATTTTAATTATACTTACACCCCCAGTTTTTTGTGAATCGATGTAGGAAACAGTTTTACAAAGTAAAATTCTCATAAATGTTTTAAACCAGAAATTCGAGAAATACGACACGAGACATATCGAAAAACTGACACTGGATTCCCAATTTTGATTCCAAATTCCATCATGTTGTCGTCAATTTAAATGTAAAATGAGTAATTGTTTCAATAAAATTTCCTAATGCTAAAAATGACTTGAAATTTATATATTAGACACGAAATCGAGTAACAGGGCTTTTTTTTAGAACCTCCGATTACAACAAAACGAAAAGGTACACAACTAGACGTTATATGGTCCCACATACAAAATTCCAACCGTCTGTGACAAACAGTTTTTGAGCTATGCGAGATACACACATACTTACGACAACGGATTCGAGATAATAGTCAAAATGGATATTCCCGTTGCCAATATGCGTATGTACGTCTACACGTACGTCTAGACACCGTGAAAAAGCTAGACATAAATTCATGAGTAATTAAAATAAATTTAGGCTGTAGTTTGAGTGGAAAAAAATTCGCGAATACACACACTACTTCCTTGTCTTCGTACAAGAAAGTACAGATTAATAAAAGTTGGTGCTATAGAAACACATGATATAGAAGCAAGTTACTCTAAACTTTTCATTGTCAGAAAATGTCATATTAATAACAAGTTGACAGAAAGAATTCTAACCTTAGAAGCAAAGGTGAAATGATGCTTAAACATTAGCACCGTCACTGACAATGTGTAATTGGAAGTTAGCGAGACTCGTGTCCATTTAACAGAAGGCGAAGTATTTCATTGATGATTTAAGCGCTCGCAATTTCAGCCCTTGTGAGCAATAAAGTCGCAAACTTGAAATGGTAGGTATCAAGAATAAAAGTATTAGAACACAAGTTCCTAAACGTATTTGGTTCAGCCTCTCGACAGCAGGCATTTCATTTCAACAGAAAGTAAACTTTTGGCGAAAGATGATTTAAGCGTTCGCAATTTCAGCCCTTGTGAGCAATAAAATTGCTAACTTGAAATGGTAGGCATAAAGAATAAAGTATTAGAACGCAAGTTCCTAAATGTATTTGATTCAGCCTCTTAACAGCAGGCATTTCATTTCAACAGAATGTAAACTTTTGGCGAAAGATGATTTAAGCGTTCGCAATTTCAGTCCTTGTGAGCAATAAAATTGCTAAGGCCCCTGGCGAGCAATAAAAGTAACTAAGCTCTAATACTAGCTAACTAGTAAGCTTTTTTTTTTTTTCAAACAGAGTTTGGACAAAGTTCATCTTCAATTTTTAACAGCCTTTAAGTCATGACCTTCTTCGATTAGACATTCTCAAACATAGAATTCAGCTCATAAATGGAATTTTAAAAAAAATAATGGCTTCATTCGCCGGTTCGGATGTATGACCGAGACTCGAATCGGGTAGTTGAACCGCCATCTGTAACAAGGTTTTTTTTTTTTTCAGAAAGTGATGTAAAAACAGCTCCCGAGAGTTTGCTCAATGGACAGTGTGGTGATTTCGACTATGCCGGGTTAAACAAGTTAGTCCTGCGTTCAGGTAAATTCCTAAATAAATTTTATGTTTATGTACATAAAAGTGATCGGCTTTTGAATAAAAGTGTTATGTACTGATTAATCTTTTCAACTAGATCGAAGAATAACACGAGCTGTTTAACATCTTAGGGCAGTTCTTTAGTGAAGTGTTAAATGAAATGTTTCTTTTTCTTGTTGTTGTTGTTGTTGATTGAAAACTAAAATTAGCACTTATTATCTAACCAAAATTTATTACTCGTATGCATTATTTGCCGACATTTTATGAAAAGTAAGACGTTACCGCGCATTTTGACGTGAGGTTTCATCTAGAATTTAATTGAAGAGGTTTTCTATTAAATAAAACAAAAATAAAGGTTCTGAACTTTCATGTTAGATGCAACTAAATTATCGTACAGAAATGCAGCATTGTATTATATCTCTCTAGTATGTCAAGTTGAGGGATTGTAAAATTATAAGTTATGAATATAATAAGTCATTCTGAAATTGAATTTATGTCACTATGCATTATAAAATAAGCTTATAAAATAATATGTAATTCCATTTGGAATTTCCGTTCCCAAAGTAAGAAAATTCCAGAGATCAATCATTTGAAATTCCCTTAAAGATAGGGCTTAATACGTTGCCGACGTGCACATGAAGAATTGTAAAACAGTTGCCGTAATATATATATATATATATATATATATTTAAAGTGTGTACCATTATTCCTTTAAAGTTTAATGCCTTATTTCGCTTTTTTAAATTTATAACATTTCTAGATGCAAACAATTTTTATAATTTTATCTATTCATTTATTTATTTATCTATTTTATTATTTATTTATTGTTATTACTTTTTTAAAGTTAGTCTTTTTATTTCCTCATTTTTTACATAAGTATACGCACGGTTCTTTAACGCGTAGAGGTTCTCTGAAGGATTCTCATACTGTTTACCAAAAAAATGGCTTCATTTTCTCGTAGTTACTGGGTACATTAAGTTAATTTATTCTCAAACTGGTTTAAAGGTTTAAACAATAAATCTAGAAAGATTGTCAATAGTACGCATTATTCTGTTTCTATGCATTTGTTTGGTTGTAAATATGGTCATTTTCAGTCTCTTGCAATAAGTACACTACGATTTTGTGTTATTGCAGATGAAGACATAACCAATAAAATCTTGAAAACTAATGTTCCATTTTCATCAGCTAAAAATATATGTAACCATAACTTTGCTACTAGGTAAATAAAATGCGTATTCAGTTTAATTTTAAACTCTATGTTCGTCTTTACTAATAGTTAATCATATTTTGCTTGAATCATTTTTTTTTCTTCTGGATTTACTGTTATTTTTATTAGCATTTCTGTCCTTAAAATTTCTAAAATAATATAGGAAGAATTAAAAAGGAATAATAAATATGCAGTAGCCATTGAAATTTTTGTACGTATCAGGCTAAAAGGGTAAAAATAAATGTGGTTTTTAACGGAAAAAAATCAAAACATCGTTACATCCTTTATGTAATTTTATTTATTTTCCTTTTGTAGAATCTATTAAAAAATTACACTTACTAGAGAAAAAGAATAAATATCCCTCTGTATTTGAGAGTGACATTTTTTTTATTTCTTCTAAAAAAACAACGTTAATGGAGATCTATGCTTTAGTTAATTTTTTGTTCATTCACATTCTTAATTCGTCGTGTCATTTAAGCAAACCTGTTGCAGATTTATTAAAAGTGATGAGTAGTTATTTGAAAGGCTTTTTAACACGGATATGTAAGCACGTCAGCGGTTTTTTTCCCTCCCTCTACTCTTCGACATCAGCAAAATGTTTTTCTTCTTAAAACATTTTTACAATTCCAAAAAACTGCTAATTTCAGACAAGAAAAAAAATCTTACAGATTTAATGCTGTGCCGGAATGTGTCACTTTTCAGAAGTTAATGAAGGTAGTGAAAGAAACGAAATTTAAGGAAAAAGTTGAATGTACGGAAAAAAATTTTCAGCGCATATTTAGACGTTTTCTAAATGACGTGTATTACATAAGCTAAAAGTTTTGCTTTACAGTTCTTTTTAAATAGACATATGTTCCATTCCATTGCTACAAAAAGAAAAAAAAATAAAAGCTACGGTTAAGGTTTTACAGTTGCTTTGTAGAATAAAAAGAGAACAATGTGCGTTTTAGAACATTGAAACACAAAAACGACTTATTCTTCGCTCTAATATGCGTTTGTTTGCAATACGTACATAAATTTAGAAAACCTTAATTGGCTTGCGAAGTAAATCTTTGCTGTCGCTGCATTTTGAAAAATCCTGAAGTAAACAACTTTTGCGTGAAATAACACTCGTAACACGAATTATGAAAGATTTTGTTTCGTAAATCTTTAAGCATCTGCTTTGGAAAATATGTCATTTTTCTTGTGTAAATGACGTGCAAATTCAATCAAATTCTACAGACTGAAAACTTATGCAAAAGACGAATGTTCCGAAATAAAAGCTTATTTTCTGGAATAATGCTGGGTTTTTCATTTCGTCAAACGATTTACTTTTTCGATGTTTGTACTCTTTATACTTTATCAACTGTGTTTAAATGCAAAAACAACGGCAGAAACACAAAAAATAGCTTTTTTTTCGAAAAAACCTGATGGGTCCTTTTTGGGGGGTTTTCATGTTTAATTGTTGTTTTTTCGGGTTTATTATTTTTTAAGGGAGCTGTTTCAGTTGGGGCTATCGTTGCCTCCTGACCTGGTACTATATTTGGACGGCACGGGCCTGGACAAAGAGAAAAACAAAGAATCCGCATTTACGAAAATTATGCTTATGAATCGTAACATTTTAAAATCATGTTTAAATATGTGTACCAAGTTCAAAATTCACAATATCCAGATTAACATTCATCATTTAGGAATTCAACTTGCAAAACACGTAATTCTGAATCTAGTTATGCACATTAATGACAATTCTAATAAGGATTTTTTAAACGTTATAAATTCAACGTGGGCTCTAGCAGATTTTGAATTTTACTACATTTATACTGAATTTTATGAAAGAATATAAACCATTATGGGTGTTTTAAACCAGTGTTTTATCTGTTGATGTTTTTACTCATAAATAAAAGTTCGACCGATGTTTGTAACTGGATTCTCAAATAGTATATTCTCTGAAGTATGATTCATTTCCAGTATCTCAATCAGGATCAAAATGGATGTTTAAAAACCAGTGGAAAAGTTTTACGCTGTTGAAATAAAATATTTTCTTAGACATATATTTTGCGAGGTAGCTCAGAATAAATGAATTAATTCCAGCAATTTTTTAATAATAATTAGATAACTATTTAGTAAACAATTAAAGTTTATCAGTTTTTAAGAAACCATAAACATATTACACATTATCCTACTGACTAAATATGTGCACAAGGTTGAAGCGAAAAAAAACCTTTTTTTTTTCCTGGTATGAGTCGTCTAGAATTAAACCCAGATACATCCACTTTTTTTCTATTTCAACTTTTTTACACTTTCTAATAGGTTAAAGTAATCTTCATATGGTTTTAATTTTTTAAGTTTATAAAGCAGCTACATCATGCTAAAAAGTGTGTTTGAAACGTGCCGGTTAGTTACAAAACCAGATTCCCCCCCCCCCCCCCCCCCATCGACCATGCTTGTCAGCTCTTCTTTTTTTCCCTCCAAATAACTTCCAAGAAAAACTTATTTTTGTGTTAAAATTTCAGCAAGTTAAAAGTCTGTCGCAATACTCTTAGCTAGAAATTCGAATTTCTTAGATATTAGTTTTTTTGCCCGCGGTGAAAATTTTCATTTTTTGGATATAGCTGGTTTTGAAACTAGACAACTCATATCAAATGCATTTTAGCATGGAAATACTTTTTTCAGTTCTCATTAAATTTCATTATAAAGCAATAAATATACTCTGAAATAAATTCAAAAACGTTACGCAATGTAAGGTAAATGTACCAATAATAGACACTGATATAATAGAGGCCACTTACTTGTCTCTGAAACTTTAAAAAACAAGAGTTTAGGTTAAGTTAGTCGCCGAAGGTTTTTTGTTCTAATTTCCAGATAGCAGCAGGGCATAGTGTAATAAAAAGCAATTATTTAACCTAAACTCTTGTTTTTTAAAGTTTCAGAGCCAAGTGGCCACTATTAGATCAGTATCCACTATTGGTACATTTACATTATATAAGATAAATGACCCGGTGATGGACACTTTTCTCCACCAGACCCCCTACCTGTTAGCCGAGGCCTTAGGATTGCTTACGCACGGGGAGAGGTAGTGGGGTCTACGGATTTTACATACACATATCCCCAAGTATACATGGTGGTCTTCAGTGGGTGTCGAACGCGCGACCTTCCAGGTGGAAGTCCGACGTGCTAACCACTAGGCTACCACGGCCCGGTGGTGGACACTTTTCTCCACCAGACCCCTACCTATTAGCCGAGGCCTTAGGATTGCTTACAGCACGGGGAGAGGTAGTGGGGTCTACGGATTTTACATGCACATATCCCCAAGTATACATGGTGGTCTTCAGTGGGTATCGAACGCGCGACCTTCCAGGTGGAAGTCCGACGTGCTAACCACTAGGCTACCATGGCCCAGTGGTGGACACTGCTCTAGTAGTGGACACTTAGATCTTTAAGCTCCTAAAATACGCGAATGTAACATTATACTTGAATGAAATTTTTTCAGAATCTGTAGCGAACGATTCCTAGTACTGGTTAATAGAACTAAAGTTGGCATGGAGCATCTATACTACAAGTACATGGACCATAACATTTAATAGCTGCCTCCACAACGGTCACATTTGCTGCTCTTTACTAAAGCCGATCAATAAGAAGGTTAGGGATTTGGGGAAAATATATGGGGAAAAAGCGGGATATTATTTATGAATGGTCCCTTACTCATTTTTAAAATTATTTCTCCAAGTTAACAGCATAAAATAGATGATATTCATTTCTGTCCACTACTAATGCAAATACGTGTCTTATAAATGTCCACTATAGATATAAATTAAGCGTTTAGTAAATTTGATGTAAAAATCCTAATTTTTCATCAAATGACATTTTATAGGTAATTAATTTTTAGAGAAATAGTTGGCGATTAAGCTAAATATGCAATTATTGATGTAAGTTCCTTGAAAAAATTTTGCTACGTAAAAAGAGTATGAAATTTTTTTTTTAACCGTGTCCACTACTGGGTCATTTACCTTATACATTGCGAAAAAGGGCGAACGTTTTTGAATTTCTTAAAGTTTGATCTCCCTCGTGGTTGATTAAATTAGTTTATTTTTAAAAACTTCTCATTTGTGTTACATACTACGTCTACCTTATGTCAAATTCAATTATTAAAACTATTAAAAAATGTTTAGAGTCTTATTTGAATTTTTCGAAAATGTTTTTCGTAGTTTCACGGAAATTCGGCACACATGCGAGAGAGAAAATTTTAAAAATTTTTTCAAGTAATATGTTTTTACAGATACAAAACTTTTTCCCCATGCCCACTAGTACAACACCCAAAAAAACAATTTATCAGAGTTTGGCAATTAAAGCTCTTAGCTAAAACTTTTTAACTTTAGTCCGTTCTCCTATACACTAATGATGAAAAACAAATAACTTTTTTCTTTCATTTTGTTATTAACTAATGCCTGCTTGCTACAGAAATAAAAAGGTATGAATGAAAGTTTCCGAAAGAACTTCGAGCAATTTATAAATTGCCCCTGACGTGAATACCTTAAGAGCGAGTGACAAAGGTATCGGATATCCCTCCTCTGCTATTCGACAAACAGATCAGCTCCTATTTCTTCCGATATCCTTGATCGGCTTGACAATGATGTTTTTCCGGGTTTTTTTTCTTTTTTTTTCAATAAAAGAGATTTTCTTAGGAGCATGAAAATTGAAAGGGAGAAATACACGGCCTGTTTAAAAAGTGATCCTTAGCAAAATAATTGTACATCTTTTATTGTTTGAGATATTCTAGAAATACTGCATCTATTAATATGCAGTATGTATGGAGTATCCTCCAATACTTTCTTGTGGTTTTCAAAATTTAAATTAATTGGAGCTTTCAACCTGGATTGGAATGAAATTACTCGATGACAGAACTTTCTAGTGAACTCAAACAAGGTAGCAGATATTTAGTTGACGCTTCTCTCCAAACATCTCCTAATGAAATTGCAAACTATAATTTGACAAAAAGCAAGGGTTACTATTTAAAAGTTATCTCGCTTTTCTGGATATTTTAAAAAGAAATACAGTAAAACTTGTAAAGTTGACCACCTTTGTAAGTTGACCTCCTGTCTAAGTTGACCGCTTTTGTCAGGAACGGAATTAGCCCTTCCCCCTCCATAAGTTGATCACCTGTCTAAGTTAACCACTAAAGGGCTGCACCGCAAGTGGTCAACTTACACAGGTTTCACTTGTGAATCAGTTTTTCCTCTGCTGAGGATCAACCGAAATTTTGAGAGCAGAAATGAATAAGAAAATAGAAATTTCCAGTCTGTTTTAATAATCTCCCTAATAGCACGTTTAGCGTTTACCGAAAAAAATTTAATAAATCGATAAACAGAAGAAAGGAAGAAAAACATGCATTTTTGTTCAGGGTTGTGCAAGGACGAGAGACGCGCAGTGAGAGGGGGGCTGACTAGTCTATGGTTCTGCAGTTCGTACCCATGAGCTCCCAAATTTGAGGACCCCTATGCTCATTATTTTGATCCCACCACATATTTGCACATGTTGTGAATGCATTTACTAAATGTTATTGCATGGAACTTTATTTCAATTATTTTTGAAATTATTTTAAGTAACAACTAAAAATATTCAAAATGAGAAGAATGAGTTTGAAATTGCTATGTATAAAGGAAAAAAAAGGAAATTGAATTCATTTTAGGGTTATATAAAAATTAAAATACTTATACAATTATATACTTTTATAAGAAATATCTTCACTATTGTTGTAAATATTTTAAAGTGAAACGAAATATTTTACGAGAGAAAAAATTAGTTGTAATTTTAACAGTAATTCAAGCACTAAATACTTTTAATCAGAGTTTGGAAATTATGAACAAATATAAACAACTATCCGGTTATTATCCATTCCAAGTTTTAGCACACTGATTTGAAATTATCCAAGGCAGTGCATATTTTTTGCCAAGAGCGATAATAAAGTTCGAATGGAAAGATGCAACATATGTGGTAGACTGATTACTGAATTCCAAAATAGACAAAACTTCTTTTAGTGCAGTTGAACTCGTATATAACGACACCACATTTAACAACACGTCGGTTATAACGCCAGTAAATAACTAGGGCCTGCCAGATTTACATTAAAAATAACGTAAAACCACGAAGCTTTTAACCTCAGAGTTTACATTGTAACATCGGTTTTACGTCATTATTTTTACATTTCCTTTTTGAATTTGTCGTTTTCATTTTAAATACCAAACGCTTAATTTGAAAGAAAAATTTTAGGGCTCTGAAATTGCCATCCTTGTTTCATTAAACTATTGCAATTATAACGAATTAGACAAAGCACATAACCTTTACTGCCCACTGTCCGCTTCTTAAATCTCAACAAAGTTAAACTTACAAAGTTATGATCCAAAAAGAGAAATTGGTGTATGTCAAAATCTGGACGTTTGCACACACAAACGCACAAAATGACAAACTATGAAATGAATCTCGAAATAAAACATTGTCATGAAATCGTCACAGACTAAGAGCCTAATAATTTAAAATACTTTGATTTAATGTCATTTCTAAAAATAGGAAGAAAACATATTTGATGCACTTAGAAAAGTAATAACGGAAACTCTGCTTTATTTATGCACATAACAAAACCATTCCGTATCCTTGTAGTAAGTGGTTCAAAAATCGTAATTTTATGTGCAACGTAAACGTTCATTGTTTTTTAATGATTTCTTTGTCGCCTTCACACAAAATGCTATAGATCTCCTTATTCCACATTTTGACACCGCCCCTCCCCCCGCCAAAACTCCCTCATTGTCGATTCAGATTTTCTTATCAATGTTTTTGTTTAATATGTCTTCACTTTTGACATTACTTATTGGAAATGTTTTTTTTTTCTTTTTGGACGCTTTTTACCATTTGGCTCTCCTAATGGAAGGAAAATATAACGATTTTATTTGTCACAATAAGGTGAGGAAAGAAGGTTTGCATCAACAATAACGTTGTCTGTGTGCATGAATATGTATTCTATAAACTTCGCTTAAATGTTACTCCAAATTGCCTTTTTCTGTCCCACTTTTCCAGACTTTTGACATTACTTATTGGAAATGTTTTTTTTTCTTTTTTGGACGCCTTTTACCATTTGGCTCTCCTAATGGAAGGAAGATTAAACGATTTTATTTGTCACATAGGGGTGAGGAAAGAAGGTTTGCATCAACAATAACGTTGTCTGTGTGCATGAATATGTATTCTATAAACTTCGCTTGAATGTTGCTCCAAATTGCTTTTTTCTGTCCCACTTTTCCAGAGCTTCATGGTTTAACAATTTCTAGTCACGTGGATCACCCCGATGAGAAAGATGAAGCTGTGGCGCGGTGGTACAAATCTTTACGCCCTCCGCCAAAATATTTTTAATATGTAATCAAATGTTGGAGAATATTGTTCTGATGACAAAAGTTGCAAATTGATTTGAAACTATTTTCGAGATTTCCAGGAAGCTCTTGATCAATGCAAAAAGCAGTGAGATTCTGGATACAAGTAGTCAGAATAACTACTTGTATCTAGAGTAAAGTATTAATAAATATTAATAACATAAGTATAATTGCATTACTTACATTAGCCTAAATTCATTTGTGGTACCTCTAGATGCGAGTTTAATTCGTTCCGTAACCTTTCTCGTATGTGAATTTACTAGTATCTTAAAGCAATTTACTGCGCGGGCTAAGTAAACTGGGTGGGCCGTGGCGTCGCATTTGGCACTCCTCGTATCTCAAATATCACTCGTATTTCAAAACAAAACTTCTTTGCTCGTATCTCAAATCACTCGTATGTCAGGGCACTCTTATCTCGAGATAGGGATCATTCATAAATGATGTCATGCTTCGAGGGGGGAGGGGGGTTCGTAAAATTGTGACAAAGTGTGACAAGGGGAGGGGAGGGAGTAACAAGAAGTGTGACGTCATGCATTATGCACCATAGCGTGACAAAGGTGGGGGAGGGGGGTCCGCTGAATTGTGACATATTGTGACAAAGGGGGGGAGGGGGTCAAATATATGGGAAAAAAGCGTGACGTCATTTATGAACGGCCCCGTACCACTGTATTCATTTTTCAGCTTTTGAGTCTCGATTGTTTTTTCTTAACATTTAGTATATGCACAAGGATGAATGCTTACTTCGTATTAAGTGACTCCTTGAGAATTTATAACATCATACATAGCTTCGAGTTTAGCAGATTGGAATGCTATGTCATACTAGTTTGAAACAATTTTTTGAATGCGGAAATAAGCAAGATAGAGGATTTGCATCCAACTTCGCAATGATAAATCGCCAAAAGATTATGGAGGCGTCAAGACAAATGTACCGAAACATGAAAACACGTAAATCTGTCTGCTCATTTAAAAAAATGTAATATCCAAGATCGGTATCAAGCAGAAACGGACAATAATTTGTAAAATAACCCTTATCGTAAACACCATAAAATGGAGTAACACAAAAGATGCCTGACACATCTTTTTTATTATTCAATGCACGGATCAGACTCTATTTCATCCGTTATCTACGTCGGGAGCAATAAAAAAAGATTGAAACGTATAAACACGCAAACACGGAAGATGTTTTTCACAATAACAGAGGATAAATAACGGCGGAGAAAAATTCAGATATATGCAAATGGAATAGAAAAGCAAAACTTTCTCAATCAAAATAAATAGCATTACAGATTCAGAGACTAGCCTCGGCGACAATTTGTATGTTTACGAATTTAAGTTATCCTTAGTGAAATATTTATTCAGTTTGAAAATACAAAGTGACAGTAGGAAATGATATTCTGTAAATTTCAAAAGGATTTTTTCCCTTTGTTTCAAATGAAAGCAAAGTATGGATGTTATAAAATTTTTTTTTTTTTGTTTAGTTGTAAATTATATATTAGTACGCATTGACATTGTGTATATCGTTGGTTTAAATAAATGAAATTTGCTATAACTAAATAGAAAAAAATCAAAACATAAATTATTCTTGTTATTTCTGATGCCACTCGGTTCATCAAACTCGGGTAGTAATGACCACCCGAATTAAGGCTACAAGTGAACGTTTTATTTTTTAAAGTGAGCACCACAAATGTGGAAGCACGACTTGTCTCAAGCGCAAATAATGTACTCGAAAGACACCAAATGACGCCACCACAAATACGTAAGCTCCCGTTTTTGATCTGAGACTGAAGGGGGGGAAAAAATTTTTAGCCTGTTACCCTTGAAACTGCCTTGGGATTTCAGGGTCCACGTATTTTACATGCAAGTACCCCCTTAGTTTGCTCGTACATTGTGGGTCTTCAGTGGACCGCGTATTGAATAATTAATACTTAATAACATTAAACGCTTTATAGCAATTGGTGAAAATAGGATAAGTTGAAAGGAAATTGGATGGTTGAAGAATATGTATGCAGTTTATTCGTTCAGAAAAATCAATAAGGTGATGTGGGTGAGAACACAAAATCGTATAGCTTATAGCTCCACTTCAGATTTAATAAATGTCCACCATTTTTTATTTTAATGAAAGCTTGCATATTCACTTGTGGTAAGGTTTTTTTACATTTATAGTTTCCTTTTTTGTAAAATCAATTCCCATTTTTTTAGCAGTAAGTATTTAAAATTTATTTATTTTGTGTTGTCACTTGCTCCCCGTACTTCGGGCAAGTAAGCACACAAGCCCCCAATAAAACCACATTTGCTTATGGAGAAAGAATCGAGGCAAAAAGAATAGATATTTCACGCAAAAGACTGTTATTTATTTATTTAGATTTTTTGTTGTAGATATGTATGCTCTTAAATCTGGCAGTGTCAGCAACGCCCAAATATTAACAAATAAAGTATCTGTGCAATGTTACAGGTTAAGACAAAACATATTATTTAACTTCTTAACATGTATATTATCTCCCAAAAATGTGTCTAATTCCTTCGACCGCAACAATTCAATTCGCAAAATCTATTTCAACAACTGAGAGCTGAGAGAACACAAATCTAAGTTTAAAATATTTTATGCTAAAATTTCATCCAATATGTTATACACAAGCGGAAACCTGTGATGTAAAACACATTTACACTCCGAGACTCAAAACTCAAGAACCTATTTAAAGTTTCAAAACTTAACATAAATCTAAGCTGTATGTCTTCATATATAATCCTCGCCGCATCTCAGTAAATATACTATAACAAGCATAATTCTTCGGCAAGACACTTTTCGAAACACCTTCTAAATCATGCGGATTATTGTGATTCCATCTTTGTTCTGAAGGAGAAGTTAGGGTGAACATTTTGCAATTATTCTTCTGAAGGTGATTAACGTGTTATGTCCTACAATAGCTTTACATAAGTAACGCTCAGATGACAAGCTTAAGATGAATATTCATGCACTGTTCTTCATACATAACTTAAGTACTACACGATGAATCTTGTTTATAAAATTTAAGTCCTGGGCAAGTTTCCCTCTGATTAATGCTTGAAGTTTCGCATATAGTTTGCGTTTATATGCATCGTTGGTTACAATGTCAAATGGAAGATTTAAATCATGTGAATTAGAATGTACAAAATAAATTTATTGATTAACATGGTATTCTTAGTTAAATTTGAAAGTTTTTTTCCCCCTTGGAAAAAAATGAGATCGAATTTATCTTATGACCTCTCCAGCTTTTGCCTCGTGATTTTCCAGCACATTCTCGCCCACAAAAATATCTTCTAGTATAAAATAACTTTTCAAAAAAAAAAAAAATGAAATTTCAAAACTTGTTACTTTGTGAAAGATTTCTGCTTAACTTTAAGTATTTCAAGAAAATATTGTATATTAAAAACAAAGTACTGAGAATAATGGAAAATTTTTCAGGGTTTCTTTGGTCAAAAGATTTTCTTTTAGCTTTAGTGACTTTTATTTTTATCAACAAAATGCATTAAATTTCACTTTATGATGAAAAGGTAATATCTTTTAACTATTAAATATTTGTTTCCTCGTGATCAAGTCAAAAATAGTTCTATTCTCATATATTTCGTTACAAGATCTCTATTGCAAGATAGGAGTCCAAATGATCAAAATTTGTGTAAAATTAAAGTGTCCACTTGGAGCTTGTATCTCGCATGTGTTTTATATATATATATATATATATATATATATATATGTATGTAGGATGCGAGTGCGAGGAGACATTGACAGCAGCGCCATCAGGCGGAAAGCAAGGAAAGCGAGTAGTTCTGAGAAAGACTCCGTTCTGTGTGGACGTATAAGCGATGCAGTGCTTGGATGATGTTGATGCTCGTAATTGAAGTTTGTTCTCTATATAGTATATAGTATATATATATATATATATATATATATATATAGTGTTGAGAAAAATGTGATAAGCCTAGAACATATCATAAATTTTAAGATAGCATGAGTTATTGGGATTTTTGAAAATAAAAAACTTTCTCGCTAAATGCATTAAATTTTAATGAATCTTTTAAAAATAGGAACGTAAAAAATCCATAAATTAAAATATTAACTTAATAACTTTTAAAATATCTTCATAAAACTATTTTGAACAAGGTAAAAGTTCACTAAACAATAGTATTTCTTTAATTTGAATTAAATAATTAGTAAAATAATGCTAATGCTTACATTAAAACCTGTCGTTTCTATACCACTTGCGGTTGAAATTCTCAGAAAATACATTAATTTTAGATACTTTTAGATTCTTAATAAACTGAAGTAAATCTTACATCACAGATTAATGTGTGGAATTGGTGTCTGACTTAGATATAACATATAAGTTCGGCAAATACCTTCTATTACAATATTTTTATCTCTTTATCTAGAAATTTTAATATTCGACCGCAAGAAATGGCCGAATATCCGACTTCGGCCTGGAAGAAATCGCCGAATATTTGGTGTTCGGCTACATCCCGTTCATAAAATATATTACTGAAAACGACCGACCGAAGCACAGACATACACATTTTCCCTATTCATATCGTTCGAAATCGCCGAATATTCGGTGTTCGGCTACATCCCGTTCATAAAATATATTACTGAAAACGACCGACCGAAGCACAGACATACACATTTCCCCTATTCATATCGTTCGAAATCGCCGAATATTCGGTGTTCGGCTTCATCCCGTTCGTAAAATATATTACTGAAAACGACCGACTCACAGACATGCACATTTCACCTACTCATATCATTCCCTTTATGCTTGTTATTTTCAAGTTCTAATTTAGGCAGTTAATGTGAATTTAATTTAAAGTTGTAGTACTTTTATTTAACTTTTTACTTTTTATCAACAAAACTAAGTAGTACTCAATCTCAGTTTCTTTGAAAAGCATTATAGTGTTCATTTATTAAAACGAAATACTTACTTTTTTTCTCGGATAAATATAGTTTTTACAGAAAGCCGGCACGGGGGCGCCGTGGTAAGTACGGGGCTCGAACGTCCAAGATCATGGGTTCAAACTCAGCCATGTCAAGGTGAAAAAAAATCATCTGCGATAAACGGCATGTTAAGGATCCCTTGAGTATCCATTTGGCTTATAATCTCGGCTAAATTAAATTCTTAGTACAATTACACATGGTCAGAGCGAAAGTGCTCCACCTTCCAGTAAAGAGAATAGGTGTCAAAGTTCTCTACTAGCATCTGCCGATTATGGTGCAACTTGAAAAAATGAATGCCTGTTTCTGGAGAATGCACTATAAGTCTGCAAAGGTTAATGACCAATACGCAGCCCTATTTTCGCACCAAACATATATTTATTTTCTATACGAATTTTTAAATTGTAACAATAATCATATTCATAAAAAAATTCATAATTTTTTGCAATGTCTGATAAATGGTAAAATTTCTGTTTACTTCCTATTCTACTTTTTCCGGGGATCTGTGCTGAAAAACTAGAAAGGTAAAATATGCGCAATCAGAATGTATGTCTCAAATCAAACACATTCAAATATTTACCGTTGCATTCAAAAATACAAAATTGTTAGTTTTAAACGAATGAAGAACTAGTTCTTGACGCCATTGTTTTGAAACTACAAGTCGTGTTTCGATAAATTATGCAAGTTTGGTTTTGGAGAGGGGGAATGAAATCTAAAAAAATAATTGCAAATTTTCCTCTCCTTTTTTTTCTTTTTTTAATGCATTTAATTAAAATTTTCAACGTATTGCTCATAGCATTACTTTTACACCAAAAATATTAAATTCCACAAATAATATGTATGATACGTTTCCATCAAAACAAAAAAACTTTTATTCAATTCAACCTTTGAATTCAGATATCTTAAGCAGACATTAATTAATAAAAAAGGAGCAATTATTTAATAAACGTCACAGATATTTTTTTGTGTTTGCTAATTTTGTATCTCGAAAATAATTAATGTCATATTTATTATTCAGTTATCAATTATCAAGACAGTCATTATTCAGTTATCAATTATCAATTACAGATAATTAGATACCAAAAATGTAGAAAGAAAATTATCGTTTTATTCTTTTTAATCTTCAAAAAAGGAAATGTTTTGTCTTTCCTTTTTTGTATCTTTCCTTTATCGTCTACTTTCTTTTACTAAATGTTACAAAAAAGGAAATGTTATATTAAAAATACAAATAGCAAAATATCCTTTAAAATACTATTTAACAAAAGCATGACGTGCACACAACTTTGTAATTTTTCGAAAAACTTTCAGCGTTTTTGTGTCAAACAGTATAGAATGCCAATTACTGATAAGATGTATAATTGTTAGTGTGAATTATTGGAGTATTAAGTGGGTATAAAATAAAATTTAATTTCTGTATGGATAAACTTAAACACATATGGTCCAGACTGTTTTCTAAGACATAGATTAAT
Source organism: Octonoba sinensis (assembly GCA_038502835.1). Taxonomy (NCBI): domain Eukaryota; kingdom Metazoa; phylum Arthropoda; class Arachnida; order Araneae; family Uloboridae; genus Octonoba; species Octonoba sinensis. The sequence continues at coordinate 64,826,618 of CM076600.1, read as the reverse complement.
TTAGAAGCTATGTAAAAGTAATTTCTGATTATTAAACTACTGAAAATGTGCTAAATCACTGTAAAGGTGTCAATCACCGGATCACTCACCCCTTGCTTACATTTATCTTACGAATTGTTAGTTCAGTATTGTGATTTAAAAAGTACTATCGAGCACCGATCTCATTTAGAATAATTTAGGACACTCGAAATTGTTCTTGTAAAAAAATTAGAATGGTTTTATTGCCAATTGGAAATAGATGGAAGTGTTTTAGTTTAAAACCGTGCTTCGCTCCCAGACGAAAAAACAATTAACTGCATTTTTACTGATGTAATTCCTTTGCTTATTCTAAATAATCAATGCCTATTCTTCAAGGCTTATGGTTCATTATAATTAAAGATATTATTTTAAAAATATATTTACTCTCAAGAATTTTTTCTATTTACGAATTTTTCATTCACATCTAAAATGTTTAATGTGATTCGATTACTGTAACTCATTTTTAGTTTTATATTTTCGAATGTTCTCTGTTATGAGAATACTCTCCAGCATATTCTCAAGAATAATTTTCGACAGATTATTTAAAATTACCTAGACAGGTAATTTTTCATGGCTAGTTTTACTAGCCATGAACATTTTTGGTGTTCATTTGGTGCAAAGAAAATTATTAATTTTTGATGTATTTTTTTAAGTGTCCGTCTAAAAAAATACAGACAGCATAATGTTCTTTTCAGCATATGACGTTCGTTAACTGATCTCCGCATCAAAAATTCAGTACGATTGCTCATTTACACTATTTTCACAGAAATAAGCAGTCGCAATGAAATTTTGATACGTAACGGTTTTAACACATTTCATGTGCTAATAAACGTTATACTGTAATAGAAATATAATTTCACGTTAATGTAAAGCACGAACGAGCATTAAAACGCAGGCAGGCTTCATTTGGATGTTTTGCATCTAGAAGCTCCCTGTCGCATTGAAAAAGGGATTCCAAGCAATCCCGAAACATATGTCTGCGTTTTAATGTTCATTTGTTCTTTAAATTAACGTGAAATTATATTTCTATTACAGTTTACTTGCACAAAGTTAAATTATTATTAAGCGTTATACTGTCTATATTTTTGAGACAGATATTTAAAAGAATTTAAAATACATCAAAAATGAATAATTTTCTTTACACCAACTGAACACCAAAAAGGGTGGCAATTCAACGAAAAATTTGCAAGTGTAGAATTACAACTCAAATTCATTTCACTTTTTTTCCCGTTGTATAATATATTCCAAATCCCCTTCCTACGTTCCATATAAGCCTTATTGTGCATGTCATACTCATCGTTAAAATATATATTTATAAGAACAGCTTAATTTCTTATGCAAGGAGAAACATATTGTAATGAAGAAAAAAACTTTCACCTCTATAACTATGCAACTACACCAATAAAAAATACCTCCCACATTTTCTGCTTTCATGAAATCGGTAGATAATGAATGTGTGTTCTTCCAAGGGAACTGTTAATTTTTCTGTCAGCGTTTTATCTTTTAATGAGATCTGCTCCCGCAGAAAGAAACTTCTCATTCGGGTGCAATATTTCTCCGATTTTATATGTGTCTGGAGCTATCAGAGCGTGACTTCAGTTTCATTGCACTTGAATTTCTTTTTAAAGTTAGAACCTCGCACGTTAACATTTGAATTTCTCTAATGGTAATAGTCTTTGAGCCTCGTTTGTAGTTACTGTAGATAAAGCTAGTATCTAGTTACTAAACAGATGAAAAAAAGTCATTAAACCATATACCACTAAGTGTATTTATCTGATGAAATAAGGGGCAATTTTGGCACCCATATCATGATTTCATTCTTAATTCATGCAAACTAAAGAATATTTTTTCAAAATGTAACTCCAAGTAATATCTTTCTTTGCTTTTGCTGTCTCATAAGTCTGGTCCTTAACTTTTTTTCTCCGCATTTCAATATGATCGAGTATTTTTAAGATCTGCTTTATCTATCAACCTTCGAAATGTTTATCTGTTGGTGAGAGGAGAGACAGTAACAAAGTATTTTCATAGTCTTCTTTAGTAGTACATTTGTTGTTGTTGTTGTTGTTACCGTGTCCATGAAAGTTATAATATAGGGCCAAAAGTATTAAAGATGAGAGACGCCAGTTCATGGGCGTTGGGGCTGTATAGTATGTCCAGTAGTACATTTATTAATTACTATTGACAAGAAAACAACACAAAAATAAAACTTGTCGTGTGACTAATCCTGTTAAGAAACCACCGTGCAGTAAAAAAGGCGTCCAGTAAGAGCTCTTTCACACCAAAGGAGACAAAGAGAAAGTACTTGTCTTTTCTCATCTGCGCAACCGCAGAGCATATTTTAAAGGCAAAAATACGCCTTGCGCCAGCGCAGATGAAAAAAGACAAGTCTTTTGTCTCATGTAGTGTTAACGCAACCTAACTTAAGCAGATCGGCAGAAAATCGGTCCACAATCGACCTGTTGGCTGTATTATATATTGAATATACGTACTGCTGAACAAAAAAGGAAGAAAAGAAATAAAGAAAGAAAAAGTCTAATGGATACTTTTTCCCCATAACAATACTTTGTGCTATCGAACTGCACATTTCATCCTTTAAAATTTTAAGGATAAAATTAGATCTCTTGATAATTGTAAAGTAAAAAACCAAGAGTTGACATAATTATATAATAACAATAACAACCAAATTTGATCGAAGAAATAAGCGCAAATGTAATGAAAATTAAAAGCAAGGAGCAAGAAAGACGTATAACAAAAAAAAAAAGTTATTTAATAAGACAAATAAATAAATCTTTAAATGTATAACGTCAAAAATACATTGTTGGAATTTTTAAAAACTTAAAAAATTTGTATTCATTTATGACAATTGTAAAATTAATTTTAGAACTGATGAACTCTCAAAAACTTAGGACTACTTTTATTGAATTGTTTTTCACTTAAAACCTTTGATACTGGAGTTTCGAGATAAAAATTGTTGCACTACATTGCTTTAATAGGATATTCTAACCGTTTTAATAAAATAACAAAACTTCATCAAAGATGTTGATGAAATAATTTCCCTCTCTGGAATGACATTAGTAGATAGTATCAGGAAATCAATATAAGGACATTACAATGTATATAATAGTATAGTTATGGACTATTCTGCTACGTAGCGATGGATTCAAACGCTTGTTTAAACGCAATCTAAGAGTCATCAAACAGTTCTGCCTCATTGATTAAAATCATTGAGTTGAATAAGTTCTAAATTGTTCTGTATGACCATAAACATATTTTAGAATATTTTCAGTTACTCTTGCTATTATGTATGCATTGCTCACGTGTCTGTTTGTTTGTTCCTTTTCAAAATGCTATACAAGTCCATACCCCAGATTTCGACGAGATTGGGAGAAAATTTGTTCATCTCCTAGGTGGAAACATTAAAATTCGATCTCGTTTCATATTTAATCAATTATTTAATCGCAAATAATTTAAGGGCTAAAAGATATAGATGCTATAAGGGTAAGCATGCTAATTTTCCTGAATTCTTTAAAAATGATAAATGTGGTTGAACAAACATATTAGACCTGCATTTGAAAAATCTATCTGTTAAAAAAGAAAGGAAAAAAAGAATCTGCCAAATCAGTTTATCCGGTGAGTTAATCGATAAAAATTATGAATAGACAGAAGAAATAGAAATAAAATAAAAAAGTATTAAAACAAGAAGTTCCGCCCAGCACTATTTAAGTCTACTTTCCCGTTTACACCAAATTCGAATTTATAATCTAGCTATCTCTTTCTCATTTAGCTTTAGTTCTTAATTGCTTCAAATATACCTTTTTCAACGGATAATATTTATTCACTCACTCGTTCACTCGTTCATTTATTCCCTCATTTATTCATTCATTCACCCATTCATGTGTTTATTCATTCATGTACTCATTCATGTATTGATCCACTCATTTATTTATTTTATTATTCATTCACTCCTTTAGTTATTTTATCACTCATTCACATATTCATTTATTCATTCATTCATTCAATCATTCATTTATTCATTCTTTCACTCTATCGTTTGTTCATTCATTCATTCTTGTACTCATTCATTTACTCATTGAGAAATATCCTTAAAAATCCCGATCAAAAAATTTCGTAAGGAAATAGGCTCGTTCAGTTCTTGTTGAAATTCTTATATGTACATGTTCTACATTGTAACTCTTTCCGATAAAGTTTGTTGCAAGCAAATCCGTCGGTTATATCGGCATTTATATGGGATTGAAATTTCCCCCTCAAGCGCTGATGTTAATTTTGTTTTTGTAACTGTTCAAAAATGAACCAAAAGTGTTCAAATCAATATTTCACGCCGAAAGCGTCTTCCAATAAGTTTGATCATAGAAACTTGCATCGCGTGCCCAGAGTTTACATAATTTGCTTCATTTTTGCCCATAGGCGCTAATGTAAAATTTTTTGAACTGTTAAAAATTGAACGAAAAAATAGTAAAATCAAATAGTAAATTGCCCTCGCCGATATCTTTCTAATGCAAAAAGAATTTTTTTAATCGGACAATTCGTTCAAAAGTTATTAGGGGGAACAGACCGACCGACAGACACACATTTTCCCTATCTCAAAACCCAACTATCACCTTTTTTATTCTTCAATTTTTATTTAATTACTTAACTGTTTTTTACTTTTATTTATTGTTAACGGCAATTTCATTATACATTAAGCCTTCTTTCATTCTTTCTTATTATTATTTTTTTTTTACTTTTACGAGAAAAGTAGGTTTAAAAAGCATACTGAATTTAAAAAGCATGAACTGATATCCTCGTACTTTTCGAAGTCGGATGCTATTTTAACTTTTACGTAAATTTCTTTATAAATTATAAATAGAGAATAGAATCAATCAAAAATGTTGAACCTGTACGGAATAAATTCATCTTCTAAAGAGTAGAAATAAAAAAGAAAATAAATCTCATCTACATAGTTTCCTCCACTGGAAAGTTATGGATAGATAGGAAAAAAGTAAGAAAATTAAAACATACATGGGGAACAGATTGATAATCACTTTCTTTTTGAAGTCGGTCATTAAAATTTTTGACAAATTTTTAGATACATTTGTATCTAACATTTAAGTTTAGATAAATGTGTAGATATATGTTTCTCATCCACAAATATCTATATCATTGCTTAGAAATTAAAATATGAAATCAACGATAATATATGTTTTTCCTCATACTCCTATCCAATATTCATAAAATCAGATGCCCTTTTTCTTCAAAACGCTCAAAGGCCTTGACTGCTCTCAAAGAACAAAGAAACCAGCGAACTTCAAAAATAAGTTTGAATACACATCAATAATTCGCAAACCGTCCACAAAATAAAATTTGAATGGAAGTAAAATGAGCGGATTTTTAGCCAAGATGTTTTTTAAAGTTGACCATAAGTTAACAGTTAGTGTTTAATACGATGAAAGCAAAGCAAATTATTTTTTCTTCAATAAGATATTTATAATGTTTAAATCATAAAAATAACGTTAAAAATTCACAAGTAGTTAGCATTTATGCACTGAAAAAAAGAAATTCCTCGTAACCCCGAAACACGTATATCCTTTTACTGTTATTTTTTCACTTTTAATGTTATTTTAATAATCTTAAATTATCGCTCGAAGGAAAACATTTTATTTTTATGCATATTGTGTTCAAAATTCAGAATGTTTGAAATATGCAATTCCCCTTCTTTACGCAATTGTGTGCTTGCATAATACTAATCCTGTACTCACAGCAATATCAGACGTTAAAATAACTCTGCTTTCTCCGAATCTCTCTCTTAGTATTCCTTTGTTAAATTTCCTTACCGATTTTTTAAAAATATTTTCACTTACACTAGCAAATCGTCTGCTTCCTTTATTACGTGAGTGGAGCATTTAAATATATGCTAATTAGTCGCGCGTCTCTGAATTTATTAACATTAGCTTAGCTTCTTTCCCTGCTTTCAAATAAACTTCAGCTCCTTGCTAAAAACCTAGCATTCTGACTTGTTTATTACTTCAATTTAATTCCGAATCGTCGTTGCCACCTCAAAGAAAAATATAAATTATTTAAATTGCACGAAAATTTTGAGAGAAGCGTACAAATATAATTTAATAACTGACAACTGATTAAAACAGAGCCGTGAGCATGCAATAAAAAACTGATTAAGGACAAAAGCAGGGATTATTGTGAAAAATTCGTTAAATAGCACTTTCAGAAATTAGCACATTTAATTGAAATGGAATGATATTATTTTCAAAACTCCATTAAATTCATACGAATGTGAAGTAGCCAAAATTTAATTTTAACTAAGGTAAATTGACTGGTTAAACTCACAATAACATAAAATTAGATTAAAGGAATTTGAATTCTATTTTTTTTCCTTCCAGGTTTTAATATTCAAATTAAAATCCATACCATGCTATGTGAAGTATCTAGCATATGCTGGGTTACTCTAACTTAATTACAAATATTTTTTAAATGCTGAATTTTTATTTTCCTTTAATATTTTAAGCCTTTATTGCTTATCTGAAATGATTATGCAAAATAATAATAGTAATAATAATAGTAATAAACAAAGTAGGAAATATCAAGTATTTAGTCTATGGAAATTTCTCATTCGTATTTTTAAATAAAAATTGCTCCTATTTTTTCTTAGGCGGCTATTAAATTTTTTACTCAAAACCCCCGATATTTTGGAAAAGCAAATATTTTCTTTATAAGATATAATATTTGAACAAAGTAAACGTATTATTTTCGTACAATACTCACAAGAAATGTTCAGGCCACACAATACAATTAGAGAAATATTGAAATGGATCTACTCTCAAAATAAAAAAAATTAGTTTTAAAATAGTTTTTTTCCTTCTCTCAAAATGAAAAGGTTTTCTAAGAAACTAACTCCTTAAATAACAAAATTACGTATGCTCTGAAAATGTCTGGCATTAAAGAACAATTTTTTTTTTTTGAGAGTATTAATTTTTTTATTAGATGTTTCAAACTAAGATTTCTTTTCGGTTTTTATGCTTGAGAAACTCGTCTTCTTGCTCACAGTTTTAATATTTTTCTATTTCATTAAAATAAGAAAGGGAAAAAAACATCTTCAATGTGGATAACATTTTCTACATCAAAATTTTGTGAGAGGCAATTAAAACTAAACAGAAAAAAAAAAAAGAAAATACTAAAAAAAATTCTAAACGCATAATTTTTATATTGTACGTATTTATTTAAATCTCATTCTCTTTGTAATCCATTTAACTAATTATACGCTCAGTTGCTTTCAATTCAGTTTCAAGCTTTTTTTTTCTCAACAAACAAATACTTCGGGCTCTTTAAATATTAAGAAAATCATTTTATCATGATACAACTGCTGTCTCATAATGAAAATAATAAATTTCTATTTCATGGTCTGTGAACATTGAATAGTTTCTTTCTTGGTAAGTATGTGGCAAAATTATTCCACCGTGTGATATTGAAGTTTTCTAATCATGTTAACTCAGAATTTAATTTAATCACTTTTCTTAAAAATTAGGGTAAAAAGATTTCTTGATGCTGTTTTTTTTTCATTTTCGTCAAAACATGAAACATTAGATTTTGATTCTGCAAGAAATATTTACAAACTGACACCATCTGAGACAACTTTTCCGCGCACTTCTTTATCTTAGCTCTTTGCCTGGCATAATGATGCTTCTTTTTCTGCGCCACCTCCTAACCCCCCCCCCCCCCCGAAAAAAAGAAGGAAAAAACTTCTTAAAAAATTGATACTTAATTTACAATCTATACAAAAGAGAAAGCAATTTGAAAACATTAAAAGTGTTTTCTTACTAAATTTTTTTCTTTAATTCAAACCCTTTTTTTATATATTTGAACTGTTGTTTTCCTTTTTCAGCCCTTCATACTTTATTAGAGGCCCACTGGCAGAGTGGTAGCCTTCCGGGATACCATGCCACAGCTCAGGGGTTCGATTCCCGGGCTGAGCGAAGTTGAGTCAGCTTGTCATTCCTTCAGTAAGGTCGATAAAATGAGGACCAAGTATGCTTGGGAATTAACACTGGTGTTCCGCATCAGGCTGACCACATGACAGGAGCATCTGCTTCAGCATCCCAGGGCCCTAGGTCCCGAAAGCTGGGGTGGGCACAGTAAGCCATGGTCCCCAATGGACTGTTGCGCCACTGAGTTAGTTTGTTTTTCATACTTTGTTAAAACAAACGTATAAAAAAAATTTTACTTCTGAACGAGAACTATTCATATTTTAATTAATGTTCCTGGCAATACATCTACCAACATTGCTTGCAACAGTTGTGCGCAGTGGAATCTGTGAAATAAACCAATTTGAAAAGTCACGAACAGTCAGGGTGCCTTCACACCAAAGGCGACAAAGACAAAAAAAACTTGTATTTTCTCATTTGCGCAAACCCAGAGCATAGTTTTGAAAGGAAAAGTATGTTCTGATGATATTCTTGCGCAGATGTGAAAAAGACAAGTCTTTGGGCTTTGTCGCCATTATTGTGAAAGCACCCTTAGTTGATGAGATTTTCACAGTGATATTCAGAGCCAAGGCATTTGTCTCAGTTGTGAATGTACAATATCGCTACATGTAGATTCCATTGGCTTTGAAAAGTACATTAAAAAAATACCAGTTAACCCTCTCATACATTTATTTAATTTAGCTATAAAAAAATTTTTGACGTGCTACAAACCTATTTAGTATTGCAAGATTTTGTTTTATACGTTTGTTCTGTCAAAAATTTGTGTCCTCGTGTGAGGACATTTTATGCTTTTTTGTTGTAGTTAATCAATATAATACTAAGTATAGCAAAACTGAATATTCAGACTTCATTTATAAGATATATTAATATATAAAATAACACCAAACTTCCCAGTAATATAATATACCCTTCAAAATAAATAAACGAAATTTGATTTGAAAATGATTTATGGTTCATTCTGGAGTCATCCATGGACTTCTATAGAGATCATATTCTTTTAACTATCTTAAATGGCCAATAAAGCTTTGTGTAGTTTCCCAAAACTGTTTGGGTCTACATGCAAATTGCAGCACAAAAGGGAATCTGCATATCATTTTGAAGCAAAATTTTATGTGACCTCATATGAGGCTTACATGCATGAGAGGGTTAAAATACGATTTTAAAAACATAAAAGTAGAATTAGGTGAGTGGTATTGATTGTTATGATTGCAGATACTTAGTTTTGGACTTAATGGATGAAAGTGGAACTTTCATGTTAGATTCAGTATTAAAGTCTGTTACGTAAGTTATTTTCTGTCGACACGTAAGTTGAGAACAGAATTTCACACACGTATGTTCCTTTCAGGTCGTAAAAGTGCAGTCATGGCCTTTTGCTACAGTTTGTGAATATATTCAAACTGCACCAAAAGTTCACTAAAGACGTTAATTATTGCAAGCAGAAGCACCGAATTTCAAAATCTCAAGGGGGTACTAGGGAACATTAATATTTTGAAAAGCAAGTTCTCCAAGGAGCTCATTGCCCGTTTTAAAATTTCCAAGTAGTAAGTGTCCCCAATAACCCCAGTGAAGACAGTGCCTATGATTACAAGGATGGCTTACATGTCATTTCAATAAAACACTCATAATATTCTACTGACATAAGCAGCCTTTACACACACGTTCTTAACCGCGGTCCGGACGGCGAGCCATTCAGATCCGCGGTCAAGAGCGTGTGTGTAAATGCAATTTTAGGACGCTCAAGAACGCGGTTAAGAATGACGCTCAGATGCGCGCTCATGATCGCACTCCAAGAAATGATGCATTTTACTTACACGTTCTTAACCGCGCATCAAAGTGGGAGGATTGGACAATTCTGCAGGCTGTGGCTTCTGTAGGGGACTTCAGTAGAACGCCCCGCATCTGAACGCGTTCTTGCGCGCGGATAAGAAAGTGGTGCATTTTGCAACACATTCTTGAACGCCACGGTTTTGCTCGCGTTCTTGACCGTGGCTGGATGTGCCACGTTCAGTCGCGCGGTTAAGAACGTATGTGTAAAGGGCGCTTTAGTCAAAGGACGTACATTGATAATAAATGTTTTTAATTCTCAATATGCTTCGATATTTACTTTTCTCTTCATTTATTGCTATTTCAATGACTTTCTTGAATGTTGACGGAGAAGACTGCAAGTGTCATGGAATCCTTGAGTGATTTCTGCGGAACCCCTGGGTTTCGTGGGACATAACTTAAGATAGTCGACGCATCTTCCAGAGTCAACGAATCTTTCGATATTTTACGCAGATCGGTCAGAAATTACTCGACTTGTATAAGAAATATAAGAGCTGAGGAATAACCGCAGCGATTGGAATAAGAATTTAAGTTTCTGTTATTCTGTATAGTTTGATGGTTACTTTCATTTTTTCGGCATTAAAAAAAAAACAGTTAATAATCCCGAATACCTTCTAAGCTTTTGTCCGAAAAAATAGGTTCACAGCCTGGGATAATCGACGACTTAATATTATGCTAGCTCGTTATTTTTGCGACGCTGCATATCGGGTAGGCCAGTGCTTATACATGCTTAGAAACTGTTTCCTGCATTTATGTGAGCAGTTTGTATTTTATGCAATTATTTTGGAGATATTTTATGTATTAGTCACACAGAAATTTATTTTCTCCCAAAGTTGTTCCCCAATAATGAGGGTGAAGGTCGTATTGAAGGGTGGGTAGTGCTGGGATTATACGTTTAAAGATTCGTTGATTGTATTGTACAATTATCCTATATTTCATTTTCTTATACGTACACCAGACATTTGTAACTGATATAACTGCCAAGTATTTTAGCTAGTTGATGATTTATCAATAATCGCTCAACTATTTTTTAATTCTCACTATTCTCGAGTATTATTTTAGTATCGCAAAAATACTGCAAAATTACATTTGTGATGTTTTAGGTTTAAAATATTATGTTATTACATTTTTTTTTCGAAACCAATATCATTGAGTTTTTTTTTTTTTTTTCACTGTAGGAGATAACTCCAGCCATTTAGTTTTCTGCCTGGGAAAAGTGATAATGAAATCTAGTAACGTGCTGTAGCGGAAATGATGATTGATGAGAAATTAATTATTTTCGTTTCCGATCGATATATTGAGTTCTTTCCTTAAATTGGTGAAAAGTAAAATAATACCAGCAAGAACGATGACTGATGAATTTAGTAAATTGTATATTTTATGAACAGACAATAAATACTACATTCACATAAGTTTTTAAAACATTAAATTATAAACTATAACAAATTCTTGATAATCTGTATTTAAAATAAGTATCATTCTTCTTAGAATACCGTTTATAGTTATATGCTTTTAAAACTTTTTTATATATTTCTTTATTTTTTTTTTTGTAATCGGAATGAACTATTATGCTAGTTTCATCTCAAAAATAAAAATAAACGTTTTATTTTAGAATGATAGCGTTTACGCTCTAATAGATTTCTTATTTACCATAATTTCTGGATTCAACAATGCTGAAAATGAAACGAAATTTTCCCGTGGGTGAAGGTCCGAGATTTACTTTGAATAATCCACAGATTTAAATTGAAAATGATTGTGATATCATTTTTATTATATTTTATTTAAGTCTAAATGGTAGCATAATAAATAAAAGAATTATTTTCAGAAATGTTTTGTTAAGTCCTAGTAGTACACAGCAAAAGAGTCGAAGAAATATTCTCCATTATATAAAGGAGATGCGTAATTCCTCTTTTTTTAAGGTAACTAAAAAGTTTCACTTTAATATTTTTTTATATACATACAACGACTTTTTCGACATAACATATTCTCCAAAAATCGTATGAAAATGATACACTGTTAAAAATTTCTGTAAAGAAATAGTAAAATAACCATTTAACTACAACAGCTGAATAACCATCAAAAAGATGGTACTCAAGCCGCTGATTGCGAAAAAAATCGTTTATTCTCTGTTTATCCTAAAGAACGTTTAACTAACCGTTATTTTCAAGAGCTCAATAACAATCGGGCGTCCATCTTGGTTGCGAAACCTTGCCGGTCGTACGTTGTTGTTAAAATATGAATAAAGATTTATCAGTTAAAATCTGCATGTGTATATAAAAAAAGAAGATAAAAAAAAAGTGGCTTAAGCAGTGGATACTAAATAGAAACACATACACACGTAAATCAAAAATTGGGGCCATCGGATTTCCGAACTGTTTGTGAATGAGCGAACCCATCATTTGTGCTTCTGAAGCTTGTTTTTATTTTAATTTTTGCAGCAAGTAAAATGATTTTCGTCAATATACAGTAAATTTAGACTAAAAATGACTTTGGATCCAATCAAAAACTGAAATCTCAATTTTAATAGTTTTCCTGTTGAAACGGAAGATTTATTGATAAATAAACGACTGCTTTGCGTGGTGCCGATGGCCGAGTGGTTAGCGAGCAACGTTGGTATGGCAAATAACCGGGTTCGATTCCCACAGGCTGCGTTTACCGTTCCTACAAGAAAATTTCTACGCCTTGAAATGGCTCAAAAACGCTGAAATTTTTGTTTTGAAACCATTTTTAAATGGTTATAAAACCGTAAACTTTTGTATTTACGGCTTTTTAACCAAGCTGATTGGAAATGGTTAGGTCCCGTAAAGATAGAAAAATGTTCCAAACCGTAAATTTAAATGTGAATTAGATGGACAGACTGCTGCCGGTCATTTAACCGTAATTTCATGTTGAAATTTCTAACAGTGTATTTAAAACCCCAAAAATTGAAAAAAAAAAAAAAAAAAAATGCAACATTTTGATTTTAAAAAAATTATTTTCTTTCAACGTACTAGTATATTGAAATCTTCCTTTCTTCATTCAAATGAGCCGGCAGAAAGGGACAGTTCCGGGGATTCCGTTTTTCTCCAGTTTGTACTCGTCCTAATGACATCATCCATCGTTTCCCTTTAAATGCAGGAAGAGGAACATTCCTTGTAGTCACTATTTAATGATGATGGAAATGGGGTGACATTGTCTGCTTTTTTTTCTCTTTCAACAACTTTTAAAGCGATTTTTCAGTGAGTACTTTGATAATGGAGAGTTATCTATTTTTATTACTTCTAATGAACATGAATGGAATGCATGTTGGTCCGAAAAATTGACCTTGTGTTTGATGAATTGAACTTGGTTTTTCATTTAAATTAAAAGGTATGGAATTTTATGTTTACCATGGTTGGGGCAAAATCTATTCAAATCTCTGCAGTTAGTTAATGTGTTCATAAATATGATAGATCATGTTCTTAACATGATGTTTCATATTTACGAACTTATATGGTATGATGTCCGTAAATTCAGTATTATTTTGCCTCTTGCGTAAAAACAGCTTTTGTTTTATTGTTTCCGATGTGGGATATAATCAGTAAAATGCAACTAAAACGTTAAAATTTTTACATAATGCCGGCGTTTCATACTTTGCCGGTAATATATATATATTGGATCATAGAAACAGATGTTCTGGAACATTGGTATTTACGCAATTTACGGTCATCGCTGGAATAAAACCTTTAAGTCGAAATACTTCAGAAATGGCAGTTATGAGCTTTAAACAATGAAACAGCGAGATAATATTTTAAATAAACGTAAAAGGCTCTAGCACGTAGAAATTCGAGGGTGAACAATTTTCGCTGCAATTACGTTGCACGTGGCATCGCGGGACAAACCAGTTAGAGGGCTAACAAACATTTCGCTTATAGAAATGAACAGTGTCATATCTGAAAAATGAACATTTTTCAAGAGAGGAGTTGAAACTTTTTACAGTTTGTTTTATTTAATTTCTTTATTTGTTTCAATGATTTTCATAAACAATTTTGTTCAGTAAATAGTTATTGTTCCAGTTTTCTCTCACATGATGGATGTTAATGATGTCAAAAATAACTATAAAAAGTAGTTACGACAGTATTGCACTAAAAGAATACAGTTGGCCTCCAGCCTTAATTTTTGAACGTTTACTTACGGAAGTATTCCCAATATAAAGAGCGCAAAAAGCTGAAAATTTTGATATGAAAGCCAAAAAACAACGATTTTTTGCAGTTGTGACGCTGGTCATTTCTATAAGCGATTTGTTAAGAATGGATAACACGAACATGACTCTGCCATCGGAATAAAATGTGTTCGCTCTTTAGAACGTTCCCAAATGAAATGAGTTCCAATTACAGCATCAGTCAAGCATATATTATTACCTGATGGAGATTTAAGTGTTATGCATGTATAAAAAAACTTTCAACACTTATTGAAAAAAATAAAGAATTTAACAATTAGAAGGGAGAAACATTCATTTTTCCTCTGAAGAAAATGGTGTGACATTCGGCTCAAAAGATTTCTGAAAGTCAAATTTTCTGACGTTGAACTTCTGTGTTTGAAAGACCGCTCACTTTTAAGATATTTTACACGACAAAATTCAAATGACTTGGAATTGATATATTCTTCTGATATCGGATTTCACGAGCATACCATTCTTTTTTACCTCATGTTTCTGAATGGGGCATGTAAGTTATTTTTGAAAGATGATTCCCATCAGTCTATAGCTATACCTATTCTATCATTTCAAATAGAATACCCTCCAAAATTTATAAAATGGCTTTCAATGAAAAACTTCTCAAACATTTTGCCTTTTATACAGAGGATTTCCTTCGCCTATGCACAGGCGAGGTATATATTCAGCATAGAAAATTAAATTTAATAGAATTCAAAATTGATATTAAAATTTTATGCAGTGGATAAGGTATTTTTATAGCACTTTAAATATTATTTATCGCATTTTGACTGATAATTTGACTGTGAAGTTTGAACTGTGAAGAACTATTCTAAATATTTTTTAAATATTATTGAACAGAAATATGTTATAATAAGAGAATTACACTTAGATAAATGTATTAAAACTAGCTGATTTCCCGCAGAACATCTGCGGGCTGAACAATAAAAAAAAATATTTAAAAAAAAAACCGCTTTCAAATTCGAAATGCTTAGGAAAAAATCTCTAAGATATAAACCTGCAAATTATTGAATCGATATAAACAAACTAAGGTGTTGCCACTCCAAAGAATTTTTAAATCAAAATTGAGTTATGAGTGTAAATACTTTTTAAGAAATAGAAATAAATTAATAAATGAATAAAGTTCGTAAGTTACGATAATAAATACAAATATAATGTTACTTTTTCTATACTAATCAAAAAACAAATTTTTAAATATCGTTTTTCCAAAGTTTGTTTTTTGCATGATGTCAGTATCACAAGTAGTAGTTTCACAAAATTTAATTGGTAACTCGTCCACATTAAGTGAAATATATTACATGGATGTTTCATATATTTTTTTTAAAAAGAGTATTTACATGTATTTTTTTACGAGTGAGTAATAAAATTACTGATTGTCTTAAAATGTGTAATGTGTAATGGCCGTTGTGTAATTATTGAAATTATTTTTAATGTTTACATGTAATTAGCGTGTTTTAAGACGCGAATAAAGCAACTTAGATTTAAAAATCCTTTATTGAAGAATATTTCCCTTGAAGTTAATTCTTTCTCCTGTATTTTACTGATTGTTTATCGTTCGATTAAAATGTCATTTTGATTATAATCCTATGCAAAATGTAAACTGCATTTCCCTAGACTTTATTTATTAATTTGTGTGGGTGTGTTATAAGATTTAGGGAAAGTTGGTGTGTTTAGACCCAAATAATCATGTATTGTTAATTGATAAAGAGTAAAAACGCAATGATTGAATATTGAAAAGTACTCAGTCCAATACCTCCTATCTTGCTGTTTATTCTATGACACTGAACATGTTTTTTGTTTAAAATCAAATACTGGGATTTTGGTTTTATCCATTGTTTATTGGTGAATTTGAAATGGTAAAATTTATTCTATTTTATTAAAGCAATTATTTTATATTTATTGTAATTTTAGTAAGCATGAATTTTGTTTTCACATTTGTTCATTGATTTTGCCTACTAAGAGAGGTAGTTCAATCTTTCAGTGTCATAATTATATTGATCATATTTTGCATTTACATAGAAATCGAAACAGTTTTTTCATTTATATCCCGGAAGTATATCAAATATATTCTATTTAAGGGTCCGGCCTAAAAATTCCATAGAATTAAATCTGTTCGTACAACGCCTATGAGATACACATTATCGACTCGCATTACGACAATTCAATTCGCTATAGCGACCTTTTATAAGGGAACATATTAACTTCCGTTTAAGGTAACGTTAACTGGTTTGATCTAAGCAAGTGGATTTTTTCTTATTCTGCATATTTGGAATGTTGCATTTATCTGCCGCAAAGAAAAGATTTTAAAATGTTGTTATGCATTTAATCCATTGTCTGGTTTGGCCGATAAGCGGTCTGCCGCTCATTGTTAAATCTGTCGCGGCCGAGAAGTTCCTAAATCGGTACTACCCCTTCCCAACGCTAGAGTTCTTGTAAATCTTGCTTCGGCCGAATACGTGTCGTTCGTTCTTCCAGGGGCAAACCCTTTTATTGCGCTTCGGTGTTGATACTTGGAGAATTGATGTCTTCCAACTTTTAGGAATTCAAGAACTTTCATGGGTGCATTTTGTCCTATTTTACCAAGATAACCTATGGTTCTCCTTTAGTTTATTTTGAGGTGGTAAATGTATAATATTTCTAACAATTAGGCAGGATTTTTCTTAATTCCATAGAATTTTTTTAAATTTGAGTTAATTTTGAGAACTTTTCATTTAGTTAAATTTGAAAGTTTCACTAAACTAAAGAAACGGAACTACTGCTTTTGGTAGTTTGCAATAAATTTTTTGTCTGACCCGAAGAGCAGACAGCTCATTTTGCTACTGCGATGGTCTTAAAATCGCTGTGGCAAAATAAGAGAAAAGAGTAGCTGTCTTGCAGCGAAAATCAAAAGCCTGTCTCTCATCTGCGGAGTGCGATGTACTGCTTTTCGGCCTGTGTAGAAAACGGGTTGATAAATAAATAAATAAATTATTTAGGAACTCATGTAATTTTTACTATGCATAAAACACATTCTAGATTTTTATACAATATTCATGTAAATTGCTCTTTTTTTCTTTCTTTTTTTTTTCAATTTTCCTTGAATTGTATTTACTTTTAAAATCCAATTTTATAATTACTTTTAAATTTCCAATGCATTTTAAAGGTACAACTAATCAAATTGCCTCATAAAAGTATTACTTATATCAAATTAAAAAAAAGTCTTGAAAGAACAATAATGAGTTAACTGAAGAAACCCTTAAAATCCAGTTGAAACACTTTTAGCTCCTGATCTGAACAACTTGGAAACTTCACACTAATTTTACCTGGAGCAGAAAAATCGATATTTTCGATTGATACGTAACGTTAATTTGTTCTTTTAAATGAAAGCAGTAAAATAGAATAATCTCATTAAAAACGTATGAGTACAATCAAGTAAATGATAGTATTAGAAGAAAAGCTTTTAAATAAAAATGAAAAAAACCATCGTTTGAATGAAAATGTTAGAAGACAGTCATTTAAATGAAAAGTGAGATTGTTTCATAAAAGACCCAAACTCTTATAAAACAACTTCGCCTCTGGCTTTAAGACGTCATTTGACAAAGCGGTTGGGTTTCCATCGTGGAGATAATGGGATCCAAAGCCCCCCTTACGATTTCATGTCCCTCCACATCACACTCAACATCTGCTACAGTTCTGAAAATTCAAAGCAACATCAATCGCGATGTGTGTGTGTGTGAATGCACGAGACTAAAATTTGATTCCTTAAAAATAAATCCTGATCGAGTGCATTTTGAAATACATTTTTATACATATGTCTCATTTACGTATTATCCTTTTTCGTATTAGTTTGAATTAAGTAACTAGATCATTATAACTTTTTTTAAACTGTATAAAGCATCACTTTCTTAAATTACTATTTAAACATAACTCGTGCGAAAAGCAATTAGTAAAGCATTTTTAAAAGAAGAAATTCGTCTCTATATTTCTTAGCAAACAGTCAGCACCATTTCCAAGCTCTAACTTTGTCAATAATATTGATTTAACATTTGAACGTAGTTAATGGAGAGATTTAAGAGATTAAATAGCATGACTCAGCTGATTGAGCTATACTGAGGTTAAAAGATATGGATCGAGAATATATGCCAATAATGATAAATGGGAAATCAATTACTTCACAGCACTTAAAAGGATAATACCATGCGTATTAAGAACTGCAATTTACCGCTTTTCTTTCTCTGATGGCATTTCAATTTGGTTATTTTAAATAGTAATGCCCTCGTAGTCTCGGCATTACGTATGTTCATCGGTTTAATTTGCGTAAGTTTAGATAATAACTCGTTTGACATTTTTGAGACTAATTTTTAAATTTTAATATTCTTATCTGACACAAAACTGAAAGGATGTGTTGTCTCTTATCTCCCGTCTCCTATTGCCTACGTGATAAGCATACTGGCATTACGTATTACATGACGCGCGTACTCACAGTCTTTCAGGATCGAATATATAACGTTCAACATAATCGAATATGTAGTTAAAATTCAGTTAAATCCACCTTTCCCCCATCTATATCTTTACAACTTTCCCCGCGTAATTACTGAAATTTATTCTCAAAAACAAATGCTTTTATCATTGACATTGTTTTATCATTTTTTATTATTAGTTATTAGTAGAGTTAGCTTATTCTATAAATTCTTATTTAATATCAATTTTCCATACTCCAGTGAACTAAAGCCTAGCTCACTGGCTGTTTCTGGTATTAAAAGTTTCACAGTTTTCAAAGTTTTTTGTTTAGTTTCTCTTTCAACTACAACAGTTCATGAGAAAGCGAGAAAAAGAATTCCGCCGTAAGTATAGCGTTGAAAACAATTAAAACGTTCCCCTTTTTTAAAGAAATTTCTTTCTAGTTTTCTCATTTCGACGAAATCATTAGACTTTCATGAATTCCTCGATTAGGCTACATCCATGCCATACGAAAACAGACATTAAATATCATTACTTTATGTCCCCGTATTCCCTTTCTTCTGGTAGGCGTATAAAGGCAGTTAAAGAGCTGTATCTCAATGCGGGCGGATGTGAATTATGCATCCAATGGCTACAAGAAACATTCCAAAAACTAAAAGAAGTTTGGTCTGATGGATCACCCATCCTTATGCTCCTTTTCCGGATGAAATCTTAGCTCTTCCTCATGGAACTAATGTTTCACCAGTTTTCCGGAAAGTATTCAGAAAGCGAAAGCTTGAAAGCTAGCAGCATGGTTGAATAATCCAAGAACTTACTTTCATAACTTTTATAGTTCTATCCCTGTCCTTCATTGAAGTAGTTCAGAATAATTGTTTTATTATGTTTTATACTTTTCGAATAAGTTTTTACTTCAGCGAGGTAAATTATTTAGCACTAAGAATTACTCGATTTTTTTTTCTTTTTCATAAGAATTCACAGTTAAAACATTACATGGTAAAAAGGAATTCCCTGAAAATACACTACTGGAACTCATTTATCCGGAATCTGACAAAATTACACAATCAAACACAAGAAACTACAGACTTAAGAAAAACGAAATAACAGAGAATAGAAACCAGACAACTTACAGAGAACACTCAGTAAATTGACAGCAATAAAGTACCCAAGGCTCAGAAAACAAGCATAAATATCTAAGATTCTAAAACATTACCGAAAGTGAACAACAACAGCAACAAAAATACTGCACCCCAGTAGTAGCACCATCTGTGCTTACCCGGAATCACAATTTCGTGCACAGAAAGTCTAAGATAGGGCATGCGATTTCTGATCGATGGGTTTAGAACTTGAGCCCACTGTATGATCATTCCGATACCTTAAATCACTCGGACAAAGATGCCTGTGAGGTTGGGATCCAGAAGTCGGATTTATGTGTTGATTAACCAAACACAGATTACTGAATTAAAACTTTCTTAATAAAAACATACCAAATTAAAAACGAATTTATTTAATTATTAGTAACTTCCTTGGGCCTGTCTTTTAAAGCAAAGTTTTTCGAAGGAAGGCTTAATATTAGAAATTGCCAACCTCATGTGTTTCTATATTTAGCAGAGATCTATAGTTTGTCTTCAAAGAAGCTACAGCAGAAAATCCAGTTTCACAAAAGTTGTTGAGGATGTTAAAAATGGTAATAGAATGCGAAACGCCCTTGTTTTTAGTGCAGAACTCTACTCCTGCCCAAAATTCAAATAGTGATCTATTACTAAATTAATTTTATTAATAAAATTACTTGTTCTTACCCTTGTTTTGGCAGTTGGTAAAAATAATTCAAAAACAGAATCAGTACTCATATACATTATTGTTGTATACATTTTATGGTAGGGGGGCGCGATGAAAATTATGATAAAAAATTGGGCCGCGAATACTGAAAGGTTGAGAAACGCTGAATTACAGTAAGAAAAAAGAAGCAATGTTCTATAGAACTGTTTCCGAGAAACTTCATTCGGGGCTTTTGGACAACTACACCTTTTGTCTTGATCTGCCAGGTTTTTTTACTACCGCGTTAGATAATCACTGATCAGATAAATTTTTCTGCAGAAAAACGCACCGCGGTACTTCTTCTTAACAGACATTGTTTTTTCAGGCTTATGAATCCGACCTGCTTATCTGTGTACAATCCACTCCGACCATTATTGGTGCCGAGTTCTTTAACGTCTTTGAGGAATTTAATAGCCACAGCGACAGGCGACAGCAACGAGCAATTTCAGCGTGCCATTTTTTTTCTACATAATTTTGTAACCGCACTCTTGTGTTGACTGATTGACATTTTTTATTGAAACAAATGAGTCATCGCTGTTAATCTGGCAACCATTTCAGTCTAATTTGTAAATATGTAGTTTAAAATTAACAACTCATATATGTATATTTATGCACAAGGAACAAATATATATATTTCTTAATTTTATTTCTCCACTTCCAATCGGTGATGTGTGTTTTTTTTTTTTTTTTTTTCGAATTTATCTTTTCCAAATCCTATTATAAAGCTTAAAAATTTCTTTCCACTTCAATGATTTGCTCATGGGCGAAATAGTCATTGGCAAACCTTGTTTTTTTGGGGGGGGGGGGACATTTCTCAGTAACTTCTTTCCTTCTTTCTTTTTTTTTTCAAATATCTTTTGACTTACTAAATAGCATTCTTTTTCCTTCAATTACTTTTATGACATTATTTTCCCTTTCGATTCAGAAACATTTCTCCTGTTGGCGATGACTTTCAATAATTTTAAAGGAAAAAAAAGCTTCGTAGCTTAATTTTGAGTTTTCTTTTTGTTATTAAATTTCGAGTTACTCGAAGGCACTTTATTTTGTTACAAAACAAAATGTATGCATTTCAAGCATTCGAATTTTGATTGAAAAATCAATATTCCATTATTTCTTTATTTAAAATACGTATTTGTTTCATTATAAAAATCCAAGAATGAACTCGAATCATTTATTCAAGTATTACGTGCTGTGCATGCTTATTGTTTCAAGGCAAATCAGAGCATCTTTGATGTAAAAAGCTTGTCACTTGTTATTTATACTTTGAATATTTATTTATACTCAAAAATTGAATCATATTTTTGATTTGCTTAACCACTTGCGCTATAAAGACGTGCCACGCACGTCGAGATGCTTTTGTTCCAAACCCGCCAGTGACGTGTATACTATGTCCGCCACGTCGGCAGTGTTTTCTTTATATTGCAATGTGCTCTGTCTACAATCGTATTTGTATGTGTTTGTACCTTAATTTCGTTGGTATTTTATTATTTCCAACCATTTACTTTCTTTTATTACATCTTATCTTGATTTTAAACTGTTGTTTTGGTCTTTCATTCTTCCCTGCTTGTGCTGCACGTTTCCTTTATTATTTTAAATTGCATTTTCGGTAATTAAAAACCACGATCCAATGTTGAAGAACAACATATTACAAATGCGGGATATGCATAACAACTTGTAGTGAATCTTGGCGGTAATTATCAACTATTTTTCTTAGATGAGTAGGCATGACAAGGGGTACTCGCCCCAAATGTCCTTTTATCGCACAACTTTTGAGTAATAGTTTTCTTTTACCCGTAAATAACGTCTTAGAACTAAATTCATAAATATCAAAATCATTAAGCAACAAATCACGTATGAATAATTATTACGCTAGTTGATACATTTTTTGAATGAGTAGTTAATAAAAGCGAAGTGAGAAATACTGAAAAAAACTATTTGCTGTATTTTTCAAAATAAATACTGGAAAAAAAAGCTATTTGCTCTGTTTTGCAAAGCAAATCTTCAGTTTTTTCAAACTGTATTACAAACTGTTTACAACCTACTCCAGAAAAGATTTTGTGCAAATTTTGTTTGAAATTTACCTGTGAGGAAGACATTTAATATTCCTAGCTGCAGTTTTAAATATATTACAAAAATATTCATATAGAATGAAAGCATCTATCTAAAATGATATATCAGGGTATTGAGCAGCAAAGCTCTACACTCCACTAAACTATCTTTTCTGCTTTCCACTTTCTCAGAAAGGAGATCCTAAATATACAGCTGGAATTCCAATGAAGTTCCTTCAGTGGAACTAACCAATTTTATTGGACAGTCTTAAGAATTTAATAAAGTTTGCACATAGTTTTTATGAACAAAGTGTCATCATCCACCTATTTTGAGAAAGTTATGGTACATATATTTCGTTATACTTTATTAACAAAACTGCATCATTGCCGTCTTTTAGGAAATAGTTTTGATCATATCACCCTTTATTAAGGAATTGTTTGCTATTTTTCCTTCTTTAAACATCAAACAGCTGTTGCGGTTTCTAAATAATTTTAATGTCACTTCTTTGACTTAGCTATTATTTCACCTTCCAGAAAAAATTATTATTGATAAAGAGATGAGCTATCAGTATCATGCCTATTAATGAGTCTGATAAGATTTCGACAATTGCCAACAGTAGAACCAAAAATATTAATCTTGTTTTCGGATAAATTAACTAAGGCATAAAACTGTGTTAATTAGGAATTAATAGTCAATAAATATTATCGAGCAATAAATTAGGCATTTTTGTTTCCATGACCACCAATTCAAGTTTCAATTATGGCAGTGTCAAAAAACCACGAAGTTATGAGAGTTTTCTAAAAACGTTACTAATTTCATAACGTGCTGTTTCACCAAATTGATAAAACACTTTCTACTAAGACACGAATGAAAGCGTTGACAGAAGCGTTTTACTTCTTTCAGCATAACATACCTGCTAAACTTACTTCCATCATGTACAAATTAGTTTGAATAACATTCCACTTATATGCTATCACGGATCTAATTTTTTACTTCCCGTGAAATCATTTTTGAGAAAGGAAATTAACATACAAATGACAAACGAACAAGGAACGTGTGTTTTGACTTGAATGTAAGTAAAATAATTTTCCAACTTTAAAAAATTAAAAGATGCTGAGAATACCCAAATGATATTTTTGAAGTTTTGCACGTTAGTAGGAGAGATCAAAATAATACTTTAAGAAAACAATGTCAAGAAAAATTGACTGACGTGTTAAAAGACAGATGAAATACCGAAGTTGGAAGCAACAAAAGTTCTTTATAAAGTAGTGTGTACTTAATTCTAAATTCGAAACACTACAGCGAATAAATTCCCAAGTTCAAGTGCAAATAGTTGCTTTAGTGCACGAAGTTATAATGCAGAGTCTGACAGAAACATGTATATACTTTTGTCAGACTTACAATTTATGGAATTGTTGCTGCCAACGGAGAATCTTTTGAGCATATGATGGGACCTTATGCTTAACTCAAGACTGACAGTTCTACGTGTTATTAGATCTATGATCGTGATCGATACTATTTAAAGTTTAATGAAACTCATTATAAGTAGTTTTTGTTTGTTGGGTATAAATTTTTCTGACAGACTCTGTAGAGACGTAGCCAATAAAGATTTGTAGCCGCAATAGTTGCTTTCTTTCAGAAATTAAAAAGCCAGTTGATAGGATTTTTTTTCATGTATTTAAGTTCAAGTTAAAATATCTCTATCACGTAGCTTATATTCTATTTATAACTAACCTGATTTTCTAACTAACACAGTTTCTCTGTGACGTCATTTAGGAAAACTTCTACTTAATGGTAAGTTAATTTCGATTTTACCATCTGATTATGTTATGCAAATTACTGGACCCATTTAAACGTTAATGACTAGGATGTTATTGAGAAATGAGATTTACAGTTGAACAGTTTATGTGTGCGTTGAGTAATTGAATGGAATAACGCTCATGTATCAAAAATCCATACATAAAGTGGGTTCATATATTTGTTACAATATGCATATATATTGCAACATTATTGTTTTAAAATGACATAAAGATAATGTGGATTTTCAAACGTTGTTAAAAAATAATTAATTAATATTTAATATAAGTAAATGGTTTTCCAATCAAATTCTCCATTAAAACTCCAGCATTTTTGGCACACAATACTGAATTATATTTTAACGAATACTGAATTATATTCATAACCTTAACGCGTGTGTTGATGTACTCATGTTCGACTTCTTTTTTCCTCCAAAGGCGACAAAGTAAATGCTTTTAGGAGACTTTCTGTTCTCTTTTTAAAAACTATCTTCCATTTTTACTCAATATCTATTGGTAATTTTATAGTTACTATTAGTAAAATATGGCGAGGGTTTGCACTTTTAGCCCTTAGTTAGAGCTCTTTATACTTTTATGGAGAATTGGTAAATTATATAGTAGATTATCAGATTGTTATCCCTCTGTTCGATGACTTTCTCTGTAGAGTGGGGATTCCTTGAGCATTCCCTCGTGTTATTCCATCGAATATGACACACCATCTTGGAATAATTAACCTCACTGTACAAAAACATGTCAGATTAAAAAGTCAGCACTACATAAAAATCTCAGTTTTGGACAGATGAGTCCGATCAGTTTCTCACCGATCTGTTGGCAGCAGAGTCATGGGTTCGAGACCGGAGAATCGAAGGCCCTCCGTGTGCCCTTACGGTTACTGGTGCACATAAAAATCTATCGTGGCCACAAAGTCCTCCGTTGTTCATTAAAAATAAATACCTCTGGTAACAATGAATCAATGGTTGTTTGGCTAATCAATGAATCAAAGGTGGTTTGGCTAATCAATGAATCAAAGCTTGTTTGGCTAACCAATGAATCAAAGGTTGTTTGACTATTCAATGAATCGAAGGATGTTTGGCTAATCAGTGAATCAAAAGTTGTTTGGCTAATCAATGGGTTGTTTTCTAGGTTGTTGTCAAAAGTTATTTTCTAGTTTAAAAATTGTTGACAGACGGTGATGCCGTCCATCGAGTAGTCTGAATAGAGTTCTAAAAAGCAGAGATGCTTCTCAACTAATTCACTAAAGCCGGCAAGTAAACAAAGCTGACTGCATAGCATCAGGGTCCTAACTAGAAGCAATTTTTAATGTTATGACTATTTAGCTGCAGATCATAAAGGAATAATTTCAAATTACCTTATTATTTCATAATCGGAATTTACTCAGCATTTCAATTATCGTCTTTGCTTAGACTATGAGCTTTTATGTTCAAACAAAAAACGTGTTTGGCTTTCGTATAATCTTTGTGTTTAACGTGTTTTTCCAAATAAAATCCCTGAAATGTATTATTTAAGAATAATTCAATTGGATCTTACACTTTAATGAACTGTATGGCACACATGCGCATATCTTCTAGAACTGAGACCCGAAAAATTTCGTAACGTAATGAATGAATGAACTAAGCTGGGAAATGTTCGGTCTCGGTATAGATCGTAGCTGTAATGGAAGAAACAACTTCATTTCCCTTACAAAATGAGTTTCCGAATTATGGATGAGCAATCATTTTCAGTATGTAACCTATTTCCAGAAGAAAAATTTAAAAATGGGAAAATGCTTGCAGCTATATTTTATTCTCTTGTGAAATGATTTCTTACTGCAACAGATATTTATTGCAGCACAATGTTATTAATGTTAAAATCAACAAAGAAAAAAATGCGAAGCTCTTTCAAACTGAAGACTTAAAATACACTCCTACACTTCGTTAGAGAGCACTTTTAAATTTTTCGATTAATGTTTTTGCCTGACAAGGATGTTAGTCACTCTCTCTTTTCTTAAAGCTGCATTTCAGATGCTAATGGTAAATGCAATAACCCCCTTTGAAATGCCTTAAAATTAAACTGGAATTCCTTAAAAAATACAAACTTACCTTCGCTGAATAGGAAGAAAAAGTGAAATAGTCTAGAAGCGGATTTATCAGAGTTGACAATGGTGATAGTAAGTAATATTAAAAAATTTTTCTTAAACAAAAGCTACTTATGGTCTGAAAATAGTTGTCTACAATTTGGATGGAAAACTGATGCTTTAGCTTTATTAGTCAGAGAGGACTTATTAAGAAAACATACCTAAGGTACGTGATATGAAAATACGTCCAGTGGACGCCTTCAAAACAGTGTCCTTACTCAGAGTTACACATATGCAATAATTTGAGTATACTATTTCATGCATTTAACATAAGTAGGTCTTAACACATTTAATTTCAATCAAAATTTCAAATACAGAGCCTCACTACACTTGTGAATAAACTTAATTTTTTCGGTAAGTGATGTCTTTTACCCCAATGGGATAATTGCACTCGGAATTTAATTTTGCGACCGGTTAATTTTTTAGTTTCACTGTGCGTTGAATGTTTAATGTAAACGTAATATAGTTTCGTACTCAGAAGGAAATTTCTTTGTATTTTTGATATAAATTCAGTGTCCCAATTTTATGTTTATTTTTACTATAAGGAAGCAAAACATTACTCTATTTTTCCCCATATATACGTTTATGGGCAAAAATGTTTTTAAAAAGAAAAGAAAATTCACTTTAACTACTTAATTTCAAAAATAATATGGTTCATGTTTTTTTTTTTAATTTTCTTATCGTTTCGTTTCTTTTTCCGAACCCTCAGCATTTATATGAATGATACCTATAATATTTCTATCTAAAAACTTTGAAGCTGATGCCACACCTTTTCAAAATCTTTTCACAAAATGATGCATAATAGATTGAATAACACTGCGAAGCATTCGTCGATCATAAATGAGCTGCCATTGCCATTTCTGGAAATGAAAAACTAGAATCAGTTCTATCATCATTTAGAAGACTACCGAATGCGTGAAAAGGCAAAAACGTGCCAAATATAAAATTTTATTTAATATTTCACTCCATCTGTATTGTCAGAATCAGATGTGACAGTTTATTTATGCATTCTTGCCCCTTGTTTATTATTTATTTTTAAAGCTTTGTGTTTTTATTTTCCTTTCAGAGTTGTAAATATTGACTTGCTTGCAATTCTAGCTTAGGAATGGGTAGAATTTTCAGACATTTTTAAAAGTGAATAAGGACTTGAAATTTTGGAACAGAAAGATGTTACATTGATTGGTGTGAAATTCAGAATGTATCAGCAGAGAAAAAAAACTCAAGCAATAGGTGCTTTATGTTGTAAACCTATGAACTAGTTGCTACAGCGTTCAAATCATGTTTTCAAGTTGTCAAATCAAAGTTTGGTTCGAATCGCACAATGGGCAAGGATAATTGCCTAACCCATATTTGCAGCCAATTGTGGCAAAATGTCTGCAAAGCATAGGTATCTAGCTCATAAATCAATTTGTTAAATAGGTTCCATTTTAATTTTTAGCTTATGTTGTGATGTTTTTATTTTAATGATAATTAATACTAATAGAATCTTTTTCTCCATTATTATGCGTTTTTCACCAATCCTGAATTGAATTAAAGCAACTAAATTGCTATTTTAGTTTCTAAATACTTCACGCACGACGTTTTTCAAAAACACCTGAGGATTTCCTGTTTAAAGTTATCTCACTTTCGTCACTTTAAACAGTCGAGAAAAAATTATACTTTTTGCAAAATAGGAAATGCACGAGATATAATTGTAACAGAACGTAAATTAAAATATACCTAAATCAATAACAATAAATTTCAATTTAAGTTTTCACCTCTGTTTTATTTTTTGCAATAACATTCAAGTTTGACTTTTAAAATGCACTGTTAAAAATTGCCGTAAGAAAATAGTAAAAAAACCATTTATTTGATTGTTATTTTACCGTATTTAATTACGACAGTTGAATAACCGTTAAAAAGATAATCTCAAACCGCTGATTGTGAAACAAATCGTTTATGCTCTGTTTCTCCTAAAGAACGTTTAACAAACCGTAATTTACAGGCGCTCAATAAGAATCTTGGTTCGGAAGCCTTACCAGTCGGACGTTGTTGTTAAAATATGAATAAAGATTTATCAGTTCAAATATGCCTGTGTATATAGAAAAAGAAGAAAAAAAAGTGACTTAAGCAGTGGCTACTAAATAGAAACACATACACACGCAAATCAAAAACTGGAGACACCGGATTCCCGAACTGTTTACGAATGAGCGAACCCATCATTTGAGCTGCTGAAGCTTGTTTGTATTTTAATTTTTCAAGCAAATAAAATGATTTTCGTCAATATACACTAAATTTAGACCAAAAAAGACTTTGGATCCAATCAAAAACTGAAATCTCAATTTTAAGGCAGTTTGCCTGTTGGAAAAGAAGATTTATTGAAAAGTAAACGGCAGCTTAAAGTGGTATAGATGGCCGAATGACTAGAGCGCAAGATTGGTATACCGTACACCCGGGGTTCGATTCTCGCACGCTTCGTTTACTGTTTCTACGCCTCGAAATGTTTCAAAAACGGTAAAAATTTTGTTTTGAGACCATATTTAAATGGTTATAAAACCGTAAACTTTTGTATTTACGGCATTTTAACCAAGCTGATTGGGAATGATTTAGGTCCCGTAAAGATAGAAAAATGTTCGAAACCGTAAATTTAACGGTGAATTAGATGGACAGACGGCTGCCGGTTATTTAACTGTAATTTCATGATGAAATTTTTAACAGTGTGAATTTTGATATAACATAATTCCAGACCGCAAAATCTTACCAAACTGAAATTCAAAATAAATTATTTAATTAAATGTTTATAATAAGTTACTTTAGCAATGAATGCTAATTATTTTTTCAATTTCTGGATTTTTTTCAATTTTTGGCCTACATTTTCTTTTGGTGGCTATGTTGTTTTTGCTGAATGGTTACAATCCATAAGGTTCTCGATCTACGCATGCGTGTAGACAAATGAAAATGACATCTTAGCAAGTGTAGTAAGTTTCAACACGATCGTCTGATTCTTTCATAATTTTGTTTTTTGTAATCAGTAAAGTAGTTGTTAAAAATATCCCGATTGTATTAGATTAAAAGTTTCAAGTTGTGACTACATATACACTAGTGTGCAAAACTTAAGCAACAATGTAAATTTTAAGCACATAGCTATGAAATTGCAGAAAAGAGTTCTTGCGATTAGTACAATGAACATATAATTCAGTAGAAAGGTCATGCGGATGCAAATATCAGGAACAAAGCGTCAGAGGCAATGTGAGCGTATGCAAACCGCGTGCTGTTGGCGCGCGCACCTTAAGAGAGCAATAAAAGGAAGGATGTAAAGGCAATTAAAGACATTCACTGTTAGTGCAAGTGAGTTTTTTCGCAAACAATGGCTGGAAGAAATCATCTGGACAACTTAACATGTGGAAGAATGATCGAAAAGTTGGAGGAGGGTCGCAGTGTGACCAGTGTAGCTGAAGAGTTCTTAATCAACAAAAGCGTCGTTTTGCGCGTTTGGAAAGCCTTCCGAACCACAAGTACAGCTGTCAGAAAGGTTGGCGGTGGCCACCCCATAAAAACAACTGCAGTGGATAACCGATATATCGTCCTGCAGGCAAAAAGAACCCGGAACTAGTCGGCAAACGCCATTGCTCAGCAATTGTGTACAGCAACGGGGCAGCAAGTGTCACAGTTAACTGTACCCAGACGCTTTCACAAAGGGGGCCTATTCGCTCATCTTCCAGAACGCTGCATTCCTTTGACAGCAGACCATCGGCGCCGCCGTTTGGAGTGGTGCAAGGAGCACAAGAACTCGACCTCTCATCAGTGGAGTCATGTCCTTTTTACGGATGAGAGTCGTTTCAGTGCCACACGCGATTCTGGACCCCAGTTGATTTGGAGAGAGGTCGGGACACGGTTTCATCTCAGTACATCGTGGAAAGAGAACGTTTCGGTGGTCCTGGAGTTCTCGTCTGGGGAGGCATTACGTTGAACGGGCGGACTGAGTTCCACATTTTCGACAGAGGTTCTGTAACAGGAGATAGCTATCGTCAGGAGGTACTCCTTCCCCATGTGCGTCTGTTCAGAGGTGCCATTGGACCTGGCTTCCTTTTTGAGGATGAGAATGCACACCCACATCGGGCACAATCAGTTCAGCAGCTACTGGAAAGTGAAGATATCACTCGAATGGATTGACCAGCGTACTCCCCTGATTTAAATCCTACTGAACATGTGTGGGATACTTCAGGGAGACGCATTCCGGCGCGATTACATCATCCTGGGAATACCCAAGAGCTGAAACGGATACTGATTGAGGCATGGGCACTATTACCACCAAAGCTGGTGGACAATCTGGTGCTAAGTATGGGTAGACGACACGAAGCAATCATTGCAGCCCGGGGAGGACATATCCCTCACTAAGGAACATCTGCGTGCTATTATTTCTCTTTTATAGACAATCTAATGTAACGATATTATGAGTTCAATTAAGCCTATTTTTGTTTGATTCCACATTGTATGAATTGTATTAATTTTTACGCAGTTATGCTTTTATCATCATTTAGGTACAAAACTGTTCTCTCTCATTTCTAAATTTCATGTCTCTCAGAAGATTTTTCCAAGAGTTACGGCAGAAAAAGCACCTGTTGCTTAAGTTTTGCACACCAGTGTATTATTGCGAATAATCCGCTTTAATTTTTTCAAAAAGATTTGAGCTGATATTCTGTCGACATAATGTTTTACTTAGTCATGCGTTTTTATACAAAAGAAAAGTTTACTTCAGAGCTGAGGATAAAAGTACAACATTGAAGCCTCAACTAATATAAAAGAAACGTCAATGTCGACAAATAAAACTATACTTGGTATTCTAACATATATTTCTTTATGAAATCTTCTGCTTTGAATAACTTAAATGATAAATTTAAATGCAACGAAGAGTTACTTCAAGCTTATAAAATCTCTCTGTTGCCACATCGTAAAAGTTTAATTATGAGATAAAAAACACGTACAGTTCTTAGAGAAAAGAAAGTAGGGTATGTAAAGAAAAATCGGAAAAAGAATTATAGTTTAGTTTGTCTTTCCGAGGGAATTTAAAATATTCGTTTTTTACTCAAGGCAATGTTTTCAAATTTTGTTTCTTTATGTTTCATTTACAGAATTGAAACACTTTTTAAGAAAGTTTGTAAAACATTTTTATACACGTAATGAAAACATAAATGCTTACTTACTTATTCGAACGTAGAACATTTGCGCAAAAAAAATGTTAATCTCGTCTGAGCAAATCCAGATCTGTCAACAGACGATTTATTACAAAAATATATCCTCTCCATGAAGAAAAATTCCAAAATAATAAAATTTTCCCGGAATCTTCCCCAACACTAACAGCAATTTAAATTCTTTTTACTCAGAGAATAAGGATTTCCTTCATTCATTCTGCAGCCGTAGTAGAATTCTTTCAAAAGAAAATGAATCCAGGATTTCAGTTGCAAATCTATGCTAATTAGGCTTGGAAACCGAACTTCTAATGAATTCTCTGCTCAGCCTTTGCGAAAGTTTTAAATCGCAAATTCTCTTTTCTCCTATTAAAACATGAAACCTTGAACGTCTGCAGGCCCCGTAGGAAATTTGTTTTACTTCCGTGAAACTCATCGCTAATTTCTTAGCAAAAGTTTGATTTGAAAAATATATTTTTGTATAGTTTGTATATCTGAAGTCCTTTGGTGTAATGAGTCTTGACAAATTAAATTGGTAATTTCAGATGGAATACAAATATCAGTTCGTCTAGTCAAATTAATTCTAAGAGTTGGGAGAATGATAAAACTTTGACTGAAACTTCTTTCTTTTTGGTCAAATTGATCCCATAAATTATCGCAGATACATCATGCATATGCATTGATTTTGCATCCAAAAAGTCTAGAATAATACTGAGTTGTCATAAAAATGTGTAAAATAGTTTTATTGACAATATTAAGTGTTTATGGTGAAAAAGTCTAACAGAAGAAGGGGGGGGTGGAATCCAATATTCAGTTTAATTTGTAATATTAGTTTACTTTCTCTGGTTCTGCTTATTTGTACTATTCTTACTTACTTTGAAACTTACAAATTAACTTACTTTGTAACTTACAAATTCTGAATCCCAACATCTTATTTCTAGTTTTTAATTTTATTTATTTAATAAATAAATTTTATTTGGCTGTTTATTTATTTGTTTTCCTGTCTTAAGAACATATAGTAAAATCTATTAAACGAAGTTTATAATTCAACTCATTCTTCTTAACAGTAAGCAATGTTTACTGAGCTTACAGATACCTTACTATACATAGAATATTACTATACATAGAATAGAGTACAAAAGCATTCTTTACAACTATTCGTAACTAGGAGAAAAACAACACCGACAAGTAAGAACGTTCAAAGATAAAGAACATTTTTTCCCCCAATAATCTGTTCCAGGAAAAAAAACGATAATATTATTGTAAATTATACATTGCATGCATTATAAACTATTGTAGGTAACAAATATTCAAATGGGCATAAATAAATTGCAATTGCACAAGGTTTTTTTCCCTTTGTTTCTCTTTATTTTTCTTCCTCCCCCTTCACCTAAGATATAGAAAAATATAATCATTACAATATTTTCCGCTGTCAATAGATATTTTCCATGCATTATGTTGATGAAAATCAAAAAGGAATTTAACGTGAATCAATGAACAAGAGCAGCTGCAAAATTGCTTTCCCATTTGCAGTGCTTAAGAATTTTCCAACATCCCCCCCCCCCCCCCACACACACACACAAAGATAACAACTTCATCTCTTCAAATTGAAAATGAAGCTAACTAGTTGGCATGAAAATTTAATAATGAAATGATTTAGTTATTTATTTATATCGAACTGCGTCTTTTTTATTATTTTCCACAAATTTCCGTATTTTTTCAACTAACTTGTTAAAAACTTTAGGAAATTTAGTTCTATCAATTGTCTTTTTTCTCTTGCGACGGAGGCAATAATGGTCATTATTATATATTTATTTCGTTATTATTTGTTATTTTTTAAAATTTATTTCATTTATCTATTAATTGATTGATTATTATTATTATTTTGTTCAGTTATCTTTTGTAAATGAAACATTTTATTTATCTTTTTTTTAATGTGACTGATTACAATTGTTAAATTTATAAAAATCTGATAATATCTTCGAATTCATTTGCTCATTCTCTGAATAAAGAAAAACAATATGGAAAACAGTACAGTTTTTTTTTTTTTTTTTACACAAATCCTGTAGTTCCCAATGAAGCAGCACTGTTTCCGTAGAAAATAAAAATGGAGATTATTTTTAATTAGGTTTACCTTTGTATATCTGTATGGTTACAGTTTTTGCCTAGCGATCCATTTGCATCATGAATTGCATTGATCCAATCACTTACTCGATCTGTCGTCCAACTGTGAAGCATTCGGATCAAAATATTTTTTAAATAATAAGAAAATTATACAATTTTTTTTTTCAAATAGGCATTTATTGTTTTTTTTTTTTTTTTGCATGAAATGATGTTGTATCATGCCACCTTTTTGACTGACAAGAGTCTTTTTTTTTTAACACGAAATCTGCGCGTCCTTAAGAATCCCTCATAGCTGAACCCTGATTTTTTTTTTTTAAATTACGGCTACCTAGTAATATTTATTATAAATATTGAAGTCTAATTCTCTGTAATAGAACAACATCAAAATAAGTATTCGTCGCATTGGCTGGAAGAGAAAAAAAATAATAGTAAGATATTCTTAAAGAGGATCCCCCCCCCCCCCCCCCCCCCCCCCCCCGTCATTCCTCCTTTCTTTTCACCAACCTATAGACTCCATGCTTTTCACCTTTCCTAAAAAAGACATTTCTGAGTAACTGCTGCTGCCATCTATATCCAAAACTGCGAAACTCTGAAGTTCGGAGATGAAAGGCCAACGAAATAAAAATTAAGATGCACGTTTACAAAAAATATCAATATAGTCAGAAATGATAAAGCAATTGTGAGATTATATTGGATGAAAGTAGACAGTTTTTAGTGTAATTATGAAATGCACTTTTTGTTTTGTCAGAACAGGTCAAACAGACGATGATTAGAAATATATCGACAGCAAGAACAACCTTTTGCTTTTGCTCAAGATAACTTGCATTTTACTAGTTACTTTGATAGTTTTATTGGAATTATAAGAATCAATGCTAATTTGGTTTCATTTTTTTATGCAACAACTTTTCTTTCTCTTTTTATGTGACAGTGAAAGAGATTGTTTTAACTGAAATTGTGCTTCCATCTAGTGGTCAATAATAAAAACTGAAATTAACTCACTATTTCATATAGGGGATTAACTGTCAAACGAACGATTTTAAACTAAAAATCCAAACATAAAAAATGACGATCAGTAACAGAGGTTCTGGGGCCAGCAAGACCTACACAATCAATCGAATCGAGATTTATAAATTGATTGAACCTTAATCAATTTATAAATCTTGAATGAGGCGCAAGTGCCCTCTGTAAACAAGTCGAATTCTGCCTTCAGTGCAAAACTGTAGCCAATTAACATTTGCTATTTTAAATTTTTAAAAAATCCATTTTAAATTAAAGTGTCACAGCTGAACCCCTATGAAGCTTGAAAGTTTCCTCAATGACATTTGCTACTCTATTTTCGGATAAACATAAAAATTTTCTATCTAGAAATCTCATTTCCCTTTTCTTTCTTTCTTTATCTCGCTCTCTCTCTCTCTGCCCCTTTCCGGAGGAGCAGGGGTAAGGCTTATTTAGAAAAAGAGGGGAACGGGTCCTAATGGTGAGATCACCAAACTATAGCTCTAAAGTCTTTTTCATTCCATAATGTAAAAAGAAAACTCATTGCAAAGTAAAATCGAGATTTCTACAACAGGGAGAAAGAGAGACGGAGAGTTTTATTAATAGTACTAAAGTGTGTTTTTATAGTTTTTAGAGTTAAATATCAGCATTGAATGTTGCATTAAGCATACAAGTTATTTACAACTGTAACATAAAACATGCAGAAAAGGCAAATTATGTGGATAAATTTAAGCTGCTCCACTTTCCTTTCAGGATTGAACTATTCAATAAGGGCATTAAACACAAATTATCTATTTCGAAAACACCATCTGAGAGTACTGAAGTTCTAAAGTAAAACAGTAAATTTCATATACTAGGTGTACAACTTTGCTTTCGCCGCTTTTCCCCCAAAATTTGAGGCTTTAATGAAAAAAATTGGTTACACATGTATCATTCAAAGTATTTTCCATCGCTGGCCACTACTTTCTCCCATCTTTCAGGCAGTGTACGAATCCCGCGTCGAAAACATTGTTCATCTTTTGAAGAGATCCACGAATCGATCCAATTTTTGACTTCTTCATGAGATTGGAAGTGTTGGTCAGCCAATTCGTGCACCATTGATCGAAACAGGTGATAGTCAGAGAGAGAGCAATGTCTGGAGCATTGGGCGGGTGCGGTAGGACTTCCCATTGTAACGTTTCCAAGTACGTTTTGACCATGTTTGCAACGTGAGGTCTGCGGTTGTCTTGCTTCTGAATCATGCCCATGGCCTTCAGACGTTTTGAAATGGCTTGCTGTGTTACTCCCAATGATCGTGCCAATTCTTGTTGATTTTGACGCGAGTCTCCAATTCTGCATATTCGAAAACTTTCTCTCTTCCACCACCATGCCGGTCTTTGACGTTAAAACCACCGTTTTTGAAGCATTGAAACCACTCACGACACGTTCTTTCACTAATAGCGTCCTCACCATACGTACTTGAGAGCATTCGATGAGACTCAGCCGCCGTTTTCTTCATATTGAAGCAAAACAGTAACACCTCCCGCAAATGACGAGAATTTGGCTCGTAAAGTGACATTTTCAATCGAGAACAACTTTATGATGCAGTCACAAATCGGCTAATGTTCGAATGGCGTACTGTTGACTGAGATCCAAGCTAACTGCCTGACGTCAGCGATCTGTTTATTTCGACCGCTACGTACCGTTGTCGCCAGCTATCGGAAAACGGCGGAAGCAAAGTTGTACACCTAGTACAGAGGTTCCCAAAGTGGTCCAGGTGGGCCCCCAGGGGTCCATAGGAGACCTCACGGGGGTCCACGTAGACGTGAAAAGAAAACAGGGGTTCACAAGTTGTAAGTGGGGGTCCACGAAAAATTTTCTGGTTTTCATAATAAAGAACAAAAATTTTGGCTTGGATTTACCTATCAACGTAGGCAGGTAGCATCATTCACTAGGTAGGCACTCAAAAATATTCGAGACTCAGTTCAAACACAGAATTGAATAGAACAATAGATAATAGTACAATTGTACACCACATGTCGAGACTTGCAAAGTGCCGCCCGTGCGCCCGCTTGTCCGGGATGCTTGTTTAGATCTGCAAAGGGATGAAATGCGACTTTCGCTGTGCTTGCAATCTGCATTAGTATAAATACGAATGCCAAGAACAAAACATTATTGTGTGTTCACAACAAGATGGCACTTCGGCCCTTTTTCGTCACGTGGTATCGGAAGATAGTATTTTGCATTTTTCGGTAGGAGAATTCCTTTAAGTAACAACACTGTACAAAGACGTATTGATGAAATGAGCTTTGATATAGAAAGCTTCTTGTGTAATTATCTGCAAACCACTCATTTTTCCATTCAATTGGACGAGCCTACTTTGCCTGGTAATGAAGCATTATTATTGGCATATGTTCGATTTGTTATGGACGAAGAAATCCATGAAGATCAGCTATTCGAAAAACTTTGAAGTTGGACACTAAAGACGAATCGATATTTAATGTCCTGAGTGATTTTTTTTACAGAAAAATCTATTCCATTTACAAACATTATTTCGCTGGCAGCAGATGGAGCTCCTGCCATGTTCGGGAGATATCGTAGGTTTATAAGCCATCTTAAAAGAATAATACCAGGACTAATTGCAATTCACTGTGACATCCACCGACAACACCTTGTAGCGAAAAATTTGAGTGATGGATTGCACCAATCGCTTCAATTTATGATTAACGCAGTTAATAAAATAAGCAATGCTTTGAATACCTGTTTATTTGCACTATTGTGCGATGAAAATGATGAAGATTTCCAACGACTGCTCTTACATACTGAAGTACGTGGCTGTCGAAAGGGGCATGCTTATCGAGATTTTACTCACTTTTCGAATCAGTGATAGAGTGTCTGGAGACTAAAGCACCATATTTAAAAGAAAATCTGATCAAATATAAGGCGAACATTGCGTACTTAACAGATTTGTTCATAAAATTTAATGACGTTAACTTGCAGTTACAAGGGGACAGCCTGAATTTAATAAAAACAAAGGGTATAATTTCGGCTTTTCTTGGTAAATTGAAATTAATGAAGCAAAATAATAGTCGGCGCGAATTCTCCCAGTTTCCGCACTTGTCAGAGATAGAATGTCTTGATGAGGATATTCAGATATACGCTCAACATTTTAATACCCTGCATGATGACTTCAAAAATAGATTTGAAGAAATTCTGACGATGGAAATACCACCATGGATCATAACCCCATTTGATGAAACGGAAGAGGCAAATGTGATATTACAAGAGGAGCTACTTGAGCTCAGCACCAACGAGGAACTGAAGGTAAAATTTAGAAAAGGCTATCAAACCTTTTGGCTGCAGGCAGAAATCCCTGAAATATATCCTGGGCAGTGGGAAATTGCGAGAAAATTTTTGATAGCGTTTCTCTCGTCATATCTTGTCGAAAGAAGTTTTAGTGCCGTTACCAACCTGTTAACAAAAAAAGGAGCAGATTGAACATCACAGAACGGGGAAATTTCATATTACTTCTTACAAAACTGCAGCCAAATATTGACAATTTGATGTCAATTCATCAAGTACATCCGTCTCATTAAAAGTATGACTATTTACATTTCAGACTTCATTGTTGATTATTTGTAATAATAAATGTTTATAATTTTGTATAACCACAAGTATTATTTTAATAAATAGGACACAAGAAAATGTGCTACTTTTTTTTTCCTTCTTAAAACCCCCAATTTAGGGTAATATTTTTTAGGAGTTTTGGGAGTACAGTAGAAATGTAGCAGCAGGGGGTCTACCGAAAATAGTAAAACTTTGAAAGTGGTCCACGAGAAGAAAAAGTTTGGGAACCTCTGACCTAGTACTTTAAAAAATGCTATAGAAGAATTACGCGCACCAAAGAGCCGTTTCAAGCCATATGGAGGAATGAAAATGATGAACCTAATATGCAAAACAATAAACGTAGGAGTGTGGATCTGATAGGGATACCACAATACCCCTAATGAGTGGTGACCCCTGTGCGCAGGCCTATTGAAGTATCCTTGGTGCATTAAGATTCCAGCACGTACAAAACTGAACTGAAAAACATCAAACAAGAAGGGAAATGAAACAATGAAATTGGCGGAAAAAGAGATTTAACTACCATAGAAGTTGGCCCAAACTAGTCGCTCTCACCAAAATATATTTTAAATTATTAATAGATAAAGCTCCAATAGTAAACATCAGAATTTGGCTCACTTCATGCCACTGTATCAATTCACCCCGATTTAGTATTTTCCAATTATTCCTAATTACAGTAGTCTCTCATTTATATGGAAGCGCAAAAGACCTGCTAAAATAAACATAGAGCAAAATGATGCGTATAAGGTGAAATTCAACTTTATTTCAGCCCAAATACGTTTAAACATAAAAAAGGAGCATAAAAATTTAGAAAGATTAGCAATTTCATTTTGATGGATTAATATACCAGTCTCAAAAAGTTTTTTAATGGAAAATATTGTATTTGTTTTATCACATTCTTTTAAATAACCTTTTCAATCATATTTAAATGATAATGCCTCAAAGCAGAAGCATCAGTATTTTGCTTAAGATTGTTTTTGAAAAGCTTATTTCTTCAAATGAATAAAAAGAAAAAGAAGAATACAATGTACAAATTATACCGACGCATAAGTGAAAAAGGTGCCTCTGGAAGTGACGCATAAATGAAAGTTAAATAGCACTAATGTTTATATATTTTTGCTCGAAGCTTTCAAAGATGGGGATAAAACTGAAAGAGAAACAAAAAGAGGCGACTCCTAGTGAGAAATTACTGCAGTTTTTATGTGGCTGTTATACATTTATTTTTTTCTTCCTTTTTCTTTCTTCTTAGTTATTATTAATATCAGAGGTCTGGAGTGGAGCAAGAACACGGAGCAGTGGCACAAAGAGTTTTGGTTGGAACCGGAGAGGAGCCGGAGTAGGGAAAATTTTAATTTCTCAAAACGATTTCTCCGCATTAAAATTAGTTTTGAATGAATTGACAAATAGTGAAAGTTTTTTTTTTTTCAACTGTAATTATGTTCAAAAAAAAAAATCAAACGTTAGGTTAAATAAACATGTAACATGCTTTAACTGCTTAACAAAAATACACTCACAAAAATGGAATCCTCATTTTCGACGCGCAACAAATTTGTTTGATCCGACTCCGCTCATTGCTCCACAATCATGCTCCATGCTCCTGCTCCAGATCCCTGGTTATTACAACAAATATTTTTATTTGGTTATAAAATATTCAAAAAAAAAAATGTTTTACCCTCTAAATAGCTCATGGACCTTTGTTTTTATATGCATTCACCAAATATCGTTTTTGTTAGTTCCCGAAAATGCTAAATAGATGAATAGAAACGCAGGACTCTCGTGACGCCTGTCCTCATAAACAAACAACCCTTTTCATGGGGTTGACAGAAGCATACATAATGATGAATGCCTCATGAAATGAACAGACTTATCGATTTACTGCTCATGTTTATGCATCACCACGTTTTCTGGTACTCGTGAATAATTTCTCAAATAACAACCCTAACTGCGGCGAAATAAAGAGTTCAGTACAGCATTAAGCACATTTACTAATCGTGAACTTAACTTCCTCCTAGTTTACTACATCAAATAATTTCTAAGATATATTAACAATAGGCAAGAGTATCAGTAATCCATCTATCTCCCAAAATAATGATACTATAGTTATTAATTTTACAAAAAGGCATATTTTTTCTTTATTTTCTGCTATTTTTACTATTATTTATTAATGCTTTTAAAGGGTACGGTAAAGTCACTAGCTATGATTCTGTCAGTAGTTGTGGATCAAATGATTAGTACTATTTTAATTTTTTCAAGTTAACAGAAATTGTTTTTTTATTATGTTTGCTACGCACAAAAACTTCCTGGTACATATAAAAAGGAAAAAACCTTAATCGTAAATACATCTGCGTGAAACCTCACAGCTTTCAAATTCATTGAAACTAGGGCTGCATTCATTTTGCCTTTCGGACAAGTCATTCGCAGTTATGCAGCAATGGCAAATGTAGACGACGAAGAAATTTTAATTCAAATGATCTTAAATTTTAAAATAATTTTTAACTAAAATCTGATTTTTAAATTGTAAATATATTTACACTTTAAACATTATGTTTTGGTTAACTTCCTGAAATGTCTTTTGACCTCAACCTGAATGCTCATGAATCATCAGGGTCCTGTCTTTCTTGGTTGTCTTCCTTAGGTTCACGAGACAACATTTGGCATCAGAAGAAGATATTATCAAATGCTCAAAATTATTCACTACTGCCAGATATGTAACTTCAGTTGAGTTTCTAAGCAAAATAGCCAAAAGAAAAAAAAAAAAGATCGAAAAGAAAATAACAATAATAATAATCTTCAGAATGAAGAAGAGTGGAAAGTACCACCAAAGGCGGTAAACTTTATAACAATAAAAGTGATAAACATGTAAGACAAATGTGGTGAGACCTTAGAGGATTATTTTAGGGAAGAAGCTTAAATCTAATGTAATAAGTATTCCTTATAGTTTTATTAATTTATTTATGTTGTGCAATTTTTGCTCGACCAAAAGTGGCTTTCATCAATTTTGTGCAGTTGTGGACAGTATACATAGTTTAAATGCAAAGCACAACTTCATTTTAGTAAAGATTTTTACAATAATATTACAATTTCTATAATTTTGCTTTAATAGTTTCAGAATGTAAATTATATCTTGGGTTATGATCCTGAACTAAGGTCAGTCACTGTTATCTGGTTGCTTTATGTACGTTTATCATCTATAGATTTCTATAATCCAATGTGCATTGTATTTTTAAGATCTTTGTGCTGTCATCTAATGATATATGAGAGGAATACATTTTCCTCCAGTTGGTTCCCAACTACTGCCAAGTTTCTATTTATGGATCAAACGCTACTTTTACGGCTTCAAGCAGACTGCATACATTAACACCAGATTTACCAGGCCGTTTTCAACCATTGCTAAACTTTCATTTTACATCAAGTTGCCACTAATTATAATAAAACTT
Organism: Octonoba sinensis; assembly: GCA_038502835.1. Taxonomy (NCBI): domain Eukaryota; kingdom Metazoa; phylum Arthropoda; class Arachnida; order Araneae; family Uloboridae; genus Octonoba; species Octonoba sinensis. The sequence goes on along the minus strand of CM076600.1, from coordinate 64,785,028 downwards.
TCAGTCATATTAAACTTGTCCTGCTTACCGTGTAATAGGAAAAGCCAATGCAATTGAAAGTTGCAAAATAATTAGTAACAAATCATGCAAAATAGAAGCTTCGAAACAGTCAAAATGACTGGTCTGGTAAATCTAGTGCTAAAGTTATATTAAGTGTAAGAGTAGCCTTATAAGGAAGCCAATGCATTAAATAATAAGATGAAAGTAAAATATTTCGTTAACTTTAATTCCCATTTCCTACAGCTAATAAGCTAAGGTAGATCCAAAATTCTAGTGAGCGTACCCTATTGAGTTTTTTGTACGACAGAAGGGATATAGTCGTCTCAGCCGGAACCTGTGACTTAGTTTGAATGATTTTTTCGAGAAAAATATGTCAAGCCAAAAAAGCATATGTAGTGTTTCTACAGGCAAAAATTTAAAAATCTTTACCAAATCTCGTTAGCTTCGTTGTGCATTAATAAGCTTGTGATAATATTCCAATAAATTCCACCAACCTGCCTAATGTTTTCAAACGTTCTGAAATCAAATGATTTATAGTTATTTTAAGATGTAATAGATCATTTCTTAATTATCCGACGGAACGCCCATCTTTTTAGTACGTTACACTGTTTTTTAAATAATATTTTAAAAATCTTTTATTTATTTTCATCTGTTGAGCTCAGCAAAATAGTGTTCTGAACTCTTTTTGAATAAATGCTAAATTATTTCATTTATTTATTAACTATTATTTTTTTCAATCGTGAAAAGTTAAATGACTATGAAAACTTCAAAAGCACTCATCTATATATATATATATAGACAGACATACATTATACTGTGAAATTAATTGGGGCAAGCTAGATATTTCTCTGAATTGTAATGACGTTGCTAGTGTGCGTCTAACACGAGCTTACATTAATATTTTTCGTTTTTAAGAAGTGGGAATATTAGGAATTGAGAATAAGAATATGAATTTATCGGTTTGAAACGCAGATAAATATGTTTTCTCGTTATTTGCAAGTTATTGTTTATGACAGGTTTATTCATTTTTGAATTAAATATGAATTACTTTTCATATATCTTATGCATGCCCCCAAGGAAATATGGAAAAGTAATTGCTTTTAAAGATGTCATACTTTATGACTTATTCTCTAATCAAATAGAACTTGTGGGATATTTTCAAGAGTTTTTTGGCAAAAAAAGGCAGTATAATCGAAAAACGGCTGATAGATAAATACTGGATGCCAAAACAAATTTAGTGAATAAATTTTGCTAAAAGAGAGCATGCTTCATTATATTAAATGTTTAACAGGGTGTAAAATGGCACAAAGTGATGCACAGGTAAAATTGAAGAAAAGGAAGAGTTTTTACTTAGCCTCTATTAATTTGCACATTGTAATATATACATCGTGATATATACAAGACGACATTCATTTTTACGTGCTGAAGTTCAGAAGAATCTGACTCCTAGTTTCGATCTGAGTTGAAAATTATCTCACGTTCCAGCTGACTTTAATCAAAGTCGAATTGCTCTTTCTAGCCGAAAATAAGCAGCAAATCAGTAGGTGGGAAAACTCTGAGAATTAAAGTTTCATATCAAACGAAACTTTCTCCTACTTGAAAGAATACTTCTAATTAAAAAGAAAGCGTCATAAAACCGCTTTCTTTATGAGGCCATGATTTTAAAGAAATTGTGTGGTTATTTCATTTATGTACCTCAGAACCAGGCTAACATTAGTCCAAAAGTGGCGATTTTCAGGTATTGTTTAATTTTACGAAAATTAACCTAGAAAGGATAAAACATATTTTTTAAAAATGTTAATAATCATGTTTTGTAGCCTAATTCATGTAACAGCTTTGTTGCTAGGCAACAAAATCATTTTTTTCAGTTTTTACAGTAGTGATAATGTGACTTACGTCAGTCTGGTCCTAAGGTACATAGGGTCAGTTGGGGTAATTGTAAACACTTTTTCAGTGTTTTAACTTTTGATCGTTCCCTACCTCTTGAATGAATTCAGAGATAAAATTGTGAGCATTGTAGCCACTACTGTACTTCTTGTGAGTAAATGTGTACAAAAATTAAGACTTTATGATTATTTGTTAGCAAATGAGCTCGTGTTTCCAATTACTCCAGAGATCTGGGGTAGTTGTAAACAGTGATTTATTTTCGAATAAGGTTGATGCAAATGGAAAATTGTTTCATACACAGTCTGCTTGAAAGCTTAAGAAGTTCCGGAGCAATGGTTCTCAATCGGCGGCCAACAGGCCGCAGGTGGTCCGCTGAGTTATGTTTTGAGTCGGCAGAGATCATTTAACGAGAAATATCTTGCAAGAAAGCAAGATGCGATAAATTTGTGTAAAATTTGCTCCGCAGTAGATCAGTCGGTTAAGCTTGGCTTCCACAGAACACCGAAAGAGAAACCCAACTGGCCGTGGTCAACGCTTGGAAGGGTGACCACCTCCCGCGACTGAATACTCTGAGACCGAGTGCGCTAAAGGGAGCTGTGCACATAAAATACATCGTCGCTTCAAATGTCCACCAAGATTGAAATAAATTCCGCTGAGGGACCAACCTAGGTGACGATCTCTCATCTGGGAGCTGGTTCAAAATCATTGAGCCCCTCTGAGCCAAGTATACTTCATTCTAGTGGAGCTCATTAATAATCAGCTCACTAATTTCCTTTATTCATGGTCACCCTGCAAGGGGAGCTTGGATTTCCAAGTGGCATTAGCAACAACAACAACAGTTATGTAAAATAGACACAAAATTGTAATTTACATCAAAATCTAATACGTATTGTCCCCTCAAAGTAATGGAAATAGGATAAATTTAAGTGTTTACAATTACCCCAGAGTATGAAATATATGGGGTAATTGTAAACACCTAACTTGCACATGAAAAATAACAGGGAAGATTAAGTTAGTAACTAAATGTTTTTAGCAGCATTCCATATGACAAATAAAAATGGTTGAAACTGCTTACTTCGCTTTTGTAGATGAGCTGGAGAGGAAAATATAAGATAACTAAATTTTGTTAAACAACTTTTTTCACCGTGCCATTTTTAAACAATAGTGACGCCTCCACAGCTGTTTCGAAGCTTACGAAACTGTTTCAATGTCTTCCCTATGCTGTCGGTTTATCACTCACAAGCAGTTAAGTTTTCAAAACCACCACAAGTGTAGTTATGAAGCTTGTTTACAATTACCCCATGTTTACAATTACCCCAACTGACCCTACCTTTACAACTCGATCAGTAAACTGATTTGGAGCATTTTAGTTAAGAAGTTTTTCGCATCTCCCCCCTTCTGTTTTCCACTCCAAAATGTAGCAGAAAATATTTTAAACGCTTACAACATCTATGACAAAAATTTAAATTGCAATTTAATATTTAGACTGTTTTTTAATTTAAAAAATATTAAATTATTTTATTTCACATCTCCTTAATTGTTAAATTCTAGCATATTTTTTTATTCTTAACATTTTGCATGAACCTTTAGAAATAGCTCTTCCTTTACGCATTTCAAAATGCAGCAATTATTCACACCTTCTACTGTATCTTTTGACGTATTATTACATCTTATTCTAAAGGGTATTTCGCTTTAATCTTTAAGAAAATTATGAACCAATCTCCTTGTTTTATCAAATTCCAAATGCTAGCGTCTTCAGCAGAATCTTTTAGATACTGAGTTTACGATTCTACCGGAGATGAACCTAAATCATCCAAAATATTCAATTTTAGCCTTCGTGTTGCGTCAATATGTAATAGAAAAGGGTCATAGCAAGTAAATAAATTTAAAATATTCATATGTTTATTCACATATCGTTACAAAGGCGCTACTTATAAAGCATAAAAAATTTGCATACCAATGATAATGAATTGTATTTTCTGAAACTTCGTGTTTACTTGTAACTGTATAATCAACCGAAAAGAAGTTTGCAATGAAAGTAAATAATTTAGTTAAAGCCAGTGAGATTTGATGAGCGTAATACTGCAGAGAATATAAAATTCTTAGTGGTCCAAAAACTGCATGAGCTAAATCATGGCTTTGTATTACAGCATAGCAGGAACACCATACGCCATCTACCACAATAGTTCCAGTTTCAGTTAGAGGGGCATAAACCCCCGTCCTTTTCGTCCATTTAACTTCTTTTATCAATGAAAGAGATTGTGAATTACCGTCGGAAATTCTGTAGATGAAAGTACCAGGATGAACTTGGTATCCTGGAATTGCTTCGAAGTTATTTAATAATGAAGAATGAAACCTAAGTTTAGTATGAAAATAAACTTTGTGGAGGTAATTTGCTGATACTGAGATATGTATTGCATCGTGCAATTGGTTTTTCATAGTTCGTTTCTGGATTGAATGTTTTTTGATTGCAGCAGAAATTTTGCAACCACTCTTTCTTCTAGGAGTTGGAAAACATAGTTTGTCTCGCTTCACAGACAAATACCGTTTCGGGTTTGTTGCAAGGTGTTGTGATGAAATTTGTTTTCTTTTGGATCTAATTGCAAAAAATCGGCGATTAACGTGTCTTACTGATGCGTGGAGGATCTCGAATTTTTCAGAACTTTTATGATGATTCGTAAAATTATAACAATTGGTTTGGGGTGAACTTGAAATGTTTGATGTTTGCTTTCGCTTATTGTTACAATAGTAGGCGTTCAGTGATGTTCTACCAAAGTTCATATTTCTATTTGATACTTCTAATGAAGATTTTAACTTTTGATTCACATTACGATACTCTTCTGACATTCTTGGTACGTAATGAAACACCAAATGGCTTCCTGTTAGCAGCAAACTATTACCTGCATCATCTTTCATTTCAACGAATTCTGTTTCAAGGTTTGGATCTCTGTGCAAAAAAGCGATAACTTTACTGAATATGAAAGTTCCATTTGGTCCAAAACTACTTAAAACTTCGTCTCCAACTTCCAACTTGTTCATACATTTGATTCCGTTATTTGTGATGACCTTCGAGCTTCCTTGAAAACAACCAATGGATCTGCCTTCTGAGTTTGTTTCTGCAACGTAAAATGGATGTTAATAAAATATTCAAGATAAAACAGAAATGTGTGCATTGCTATTTCTATATAACACAAGTAAGATGCAAATTATGTTACAGTATGTAACATAATTCATAAGTTATATTATCTTTAAATTATTTATGTAATGAACTATTTGAAAAACAGTACTTTATAGCGAGTTTTTATGCTGTACTGTAATGTTGGCCATAATTAAACTGATAACTAATATATCAGTTTGCAATGTTTAATGTTGCGTCACTTTCATAATTTTTCTTTAATAAAAATAACAAAAGTTTCTAATGATTTGCTTAACAAAAACCATTATTTATATCTTTCTTTGCGGCCTTGATCTTTTCGGCTGATACCATACGTGTGTAATTATACCCTTTACACCCTCAAATCTAAACACATTGACTGTTCAAAATTATCATCCATCTAAACATGTTGACTGAGATTGTGTCATTCCTTCTGAGATAGCATCGTTAGTGGCTGAAAAACATGATTAGAATATGTATGGTCTCCAAGAACATCATAAAAATATGCCTCAGTTACAGAAACATCAGCTGAAAACTATCCTTTTAAGTGTTTCAAAGAATTAAAAATATCAAAATAACCTTGACAATACACCAAGAATTAAATTATCCCTCCACACATTCAGTTTTAATTCGAACAACGCAACATTTTGTTGTGTCTTATTAGCTTTAGAATTCATATTTGCATTAGTAAGTTTTGTTACATTACGATGAATTAGTGCAACAATTTACATTAATCGGTGCAGTATTTTTAGGACATTCTTTCGTTTGCGACTGAAAGAGAGAATATTTTATCTCCAGACAAAATGCATAAAATCAGGACATTTTTGTTAAGTACTAATTACAGCTAAAAAAATGAATGGTGAGGGTGGTAGAAGGAAAAAATGTATTATTTACTGCCGAAAAGAACAAAAAAAATTAATTATTCCTCATGAAAACTGAAAAAATTACAAAAAGCAATTTCCGCGAAAAAGGTGACACTTTAATTTTCTTTCTTTTTAAAAGCATATTTCATAAAAATAGTACTAGTAATTACTTAGTCCACAAAAGTTTATTGAAGCACTTTGTGAAAACCAGCCCCGGACGCGTGTAAGTGAAATGTTCTTACTGAAATCTGATAGCAGTTGATAAAAAAGGGTTATTATAAGGTTGTAAAAATAAAAGATTGTTGAAAGTATTAACATTTTTATTTTTAAGGGATAATCCATGACTGTTTTTTATCATTGCTGATTCTTTTTTTTCTTTCGTATCTCTTAGTTACTTACTTCTAGAGGTACTTCAGAATTAGAGCAGTTGATGCGAAAAAAATGAGGTTTATTGAAATAATCTCTCTCTCTCTCTCTCTCTCTCTCTATATATATATATATATATATATATATATAAAACACTAATACGTAGTGGTAAAAGGAACTTTATTTCTTGTCCCCGCTTGTCAACACTCGGTGTTTTTACAAAAATCCGAACCCTTTATCAGAGTCTACCGTTTCGTGATTCTGCCCGGATGATCTATCCGTAAAAACAAAATTTATTACTTTTTTTCGTATCCAATATTTTCAAATGAGTTTTTTGCGGTCTCTATAATATAATTTCCTACTTTTCAGTTAAACGCCCTACCTTAACCACTGTTTTAGAAATGTCGCCAACATAAATTCAACAGCAGTATAATAATTAGTTTAATAAGGTTAATTAAGTTTCATTTCATGATCATTAGGACAATATCAAGTTTTCAGTAAAATTATTTTCTTAATAAAATTTTAGCATCTCCTTCCTTAGAAGGTAAGTTCCATATTTTAATAGTTTTACCAAACACTATTCAAAATGAAAGGAAAACAAAATGGCATACATGTAAAACAAGTGACTATTAATAAAAGATTTTATGAAAAAAAAATCAGCGCCTACTATTTAAATCTAATAAAACTGCTTAGTCAAGGCTGAACTTGATCGTAACCGTTAGTGTACAGACTGTAATAACAGTTGAACAGTAAACTGGATCAAGTTCAGCCTTGGTTTAGTTTACATTTCTCTTGGCGATGTTTGGCGGAATATAAAGGTAAGGGCGTTTAACCGATAATTACCTGCAAGTTACACAGAAACGCAGTGATATGCAAACAGCGAACAGGATGAACTCCCAAATTGAGAAGATTGTTTTTACGCATACTGCGGAATTATGACAGAACTTTTTTGTCAACCCTTATATTAGAGGCAAAAACTTAAATCCAGCAATAAATATACAAAACGCTGTCACGGTGAAAAGTACGTTTCCAAATTCTTTCTGCCATAGTGATGAAACTGGACTAAAATATTTTTTAGTGTCCGATAAGCGAGCGAAGCGTGCTTGGATGGATCACGATCCATAGGAACAGTGTAAGCAGTTCCGGGGCTTGAAGGGTTTTCATTTAAATAAATAAAAGGAGCTTTTTTTTTTCTTTTTTTGGACTGATCCACGGGTTTTCCACGGGGGATTTGCGTGAGATGCATGCCACTAGTATTAGTAAATATTGTAATACTCATTATAATTATAATTAAGGAAAATCGTCTTATCTGTGTTTGAAAAACTCACGATGTTCTTGGAGGAAAATGCATTTCAATAAAAATTTGAATTATTATTTAAAAAAATTATGACTTTATCCACAAAGTAATTAATCTCGGATCTAAGAGTTTATACCAAGACGAAGACATACTGTACTGTACATCGATTTGCTGAGGGCGTGCAGAGTATGCCTCTTTTACCCTTGGTCCATAGATATTACGTACTATTTAATTTAGATAATAAGCGTATTCGGCTTCATCGATTCACCAAGACATATCTAAAAATAAATTGTAAAATCCTGAATTTTTAAACCCTAATTTTCAAAGCAATTACGCGTTTTCCTTTCAAGAAATTTATCATTGTACCAACCTGACTTCACAGAGCAATGGATGTGTGTCCTCCCCTCGTAGTAGACCCAATCGAATCCGGCGATGACTGCTAATTTGGCAAGCTGACCATATTTAGCAGGATCTCTGTCGCTGGTGGTGATGTCAACTGCGCGACCCTCGTAGTGCAGGGAAAAAGGAGAATGATGACCTTCTTCATCCCATCCCTCTGTGACTCTTAACCGCACACCTGGGTATTGATTCATCACTGAAATTGCTAAAGTGTCCAACTTTTCTCGGCAACGCTAAAGAAAGAGTTAAAATATATAACGTTATATTGTAATTATATCACTGAATGATGTTCAGTAAAATATTTCATTTTACTTTATGTACATTTAAAGTAAAGTAGACTTCATGTTTCAAAGGAGACTTCAAAGTGTTAAAAATCTTACGAAGTACTTAATATGCTTACTTAAATCTGTGATTAGTGACGATTAATTTTAATAAAGTCAGGTTTTAACTTATTTCCTTAAATGTTTAGCATACAATCATTATGCTTCTTTTTTTTATGCAAGATCACTTATTTGTAAAATTGCAGTTTTTTACGTTCTTAGCCAATTTAGTTCCACTAAGTGAATAATTTATTTATTTGCAACTTTTTGCGTGTACGTCATGGTTCTCGGAAAACGAAAGTATCACGGTCGTCGATTTACGCAAGCCAGGATTGAGGACAGTTCCTTCTTTGATCGACCGTTATTAATCGGAGGAATGTTTGCACTATCCTGAGAAGTCTCAAAAAGATTGAGGGGACTGCAGACCATTCTGGGAGTGGTTGAGCAGTTGTTGCAGCTGCTCCGCAGAATGTCAATAAGGTCCATTGTCGAATTCAGCGAAATTCGAATAGTACAATGTTGAACGTGTCTAGGCTATATCGTCAAAAGAAATATGAATCTTCTCAGATGTCCCAAAATGCTTCGTCTGCTCTGTGCTGCTCGCTGGCAAAAGGTGCTCTTAACCATCAAAGTTCTCAGCCAGTTCACAACCTCAGCATCACAGCTAATTAATGATAAATGGTCAACAGAAATTCGATACTGCAAAAACTCTCAGCGGCATCTTCGATGGTGATTTAAGCCAGAATTCGCACCTCTGAAAGACACCGTTTATTTTCATTAAACAGTCATTATTTTTCATTATTTATTTTCATTCATTCAGTCAGCAGCGCACTATTAAGGTTATAGTACATCCGTACAGGCTTCTCAGCGTTTTTCATATGAAAGTTTTAGCTTTCAACAGGGCACTTTATCGGCCCATTTAGTCCTGTTCCCACCATATAGTCCATAGCCCCCTTAACTAGATGCCTTCCGAAATGGAGCGAACCCCATTACCCTACCGGCAACGATTTTCTCCCGCTGACAAAGAAATCACCGCTAGAGGGCACTACCTATTTGCTATTGGAAAACGGTGTTTTACTTGTAAACGCTTGGTAAATTGCGAAAAAAAGCGGTAAAAATTGTTCTTTTAAAAAATCATTTGATATTTTTTTTTTCATATTTAATCATATGACTCAATAATTACATTTTTTTCGCTCTTACTTTATGATGCAGTAAAACAGTGGGAAATTAAGTGATATTATTAATTTTTGATATCTCGTTAGTCTAGGAGCATTTTAACGGAGCATCAACTTAAAACTTTTATTTCATTAAAGAGGTTTTCTCCTAATTGTAGGTATTTTAAAAGAAAAATTTTGTTACACAAATTAACAGAATTTTCTTTAAAGTAATGATTTAAATGAATAATTATTTATGCAATTCATACGTGAAGAATATAATACACATAATTTCAACTGGCATTTTTACCGATGTAAGGAAACAAATAAAAATCCAGCTCTTGACTAAAACTTTTAATTTTAATATTTGTTTCAGAACGATGCTATGGTTAAAATAATTAAAGATTTATTTGGAGCATTTTGAAAATTTTTGAGAAGATGTAATGTATCACTTCCATGACCGATTAACAACAAAGCTATACATGTGATATATATTTGAGTAGATAGTTTTATGGACTCATTTGTTTTAGAAAAGAAGAATGTCTTATTATTATTATTATTTACTTATAGTGATCTTGAAAATTAAAATTTTTTCCCTGAATTTTAAAAGTCAAGAGTTTTGCAAAGGCTCTGAAAAGATGTTCAAAGTTTTGAAATGCTTTTAAGTGTACTTAGAGTATGAGATATATTTTCTCGCAATCTAATATTTTCCAAGAAATCATTGCTTCAAAAACGAGCAGAACGATGAGGACGTTAAATTGGGAAACTTGGAACCAAATTCTTCATTTAGGCAAGTTATAAAAATTTTGCATAAAAGTCAAGTTTTTATTCTTATAATAGAATCAAATTTAATCTTATCATAGAATCTGCTCTATCCCCCCCCCCCCCCCCGAAAGAAAAACAGTCATTTTGGTTTCAATAAATAAAATTATAAATAAATAAATAAAAATTATACATAAATAAAATAAAAATGGTTAAATATGTGAATAATTACAATTTATTATGCATTGTACTGAAGTGATATTTTAGGCATGAAGAATAGGACAAATATTACTTCCAAATTATTCTCATTAATTCATCCATAGAATTAAATATGTTCTTGAAATATGATTGGAATTCGATTCCATGCATGAATAATAATTTGTATTTCCTTCCTTTCTAACTTTCCTTATTTCTTATTGATTCATACATGTCTTCGTGTAACTAGTTACATTTTTTAATAAAAAATTAATAAGTTAAATTTAATTAATATTTGCATAACATAAAATGCATCATAATATATAATCAACCGTATTCCAAGGACAAGCTGCAGTAAAGATTGGACAACATAATAAATAATGTATATTTATATAAAAATAGTTTTGCACTATATTGTTATTAATTAATTGATGTTTTAAATTTTTTTTTGCCAAATAGACGTTATGAAAGACACACACATAATAATAATAAGAAGAATAATTCCCTTGTCTTGATATAGCGGAGATCCATTTTTCACGCAAACTAATGTCCGATTGAAACTATTTTTTTCTTTTACTGAATTTGATGTGCAAAATGGAACAACACAGTAAACCATATTTCTTTAAGTTACAATGGTCCTGAAAAGGACGGTTTTTAACCCAAAGAATCAAATTATTAGGGAAAAAAAGAAGAAATAGCAATGTAAAACCAATTTTCTACCCTTCAAACTAATGCAAAGGGCGCGGTTTGCAATAGCAGATAAGTAGCGTTCCTGGTGGGAGAAAAGGTAACTAAAATCCGCGGCCAACTTTCCCCGCAAATCGCTAGGCATCTAGTTAAGGGGGCTATGTATAGTCCCGTAAAAATTTTTATGTCTAGAGATTTTCTCTTTAGAATCGGGATCTGTAGCGGTTCTAATACTAAACTGTCTTGGGTAGACATGTTGATTCATGGGCGAAATAATTTTACGGTATACTATTTTACTCAATAATATGGCGGCCATTTTAGTTCCTTTCCTCATTAGGCATTCAGCAACCAATCAACATATAAACTTAATTTTGGTTTTAAACTAGGGATGTAACGAATATTCGGCCACTATTCGGTATTCGGCCTATTCGGCCCTTTGGCCGAGCATTCGGCCTGGCCGAATAGTCATTTCATCACCCAGCCGAATATTCGGCCTGGCCGAATACTGGGTAAGGTCAAATTCGGCCTGGCCGAATATTGATGGACTATTCGGCCGAATAGTTCTGCTACAGTAAAAAAGTAAAAAAATAAAGAAATTAGTAGATTTTAAACATTTAAAATTGTATTATAATTATTGCAAAAGAATACATTAGTCCACTATAGTTTTAAGAAATAAAAATAATTTAGAATAAACTACTTTTTTTTAAATCTTGTTTTAGGCTTGACTGAGCAAAATCACATTTTAAAGTTGCAATATTGTATTTTATATTTAGCATTTGCTCCCAAAAGCTGTAAATAGTTAATTATGATGGAGAATATGATAAATTCATTTTGTTATTATTAACAAAGTGGAAGCCAGACTTTGTTTGGGTAGACTGATTTATTGTGAATATTGGGTTAGAGAGAAATGTGAAAAGCAAAGAATATATCATGAATATTTAGATAGCATAAGTTACAGGGGTTTTTGAAAATAAAAACATATTCCAGTTAAGTGCATTAAGTTTTAATAGATCTTTTAAAAATAGGTATGTAAAAAACCCCATAAAATAAAAATATGAATTTTTATAACTTTTAAAATGTCTTAATAAAACAGTTTTGAGCAACGTAAAAGTTCACTAAGCACTAGTATTTCTTTCATTGCAATTAAATAATTAGTAAAATAATGCTAATGCTTACTACCGTAAAACCTGTCATTTCTATTTTGCTTGTGGGTGAAATTCTAAGTTTTATTACATTCAAAACAATAGTGAAAATAGATTAATTTTAAATAGTTCTAAATTCTTAACAAACAGAATTAAATCATACATCATAGATTGTGTGTAATTGGTGTTTGACTTTGTGAATAACTTTAAATTTGACAAATACTTTCTATTACAACGATTTTATAGAAATTTTAATATTCGGCCTAGCCGAATATTCGGCTTCGGCCTATTCGGCCTTGAAGAAAGGACCGAATATTCGGCTTCGGCCTGGAAGAAATGGCCGAATATTCGGTATTCGGCTATTCGGCCAAATCACTATTCGTTACATCCCTATTTTAAACTTTGGTTTTTGATGTCTAAGAATTCAAATAACATATTATTTAAGTCATTAAAGCAATCTTACTACCTTTTTCAGTAGTTTGCTTGGAAATGTATCCGATAATTGTTGTTTAATATTCTGGTGCAAAAATTGAAACTAGAATAAAAGAATTCTCAATAATACTAAGTTTCAGCTCGTGTTTATTAGAATTGTATGATCCTTTTATTAATAGAATTGTATAATAAAAGCAAAATATAAAATTAAGCAATAAAAAAATTAATAAAAACATGCCATTTGATTTTGCATTCCTTGGGGGTACATTTGACAAAAATAGTGCACTTTACAACAGCAGCTTTGTAAACATATCTTTTGGAGACAGAAACCTAATATTTGCTCACACACGAGTTCCAGTGGCAGGAAATTCAAAATTTGTTAGGGTCTCAGCACCCCGTTAATATTTTCCCAACCAAAATCATGCGTATCATTTATTTTCAAGAAAACGAATAATAATGAAGATAATTTGCCAAACAGAAATTTTTGGTTGAAAACTATAGCTTATGACCTCTAATTTCGAACATTAGCTTCATACCAGTTCCCTTTATTAATTGAAAAAAATATATACATGTGTATATCGTTGAATATATTAAACAATATGCAGATACAAATGGGTTTTTTTTCTCTCAACTCAACTCTGGGGCAACAGCCGCTCCCATGGGAGCTAAGCGCTGCTGTTCCTATCTCAGCTTACGAGGCCGAGGGTTTTGAAGAAGTAGATGTTCGGTGAACTACTTCTGAGATGCAGAAATAGATGTTCTGGTGAGGTAGTCGACCTAACTGGCTTTAATTCTTTCTCACAAATTGATGTGCTTAAAGTAATATTAGTTTAAAAAAATTACTATTTTCTATATGCTGTAAATATACCATAGAAGAGCATTGCAAAAGTTTTGGTAGGATAATATTTCATAAAAATTAAACGTTCAGAATAAAATTAATACAAATGTCTACTTGCTACGAAGTCAAACTTAAATTTTCAGGTGTAATTTCCAGGCTCACTTAAAAGATTGCACTATAAAAGTTATTGAATAAATACATTGGCTAAAAATGTAATATACTTTCTATGCACTTCATTAGATTAATAATAGCTTAAGTTAGTAACCTAATCTAAAATGCTTGAACATTAGTATTTTAAAACTACCATTAGAACACAAATGGTAGAATGAATATATATATATTATATTTTAACAATAAAATGTACTTATAATATCGTAATAGTAATTGAATATTATAGTACTGTATTTTTATAAGAAATATTTGATATTTTTCCTTACAGAAATCACATAAACGGAAAAAACATTTTCCCTGCAAAATTGAATCAATGCCCTTTTCTAAAATCGTTATAAACGCGTTTAACTTAAAGTTTGCAATTAAAAGTAGTTTATTTTCCCAAAGATAACATTTCTAATAGTAACAAAGTCTCGTACTTTACATTTGATGATTTATTCTAAGAATTGATTTATGCTAATTTAGTATATTTGAACTTTAAATGACTGCTTTGTTTTCCGTTGGTTGTTTGTTTCTTCTAGTTTCTTCCATTTATTCCGATTTCTTCCAGTTTCTTCCCCTGTACTATTAAAATTGGTTTCTGCTGAAACCTGAACACCCAAAACTGCTCCATAGTAAAATGGGTACTAAATGGTTTTATGTAATATACTCATAGATATCGTTTAAATGCAACTTTATTTTTTTTTATTTACTGAAAATTACATGTTTTATAATTGCTATTTCTCTATTACAAAACATATAATTTGCTCTGACTTAAACTATAATTACAAATTAATATTGGTATACTTGTTTTATAAACATGTTTCCTTAAAAAAGCTACTAGAGGAACTGAACTCTTTAATTTTATTGTTATTTTTTAAAAATCATTACTCTACTTTTTTTCTCCATAAAATATTTCATGTCTGATATTATAGCATAGAATTGATTCCATGAATAGAAATACTCATCGTATTTATTTTAGATAAATTCTGCTTTTTTAATTTTTAATTTGCAGTTTACTGAAAAAAAAATCAGACAAAATGATTTTTTTTTTCCCGGGGAGAAAAAACCCGGCCGACCCTTTTGTTAGCTTGAGAAATACCCGTCGTCCAAAAATTTGCTATTCAGTAAAATATTATCACTAAAAGCTGCTCTTGTTGTTGATTTCAGGTCAAAAGTTCTAAGAATAAAGTTAAAGAAGTATAATTCCAATAAACACGAGCTAAAACTTAGTATTATTGAGAATTCTTTTATTCTAGTTTCAATTTTTGCAACCAGAATATTAAACAACAATTATCGGATACATTTCCAAGAAAACTACTAACAAAGGTAGCAAGATTTCTTTAATGACTTAAATAATATGTTATTTGAATTCTTAGACCCCAAAAACCAAAGTTTAAAGCCAAAGTTAAGTTTATATGTTGATTGGTTGCTGAATGCCTAATGAGGAGAGGAGCCAAAATGGCCGCCATATTTGATGACCTGTAAAATTATTCGCCCAGGAATCAACATGTCTACCCAAGACAGTTTCGTATTAGAACCTCTACAGATCCCGATTCTGAAGAGAAAATCTCTGGACATAAAAATTTTTACGGGACTATGTGGTGGGGGCTGGAATAATTCCGCCAACTCGACAATCGCAGTTTGAAAAGTTGTCTCCCCAGTTTTAAGTAAGAATATTGTGTCGCCGAACTCGCCGGATCTCAATTCGTCGAATTACCCGAAGCTCTGTGAGCCACTACAGAGCAAAAAGTCTCGGGAGCAGATTGATTGACGGTGGAAAAGTGCATGACCATCGTTGACAGTTTTTTTAAAGCGACCTGAGAAGAGCGAAAACTAAATTCTTAGGAACATATTTTGAATATTTGTTGTAAATGTTTGTTGAGTGTTTTTAATATTGATCTATTAAAAGTTTTCATTCATTTAATTGAGTATATTTCTCTGTATGTACTCGTACAATATTTTTATGCGTTAAAGTTTTCTTTTTCTTAGTTGAAAAAATCTTTCTGCCACCCTGTGTATACCTACACATTGCAATTCAGGTAATAGTTAAGTTATTTTTATACTCTGACACATTTTTTTCTTTTTTTTTTTTCAAATTTTGTTTTGTATTGCGTGCAAAAGTATCGTTATAGCGATTCACAGCTCGGACTAGGAGAGGGAAACAGGAAGGATTGCCTTTTTTTTCTTCTCTTTTAAACTTTTTGAAAAGTTCTTGAAGCGTACCGATATTGATGCTATATATTGATGTTGTAGGCCACCATTATTGATTTGAACGTAAAATAAATGGTCACCGGAAGTAGGAAAGATTTGTTCCTGGCCAAGAAGCTAAGTTTTAATAGTCAAACAACTTGTCTTCTATTTTTGACCGCTCTCAGATTAATAAAAGAACTTTTTGCAAAATATTATCGAGCTTTAAGTACCCATAAAGATTTTATCCGTTTTGTAAACGAGTAAGCTTCTACTAGAATTAAAATAATTTTTTTAAAAAATGCAGAATAATTTAGAGCAGTTCTACAAAACGAACAAAAGAGGCATTTTCAGTCTTTGTAAAGTGTGAATAGACGCAATAAGTACTGTGTCCATTTCCGTATAGAATCGTTTATTCTGCCATGTTTCTCAAAACAGCGGCAAATGAGAACAAAACCAGATAAAATACTAAGTGCCTTTTAAGGCGGTAAACTTATTTTGTTCGAAAAGTTTTGATACGAGAAAATTTTGAAGCATCATTTGCTCCAAAATATGCGAAACAAATATTTCTCTCTTAAACAGCTTCAGCGTTTCAATTTATAATAATGCTATAAAAAGGTAATAAATAACTGTCGGTTTAAAATCGCTCCTTCTGACAGCACGAACGATAAATTTGACCTAAAGCGCTTTTGAGGTGCGTAACACGTAAGTGTTGATATGAAAAAAATCTCTCAATGCTTTTAGTCATGCCCGCTTGCATTGGAATGTTTAGATGGCACTTAGCAGATGATGAGTTCGATAACGATGATATTTATGACGGAACATTTGCAGACATTGCATGGCTTAAAAAGGTCCACAGAGACACTTTTCAAAAAAAGCACCTGTCTTCCTTAATGATGTCATTAAAAGCATAGATTCCATTTTAAAATTTGTTAAAATAAAAGCTTTAAAAGTGGTTTAGGTTTCTTAGCCTCTTTGTATTCTTCATTCAGGTAGCTTCTTTAAAATATTAATGTGCAGAAAAAAGTAACGAGTACGGAACCTTTTATAAGCACTTTGCTTTTGTTGTGAATAACGTTGCCACAAAATGGGAGAATTTTCAAAAATGCTTGAAAATAATTAGTCTCCGAGTTTCAAACACAGTTTCTTGCTTTTAATCTTCAATTAAAAGTTCCTGCTAAAAATGTTATGTTTCATTTCATGTACTATATATAGAGAAAAATATTTCGGGGAGAACTGGTGTTAGTATTGTGGCAACCTGCTTAGCCTGACACGGCACCGTTGGCGAACTTTTTAAAGTTTTGTGGCATCAGTGCTTGGTGTGAGAGGAATAGTATAAATGCCGTGTGGAATCCTTTTTCACTCTCTTTGCTCTTTTGCTGTACAGCAATTGTGTGTCCGCGCAGTTTGTTACCCGCGACGCACATTTAAAATTTATTTTGATTTTGCCTAATTTCATTATGTCTTTGTTATTTATTAAAGTAGTTGAGTTTTAACATGTTTAATGTTTTTCTGCAGTCTAAATGTCTTCAAACTTCTACACAATTGTGTTATTATGCATCATTAAAAAGCGAAACGTTCCAAGCTTGTCTTTAATACACCAGCAATAAATGTGAACTATGTGGATTCAATTTTGATTGCATTATGAACTAGGACCAAATCTAGACATACGGCAGTGTGTCCGCCAAGTTCAGAAAGTCAGCCAAATTAAGATACGGCGACACCGGCCAATGTGTATATTTACCCGAACCATTTCGAGCTATTTTTGACCCCACCATTACCCAAAAACTATTAGACCTACGTACTTGAAATTTTGTACGTCTAATAGCGATCCCCTTAAACCCTAGAATATCAAATCCCATTGATGTACCTCTTATGGTTATGGAATTATTAAGGTTTGAAAAGTGTAATTTTTATCACTCACTCACTCACTCAC
This sequence comes from Octonoba sinensis, assembly GCA_038502835.1. NCBI lineage: Eukaryota > Metazoa > Arthropoda > Arachnida > Araneae > Uloboridae > Octonoba > Octonoba sinensis. The sequence goes on along the minus strand of CM076600.1, from coordinate 64,767,256 downwards.
TCATTCACTCACTCATCATAAACCTAACCTACTTCTAGGAGACTTAGAAACTTGAAACTTGGTATCAAGGCAGACAATTTGGCATATATAAAGGAAAAAATCTGAAACTTCAAAACATTACATTATTTTTATTATTATATATTATTCATTTTTGAAGTTACTAGCCACAGAGTAATCATAAACCAGAGGGTCAACTCTCAAGCCGTTTTGTAGTGTCGATTTCACTAGCGCACCACGGGGAAAAACATGAACCAAATTACAAGAGTTCGCATTGAAGTTCAACTCATGTCTCCTCTACGACGATATCATCTTTGTTTTGAAAGGAAATTGCATATTTCTTCAGAATCGGTTCGCTCATTTGCTGCCTCGCGTAGTTCTTTCAGATTGAATCATTTTTGCACTTTCATTATTTTTGCTCGTCATTTTATGGAATATTTTTCAGCGCTGAAGTTTATTTACGGTATTTAGAAAGGATTACTTTTTAAAATAATATCTAACTTAAGAATTTCTTGATACCAAATACATTTAACTGAACTTATTTAGAACATGTTCTACATTTTCATTTTTATCTGTTGACAATTAATGCTCAATTTATTTATCATTTTTATATTGGACTTTATTTAACAGGATATATTTTATTGATTTTTATAATTGTGCACCTTGTCTTACTACATAGAGAGTTTAAATAAAGATTTTTTATGTATATTGTTTATTGTTTTATGATTAAACTTCTGCTCCAATTTTTGGTTTTTCCGATTCAGGGGGTTGGCGATACTTTTTTTATTTTTGCTAAATCAATTTGTTTAGTTTGTGGAGTTTGTTTTTGCGAAAAATATTTAAACATCGCCAACGGCAACCTAAAAATGATAATAGTAGATTGAATTGGCTAAAAAAATAAAATAAAAATAACCATCGCCAGCCGCCCCCCCCCCCCGAAACGGAAAAGTACCCGATTTGTTAGATCTTTTTGTATGATATTTAATTAGGGATGTAACGAATAGTGATTTGGCCGAATTAGCCGAATACCGAATATTTGTCCATTCCTCCCAGGCCGAAGCCGAATATTCGGCCAATGTCTTAGGCCGAATACCGAATATTCGGCGACCGAATATTAAAATTTCAAATCATGGTTTCAAATCACTAGGAAATCATTGTAATAGAAAGTATTTATCAAATTTAAAATTATTCACAAAGTCAAACACCAATTACACACAATCTATGATGTATGATTTAATTCTGTTTGTTAAGAATTTAAAACTATTTAAAATTTTCTCTACTGTTTTGAATGTAATAAAACTAAGAGTTTCATCCACAAGCGGAATAGAAATGATAGGTTTTACGATAGCAAGCATTATCCTTATTTTACCCATTATTTAATTCAAATGAATGAATTACTATTGCTTAGTGAACTTTCACTTTGCTCAAAACTGTTTCATGAAAATATTTTAAAAGCTATAAAAGTTAATATTTTTATTTTATGGGGTTTTTTACATACCCATTTTTAAAAGATCTACTAAAATTTAACACACTTAACTGGAATATATTTTTATTTTCAAAAACCCCAATATGCTATCTAAATAATCATGATATATTCTAGGCTTATCACATTTCTCTCATACCCAATATTCCCAATAAATCAGTCTATCCAAACAAAGTGTGACTTTCATTTTGTTAATATTAACAAAATTAATTTATCATATTCTCCATCATAATTAACTATTGCCAGCCTTTGGGAGCCAATTCTAAAAATAAAATACAATATTACAACTTTAAAATCTGTTTTTGAACTGTCAAGCCGAAAACAAGGTTCAAAAAAAGAATTTTTCTAAATTATTTTTATTTATTAAAGCTATATACTAATGTACTTTTTCGCAATAATTATAAGGCAATTTTAAATGTTTAAAATCTACTAATTTCTTTATTTTTTTTACATTTCTTCTGCAGCAGAACTATTCGGCCGAATAGTCCATCAATATTCGGCCAGGCCGAATATTCGGCTAGATGATGAAATGACTATTCGGCCAAAGGGCCGAATAGGCCGAATACCGAATAGTGGCCGAATATTCGTTACATCCCTATATTTAATGTCATTTTTAATGAACAATAAGTACTTTGAATAAAACAAGATGGTAATCTTAAAAACTATTCTGAGATTCATGCAAAGCTATAGGTTTTAAAAGTATAGAATAAAAGACTGTATCAACGAAATTAAAAGAAACCCAGTCAACAAATATAATGCTAGGCGAAGTAAAAACGAGAAAAGGGCAAACAAATATTTAGAATTCTGAAATAGATTAATATGTTTTTAAAGTGTTATTTTAATTATGAATGTGATACGAAGCATCAGTGTGAAATACATCATACTTGCAGTTTAATTCTATAAAAGGGGGAGGGAGAAAAGGGAAGAGTATTTTGAAATCAATTTTTTAAAAAATGTCGGTTAGAAAATTAAAGTCGTTAGTAGAAATGGCATTTTTTTATACGAAGCAAAATTTCAAAGTAATAGAAGCAATTTTCCAAAACCGTCCAGTTTAATAAAAATTACTGACAATTATTTGAATAAAAGAAATGAGTAATGGTTATCGGGGTGACGTCAATAACCGTAACAGCCAAGAATGGGGAGTGACAACAATTAAAGTAACAGCAAAACCGTCAAAAGAAGTTCCTGTTTTTCTCCGTGGGGGCGCTGAACGCAGTTTTTGACTACAAGGAATTAACATTAAGATGTGTCTCTGGCTTATGATTACTCTGTGTTACTAGCATACTCATAAGTAGCATCATACCTAACGACTTCAAACAGCAGTCATATTTTTCTGCCGTTTCAAGTAAACAATACTCTCTCGCGCTTGAAGGTAAATAATTGATGCATTGAAATTCACTTTTGCTTTAATTTTTCGCCTTAAGGCTTAACTCAAGCTGACTGCAAGAATCCAGTGTCGTAGTTATACAGAACCTTTCAACGTTTTAAATAAAATATTACTTAAGTAAAAATAAGTTTACGGACTTTTATTACGGAGAAATGTAAACAGACGAAAAAAATCCTAAATAATTAATAGCGACTATTCAGCTTGGTTTAATTTAGTATAACTTATCGTCAATATAACAACACACATTTTAGCGTTTTCAAAAATTAATGATATCCCAACAAAACATAAATGTAAAAAAAAGGCCAAGTTCGATAGAACAAAAACGGCCTTCGGAGTAGTCGGTGTCAGCGATAAAAGAATTGATATCTAAAGGGTGCCAAGCTCCATAGCAGATCCTTTGATCATGGCTGTAAGAGCGTACAATGTTCCTTAATTTATTTAAAAACATTTTCTTAACGGATTCCTAACTTGGCAAGTTTTAATTAAGATAAGTTACGTTCAAGAAGACGATAAGAAGACGATTAGAAATTAACTTTAATAGCTTGCCACATGATTATACTAACTATTAAAAATTGCTAATTGAATGAGTTAAATTTTTTGAATGTAATTTACCTTAATTAACACTTGCTAAGTTAGGAATCCGATAAAAAATGTTTTTAAATAAATTAAGGAACATTGTACGCTCTTACAGCCATGATCAAAGGATCTGCTATGGAACTTGGCACCCTTTAGATATCAATTCTTTTATCGCTGACACCGACTACTCCGAAGGCCGTTTTTGTTCTATCGAACTTGGCCTTTTTTTCACATTTATGTTTTGTTGTGATAAAAGTTACGTCTGATATGTCCAGTCAGAAAATTAGTGTTGTGCTAGTTTAAATTAGTATAACGCTAAAGTATAATGATTTAGTGTGAGCTTTTTACTTTCGTGTTGATTCCGGCTGATGTTGACTGATTGATTCCGTCTTAATTCGAGAGGAGCTCAAGCCCCCTCCCTACACACGCTCATGGTATATATATAAATATGAATGCGTGTATGTTTAGAGATGAAATGTAAGTAAGTGCATGCCGAAAAGCAAACTTTTCAGACTTTCATAGACTGTTTATACATATTTTCAACTCCACGGCAGAGCCAACCAGCGGCAACTGAAATCACGAAGAACTATTTTGGACGTATCCTGCGTGTGCGGTCAACTCCTGTGAAATCATCCAGGCCATGTTACTCAATGTTTTTTATTTGTTTCATTTTTTGGTAGGTTCTTGCCTGAAGAACAACAAGAGCTAAAAAGCTTTTTCATTCTTGATTTTTTTATAACAGCCTTTTTTCAGTCACATCGGAGGTGATTTATCTTGGAAATACTACTTTACAGAAATCGTTATTATTTTTTTTTTGTTCCTTAATGTATCAAGATAGTTTAAAAACCATTATGTTTTGTAAGAAATGAACTAAATTTTGATTATGATTGTTTTTTTCAAGAAATTAAAAGTTCTTCCAAGAAGTATCAAATCGGAGCTTGAAACTACCATTTTGACAACGAAAATCTCACAATCATATTTTTAGGGGAGAAAAGTTGTCATCTCTACATTTTTTGAGCTGAAAACGAGTCTTATAATAATAGTTTTCTCAAAAAACAATATGAAGCATTTGGGTTTTTCCATCGTTTTATGCAGTTAACCAAACTTGGCCTTTCGGTGTCGAAACGCTAAATTTAACATGTAATTTCTAAAAAGAACTGAAGAAAATCTTATAATATTTATCATTTTTTTAATAATGAGCAATGCGGAGGAAGAAATATATATATATATGGCCATCATAAATGAGAAAAAGGAAAAGAAAAAGACACCCTTTTCCCCCTTTTACTTCATGTTACGCATGCTATTATCTGTTTAATGAAAAAAAAAAGGTGCTTATATGGAATTGAAAAAAAGAGTTCTTTAAATTTTTGATACCTAACCTCACTACGTATGGGTCTCATAGAACATGGTTTCCCGCATTTTCTAGGAACCTATCGATCTTGTTTCAGGAGAGATACCTGTACTACAAGTAAATATGCTGTTTGCCGTTCAAATCGTAAGCATAAAAGAAAGTAAACAAAAAAAAACTGCAGTCGTTGATTGCGAAAAAGTTTAATTTGCCAGAAAAAGAACTAAAATCTTATTTTATTTATATTTAATCCCTAACATCTTGACTAATTCTTAAATAGAATGCCATTTTCTTTGCACATGCTTGGGTAGTGGAGTGAAAGGCTGCATATCTCTCGCATGCATAATCCTCTGCAAAAGCGTGTGCCGCTGAAGGCTCGTATTACTTTAATTTGGATTGGGGAGATTAGCAAAGCGTTCCGTATATACGAGAATGCGATGATAAATGGAGCATTCTCCTATAATTCATAATTAATTAAACTTGCTATAAGCCCAGATTCATCCTTCCAGTTCGCGCTTCTGCGACACGAAGTTAATGAGGCACAGATTAAGAATTTCTCGCTTCCTAAATATTTCATCCTTATTCATAAATTGGAGGTAATTGATAGTGTTGAGGAGCTGCCATAATCCGCATTGTTTTAGCTCTCGCTTGCTGGAGCACTAAAAGATCGTTTCGTAATTTTAAACATTCCTGTTATAAATACATTTATAGAACAGTAAAATACCCAGGTTTTGCCCGGTATAATATCGATAAAATACGAATAAGGTAAAGTGCCCTAAAGCTGACACCCTCAAATAAAAATACATTTAAAGTATTACCAATTCCCTAAAATAATTTAAAATGAGTTTTTTCTTTTTGAATGGCATCACTTTTTAAATCTCTTTGAATCTATATAAATAAAACCGAAAGTTTGTGTGTCTGTCTGTCTATCTGTCTGTGTGTCTGTCTGTCGATCGCTTCCTGGCAAGATGGAACGGTCCAGAAGTACGAAATTTTGTTTACAGGGTCAGGTCCTCGTGCACCTCGAAGAGTTTTTCCTAAAATTCGAGTTTGTTCTTTTTTTATTCCAATTTAAAGCAAAACTATTGATTTCGGGTTTATCTCATCGAAGAATCATCCCACGTTTTCGATTTTTGCAGCTCATGAATGCCCGTAAAAAACTGCACAAGATGACCTCTTTCTGAAGTTCGTAGAACAAATAGAACACGCGCAATATTCATTTAAAATAGTTTTCGAACTTTAAAGCAAGGCTTACCTGTGAATTAATTTGCTCAAATTGCGTATTTTCGCCACAATAAAGAGCACTTTTGTCGCCAAAAGGAAAATTTCTGTTAAATTAAAACTGATGAAAATTCCTTTCGGTCGCAAACAAATACTTTTCTCGCCAAGAAGAGATAACTTTTTTTTCGTGCAGTTAACTGTTTTTAATTCATTATTTTACGTTTCGAGATTTTTCTGCATAATTGCATAATATGAGGTCTTTCTGAAATTCGTACAACAAATAAAACACGGGCAAAATTCATTTTAAGAAGTTTTCAAATTTTAAAACGAGGCTTACCCCTGAATTTATTCCCTCAATTTATTTTCGCACAACTAAAGGGTACTTTTGTAGCCAAATAGATGATTTCTGGTAACTTAAAACTAATGAAAATCCTTTTTGGATCAAGCCGCTTACATTTACAAGGTTGGAAGGCCTTCGATATCGCTGATTTTTGATGAAATTTAAAATTTCGCCAAGAGATTAAAACTTTTTTCCCCCGTGTTGTTAGTTGTTCTCAATATATTATTTTGTGCTTTGTAATTTTTGCAAACCGCGCCAGAAACACTTATTACTAATATTGTTCTCATTAAACTCCATTTAGAATTTACACTGTAGGATCTTGGCGCATTTGCGTTATGCTTCCATTACTATACTGCAATTTGGCGATCTTCTACTTTATTTTTTTTTTTTAACGTAGCGGTTTTGATTGATTCCTTATTTTACTCAAATGATTCATTTTATATTCATTTCTTGTACTGCCTATTTGGTGCCATTTGGACAGAATTTAGTTATTTCTTTCTACCAACTTAAATTTCACACGTCAGCATTGGCTCACTACTGAAAATTTTCTAACTTAAATGTGCATGTTTATTTTGAAATGCATGCTTTTATCTGCATGCCTTTGAAAATAATGCTTTTCTTTCTTCCGTTTTTGGCCGAACTTTATAAAAGTGCTATTTTATTGAAATTTCAGGAAATGTTTTGACGATTTTGCAAGCAGGATTTTTGGAACTGGTGCTCTTAATTCTGAAGGGGATTTTAAGAAGGACAGTTGTTTAGTTTGGGAACAGCAGCTCTTAAAGGTCTGTAGTGTAATGGGTATTTTTAGTCACTGACGTTTAATGGAGATTTTTTTGGTACTGATGTCTTTATTCTAATAGGGATGTTTTTCCTTACATCAGCACTACACATGTTAAATAAACATGAAACTTTTTCGGAGAAAATTAAAAAATGAGTTTAAATGAAAACTTAGGGTGGTAATTTTTACAACAATGGAATTTTTAGATACATCGCTGAATTCTCTCCTCAACATTCACTTAGCAAAGGCTTAGCTTGATCCACGTTGGTAAAAATAAGATTCTGGGCAATAACTCATGCGCTTTTTGTTCAAGGTGTTCGAACAAATTCTATCTGACGTGTAATTTTTTACCATCTTCAGAAGGATATAAAATTTTAGAGGCATGAGTTTATGAGTAAAAGGAAAACAATTAGCGTAAACAAAGCAAAGTTGGGAAAACAACGGTGCATTTTCGAGGTTACGATGAAGCAGCTTCATCAGTGCCAAGGCTGAAATTCATCTAGTTTACTGTTTAACTGTTATTCAGTTAAACAGTAACTGTTAACAGTAACGGTTACGATCAAGTTCAGCCTTGTCAGTACAAACAATTTTTTCAATCTCTTTTAATATAGCATGAACTAAGTTTCTTACCGGAATTTGTATAAATAATGGAGATGAAACATTAAATTGTAATTTTCATTGACTCGTCTGATTTAAACATATTTTTAAATACATTATCAAATACATTAATTGATATTATATTGGAAAAAAACTAACAAAAAGGTAAGAAAATGGCGGTAAACTCCTAGGAGAGCCCACCGCTTTTCAAAATCGCCAATTTGGCGTCCATTTCGTAGAACGATAGAAGCTGGGTTTCTACGAATCTGGTTTACCAAGATTGCGTACTTATCGCCAACCACGCCAATGGGGTGGGCTCTCCTAAGATCCACCCGCAAATGGTACAACCCGTTATTTTTAGTTGCTTATTTTCATTTTTAGTTACTTATTAATTTATTTATTTTTAATGAGCTAGAGATAGTAGTTGTTGAAACTTCATTTAATTTGGCAGGGTTTCCGAATAATATAGGGATGCACAATTACTCATAACTCGGCAATATTATACAGTGAACTACATCTCCATTGCCAAAAATTGTTAAATCCCTCATGGTTCCAGACGCAAAAGAGCAGAAAATATTGCTCTGGAGGATGACGACGAATTTTCGTTTGGTAGAAGCTGACAGAGAAGCGATTAAAAGATAGAACAGTATAGTTGCTTTTGGTTTAAATATATTTCAATTTATAAGTTGTTCAAAATTAGTAATAAAGTGCGGAAAAAATAAAAAGAGCATCAGACAACAGCAAAGAACGAATGCAAATATAATCCAAAAATATGTCTGAATGTGAAGTTAGACTTACTGCTTTGAGTTGAGTATTTAAAGTACCGCAAACGACAATATATAAGTCATTTGCTATTATTATAATTGTTATTAAGAGTTTAAAATGCATTTTTTGAATAAATTTAAGATTCAACGCAGTCCGTAAACCTTCACGTTTATTTATTTATTTATTTTTACAGTTACAGTTATAGGAACGTAACTGGAAGCAGATACATTAAATACTCTTCACGACGCTTTTCCCAATCTTTTAATGATTTTTCATGTAGATTTCCACACGAGAACCAAGATATTCCTGATATTTATTCAGGAAAAAGCTTGCTCTTTTTGACCTATAAAATATTGCCATCCATAATTTACCTACCAATCCTGAAATGCTTTCTGCATATAGAATTTTGCAGGCTTGAAGCTTTTTTTCCCCCCTGCCTTCTATTTTCCTCCATTTTGGGTTCCTTTTTCTGCATGAAAATGCCATAAATTGGTTTGCTTTTTCACTCCATTGTATTCAAAAGCAGTTTTTCATCTTATATGGATGAGAAAGTTTTCCTAAAATTCAAAGTAGAAAATCTGCTCAGGTCACGTCAAAAACCCTTGTGTTTCTGAAGCATTTATGTTAAATAAAATGTGCTTTAAGTTTTAAAAAGTAGAATAAACATTAATTAAAATATGAGGATACGACTTCTTGAAATATGAATTAATTTTCTTTCCTTTTTTCATCTGTATCTATTATATATATTGTATATATATTATTAATGAATTTAATGCTATTTATTGTTGACCGTCTTAATATTATTTTTTATTACAATGACTTAATTGACGTGGGTGCTCACAGGATATCAACTGCTGTACTTCTTCGTCTTCTTTGTTTTCCCTTTCAGTGTAGTTTTGGCATGGACGGAATTTGTGCATTAATATGACTTATGAAGCACATAATAGTGCTCTTGCATTATTTTCCCTTAAAAAGTATGTTCTCATTATTACTATTGTTATTATTATGAAAAAAGTTTCAGAAAGCAGAACTTTTTTTCTTTTTTCAACGAAAGGAAAGAGAGGAAAATGTTAGAGCAATGCTAATAATAATAATGCTAACGATTACGTACTCATTTTTCGTTTTGTTTTCTGTTTGAATTTTCTTTCCACAATTAAGTTGCTTACATTTAAGAATAAATTTTTAAACTGAATTTTCGGAAACGAAGGGTTTGCTCTTGTTGTTTCAAATATTAGTATTTGATGTATTAGCTTTCGCAAAGATCAATCTGGAAAACGTCTAATAATAATGAATGAAAGCAGGAGGCTGTTCCGCAGTGGGTCAATCGGTAGAATCTCGGTTTTATATTAATACATCATTTACGTAAAAAAAAAAATTCAAAAGGATTTAATAAAGTAGCATGCTGTAACAAGATGCTTGATACATCTCGTGTATTTAGTTATTTTAACCGAATACTTTGGTTATTCGCTTAGATCTTGGTGACAAGCCCTTGCATTTTTATTCACGGTTCTTTCTGATTAACCGATAGGCGTAACCACGACTTGTTACCTCTTTTTTAATTGCTACGCGATCAAAAATTTTATACCATTTTATTCTTTCGAAACACCATATATAAATGGAATAAAATGGTATAAAATTTTTGATCGCGTAGGCAATTAAGAAAGAGGTAACAAGTCGTGGTTACGCCTAGCGGTTAATCAGAAACAACCGTGAATAAAAATGCAAAGGCTTGTCACCAAGATCTAAGCGAATAACCAAAGTATTCGGTTAAAATAACTAAATACACGAGATGTAACAAGCATCTTGTTACACATGCAAAGCTATTAACGACTAAGACTACATCCGAAGTCCCGCAGTGGACCAGTCGGTAGAAGCTCGGTTCCCGCAGAACACCGAAAGTGAAGCAACATCGACTTAGGTCAGGTTTGGGAGGGGGAAACCTCTCGCTGCTGGTTCCTGTAGGGCCGTGCACGCTAAAGGGAGCTGGTGCACGTTAAATAGGTCGTGGCTCCAATGTCCGTCAAGTGAAACGATACCTCTGGGGGTGCCAATCCCAGGTGACGTTCTCTCATCTAGGAGATGGTTCAAAAAATTAAGAGAGACTCTTCAAAGGGGCGGAAATCTGGCTCCTGCCTATAAGGGCCCCGTTAGACTCAGGATCGGAGTACCCATTCCTCCTCGCCACGCGCAAGGACACGACAACAACAACAACAACAACAAATCAGGAGTCTTTCTTTCGCCAAACTGTAAGGAAAAATTCAGTGATCCTTCATACACAATATGAAACTCCCTCATTTACAGCCATATACGTTTTACAAGCTGCGAGGGGCTTTCTTAACCTTTCATAGATAACTCCACAATGACGGTTTCACATCAACTGCGACGAAGACGAAATTTTTGTCATAGGCATTCTACGCATGTCTTTGTTTCTGCATAATTTATTTGTCGTGTTTCTAATCGATCGTTGATTGGCTGCCATTTGTTCCATCATTAACAATTACTTTCCCCGACAGTTTCTTGATTTGCTGATTGCTCTGTGACGTAAAATCGAAAAAGAAAGCTCCCATGGGTCGTGCAAAGCCACATCAGCATTCTATTGCAAACGGGTCAACTGCAACACATTTTGTGACTGCCGTGAGACGGATCTGTTAATGTAGCCATTTTTTCAAAAGGTAGGTTAAAATCTGTTAAATGTTAAATCATATTAGTTTTTTTTCTTTTTTTGTAAACAGTAACTAGCAATCTATAAAAATAATAAATTTTACATTATTTATGATAGAAATAATACGTGAGGTTTTACAAGCTCTGCTTGCCTCATATCCAATTTTAGTTAATGTGCAAATAGTTCAGCTGTTTTTTAGTATGAAAACTACAAAGAAGGTAATAAATCTGTGCTTGTATAGAGAAAAAAATCATGCAAAACAAAAAATAATAATAAAACATTTTAGATGGGTTTCAAATATCGCACAAGCTGGCAGGTAACTCGATTCCTGCACTGTGCGATCAGATGTTCTGCGAACGGAAGTATCTGTGACGTCATAGCTGGTGCGCTCGATGCCAGGAAGTGTTGGATTTCATTCGAAGGTAGTCACGACAGATGAAATTATTGCTGGGAAAGGGGATTAAAGAAAATCCAGTTATTGCTTCAGATTCAGTTTCCTCGAACTCAATTGTCTAGGTGAAGAAAATTGAGCCTTCTTGTAGATGCCGCATTAAATAACAATGATATCGATTTCACATGAGATTGGAAGCAATTAAATGCCTCGCAGTTATTATTTTAAGATCGCATTTGTGTTGTTGTTTATTTAATTTCCAGAAAATCAACTGCTTAGACCCCTGCTTCACAACGAGAGGTATTTGCACCTCCAGGTTTGACTTTTTGCGGATGCACTGCAAAGATGAGTTATTCACGGTTATGATGTTGAGTGATTTTATTTTTATATCATTAATTAATTTTTTCTTTTAATCATCACGTCTATTTTAGGGATGAGCAGTGTTATTTGTGGTTAATATAATCTCATCAACCATATTACCATGAGGAGGGGCATCAGGGTTTTGGAAGGGATTCAGTGAGGCATAGTCAAGAAAAATGTTTCAAACTATTGATTTAGTGCAAATGCACTTCGGAAAGACTTCTACATTTATTAAAAACTGGAATTCATGTGAAAAATTCAGAAAGTTAAATGAAATAGAATTCCTTTAAATAATATGTAAAAAGTTAAGTAAAACTTTGCCGTGTTTTCTACAAAGTTTAATGTAATTTATTATGTTATTTAAAAGAATAAAATGCATCTAATTAGATTGATGAGATGCATTTTTGGATTCCAAGGAATTTTCTCCATTTTCTGCTGAAATATAACATGATTTTAGATTGCAACGAGAGCTAGTGATCTGACTTATTTTGTTATTCGTAACTTGATAAAGCGCAGATAGGTAATCTGGCATGAAAACAATAATAAAGTAATTACTTTAGAGGAAAAGATATCTTCAAAAATAAGCTTTTTAAAAGAATTATTTTTTTTTTAATATAGGAAAGAAGTTAAAGAGAGTGTTCTGTAAAATTAATTTGAGTTCCCATAGCCATTTTTTTCAAATCCAACGACTATACATACATTATGATCAAGATACATTTATTTTAAATTATTTATTTCCGAAGCATATACAAATGTAAAGAAAATTGGTGTTGCTATATAGAAAGAAGTTAAAATACGTAATAATTTGTTAGCATTTATTATTATCTTGTTTCGGGAAAGCCTGCTGTAGCTTTACTATAAAAGCCTAGATTAAAAACCGAATACAAGAGAACGAATTTTTTTTTCTTTGGTCAAGCAAAAAACAACAACCCGAATTACTTTACAATTACCTAAAAATATCAGAGTAATGCTTCATGAAAGTTTTCCATAAACTTGTTACTTTCACGATCTTAGAACGTGTTTCGACTTCCAAACTCAAGCGCATACATGTTAAAATAATTCATAAAGCACGTCCATGGATACTGGAATCTTATTTATTTATTTATTTTTTATTTATTTATTTTTCTTATCCAAACGATAAATACAATTCCTTTTTAGCACGCGAGCTTCTAGAATTTCTCTTACAAATTTTATGGCCACGATATACAGTTTTCTCTTTAGGAATTTTTTTTTTGTTGTTGTTGTTTTAATGTACTTATTATCTAGAGTATTTGTCTTCTGTTTCAAATGACTTTTCAATTTTTCCCCCTAATCATCTGTTTGTTCAAATGCATTTAATGGGTACGATATGTGTTAAGGGTTTTCAGAAATAAGGGATCCAATAAATATGTAGTTTTACTTTCTTTTATGACTAAAATATAGAACAGAGTGTTAGATCCGTGAAAATATTTAATTTTCGGATTTGGACAAGTTCAACGTTTTAAGGAGAGTTGATCCCATTTTGATCATTTTTGGAAAATGTCCAGAGTAATTTACAATTAGATCAATGGTAGTTAAATTCTTTCATATAATTCTGTTTTTTATGTATATTCTACATTTTTTTTTGTTTTAAAGAATTTTTTTAATAAAATGTACGTAATTTTTTTTCAACAAATACGCTTTAAATCAGAATCTCGTTGACCTGAAACTTTTTCTTAGTAAACATATTTTGATTGGATTCGATTCGCAATCAAAAAAGAAAAAATATATAACCAGGCTGAACTTGTGTAGATTAATGAATACGCTTATGAAACATTTACTGATTAGGGAACAAAAATGGAATGACGTGACATTAGTCAATATATATATGCATCTGTAGAATATATAATGAAAATATTTATGACTTCATTTATTATTATTTACAGCCCCCAAGCACAATATCAGACAATCTCATGATTGATACATTATATCACAAAAAACATTTGTCTGACTTGCTCAGAAAAATTTCTGTATACGTATAAATATGAAAAATTTCATTATTTTAATTAATTTTACAATGGGTAAAATTGCAAGGAAAAATATGTTTGCCCCATGAGTGTCAAATTATTGAACGCGTTTCGCACTACGCTATTATCTTACCTTTTTTAATAACATGTTAAATTCTTTCATGTAATTCTGTTTTTTATGTATATTCTACATTTTTTTGGTTCAAAGAAAAAAAATTGTGGAAAAAAAATAGAATATTATTCATGAATTAATACTGGAATACGTTTGAATAATTACCATGAAAAACCCCTAAAACTTATACTCATTTAGGAGTAAAACCCTTATAGTTCGGTGCTCTAAATTGTTAAAATCGCTATCAAGCACACTATTAGTTAGAAATAGAAGGCAAAACCCCGCATTGATATAGTAAACTGCAATATTGACATGATCTTAAAGCAGATACTAAGACCCTAAGCTCAGCTCATAAATTCTTCAACAAGCCGTTTCCTTTTTTATCAGTGTTTTTAATTGCTTCCCCTTTTATGGTGTGGGAAGAGATTTCCCATTCCTACGTCGTCAAATGCGTTAGAGTTTACGGCTGATAAATATTTACTTTGTATATCAGCGTGGAAAGTGTAATACTGATATAATTAATGAAACTTTGACATTTCATAATGTTTTGTCACATGAGAACTAGTAGATCTTTTGTCAGAAAGTTCATTGGTTTTAACAACAGTAAATGATTGTCTTCTGGGAATGAAACTTGCCTAAAAGCTTCATTTGAAATTGAAAAAAAAAAATCGCTTAAATATATTTTTTTTTCTAATGGGCTGATGTTGGCTTCCGCCCATTGCAGACCTAGTGCGTTCCCTAGAGATTGGTACCATCTCTTTCAGTGGCACCACCATAAGTGTGGTACTATTGCTCTTGAAAGTTTTGACGTCCAGTTTCTCCACCTGAAAGGGCGAGCACCCGGACTCTTTTGATGCAAAATTTCACTAGGAATTTAATTTGACCGAGAGCATTCAAGCCAAATGTCTACTCAAGGGATCTCTTACATACCACGTAATCATACGACATGGGTGCAGACGATTTTCTGCATTTAGAAAATCCACCGACACTGCCAGACTCGATCCTCTGATCCGGGGCGTACGAGTTCCGAGTCTTACTACGACGCCACCGTGATGGATGTTTATAATTATTAAAATGACGTTATGATATTCAGTTGAAAATATATTTATTAATGTGAAATGTGATTCATCCGATAATACTTCATGTTTTCAAAAAACGAAAAAAAACTTCCTTTTCCTATGGTTTATTTTCCCACAAAACATCAGTTTACTCCCAAAATTTAATTTCTTCTCATTTTAAATTCTATTTAGATAATTAGTTACTTACGAAATTTCGGAGAAAATAGTTTGAAATTTTAAGTGTCCTTAGGTAAATTGTCACTTCCAACACATGTTTATTTTGTCTAATATCAATTGAAGGAATTAAATTTGCTTTATCATATTGCCCTTTAATCCGTCTGCAGAACTTTAACACTATTCTTAATTTAAAACTATTGCTTGTTTGAAATTTCGAAATAAGTATTTCAATGGAAAAATAGCTTATGCTGTTAAAAAATGAAACCTACTAGTGTTTTATCAAATCATAGATATTTATAACGTTTTTTTTATAAATTCCACTCAATTTGTTATCATTTTTCCAACATTAATTTAATATTTAGAAAAGATAAAAGCACTCCAATTGTGAAAAATATAGTGCATTAAATTTGAAACGTGATTTAAAGGATTGCAGCAAAGTTACATTTTTAATATAATTATAGATTTTCCGAGTATCATGGAAAAGAGAGAACATAACTTGTGGGAGACATTATTTGAGAAGAATTTTAAACAATTTGGGAAAAAAATGTTCAGAAAAAAAACACACGCTTACACACAAAAGAAAACCATTAATAAAAAGAAAAAAGGGAAAAAATAATTTTAAAAATGGAAACCTTAAAAAATGAAAAAGAACAAAATGAGGAGTAAATCGTGAATTTTTAAAATTCTGGTGTTTATATTCTAGTAGTTTACGAGCAGTTACACATAGGAAATGAAAAAACAATTAATTAACATGTAGTTTCATCTAAAACTATTCGATCCTACTTTCCCGTATGCACCGAAATCAAATATATGATGTAGCTATCAGTCTCTCTTTCTCAGATTAAATACTTTAAATATACCACATTCATTCATTCATTCATTTATTTATTCATTAATTCACTCATTCATTCTATCGCTCATTTATTTAATCACTCATTCTTTCACTCATGTATTTCTTAAATTATTCCTTCATTCAGAAATATCCTCAAAAATCCAGATCCAAAAATTTCATGGGAACATAGACTGGTTTAGTTCTGGATGCACTCCGTACCTGTACATGTTCTACGCCATAGGATCCTTCCGGTAAAGTTTGTTCCAAGCAAATCCGACTATTAGATCATGATTTAATAAGGATTGAAATTCCCCGTAGGCGCTGATGTTAATTTTTTTTTTTTTTTTGAACTGTTCAAAGATGAACAAAAATTGTTCAAATCAAAAAACATTTCACGTCGAGCTATCTTTCCAATACGCTTTTTCAGGAACTTGGGGCTTATTCCCAGAGTTTACACAACTTGCTTCATTTTTGCCCACAGGCGCTAATGTTAAGGTTTTTTGAACTGCTCAGTGAGAAGAACTGTGTAAATCGACAAGTAACATACGGAAATGAGATGTCCTCGCCAAGATCTTTCACATGCAAAAAAAAAAAAAAGTGTTTGGAATCAGACAATTCTCTCTAAAGTTATTGGGGGGGGGGGGGGCAGACAGACCAACAGACAGTTTTACCATCTCAAAACCCTCTTTTAATTTTTATTTTAATTTTTCAATTTTTGTTTAATTATTTCACTTATTTTTGACTTTTCTTTATTTTTAACGACATTATCACGATACATTAAACTATTTTTCATATTTTCTTTTTTTTTTTTATTTTTACGTGAAAGTGGGCTACAAAAGGGATTTACCTTCTTTGAGAAAATCTTAGGCGGAGACATCATAACTGTTCATTATTAACTATACAGTTTTTTAGATTCTGCTTAATAGCAGTACTCAAAACGATTTGAGTGCTTCAGAAATGAAATTATGAAAAACTCAAATATCTTTGTCTGAAAAATTTTAAATACTGACGTATGTATTCTTAACAACTTCTCTCATTGTAGTAAAATACTTTTATGCATAGAGTTCGCTTAAGTATGCCCACATAAACAGCAAAATATCAAAAACTTTAAAAGGCTGCCTTTTATTTTCCTAAGCTAACAAATAGGGTAGTCGATATCCATCAAAATTTTATCACAGACAAAGATGTCACCCAGCGATGTAAACTCGTGTTCCGACACATGGAAATATTGCCAATAAAGATAGCTATCCAAGCTAAAGTGATAAAGCCTTAAGAAACGTGAAAGCGAAGTCAAATATCGGCGGTAATGCGGCGACTAAAGACGGGCTCACCTGAAGAGTGTAAAGCTTAGAAGTTGATAAGAATGTTATTTATTAAAACGGAAATCTACGCAATAGCGTCCGCTCTAAATCCGTATTGAGTTTCATATTTATGCAGCTGGTCATAGCAATAAACGATTTTATTTCTTAGAAATAAAGAGAAATATAGTGTCAGAGTTATTATCTTTTCATAGAGTTAAAAAGAAGCTGCTGGGTACTTGATATGAAAATTTTGTGTAGGGGAAGTGCTTCTGTTTTCCTGAATACGCACAAATTAATGTTTTAAAAAATTAAATTTTTTTGGGGGGGTGGTATATTTATATACCCGCATATTTATCTTTATGTTGGTATCATTAAGTATATTTGAAAATAATTTAGAAAAACATACAACACAATAGCAAAGCACGAAAGCAAAGATATTGAAAAAACGAACAAACACAGAATGTACACAAAATTTTGATAGAAACTTTAAAATTCTGACCTTTATGTTTTTGATGACTAGACACTGCGGTATAACTGGTAATAAAATAGCGGACCACCTAGCAAAAAAAGGAGCTTCTATTTTACAAGCATCAAAGAAAGCTGTCCCTTATACCAGTGCCAAGAGTATCATTAAGAGAAAGATGAGGGATTTCACTCTACATCAATACGTTGAGGGAAATTCTGATAAGATCTGTAGGAATAAACTCGGGGATTTTCCCATGTGGCCAAGACGTAAAGCAGTTGTTCAATTTCGTCTGGCCACAGAACAGGACTGCCTTCTAAAATATCTTCATCGAATCCATGTTGTTCAGGCCCCCTTCTCCACGCTCTGTGATTTTCGGGAGGACATGGATGCTGACCACATTCTCCGCTGCCCGGCACTTGGGCATTTCTCTCTGAGTGATCGCTACTGGTGCGCTAGGGAGCTTTTAGGTTCATAAACTTTTCTGGCCACATTATTATATTTTATTTGTTTTTGTTCTTGTTCCTTCTGCCTCGTGGTGTAGAGGTCTTTTGTAACCTTGCCATTAGAAAAAAATGTTTTTGATGATATATTACTTTATTAGAAGTAAGTTTCCTGCTTTTTAAGAGAATTTCAATTCTTTACTAACCTTTTCTCTAAGGCAAGCAAGCGAGGAGCAAAACAAACTGTTAGCATATGTTTATGCAATTATATAAAAATTCTTCGAGGACTTAAGCGATGTAATTTTATAAAACAAAATTTATATCAACATACTCATCATACTTAGGGGGAAATTTTCCCTTCGATGTTTCTACTTGTGCAGTTAGCCTGGTGGCAGAAAGACAATTTTTAAAGGTACAACAGTTGTACTAGTGACATAGGGAAAAGGTTAAGAATAATTGAAGAATTAAGTTAAAAAAAAGTGCTGCGCTATCTTCTCCCCCCCCCCCCCAAAAAAAAAGAAAAAATCTTGGAACATGAGACGTTATGTCTCTTATACGTTAATTGTGCAATTTTTAACATTTTCTTACCTCCAGTAATAAAAATTTATTCACAGTGTTTTAAAAAAAGGAGGGGGAAGGGGAATTCTATAAAAACTTTCTTGTGAATTTTTTATGTTTACTATTTGTAGTTTTAGTAATTAATTTTTTAGTTGTAGAAACATTTATGTATAAAGTTTGCTTCAGAAAAATCACATAAAAAGAATCATCAAAAAATTGCAGTTATGTGAATAACGTTTAGTTTTGGAAACTTTAATATCGATCTCGAAAACTTGTAACTCTTGTAAAATACAAGGCAAAATTGACGTCCTTGTAACAACTTATTAGTAAAGTTTAAGGCATCCCACGAAAGGTCACCAATCATTAGTATACATTTTAGAAATGTTTTGAAAGAAAAAAAAACTAAAATGAACTGATAAACCACGCAAATACTCTAGTGAAGAATTTCTACGTATCATTGACTTCTAAGAGAAAAAAACACTCTATATTCATTTTGGCAACTATTTAAAAGTTATCCCATACCCTTAAATGTTTAAACTTTTTAGTCAATTTAACTATAAGTTCCCGAAACATACTACAAAACACACTACCTTGGGGTTTACACGCCACCAACCCTTGATAACGTATATTAGTACCATGTTGTTGAGTAATGTTTAAAGTGAAAAAATATAGAAACATTTCTCTCTAGCTTACATTATTTTGATTTTAGCCGATCTGTATCGTAATTTATAACTGCATTTTTATAATTGTGAATAGTTATTGTCTTTTGTACAAGAAAAAGCAGCATATGCAATCGATATTCTGAACAGTTTAATTCACTGGATAACGAAATGTTTTTTCTGGTAACTATCAGTTACCTGAACAGTTTAATTCACTGGATAACGAAATGTTTTTTCTGGTAACTATCGTTATTAAGCCTTATAAATGCTCTAAGAGATCTATTGCTTTTAAATGAATGAATCGAATTGGCTATCATTGGCACTTAAGTTACATAAAAACCAAGAAAACTACAATAGTAACATAAGTAAGCAAATCACTATTACACCTAAAGCAAAAATAATTTATAAATACTAATTAATGTGCAAAAGGTACAGTGAAGGGAGATAATGTAACTAAATTTTGAAAACTACAGGTATCTTTCAGATACTTATTTCAAAATATTAAATTTTTATTTAATTCCTCAGAAAATAGCATTCTTCTCAAAACCTCAAAGTTTTTTTATTGATTCCAGCGTTATGCTTACTATCTCAACGAAAATAAATACTAAAGATTCTTAACCCTTTTATATATTTAATGATGCAAAAAAAAAAAAAATCTTATTTTCAATTATTTTTATAGTTATTTCAATACGTATGATAAATTTTATAAAAGTTCAAAATATATATAAGAAATTTATCACTTTTATGCTATTACTATAAGTCAAATTGGAAATTGTATCCGTACTGCTTTTCCAGATAGAAAAATTGGAAATTCGCTTTCGAAAAAAATAATAAGAGAAATTGGTTTTGTTTTAACTGCTTTCCTGATCTGCCATGATTGTGGAAAATAAAAATTTGTGCAAATGAAAAATGTTAAATTGTGAAGGCTGGTATTAGTTTTATATTTACGGAAAGTGTGAAATTTTTTTATAGTAATTTTTGTCTTACGTCATACAACGCATAACCCAACCTAATAGTACCAACGGAAAATAATTACAAGGTATGCAAAAAAAGAATAAGATTGATTTAAACAAATTCTACCAACAACAAAACATCGTTACTGTAGGCTTTAGTTTTAAATGCTAAAAGTTTCAAAATGCTTATTTACTTCTAAAAATAATGTTTGCTAATCGTAAAACAGCTAATAAGGCTTCAGTTGCACATAAAAGGGCATGCTTAGTTTAATTCTCTTTCTGACTTAAAAATTCGTTCATAATTATACAGAAATACGCGTACTCCAGGGCTCCTCAATCGTCATGATGACATTGCTGAAAGTTAAACAGGGAGAAGTGCTAACCACATGAAGGAACGTGAGTACGATTTTGCAACATTAACTTAAATGTTAAGGAACATGATACATGTGCGTCACTCTCACTGGCTTTTGCTACATATTTTTTACACCCCAATCTATGGACTCTTTTTACATATTTTGAAAAGAAGTGATATCACTTTCGTGAATTTCAAATATATTCTACACACTTACCTGTGTCATCAACCGGTCTGCACCGGTACCCTCCGAATCCTTAAAGACAATATCCTGATTGTAGTTTGGAATTAAAGTTTTAAATCTTTCATCGTTTCTTGTGATGCGTCCGAGTGCTGGCCCGCTTGCTCCGTAACTGTTCTCTGGAACATTGGGCACATGTTGCTTAAATACAAGTGGAGTTATTTTGGTGCTGCTCCGTCTTCTTCCACCACCTCTTCCGGGCATGCATCCTTCTGTTCTATAACTTAAGATCAGCGTAAGATGCAGCCACATCGTAAAAAAATGATAAAGTCTATTAAGTATTCCTCTCATCTAAAAGCTAGGGGTGGAAATTGTGGATGATAAAATACTCTGGAATTAGCCTCATGCCTGAAAATTTAAATCACACGAACAGAAGAAAACCCCTTAAAAGTTTCTGAAACGTCAGTATTGTATGAAAAAATCACTTTAATGACATTCTGCGTTAAAGAAGAAAAAAAGATGTTCATAACAAAACTTACTTCAAGTTCCAAACCACTATATAATTTGTGAAATTATTAACGCAAGATTTTGAACTGCTTTAAATACTTAATCATGTATTTAGATATATGTTCCCTTTGTATTCAGATAATCTTCGAAAAATCCAAAAATAAGTTATTTTCATGGTGTATAACTCAATCTTATGCAGCGTGAGTCGTTGAAGGCATACATAATTTAATTTTCTAATTTTCAAAACTGACTGAGCTTTGAAAAAACATTCATTAAAAATGCGTTGAGCACAACTTGCACAGAATGGGTCGCGTGGCGTTTTTATCACGCTTTGGCAAAAGCAAAAATAAATAAGCGTGTTTCAAATTTATTGTCTTGCTATATATCTCATTTGTTTCAGATGTGTCCAATGTAATTTGGTAAAATTCAATAAATTTAGACTCATTTCCTGTACACATTGAGGCATATTATTCATAAAAAATTTCAGTGATGGATTGCGGCTTCCGCATTCAACATGATATACATTTTTTAATAAATGTAGCAAGTGTTATATACTCCTCCTACTAAGAATCAGATAATGAGATAACATAATATTACTAATGATGTTCCACGATAAGTATATTCATTGCTAGAGCCTGGTTGGGTCTAAGGAATGTTAATATTCATCCACACACATCATATAAGTATATTATATGATACAGTTGCTGTTAGAATGATATAATTGTTTTTACAAATTTGGTAAAAGTACAGGTGACAGGTTTTGATTTTGTAGTAAATCTTCTTTTAAAAATCAAATACCAAACACATTTATGCCAATTAAGAACAAAACTTCGTTAAACGTAAGTTATATTTTCACTACTTGAAGCATCGATGTGCAATACTTTCAATATTTCCTCTTCAGACACAAATATTCATGCATAAATTTCATTTAAAATAATATTAATATTTATAGAATCTTTCAAAACACTCTCCGAAAAAGTTGTCTTTAAATTACTTAGTCAAAATTATTATCCGGATAACTGACGCTTGAGTTTAAAGAAAATTACTATAATGTTTTCTTCAAAGAGAAAATAATTTCCTAAATATGGGTAAGACTGTACATACCTGTTCTAAAACTAATTTTACAAACACGTACTACTATACCTTGCTTGAAATTCCATGCTGAAAATATGCGGCACAATATTCCACAAATTTACTTTTTCTCTAAGTATTAAAATATTCTTCATAGCATACAGTATTGAAGACCAGAATATGTATAACAGCAAAGTTATCTTCTTATCCACACGCAAAATTTCGCTGATATTTTAAGGAATGATAATTGAATCCACTAACTGTCCTTCAAAACGTAAATGAACAAGATAGATTTCTTGAATAAATCCAGTTCCATGAAAAGTAATTTTTGAAATTTTTGAGTCTTAGGGAATATCGGCAATCACCTTTCCTGTAGTGAATAAAAAAGAAAGTTTTTTTTACCTCTGCATTACAGCCGTTTTAGAGACATTTGGTCTTAGCTTGGTATTATCGCTCCGAAGCAATCTGTCAATCAAATATCTCACACGTCATGGAAGTTGCTTCAATTGGTTGCTTTTAAGGACCGCCTCCTTTTGTTAGCTCGCACAGACGATTTCCTATTTATTCGTCTGATTTTAGATAAAATGTGAGAATGTATTCTTCACTATACGGTGCGATGGAGTATTATTCATTGCTTTCTGGAACTTTTCCCGTATTTTAAATTAGTTTCCTTTTCTTTGCGAAGGATATTCATGCCCACTTTCCACTTTCTTATATACACTTAAATAAAAACATACTTTTCCTGAATTTAGAAAAAATCCGTACTACTCTTGAAATGTTAGTGGATAGTGTTGTTATTCTTATTCTTATTTTATTTATTTATTATTTATTTTTTATGTTATCTAAACTTAGAAAAGATACATTAATTGGCAAACTAAACTGAACTTTTCCTGAATTTAGGAAAAAATCCGTACTACTCTTGAAATTTTAGTGGATAGTGCTGTTATTCTCATAGGCGTAACCAGGGGGGGGGGGGTTTGGGGGCTCGAACCCCCCCCCCCCATTGGGTATTTACTTATTTAGGCACACAAAAAAAATTCTGGCTACGGCTTTGCCTTTTCTTTCCCTAAGAAAATTAAACACATATGCATATGATTTTATTTCCTCCTTCTCTGAAGGCTTGTGATCATGACCAAAGTATGCAGCTCATAATAAAGAGGACTTTTCATCTGGTTATAATCAACCCCCTTATCACCTTGGGGGGGGGGGGTTACAGCGAAAGGTGGCTTCAATCACCGTACCACACACAGACAAACAGAGATCCTTTCAATCACTGCAGAGGGTTTTCTTTCCTTCTTGATGTCTTTTTTACCCAAAGGCAGCAATTTGGGAATACACTCGCACAAGTAATAAGTTTCGTGGAAAATATTTTCTACTGTGATGGAGTTTTGTTTTCTGATAAACCAGTGTTGTAGGCGCTGAGGTCTTAAAATGAAGGACCCCTAGCGAACAATTGTCATAATGGGTTAAACCCTCAAGCCAGGAAGTGATGCTCATCAAGAAACTTAAAGAGCAGTTTGTATTTATTTATGAATTCCTGTCCAACACCCATTTTCGTAAAATCTTTTTTGTACATGAGCCGATTAGAAAACTGATGAACTGTATTTGCATTGCATTCTCATTTACAGATGTTCTCTCATCTCTTATATTTTAAATGTTTTTTTTTTCTTATCATGGTTCATCACTGATTGCATTACCGACTCTGGAAATCATCCGTTCAACGTTTCCAATCTCACTGCTACGGTTTAATGCTGCATTTAAATTTACAATCAAGTATTATTGAAACTTCAGCTAAATTTTTAATTATTTTGCATACATAATAATGTTTGCACTCCAGCGATGGACACGTTCGTCATCCAAAAAGAAAAGAAAATTTGATTCAGACGCTTCCACTTCTGAGATATGTTTTGTTACAAATTTAACAAAATTTTTAGAAATTTATGGTGGGGATGAGCATTTTTGTAGGGGAAATTGGATTTTTTTCTCCAAAATTCCACTATATAAAATTCCCAGTTTTAATATTATGAATGCCTGGACATAAAAGATTTGCTTAGCGCTAAAATTGAATTTTCTTTTGCGTTTGAATTAAGATCTAGTAATGAATGTTTAATGTTTTTGTGAATCAAGGCCGTATCCAGAGGGGAAGGGCACCCACGGGCCGCCCCCCCTCCCGCCAGAAATCTTTTGCAATGTATCATATATTCTTACCTGAAACTTTGCTTAACATAAGTGTGAAGAAGTCCCCTCCCCCCCCCCCAAAAAAAAAAATCTGGATACTGCCTTGGCTCCGGAGCAGGGGGAGCATGTTAAGAATTAGGAAGGGCAGTGTATGCTTCAAAACCACACCCTTTATATATACATATATATAGATATATATGACTAGAAATGATGTTAATATGAATTTTTTTACATATATGATAGCTTTTTGTCGTATATATAGTAGATGTATGTTTAGATCTTTGGTGAAGTTAGAGGAGTGGGTATTTGGGACTTCTGCAACTTAAATTTATGTAACTGGTCTTAATCTATAATGCTTAAGCTAACTCTGGAGGCAAGGGTTCGAGGGCTCTCCCCAGGAAACTTTTTGAAATCTTCCTAGCAATGCAATTTCGGGATACTTTGTTGATGTTAGAGGAAACAGAAAGGAGTTTGGTTACTCTCCCCCCGCAATTTTTTTCAAAATGAAGTCATATCTTTCAAATTACTTTTGGTGTCGCTCGTGATAGTGTTCAATGTCCTTTCCCTGAAAGTGTTTCTGAAAGTAAAGTGTCTTAAAAGCGTAATTTCTCTTTTCTTTCTTTTTTTGAAGCTTGTGATCTGAATTTTTTGCCGTGAGGGGGGGGGGGGGAGGAGTTGCCTGGTTCCGAGGGGGTAGATCCCCCCCCCCGGGAGATGCCTGAAATAAACACGGAGTATACTTTAGAGACAGTATTTATGACTAGTAAATTTTCAACTCTTTTACACTTCTTATTGGTGTTTAGTCTGTACATTTTTAGGGTGAACCCCCCCCCCCCCCTTTTACCAACCCTAGTTACGCCTATGGTTCTTATTCTTGTTGTTATTCTTATTCTTATTTTATTTATTTATTATTCATTTTGTATGCTATCTAAACTTAGAAAAGAATCAGTATATTCCTTGTCAAACTGAGCTAGTAAGATTAAACTAGAAAACAAACTTTAAATTTCCGATGGAGATACTTTAAATTCAGCGCAATGATTAATAGAAAGTAACTAATCACAGTTTCTTAAAAATTATATTCCAACTTTTGAGTTCTTTATAATCAGTATCTACCAATTTACAGTTATTTTTATTATTTATCTCTTTTGCTTTTTCGCTTTTTGTTTGTTCTTTTCGATTATTATTATTAGTAGTATTCGTGTAAAAAAAGTTTTCATTCTAAATTATTTTCAAGTGCATAATGTATTCAATCCTAGTAAAATTATTAAACATTATCTTTAATTAATACTATAGATTTCATAGTGCTTTTCATCGTAGATGGGAACTTTTCTCAGACTTTAAATGTTGAAAGCTTAAAAAATAATTTTCAAATTTCATAGAACTAATCATTTTAATAGAAAAAACATTCCCATATTTTAAATATCACAACTTTTCTTTCACTACGCACGGTAAACTGACAACGTAGACTTCTTTTATAAGCAGTGTGAACTGACAATTAGGCTTACAATCGAAAAAAAAAACTTGTTTGAGTTTCTTTATTTACTGTAACTTTGAGAATGCTCATAGGAATAAAAAGCTGGCTTACCAATTTTTGTGCGAATACGTGTAGAGGTGAGGATTTATGTAAATCTCAAAGAAAACGAACTGAATGTCAGCATAAGTTTCGTCACATACCATACAATTATTGCCTAAATTCAAAGGAAAACTGAATAATCTCTTTACTAAGTTACAGGTAATCCCTTTGTCATCATTATTTAGAAAACAATTTTCCTCCTTTTTTGCATCCATTTATTTTCACTGTACAGAAAAAGCATTTCTGAACCACGAATTACACGAGACTGCAATTGTCACAATTTATGTATCAGTTATCTTATTTTTTGAAAACTCAGTGTTCAATTACACATTACTTGCAGTTTCCAAGAACATTGTCAAACGTAGGTAAAATCAATTTCTCCAATAAGAGAAAAGTCTTATGCAAAAACTTAATATTTTTTTAAACATTTTTCTTACGAGCTTTTATTGCGATGCATTACGGAAAGACACCATTATAATATAGCTTTCGAAAGCAAAATAAATCAACAATAACAAGAAGTTTCGTCTAGAACAATACGAGCCTAACTTTCCCGTATACACTGAATTCAAATTTACAATCTAGCTATCTCTCCCTCTCTCTCTCTTTATCATTTAGCTTTAGTTTTTTAATTACTTCAAATATATATTTTTTAATGGTTTATACATTTTAATTCACTCACTCATTCATTCATTCAGTCATTCATTTATTCGTTCATTCATTTACCCTCATTTATGTATTTATTCACTCATTTACTTAATATTTCGTTCATTCACTCATTTATAGGCTTATTTAGTTCTGGTTGAACTTCGCATCTGTACATGTTCTACGTAATATGTTTATTCCGATAAAGTTTTTCCTAAGCAAATTCGTCTGTTAGAGCAGGATTTATATAGGATTGAAATTTTCCCGTAAGCGCTATGTAGTTTTTTTTTTTTTTTTTTGAACTGTTCAGAAATAAACAAATATTGTTCAAACCAAAAAAACTTCACACCTAGAGCTACTTACGACAAGCTCGTTCATAAGAACTTGGATCTTACGCTGCGTTTACATAATGTGCCCTTAGACGCTACTGTTAAGATTTTTCGGAACTGTTCAAAATTGAGCGAAAAATTGTTGAAAGCAAAAAGTAAATATGGAAATGAGATGTCCTTGCTGCGATCTTTCGAATACATAGAAAATCTTTCGAATCGGACAATTCCTTCAAAAGTTATTAGGGGGGGGGGGTGGACAGACCGACCGACCGACACACATTTTCCCCCATCTCAAAACCCTACTTTCAATTTTTTTATTTTTCAATCTTTATTTAATTACTCCTCTTACTTTTGACTTTTCCTTATTTTTAACGATATTTTTACGATACCATTAAGCGTTCTGGCACGCTTTATTATCATTTTTTTATACTTTTACGGGAAAATAGGCTAAAAATACAAAGAAGTTTCGGATATATTTTTCAAAAACAGTAGATCTGAAACGTTTACGCAATAAATCAAAGCGTATTTATTTACAGTGATTTTTCAGCACCTTTTACAGCATAAACCAAGTGTAAAATTCTTATCTATTTGCACACAGTGCAGTAAATTTTCCTCCAAATTCTGTATCCTTTCTACCATTTTGAGGATAAAAATTCTCTTCATAAATCACGAACTCCATTCCCTTCTTCGGCGCATGTGTTTCTGAGATAAACTTTTTGTTGCCTTCAGAAAATAGAATTTCGTATGCAATGAAGAACTGTGTTAGTTTTTAAATTTAGTATATTGTGATGATTTAGAGTACTAAATATTAACGCATTTCATGGACTATGAGACGCACTTTTTTCTCTTTGATAAATTGGCTCACAAAATCCGGTGCATCTTATACTTTAAACAAATATTAAAATTTTAATGTAAAATTCCAGCCATTCTTTAAAATGTCGAGGATAATATATTGAAAAATGACGATATACTGAAATTTTAAAGGTCAGTTCGGTTTCATAAACTATAGACTTTTTTATAGCCTGATTTAGCATTCTATTGATGAACGATCAAATTTTTGTTTTCCACAAAAATTGCTTTAAAATGAACGTGCGTCTTACGTTTCATAAAATACGGTAACTCACAGTAAAAAAATCTCGTAAAATTTTCGGTTTTAAACTAGCGGCTAAGTTGGTTCTGAAAAAACCTTAAAAGTTGCAAAGTAAATCCGTAGTAGCGACGTTTTTTTTTTTTTTTTTTTTTTTTTTTTTTTTTTTTTTTTTTTTTTAAACGTCGAAGAAAAAAAAAATTGTAAACGTTTCTTTCGTACGGTAAAAAAGCTCTCAGACTACGGATTTTTAGTTTGCCACACCTGACCCAGCTGCCAGTTTAAAGCTGTAAAGTTTACGGATTTTTTTTTTTTTTTTTTAAATCTTAAACGTTATAAGACTGTCGAACTTTTGAAATTATTTGTAAACGAAATACCTTAGTTCTTAGAGCACCTTTGCTATAAGCCAATAACAGCTTTTCCTCCACATCATTGGATTTACAACACCCTTTAAGATCTGAATATTATAATCGTGATATAGAGAATTTAAAAAAAAAACTTTTATGATGACTTTTGTGTTTTTTTATTATTATTCTTGTTTTTAAATGTACGTGATTCTGCGCACCTAGTGCTTTAAAAAAAGTAAAGTTCTTCAGAAATTTCTAATTATTTTGAAGAAAGATACAAGAAAAACTTAATAGTGAGAAAAGAGATTTTGTGGTAAACATGTAAAAAATGGTGATTTTACTGAAAGTCTTGTTCAGTAAAATTGCCATTACTTTTATTTCGTTTTATTTTATTTATTTTTTAATAAAGCATATTCATTCTCTTACAGCTCTGTTAGTAGTATGTTTCATAATTTCTCCACATTATCTGGAGCGCATATAGGCAGCTATATTCTGCTATCCTAATATCATTGAATTAGATTGGTGATTGAATGACAGAAACATCATTCAATCAAAAAATTTTGGGAAGAGATATACAATTTCAAAATTTGCTATTTTGGAATAAGGCTCTAATTTTATGTCGGACATCTTCTCCATAAAATGCGAGGATTCTCTTGAGCATTAGTGACTGCTTCCTATATGATGCTGTAGTAACTGCTTCCTATATGATGCTGTAGTAACTACTTCCTATATGAGGCTGTAGTAACTGCTTCCTATATGATGCTGTAGTAACTACTTCCTATATGAGGCTGTAGTAACTGCTTTCTATATGATGCTGTAGTAACTGAGATGAATACTTAACAATCGTGGCATATCCGATTGCAGATGGCATTGACAATAGAACAAACATTTGTTCATGTGTATTCTGTTGTGGGTTTTCGGCAAGCCGTTCAGTTTATTCATACACTAAGCATCTTCAGACATGTCAGCAACATTAGGAAGAAACATCCTGAGTAGGCAACAGCCTATAAGCCCGGAAAATTATAATATTTTTCACGTGAAATCCTTAGATCTTATTGCTCCAAGATAACAATAATTTTTATTTCAGGAACATTGTTGGAACCAACCGATAATTGACAGGGAACTAAATTTAAAGGCCACCTTAAATTAAATATAGCTTTATTTTTGCGAACGCTGTTGGTGCTAGACAGTTCTTAGCTGGAAAGAGAATATAATGACAATCTTAAACTAAATTTAATAAGTTTCATTTCAGCCAATTTATAATAATGTCAGTTTTTAAAAAAAGCGTCTGACGATCTCGGACAACAAACAGTAAATGACGCTATTGTTACATTTGGCATTTTATTTTAGTTTTCTTTAGCTTGAAAAGGATATGCTGCAATATCTAAAATAAATATCGTCCAGCACACTCGCCTCCAATGATCAGAGGAGGCATCAGAAAAGTAAAATGAAATTTCCTGTGTCCTTGACATTTATAACTTTCGTTATCTTTACTATTATTTCAGGTAAAATTCAGTTAACAGTTTCAGATCCGAGTACTTGTTGTTTTTAATAATAAATTGAATAGTTTGCAATTTTTGTACATTTATTCATGTAACTCTTCTTAACATTTCTTTACGCATTAAACTATAGCTGTATTTTTCTAAATTCTTGGTGGTTCAAACCCCTTTCAAGTGGGGAGGCTTGACCCAGTTTTCACTCGAGAAAAATAACTTGTAAATGTTAGTTTAAATATAAAATGATTGCGCGAGAAACTGCTTAACATAATAATCTAAGAAATAATGTCAATTTGGAAGATTTTTATGGAAAAAGGAAGATAAGAAAATAATTTTGTAAAAAAACGGATCAAAACCTCCCCATGTTTTCCCTACTTGACTAATTGCAGATTGGAAAGCTGACAAAGATTCTTCATTTCAGCAATACGTTCTTCATTATTTCCAATAATTCGAATTTGAACAATTTATTGACTGAAATACAGTTAATCAAGGTAACTTTGATCTACAATTTCTTTATTTTTAACTGTCCCACTCATGACTTAATAGTGTTATTGCATTTACCTGCATAAAACTGAAGAACTCCTAAAGTTTTGCATGTTCACCAATAATTAAGAAATAATAATTATAAAAACCTTTTAAAAGGAATTATTAACCTGTTTTGAAGTGATGCTTTCACTTAGGGTGACTTTGAACCACGTCAGAAAAGTGATTCTAAAGAGAATTATTTCAATAAAAGTATTAAAATTGTTTTATTTTGAACAAAAAAAAAATCCAAATATTTAAAAAAATTATTTTACAACGCCACATGATTTTTTTCATTCATGATAGTACATAGAACAATTTAGAGAAACTTTGAAACTTCAAGGGTTGCAACAACTTCAAACCAGCATTGAAAAACGGCTTCCAATCAATGACTTTAGAATGAGCTCTGTTCAATTATCCGTGCCCAGTGTTGCAAACTTATTTTCATAAAAATTGAGAGTGGAAAACTGGTTTTATAGCCTTGCCAGCTAAGTGCAGCACAGGACCGTCTAGATTTTTTTTCTTTCAAATATTGCATTATTGTTTATATGACGTTTACATATTTATATGGCGTTTTAGTATGGCCCCAAATCTTGGATCTATCGAACTTGAACAATTAATAACTTGAAACACATCATATGTAGTTGATAAATAACGTAAAAAGGAGCAAAAAATACTAGTAAAACATAATGATGAAATAAAACTTTATTTATTCCATATTTAATATAATGTTCTTATATCCACAATATATACATTAGAAAATATAGCTCAACGCGCACATTAAGGACAGACAGCTTCTTATGTGCGGTCGGCTGCATTTCTATGAAATTACCATTGGAGTATAGGCTGCAAGCTATGTTAACGAGAAAGAGACGGATTGAAATAGTTTCATAGAAATCTAAGAAATTTCTACGACTGAAATAAGTTTTAAGCTGGTCGAAGAAAGCGTTGAGGCATATTAAACTTCACGGGCTAAAAACATAAGATGTAAATAAATACCCACTTCTATGCCTCAACTTTTTATAAGTCTAAATTTGGCAACAAATATGCGAACAATTCGCTTGGGGATGCTGTTATTTGACACTGCTTTTCTAAAAAGCAACTTACGTCATGTATATCCTGAAATGGAAAAAATTTGAATTCCAACATATTGGATTGCCAATATTTTTGGTAAAATACTAGTTTAGTAACGCTTTCCCACAGAGAGATATATATGCAGGCTTTAGAATGCTTTTTAATTGAAATTTTAATACTAATTTTAAAACTAATCTGATACTTTTAATTTAAAACTAGTGAAGAGAATTAAATAATAATTTAGACGAAATATAAAATTTAAAGGAAATCTAGGCTAAATTGACGTTTTTCAAGATGACATTTATGTTTCATTTTCTTGAATTTCTTCCCATTTTTTTAAAAAGTTATTTACTATTTTTATTACGGCATTCTTACACATAATCAAAGGAAAATGTTACCATTCCGAAAATATTAATGTGCTAATAAAAGAACTACTGAATTAAACTATCTTTACTTTTAATTATAAAAATAAAAATTTGGAATTCAAATTTTTGCCTCTTCCCTTTTACTAAAACACATCTTTTAAATTATAAAAATTATTATTACAGTAAAACTCTGAGAGACATTGTTGAAAACAATATTTGGTCCATAATTCATTGGCATAATACATATTTATACATTTTGATTTAGTAAAACTTGGATGTAAACTTGAGTAAGTTAAAAGTAATTTTAATCGAACAAACAACGTATTGTGAATTTTTCAGTGGTTAAAATTGAACCAAGCATCGACTTTAAGATTTCTCCTTTAAAAATTATACTTTAATTTGAGAAAGTAACTATTTCTGAATTAATTTCGCTTTTACAATGTCGCATATATTCCTTTTCTTACAAATGTGTTGCCTCCCCCCCCCCCCAATCTGTTTCATAATTTCTCTCCCAATTCTGCATCTTGTTTCATTGAATTAGATTTACAAAATGACAGAAATATCATAAATATAAAAATATACAAAAAAAAAAAAAACATTCTAAAAAATAATTTTTTTTTTTTTTTTTTTCAGAATTTTGTCAACATTTATTTGTTAACAATAAGATAAAGAGAAAAACATTTATGTGTTAAAGGACCATTTTCACTTGATTCAAAATGTGTAAAAGTAACGTTACATTTCGCTAATAAAAATATTAACAACAACAAACCGGTTTCAAGGGCAATCAGCTGCCTTCGTCAGACCGAGCGCGAGAGCGAGTTGACTATTATCTTTTAACACCTCAAGTGTTTATTTGAAAATATGTTGTTGTTTTCAAATGGGCTGCGTAAATTGGTCCTTAACCATTGCAGACCTAGTGCGTTCCCAGACATTGGTGCCAACTTTTTCAGCGGTACCGCAATGAGTGTGGTACCATTGCCGTTTTTTTTTTTTTTTTTTGACGCTCCGTTTCCCCCTAGATGGCGGTACCTGAGCTCTAATTGAGGCAACCTGCACTAGGAATTTTAATTTAGTGGAGAGTATCCACGCCAAACGGATACTCAAGTGTTCTTTAACTGGCCGTATAATCATACGGCATGGGCGCTGGCGACTTTCTGAATTTGAAAATCCACCGACTTGGGCCAGGTTCGATCCTGCGAACTTGGGCGTACGAGGTCGGCGCCTTACCACTAAGCCACCCTGCCTGAATTTTAAGTGATAATAGTCAAACAAAAAAGAATTCAGCATGTCCATAAGAACTGATATTTTTTTCATTTTTAGCTGAAGAAGGAATGAGCGTGTGAGGGAACGACATTTTGCA
Organism: Octonoba sinensis; assembly: GCA_038502835.1. Lineage (NCBI taxonomy): Eukaryota > Metazoa > Arthropoda > Arachnida > Araneae > Uloboridae > Octonoba > Octonoba sinensis. The sequence continues at coordinate 64,733,726 of CM076600.1, read as the reverse complement.
GGTTAAAAAAAAAACATATTTCTTTAATTAATGTTCAAATTTATGAGCTTATATAATAAAGTCATCTTCAAAATAACTTCCAGCTACATGAATATCGCCTTTTGCGTAAAAGAACTCAATGTATATATATATATATACATTGAGTTTGAGTTATGCTTGACCGTGTGAAATATTTTAGAAATCCAATTACTGTAATGAAATATGATTATATTAAAATCATTTACAACTTCATAATAGAAATCAGTCATAAATGGAAAAAATTTAAATATTAATAAAACTTGAGCCAGTTTTTATTAATACTAAAATGTCAGCTTTCTGTTACCATCGTACTTAAAATGAATTGCTATGATATCCAACGTTGCAAATTCCATACAATTTCTTATTATGTTAACGCCGAACTTTGTACGTGAGGCAATTATTTGGCTAAGTAATTTTTCTTTGAAAGTTCTTCAAATTTCGCGCAGACGTTAACGAAATTTTGAGTTCCTTCTAATAACTGTCGTATCGAATTTTATCGGAAGTGTAAAAAGGAGTTTATTAACTAATTATTTTCCACGTAAAGTTTGTAAAACTCTTAACATGTCTCAAATTATTTAGGTGTAAACGTAATTATAGTTAAGTACTTAAACTTGAGACCATGATGTCTGCTTAATATCCAGCTGAAAAATGCGTAGTCTAAAAAAGCATATTGTAATTGAATATTATAACTATTACTGTTTATTTTACTTACTTGATATAAATTATCTAGCAGCTGTTAAAAAATGCAATATAAAATGTTAGACAGCTAATAATGGAGATCTAGAATCAAAGTTATATTCTTAAAGTAGGGGAAAGTTGGACAAAACCGGGTCCCAAAGTGTTTTTTTTTTCTTTTCCTAAGCAGTTAAGTGAATAAAATTGCTTAAATTTCTATTTGAATTATAAATTAGTTCTTTAGTTACAGAAATAAATATTTTTCAATGTGGAAGAACAATATTTTGGAGCGTAAATAATTTTTTTTTTTTTTTGGAAATATAAAAGTACCCAGTTTTATCCAACCAGGTCGGATAAAACCGGGTATGTTTAGGAACACTTAAAAAATGCTGTTGTCTTACTACTGAAATATTTCTTTATAACAATAAATTGGTACAATGCCCGTATTTTACTTAGAAACATAGGTGGGTTAAAAATATCTCTTCAGGAAACTGCATTTTTGAATTTTTTTTCTGTGTAGACTTCTTAAAAGATGTCTTCTTTTTAATTGATTTAAGGAGGAGATATTTTAAAAAATACGAAGCGCTTCACACGCACATAGACTTAACATCAGTGAGCTGAATTCCGAAATTGACTGACGAGCATCCTTAATTTTTATAGGTGCAATTTTTATTCTAACAACATTATAAATTTGTAAAAGCGTTAATTTTTTTATTCTACCCTAAGCAATTAGAAACTACAAAGTGAAATCGGTGGTGTAAAAATCAAAACTTTTCCACTCGAATTTTTCAAAACATCGGCGTTGACAAACAGATGAACAACGCTGGCTTTTATTTAACTTCAAATAATATGGCGGTTGTTTGCAACAAGTTTCAAGCGTTTTCCGACAAATAGCAATACTAATCAAGCTAAAACTGCTGGGTCCCGGTTTTATCCACCTACCCGGTTTTATCCAACTTTCCCCTACATACAAATATAGCTTGACCCCAAGGTCTGTAGGGAGATCATTGAGACCAAAATTCCGCCTTTCGTAGTACCTCTGAAGAAACAGGGACATTTAACAACACAAGTATAATATATCTTTCTACCTGCAGTTTTATTTTTAAAAATATTTAAACTTAGATATTTTTATCGTAGTTAAGTTAATTGATCTCAGAAATATGTTTGTAAAATTTGTTCACTTAATAAATTGTCACATTAATATTGTCACACAAAATCATGGCATAAAAGGACAATGAAGGCCTTTCGTTTAGACATATATTCTTAGAGTAATAGTTGGGCAATAAAACTAATGTTGCCTCTTACGGGAATCCCATTTATTAAATGTCCGGGAAATATTGAACGTCCAAACTTTAGTTTTGATGTCTTGTTTTATGAGTCCCATAAGTCTCGTTTTCCGATAAAATAACGTAGTGGCTAGATTTAACTTTGGACTTCAGATTGTTCGTTTCTTTTTGTTTGAAAAAAAATGCATTCTACTTCTTGTTGAAAAAGTGTCAAAATCTGATTTTGCGTCTTTGGCCATTCGCCTTCTTTTCTTTTTTCAAAATTATTTATATACCAGGGGCTCTGTCCCCCTTTTTAGTGTCGCTCACCAACCCGTGGAACTGAGCACGCAGCTCCTCATTACAAACTAAACTATTTTAGAGTAATTTTATGGGAAGAATGGGTTCTCTCTCATAAATAATGTTCTATATTGCCACACAGCTCTTTCCACTTACTCTCATAAGGTACATTGCTTTTACACCATGTTATAAACTTGGCGAGATTCTTATTAATATTTTTTTATTTATTTTTATGACTCTTGGCGACCGACAGGAAGAATTTAAAAACTCAACACTTCATTGCATATTTTAAGATTTATGTAAAGACATTTTCATATTTGGCGACAAAGAAATCGCTTTAAAACTTTAAGAACTGTAACGTGTTTTTTTAGCGAAAAATTTTTTGAAATCTTCTCAAAAGTGTTGCCACGGAGTAAAAATTTTGTACCTGGGTTAACATTGATCTGACACTCCTTGACATGAAATTTGGTTGAAATCCGTACCATTACTTATGATCTCTCATTAGTTTTATTTTTATTTCAACTGTAAAAGTAGTTTAAAGAAATCAAATAAAAGAAAAGTATAACAATCATGTCAGTTGTCAAGTCCTTGGTTATTAAAAATGCGTCTATTAACTATTTAAACGCGAGTACCGCTGATGCAATCTCGCTTCTGATTGGCTGCTGTTATTAGCCGACACAATTTCGTTGGTTGACACCATCATTAGATTTATAGAAATATCGATTATGACTTCAATTATTTTTTTCTGTTGGCCAAGGAGATGTTCATAATTTATCTTTTTACACATCCCACTCACTCACAGACATGGAAGATGTACATTTTGCGTCTACGTATAGTTTTATTTTTCTACTTTTTTTTCCTTAAGCTTTAAACAAAAGACGAAAATATTGGGTACGTATGTTTGAAACTATGACAAAGAAACATAAATCTTTAAAAAAACAAATTCATTTGTTTTGATACACAATAATGTTGTGGTAATGTATTAATTATTCGTGTGTATGTGTGTGTGTGTTTTCCCTATCTTGATTGTATGTAGATTTTAGTTCATTCATCTTTAGCTCATTTAAATATTTTTACTCTCGCATTACAATATCAAACATTGAAAATTTTAAATTGCATTTATGCCGACTCTATAAGGTATACATTATTCTTACACTTTCAAAAACTTTGCTTCCATTAAAGCTTAAAGTGTTGCTTGAAAAGACACATGAATAAACGTGAAATGCACTTAAAATACACATATGAAAATGATATAAGTTATATGAAATGAACATGAATATTTTTTTTTCATTCTTTATCACATATTTCTCTCTGTTAAGCTTCCTAGTACACAAGCTTCCGTTATACATTAATTTATCCACTGGTTAATTACTCTTTCACATCCATGCTTTACTAAACCAAGTTAAAAGCAAACACTATAGACAGAGCACTCACACAAACTGAAACTAAAATAACATATACACATGCAATCAAGATAGCAACGCATGACAAGCATTGTGCAACTCACTTTATAGCACTGTTTTGTTCACACAGTTGAAAACGTTCACAAGAAGACACATCAACTGTAACGCGTGAATACAGAAGCAAACATTAAAGGAAAATGCCTTGATACACAATGTACAACCGTCAAGAGAAGAGCCTCAGAAAGTCGCTGTGTGTGAAGCAGATTAGTTAATTTTACTTCTGACGCACAGGTATAAGTTTCAAAACTAGGTTTTCAATATTAATTAGCAACGAGCGAAAAGATGAAACATTCTTTCCTACATCCTTTTTAAGATTAAACTTAAATTTTAAAATGAAAATTCTGATGCAATTCTCAACTGAACCATAGAGGGAAATACAAATACGTCAGAACAACAATCTCAAGTGAACTTTCAATAATTTCCTGAAATTCAGCTTTTGAATTTCGTAGCTTTTAGTCGAAAAATAGTAAAGAAGCCTCATATTTTTTCTGGCAGCATATCAAATAAATGTTATTATATACGTATGCACGTAAAGTAGAGCTTAGACTGTATTTTGCTGTAAATATTTAATGACTCAAGATAAAAAGGAGTTACTTCAAACTACGGAGTGAAAATTTTGTACTTGGATTAACATTGATCTGACTTTCCTTGACATGAAATTTGATTAAATTCGGTAAAATTACATATGACCTCTCATCAGTTTTATTTTTATTTCAACATTGATTCACAAAGTAGCACCAACTCCATTCAGAGTTCTTCTCATGACAGTCGATATATATCATTCCCGTAACACTTTTCCTTATCACAGATAGAAAAATTTTCATGTACAAGAAGAAAATCATAAATTTACTTCATTAGAATCATGTAGTTTTAAATGCAAACAGGAATAGCAACGAGTTTAAAGCTTCGCCAAGTGCAAACGTTCGTCCCATCATTTCAAAAAGAAAAAAAAAAGAGCAGCTGTCTTTTTACGCAGTTAGTTCGATGCGATTTAACATTTTTCAGAAACGAATATTTTCTTTCTAAGAACATAATACATACTTGAATTCAATTCAAAAATTGTAAACAAAATCTTGTGTTCCTATTGTTTTAGCGCTGAAAATTTTCTAACATCAATTATAATTTTCATCACCAAAAAATTGAACGAATTAAAACATGACTTTTATTCTCAAAGCTGTGTTCAAGAATTCTTTGCTTTCCATTATTTTTGTTGACGGGTCAAAATTCGTAGATGTAATTGAAGAATTAATTTTACAAAACATATATTTTTTCTCTGTCAATCTTCAAAAAACATTAGTCGTCAGTTTATATTGAAAGTTTCTAATACCGTGTTTTCTATTTATTTATGTGCATCCCTTCCCCTTTCGTCCGCAATTTCTCTCTCATCTGCTCCAAAAAATTTCATACAAGTAAATTTTGTGCAATTTAGCTTTCAATGAGTGATAACAAGATTAGCAAAGCATTATGAACCCCGGATTATATGAATTGCATATGTGCGTATGCTGTTGCGTATTTTTTTCTTCTTTTGAAGTTATGCATGATAAATGAATAAAGACGGCATTTTTTCTGACAATCGAACACTGACAAATGTCATTCATGCCGAAGAGAATCAGAGAAGTCCCGAAATTTGTATCTTTCCAGTTTCGTTCAGAAATTGTGATTAAAATACGTTGTTTTCAACGAAACCGACTAAACGAATTCATATTTGCTTTAAAACTAATTGCCTTATGCAGGGAAACCAAACTGAGCCTTAATATAATAGACTATATACCATTGTTTTTCTTTGATTACATGCAATATGTAAAAACACGCATTTTACAAAAACACAATCATGCACTTGACGATTTTTTGAACTCATTCTATTCACTGAGTACTAAAATATGTCTACATATTTATAATTATTTCTTTTATTATCTACATGTACCTATAATAACAAATCCATAATGTAAGTAAGGCTAAGTTTAGCTTCTATATTAACATCTAAACTCTTTGGCTAACTTAAAAACGTAATCTATTGGGGGCAAGTAAGTTTGGCTGGAATTACTGAATGACTCGAATATATAGAGTATAGAGTAATATGCAAATCTATTATTTACTACGCACTTGTGATTCAGTTAGACGGACAGCAGACGTAGAAATTTTTTTTAAACAAATTAATTACGCTAGACAACAACGTGAAATTCCTCTGTCAATAAACCTGATTACTACGTAGAAAAAGTTTTACTGTATTTTTAAATGGACTTTTCCACTCTAAAATTGAAAACAGTTTTTTAGAACTGTGAAACTAGAGTTTTGTAAAGATGAAAATTCCATGGAAAGCTGCACAGTTTAGTTTCACGAATACTTGTTAAAGGAAAATTTGATTTAGCATGTTCTGAACATTAAATAATTAATTAAAACAAAAACAAACCTAACACGGATAATGAACAACATATTTGTATTTATACAAACATTTCTTAGTTGAACCTTACCACATTGTTTCTGCTTTGTAATTGAATAAAAAAAATATGTAATAAATAATCTCTCTCTCTCTCTCTCTCTTTGATAGAATGTAATAAGATATTTTTGTGTAAAAGCATTGTTGACTAAAACTACGTGTTTTAAAATCATTTATAGGACTTGTGTAAAAAAAGTAAATTACTTATAAATTTAAACAATAATATTGAACGATTAATATTAAGAACTTAGCGTCGAATCCTTTACGGCAAAAAACGTAAAACCACCTTATATTACGCAATGTATACGTTAAAATGAAGTTACTTTTAAGTAAATAATTGTTCAGAACTTCGAACAAAATGAATTGGTTACTTCCTCAGTGTTTCTGGTTTGACGTTTTGATACTGAGACTTTAATTTTCAAGACTTAATCAGATCTTTACATTATTCAGGATTACATGAATAAAATTTCCATTTTAATGAAGAAATTAAAGTTTAAAAAGAATTAGAATTGCATGTTGCATCTTATTCAGTTAAAAAAAGAAATTTAATAGATTAGCTTTGAAAGAAAGAGAGAGATCAATTTTTCGAAGACATTAGTGCTTCGTCTTAAATTTACAAACGCTCATAAGACTTGTTTCCAATTTCATGCATATGCTAAAAATCTACTAGAATTATTTTATAAACTTCTACTTAGATTGCGTAACACTTTATATTTAAAAAATACACAGATAATGACACTTTGCTGTTGTAGGGACCATAAAGCCAAACTCGTCAACACCTATTTAAACCGCCTACTAACAATATAAAAAATGTCGGTACTTTCAAATATTGTTAAACCCGTACGTAAAAGTTTAGTTGAATGAAAATACACTTTATTCCTAATTTACTATTCCTATAGCATGCGCCACTTCGAAAAATTAATCGCTAATGCATAATTTTTCTAATGAAGCACCCAAAAAGTTTATAGTACCACTGAAAGTCAAATTTCAGGTGCATAAATGTCATAAACATTTCAATTAACAGGCTGTCGTCTAACCGAAACAGCAAGAAATTTTTGGCATTTTTATCTACATGTCTGCAATACTTCAAGGGGCTAAAATCTTCTTTTTTAACGAAGCAGAAGAAAAAGATTTATAAAAAAGACGTGTTATATAGAAATAGTAGCAAAGTTGATATATTACAATTATTCATTCAGTAAACCATGATATTGTTAATTCTAACCACAAAAACAACGGCATCAGTTCATGCATATTTTTAAATTTGATTTTAATATATATTACAAAATCAATGATGCTTCAAATACTGTTTCGTGTATAAAGAAAAAAAATTTCAAACTTTAGAGAACATTTGTTGTCTCTAAAATTTCGTCTGAACTTAAAGATATGGTTAAGCATAACACCTCCAATAATTCTATTTTTTTTAACAGTGGCACTTTTTTTTAACAGTGGCGAAAATCTCAATGGTTCGCATTAGAAGAGCAATTAAATTGATTTTAGAACCTATACTTTTTCTCATTATAAATGGTACGCATTAATTAATTAATAGTACTCATTTATTTTTTGTTGATCAATTTAAACGATAAATACTCACTTAAGATTTGTATTTGTGATATACTTACGTTTTAAAATGAAAATTTTATTACATTTTGTGTAAACATAATGCAAAATATTTCTTAAAAATACTAATAAATGTAATGGGGAATATCATAAAGTAGAATGAATTAGTGATTGTTATGAATGGTAAGTTAAATATAAGAAGTATGCTGAAAGTTACAATTGTATTTCACATGTATTGATTTTCTGGATTTATTTTCATTAAATTTAATGTAATTTTTACTTTACCTCTGCTTTAAATTCATGAGACACATGCAATCTGTATCTTACGTGTAATACTTAATGTAAAAAAATAAATAAAAAATAAAATTATCTTCATAACATTAGTCATAATTAGGCCTCTTTAGTGCTAATGAACATAACTTTTACATTATGTGATTTTTAAGCTTGTTTATTATGTCGATTTTGGTATTGAATTAACTTCTTGACAAAAATTTATTAAACTAGACTTTATCCTGGAATATAATTGGTACACGAATTTATAGATTAAATTCTTTTCTTTCGTGTTTTTTTTTTTTTTTTACAAACTTATGAAAGAAGAATATTAATATATTTCTACCTTAGAAACAATATGTAATAAAATTGTCATACTATCATTTTTCCAAAAACGCTCAAATATGCCATGAACTGTTGCAACATATGAAAAACACTTCCGTTTGTTGGAATTTTTTGCACTATATAGTCTTCTCGCTCGCTGCACCTTACTCTTCCATTTGTAGAAGGACTGGTCTCAGAGGAGTTGAGATGCAATCAGGCTGCTCTTGGCAAAGACACTGAGGGCGGTCATGAGCAGGATCATCAGGAGTGTGGGTGGCCTTAGAGATGGTACGGAATTGCAACTGTCTCCTTCGCAGAAGCACATGTGGCCTGTTTTGTAACCGTCGTACATGCAGACGTGGTCTACCATGAACAAATTTATGACGATGTTCTTCGTGCATGTGCGTCGAATCACCTCGTTCGCTGAAAAAAAAAAAATGAGAAAAATATGTGGTAAAATTTCGATCAGCTGAGATTTCTTCTATTCAATGTGTGGAAAGCGTAGAACTGCAAAATGATAAACTTAAAGTGGTTGAAGTGATAACTTTTACTGAACATCAGAAATTAGCAAAAATTAATTAGCAGTTGATGAAAATTTATTACATTTGCAATTCGTATAAGGCTGCAGTTTATTGAAATTATATAAACATTCTCCATTTCTTTCGCGAACAATCACGTGATAAGCATCACCTCATCTCCTGATTAAAAATTTTTTAATTGTAGTTATTTATTTATTTATTTTTTATTTATTTATTTTGAAAGTTTCCTACATGGGATTCTTACGCACTTTTAAATAACAGTCGAAATGAAAAATAATACGATTCGGTCGCTGTTACTGAACTAGTATAGAAACGTGTTCAGGTTACTACTTTCATACATTAACTTCTCTTATGTAGCGCCCAAAACCAGCCCTAATTTAGATATACGATTTGGCAAACCCTTGGTAAGGCTTTTCATCAGACGGTCTAGTTAACATTAATCTTTCAGTTCATCATATTTTATCTTGTGGCGCAACACGTTGATAAGGCTTTTTAACTTACAAAGGGAACACAGAAAAGTAGATTCTTTATTATAAATTTCTAAACTGAAATTTACGAAATATGTGAAAGCTAGTTTAATCCCTATACAAATCAAATATCATGATTATTTTTATTCATTTATTTCTTTCTTTATTTATTATACATTTATTTTATTCTATAGTTTTATTTTATTTATCTTTTATACATTTATTTATTTACTTATTCGTTTATTTTCTTTTTGCGCCGATGTGCTTTTGCGCCTTCTAAAGACGGTGAAATCGCATAGTTAGTTTAAAAATACAAAATCTAATCGGGAAAAATTTCTAGGTAAGAAGAAGGGGAAATACCACATTCTTAGTGCATAAAGTTTTGAAATCAAGCAAAGTCAATGTGTGTGTACTTACATTTGCTGGAATTAGTCACAATCTTTACACAGCAACCGTCACACTGTTTTTGTTGGGGCAGTTCACTAGGCAATGCGGTCCAATTGAATGGGTCTTTGCACCGAGGATCAGACCAAGTATCACACTCATAGCACCAATAACTTTTCCCACCTGGATGAAGAAATCACATTACGTACATGTACATAGCATTGATCGAAAAAATGAAAAATAAAAGCTTTGAATCATATTTTGCTAGAGATCTGCTGCTGAGGTGGATCTTAAGATTTAAAAGACCGGTTATCATTATTGTTGTTGTTGTTGTTGTTGTTATTATTTTTACAAATAATAATAACAACAACAACAATAATGACAATGATGTTGAAAACAATAATAATAATATTATAAGCAGGAATCAGGAGTAGCGACTTTTTTGAGTTGCTCCGCTCCAACTTTTAATACTTGCCATGGCTCCGCTCCGTGCTCGGAATAATTTTAACTAATCATATTATTTATCCCTTATTTTTTTAGTTGATTATTTTTTTTATTTGATAAAAAATTTTAAAGGGTAAAAAAAATCGGGGCAGAGCAGCACAAAAAATCTTTTGCTCCGGCTCTACTCCAGTTTCGAGCAGAATCTTGTTGCTGCACTGCTCCTGCTCCACTCCAAAACTCTGATAATAATAATAACAATAATAATAATAAACTAGCGAAATAATACGATATCTTCGTCATGAAGATTTATTTGCTTGCTTTTCCTTCATCCGCGCTAAACATTCCCCTATTCCATTTTGAAAAAAAATGCCAATATGCGGTGACAGAGATATCTAAGAGCAAGAAAATCGCCATTGTGAGAAAGAACTATTGGAGTAATAATTAAATGACTGGGTAATTGCAGTAATAATTTACAGGTATTTCTTTCAAAAGAGTCCTATCGCAGCAATACCGCAAGCGATAACGATGCCAAACTGGCAGTTATACACAACGTTGCAGTACGCGTAGCTTTCGAGGGAATTAAAGGGGATAGATTATGTCAGTCTGGTATTTGTGTGAGCTCTATATTTTTTATAATAACAGTGCAGACATAACAATGTATGCCTGATATAAAAGTAGCAGTCATGAGTCTGTGGGTAGCCACATCCAAACATTGATCGAGAAATATGCATATTTATCTGACCGGTTTTTAGCTTACTTTCCCGTAAAAGAAAAAAAAACATGAAAAAAGGCTTTATGTATCATAAGAATATCGTTAAAATTAAACAAAAATCAAAAAAAAAAAAAAAAGTGAAGTAATTAAATAAAGATTGAAAAATAAAAAATTTGAAAGTAGAGTTTTGAGATGGGGGGAAAAAGTGCGTCGGACGGTCTGTCGCTCTAATATGTCTGTCTGTCCATCTGATTGTCGGTCTGTCTGTCCCCCCCTAATAACTTTTGAACGAAATGTCTGATTCAAAAAATTCTTTTTGCATTCGAAAAATCTCTACAAGACATCTCATTTCCATATTTCACTTTTTGATTTGAACAATTTTTTCTTCAATTTTGAACTGTTTAAAAAATTTTAACATTAGCGACTTTGGGCAAAAGTAAAGCAAATTATCTAAACTCTGGGCACAAGAACCGTTTACTGGAAGAAGCTTTCGACGTGAAATATTGATTTGGACAATTTTTGTTCAATTTTGAACAAGTCAAAAAAAAAACAATTAACTTTAGCGCTTACGGGGAAATTTCAGTCCCACATAAATCCTAATCTAACCGACGGATTTGCTTGCAACAAACTTTATTGGAAGGATATTACGCTCTATAGCATGTACAGATACGAAGTTCAACAAGAACTGAACGAGCCTATTTTCCTATGAAATTTTTTGATCGGGATTTTTGATTATATTTCTCAATGAATAAATAAATGGATGAATGAGTGAAAAAAAAAGAATGAATGAATAAATGAAAGAGTGAATGAATAAAATAAATAAATAAATACATGAGTGAATGAATAAAGTAAATAAATAAAAGAGTGAATGAATAAAGTAAATAAATAAATGAGTGAATGAATAAAGTAAATAAATAAATGAGTGAATAAATGCATGAATGAGTAAATGAATGAATAAATACATGAATGAGTAAATGAATGTTTGAATAAATGAGTGAATGAATAAAATAAATAAATAAATAAATGAGTAAATGAATAAAATAAATAAATAAATGAGTGAATAAATGCATGAGTGAGTAAATGAATGAATAAATACATGAATGAGTTAATGAATGATTGAATAAAGGAAAGAATGAATGAGTGAGTGAATGAATATGTATTACCCGTTGAAGAAGGTACATTTGAAGTAGTTAAGAACTAAAGCTAAATGAGGAAGACAGAGAAAGAGATAGCTGGATTATAAATTTGAAGTTGAGTGTATACGGGAAAGTAGGTTCGTATAGTTCCAGACGGAAATTCTTGTTAAATATCCGGCCACAGCACGAAAGATCCGGTTATCCAGCACGTCAAATTTGATTTTTAAAATTTTATTATCAAGTTTTGAAAATACTGTATGTAAATTAAAGGCGGAGACGAACTCCACAGGTCTTTCTAGAAGGCATCGAATATCCCCGTTGTCTGAACGATTTTTAAGTATCCGGAATCACATCGGAACACTGCACGAAAGACCCGGTTCCAGCATGACAAATTTACTATTTAAAATTTAATAAATTAAGATGTTTCGGATACTATATGTAAAATATTAACACTACGTATTTGGAAGCTGTGGGATGTCCAAAAATATGCATAGAATTTACAAGTTTCAAACCTCAGAGCCAGATACGCGATACTGATCCGTTAAACAAAGGACATCATGTATCCGGTATCCGGCAAAATCAGTATCAGGTATATTCCTAATGCTGACTTTCGTCCCTCCCTTCAAAGCAAAATCCAAAGTGCGGTACCGTATATGGGTTATTCTGACGAAATGTGAGATAGTACTTTAAAATTTGAAAAAATAATAACAATTTTATTAATAGTATTATTATTAACACTTTGAAATGATTTTTTAATGTTGCTGACAAATTAAATATAATGATGTTACATTTAAAAATTGTCAATTTCCTACCAGGCACGTCACCAACTAACAATTAGAACAATTACTATCTTCAGAACCCACTATACACATTTGTTGCATCTTGAGAGCTGAAAAAACTTCTAAAATGTATACACAATACCCAATTTCTTTTTGAAAGATTTGAAGACTATAGTGTTTAACATTTTATGCTAAACTTTAAAACTATGATTGGAATAGATTTTTTTTTTATTTCTAATGGGCTGCTGTTGACTTCTGCGAATTTCAGCCCTTGTGCGTTCCCCAGATAAAGGTACCATCTCTTTCAGCGGGCACCACAATGAGTGAGATACCATCGCCGCATGAGAATTTTGACGTTCGGTTTCTCCACCTGAAAGGGCGAGCACCCAGTCTCCGACGATGCGAAATTGCACTAGGAATTTAATTTAGCCGAGAGTACACTCTAAAAACAGTACCGCTTATTTAAGAGTTACAAACACATTGTACCCTTTATTTTCATCATTTAAGAGGCACGCCGCTTATGTACCTTTTAAAAATAACAGGCACCCTTGAAATCAAAGGCACCAAAACGGTTTATCACATATTAAGAGGTACAAAATGAGTTTCCCGCGCTTTTGTGCCTCTGAAGAAGCGATGGATATTTTAAGTGGTACATTTGGGCGCAAGAAACTCGGCCCACGCATGCGCACAGAGATAGATTAAAGTACAGTGAAACAATAACATTCTATTGTTCGTGATTTCCGTTGCAAATTTTCTAACGTTGTGCGTTGGTCTTACCGTTTTTAAAGTTACGTATAAGAGTGCGAAAACAACTTTTTCACTATCAAAAATGATTGATTTCATAAACACGAGATTTCTTTAAAATAAAATTTAATAGTAGTATATTTTGGGAATTACTTCATGGACAGGCCAGAAAGAAATACTGACTGTTGACATTAGAACTGCTGTATTCTGAACTTACTTCCTCATCGTCCCAGCAGTGTACGTGCAGTTAAGTGCTTTTAACAAAATGCTTAAAATGTCTTTATATCAAGCTGCCATTAAATATTGTGTCTGCAAATCTGTGTTTTCCTGAGAGATAAGAACTTGTGACACAACACTCGCGACGACACAACTCGTTAAAAACACGTAGAAAGATGGTAAGTAAACCCTTTTCATATGAAGTATATTATATGTTTTATTATTTGATTTTAGAAAAAAAGGCTTGTCAAGGCGAGGCAAAATTGGAATTATTAACAATGTAAAGATATGAATGTTATGCTATGCAAAGTAAATTTAAATGTAAACCATATCTAAGTTTAATTGAGTATATATAATTATTCGTTAAGATAAAACATGTACTAAGAACTTATTAAAATAGTGTTTAGGAGGATTCTAAAATGTTAGCGTTTTTTCCACTGTTTTGTATGTTTATATATATGTTATGAAGGTTAATAATTCGTTGAATACTTTATTTTTAAATGGAAATGTAACTTATCATGTTTGATTAGTCTATCACGTTCATGTTGAGTTTCTTTTTAAGAAACATAATTTATCAAATAATGTTTTTGAGAATAAAGTGAGGGAATTTAGAAATTTCTTTTTAAATTAGCCAAAAAGTTTTATAATTTAAAAAGTACATTTAAATAAAAATTTTAATTTTTATCTTAATCTTACATAGACTGATTTGCTGTATAGTTGTAAATAATTTTTTTAATGTGTTTAATACACTGGTGATATTTTTGATTCACTTTTTTTGCTGCTATAAAATAGGCTAATGAGACAATACATTTATAATGTTAACTAAAAATGAACTAGACGAATTTCTGTACAATTGTGTTATGTACATAAAAAGAGAAAAATTGGCTTCTAAAAAAGACATAACTAGAAGAGGTCAAGGCCGTAGCCAGAATTTTTTTTTTCGGTGGCGGGGGGGGGGGGGGTGACTTTGAAACACTTATGTTGAGGACTGTCAGGGAGGAATAAATGTTACATTGTGAAAAATTTCGGGGGGAGGGACTGGCCTGTGCCTCCCCCCTCCCCCTCTGGATACGGCCTTGGAAGAGGTAACATTTGTTCCTTTTTAAATATAAATACATTTTCATACCATTGTACTTGTCCCATTAGCCCCCAATCTCCCCTGTATATTATAAGGCAAAGTGGTGTTGGTGTAGATAATTTTTAGAAATTTGGTCAAGGTACTTTACTGAACATCACTTAGGACAATACTGTGTATCATAATCAACAAAAATTTCATCTTTATTTAAAATGACGCATAAGCTAATTTGGGTATTACATGTTTTTCAGGAAAATATAACTAAGGGCTTAAATTGTTTTAGTTTAAAAGTAATTGAAATCTGACCCAAAAAATAAACTTTTAAGTAAAATGTATAACAATTGGTATCTTAACTAGCGTGAAACCTTATGCATCTATACTTATTTATTGTTGAGAACAACACTACAACATTAAAACTTTTTAAAAAGATGACATACCTTATTAAAAATAAAGTTTAATTCATTTCTTGCATGCATTTGTACAGTAAATCTTAAATGGTATACGGTTTTAATAAACATATGTTTAATTTTAATTGATCATAAGTATCCTTTCATTTATGCCTCAAAGAAAAAAAAAACGAAGTTCATACATTTTTTTGTATTGTATTTTTTTTTTTTTTGATGATTGCAGTGATTATACAAATGTGCTGATACAAGACTTGTACTTTTGGATTGTAAAAAAACCGGGGGGGGGGGGAATCCTAATGGTCTTTTGATTACGTTTGACCGTGAATACTTAAGGCATACGTTTTTGATTGACTTTTAGGATGTATCTTTTTAAGTAAAACATATTCTAAGCACCATCACTTCAGTATAAAATGGGATTTACATTGTACCTTTAAAATATTCATTTTAAAGTTTTAAAAAAGGCTATTTTTACCTCTAAAATTTCAGACGTATATGTGTCTCCTAAATTCAGAGGCAAAAACAATGCATTTCTACCGCTGAAAATTCAGAGCTACAACGTGCCTCTGAAATTTAGGAGAAAACATGTAAATAATGTACCTCTTAAATTAAAAGGCACAGAACAGACATTTTGCCTCTTAAAATTAAGAGGTACAATGTGCCTCTTAAAACTAAGAGGTACAAAAATGTACCTCTGAAAATAAGAGGCACGAAAACGACATTTTTACCTCTTAAAATTAAGAGGTACAATGTAACTCTGAAAATAAGAGGCACGAAAACGACATTTTTACCGCTTAAAATTAAGAGGTACAATGTAACTCTGAAATTAAGAGTCAAAAATGTTCCCAATGTGCCTCTTAATTAAGCGGTACAGTTTTTAGAGTGTATCTAAGCCAAATGTCTACTCAATGGATATTTTACATGCCGCATAATCATACGACATGGGAGCAGACGATTTTCTGCTACTTGAAAATCCGCCAACACTGTCAAGCTCGATCTTCAGACATGGGGCGTACGAGCTCCGCACCTTACCACGACGCCATCATGTCGGCAGATTGGAATGTCATCTTGCTATTAGTCAGAAAAAACTAAATAATAAAACTCGGAGTCGAGACCTTTTTAGGTGACTCCGACTCCACAGCCCTGCATGAAAGCCTGTAAACCGACTGTATTTATGGAAGACAAGCTATAAAAGGCTGCAAAGCTTTTTGATTAATTTGTATGACATATAAATATTTTTTTACTATAATTTTAACCTTCAACGCTAAGTTTTTATTGATTGCCACCTTAGCTCTTCACATATGAGCTTAGTATTGAAGACTGCAAGAACACATCATTGTAGACAACAAGAACGTAGTACTTGGCGAGCGAGCGCAACGAGCTTGGATCGCGAAGCGTTCCGAACGGAACTGTTTATAGTTCCGGGGGTTGGTGGGCGATAGCGAGCAGGGAGCGAGAACCCTAGTATCACTTTGAGTAAAATACTTCACTTAAAAGTTTTTTTCTTAATTACAAATGAAAAGATGTTCCGCTAAGAAAAAATAATCTCCATCTGTGCGTTCGTGGGTTCATCTTAATAACTTTTCAGGCAATGTTTCGATTCGAACAAAACTCTTCAGTTCCAGATAATCCGGTTAAGGTCAATCACTCAAAAATTCCTTCCTGGAACATTTTTTTTACGTGTACTGTTTACATCGACATTAATTTGATGCTAAAAAGCAGAAATATTATATTAACAAACGCATACGAAAAGGAAACTATTTTTTAAGATTCCATTATTTGTAGCGAAAGCAAAGGTTATTGGTGCTGCCATCTAGAGCTGCATTACGTAACTAAGAAATTTTTCTTCTTAATTATTTAAGCATGCGAGTCTCCATGTTACTGTGGAGTAAAAAGGGCCGACAAAAACTTTTTTTTTTAATTCTTTTTAAAAAGTTAACATTGTCCTGATCCTCAAAATGTTCTAATTTGGGGGGGGGGGGGGGGGACAATGTTTCGAGTGTAAGGCTTCATCGTTTATCATCGTCCAACTTCTACAACGCAATTGAAGTTTATGCGTTACTTTTTCTTCTCAAGGAGCAGCAATAAATTGCTAAACAGTGACGAAATTGATAATTTATTAATTGTGTTAAATTGAAGTTTTATTTGGTGTAAAAAAAAGTTAATAAAATATAAAGCTAATTTGAAAAAACAAAAACTTTAACATTTAAACAAAAACGTCTAACATTAAATTTTATCGAACTTTAAATTGAAAACGGGGAAAGGCGTAAAAACTCTAAAGTATACAATTTCCATACGGTATGTTTCATCAGACCTAGAATTCAAAGCGGTAAATAATGCTCGGGAGGGACATTATGAGCATTAAATCAATTATCAGTTTGATCATTCGATTTTAAGTTTACGAGTTGTAATTGTTTATTTATTTTATTTTATAAAAAAGCATACAGAAAGACAGAAGTACATTTCCTAATCGCATAAGAACTTCATTTTTAAATATTTATCGAAAATATTTATTTATTTATTCATTCATTCATCTTTATTTTTTTTCATGTTTATTTTCTCATTTACATATTACAAAGGAAACTTTTTGCTTTTTAATTTATTTTTATTTTTTTACCGTTATTTTTCATTACTTTATTATTTATTTATCCATTTATTTGTATATTTATTTATTTCATTTGTTTTGAATTATTCTTTTTTGCTCCATTTTAACGATATTTTTAAGAAGGATTAAACTTTTTGATGCTCAAATTTGTTTCTATTATTTTATCATTATTTTAGTGTTTTGTTTTAGCACACTTTCTTTTTAAAATTATCTGGATAAGTAGGCTAAGAAAGAGAATGGTGATGAGAAACTAAAACCGTTTTAACAAAACAAAAAGTTCAAGATTTTCTCATCCCTTTATTTTTTCATCAGCAGCTGTTATTTTCAAGTAAAAAATTAAAACAAAAATGTCTTTTTACCCTTAGAAATCCAAAAGGAACACTTCAGCGTTTTCTTAATTTATGCAAAAGTAGTATAAGAAACTGACAACCACAAATTTACTTTTTCACTTTCGTTATTTCAGGTAATATAAAGGAAGATATGTATGAGCACATTCTTAAATACGAATTGAAAGTTGACTTACTTAGGCACTCTTCTTCTGCTTCTGACGTAGTTAAAAAGAATATTCCTGAAACGGAGAAAAGAAATGAAAACCATTAGCTAAACGTTTTAGAATTACATGATTTTATACAAAGTAACAAGAAAAAGAGAAATGAAAAACATATTTCAGTTTAACAAAAACGAAACTTTATTAGTACTTTAAGAAAAAGTTGCTTTTAGTTTTAAAGCCTAGAATTGCTAGTTTTAACATGTTTCTACTATGCTTAAAAAATTCCCTGCCCTTTTTATTTCATGATAAAAATGAACAATAAAAAAAGAAGTTCAAGTGGTAAAACTTCTGGCTTCCTCTTAAGCTCTGAAACAAATTGCAATTTGGAGAAAAAATAAATCAAAAACACATTTGTAGTAGTCATTGTGTAGTCATTTGTAGCACATCTTATTTAAAGTAATTCATTTCTTTTACTTGTAGAGGTAAACGTATAGAGTTCACAAATACCGTTCGTAGAAATCAATTATAAGTTTAAAACTGATTTGTTGCCTAAAACTATTTTAATTTCACAATGAGTCGTACTTACACAATCTGAAATCCGAAGTTTATATAAGTGAAAAATTATCTCTCTGTGTGTGTATGTATATATATATGTATATATATAAATGGATGGTGTCAATGACTTTTTAATTTAACAAATAAACAAAGGGACCTGAAAGCCGTTTTTTTTTTTTTTTTTTTTTTTTTTTTTTTTTTGTGAATATCTGCAATAACGTATTAGTTTATATTTTTCTATTATAAAATAATATTTAACACCTTCTTGTTGAAATAAAATATTTGTTATAGTTTAATTAATTGCGTATATAATGTTTGTCAAATAATTAAAGTGGTAAGTACACGCAAATAGAAGTGCATTTTTATAATCGTTCTTTTTTAGCCTACTTTCCCGTAAAAGTAAAAAAAAATAATAATAAAGCATGAAAGAAGGCTTAATGGTATCGTGAAAATATCGTTAAAAATCAAGAAAAGTCAAAAATAAGTGAAGTAATTAAATAAAGATTGAAAAATAAAAAATTTGAAAGTAGGGTATTGAGATGGGGAAAAAGTGTGTCTGTCGGTCTGTCTGTCTGTCGGTCTGTCCCCCCCCCAATAACTTTTGAACGAATTGTCCGATTGGAAAAATTCTTTTTGCATTCGAAAGATCTCGGCGAGGACATCTCATTTCCATATTTTACTTTTTGATTTGAACAATTTTTTGTTCAATTTTGAACAGCTCAAAAAATTTTAACATTAGCGCCTATGGACAAAATTGAAGCAAATTCTGTAAACTCTGGGCACAAGAGCCAAGTTCCTATTGCAAGCTTATTAAAAGGAGTTCTCGGCGTGAAATATTGATTTGAACAGTTTTTGTTCATTTTTGAACAGTTTAAAAAATTAACACAAAGCTTACGGGGAAATTTCAACCCTATATAAATCCTGATCTAACGGACCGATTTGCTTGGAACAAACTTTATCGGAAAGCTCTTATAACGTAGAACATATATAAATAGAAAGTTTATCCAGAACTTACGAGCCTATTTTGCTATGAAATTTTTTGATCGGGATTTTCAAGGATATTTCTCAGTGACTCAATGAGTGAAATAATGAATGAATGAATAAATGAAAGAGTGAAAGAATAAATCAATGAATAAATGAATGAGGAAAAGAATGAATGAATAAATGAAAATATAAATAAATGAGTGAATAAATACATGAATGCGTAAATGAATGAATAAACACTTGAATGAGGTAACGAATGAATGAATAAATGCATGGCTGAATAAATGAAAGAATGAATGAGTGAGTGAATGAATATGTATTATCCGTTGAAAAAGGTATATTTTCAATAATTAGAACTAAAGATAAATAAGAAAGAGAGAGAAAGAGATAGCTAGATTATAAATTTGAATTTGGTGTATACGGGAAAGTAGGCTCGTATAGTTCTAGACGGAACTTCTTGTTCTTGTTGAGTTTCTTCGAATCATTTTTATTGCACATTATTATTTATTATTATTACTGAAAATATGTGAAACATATCGAAAGCTAAGAAAGAAAAAAAAAACTGATGAGCATTGCTATTTAATTTTTAGCTTATTGATTGCTAACAAATTTCTTTTAAGTTTAAACATATCAAATGAGAAAAGGATTTTATAAATTAGAACTGTGCTTGGCTCACTTTCGCCAAATAAAACAAACACAGAAATAGGAAATCTTAAGGTTAGGAAACAAAACAAAAACATTTTTAGCCTACTTTCCCGTAAAAGTAAAAAAAAATAATAATAAAGCATGAAAGAAGGCTTAATGGTATCGTGAAAATATCGTTAAAAATCAAGAAAAGTCAAAAATAAGTGAAGTAATTAAATAAAGATTGAAAAATAAAAAATTTGAAAGTAGGGTATTGAGATAGGGAAAAAGTGTGTCTGTCGGTCTGTCGGTCTGTCTGTCGGTCTGTCTGTCTGTCGGTCTGTCTGTCTGTCGGTCTGTCCCCCCCTAATAACTTTTGAACGAATTGTCCGATTGGAAAAATTCTTTTTGTATTCGAAAGATCTCGGCGAGGACATTTCATTTCTATATTTTACTTTTTGATTTGAACAATTTTTTGTTCAATTTTGAACAGTTTAAAAATTTTTAACATTAGCGCCTATGGACAAAATTGAAGCAAATTCTGTACACTCTGGGCACAAGAGCCAAGTTCCTTTTGCAAGCTTATTGAAAGGAGTTCTCGCGTGAAATATTGATTTGAACAGGTTTTGTTCATTTTTGAACAGTTCAAAAAATTAACACAGAGCTTACGGGGAAATTTCAACCCTATATAAATCCTGATCTAACGGACCGATTTGCTTGGAACAAACTTTATCGGAAAGCTCTAATAACGTAGAACATGTAGAAATAGAAAGTTTATCCAGAACTTACGAGCCTATTTTGCTATGAAATTTTTTGATCGGGATTTTCAAGGATATTTCTCAGTGACTCAATGAGTGAAATAATGAATGAATGAAGAAATGAAATAGTGAAAGAATAAATCAATGAATAAATGAATGAGGAAAAGAATGAATGAATAAATTATTGAATAAATGAAAATATAAATAAATGAGTGAATAAATACATGAATGCGTAAATGAATGAATAAACACTTGAATGAGGTAACGAATGAATGAATAAATGCATGGCTGAATAAATGAAAGAATGAATGAGTGAGTGAATGAATATGTATTATCCGTTGAAAAAGATATATTTTCAATAATTAGAACTAAAGATAAATAAGAAAGAGAGAGAAAGAGATAGCTAGATTATAAATTTGAATTTGGTGTATACGGGAAAGTAGGCTCGTATAGTTCTAGACGGAACTTCTTGTTTATTTGCGGATCGAGTGTGGAACTCAAAAAGACATTGGTGAGATTTTTGAATTTATCATGTGTTTCCTTTTCATGTGAAAAAATACCTGTCTTTGAATGTAAAATTATGTTCAGTAGCGATGGTATGTCTCGCATCTAAGTATAACAACTAAGTCATTTTTTGAATGAATTTAAAGTAATTGGAATAAAATTCTTGATAAAACTATTAATTTTAATATTGCTTGTCCATTTACATTTTGATAATGATTCTACATTAATGAGTAGCGGTTAGAAGTTTTAAAACTACTATCAAGCACCCTAGCACTTTTTTTTTTAATTTTAAAAATCATAATTTAGGATTTTATTAGGGTTGTTTGAAGTTCATTCGAAAAAATTAAGTTATGCTTTGTTGTGGAACATCCCATCGCTACTGAACATGTATCTTTATAATTCAAAGATTATTTTTACCTTTTCTGTTCATATTGTTACATAAATTATTTTTTCCTGGTTTTTCTTAACTGTAATTTTACTTTTTGTGGAGTATTATATAATTTGTATTCTCTTGGTTTGTTTGACATTTTTATGGTCCCAGATCAACGGACCACTATCAATTTTGAGCAATCCATATGTATATATATCTATCTAGGAGTGCACTGCTGGCGCAGGAATGCCAGTCAGAAAGAAAATCTTGTATTCACATAAAATGTTTCAATTTAGCAACTAGTAAATTAATAATAGAGTATGTTCGACGAATACATTTATGCAATGAATATTTAATTTAATAAATAATTTTAATAGCGTATTTGTTATTTGACTGCACGAGGAAAAAAATACCAAATAAAATACAAAAACCCCCTTTTATACTTAGTTTATCAAAAATCAACAGTCCAGCAAAGCATTCAATTGGAGAAAACGCAAACGAAGTGCTTGGGACTCGAACCCCCCATACGTGGTGTACAAGTTTTGCTCTCTATCCACTAGGCCATCTTCACCACGTACAGCTGGCGTTTCTGTGTCAATAAATGTTCTTTTTTAGCCTACTTTATCGTAAAAGTTAAAATAAATAATAATAAAGCATGAAAGAAGGCTTAATGTATCGTGAAAATATCGTTAAAAATCAAGAAAAGTCAAAAATAAGTGAAGTAATTAAATAAAGATTGTAAAATAAAAAATTTGAAAGTAGGGTATTGAGATGGGGAAAAAGTGTGTCTGTCGGTCTGTCGGTCTGTCGGTCTGTCCCCCCCCCCCCTTATAACTTTTGAACGAATTGTCCGATTGGAAAAATTCTTTTTGCATTCTAAAGATCTTGGCGAGGACATCTCATTTCCATATTTTACTTTTTGATTTGAGCAATTTTTTGTTTAATTTTGAACAGTTCAAAAAATTTTAACATTAGCGCCTATGGGTGAAAATGAAGCAAATGATGTAAACTCTGGGTACAAGATATAAGTTCCCATGAACAAGCTCACTGGAAGAAGTTCTTGGCGTAAAATATTTATTTGAACAATTTTTGCTCATTTTTGAACAGTTCAAAAAATTAACACAGAGCTTACAGGGAAATTTCAACCCTATATAAATCCTGATGTAACGGACCGATTTGCTTGGAACAAACTTTATCGGAAAGCTCTAATAACGTAGAACATGTAGAAATAGAAAGTTTATCCAGAACGTACGAGCCTATTTTGCTATGAAATTTTTTGATCGGGATTTTCAAGAATATTTCTCAGTGACTCAATGAGTGAAATAATGAATGAATGAATAAATGAAAGAGTGAAAGAATAAATCAATGAATAAATGAATGAGGAAAAGAATGAATGAATAAATTATTGAATAAATGAAAATATAAATAAATGAGTGAATAAATACATGAATGCGTAAATGAATGAATAAACACTTGAATGAGGTAACGAATGAATGAATAAATGCATGGCTGAATAAATGAAAGAATGAATGAGTGAGTGAATGAATATGTATTATCCGTTGAAAAAGGTATATTTTCAATAATTAGAACTAAAGATAAATAAGAAAGAGAGAGAAAGAGATAGCTAGATTATAAATTTGAATTTGGTGTATACGGGAAAGTAGGCTCGTATAGTTCTAGACGGAACTTCTTGTTATAATTCCACTGCAATAATAATGAATTCTAATACTATGCAAACTTTTGAACTGCAGTTATATTTCTTGAATTGTTCAGCTTCTTTCGTTATACAGAACAACGAAATAAACGACAAGCCGGAAATCTTCTTTAAGACCGACATAAAACAGCATTGTGGAAGGTATCATTCGAAAGTATCATTTCTTCAAAGATACTTTCGAAAGCTTTGACAATCGGAAAACAAACACTTTAGTAAACGACAAATTTTTATAGCTTCACATATGCGCAAACTTCAGCAGTGCCTGGAGCCCCATTTGCAGAAAAAAAGATGCACCCTCACTGAAATAGAAAAGAAGAGACTTGTGAAGACAAAGAACAAAATGGCAAACTGAAGGGACTGCGTTTGAACCGTATTGCTAACTTTGATAAATTATCGAGAGAATTGCGGCTTTACCGATTTTCGTCAGAAAAGAAAGACGATGTGTCAGCAAAGAGGTGTTTTACAGTTAGAAAAACTCTGCATAGTGAAGAGTTATTGGTAAACGTATTTTGAAGGTTTTAACATCGGCTCAGCTCTATTTTGAGATTGAAAGGTTCTTGACCATGTTCGATCAAGTTAGCTTTAGAAAAATCTTTGGAAAAGAAAGCTAGAAAGAAGCTGCTGCGGTTTAACGAATTTGAATGAATAGATCTTCGGGAAATTCGACATTAATGCCGCATTGAAAAATGATACAAAGTGACAAATACATGCGAAGCTCAAATTTAAACACAATTAAGACAGCAGTTTTCGCCATTATGATTACGTATGTAACCATCTCACGTTTGGCCTAACTTGTACATGTACGTGTTTGTAAATGTTGATTTAGTATTGTAGATGTCTTAATTAAATAATTTACAAATAAAACACTTTCGCTACATATACAAACTTTAATGTTGTGACCATTACAAAACGTTCTTATATATCTTTAAAACGCTCGGAATTTTAAAATTATTAAATTTTTTCCAGGGTACTCAGTCTACCAACTGCGATTTCTTTTAACACTTCTTGAATTATTTCGATCCGTCTTAACGAATAAACTTCCATTACATCACACCATTCAAGCGATTTTGTTCAAAACAATTACGATCTTATCGGCATCAATTCTAATAAAAAGTTTATGTATATTTCAATTTCCATTTGGATACTTGAATGACTTCTATAACTTTACAGCATTTACGCTTATTAAAAAAAAGGTTCAATTCGAAGACGGTACATTGTATTACAATTTCTCAAGTAAGACATTTTACACAATTTAATTTAAAACATTTATTGCTCTATAGCACTGGTTTGAAAGCTAAGCTTTTAGCTAGACACGACTTTTCGAAGGAAAACTTTTTGTTTATTGTAATTTTCTTTTCTGAGCAAAAAAAGAAGGTTTGCACACAAAACAACATGTAAATGAAGAGCAAAAATCTTGTGATTCGAAGCCGAAAGTTAAGATTTCGCCTTGTCTGTTAGTCAGATTTAGCAGACGGTAGCACAGCATTTCATAAAAGATCAAACAACATTCCGGTTTTTAGCAGTATAGATCAAGGGTTCTTACATTTATTTTTTTGGAAGAAAGTAAACGTTCTTTCTTTTTGCCCGTCCTCAAAAATTACATTATTCGGGCCTCCAATAATTGAACTATAGCCTCCAACAATTGAATTAACTATCTACAATTTCTGTATTTATTGAAGAATTCATCCTATAATACATGATGAATATCCGAAATCAAGAATAATTACATATTGAACAATTCCGCGCAGTACTGGCTCTTCAGAAGGACACGCTCACAATTATCCACGTAACTGAAGTCTTTTAGGAGGAATTTCAGATACATGAAACTGAACGAACAATTAAGTGGGTACATTAGCGAAGACATAATTGAAAGAGGAGGAAGAGACTTAATTATGGAATTCTGCATGTGGCTAACGACCTAGATATCAAGTCACTATTCAAAACACTGTCCCATCTAGGTGCTTACGTTTTAATGTACGAGAAATGCAAGCACAGTAGATAATGATGATAGCTGTGTGAATTAGTTGCTTAATTATGGTGCACATTAACGTGTAAAGTACAGTTCCAGATCCAAAAGCAGGTTGTTTTCATTCTTTTTTTTTCTTTTTTAACTCTGTTTAGATTAATTTGTCTTCTTGCCAATTATTAGTAAAGTATTATACGCATGTGTGCCCGGGATACTCTCACACTGCTGAAGAAAAAGTTGGCCCGATTTCTTTGAATGCCTTGACTATCCATAGATGTATGTGGCATCATTTCCGCGATGTTTTCATCCCAATCTCAATATCGAAATAAGTAAAAGAAAGAGGAATAAAGAAAAGTGTTAATGTTCATAAAAATTGTATGAGTCTGTTTTTTAATGCGGCAAAATTCAGCTCACGGGTTCAGCTCATCCGCACATTTGTCGCTTATTAGTAATTTCAGTGATGAAATGACACGTATTTGTAAAATCGCTCGTAAATTCTGGGAAGGGGCTTAAAACAAGTAGGTGATAGTTTTCGGAAAAATTACATACCTGCTTCCCCAAGTCTTACTCATGCTACTTGCTATTTGCAAAAATATCCCCCCAGCTAACACCCTCTCTTCTTCAATACTGTACCTCAGCTGCACCAACCTTTCCCAAAAGTAAATTTAATCTTGAGCTCAAGTGCTCTAAGAACTGGCTCAAATTCTGTCAAATTACGTATAAGCACCCTAGAAAACATTCATAACTTATATCCAACGGCAGAATGGTTACATGTCTGCCCGGACGAATCTTACATACCCGAGCTCAATGCGACCGGGCCGGATTGATTTTGCTTTCTACTCGAAGGTATTCTGAGGTACGTATACGCATCCTAGAAAACATTCCCAACTTATATCCAACGGCCGAATGGTTACGTATCTGCACGGACAAATCTTACGTACCCGAGCTCAATGCGACCGGGCCGGGTTGGTTTTGCTTTCTATTCAAAGATTATACAGAAGTGGAAAGGTACATTTGGTATTAAATACGATAGTCATGTCTGCGTAATATGAGACACCCACTGATCTCTCACAAACTCCAACCGTAACCACTGGCAAAGTTATATTCTTAATTGATTCTTATGCTGCTATTTCCGCTCTTAGAAATAACAAATTTACCAACTCTCTCCGGACCATTCATTGCCGATCTAAGCTGGCTGAATTGATAAAGGCAAATTGGGATGTTAGTCTCCAATTGATTCCCAGCCATGTGCACTTCCTAGGCAACGGAATCGCAACAACGTAGCGAAACAGGAAGCTGCATCCCAACAATCAGTATTACCTGACACTCTTGAAGCAGCTCAAAAGTGCGTAACTGTAATCATTAATAACGCGACCAAGAGGCGAATGGTGGGAGTGCCTAGCCACTGAAGGGTAGATCCCAAGAAACCTTGGGATACTCACATTTGTAGCCCGGTATCGTACCAACACGGGTGGGACAGGACTATAGTAATTGAAATATATCTTGAAGCAGTTGGTTTAAGATGAAACACTGAAATCGCACATGGGCCGAATCAATGCCCGATCGGACAGTTTTATTTTTTATGCGTCTGCAAAATTTCATCTGAGGCAGCGTGAAGCCCACGAGCGCCTAGTTTCCAACCCTATTCCTAAGTAAATGAAGCTCAAATCTACACGGTATTGATGAAAAATGAATTGTTTTTGGAAGTAACGAACTTTATGGGTTTCCTTTATTTTATTTGTTTATTTATAGCGATAAGAAAGTAAGTTACCAAAAACACTGGCTATTAACTAATTACTTAGTTCGGAGTTAAGACTGACCTCAAAATGAACATTAAATTTGCGCGAATAGATGAAATAATACTTGTATTTGCAATAAACTGTTTCATTCAAAAACAGCAACACAGGGTTATTAAATGTTAACGATTGAATCAACAGCTACTTCAAGATGAAATTACGAACAGCTCTCGTTATCTCGAAATGAAAAGGAAACGATAATTCAAGACATCAAAATTTTGAGTTACCGAAAATCCATCGAAAATTATTTCGACAAAAAAGTAAGTACTATTATGTACGTACGTGCATTATACACAAATGAAATCAAAATAAATATTTATCGCACTTCTTTTAAAATATCTAACCAGTACAATTTAACAGCCCCTACTTTTTCTTTTGGCCTCTGTTATTTTCTAAATGTTAAATGGCTTAAAATCTTCTGGCGGACATGTCCGATCGCGATTTAATAAAAGCCCACATCAAATTCTTAGCAATAGTTGATCTTTAGTTCGCCTTATTAACAGTCAGGTACGATGACGCACAAGATGAAACGTGGCAGCTGACTATTTAAACTTTGATTGCAATAACATTTTGAAAATCATATTTTTGAAGTATTTGCAATAATAACGAGCAATAAGGAAGGAAGGAAATAACTTGAGTTATCGATAATAGAAAAGAAAACCTTAGAATAAAGGAGTGGGGAATGCATGAAATGTCATAAAGGGTTTTAAAAAAATAAGTTTTTTTCTTGGTTTCGAAAACTTCGAGTGATCTAACTTCGAATTATCACGAGCTAACTGTATTAATATCTGTTACAATACTAATACTATTGATTTAACCAAGAAACTAAAGCTTTTGCTCCATTGCCCAGAATACTGGCAGAAATCACTATGGATTTACATAAATAGTACAGTACAGAATATTTTATCCGGGATACAGAAAAACGAAGTAAATTTAGCTCAATTTTCCCGCTATTATTTAAAAGGGCAATTTTCGAGCGAAAAATCCCACTCTCCCGTCATTTTTAATAAACTATTTTATTTTTTTCTCAAATATCTATTTAAAATATATGTACATGTACATCTTCTGAATAAGTACTATAAAAATCTATCGTAATAACATACATGAAAACTACATAGCTATACTGTACTGCAGGGGTCTCCAAACTACGGCCCGAGGGCCACATCCGGCCCGCGGACAGATTTTGTCCGGCCCGCGGAGAGCTAGCATACTTGAAAGAAAACTCCTTCTAGAGAACATTTTTATTTTTTATAGCAAATTAAATTAAGTTTACTGAAGTAATCTATTTTTATGTTGAATAATTATGTTGTAGGATAATCAATATGGCCCTAAGGCTGGAAAGTTTGGAGACCCCTGCTGTACTGTATACATACAATAGAGTGTAATTTTTAGGCATTTAATGTTTCTTTTTTTTATTCTTTCTAAATTAATAAACATTTCTACATCGTTGCATTACTATTTGTTATTGCAATTTGGGTTTGATAAGCAATCAATAAGTCACTTCTTTTAGCGATTCAGTTAACCAAGATCAGAATCCAGATCAGAAATCAGAAGGATCAGAATCAAGAAGTTCAGATATCCGAAGCAGGCGATGGTTCCGAGCAGTGCGGATAATCGGTTCTCTACAGTATGTATTTTCATTTAACCCCTTAACCCATTTGCCCGTGTCTGACACGGGCACAAGGTACTGGCAAATTTGCACATGCCCGTGTCTCACACGGGAGATCTTGTATCTTGCGTTATTTTATTTCTAATGCCCGTCTGAGATCCGTTTGCACTTTGTTTGTATAAAAATTTTCTGTATAACTTTTACCCCCCCCCCCTCCCCGCTCTCTAGTCACCCCCTACAACTGAAATTTTCAAAAACAATTTATACTATACCTATATATTCATTTACTGTCAAAAAAAAAACTTGATCATTTCTTAGCAGTTTTTCTGGAAAAAAAAAACTCGTGCTTCAAGGGTTAAATGAATGTATTCTTCAATGAAATCCGTAATTGAAGCATTCTACTAGAAGATTTTAATTCTTGAAGTTGTACAAATATTTCTATTTCTGATATCTTGCATTTGTGGAAGAGACATTCGAGTGCAATAACTCTTAAAAACATTAGTTTATTTTATTAAGATGCAAACTTTAAACTGTATTCGATATTTTAGTTTAAATTACGTTGGGCTTAAGAAAAATGTTAAAGGATCAGTATGATTAAAAAGAAAAAAATCGTTTCTGGAGGGAGTTTATGCGGTTTTGAACTGGCATTCGTTGGAAAGTTCCAGTTGTTCCTAGTTGTTCTTGTTCGCGAAAAATTGCTATGGAGATACACGTGCTCGCAGGACTTCTATATCCCAAATAGTAACGGATTACCTCTTTTTTATAAAATTCACTTAATAATATAATTTATAAATGCTTTATAGTCTTATTATAGAATAAAATATAATTTATAAATGTTTTATAGTATTAGTATAGAATACATTAATGCAAAAAGATACAAAAATATTTTTCCAAAATTACTTTATTTGCTTTGGCAAAGGGTTTGTAGTTTGTAAACAGTAAACAGTATTGCGGAGGTAGCGGGGTCAAACAGACAAACTTCGAAGTGAGAAAGTATTTGTTTTCTCTTTATTTTCAAAGCATGAGTGAATTTGTCTTTAATAAATGAATAAAATTTAGCCAAATATTGTAATTTTGTAAAAGTATTTCTATTTGAAATGACATTGATTCTGACTTGAAATCACAAAACGCAATGTATATTGTTATCACCTGATGCATTTTATGCAGAATGATTATTACCGCTTACTGTTTTTAAGTTATTTTGGCGCTAAATACCATTTTTTGAAAAAGAAAGAATCTAATGATTTATACCTGAACCATTGCTCTTTATTTTTGCCAAAAATTATATTTTTTATTTCATGGCATACTTAGTAAGTGTAAGACCGTTATTCAATTTTTATTTTCTTCGTAAAATCTCCATTTAAACTTTCAAAAACCTGGTCGACTTCACGGCAGCTATTATTTTTTATTTGGTTTGTATTTTTTTTTTTTTTTTAATTTTACGATATTTTTGAAACGTTTAGCGACGAAACATATATTGTACTACAAACATAAGGTAAATACTATTCAGTAAACAACTATTGCCTCCTATTTACATTAAACATGTAAAAATTAAGTCTGACAATCGAACGGGCAAATTGTTAAACAGTCTCTCCTGTATTGCTTCACTGTAATAATTGCAACTCAATAAATAGTTCAGGGTATTTCAGCTATCGTTATTTTAAGAAAAATTGACCGAACCGCTGGGCACTTATTAGAAATTTTAAATATACCTGTATCTCGCTACTGAAGTTTGCGTCGTAAAATGCATTTTGTCTAGGCACCTGGCAATACATTTTATTAACCAACTTCCCCAAAGGAGGAGGTTATGCATTCATATCGTACGTATGTCTTTTTTTTTTTTTTTTTTGTTTGTTTGTTTGTTTGTTTGTCAACCCATAACTTATCACAAGATGAATCGATTTTGATGATTCTATTTTTAATCGATAGAAGGTGGTTTCCCGTATTCGATAACACTGGTCAACAAGTGTTTTGCCCCAAGAATGAATTTCACTTTTACTGAACTAGTTTTGCACGAGGAATCCATATCTGGCATCAAAATTTTTCCATCACGTATAGTTTTTTAGTTATGAGGAAGGAAATGTTCGATTTTTACGTTTTTTTCAGTGTTTTTCCGATGATGCAGCATCGTTTTTATTGAGATAAAGTACACAAAAGAGCTTGAATGTCAACCGTTAAATCAGTGGTCACTTTATTTGGCTGGAAAAAACTTAGTAGAGTGCCGCAAACAGCCCCCGCAGACCCCCGAATGAAAGTGCGTATCAAATTACTGCACTGGGTGCGGGTCTCGGTAGGGATTTCGCGAGAATTGGGATACAAAGGCAAATAGGCAAAAGATTGATACTGTACGACACGTTTAATGAGCGTGAACTACTATTTTTTATCATAAAAGCCTCCTGTTGTGTGTAAAAATGCCCCCCTGAAAACATGGGAGCTGTATAACGATGAACATGGAGAGCGGTTTCATCAGGACATTTCAGTTATCGAAAAGAGATATCAAGGGAAGTGATGTGCAACTATGTTAGCAGATTACTGCTGGACGTAAAAAAGGGACATTCCTGAGGCAAAGTATGCCAGAACATGTCAAAATCGATCCTTTTACGGTAAATAGAAAATTACTTGGTTTTTTGGTGGCAATGCTTGTAATGTAAAAATGACAATGCCCTTAAAAAAAAGGGGGGGGGGGGTCCTAAGGACTTTATTGACTGATCTCTTAGAAGTTTTTTCCAAGCTGAATTTGAAAATGGAAACCATTTTCTTACCACTTAAGGGTTTTGCTTGTAAGGTACTGCAATAATTTAGGGTAAATGTTATTAAAGTCAACTATTACAGCACCTTGCACGGAAAATCCTTACGTGATAGAGAAAAATGGTTTTCATTTTCGAGTTCAGCGTGAAAAATACTTCTAAGATTAGTTAACAAAGTCTTTAGGGCAAAAAAAAAAAGTTTTTTTTTTTTTGTAGACCAGTGTAATTAGAACAAAAATTATCAGCGGAAATATAGACATTTTTTTGTTTTCTCATTCATAACTTTTGATTAAATAAACCGATTTTAATGATTTTTTAAAAAATCGATAGAGGGTCGTCCAACTTAAATATCGCTCCTCGATTTGACTACATTTGCTCTATAGAAAGAGCGTTATGAATGAAAAAAAAGTATTTTTCTTTTGATTTGAAATGCTTGCCTTGATATTTCTTTTTGTGTAAATTATTAGGTAATAAATATAAAACTCATTGTTAAAAAGAGTTTATTGGCGTTAAGCAGTAATATTAAAAGCAATTATAATAAGAGTTTGAATGAAGGCTTCTCTAAAGCAAAAAATTAAATTCATTCAGTCTGTTTTAGGACCGAAGTCTATTCTTGACTTTTTAAAATCAATTTGAAAGCGCAACTTATCATACAAATGACTATTTTTCAGTGACAGTCACTCAAAGTTGATGTACCATTTGATATGGTTTCTTCATTTATTTTTATTTTTTTAAATGGAGCTGTTTGTTTGTTTGTTTTACAACCCTTTCATAGGTCATA
The DNA here is from genome assembly GCA_038502835.1 of Octonoba sinensis. NCBI lineage: Eukaryota > Metazoa > Arthropoda > Arachnida > Araneae > Uloboridae > Octonoba > Octonoba sinensis. The sequence continues at coordinate 64,701,014 of CM076600.1, read as the reverse complement.
TATATTTTCGAGTTTATTTGCTTTTCTCAATGGATATGCGTCAAACTCTCGTCCAATATTACAGATAGAACAGGACAGTACGATAGTTTATTACAATACAAAGGAAGTAAATTACAAGAATACACCCAGGGCAAGGTGGCAATCGAACCCAAGACTTCGTTTCTGCGCGCAAGCAGCGGGCGGAAACTGGTAACTAAGACCGCTTGGCCACCGAGGCCTCCAAATGGAGCAGTCATATGAAAAATGTATTTGCACTAAAAAGAATAAAATAAAATAAATTTTAGGAAAAAAAAGGACACAGACTTCAAATTCAAAGGTGCACTTAAAAGTGAAAGATAAATTGTCTTTAAGCAACATCGATACTTTTAAACATAATTTTCGAAGCTGGTGCAAAATTATGACGGATAAAATATTTTGTAATCATGAATTAATTACAAATATAAGTGTCGCACAGTTTTCAACAGTTTCAATGAAAAGTAACACATGGTGTAAGGATAATTAGGCTGTTATAATTTTGTACCGGCTTCAAAAATTATGTTTAAAAGTCGCATCGATGCTGTTTAAAGAATGAATTTCTTTCATTTTTTAGCGCAAGTTTGAATTTAAAGTCGGTTCCCTTTTTAATCTAAAACATTTTTTATATTACTACATTTATTACGACATGTGTCGTTTACAAAGCATAACTCATTTCAGCATTAAACATTAATTAATGTCCTACTGCTAAAACGCTGTCTGAATATGTATAAATATAAGCTTTGTATCATGTAATAAAGTGAAATAATATTTCCAAATTGCGGAGGGGCTTCCGCGTTGTGCTATAATAGCAATTCTACTTTGTTGCTACACTGCTAGAAATTTCATCATGAAATTACGGTTAAATAGCCGGCAGCAGTTTGTCCATCTAATTCACCGTTAAATTTACGGTTTGAAACATTTTTCTGTCCTTACGGGACCTAAACCATTTCCAATCAGCTTGGCCGTAAATACAAAGCCGTAAATACAAAAGTTTTAGGTTTTATAACCATTTAAAAATGGTTTCAAAACTAAATTTTTACGGTTTTTGAACCATTTCGAGGCGTAGAAACCGTAAACGAAGCAGGCGGGAATCGAACCCCGGGTGTATGGTGTACCAACCTTACGCTCTAATCATTCGGCCATCTACACCACTCAAAGGGCCATTTATTTATGAATAAATCTTTTTTTTTTTCAAGAAGCAAACTGCATTAAAATTGAGATTTCAGTTTTTGATTGGATCCAAATTCCTTTTTGGTCAAAATTTACTGTATATTGGCGTAAACCATTTTATTTGCTGCAAAAAGTAAAATACAAACCAGCCTCAGCAACTCAAAATATGAGTTCGCTCAATCGCAAACAGTTCTAGGACTACGATACCTAGTGGCGCTTATAAATTACGGTTAGTTGAACGTTCTTTAGGAGAAACAGAGAATAAACAATTTTTTCACAATCAGCGGTTTGAGTAACATCTTTTTAATGGTTATTCAACTGTTTTAGTTAAATATGGCAAAATAACAATCAAATAAATGGTTATATTACTATTTTCTTAAGGAAATTTTTAACAGTGTAAGCAAACAAAAATGAGTGTACAAGGAAACCACTTTGGTGAACTTTGAATGTGACTAGATTTTGAGTAGTTTTTAAGAGAAATTCAGAAAGATTTAAAATTGATTTGTTGATATTTCATTTGGCGATGTTTGGCGCGCAAAAAAAGTATGGCGTATAACCGATACGTACAAAAAATATTCTAACCTATGTTGGAAACAATAAAGAGCTTTTGTTTTTTTGGGAAAGCATTGAGCTAGTGAAAACCTTTTGGCAGTAATATTAGTTAATAAGTTATATATATATATTAATAAGCTATATATATATATATATATATACACATTGCAAAAAATGTGCAACATGATCATTCACTATTAGAATCGAAGTAAATTCATTTACAGTGAAAGTGTATGGGAATTAATGCCCAGTGCAGAGAGAAAGCAAAAGCTAACCTACAGTACTTACACTACACGATTACACACAGCAAATAGTAACACAACTTTTATCTTTTTGAAGCAGCAGAACGTTAGAGAACATTTTGAATGTAACCATTTTTATTTGCAGGTCTTATATTTATTTACGTGTTTCGAATAGTATACAGCATCACTGAACGTCAGTAAAATGCGAGTTAAATATCGCAAACGCGAAACGTTCGACGCTGAGATTTTTGTTTTCAAACGGGGTGTTGCCATTCAAGAGTTATAGTTTAACTAATTTTTTAAATGATTGTATTATGTTTTACCGAATAGGAAATTCACTCAAACTTAGTTGCAATGCAGTTTTCATTTTTTATTATCATAGAAAGAGCACCAACAAACATTCACACATTATAAACCACATTATTAATACAGCGAGGTAACACATATCAATCATTTCCATTTAGTGGCAAACATATTTGGCACCTGCCAAATCAAGAAGAAACGATAATATATTCGATCACAACAACGACTGCTTCTCTTCAAGTAGTAGTAGAAAGCTAGTTTGTAAGTTTTCTTTTTTTCCAGAAGGTAAAAAGACATCAAGAAAGAAATGAAATGTGCGGCATCTTAGCTTTTAGGCCAGTGTGAAAGTCTGCCACCGACATTGACAAATCGTCCGACAAGTTCCGATAACCAAGTAAATGAAAAGATATGTTAGATAACACGCGAAAGGAAGCTTCCTTTTTTTATGTACATGTTTTGAAAGCAGGTCTCCCGAGAGATCCTTATCAGAAATCTTGCCGTTTGACTCGGGCTGATGGCTTATGACAAGCGTGTACTCGATGCCATCTTTGCGCTTAGACGAAAGAAAAATAGTAAACCATATAAAAAAAAACGTCACGACAGTGCTATCTGAAAAAATGTTTTGATGATAAAGAAAATCGTACTTCTTTATTGAACATTTATTTATGTGCAGTAAGGGGCCGTTTACAAATTATGTCACGCTTTTTTTCCCGCATATTTGACTCCCCCTCCCTTTTGTCACAATATGTCTCACTTCAGCGGACTCCATCCCCCCTTTGTCACATGTCACGCTATGTAGCATAATGCACGATGGCATACTTCTTGTTACCCCTCCGCTCCCCTCCCCTTGTCACTGTCACAATTTCACGAACCCCCTCCCCCCTCGAAGCGCGACTTCCCTATGAATGATCCCTAATACAAGTTATTTATTTTCTGGTGCTAAAGGGAAATATCGCTTAGGTAAACTGGTAAATTCCGTAATATATTAAACTATTTTTTTTAATGTACTGAAACATTTGTAATTTTTTTTTAAATGTAATAATGGATCCACCCCAGTGAATTACCATCGAAACGCAGCAAAAAATAACGTCAGTTGCAAGCACCTTCAGCACAATTGACAAAAATGCAAGATATGCTTTCTAATTTCATTAATGGTCTCTATATTTATTTATACTCCAGAGAGATACGGCTCAACGATGCACCCAGAAGAGGAGTTTTATGGCCAACCCTTCCACAAAGCATCTGCCGCAAGCTATGTGTGCGTGAAGAGATTGTTAGGTGCCAACCGCTCTCAGAAAGATAAAATTCTCGTTGCACCCCTTTCCTCTACATGCAGACTACTCAGTTTAACTAGGTAAGGTTCCTAAAAATACGCAACTTGTATGTTTGAATTATGTGATCATATTTTATTTATTTACCTGTAATTTTTTTGTTCTAGAAATCAACTGGTACTATGCAGTCTTAAAATAATACTAAGATAAACTATTAGATGAATTTTGCTTGTCAAGTTTGGTTTAGCAATTTGGATGAATTTAGCTAGTAAAGTTGGTAGTTTGTTGCTTGTAAAGTTGGTACATTTCAATTTCGAGTATCAGCATTTCATTAGTTTTTAATTATAGTTTTAAGACAGCTTGAAATATATTATATTAAACATACAGGATGGTTATATTTAACGTCATCCTGTTCAGACCTATTTTAGACGTACGCAGAGCTCATTCTAAAAGAAAGTAAGTCATTTAAACTTTGTTATATGGACAATGGGAAAAGAGATCTGCAATATAAGAATATATTTGTACACATTTTTATCATTAGGCAAAGATTTAGCTTCTCTAGCAGTTGCAATTCACGTTACCATGTTGCTGAAGTTGATAAAAAAAATCTTCGCGCTACTGTTGTAGGAAAACGCTATAATATGCTTCGAATATGTAATAAACCAAAATTAAACGTATATTGAACACGTGTTATGAAAATATAAAGTGTTTTGCTTCCTTTTTTTTTTTTTTTGTTACTTATGACCTTCTAATCTAGTGGGAAAAAAATGAACTATTATTATCTTGTTTCAGGTTTCTTTTCCGCAGAGTCTATATAACATCTAACAAGTTTCAACGACTCATCTATTAGAACTAGCTCTACGTAAAGTCAAAATAGGCGAACTTTCATTACAACTACCCTAAATTTGCCATATTTTCACATAATGTTAGTTTCTTGTGAGCATGATACACACGAACGATTGTGTAAATAAATACGTATTGATTTTGCTTGAATAATTTATATAATGAATGAATTATATCCTCAAATTGTAAGCTTTTCTCGGACATACTAAGTTATATTTCGAAATTTTATCACGAATTTCATTTAATAGGATCTATTTCAACTTCTATTTCTTTCTCCACGCCAAAGCATACACTTTGATATTTTCCCTCCAATTACAGTATTCTTAAATGTCTTGAGGCTAGATTAGGAACAAAAAAAAATGAAGCTTGGAGAAGAGGGAATTCTTCGAAAGGCTATCGATTTCTGACACTTTCTGTTACAGATTTTTTTTAAAAAGGTTACTTTCTCAAATAAGCTGTAGGCAAAGGAAAGCAATCCCATTGGTGGCTTCTACTTGCTATCGTAACGCTGCTGTTAAACTCAATCACTTTCAAAACTGCTTGCTTAACTTCTCATAACTGATTTATTCTTCAAACAATCACTAAAAGGGATTTTTCAAAAAAAAAAAAAAGTTACCTTAAATTAGTATAAAGCAGTGTCTTTGAACGGTCGGTGTTTTCCATGAGTGAAAATGAAAATTCAGAGAAAAGACATTACAAAGCACTCATCCTAATAGGCTTGCGTTTATTAATTGGAAAATCTAACGTTTTAGTCTTTAGTGAAAATGCAACACCTTGCTTTAATTGTCTTTACCTTAAGGCAATTATATACGAATCCATTTTGAATATTATTTCCAGGTAAACTTTTATTATAGTTATGATCCCCCCCCCCCCCAAAAAAAAAATGTTCCCACGTAGCTGTGTGCATTCAATTATGTTCCTACCAAATACTGATGGAGATGACTTCAATAGGACTTTCATTTGTCTGTTTAATTTTTCATACTTCATTTGTTCTTATCGTATTTATGTCATTCAATGTTTTACTTTACTTTATTTTTTTGGTTTTATTAGTGTGTTTTTAAGTCCTATGCACTGTATTTCAAAATTTGTAAATGAACAATATCATGCGCTGCGATTCCTCTTAACCACCACATCCGATTAAACCCACACACCTCGGTGGCTGCGGTGGAGGTTAGTGAAGTATAAATACATAAGTAACGTTTTACATGGAATATTAAAACTTTGGCAAGGAGTATAAAGAAATTATGTGGTGTGCACATCAGTTTTTTTTTCTTTTTTTTCCCCTTCTTTTAATGAAAATTAAGTATTTCTTACATTTATTTGGGGATTTAGTGACACGATTTAAAACATGATGTGCCGACATTATTTTTAATGCCATAAGAAATATTCTTGTGCCATTCAGTTTTCTGTATTTTTTTATTAGCATAATCATAATTTTTCCAGCAATAGGAGAGCGTATATATATATAAAGGAAATGTGTGCTAAATTTGATAAGGATTGATCAAAAACTCTGCGAGCTAGAGTGTACGCAAATTCGAAAAAAGTAGTTTCGAGAAAAACGCGTTTGAAAAAAAAAAAGAGTGGTATTGAAGGTAAATTTAAGGCAGTAATGAATCAATTCTTTTATACTTACAGATGCTAGATTGTGCTTTCTTAAAAATAATTTTCATACTTGGTATAAATTTTTCCCCTGCTTAATTTACATGGCTATTAGTTATCAAATAGGAATTATAATTTAAGTCCGATTGTTATACATTTTATTTAATTACTTTTCTGCACAATTTGCATTTTTTTTTCTTTTTATTCACAATATTGCGAAATTTCCATGAAGAGACAGGCACTCCTCTTTGCGCTCCCCTTATTAGAGCACAGCACGTGGCTACAGTTTCGCCGCCGTTTATTGTTTCATCATTGATTATTTTATTGGAAAAGCACTTTATCACCGGCAAGTATTTCTTCTTTATCAGAAATAGAACTTTATGATATATTATTCAATTTAGCAAACATTCTCGTTACTTTTTCTTCCTTTCTCTCACTGTCAGATTCCTACGATAATGTTCGTCTTTTTTTATCCCAGGAGTTTACAGCTTATGGCGTTTTGCTTTGCGTAAGAATCAATTGTATACCTCTACGTGTAACTATTATTGACTCAAAGTATCAAAAAAGGATGATGGGGAAGAAACAATCAGCCGAAAACTTGACTGCATCGATATGCAGAGAGTTCGAAATAATATATATATAAACTTTTATGTAAAACATTTTTAAAGGAAAAAAGGGCCTCTCATAGCTATTGCGTATGCAATTCAGTGACACCTCGTTTTGAAAATTAGTGAGAGTGATCATGTAGAAAATGCGGAAGGGAGGGCGGAGAGACAATTAAAGTTCAAAATTCAACCCCAATAACATGAACTTTTTCTTTTTTTCTTTGAAATACTTGATGTAAAAAATCAGATAATGGCATATTTGGTAGTCTTTCTTTCAATAATGAAATAGTACGAACAATAGTTTTGTATAAAAGGTATTATGTGTTTAAATTGTGCAAATATGAGAGACATCGGGGTTTCTAGCGTCTGCACAAACATTTGGGGGGTATAGGGATTCGAGCACTACAACATCCCAGGAATCGGCGCCTCTGATGTTATTTAATTGTATAAACGGGAACTTACTGAAATTACATACAGTCGTGTTAATACTAAGTAGCACTTTAACGATTCTGTGGTTTAGTAGGACGAGATATCTCGTCCATTTGACATGTAACTCTGGGACTGCTCAACCGTAAGCTATTAAAGCTATTCCGACAACATTGAATTTGCTAAACATTTGTAAATAAAACCGTAAATGTATCTTTAGCCGATGAGCCTCACACTGTGAGTTTTTTCAAATTATTATAACTCTAATGGGATTCGGACAAAATGTGTAGAACGAGACTGCTTGTAGCACATAAAAGTTATTCTAACCGTATTTTTAGAACTTTTACCGTATTATAAAAGGTAAATAGAGAGAGAGAGACGGGTCGACTTGAGCCCTCTGCCATTTAATACTTTTAATTTTTTTTACATACTAATATTTTAAGAAAGTTGGGTTCAGGTTTCGATTCTAAAATGTGTACGAATTGTTTTGCAGACCGTGATCGCAATTTGGCAATTTGGGGAAAGGTCTGTGCGTGTGTTTTCCTGTATGCAGAAGCACGTTTTTGGGTGTTCTAATTCGAAAAGCAATAGTGCAATGCTAGGAATAGAATGAAGCTCGCTTCACGGGTAAACCCTGGTAGAAGTAAAAATATGCTTTTTTAGGAACACTTGTGGTAAAAAAGATTAACCAGTTAAGGGGTTAAAGGCATGCAAGGAATCAAGCGAAATTCGGCACACAGATGGGTTCAGATTCTCGAAATACGTGTACGCAGTTTATCACTGTTTTTCGATTTTTGTGCGTCACTGCGTTGCACTCTCCCATAGTTAGCTTTTTCTGTTCAGTCATTCAACAAACCAGTTAACACCGAACGTGACACGTGTTTAGTACAAGAGTAAGACTTAAACATGCAAATCATTTGCTTAAAATGTCGAGATGTAGGCGACTTTTTCTCTCTAGTAGTCCTCAAATGCGCAGTTCATACATAACAAAGAAGATTTCTGTCATAAATATTTAAAATAAGTTCGCAAGTGGTTTGAATATTTCATGATTCTTTATAAATTCGAAATTTCCTACTCCTTTTCTCCTTAGTTTATTTTTTTCCCCTTTGAAAACCATAACATAAAATATCTTTTCTGAAAAATGGAAGAGTACCTTTATTAAAGCAAGCATAAATTACTCATCAATATTTTCCTTTTGTAAGATTGCCTTTTCGATCCTTGAAAAATTGGAACGTTTCTTATTATCTTCGTTGTATTTTTAATGCTTTTTTTTAAAGAGAATTGAGGCTCAAGTTCGTTAAAAACAAATTTCTATACAACTATTCGTGTGACGATGCGCAACTGATGCATATATTTTTTTGTTGTAATCAATATGCATACTAGGGGTATAGTCCGGCAGATATATGACATAATTGTGCCTTTAATGATAGAAGCATGAAACTTGGGGCACAAGTACTACACATATTAAGATTTAATTTCAGATAGGAGGACATCGCAGATTTCGCCTATTTCATTAATGGCGGGCATTCAAAATGGCGGCCTGTTGAATCGCTATGTGCGCTCGCTTGAAGTTTCTTTGATGATATTAAATGTTCAGTTATGAAAGCAGTGACAGGTAATAATTGTTTCATACATGTAATGTGCAATTTATAATAATATACCATATTTTATTTAGGATATACATACTTTTATTCTACTTAAGACCTGATTATTTAATGAAATTACTAATACTGCGTTGCCTGAATTGCATTGCATAAATACACTAATCAATGAATGCGTTATATATTATAAGCAGATGAATGCATAATATATATAATACACTGAAAATATTTGCCCGAAAATACATGAAAATCTCTTTGAAATCATGTATCTAGAATCTAACGTATAATTACATTTGAACATTCGGCCAAGACTGGCCGCTGAGGGCGCTGCTGCTTACTAGAGCTGGGAATAAACATCACGGTATATAATATACTTACAATATATAATGTATTTCTTGACATTGTATAAAATGGTAGTCGCAAATCTCAAGTATTCAGCTTTACATAACTAACAGATCTTTCTCAGTAATTGCACACAGTGCGGAAAAACAAGAATTTTATTGAGAAACTGTTATCAAGAAATTTAATTACTTCATTTGAAACAAGTTCTTAAAGTGTATGCAATAAGTTAAATTACAAATATATCACTAATTGCAAAAAGCACCACAAGCATACAGAGCAGTCTTCCAGCAGTGACACTTGTGCGTGCACCTACATAGAACCCGTTCTCTGCAGGCTTGTGAAGCGTCTAGTGAGGTTGTCCAGAATGTTTCCCAGGGACCTTCAACTTTATTCTTCCAACCATAGTCACCTGGTGATTGAAGTACCGGGGTTTAGACCATCCTTTCGGAGCAGCAGTAACCAACCTAACCTGTGCAGAATTCACAAAAGAAAAATTTCTCACAAAAATCTAGAAGGAGAATTTTTTGTTATTGCTGTTTATCAGTCTCACGAGCAAAACAATGCATCAGTCAAAGGTGATGAGTACTTGTAGGTCTAACAGGAAACTCAAAGGCTCTGCATCGTTGGATGATATCTGAACCTGTGACGGACCGTTTAATTGAATAATTTAATTGCGCCGTGGCAGAGAAGAAGGGAAAAGATCGTCGCCATCGCAAAGCTACCAAGCAATCACAGATGGCGTTTGCAAAACATGTCAAGTGACACACTCGTGTCATGCAAGATCTGAGAAACCCATCCAGTGATAAGAGCACTGATCTTCTTGCTTTTGAGAGCAGAAATATTGTTGATATAACACTTGCAGACATATTGTTACGCATTGAAAGAACTTTAGTTAACAACTGAAGAAGTATTAATAAAGCGAAACTGATTTTGGATGCTGTAAAGTGAAATAACTTACACCTCAACATTAAGTCGTTCAGCCGACCTCCAGTTCGAGAAAAGTCTAACAAACAGTTACAGTTAACATTATTGAAGAAGGAATGTTCGTTGTTCAACAAACTGTACATTGAATCACAGATGCGTAATGGCAATGCTTCAGTTATTATGTTTTTCAGATGCGTAATGGATGCATTTTTTTGACACGAAAACCAAGTTTATCCTCTGTCGAAGTCAGGGAGTCCAAGAACCGGGGATTTGTCTTGAATAGCGTCTACTAGTACTTTCAAGTCAACAGCAAAAATTATATTCATTGATGGTGCTACAATTGTCAATATGCTGCGACCAGGATTAGCAAAATCATTTGAAGATTATGCTAATAACTATATTCGTACCCTATGTCAAACCTCACCTTAAATGTGTAAGAAGGATACACATCATGTAGGATGTGTATCTGCATGACAGCTGGAATAGTGATCCACGTAGCAAAAGGGGAAAAAAGTTCTCGAATGCGTATTGAAGAAAATAGTCCACTTCCTACAAACTGGGAGAAATTTCTCCAAGTTGATAAAAATAAGTCTGAAATGTTCTCTTCCCTGGCTACAGCTTTAGTAACTATTTCTGCAGACAAGCAAGTAATTATCCCAATTGGCAGCGATGTGCTCGTTATAAATCGTCAAGATGTCGCATGACTCCATGCACCTCCGAAAAAGATGAAACTCGAATTATGCATCATTTATGAGATTCTTTGCAGCATGGGGATACCGAACCGATATATGCACCGTGGATACTGAGGTTTTAGTTATTGCCATCTCATCGGGAGAACGCCTAAACATTGAGGAACTCTGGGTGGTGAGGAACTCTGAGTGGGGAAGAAATATCGAATTTTCGCTGTGCATGACTTAGAAAGATATATGAGTGGTGGTGGATGGGTTGCATTGTTTGTCTGGTGTCACACCCAGTTATTGCATTGTTCAATGCAATAACTGGGTGTGACACTGAATCCTTCTTTGGCGGAAGACGAAGCAAGACCACTAGGAACATACATAACAACACATCATTGGTACTTTTTGTTCCTTGGCTGATAGACCAACTCAACAGAAAGTACAAGATATGATAAAACCATTTCAAAGATTTGTAGTTCTGCTTTATGACGAAACTAGTAGTGATTAATGAGTGAATGATGCAAGAAAACACCTATTTACTTATTTATAAAGATCCTAGCGACAAGGGGTTAAAAGCTATTTCTTCTGCTGTTAAGTCTGTTCATTCTATTCCTTTGATTGCTAAACGGTCTGTGATTCCTTCTGTTGCTAATTGTGCGCGTTTCTATGCTTTACCGAAGGTACACAAGGCAGGTATTCCTTTCAGACCAATTGTTTCCAATATTGGCACTGCTTCATATAAACTTTCCAAGTATTTAGTTTCTGTGTTTTCTCCACTTAGGAGTCGGAATGTTTTCACTGTTAAAAATTCCACCGATTTTGTTAAGAAACTTCATAACTTCGTTCCGAATAATTCGGTTATGGCCTCTTTTGATGTTAATTCTTTGTTTACTAATGTTCCTGTTGATGGCGCTTTGACTTGCCTCAGGAAAAGGCTTTCTGAATTCCATTTTACTTCTGTGGAAGTCGAGGAATTAGTTTTTCTTACTCGTGTGTGCTTGCAACAGAGCACTTTTGTATTTAATGGTAAATTCTATGCTATGGTAGATGGCCTAGCCATGGGAAGTCCTCTTAGTCCTATTTTAAGTGATTTCTATATGCATTATTTTGAGGAAAAACTATTCCAAAAATTGCAATTTCAATTTTATGTTCGTTATGTGGATGATTGTTTTGTCCTAACGGACAGTAACTTGTTAGGTATTGATGATGCTCTTTCGATTATGAACTCCATTGATTCTAATATCCAGTTTTCTTGTGAGAAAGAACTTAATAGTAGCCTCGCGTTTCTTGATGTTTTGATTTCTAGGAGTGAGTCTGGTTTCACAACTTCTGTCTATCGTAAACCTTTCGCTGTTTCTTTACCTCCTCACAGACTATCGTCTCATCCTCCCAACCAAAAATATTCGGCTTTTAATGCTCTTGTCCATCGTGCTATTAATATTTGCTCTTCTCCTGAGCTTCTCAAGATTGAACTCAACTATCTGAAAGCTGTAGCTGTTGATAGAGGATTTTCTCACTCTTTAATTGATTCTATTCATAACAAACTTTCTAAAAAACCTTCTGGTCCCAATCATGTGGTTTCTAGAAAGGATTTGGTTGTGTTACCATTCTTTCATTCTGTAAGTTTTCGTATTGCTAAAATCCTAAAAAGGTTCCAATTTCAAGTTGTTTTTGCTCCTAGCAACAAACTTTCCTTCTCTTCTCTTAAAGATCCTGTTGATCAACTTAATACTTGGGGTATTTACCAAATTAGTTGCCGTTGCGGCCTTTCTTACATTGGACAGACAAAACGTGCTCTGAAAATTCGGTTAAATGAGCATAAAGGTTATGTACGAAAGCAAGAGCTGAATAAGTCTAGCATTGCTCAACATTGTTGGAATTCCAACCACTCTTTTGATTTCAATTCTGGGAAAATTATTCAAAAATGTTCTTCCCCTTTAGAACTTGACTTTTGGGAAGCTTATCATATTAACAGGAATAGTTCTAATTTGGTTAATGATTCTTCCTCAACTCCTTATTTTTCACAGGTCTGGCATAAGTTCCTTTAATTTGTTGTTCTTTCTTGGTTTTCTTGTTAGTTTTCCCTTTTTTTTTCTCTCCCCCCCCCCCCCCCCCTCTTTTGGCATGTGTACTTTGTTTTGCTTTTTGTTTTGGTATTTTCTGTACTTATTTTATTTCCATTTTATTCTTTGTATTTTATTTTATTTTTTTGCAATTTTCATGTATTTTCACATTTTTATGCACGCTGTTGTCTTTTTCTTTGTTTTTATTGATATTCCTTTTTACTTTCTGTACTTCCAACTCCATTCGTTTGTTACTCTCTTATTGGTGCCTTTAATACTACTTCTACTTCCACTTCACACTGCCTTTATTCTCATTGGTTTACAGTTAATTCTTAGGCTATATAAGCTTTGTTTTTGTTGTTCTGTCTGCTTCATTTGGATGTTTTGCATCTAGAAGCTCCCTGTCGCATTGAAAAAGGGATTCCAAGCGATCCCGAAACATATGTCTGCGTTTTAATGCTCATTTGTGCTTTAATTTAACGTGAAATTTTATTTCTATTACTTTGCACAAAGTTTAATCATTACTACCTATTTACTTGTCAATGCAGAGCTATTGACAGTCTTCCTCCTCCAATTTTCCTCCTTCACAAGGTGCGATGATCATTCAAAGCTTAAAAAGAGCCATCTACCGGCTGGTTACTCCTGGGTCCAAAGGATGGTCTCAACCCCAGTGATCAACCCCCCCCCCCCCCCTTCACCAGGTGACTGGAGTTGGAAGAATAAAGCTGAAAGTTCCTGGGAAATATTCTGGACTACCTCACCAGAGCCTTCACAAGCCTGCGGAGAACGGGTTCTATGTGGCTGCACGCACAAGTGTCAATGCTGGAAGACTGCTATGTATGCTTGTGGTGCTTTTTGTAATTACTGATATATTTGTAATCTAACTTATTGCCTACACTTTAAGAACTTGTTTCAAATGAAATAATTAAATTTCTTGATAACAGTTTCTCAATAAAATTCTTGTTTTTCCGCACTCTGTACAATTGCTGAGAAAGATCTGTTAAGTTATGTAAAGCTGAACACTTGCGATCTGCGACTACCATTTTATACATTGTCAAGAAATACATTATATATTGTAGGTATATTATATACCGTGATGTTTATTCCCAGCTAGTAAGCAGCAGCGCCCTCGGCGGCCAGTCTTGGCCGAAGGGCCTAAGTTAGTGTGGGGTCAACTGAACTCACCTTTGACTTTGTGTACCAGAAATACTAACTCAAATCACTCTTAGATGGTGTCACTACTGCGGCTCATTACCATCATTTTGTACATAATGTTCTCTGTAAATTCTTATTTTAAGGAGTTTGCAGTTTCCTGTTTATAGTTCTCTGTAATTTTACGTTAGATTTCAGATACATGATTTCAAAGAGATTTTCATGTATTTTCGGGCAAATATTTTCAGTGTATTATATATATTATGCATTTGTCTATTTATAATATATTACGAATTTATCGATTAGTGTATTTATGCAATGCAATTCAGGCACGTAGTATTAGAAATTTCATAAAATAATCAGGTCTTAAGTAGAATAAAAGTATGAATATCATAAATAAAATATGGTATATTAATATAAATTGCACACTACATGTATGAAACAATTATTACCTGTCATTGTTTTCATAACTGATCATTTAATATCATCAAAGAAACTTCAAGCGAGCGCACATAACGAATCAATAGGCCGCCATTTTGAATGCCCGCCATTAATGAAATAGGCGAAATCTGCGATGTCCTCCTATCTGAAATTAAATCTTAATATGTGTAGTACATGTACCCCAAGTTTTATGCTTCTATCATTAAAGGCACAATTCGGCCAATTTTTGTCATATATCGGCCGGACTAGTATGGATTGCAAGGTGAAAAATCTTTCATTAGTACAGATTACGTATTTTTTATCTTTTCTTTCACATGGGAGATTTTTGTACACTCCCCGCATACGCACTCACAAAAAAAAAAAAAAAAAAAAAAAAAAAAAAAAAAAAAAAAACGGAAGAAAGAAAGGGAAAGGTTGAAAATAGCAAAGCGTATGTTTATAATTAATTAGTCAAAACATTCTACTCCCAAAAAAAAATAATAAAAACCAAACTAAAAGCTGAAAGATGGATTCATAATTTTAATCTAAATACTTAAAAATAAGGATGCAGCCATTTAATAATTTTCTTTCAAACTGTACGAAATCGTATCTGAAAATCATTCATCGTCACTTATTTTCAATGTTAAACAGCAACTTATGTCGCTCATTCCGGAAGTGTTATGTAAATTATATAGAATTATAGCTGCATAATGTTTATGTAACACAGATGCTAGAATTTTATAATATCTTGCCAGTCTTTTAAACCTTTATTTTTCCTACATTTTTCTCATATTTAATTTACTTCCTTATATTTATTTATTTACATTTGCTTTTGTTCCGTGTAAAAATATTTTGTTAAAAAATAAACATTTAAAACAA
Organism: Octonoba sinensis; assembly: GCA_038502835.1. Taxonomy (NCBI): domain Eukaryota; kingdom Metazoa; phylum Arthropoda; class Arachnida; order Araneae; family Uloboridae; genus Octonoba; species Octonoba sinensis. The sequence goes on along the minus strand of CM076600.1, from coordinate 64,685,930 downwards.
ACTGCATGCATTTTTTCTTGTAAAATAAACTCCTTTAATCGGTAAATTAATATACACCCTAATGAATCTTAATTATTATAACGGCGAGTATTAAATCTCTTCAAACTGACTAGTTAATAAATAATTTTCTTCTAGCCTTCAGCACTTACGTCAAAAATTAATCACTTTAAAGATAATAATGCAATAATAAATTTCTCAAATTTCCAGTGAAAGATTCTTTTGCTTGATCGCGATCTTGCCAGCCACTTTAAAAGCTGGCTGTCTTTGGTAGCTATTTACTTTTTTTCCTGTTTAATGATAATTAATGTAATAAAAGAAGAGCAGCACATTTGACGAGCAAAATACTTAAAATACCAAACATGATTTTAGCAATTTGGTTCACATTTGGCTTCTGTTTTAAACAGCATTTAACTGCTGAAATTCTTTTGAATATAACGCAATAAGTTTGAACAACGTGTATTTCCGAGTAGCTATTCAACCGATACAAACTTGTACGGGCAGAGCTTATACGAAAAATGATGTTGACAGGAAAATGTATAAAATGAAATTGCGTTAAAAGAGGAGAAGTCTATACCCAAAATATAATTTATTGTGAGCATCGTGTGAAATGTAAAACTCGATGAGTTCTAAGGAAAATATATTTTCAGGATAAAATCTCAGTTTATCTACTCAAAGTGATTTATGATTTGCTAAAAAAAAAATATATTGCTCAAAAAATGCTCTCTTATGGTAAGAGCAGTGAACAAGATCTCCGACACAATTCGGATATCATGTAAAAGAAGAGGTCTTGATTGTTAATGTGTGTCGGATTTGACATAAACACAACGTTCAAACAGAATAACTAATATGTAGTTATTGGTTAAGGAAACCAGTATTTTTGTCAAACTATTTACAATATATTTATTTACCATCTTTTCGTCCACTTTGAGCTCTATAGGTAGTTTTGCCACCCCATTTGAGTTTGCGAACAGTATTTTAATACCGTACTGCTGCAGAGGTTCGCTTATTGTCATTTCTTCTTCGTGTTACGTAATTCATCCAACGCCTTTTTATCCTACTTCCCCGTAAAAAATAAAGAAAATAAATAAATAAAGTGTGAAAGAAGGCTTAACGTATCCTAAAAATTTTGTTGAAAATAATTAAAAGTAAAAAATACGTGAAGTGTTAAATAAAGATTGAAAAATAAAAAATTTGAAAGTAGGGTTTCGACATGGGGAGAAAAATGTGCGTTTGTCGGTCTATCTGTCTCTCTGTCCCCCCCTTAATAACTTTTAAGGGAATTGTCTCAAGCACATCTCATTTCCATACTTTACTTTTTGATTTGAAAAATTTTTTCTTTCAAGTTTGCACAGTTCAAAAAATCTTATACTTACCGCGTATGGGCGAAAATGAAGCAATTTATATAACCTCTGAGCATAAGATCCAAATTCCTATGAAGAAGGCTATTGGAAGAAGCTCTCCGCGTGACATATTTTTGATTTGAGCAATTTTTGTTCGTTTTTGAACAGTTCAAAAAGAATTAATATTAGCGCGTACGGGTAAATTTCAATTCTATATAAATCCTGATCTAGCAGACGGATTTGATTGGAACACAAAAATACCGTTGAACATATAGAGATACGGAGTTCCACCAGAACTAAACGAACCTATTTTCTATGAGTTCTTTTGGTCGGGATTTTTAAGGATACTTTTGAATGAATGAGTGAAAGATTGAATGTATGAATCGACAAATGAGTGAATAAATGAATGAGTGAAGGAATGAATGTCTGAATGAATAAATGAGTGAACAAATGAATAAGTGAAAGAATTAATGTATGAATAAATAAACGAGTGAATAAAGGAATGAGGGGAAGAATAAATGAATAAATGAGTAAATAAATTAAAAAATAATTGAATACGTGTATAAATACAGGAATGAGTAAATTAGTAGATGAATGAGTGAATGAATATGTATTAACCGTTGACAACAGTACGTTTGAAGTAATTAAGAACTGAAGCTAAATGAGAAAGAGAGATAGTTAGATTATAAACTTGAAGCTGGGTGTATACGGGAAAGTAGGCTCGTATAGTTCTAGACCGAACTTCTTGTTGTTTTTTTTTTTTTGTAAATGCTTGACTCAATTCACTTGATCACATGGTTTAATTCGGTTTCATTTAAGTCTTCTTGCGATCTTTCTCTGTATTTCGAGTAAACATCTTTCTATATATACCGTAGTGCAGTCTTTAACTATTTAAACGTCTTTTAATGATAAGTAGAGAGAAAAATTTGCGAAAATAAAAGTCATTTTCGCTCGATTGTACAAAGTTAATGTGAATATTTAAAAGCAAAGTCTTCTAAGATGTAACTTTAGAAAACCACCAGTAGCAGAAAGTAGAAGTAATGACATTCAACTTCATTTTTATTATTCACTAAAACGATTTTAAAATTATCTTCAAAAACAGTACTTGCCAAAAAGAAAAACAAAAAAAAGGGAAAAAAAAAAAACGACAATTGTCTCTGGAGAGTGATTTGTTCCAAATGTGTCACAAGCAGCTAAATATTTTTTTAAAAAAGAAGAAAGTCGGAAAATATTCCAAATTAAGGAATTTAAGATTAAATTTAATTTATTGCTTCTCACAAAATTCCTTTTCCTTGCTCCATTAATCTTATTTATTTTAATCCTGATTTAAAAAAAGAAACAGAAATGAGCTTGAAAGTGCACGAGGTATAATTTAGAGTTATATATATCCTTAACATACATGCCCTAAAATCGTTTGAACTTTTTGTGAGTTCCTTTACTTATGGTTTCACATAGAGAAAAATAAGGAAATCTACCTAGATTACTCTCTATATGTGTTCATATTTTCCCTCGTGAAAATATTTCACTGATGTTGTTTCACAAAGTTTGCAATTTTGATGTTTTTTCGTACAATATCGCGTACGTAGGGGACACCTGGAATTCATTAACTCACTTTGGCAACTTTTAGCTATAAATTGTGTTTCTTTCTGTAATGTTTGGAAATTTGTGAAGCAAGGTAAAGCCTTCTTTCCGTATTTTGTCCCCAATTAACTTTTAATCCAATGCATGAGTTGTGTTTTTAAATATATTTTTTCAGGATACAATGATCGAAACATCAATGGTAATTGGTAGTCACGTAACTTTTTCAAATTTTTACGCTCGAAGCAGATCTATCTATTTATCTTATCTGTTTAAAACCCAGTAAGCAGGGACCAGACAAACAGGATGAGGTGGTAGAGGATAGCTCTGAGAAGATGAAGACTCCTCATGTTTGTATCATGATGATCTGTATTCAACATCAAATAAGGGTTAGGGTCATGCTTTGAATGCGAAAAGTGGGCACACAGCTCATGTGTAGGTAGGTATTGAAAAGGGCAATGATGAATCAATGTTCATATGCGAAATTTGCAAGCCATAAGCGGTGTATAAATTTATGCTTTGCAAATTTGTTAAGAATAAAATCAATTTTATTCTTCCAAATAAGGTGGTTTTTATATATTTTTTATTTTGAACCAAATTGGTCTTAAAATGAAAAAAACAAACCAAAAAAAAAAAACCTATCCTCTTCTGTCTGAGTCTCCTATCACTCTGAATTGATTAAAGCTACTGTCATAAAATTCCGCTTCCTCTTACAAAAAAAAAAAAGAAAATACTACATCCAGTCCTGATATGTGAACTTCGAAACACTTTAAATACAAAAAATAATCTATGGTGTTCCAAAAACAATTTGTAACCCATTTTGCGTCATGCAAGGGGCAGAATGGGACTGATTGAGTTACTTTTATGCTTAAGTTTTAAAAACTATATCTTAACTTCTTCTACAATTTTGTTTAGTTTAAAGTATGTGCAGAAACTAGTTCTTAATATAGCATAAGGTTTTTTACTATCTTACACTTAAAACATTGCTTCAAAACTTAAGAACCACACTCCGCCCCGGGCTCCCCTAATTACCTCGAGTTGAAGCTTTCACGTGCAAATGCTACAAAAAGCGCAGACGTTTTCGCAACAAGTGGATTTTTTTTAAATCGGTAAATAAAAAACCTTTGTTTTGAAATAAATTCAAAATTTTCAAGCAAGTGATACAAAGAAATATGAGGCGATAGTTTAAAGAACAAAAAAACTAGTAGATACAGCGGACAGTCGCAATTGTTTTTACAAAAAATGCGGTAGGGATTCTGTATAATTCAGATTTTTATAATGGAGTTGCTATTTGAACATCTTTTCACAAAGTATCAAACATGTACTGGGAACAAAAGGGCTTTTAAGGAAGCTTGAAATTGTTCTGTGTAGCTATTTTTAGTTGAGACTGTTTTAAAGAACGAATGACTCCCCAACGAATAATCCTTTTTATTCTTCTCAAAGATAAAAACAATTCCAATGCGTTCCTTTGGGATAAAACGAACTAAACTTTAAAGCCCTTGGTTATGACCATTGCAATGTAAAAATATATTGTATAGCCCATTCGTTTTCCAGAAATGTTACCGAAATGCAATTGCAGTTAAACGCCTGAGAAAACTCCCCTAAACCAATTATATAGCTTCTTTTCGGTAAAACTAATATACATCTATTTTGCAAGGCGTGATTCTTAAGAAAAGGACATCATGAAAATCAAGGGGAGAAAAAACAAGGTCGAGATTTGTCAATGTGAGTTCTGAATGCTGTATTTTCTAATCTGTATTAACTAAAACATTCCTGTGCGCTGAAATACAAATTTGAGACATCAGTTATAAAAAAACGCGTAGTATTAATTGCAAAACTCTTTTATATCATAATTAAATGTGGATTTTCTACTAGAAAAATTATTTTATGTCTTTATTTAACGGCGATTTTTACAATAAATATTGATATTTAAAGAATTAATATAACATGGATAAAAACTTCATAGAAAAAATATATAATTTTTTTTTAAAATACTGCTAAATTTTAAAATAAAATAAACAATACTTTCAAAGGAGTAAAAGGGGGAAATATCTTCTGAGGTTTTCAACAATGTTATTAGATTATTTCCTGATTACTTGAAAGTTAACTTGAATGACTTTTAAAACAAAATATTCTAAAAACATTAGTTTGAATATTTTAAAAGTTTAAATTTTTGCAACTAGTTAATTATTTTATTTAATATATTGAAGTTTCTTCAAACATCATATTTTCAGTTCCATGCTAAAATTAAAAATTCAGTGATATTCTTAAGGAAAAAACTATTAACATAGTAAGAAGTATTAACCTTTTCAGAAGCTTTAAATGTTAAAAATTTTATCCATGTGCTCTCAAAATATTTCTATGGATTAAAATTACAAATGTTGTCCAAAAATCTTTCCTTCTGACAAGACGCTTTTCTAATAAACAATTTCTTGATTTTTTTCATGTGATTTATGTTTTAAACATAATATTTAACTATTAGTTTTTTTTTATTTTTTCATTAAAAAATGTGTTATGTTTTTGCTCTGTTACATTTTATTTATCTTGCCCCTTATCTATTGCTCCAAATTTCATCTTCGTGATTGCATCAGTTTCAAAACAACTAAAAAAATGTTATTAAATTATTTTCAATGGAAATTTCCAATAAAAATTTGGGAAATATTATCCCAACTATGAGCATGAACTGATTAAAATGCATATTTATATCAATCATAACTTTTTCAGATGAAACTTTAAATTTCAAATTTCTTGGAATAAGAGTTTCTATTTGATAGCAATTTTTCATCATATGCTTTGGTTTCAGTAATTTAAAATAATACCACTTTGGAAATTATTGATCTTATATTGACCAATACTAGATTAAAATAATAATTTGACTTTGTGCAAATAAACTGTAATAAAAATAATTTCACGTTATTTTAAAGCACAAATGAGCAATAAAGTGCAGGCATATGTTTCGGGACTGCTTGGAATCCCTTTTTCAATGCGACAGGGAGCTTCTAGATGCAAAACACCCAAATGAAGCAGACAAAACAAAAACAAAGCTCATATAGCCTAAAAATTAACTGTAAACCAATGAGAATAAAGGCAGCGTGAAGTGGAAGTAGAAGTAGCAGGAAAGGCACCAATAAGAGAGCAACAAACGAATCTCCAGTTGAAAGTACAGGAAGTAAAAAAAGAATATCAATAAAAACAAAGTAAAAAAGAGGACAACATGCATGAAAATGAAAATACATGAAAATTGCAAAAATAATACAAAATGCAAAGAATAAAATGGAAATAAAAATAAGTACAGAAAGTACCAAAACAAAATGCAAAGTCCTCAAAAATGTGTTAGGCAAAGGTTTCAGTGTAATATCTGTAAATGTCAACATGAATTAGGTTCTATAGAAGAATACGTTACATAAAATATTCTATAATGAATTCTATCGATATTCGTTAGCAAAACCATAGAAATGTTTTTAAAAGTTATTATACACAAACAAATTAAGAAAAATTCCGCATGGAAATATTTTTAAAACCGTTCTATAGAAATCATGTAAAGCTTACAGAAACATGAAAAAGTGTTTGTGATTGGATCTGAAAAACAAAATCATCTAATTCCATAGAAAAGTTTCATGAAGCGAGAAGGAAGAAATTTTGAAAAAAATCCTACACTTAGTTCCCTTTCTGTGAAAGCTTAACTTAAGATCACTTGCGAAAGAGCGCGATGATAGTTCATTCGCGTGCAGCCTAATAATGCTGAGTGATAAAATTGCGTTTGGGATTAGAACGACATTGTCTGGCGTGAAACACGTCACTCGAGTGACAACAAAAGCACTTATCAATTTTTCCAGTGCTTCCCAAGCAATGAACTGTTGTTAAAAATAATATCATTTACTGCTACGGACAGGACAGAAGTAATTAAGTACATCTGGTTTATTGCTCTAAGAAGATAATCCTGAAAGTCAAAATAAAAGAGATACGTGGGGTAAGCTACTGAACACTACGTAATGAGGACTATAATTTTTTTTTTTTAAAAGAAAGACTATACTGATTAATTCACCAGAAATGAGTCAGTTACCAACACTTAAATCAAAATTCTAGTTATTCGAAGAAAATGGTTTATTTTCAAGAACATCGTGTTCCCGGAATAGATCCGAGTCAAAATGACTTAGGTTTGAAAATCTGAGCTCTTACTTTCTTAAGAAACCCTTCAAAAAGGATCCGGGACGATCTCATTTTTGAGACACCAAAAAGTTAAAAAAAAGAGTTTCCTCATATTTGAGGTAACCATCTATTAGAAAGTGATGTGTGAAGCAAGGTAACGTCGTCGTTGGGTACAGTAAATCGCTGTCTATGCTGGGGAATCGAACTCGGAACGTCTTGACCGTAAGCTAACGCTTTACCGCTGAGCCAGATGGTCATCGAGAGGTCCGGCTTTTTTTTTTTTTATTATTATTATTATATAGCTTCCAATCGCATCAAATGTGGTTGTTTAAGTACACTGTTGGAAATTTCATCATGAAATTACGGTTAAATAACCGGCAGCAGTCTGTATATTTAATTCACCGTTAAATTTACGGTTTGGAACATTTTTCTATCTTTACGGGACCTAAACCAATCAGCGTGGTTAAAAAGCCGTAAATACAGAAGTTTACGGATTTATAACCATTTAAAAAAAAGTTTCAAATCAAAATTTTTAAAGTTTTTGAACCATTTCGAGGCGTAGAATCTTCGAGGCATAGAAACCGTAAACGAAGCGTGCGGGAATCGAACCCGGGTGTATGGTATACCAACTTTGCACACTAGTCATTCGGCCATCTACACCACTTAAAGCAGCCGTTTATTTATCAATAAACCTTCTTTTCCAACAGGCAAACTGCTTTAAAATTGAGATTTCTGTTTTTGATTGGATCTAACGTCATTTTTGGTCTAAATTTACTGTATATTGACGAAAATCATTTTATTTGCTGCAAAAATTAAAATACAACAAGCTTCAGCAGCTGTAACTATGGGTTCGTTCATTCGCAAACAGTTCGGGAATCCGATGTCCCCAATTTTTGATTTACGTGTGTATGTGTTTCTATTTAGTAACCACTGCTAAAGCCACTTTTTTTTCTTCTTTTTTTATACACATGCATATTTGAACTGATAAATCTTTATTCATATTTTAACAACAAAGTACGACCGGTAAGGTTTTGCAACCAAGACGGCCACCCGATTCTGATTGAGCGCTTGAAAATTACGGTTAGTTAAACGTTCTTTAGGATAAACAGAGAATAAGCGATTTTTTTTCACAATCAGTGGTTTGAGTACCATCTTTTTAATAGTTATTCAACTGTTGTAGTTAAATATGTTAAAATAACATTCAAACAAATGGTTATTTTACTATTTTCTTACGGAAATTTTTAACAGTGTACTTCCGTGACAATCCAGAAGAGCGTTATTTAGCCAAACGTCCATTCCGTTTTCTTGTTTTGCTGCTTTCTATCCTAATCCAGCAAATTAATCATCTTGTATTTCTGCCCCTGAAGAGACGACCAGACTACTCAAATTCTTTAAAAGTTCTGACGTCTCGCGCGGGAAAGAATTCCTTAATTTTGATACATATACTATTATTCTGAAGAAGAAATCGTTAAAAAAAACCCTGTATTAATTATGAACGTGAAGTTGCTCTATACATTTTACTGTGAAAATAAAATTATACTTTCAATTTCTGTAATTGTAGTTTCTAATTAAACACCGGTACTTAAATCTGAAACGGCACTTCCTCATAGTTAAGTCAAAATTACTTCTGAAAAAGTGAGTAGGTATATTTTCTCATTTTTAAGCACATCATTTTTAACAGTAAAATAATTCCTAAAGGAAGACCGAAAATTCCCTATGTTGGGCGCCAAAATTGTTGGGAAAGTTCGCCTGGGATTCGCATGTACTTAGAAGAGAAGACTCAGGAATTGTATATCGCACATCAATTTTATTTAAAAATACGTTCATAATCACAACGATAGACATTTAATTATTACTTTAAAAATATACAAAAGCAAATTTAAGCTCACAGCACCAACGCGGTTAAACAAATTAACTGAAACTGACTGATCTGACGGGAGCTCTCCTCCTTTCGCTCTCTGATCTTAACTGCTCTCAGCAGGAAAAACAACTTTCAAGTAAAGTATGAACACGTATATTTACGTATGCACATATACACTTATATGAAATGATATTTCTGCATACTCTAGATTTATTTAAATTTAATAACTAAACGAATTATGAATGGAAATTAAAAATTTTCGCAAAATTTAGCTAGATTATGCGAGAAATATTTTGCACAAGCTGGCAGGGTGGAGGAATGGTAAGGCTCTGGCCTCGTAAGCCCAAATCGGTGGATCTTCAACATGCAGAAAATCGAAAAATCCCATGTCGTATGATTATGCGGCATGTTAAATATCCCCCTGAGTATCCGTTTGGCTTGGATACTCTCGGCTAAATTAAATTCCTATTGCAGCTTCGCAGCAATTACAGCTGAGGTGCCACCATCTTGTGGGAAACTGGGCGTCAGAATTCTCAGTGATAATGGCATCCACCGATAGTGGTGCTACTTGAAAGAATAGATGCCGATTTCCGGGGATTGCACAGGTCTGCAAAGGTTAGTGAAAATACGCAGCCCCATTAGAGAGGAAAAAAGCGTTTTGCACAACGCAAGTTAACGTAATCAAACCAATTATTTCAAATTAGTTATCGCGACAAGGAGGATGCGAGACCTGACAAGTAACAATGAAGAAAGCGCCAGGTTTTTGGAGCTTTTCTTCGTGATTCCACAAGAGTTTATTATCTCTACCACAATATTATTTTGTTCGGAGGTTGTAATTCCGAAAGACTTGTACGCCAAACATATTTTGGAATTTCTGCATCACAACCTTGTTCTTCATTTACTTTCTGCAGAAAGCCAAAACTTTTACTACTTGCCTCAAAAGATATATACATATGTACACACATATTACTATAATGAAATAATATTTTTGCATGTTTTAAATTCATTTAATGTTACCATAAATGTTTATTATGGTCTACTCACTCAAGTAAATTTATTATTTTTAACCGGGGTACTTATGACTTCTGCCAATTGCAGACCTGCGTTCCCCAGATATTGGTACCACACTCATTGTGGTGCCACAATGAGTGTGATACCATCGCCGCATGAGAATTTTGACGTCCGGTTTCTCCACCTGAAAGGGTGAGCACACGGACGCGCCAGGAATTTAAATTGCGCCAGGAATTTAATTTAGTCAAGAGGCATCCAAGCCAAATGTCTACTCAAGGGATATCTTTTACATGCCGTATAGTCATACAAGATGGGCGCAGACGATTTTCTGCATCTTGAAAATCCACGGACACTGCCTGGCTCGATCCTCTGACTTGAGGCGTATATATATATATATATGAGCCTCAGATATATATATATATATATATATATATATGTATGAGGAGATATATCTATCTATATATATATCTCCTCTTTCTACTATATAAAATATATATATATATATTTTTTATATATATATATATATATATATATATATATATAGAAGAAAATTTCTTTCTTTTTTCTTATTCTTTCAACACAAATTTTTATGTAGCTTCAAATCTATGCATTCCTATTTTTTCACTTCAACTTTTTGTCTTTCATAAACAATAAAAAAATTTGTACTGATTATTAATAAGCACTTTTACGAGTTCTTTTCTATTTTAAACATTTTTTCCATGGTGTTTTTTGCTTTGAAATATACTTAAAGGAAAACTTGCAGCTAAAAAATGTTACTGTTAAAAATATGACTCCAAAATTTTATTATGGTATTATGATATGGCGTTTTAATTAAAATGTTGTTGAAAAGTTTTATTAATTAAAATCTAATGAATTTAAAATTAACAAAAGAAGCTTCAGAAGTTTGTTGACGTCGTGTATTGAACACAAAAGAAAATAGAACAAAAATTTAAATTCTATTAAAGAGTTTTATTAAATGAGTTTTTATGTAAATTGCTTAGATACATGAATATTTTACTTTTAATTTATTCATTTTAGCTTGTTGTTGGTTTTGTTAGCTTAGCGTACATAGAAACACGTTGATCAATATTTTTGTTTTAACACGATTTTTTTCTTGAGCATTTTGTGGCTACTAAATTGAAAGAGGTAGTTTACCACGCAAAACTTGGCAAGAAGTTCGTTCAGAGCTAAACAAGACCACTTCACTGGATTCTAACGTCGTTTTTTTAGAATGAGTTATATTTCGATTAATTTGGCTTAATATTGTTACGGGTTCATCTTACTTTAAATCAATGACTAACTCCTTGAACATACAGAGCAATTTATTTACAAGATACAGTAAAACCCCGTAATACCGCGCCTTAGTATACCGCGGAATGGGATATACCACGGTGACTATCATGTCCCCCGACTTTTAAACCACCCTTTAACATGGTCATTAAAAGGTTATTCCTTGTTTACCATTGTAAATAAAGCCAGCCCGTGCACACAAATATTCTAGCCAAAGAGACAAATATTCTGGCCTCCCCCACCACACACACTAAGAGGTGAAGTCCTGTGGTGATAGGCCTGATGTAGATCCCTTTTTCTTGTTTTTTCTGTCTTTCAACCTAGGACACTATATAGCTTGATTTCAAAATTGGGTACTTTTGACTGGATCTGACTTGTTTTTTCTTGACATGGGGGCTGTCAGGAACTGTTCAATTCAATGCTTAACTATCTTCAATTTTCAGAAGTATACCTTTATATTCCAGATTCTTTAGTTTTTCCTGAAAAGTAAATATATTTCCCAATCTGAAGGTGTGTGTATGCAGGCTTAAAGCATTGTTTCTTTGAGAAGTGCGTTCCTCCCATTCCAAATCTAATTTTTTTTCTTGGGATCTCTTCAGAATCCCATATTGATAACAGAAAGACGTTTGTATGCCCCTATTTTATCGGAACACAGTTGGTTTATAACCTATCGCTCGATAGACTGATTGCGCAGTTGAGATGTGTGCTTCGTGCACAGCAATTACAGTAAATAAAATAGCAGCAAAGAAGAAAAGAAAAAAATAGACTATAGAAGATAAGCTACGAGTGATTGATAGTTAAAAATTATGCAACGAGAACGAGTATAATTTCTAAATATGGTTCTGCGGTATAGTTTCACTATACAGCGGTTATGTTATAACGCGGGTTCCAAACATGTCCCCCGACACCCGCGTTTAAACGGGGTTTTATTGTATTTACACTATGTACAGATTTAAGCACACAAAAATCTATCACGAAGTTCACACATCACCGTAAAAACAACAGTAATTTTGTATCTTCTTCCCAAATACGAAAGGAATCAAGTACAAAGCTTACAGCGCAATGGCTCAGACTGACAACACTCGGTAAAGTCTAAAACTGAACGGAACTCTTTAACTTCTCGCCATAACACATTATATAACCAGAGCCCCCTATACTAAATACCCTCCGATAGCCTTTAAATCCATACACATTTTGGCCGCAACTTTTCATATAGAGGGCGCTAGTTCCCTGCTTTTATAACTAGATACATATAGGGAAAGATTAATGAACTGACTCTTTAAATTACATAAACTATTTAATATTAAACATATCACTAAACGAAATCTTTCAAAAAGGAAATTTTGACTTGTCATTTAATGAATTTATTGAAGACAGCACAATACGTTATTCTTAAGTTCTCATATGAAATATTTTTCTAGTGATTCAAATTATAAAATATTGGAATCCTTATTTTTTCACTTTGCAGGTTATTATATCAAAAAATTAATAATCTTTCTCTTGGAATTAGTTCTTTAATTCGTACTATATAATCTTTTAGGTAAAAATTTACTTTCGGGTGCCCCTTCGCAAAATTGGCGATTTTCGTTTGGCACCATTCCTGTTTGAAGTTTTGTAACACCGCTAAGCTTGGCGATCAACCGCGACTAGAACTTGGAGAGAATGTGTATTAAATATTATTCTAAATTTAAATTAAATTAAACTAATTACCGTTTGGATGTAGAATCGGGTACCCCTTAGTTTGGTGTTATATTTTGATGATAATATTTTATTTCTGGTTAAGCAGCGGACATCTTAATAATCACATCTTGGAGTCAAGAAAAAATCGCCAAAAAAAAAACAAGTGGTACCACCCGATTACAAACTTTTACCCTAATTACTGAAAAATTAAAATTCTTAACGTATTTTTATTCTTGAATAAAAGCATTTATGACATATCCACTCTAAAATAGGAAATAGTAGCACTGTTTCCATTAATTAAATTAGCCAAAAAATAAAGAGCGGTATAAAGTTAAAATGTTTATTTGAATCTGTACAACCTCTTATTTTTTAATTTTGTGTAAACAATTAAGGAATATGCACGTTTCTAATATACGAAAACGAAACATGATCTGTGATATCGAAAATAAAGCATGTTAAAAGAATAAAGCGATTTGAAAATAATAAACATTTAAAGTTTCATAAAACACATTGGAGTAAAAATAATAATAATTACCTTGTATAGAAAAAGCTGTTATCCACTTTGTTCGTAGTCCTTCGTCGGAAGGGAATTCATGAAAACTGATTTTTTCAGTTTTTTGGATCTGAAGAGCAATACGGCACAACGCAATGCACCATAATTTTGATTAAAATCTAGCTAGTTTCTTAAAAGAAATTTAAAGTTGAAACAGTAGTTATCTGCGCCACCCAGCGGAGAACTTTTCACGGCCGTTTTTTCTCTCATATCGGAAGGCATTTAGTATAGGGGGCTCTGATATAACGTCGCGGATCACGTGACATGAAGATTCCAGAAATTTCTGACAGAAACTAGAAGTATCTGTTGCGATCCGAAAGTCGCCAAGTTTGCCGAGAAACAACATCAACGGTATCCCTTATTCCGTAACAATATCCAATGATTATTTCTGTACCTGAAAGCCATTGTATCTTAAGTGAATTTTTAGAGTTTTTGCGATGTAGGTAAAAAATAAGCATATTTTAGTACGATAAGACTAGCCTTTTCTATGTGAGCCTTAGAAGTCCGATGGGAACTATAAAAACTCGAAACTCTCATGTAGCTAGATTCAAATTTCCGCATAAAAGCCAACCATTCAGTTTGAACTGTTCAAAATTCTACGAAGAATTGTTAAAATGAAAAAACTGGAACATGGGAAAATAGATGACAAGAAATTTTAAACGAAAGGTTTTTTAATTAGTTAATTTAATAATTAATTTTTATCTCAGTTATTATTTTTTAACTTTGAATTAAACTATTCCTTCAAAAGCAATTAAAGAGGGAGCACAAACTCGCATTTCTTTCATCTCATAACCTTATTGGTAATTTTTTCAATAGTACTTGTTGAACTAAACAACTCAACCAGCAATGCTCGGAATTGCAACAAAGCACAGCGAATGTTAAATTAACCAATGCATGTTTCCCAATCAATGACGAAATACCAAAGACTACCAAAAGTCGATTAATCCAAAAATATAATTAAGTAAAAATTGCAATTAATTTGCGATTAATGCATGTCATTAGGGCATTTAAAAGACGTTTTGTAAAATGCTGCGTCCTTTAAAGTCATTATTTGAAAGTGATTAGTATTTCACTTCAATTTTTGAAGATAATTGCTGGAATTTAGCTTTAATCTGTGACTTTCGTAATCTTTGGCTTTGGTAATAATTGTTTGAATTTCATGTTTTTTTTTTTTTTTTTTCGTGTTTAAGTTAATTTTTAAAATTATTTGTGGGTAATTACAAAAACATTTTTAGAGAAAAAAGGAAACCGACTTCAAATTCACGCTATAAAGTGAAAAAATGATTCATTCTTTAAACAACATCGATACTACTTTTAAGCAAAATCTTTGAAGTCTGCGCAAAATGATTTAACTATCATTACACCATATGTTACTTTGCATTGAAACTGTTAAAAACTCTGTGCCATTTATATTTGTAATTAATTCATGATTACAAAAAATTTAATCTATCATAATTTTGCACCGACTTCAAAAATTATGTTTAAAAGTAGCATCGACGTTCTTTAAAGAATTAATTTATTTTTCACTTTTTAGCACAGTTTTCAACTTAAAGTCGGTTTCCTTTTTCTTTTCTAAAATTTATTTTTTTCTTTTTAAAGCAAATACATTTTTCATATGGCTACTCTATTTAAAAAAAGGCAAAAAAACAAAACGCATCAAATGGCACGTCCACTTTGAGTGACTGTCACTGAAAAATAATCATTTGTAGGATAAATTGCGTTTTGAAATTGATTTACAAAAGTAGAGAACAGACTACGGTCTTAAAAAGACTGAAGAAGTTTTTATTTTTTTTCAGAGACGCGTTCCCTCAAACTCCTATTATAATTGCTTTTAATATTTCTGCTTAACGGTAACAAACTCTTTTTAGCAATGAGTTTTATATTTATTACCTAATAATTTACACAAAAAGAAATATCAAGGCAAGCATTTCAAATCAAAAGAAAAATACTTATTTTTTATACATAACGCTCTTTCTAAAGAGCAATTGCAGTCAAATCGAAGAGCGATATTTCAGTTAGACGACCCTCTATCGTTTTTTAAAAAATCATTAAGATCGGTTCATTTAATCAAAAGTTATGGATGAAAAAACAAAAAAATGGCCATATTTCCGCCTATAACTTTTATTCTACTTATCGAATATATTCAAACAAAGGTACGGACCCTATGGAAAACCACCTTAGATCGATTAAGAAAAGAACCATCAAAATTGGTTCATCGGGTGAGAAGTTATGGGTGGACAAACAAACAGAAAAACCCGATATTTGGGGAAGTCGGTTTAAAAAAAAATCGGTGCTGCGACTCCTTTTGGCTGATGAATCAGAGTGCTAAATTTGATATTGATCCATCATGCGATGTGTAGTATTTTTATATCGAAGGAAAAGGCAAGAAAACGTAGTGTTTTGAATTCAACTCACTAAGTTCCGAAATTTTGAATTCTGAAGACATTACATTGTCTAAAAAAAATTTTATAACTAAATTTTTTTAAAAATTGGAAACTCTTGCGCTTTCTATTCGAGGGGATGATAAAATTTGTGCCAAGTTTATCCCAATATATAAAGTAGTGTATATTGTTTAGCGAATGTAAGTACAGACGCATAAAAAGGTTCCTTCTTTATAAGCTAATTTTATTTCATGACTTGTTTTTGCTCTTACATATAAGTTTAGAGTGTATTGTTTTATGGGAAGCCTTCTTCCATGCTTTTATTCAATTATTTAGATAGTTATATTTATTTATTTATTCATGTATTTATTTTCCTTTTACTGGTAGTAGATGAAAAAAGCATTCAATAACATTAAGGGCAAAAGAATATTTTGGTAGAATATGTAAAGTGAAAATACTTAAAGAAAGATCTGAGGGTAAGTTTTGAAGGTAATATTTTGAGCCAGCTTAGATTTTAACATTTTTTTGTATTTCTTTCTTTAAAAATTTTTTGAAGATTTTGTCACTAGTTTAGGGGAAAACGAATCAACTTTCAATGTCGATAACAACACTGACATTTCCCGCTTCCTACGAGCATGCTAATGCTATTAAGTTTATTTAGTGACAAGAACTTTCTTTCAAAGAGCACTACACTCTTGTTCTTAACACTGCGTGGGAGACGACATCAATTATTCCAAAGAATTCTGCTGTGAAGTTGTCTTTTTCTCCTCATAAAATCATTAATGAATTTAGCTCCACAACTCGAATCAATGGAAGCTTTTAGTACTACACTCTTTTCGTAAAAACATGCAGCCCTAAAAGCCAAAATAATTAAATAAATTCTCCAGATATACTCTGGAGACACACTAGAGATGAAACTTTGTCTTTCTCATTCCGAAGTTCTGAGAAAGTATTTAAAACAGCATTGCATTGCGCCAAAAAAGAGCAAAAATGTATTTCAAAATATTGTCATTTGGAACGTCGATGAAATACGTAGAAACAATTTTCGGAGTTAGAATTCACAGAAATGGTGTACTTAGCAAACTCGTTTCTGTACTACAACCCTTATAAATTATTATTCAAAATAGTCCTATGCCTTCTCAATTTTCTATTTTCTTCGTGAAAGTGTACATATATTATTGATTCGTTCGGCTTTTCGAAAATTTCCACTTCGTGCTACCGGATTTGGACAGAAGTTTGGTTCTTTCTTAAAACTCGCTATGGATGCTCAATGACTATAAAATAAATAAAATATTTATAAACTGCAGTCTTATTTAACAAAAGAATAGGGAAATGCATATAAAACTAATCTTTTAGTTCATCGTATTAGAATCTAAGTGAGCCAGAGAGGAGTTACACTGCAGGGGTAACAAGATAGGAATGAACAGGTAAGAATGAATCTTTAATTAGTCAGCATTTTAAAATGCTGTACAATATAACCTAGAAGCAAGAGCGTTGTTTTTTTTTTTTTTTTTTTTTCATGTTTGACATTTGTGCAATTTTAAAACGAATTCGTTATTCTAATCAGATATCAGCACAATAATCTCAAATACATATTCTAAATAAATCAGCTACGTCAGAGAAAGTGAGTTTCCTTTCGAAATTCAAATTTTTACAGCCTTAAGTTCAATGTTAAATATTTCTTTAAAATATTCATGAAAAAAAAGAAAGAAATTTTAAGTTAACATTGGAATGTAAACTACAATTATGTTCACCATTGCCAATGGTTAATGGAAAGAGCTCTCTTAAAAGTAATTGGTGCCAGAAATTAATCGATTTATCTCGCCCATTAGTGACCAATCTCTCCTGTACGATGCTCCGATTTATACACAAGTTCAGATGCTCTATACCAGCGTTTCCCAGCCCGGTGGTTCGCGAACTTCCAGGGGTTCGCGAAAATATTATTACAATGGCGGAATTTATAATTACTAACGTAAAAGAAAAACAGAATAATAAATTCCTTAGTATGGAATAAAAAAATATATATTTTTTAATAAATTGTTTTCCCGAAAATGCGAAAACGTTTTGGACTGACATAGGAAGCATGCGTAAAAAAATTTGAAATGTACTTATTTTTATTGTGACCTTATCTTTGAATACTTCAAATCTGTTGCTTGAAAATTTGAATCTCAAAGGGAATGAATGATATTCATTGATTTAATTTTAAATTTTGAACGTATGTTTCTCCTTGCCATTTTCCAATTTTTCCTCACTCGCAATGTAAGAAAGAGTGGGAGATATGAAAATTTACTAAAATAAAATTTTGCATTATTTTCGGCTTATTTCTCATTTAGTCTATACAGACCCCAATCGGAAGGTATTTGTTCATTAATTTTAAATTTTGTACTCACATTTATCACTTTATTTAAACTTTTGCGAATTTTGCATATTTCAATCCAAAAGTGGAACGAAACGATATTTAATGATTGATTCAATATTTTGTGCTTACATGTCTCAGAACATTCCACAACTTTACCACACTAGCAGGAAAATAATTTTTAAAGGTATTTATTACGAATACATATGTTGACTGCCCTATTAATAATTCAAAAAGAACAAATAAAAAAAGGAACTGTAGTTTTTATTTAAACTGAGATGTTTTACAATTATATGATCATTCCTTGTTATGAACTACTGTGCAAATTGAAAATAAATATGCTCGCCAATTTTATCGTTTTGTTATATTCCCGTTACTACCGACTACAGAAAGGGGTTCGCCATTTGGGTCATTCCATATCAAGTGATCCAAGGAATTTTACCTCACCATTTTTGATTTCTTTCAAATTCGGCTCATAAACTGTGCACCTCAAGGTAATTAAAAATCCAAATTTTTAGATTTTTATCTTGTTTAGTTTTTTAGTTATCAGGCTTTGATTTTGTAAAAAACTCACATTTTTACATGCATGCTTCAACACAAAACAGGCCATAACTCATCACCAAATAGAGATAAAAAGTTCTAGTAAAAAGCGTTTTGAAGTACATTGAATGCAATTTTATATGATATGCATCATGACAAATTTTATTAATATTTTAAATTTTTAAAAATGACCTTAAAATTTAAATTTTAAATTTCTCGAAAAACGTATCATTTAATTTTTTTAAAAACTTCTCAAATATTTCTGTGCATTTGATCTTTGTCTATGCAAAATTTCAGCTTGGGGACTCAATGGGATCATATTTTCCCGAATTTTCAAATTATTTGATTTACCAAAAAATGAGCATTTTCGTGATTCAAGCTATTTTAAGATGATGGTTTCTTAAAGGCGATGATTTAATTAGCCTTCTAAACACATCTATGAATAAGTGAACAAGTATGGACATGTATGTGCATGAAGTGAACAAGTTCAAAATTTATTTGGGGGAGGGGGGCAACAAATACATACACATTTTTGTTTTATCATAGTTATTTTAAAGTATTGTTTTCAAATTATTCAATAGTTATTTTTTAATGAACAAACTGACTTATTTTATGCATTAATAATATTTTTTTCCTGATTAATTGTTTGATTTCAGATATATTTTAATGAGATATTAATGATATGAGGGGGGGAAAGTATTTAACTAAACACATCTGAAATTGTGATAGAAGGGGCACAACTGCTAGAGTTTGCAGCTTTTGGTTGTTAGTCTTTATTTGCGCTTATGAGCTACTATTTGACAAAGCAAAAAAAGAAAAAACTATGTAGCTTACCCCTCCCCCTGAATAGGTTGTGGGTTACAAATAAAGTTGAAAAAAAGGAAGCATTATAAGAAAAAACATAGCTATTTATTTTATCTACCTGTATATCCCATAATTTTCAAACCTCAATTAATAAAAAATAATATAAGAAGGAAGGAAATTTAAAGGAGCTGCAACACAGATATTGCAGCTGCTGTGGAATGGCATTTCGGTGCTACACATCGTGGGAAAGGAGTATGTGTTGACTTGGGCGGGACAGTGAAACGTCTTACTGCCAAAGCTAGCCTTCAAAAACTGCATTGAGATCAAACTCTGACACCAGCTCAACTTTTCAATTGAAGTGTTATGAACATTCCTTTAGTTCAGTTTTTTTACGTAACTGTTCAGGAATATTCAGAAGAAAGGGAGTTATTAAAAGATAGATTTTTAAGAGCACTACCGAAGGAACACAGAAGTTTCACAGCTTTGTTCCATTCAGTGAACATGAAATTGCTACAAAAGTGTGTTCACATAGTAATAACTTTCAGAAACAGGAATTCTTTGAAGAAAGTTCAAATGTATGACAAACCTGAAAGGGTACATTACATGTGATTATGATGAAAGGTGTTGACTGGCTGAAGAAATTTAAAGAGATGTACTTTTTTTTCCTCTCATATGATTAATATCTCATTAAAATTATATCTGAAATCTGAGAATTAATCAGGAAAAATTATTATTAATGCATAAAATAAGTCAATTTGTTCATTTAAAAAAAAATATTGAATAATTTGAAAACAATAATTTGAAATAGCTATGATAAGACAAAAATGTGAATGTATTCGTTGCCCCCTACCCCAAATAAATTTTGAACTTGTTCATTTCATGCACAGACATGTCCATGCTTGTTCACTCATGCATAGATGTGTTTAGAAGGCTAATTAAGTCATCTCCTTTAAGAAACCATCATCTTAAAATAGCTTGAATCACAAAAATATTCCTTTTTTGGTAAATCAAATATTTTTGAAAATTCGGGAAAATAGGATCCCATTGAGTCCCTAAGCTGAAATTTTGCATAGACAAAGATAAAATGCACAGAAGTATTTGAGAATTTTTTTAAAAAAATGAAGGATACGTTTTTCGAGAAATTTAAAATTTAAATTTTGAGGTCATTTTTTTAAATTTAAAATTTTAATAAAATTTGTCATGATGCATATCATATAAAACTGCATTCAATATACTTCAAAACTCTTTTTACTAAAACTTTTTATCTCTATTTGTTGATGAGTTATAGCTTGTTTTGTGTAGAAGCATACATGTAAAAATGTGAGTTTTTTACAAAATCAAAGCCTGATAACTAAAAAACTAAACAAGATAAAAATATAAAAAATTGGATTTTTAATTACCTTGAGGGGTGCAGTTGATAAGCCAAATTTGAAAAAACTCAAAGAAGGTGAGGTAAATTTTTTCTCAAATTTTTGGATCACTTGACATGGAATGACCCATTTTCTTTCGGATCTTAGAAGGGGTTCGCAAGGAAAAAAATTTTAGGAACCACTGCTCTATACAACCAAAACACTTTTATTATATCTTCTTAACCTTGTGATTGGTGTTGACAAAGAGAGTTAGGGTAAAATCTGTTTCTTTTAGGGATAAATTCATAACTTATACACTCAACTGAATTGAATAATGCCCTTAAGGAACATGTTTATTTGAGCCCGCATTTGCAGTATGGTGTGAAAATAACTCTTCCTAAAAAGATTATCGTTATCGTGAAGGTTTTTTCAGCCCGGGAGGAGGAAAGTACAAACTGTGTTTAAAAAGTTACTTGAAGGGCAAAAAACTGTATGTGCATTTTTAGTTTTGGTTGTAGTTTCGTTGGCGCTCGATTTGTCCAGAAATTTCTGGAAACGATGGATGTATCTCGTATAATTATCCAATGCTCCACGGTTAACGCATGCGTCACGTGTTGGTCCCCTTCATCTAGCGCCAAAGTCATCACCGAATACAATTATTGCTACAAAACAGTTTGTCTTATAATACAAGTTAGTAATGAGAAACTGTTCAAAAATTAAATTTAAAAAAGGAATCATGTGGTCCGAATGTGATGTAAATCGGAGGAAACAAACACTCAATAATAAATAAAATTAATTTGCAGTAACCAAGTAAACTATTAACTAAAAATTGTAAACTTAATCAAGTAAAAAGAAAAGCTCTGAAGAAAAAAGATGATATTCATTTCGAAGTATATTAACAAAAGCTCATAAGAAACGAAAGTAATAAATACCAAGCCACCGAAAAAATAACATAAATCAACATGAGCATTCAAAAATCTAGTACGCATTTAACAATTAATGCTAAGCCGTGGACTTAGTGCACTTAAAAGAAGCTCGCACTTAAAACTAACAGAATCTGTTATGCGCTTGCAAGCGATTCTTTTGAAACTGCGAAATAGCCCTTGGAAACAACAAGGGCAACAGGCCGAAAAAACATTTCGTGTTTCTGCCAAGTTTTGTTGTTAGAATGCTTTCAGCCGTAGCCTTGACAACCTATAGCGTCAGGAAAGAAACATCAAATGTGACTCAGAATCTAATGTTTTAAACTTGACGCGTCAATTGCGACATTTGGAATTTCTTTTATTGCTATTCTCATTCGGGTTCTAAAATATTTTTAGTTAAAGTCGGCATATTTTTTGCTATGATATCTGAGACATCCTATGTTGAAAAATGCAAGTTATTAAGCAAATATTTTTGTAGCTGCAAAAAAGTTTTGAATTTTATTGATCAATCCCTGTTAAATATAATGTCTTTGTGGCTAAGCTTTTTATAAAAGCCTTCATGTATTCTATAAATAGAAAGCAGCTGTCTTTATGAAATGAACTTGTAAGTAGCAGTAAGAATATTACCAGATATTTACAGAGCCATAAAATCTGTTGTCACTACTATACAAGATTTTCATATATCAGCCAGCTCTAAAACAAAATTCAGTACATTTATTAAGTTTATCTTTCATGCCATATTCCCAAAGCATTCTTTCTTATTACTTTATTTATTAATTACTAATTATTTTCTTTAGAGTCAGTCTAAAACAATTTCATGCCAAACGAATTGACAATTTTGATGAAAAATCAAAATTCAAGTGCTATTCTTTCCGTAACGAAATGTTCAACAAACCTTTTTTTTTTTCTTTCTTTCTTTTTTTTTTTTTTTTTTTTTTTTTTTTTGGCATCTTATTGTTAACCCTTTGCGCTCGAACGGCGCAGAAACGGCGCCCGGCCGATTTGAAGTGCAAACTCGAGCGGTGCTGCTGCGGCACCCGAGTGATTTGAAGTCTTTAAATCGAGCGACGCTGCTACGATGCTATGTTCTTTTGTAACTCGATGTCCTTACGAATTTACGAATCACGTCAAATATAAAAATATAAAGAAAATTTTAAAATAATAAATTCAGAAATAGCTTTTTCAGTATTTTGCCATTTTTGAACTAGTAGCAATAAAGGTGCAAAGAAAAACAATGTATGTTTGATGAATACCACATCATTGGAAGCACATGAATGTTTTTTCATCAGAAAATCATCATTCATCACATTGCTCTAAGATAAAAACAAGGCTCAAACAAGAAGTTCCGTCTAGAACTATACGAGCCTACTTTCCCGTATACACCGAATTCAAATTTATGATCTAGATATCTCTCTCTGTCTTTCTCGTTTAGCTTTAGTTCCTAATTGCTTCAAATATACCTTTTTCAACGGTTAATACATATTCATTCAATCATTCATTTTTTAAGTTATTCATGTATTTATTCACTCATTTATTCATTCATTCTTTTGCTTATTCATTTAATCATTCGTTAATTCAAAAATATTCTTGAAAATCTCGATTAAAAAATTTTATAGGAAAATAGGCTCGTTAGTTCTGGATGAACTTTCTATTTGTACATATTCTACGTCATAAGATAAGTCCGATAAAGTTTGTTCCAAGCAAATCGGTCCGTTAGATCAGGAATTATATAGGATTGAAATTTCCCCGTAGGCGGTATGTTAATTTTTTTTTTGAACTGTTCAAAAATGAACAAAAATTGTTCAAATCAATATTTCACGCCAAGAACTTATTCCAGTGAGCTTGTTCATGGGAACTTGGATCTTGTACCCAGAGTTTACATAATTTGCTTCACTTTTGCCCAAAGGCGCTAACGTTAAAATTTTTTGAACAGTTCAAAATTGAAGAAAAATTTGTTCAAATAAAAAAGTAAAATATGGAAATAAGATGTCCTTGACGAGATCTTTCGAATGCAAAAAGAATTTTTCGAATCGGACAATTCGTTCAAAAGTTATTAGGGGAGGACAGACAGACCAACATTGATTTTAGACCCAATTGAACATGACGTCTGAATTCTAAGCAAAAACTCAAATCTATCAAGTTATAGCTGCAGATGAAAACAAAAATGAACAATGAAAATTATGATTCTGTAAAAGAGGAAATTTGTTTGCTGTTTCCGACTTGCTATTTCCACCGTAATTTGCACTGTGTGTCGTTATATTTTCCTTTTTAGCCTATTTTCCCGTAAAAGTAAAAAAATAATAAAAAAGCATGAAAGAAGGCTTAATGTGTAGTAAAAATATCGTTAAAAATAAAGAAAAGTAAAAAAAAAAGTGAAGTAATTAAATAAAGATTGAAAAATAAAAAATTTGAAAGTAGGATTTTGAGATGGGGAAAATGTGTGTCTGTCTGTCGGTCTGTCGGTCTGTCCCCCCCCCCCCCCCCCTAATAACTTTTGAACGAATTGTCCGATTGGAAAAATTCTTTTTGCATTCGAAAGATCTCGGCGAGGACATCTCATTTCCATATTTTACTTTTTGATTTGAACAATTTTTCGTTCAATTTTGAACAGTTCAAAAAAATTTAATATTAGCGTCTATATGCGAAAATTAAGCAAATTACGTAAACTCTGGGTACAAGATCCATGTTCCAATGAACAAGCTTACTGGAAGAATCTCTTGGCGTGAAATATCAATTTAAACAGTTTTTGTTCATTTTTGAATAGTTCAAAAAATTAACATAGCGCTTACGGGGAAATTTCAATCCAATATAAATCCTGACCTAATGGACCGATTTGCTTGGAACAAACTTTATCGGAAAGCCCTTATGACGTAGAACATGTGCAAATAGAAAGTTCACCCAGAACTAACGAGCCTATTTTCCTATAAAAAATTTTTATCGGGTTTTTAAGGATATTTCTCAATGAATAAATGAATGAGAGAAAGCATGAATAAATGAAGGAGTGAAAGAATGAATAAATGAGGGAATAAATATATGAATGAGTAAATAAATGAATAAAGACATGAATAAGTAAACGAATGAATGAATGAATGAATGGCTGAATAAATTAAAGAATGAATGAGTGAATGAATATGTATTATCCATTGAAAAAGGTATATTTGAAATAATTAAGAACTAAAGCTAAAGGAGAAAGAGATAGCTAGATTATAAATTTGAATTTGGTGTATACGGGAAAGTAGGCTCGTATAGTTCTAGACGGAACTTCTTGTTATCTTAAGGGCTACCGTATTCCCTTTGAGACGTCAGTTCATCTTTGTGCTCGTTAGATGAAATGCACTCTTTTTGTTCTGACCTGCTTGAAAGTACAGTTCGACCACGAAATTTTGACGTTTGGACGCTTCTGCGCTTGGCAGAAAAGAACGAAGCCATTCGAGTTTTAGAGAGGTTCGTTTTACAGATGCGTTTATTTAGTACGCGAATCAGAATGCTTGCTTCTCTGTTTGTTGAAAGCAACTAAATTTTTTAACTTGCACACAGCATCAGTTCGGAAGAAATCAAGTAAGCTAAATGAATTGGAACGAGATCAAAAACAACATATTCCTTATAACAACAGTTCCTCCCTAGAACACGAATGAAACCTTCCTGGCACTCTGCCAGCCAGATCGCATTGGTTGATGGTAGAATTGTACGCATGAGACCGTTTACTCAGTTTTAAAACCCGAATAGAAGAGAGATTTATATGGAGAACGTGAGGGTGTTCGTCAACTACCTTCGTAGACGGTAACCATTTTTCAGATATTGTAACAGAGTCAAGTGATTTTTAAATAAGTTTAACTTTAAAACTTTATCTATTGAATTTGTTTAACAGAGCAGTAATATTAAAAGACCCCAATTAATGTAAACATTTCTAAAACTTATATTCAGTTGTGATCTACTTATATTTGAAGTTTCATTCTTTTCAAGAGGGTACTAAAACAAAAATATCAGTAAGTTCGAGCTTCTGCCTAAAACTGTCGAGAGCTGGAGCTTAGAAAAGATGAATGACATTTTTAAAAAATAATAAAATGTCATTAAAAAATCAAAAGTTGTTTCGCTCTTATACGTGATTTTGGCGACGTTTCATTTTTTGTTCTTTTTCTGAAATGTTCTAAATTGTAAAAATATTCGTGAAATTCAATATTTTAAGAAAATTGTTATTTGGTTTGTATTATTTTTATGACAAGAATGTTTTCTTAAAATGACAATCGAAGCATATCATGCACCAGCAAAGAAATTTGAAAGGACTGCAACTTTTCACAAGATTGATTTATTTTTATCTGAATATTTTTTGTCGACCGTCATTTACTTAAAAAATAGCATTCTATTAACGAAAAAGTCTCCGTATAATTAGGCTGATGTAACTTTGGGAAGGAAAATGCATTGCTAAATCACGATAAATTAATCAATAGAACTTTTTTGTTGCTCGTGATGCCACTGTGAGATCCATTGTATGAATAAGTGAAAATAATGGTTTTCCCCAAAAAAATCTATATTGGCTTCAGAAGAAATTTTCATTTACTGACTCTATTTAATTTTAAAATAAAAATTTCATAACTCATTTTTGGATACATGAAAGCTTTTCGGGAATGAGAAGCAAAAGTTCAAAAGTAAATAAATAGGGTGATTAATTTTTTACCTTTGTTTGCTGAAATAAACTCAAAATTCAAAGTCACTATTGAATATTAGTAATAACAAATGAAGCTTAGTACAACTAGTAAAAATTACAACGTAGCTGTCAGCTATATTTTGTAGAGGACTGTGAATGTATATCAACTTACCATTTTGATTACATAAAAAAACAACTCAATGCAGTTTAAATTGCGTATTACAAATTAGAATTTTTATCTATTATATGATTTTGTGAAGTATATCATTTTTTCCAGTCCAGAACTGGTTGAAACAAATTTACATTAGTGTTAGAATTTTTATCCTAGTTTTTTGCATTTATTAGGATTTCAATTAATATCCTGCACAAAGAAATATAAATTGTTTTTAATAAGTTTTTTTAAACAGGTTCCGATAAAATCGTGTGTATTATTATTTTTTAAAAATGATGCTTTTGTTGGAACAAAATGCTACAAAATCAGTACTTAGTAAGTGAAGTAATAGTTACATAGAGAAAAAATATTACACAAACAAAGTGTGAACGGATCTCAGACAGGCATTGGAAATAAAATAACGCACGGGCAACGGCTAAGTTTTCCGTAACTTTCGCCCGTGTCAGACATGACGACAACGGATTTCAACAGCTTTAACTTTTTACCAACGCGCCTGCGCATCGCCGCTTTTACAGCGCCTCTTGGCGATGCGCAGGCGCTGTAGTTAAAATATGGCAGCGGGGAGCATGCGCAGTAGCCGTTGTCATCACTCTTACTACTTGAGGCACACTAGGGCAAATGCGCTAAGGCACCCGTCTAAACCCGTCGATCGCGACAGCATTTTGGACAGTTTATAGTTTAAAAAAATGAATAAAATAACTTTTGAATTGGATGGCGAGAGTATTATTATTTTTTCCTTCAGAAAATGTTTATTAGTTTATCAGACCATTCTCCGGACCTAAAAAGAATCCCAATAATATGGATTGTCAGTCGTCACTTTTAACTACGCTCTTGGTGAGAGTTAATTCAAGAATGTATACATTTCACATGTGTGTTTTAGTTAAAAAACAAAACAAAAACTAACAGTTTTTTTTATCAAATTCGAAAGAAATAATATATTTGTATTGTTTTGATGCGAGTTAACGGTGTTAGCAAACCATTATTTTAGAAATTTTAAAGTGGGTGTTTTATAAGCATCAGAGCTTGTTCTGATGCTTATAAAACACGAGAATTAATCTGCAATTTGACGACAGGCGCAATCCCAACATGCCCTATTAATAATGTATAACCCCCCCCCCCCCCGGTCCTCCGAGTCGATCTTGGTGTTCGCCGAACTTGGAAAGTAGATCTTCATCTTCAGTCAGTTTAGGTTGCCGACCGCTGTGCTAAGGGATTAAAGTGAAGGCATTATAGCCTTTATTGATGGCAGTTAAATGCTTACGTTATTTTGAATCAAAGAATGTAAATAAAGAGGTTCAAGTTATCAAACATTGTCATGGTTATACATCAAATAATAAACGAGTAAAAAATGACTAAGATCTACCGTAAGAAATCTGTTGAATCTGTATTATGAAATGTCTTATATTTTTCTAAGGATCAAAAACTAATATTTCAATCATGTAGGAACTAGCTCAAACTGCCTTCAAAGTCTTGACTGCAAATTGACGTCGCGAAATTTTTCTAGTTTCCAAACAAAGTAGCATTTTACAGATCGATCCTTCGTTTTTTACGAAACGGATTCAATTCCAGAACTTTCTTGGAACAACCACTCTGTAACCTTAAAATCGAATCGTGTGTCACCTATTTCATCGCCCCTTACATCTTCCACCCTTTCTCGTCAGCCAATCAGGTAATTCCCTGCTTTAGCATTCTTCCTGTGTATATTCGCTTACATGCTCTGAATACAATTTTCGGACACGACTTACCAACTAAACAGTGGGGTTCAATAAAACAAAAATTTTCCGCTTTCGTAAGTGAATAGAACTTTTTTCGTGGTTGTGGGTCGTGATGGTTTTTGAAGGAATAATCTGGAAAAAGAGATGGTCTCCTTCTTTAGGCACGTGATATATCTGGTATCACTTAAAAGTAGCAGCGCTGTACCAATGAGACCATAATCGGTTCCCCATACTGTAAAACATGTTTGTACCATTGACATTTTCTCATAGACTACAACTGTTATTGCAAAACGCGCTTTATCTTTTTTTTTTCCTTGCTTTTAAAGCAGAAACTGATATTTTGTTGTTACTTTTGTATTTTCCTCAGAGATCATATTTATTAAACTATCATTCAAATAGTTATAAACTGTGCGAATTGAAGCCTGATCAGTACTAAATCGAAACTTTCGCAGTAAATGCTCCAGCACGATTTCTTGGACAACTACAATTTCTTAGTCTACATCAGGGGTCTCCAAACTACTGCCAACGAGCCATGTCCGGCCCTCCACTGTCAAAAATAGGGCCCCCGACAGCAAATGGCTTTTTGTTGTTGTGACGATAAGTTGGATAAAACAAACTGAATTATAACAACTCGTTTTGTTTACTTGGAGTTTTTGGACTTGTTTACTTGGAGTCTTGGAAAGTTTGTAGACTCCTGGTCTGCATGATCTCCGTCAACATGCTACATCAAATGTTTTATGAATGAACTACCCGCAAGCAGCTATACGTACACAATTCGCTTTTTATGATATTCACCTTGTTATACAAAGCAGCTGCCACTCGCGGATTGCTGACGCCATTGCGATTAGATTCAGTTCAGTCTGAGCATAGCTGCCTGCGATCATATAGTGGCTGTCCAGACGCGGTGCCAGAACAAAGGAATAAGCGTTAAAACGATATTTATTTTTTTCCTCACTGGTGCGCTGCAAGCATGCACTAGTTTTGTATGGAAATACATTACGAAAGCATTGTTTATGTCGGGTTTGCAGCATGCATCATGAAGATTTCTTTTATCTTAACGAGCAGCTTCAAAGTCTGCATGTGTTACTACCAAAAAAACGATCTTTTTATTTTTTCCTTTATATTAAAAACGTTTTAATGGCAAGTACATAACCCTGCAACGTATTTTGATAGTTATTTTTGCCCTCAACGCTTAGATGTTTATCTGTCTTGAATTTCAAGCCTTTAACGCGATGATATTGCTATGGTTAGACCTTTAAATCCTTGCTTTTTTTTAAGTTTCATGCTAACAGCGCCAATTGACTGAAGTGGCAGAAAATGTAAGTTCTGCTTGCACGCACTTTTTCGCCTGTTTGGACAGCAGCTATATGATCGCAGGCAGCCATGGTCTGAGTCACGCTAGTCTGAGTTGCTTCACAGTTTCTGAGAATATTGTTGCAATTTTAGAGCATAGTCAAAAATCATTTCGCGATTTTTCGCACATTTTTTCTGAAAATCACATAAAGCGTGAAATAGCTATTTTAAAGCAATTTACCAAAAACCGGTATTCGAAGTGCATAAGTTCGACAAAACTACACGAGCATGCTTAATTTCGTCTTTTATCTTTTTTAAGCCCTAACGTTTTTATGGCGCTCCTCAAACAAACGCACAAACATACAAACACAACTTGCTCATTTTTTATGTGTGGGTTATTTATATTTTTGATCTATAAAAGTACGTTGCATTCTTCTTCATAATTTTATATTCAAATTTTAAGAACTCAAAATTTTGACGAAAATAAAGAGATTTAGACTTATCCTTTTATAAGGAATTTTATATCTAAATTACAATGATTTTTTTTAAAGTAAAACCGGATTTTCTTTATGATTTATCTATCTAAACATGTGTATTCTAAATTATAAATCAGTAATTGCACTTTCTTTTTTGCTTTTTTTTCTTTGATCAAATTACTGTGAGCTCTGAACTACTACAGTTCCGTTCGTATTGTACAAGACTTGAAAGATGTTTCTGTAAAGTAACTCCGATTTGATAAAATTGCAAGAAAAATAGGTATCGAATTCTGAAAGTCTTATAAGTATTTTCAGAAAATAAAATATTCGATTGCGAACTAAAAGTGAACTGCATTTGCGATGGTATTTTTCAAAATGAAATATTTTGAGAAAGATATTTGGTACTTTGACTTATTTCGCATGAATGTAATTGAATATCATTATCTTGAAGCAGAAAAAAAAATAATATCAATAATTCAACAGAAATATTTTCCCCGTTATTGAAGAAATGTTTTATTGTGAAACAATCGCTGAAATATACTATTAAGTAAAAAAATGTCGTGCTTTTTTTTCTTTTTCTAAAGGATTTCATCTCTAAAAAAGCATACATCTCAGTCACACATTTCCTCGTTTTACAAAATGCTGAATAACCCTTCGAAAAAACTGGTATGGAAACCATAACCTTTTGCATTCAAAAACCAGAAAAAAATGTTGCATTTTTAAATATATTTGATTCCTGAAAACATATTTCATTCGGCATGAAAGTCGCTGTTATTTACTTATTTGCATTTGCACTTCCCAACAGGAAGAATATCCTTCAATCAACAGCATGTGACATTTTAGACAAGAAATGAATTACAAAGTAGCAGGCAATGTTTCGCAATTCAAATATTAAGCTGTTGACAGAAATTTTTGTAAGAAACCATTTTTTTTTTTTTTTAATATTTGTTGAAGTCGTTATAAATAGGTGTGAACAGCTTCTGTACAAGAGCGTTTTTCGATAGCACTTTCCACAGATTTAAGTCTTCGAAACAATTGTTGTCAAACTGATTGTTGTAATTAAAAGGTTTCAACACCAGTTTTTTCTTACGATATAGTACTTCAGACACCAAGGAATAATATTTTACCATTCGTTTTGCAATATTTATCTTGTCAGTAGTTACGATGAAAATGTCGTCTGTTTTTTAGCCTACTTTCCGGTAAAAGTTTTAAAAAATTAATAAGTTGTGAAAGAAGGCTTACTGTATCGTGAAAACATCGTTTTTTGAGATGGAAAGAATGTGTATGTGGGTCTGTCTGCCCACAGCCCCGCCCCTAATAACTTTTGAGGGAAATGTCCGATTCAAAAGACATCGGCGAGGATATCTCATTTAAATATTTTCCTTTTTTATTTGAACAATTTTTCGTTCAATTTTGAGCAGTTCAAAAAATCTTAACATTAGCGCCTAAGAGCAAAAATGAAGCAAATTACGTAAACTCTGGGCATAAGTTTCAAGTTCCTATGAAGAGGATTATTGGAAAAACCTCTCGGCGTGCAATATTTTTTGATTTGAACAATGTTTGTTCATTTTTGAACAGTTCAAAAAAAAAAACATTGCCTGTGGGGAAATTTCAATCCTATATAAATCCTGATATAGCAGGCGAATTTGCTTGGAACAAACTTTATCGGAAATATGTTAGGCCGTAAAGCATGTTCGGATACGAAGTTTAACCAGAACTAAACGAGCCTATTTTCCTATGAAATTTTTTCATCGGGATTTTTAAGGATATTCATCCTGTTATTTGTTGCAAAACAAACTTTCGCATATAAAAATGTTTATGCAATTCTTTCTTTTATAAAAAAAATTCTTTAGCTTCAGATATTTTCGGGATTCGTGTTTTTGACAGGCAAGAAGCAAACTGCCTCTGTTGCCTTTTCAAAAATGATTCAGGATGGAAAAAGTATGAGAACCTATAGTCACATGAGTGCAGCTATGAACGTGCTTCATGTTGATAAACTAAAATCTACCGTACGCCTTTTACTTTTATGCATAAAACTTCTTGATACAGCTGCTGTATTGAAATTCTGTAGCCGTCTCGTGTAGTTATTTACCCATAAAAGGACAAGATTGGAACCTTTTATGGTTTCATGCCTTAATGTTTAGACACATTTATTAATCAGTCTTAGGCCTAGCTATCTACATTGAAACGAACGGTCCTTCAATTCGATGTTTTTGTTGTGCATATTAATTACTATGAAAAAACAATTATTCTATGCTTTGAAAGTTTAACATAGTTTACAAGTTATTCAATAATAATAATAGCAATAACAAATAAATGTCGCTCAGAAAACAACAAAAGGTGCTCGCTGTATTTAGTTTTTCTTAGTGAATTTAAAATACTGCTACTTAGAATATAAATATTTTTATTGGGTAATCTCATATTTTATTTCTTTCCAACCACCATTTATTCGTAATGTTCAAAACTGATACAATGATTACAAGGAAAGGGGGTCTCCCTTAACGTTATTAAAGATAGCATAAAACTGTTTTTAAGACAAAAACTTCATGGGAGGGCACCGGAACCCCCCTCCCCCTTTTCTTAACCCCTATGACCCTTTCCTTCTGTGGACACCCTGAGGTGAGGTCATATTTACGTAATGACCCTATCTAAAACCGGAAGCCAACAAAAATATAATATACCAGTGTTTGTTTTTTTTTTTTTTTAATTGTCCAATTTCAATTTAAAATTCTCTGAAATAGTTAAATATGACTTTCAGATAGCAATGTGATTTTGAACAAAATGGATCATTAACAAAAAATTCACGTTTGATAAAAAACAATCGTTTCATTCATTCAAATATTTTTACAGAAACAATCATTCATCCGCAAGAATGTTTATAAACATTCATCGTAATATTTCATTCATATAAAGTCAATCTCTTCAGTTCATTGACAAACATTTATTCACTTATGCCCTATCATAAGCTAGTTCTTAATGAATGAGCGAAAAAAATGGATGAATGAATAAATAAATGAGTGCAATAATGAATGAATATATGAGTGAATAAATGAAAAAATAATTAAATGAGTATATATACATGAATAAGAGTAAATAATGAATAAATGATTGAGTGAGTGAATGAATATATATTACATGTTGAAAAGGGTATATTTGAAGTAATTAAGAACGAAAGCTAAATGATAATGAGAGAGAGATAGGTAGATTATAAATTTGAAGAATATACTGGAAAGCAGGCTCGTTTAGTTCTAGATTTAACTTCTTGTTTAATAATATATAACAAGTTAACTTATCAGTAAACGCTTCTTTAAAGTCTTCAGCTGTAAAGACTTTTGTTATCATATTTGTTGATATTATTACTGTTATCAATTCAAGATCTCTAAAAAAAACTTTTACTTTTTGAAACTAATCTATGAATGATAGATGTATTCAGCATTTGATAGCACAATTTAGGCTACCTCGCTTCATATTAAATCCATTGGTTCTTACTGCGCAAAGTGAAGAATTTGTCCCCAAGCCATTTCCAGGAAGATTTTTATTGTTGATCGCATGAAACTAGATTTCTTTGAATTTGCTCAAAAGAGCTGTCATAGGCTGGTGGTGTTGGGTTACATATTGCCTAAATGTATTTAATGTTAGATTTCCAGTTCAACAGAACAATAAATTTCTACGTCATATATGATGGCATTACCAAAACGTAAAATGTTCGTAGTCGAATTTTTGCTATTTCTACTCCAGTAATTGTTTTTTTCTAAATCCAGCTAGTGTTTTTAGAATTCATTAGACCAATTTGCAAACACGATGTTTCGCATGTCATTTGCACCAATTATCTCCAAATTTCCAATTTTGTCACTTATAATCCTTTGCTTAAGTGCCTCAAATATTTCTTTAATTTTAAGTAAGTTTACATTCATTCCTATAATGTTGTTTTCTTTTGAGTATTTCAACGAAAAAGATGCAATTGATTTCAATTCAAAACATTCCTCATTTAAAAAGAGTCCTGTAGCGAGACATGATAATAAAAATTGGCATACTTCCAACTGGACGCTGTAAGTACTAGAAATGTCAATATTAAGTAGTGCACAAATGGAAGATTTTGTTTCATAAAAAAGGAAGGCTCTTATGTCTGAGTGCATCCGAGAAAATGATTAAATCTGTTCAAAACAACTTGTAGTTTGAAATGCGGGATATAATGCAAACGAGACGAAAAAATATCTGATATATATTTTAAAGTGATAGCACTTAGACCTACGCATATACACTATTATATGCCAACAGAACAACAAACAGAATAATAAATGTAACAAGAGTGACATAAAGGAACTTTGAAAATATCACAAAATTAAATTGCCAACAGGAGAGACATCGATTAGGCTAACGCTCTGCCGTCCTCAGCCCTGGCCTCCCAGTGTGTGCCAGGAATACAGTTGCTTGATACTGCAGGGCACAGCATTAAGTGTTGTGCATCCAAAACTACATCCTCTCTGCAAATGGTGCAGTGTGGACTTTAGCGGAAAGATTTTTGGGAAGGAATGTATAAAAGCAAATAAAATAGTTATCAATGAATACTTCAAACAAAGAATCAGTCACTTATCAATCCAAATAAGTGACTGTGATTCATTTCAACAGTGCGCTTTTTCCCTCGGGATTTACTGACAAAAATTCTGATTTGAACAATAAAATATTTTAACGTTATGAAGCACTAAACATAAGTCTTAGTGCCACATCGCCATCTTATTAGAAGTTCCAATTTAAACTTTGAGTAAATGCGAGAAAATTTTTCCTTTTCACAGCACTTAAGTTTAACACGATTGATATAAGAACTTGGCTTTCACACTTATGTTTTGTTGAACCAAAACAAAGCATTAAACACACATGCACACACCAAAAAAGAAAAAAACATATGCAGATATTGTTTTTAAAGCAAGAATGATTGGAGTAAAAAAAAAAAAAAAAATTGGAAAAATAGAAAAGGAAATATGACGTAAAAAAAGTAACATGTATGTGTTTTTAAGTACAAAAAGTTTCTAATAGTGCTAAATAAAACTAAGAATATTTTCTTTTAAAAGTTATTAAGTTATAGTAGTAGTTAGTAGTAAAAGTATTAAGTTAAGTAGAAATTTTAATAATGTATCTTTGCATTTACCCTTTAAATGTGTTATAATATGTGTTATGTGAAAGCTTACTATGAGGTAACTAAATATATATATATTGAAATTAAGGTATTTTACCTTTGAAAATTACTTTAATTTCTTTTTTTTTTTTTTGTAAAAAAAAGTCTTGTTTTACTTCTTTATAAATTTTTCCTTTTTTTCACACATAATTATTTCATTATTTTCGATGTTTAAGACAAAGTCGGAGGTTTTTTAATTTATTTGACGCATTCAGATTTATTACTTCAAAGAACGCAACTTAGCGTAGGGAATAAGAATTATTTATGGTGTTTATGGAGAGTTGCTAATGAGCTTCTGCGATAGAACGGCAGTTCTCAAAATTCCGAAACAAAATCTCGAGCACAAAGAAACAACGTTTTTCTGGAAGTTGTAAATGTGTTGCAAATGCTGCTTTGCGAAACGAGCAGATGCAGTGTCTGTTGCCACACTTGCCGTATTTGCATCCATACTTTGATGGGAGTTTTCTTAGTTTTCTCTTTCACTACTCATAAATAGGAGTCAGTCACCGTTCAGGAAAGTAGAACTTTCACATTAATGTCATGAAAATAGATTAATTCGTAAGGAACTGGTAAAGGGTCAACTAACAAATTCTCATTATCGAACAAGACTTAATGGTTAAAAATGAAAATTAAATAGATCAAATCTCATCAAAAAATGAAGCATTGTGGGATATTTCACGATATTTGGGACATAATGTGGATTCCATAATATGCATATATATCCTTATATTTTCTATAAATTTAAAAAAAAAAATTTTTTTTAAATGGTGTCAAGACACAATTACATGTAGGTATCGTGACCCTAAATCTTTTTTGGATTTGTATAAAATTTATATAAAATACAAGCATATATGTATATGTTATGGACTCTACATTGTGTTGCAAATATCGTGAAATTCCACTTAAACGGTACGATAAATGCTTCCGTTAAAAAGTAGTTTGTTCATCCATTACAGAAAAGTGAAGTAAATAAGTCACGTTATTTGAGCTGTAATATATCTGTACTGTGTTACAACTGATGTTTTTTCAAAAATTGATATTTTCTTTAAAATATCATGGTTATCCTTAGGGGGGGAAAGTACTAATTACTGAAATTTAGCTCTGTAAAAAGGTGAGGATTGGAATGACTGGTATCCATTAACAGGCAAATTTGGAGAAATAATCTAGCCATGAAATATAAGGAATGTACACATGAAAAAGCTATTTCCTAAGAAAAAACTCCCAGATTTGTTCTATCAACCGGATACGTTTCATGCAATATCTTAATAGTGACAAAGATCGAAAACGTCATTTTTTACCACTACTTTTGTTGTACTAAAATTATTACATTTCTTCCATTGAGTATTTTTAGACCCATGAATTTCAACAAAACTATCTATTCCATTACTGGTTTGGAAAGCATTTTTATCCTAAGAAACAAACACTGAAAGTCAAAGACAAAAGGTACGGCAGCCAAAAAAGGAAAAGATCTATATATTTAATCTTCTATTCACAAATACCCAAACAAAGCATTTCTTTCTGCATCGGAAACGCTAGCTTGCCATAAAGTTTCCTGGAATAAGGCTTTAAATATTGAAACTATCGGAATCCGATTCAAGGCTGATGGCTAAAAATCGATTAAACTATTTTAATGAAATCCAATAGAATAAATTTCATTCATCTTTGGTTGTGAACGGATTTTTGCTAATAGAAAAATATTTTACCTTGTGCGATTTATTTAAGAGTTCAGTAGATCAAAATGTATCGTAAGGTTGTTTTTTTTCTTTGTTAAGAAAGCAAAGGCATTTGTCTAACTAGTCATTTTTAGTTACAAATTATGATCTTTCGTAAATACAAAGAAAAACCGACGCGAGTAAGGTACAAATCTTGATCATGAACGATATTCGTTTTTGCTTTGCTTATTATTCATAGATGGGGGTTGTTTCTACCTTCATTATATAAGGGAAAAATCCCTTCATCTATGTTTGTTCTTTTATGATTAAATTTAAGAAAAAATATTTTTCTTACAAACTGAAATTATGTTTATAAACGTTAAATGATGCTTTTCATGCGATAGTCTAATCCACCAATACTGTACTTCAAGGAAAAAAAAACCTTAAAGAAAAAGAAACTAGTTTCAAAGCGACAAATACGAATCGTCATGTCGTGCAGAAAAAACAAGGTGGAATTTTGCATTAATACTTTTATCAGAATGAAAATGAGGAAAAAATTCTTTCAAAATGCTTTTAGTTTGAAAATCAGTATAAGTAAAGATCAGCAGTTAAGTAAATCAAATTAAAAAATCCAAGCAATTAATCTAGGAAAAAATCCATAACAGCACGGGGTCATTCACAAATGATGTCATGCTTCGAGAGGGGAAGGGGAGTTTGACAAATTGTGACAGTTTGCGATAAGAGGCGGGAAGGGGGTAACAAGAAGTGTGACATCAATCATTTTAGTTTCTACAAAATCAGCAAATTAAATTTATTTTGAAAGTTTTTTTTTTTTTTTTTACCAATTTAATTTTAAAGTATAACACCGATGCTGATTAAAGTCTAAATTTACGTCTAGTTAAAGTCCGTTGAATTGTGACATTTTGTGACAAAGGCTGGGAGGGGGGTCAGATATATTGAAAATGACATCACTTATGAACGGCCATTACCCTCATTTTCTGTAGTTGACATAAACAGATTATTTTCTGATGCTTGGTGAGTGATCAGCTGGTGGAAGAA
Organism: Octonoba sinensis; assembly: GCA_038502835.1. Classification (NCBI taxonomy): domain Eukaryota; kingdom Metazoa; phylum Arthropoda; class Arachnida; order Araneae; family Uloboridae; genus Octonoba; species Octonoba sinensis. The sequence goes on along the minus strand of CM076600.1, from coordinate 64,647,930 downwards.
ACGTCTAGCGGCCTTATGCAACAGCAGATTTGAAACTTAGAACTGCAGATCAAAAGCTTCCTCAACCAATCTGAACCCTCAAATCTGCGGTTCGCGTGTTTGGCAGAGGTTTAAATCACTTTCTTTTTCTGTAGTTCACATAAACAGATTTTTTTTTCTGATGCTTGGTGATTGATCAGCTGGTGGAAAAACGTCTAGCGGCCTTATGCAACATCAGATTTGAAACTTAGAACTGCAGATCAAAAGCTTCCTCAACCAATCTGAACTCTCAAATCGGCGGTTCGAGTGTTTGACAGAGGCTCAAATCACCTTCTTTTTCTGTAGTTGACATAAACAGATTATTTTCTGATGCTTGGTAAGTGATCAGCTGGTGGAAGAAACGTCTAGCAGGTTTGAAACTTAGAACTGCAGATAAAAAGCTCCCTCAACCAATCAGAACTCTCAAATCGGCGGTTCGCGTGTTTGACAGAGTCTCAAATCGGTTGCTGAATAAGGCTGTAAATGGCACATTTGCCCTTGTTCCACACACTGTTTATCGCAGTTTTTCCGTTTATCACGACTTATGCGCTCAAGTTCTACGTGTCAAAGCTTCAATGAGAAAAGGCAAATAAATCATCTTGTTGTATTTCTTAGCTTTTCTATAACAAGGCTGTCTATCGAAAAAAAAATGAAGGGACTGTCTGATTCGCCCTTGTCACAAGGAACGCCTCAAATACTACATGTGAAAAACTCGTACAAGATACAAAAGCAAACTTTTATAGAAACACAAATGTAACACAAAGAAATACAAAATATAATCGAGAGAAAAAAATTAATATTGCTGAGTGAACTGGAAAAAAAATAATATAAGCAATATTACTGAATAGCTGATCTGCGAGTGTTATTAAGCATGACTTCCGAAAAGTACTTGCCTAATTGCCAAATTTTTAGTCATTTTGCTGCGGGGTGAAATTCCGATTGCTCACTTGGACCCGTCGCGAGCCCCCTACATACATTTCACGTGTCTCTTTGAGTATCGGTTATCAACCCGTGGTTATTTCATTCATAAAAAATAATCCCCTTTATAAGGCATGGTAAGTATCCTTATCACCAAACTCATCAATTATTTCATTTCAAGCGTGATATATGAGGTCTGTTCAAAAGTTCCAGGAATATGAACTGATCTTCTAGTAATTTAAATGAATCCCGGTAGGACGCGATCAAAATCTGCCAACTACCCGAATAACTTCCCGCTTTTTTTTCCTGAAATCTTTCGTACTAAACAGATTACCGAAGTTATTTTTGAAATTTTTTCATCCAAATAACGGCGACGTTTTGTTTCAGACTTGCAAAAACATATTTGAAACTGTTGAAAAGTTTTTAAAAATTGCTTTTTTCGAACATCCTCTTTTATGTATATAGACTACACATTGCTAGCTTCAAATTGTATTTTATTTGTCATTGCACTGTACATTTTATTATCATAGATATATTTTTTTTAATGGATTTACTGACACCTTACGATTAGTATTAGTTTGCTTTGACATTCATTTGATGAAGTTCATTTTCTCTTTTGTTTCGTTCTTGTCATTTCTTCTTTTTCGAATAATAAATAGTGAAAAATATATCGAGTGTTGTACAAATATTGTAGATTATAGGTATAAAGAATAAGATGAAATTATAACGAATGAAGATTTCTAAAATAAATTTTTGAATCTACGTCGAAGAGGGGGGGGGGGGCAACTACTTCCATGTTTTTTAACACTAAAACTCGTCAATAGCTACTAAACAAAAAAAAGCAAGAAAATCGGTTTAAAAACAGAGGTGAAAATGGTACTAAACTGTTCTGTATTTGTCTATTTATATATTGATGCCAAAGGAATCAAGTATAATTATTTTTTAATAAAGTACCCGAATGCAAGTAACTTTCGATTTTTACTCCGTACCTAAAATGGTGGCCACGTGGACCTGCGATTTCAGTGATCTCCCCCACACGAGGGCGCGTGACGTCAGGCGGGTAAGTTCTGCAGTGCGGGGACGAGATGGCAACAAGCCAAACTGTTTTGCGCCCGGACGCAGCGAAAGTTGGACCGCTCGCTATCTCTCTGGGGCCATAGCAGGCTTGCTTCAGTCAGCAGAGAGAGTTTTTACAATACACAGTTGGACGGCGCGGAAAAAACAAAACAAAGGATTCGTGATCCTCGCGCTCCTAAGTAGTTACAGATACTTGCAGCATACATCAAAATGTATGCAAAAACCTTTTACCTGATTAGGATGATTCCGTCTTTGATATGTTTCAGATCTTGCTTGCTTTTCTCTCACTTATTTTGCGATATTATCAGTCAATTTTGTGTCTTTCAAGGCGGTTTTGGCAACATCAGTGTTACACTTTAAACTTTCTTTTTGTGTGTGTGTGTTTAGTGTTTTGTCTTATTTGTTTAATTATTACTTTTTTTCTAAACTTAAAGAGTATTCTACACTGCACTGAACTCGGTGGAATTTACGCTACGTTTAGCATTTGCAATCGGTGACTTTTGATACGAATTCCATCTAAATGTATTTGTTTTAGAAACAAAATAATCCGAATTCCGTTATATTAATGTGTAAAAGTTCATATACAATTGAAAAGAATTGAAGAAGCTGACTTCCCATGCCTGGCTAAATGAGAGGAGGTCATACAGGAATGAAATAATCCATGAACTAACAAAATAAACTGACTAAAGTGTAAAACAAAAGTATAAAATACATCAGATAATCAAACAAAAAAATTTAGAATCAATGGTTGAACATTGAGGGACTGAAACTGTACTTAATAGAATTTTGACAAAATAGAATGAGTTAATGAAAAATAAATATGTGAAGATAGGAAATCTTTGAAATAAAGCAATGGATACATGAAATTAAACGATGCATCTGATAAAGTATTCAAAGTCAAGCACCACTCAGTAAATTTTCGTTAACTTTCAGTTTATAGATATGGTAGCATCTTCGTTGTTATATTTGCTAAGTAAAAATCTTGATTGCATTTAGTTTATTTATTTTATTTTATTTTGTTTTTTAAGTATTTATTTATTTTGAGAACAGAACAATTAGAAGTTCATTCTTAAATTCTAACTGTTTATTTTCAACGTACGCGTGTATAAGCAATATTGCACTACAGAACAAGCAGATTTGAACTAGATAGGAAAATTGGAAAATTGCCCCCAATCACGGTCCGACTGGCTGTAGAGCCTTCTCAGTTTTACCTTATAGGTACCGTGATCGGGGTATGAACTAGATAGGGGAAAAAAACATTTTTTTTTATTTATTTGTTCATTTATTTCATTTTATTGTACTTTAATTTATTATTATTTTAAGTGTTTGTAGTCGCCTGTTTTGCTAATATTCATGATTGAACCTACGAATAAGCTTTATGTTAAACTGCTCTTATTAGCAAAAAATGAAATAAAATAAATTTTTGAGTTTTAAATTAACACACATAGGTCAGTTTTCAACAAAACTTGAGCTAAAATAAATCTTCAAATAATGCTGTCACTTACACCAAAAGCTTTTGTACCAAAAATCGTGCTAACAGCCAACAGGACAGACTTATAAGCATTGAATAAGAACTGATGTAAATCTATTTACCGGCACACGATTCTCTTTAACTAACAAACATCGTCTGCAAAAAAAAAAAAAAATCACTTAAACTATTTGCGTTAGTAATACGGTGAATTTCGCTCAACAGAGAAAATATTTCAAAGAATCCTTTAAAAAATCAAACTCAATTTACATTTTTATTTCAATGAATAATTTCATTAACAGCACTTCAGTTTCCTAAATCGAAAGTACTTCAATTACTTGGGGCGTAATTGCGCTGGAAAGGCTTTTAGTTTATTCACTAATAAACAAATAGATAAACATATTTTAAACTCTGAAATCATTGCATGTCACTTTAGAAAAATGTTATTTAAAGTTTCCGTTTTTGCCATTTTCGGGCCATGTATTGAAGAGTTTTCTTTCGTTTTTTTTACTGCAAAGATGGGCTGAGATGTTATTCTAAAAGCTTTTTATGTTTTTCCAAGGAAGAAACGTGATGTAAGAAACAAAAAATAAAAACTGGAAGATTTGTAAATGAATGCTGTAAAAAACTTCTTATTTAGAATACTTTGGAGAGTTTCTGGAAGTCAATTTAATTACTTTTGGATGTTTGACAGAATATAATGTTTTTATTGCATAGGAGGTAGTTGGAAGCAATAAGAAAACGTCAATTTTTGACAATATTTTTTTTCTACATAAGCTAAGAATAACTCATAAGTAAAAATCATATTTCTACCTATGCTAGTGTTTTTCTGGACATCAAAAAGAAAAAAAAAAGGTGTTGCTCTCAGAGAAGAACCTCAAAACAATTCATTTGTCTTCCTTTAATTTTCCGGTTAAAAGTTGCGATAATGCTTGCAAAACGAGGTATCCGATTTTAGCGGTTCAATGGGGACCTCTTTAAATTGTACGTTCTCCAAATACACATAATTTTGCAGCTGTTGCAGAAGCAACGGGGACTTTTTATTTTTTTTTTATTTATATACCTTTTTTTTACATTATGCATTTTGGCAACAGACAAATATTGAGAATTCTGTGAGATTATTTCATGAATTTACTTTTTTCATAGGGCCGTAAAACGTCATAGAAAAAACCCCAATAGTTTATTAATTCTTAAAAACATTTTCTGGAATATATGCCTTCAAGTAGTACCTTCAAGTTAATGCAACTAATAAGGATTATTAGGAATAGCCATTTTATGCATCAATAGCATAAGGATTTTTTTTTCAAATAGAATTTATATGCCTGACGACGTTCTATACAAAGAACATCTTTACTCCATGCGTTCACGATTCCTTTTGTGTATGTTAAGAAAATAAATAATTTCTGCCAGCCTATTTGACATCTTCCCCATCCGAAGTTCGCAAAAATTAAATAAATAAAATACTAATTTACATTAATGTTTTTTCAAGATGTTTTTCTGCATTGGATAATCATCACATTGTACTGTAATAAAAAGTACAAGCTGTACATGTATAACATTTTTAGAATATTAAGTAAAATTTTTCTCTATTTATACGATTTAAAAAATATTTTAAATGTACTCTTTTAACAAAACTGTAAAAGTACAGTAAAACTCCGTTAAAATGCTGGTGTCGGAGGACATGCTTGGCATCCACGTTATAACATAACCGAGGTACTATAGTGAATCTAGACCGCGGGATCATATTCACGAGAAAATACTCGCTTTTGTTGCATCATTTTTAACTTTATCAATTACTCATAGCTTCTTCTATAGTATAATTTTTCCTTTTCTTTTTTGCTGCCATTTTATTCACTGTAATTGCTGTACAAGAAGCACACATCTCAACTGCGCAAGCAGTCTATCGAGCGATAGGTTATAAACCTATAGGCTGTCTCGTCTCTATCGATGGGAGCTCTTTGGCTAGAATATTTGTGTGCTCGGGATGGCTTTATTTACAGTAGTAAATAAGGAATCACCTTTAAATGGCAATGATAAAGAGCGGTTTAAACGTCGGGGGACATGATAGTCACAGCGGTATATCCGATTCCGCGGTATACTGAGACGCGGTATAACGGGATTTTACTGTATTTTCAAAAATGTTTTTTAGTTTTAAATATAATCGAAATATTTTCAGACTTTTACTCATGTGCGAAGAGAAAAAAATACAAATCGTTTATAAGAGCATCATCAGTTGAAAACAAAACAGAATAAGAAAAAGAGAATTATATCTCAAATTTTCTCAACTATTATAACTCCAATTTCATGTTTACTGTTTTCTATATGTCTAAATGTGTGTTAAGCCGAGTAAATCTTCACAGCGTTTTGTGTAATTGTACGAATGACCTTGTAAGCGCTTTTTAAAATTCAGTTGGCAGAAAGAAAAAGTTATTATTTCGTGATCGATTTCAGCCTCACACAGAATCTTGACTCCTAGCAGAGACGACCTATTTCGATTAGTACAAAGATTAACGGGCATGCTTCTCAGTTTCGGAGAAACGCCTGGAAGTTGTAACTCTGTATTAGGCTTCTATATTGCCAGCTGGATCTTGGGGCATTTCGCTGTCTTCTTGGAACGTTGCCCATGATCGTCTAGTACTTATGCATAAATATTTTGCGTTGAATACACACGTTTTTTGGCACTATTTGTATAATACAAATCTAATATAACGCAAAAAGTAATAAAATTAAATATTTTCATTTGAAAGCTTCAATAAACGTTATAATAAAATTATTCACCAACTACGCTATAGAGGTAGGAATAAAATCAACGAGCTTTTCCTTAAATTCCATTTTTTAACCTCACTGAGTTTTCCTTGAAGCCTCGGCAGCTAGGTGTCATGCCAAACAACATGCGTGATACAACTGTTCCAAAGTTGCAGCACAGTGGTAAGGGTGGCACAGCACGTTGCCCCCACTATTTGGTTCTCGAATTTAAATCCCGGCAAAAGCATAGATAGTTTGATTCGTACTGTACTTGTTCCGATCATGTCCTAGTGGTTTTTAACACACCCATAGCCGTAAGAGTGATTAGGATTGCACTTCTTTCGATCATGTCCTAGTGGTTTGGAACACACCCATAGCCGTAAGAGTGATTAGGATTGCACTTCTTTCGATCATGTCCTAGTGGTTTGGAACACACCCATAGCCGTAAGAGTGATTAGGATTGCACTTCTTTCGATCATGTCCTAGTGGTTTGGAACACACCCATAGCCGTAAGAGTGATTAGGATTGCACTTCTTTCGATCATGTCCTAGTGGTTCGGAACACACCCATAGCCGTAGGAGTGATCAGAATGTCGGATTCCCACCCGGAAGGTCGGGTGCTCAATACCCGACCCGCTGAAGATCCACCATGTACACTTAGGGATACGTGCATGTAAAATCCGTGAACCCGACTAGTGGGAGCCCTACCTCGCGCTCGGGGGGGAGGCATCCCTAAGGCTAGGGAATTAGGTTGGAGGAGAAAAATGGCTGCGGCCTTTTGTGTAAAACCAAAGTGCAGTGATAGATTGGATCGCTTCCTATTATGCCTGATTTGTTTTAAAGTGCCATAAAGTAATTGTCAAGGTACGACTGCTCTATGAGGAGTATGAAAGGGTTAGAAAGTCAATATCTTCCGGTCGAAGAATGGATTCAATACCATACCGATTAAAGCATGCCGTCTTTTACAAAATTCAGTTCTCCAATAAACCAGTGCGGTAACCCAACGTTTATTTACCAAATGGTAGCTGCCATGTCAACCGTCTTCATAAGACTACTTCTCTATTTTTTTCCTCTAGTCGTATGAGAGATTTTTCAGCCTATGCTTTCAACGTTAGTCACCTTGTATTACGGTGAGACCCTTAGGGACTGAACGCAAAGACTAATGAGAAAATATCTAATTATGTTTAGTCTCCCTAGTAACTTCTAAGAGAGGGAAGCAATTAAAATATTTTTTACAAAAGATATACAGCAGTTAAGTTTCTCTCGTTTCATTTTTTAATTTGATTTTTGTATTATTTGCCTTACTTTTGAACATTTCAAAAAAAAAAATAAAAAAAACGTTAGCTTCTACCTGGAAAACTGAATTCCTTATAACTCCCCTAACAGAGACGGACTTACTTCGCATAAACTTCGAGACAGCTATTATTATACATTTACTTTTTGTTTGTTCGTATTAGACTTTAAAAATATTTCACATTGTCGTGTACGGGCTAAATCCAACTTTTTTTTTTAATCTGAAAAACCAATAACGCCAGAAATTAATTATGTCACTCAACCAGAGCTTTTAAATCCATACGTTTGATACTGATATTTGTAAGTTTTAATCTAATAAGAGCCCTTTTTAGTGATGAAACCATAACAGCAATGTATATAATATTATTGTTATAATCTGGATTTCTGATTAAAATAATGAAACGAAATTTTTTTTTTAATTACCAAGCAGAAGAACATTACTTAACTCAATTTATATTCTGGACTTAACCGTACTGACGCCGAAATAGCTCAATTATTGATAGTGAAATTGTTCACTAACTAAGCTATAGAGGTAGGAATAAAGTTAACGAGCTTTTCCTTAAAATCCATTTATAAGGTTCACCGAACCTGAGTGAGTTCCCTGAAGCCTCGGCCTTTAGATGTCATGCCAATCAACATTCGTGATACAACTATTCCAAAGCTGCATCACAGAGGTGTGTTCAAAGTGGTGTTTATTCCTACGTTTTAGGGATGAACATTAGTTAAAACATTATTATGTTTTTTATTCTCCATATGCAAACAACATCAAAAAATCAATTAATAAAGAACGTCTGCAAATTATAATTTAAAAGTCCCTACAATTGAAAAAAGAATACAGTATAAAGTAATCCATATAGTGACTAAAAAGACGTTCGTCAACTAGAGCAGTTTTGCTAAAATCTACTGAAAATTCTTACACGTTTTCGAATGATTGAATCAGAATTTTTAATTATAGGAAATGCTATTAAATAATAATCATTACGAAGAACTATGTTAACATTTTAAAAGCTGTTATCGTATTCGGTTCGTTCACTTTTGCCGTCTATGGTACATTTTTTAAATACGTCAATCAAAATGACATTTTTAATATCTCATATCATAAAAATTCTTGTATATCTTTGCGCCTTTTTTGTTCAACACGTTATCAATAAATTATGCTGTGTAAAGCATTCATAAATTCTAGCTGCTCATTCAAACCACGTTAATGCCATGACAGCTAAGAAATCGCATGGTTTCCGCCGGAAAAGCAATTGCACGTTTTCGACTGAATGACACCATGGAGAAAATTGGTAAGAAAACGGGGGTTTTTGACTCAGAACAGCCCTGCTGTTCCACACATTACAATCATTACACGTACATACACTGTTATAAATTTCAACATGAAATTACGGTTAAATGACCGGCAGCAGTCTGTCCATCTAATTCACCGTTAAATTTACGGATTGGAACATTTTTCTATCTTTACGGGACCTAACCATTTCCAATCAGCTTGGTTAAAAAGCCGTAAATACAAAAGTTTACGGTTTTATAACCACTTAAAAATAGTTTCAAAACAAAAATTTCAGCGTTTTTGAACCATTTCGAGGCGTAGAAACGGTAAACGCAGCCGGTGGGAATCGAACCCGGTTGTTTGCCATACCAAGATTGCTCGCTAACCACTCGGCCATCGGCACCACACAAAGCGGTCGCTTATTTATCAATAAATCTTTCTTTTCAACAGGAAAACTGCATTAAAATTGAGATTTCAGTTTTTGATTGGATCCAAAGTCATTTTTAGTCTAAATTTACTGTATATTGACGAAAATCATTTTATTTGCTGCAAAAATTAAAATACAACGAAGCTTCAGCAGCTCTAACTATGGGTTCGTTCATTCGCAAACAGTTCGGAAATCCTATGGCTCCAATTTTTGATTTACGTGTGTATGTGTTTCTATTTAGTATCCACTGCTTAAGCCACTTTTTTTTTATCTTCTTTTTTTATATATACATGCAGATTTTAACTGATAAATCTTTATTCATATTTTAACAACAACGTACGACCGGTAAAGTTTCGCAACCAAGATGGACGGCCGATTCTTATTAAGCGCTTGAAAATTACGATTAGTTAAACGTTTTTTAGGATAAACAGAGAATAAACGATTTTTTTCGCAACCAGCGGTTTGAGTACCATCTTTTTAATGGTTATTCAGCTGTTGCAGTTAAATATGGTAAAATAACAATCAAATAAATGGTTATTTTACTATTTTGTTACGGAAATTTTTAACAGTGTACTTACACTGACTTGCGAAGGCTGGGGCGTGATTTTTCATTGACTAAACTAAAAAAGGAAGTCAAAAAAGTTGAAATGTTTCTATGCTACAAGTTGCGTCTTACAATTTTAACTGATATGTGTATTTCATCTAGAAGCATGAGGCTTAGTTAGTTATGGAAAGGAATTGATCAAATCATTTGTTGATTTATTAAAATAAGTCTTCAGAAGTATCAGAAGTCGAAGTATTATTACCCAGTGTGTCAGAGAATCTTTAAGACTAGGATTATAAAACAAAATAAAAACTAGAATTTATATTTTTTAAACTATTTTTATTTAAAATACGCTCATTCGGCTTCAACACATTTGTTACAGCGATTCGAATGCCTGTTCCAGCTCACATTGTGGGACGTCCTCCAAAGCTCCCGTCGAACCTGTTTGTATAGTGTTAATGTCATCAAAGTAAAAAAAAATAGCGTACAAATGAACTGAGGTTTTCGCAGCGGATCAGCTGACAGTTGAGGAGTTTCGCGGATGCTCGATAACATAAATAGCTCCACTCTAAGTTTAGTTCCAGCTGTAGTCTTAAAAATTCTTTGACACAATTTCTACAAACAGTTTTGACGAGAGCTTTGGAAGCAGTCCTACAATGTGAGCTGGAACAGACATTCGAATCATTGTTAAACCGCTGTAACAAATATAATGAAGCCAAAGGAGCTTATTTTTAAATATATAATTACTTGTTTTTCTTTTATTTTATAAACCTAGTCTTAAAAATTCTTTGACGTACTGTGTATTTATCTAAGTGCATAATCAGAATTTTCAATTTGTTGTTTAATTTTTTAAGAATGGAACTCTTTCCTCCATAGAAATTTATTTTTTGCATGAGAAGCATAGAAAATATCTAATTGGCATTCGATAACCATAGTCAAACTCAGTCGAACTTTTCTTTCGAAAACATTAATATTAACTTCGAAAAAAATAAAATTCTAAAATTAATATTAAATGAGGAAAATAAATTTTAATGACATTGATATTTTCTAAAGCTGGTATAGCAATCAGTTCAATAAGCGCCATTGCACTTTAAGTAAAAAAAATATTTCATTTCCCTATTTAAAAGAGAAAAAAATAATTATGTGACCTATGTGGAAAACATTATTACTTCTCCAGCAGAAATTAAGCTTTAGCATTGAACATTGTATACAAATTACGTCCAAAGCCAGCTTACGTCCCTTAACTATACATCAATGTCTAAATTTATATTGCAGAAATTTTTTTCCCTACAAGATAATTATTTCTTTTACTAAACGTTTTCGCAATGTCTATTGATATTTAATTTTTTCTCAGCACTTCGTTTATTTTGTTACCTATTTTTGCTTTAATGCAATAATAATTTTATTTTGAACAGTTGTATGTTTACTATTCATCAATTCGTAATTTTTCTTCCGTTTTATTTCCTTGACTTTTTTTTCTTTTTAATAGCAGTAGATTATTTTTCATTTAGTATGATAGCCATCTTGAATAAAGGTTTTAATTTATATTGTTTATTCTTCTCTTTGGTAAAACACTTTTTTAATTTATTTTAATTTCAATCGACACAGAATCAATTCAATCGACTTTCTAAAAGCAACAGAAGCTTTTTTCCAACGACTCATGTATTTTTAATTTAAGCATAAAATGGCCTTTTTCCGTCCCTGTTACTATAGCTTTACAAAAAAACAGCGACAGTTTTTCATTTTACGTCACAACGCATTCAACCAATCATGCTTCTCTGCGTGGATGAATTTTAATGACGAAATAAATTACAGCCAATCATTGCGCAACTTGCAACACGAAGGCACGTTATGTAGATCCAATGGCGTGCGAAGAAAAAAAGTCTGCTATAGATTTCGACGCTGCCGCAATCGGTGTGAAATTAGCGTTGCAATAAAAGATAAAGGCAGCTTAGTTGAAATTATGCTACCCTTTTTTCGGATTTCAGATTTTTGGAAAAATTCATTTTTGTTAAGTTCTCTCTTAAAATTTCAGCTAAAACTCTCTCTCTCTCTCTCTCTCTCTCTCTGGCACCCTCATATCGATAATTTAATTTAAATATTCAAATTCTTTCAGTTTTTGCACTGTTAAAGCATATTCAAAGTTATTAAACATTCCGCACATGAAAATGAAATAAGAACATAAAGCTTAAAAGACAGGAATTAGCTGATATTTGAAAGATGTTGCACTTTTATTCTGAACTAATTGGTTTCTTTGATTCAGCATCCTCAATACCTTAACGGATAAAAAAAGGAACTCTCAGAAGGGATTTGCTGTTTTGATTAATGCAAAAAGGCTTTAGCAGAAACCTTTCAATGAATACAATCTTTGCATTTGTATGCCATTAAATTTCACTCTTAGAATTAAAACTGTTTTAATTATTGAATTCGGGAGAAACTCACAAATACCCACATTTCGAGAATGCCAATAATAAGCATTATAAAAGCGTTTAATTATAGTTTCTGATTCTCGTACAGGTGTCTTCCATTTTAATTAGTTTTTCACAATTATAATGAGGAAGATTTCTTGACATTTATTCCCACCTTTAATTAAACAAAGAAATAATCGCTAAACTTTTAAATGAGAAGCGTAGAGGGTTTCTTATTTAAGTTGTTTTTTGTTTGGAAAAAGAATGGAAATAATATGACTGCTGGAACGTGAAAGTTGGCTTGAAAAAACAGGTACTTTTTTCAGCATATTTCTCAGATCGCGACTATGTGTTTTTTATCGTTTGTAAGAAGCGAGTATATTGTCAACGATTGAATGAAAAAAAACCGACATAGAATGAATTATAAGGAGACAGAATTATATTTTTTCAGCTTGAATAAAATGGCATTGTTCTAATAAGAGTTCGGCATTTTTTCTTTGATCGATTTCCGTCTTTACCTGTAAATCGAAATTCAAAATATATTTAAGCACGCAATTTATACTTGTATAACTATGTACAACTATGCATTCTACTACAAATTTAAAATATTCATTAAAAAATTACAAGTTTTTCAAAATGCTCCATCCATGAGATACATTGGAACAGCATTGATTCGACTTTTCGGCATATTGGGAGAACTAACGTTTTCAACAAACGCAAATAATTATTTTTGAACGCACTGGTGTATGTAAAAATAATATATTTGTGTACACAGAAATCCTGAAATTATTTTTTAGAAAGTAGAAGAATGTGTATAAAAATTATTTACTTGCTTAGAACAGTGATGCATCAAAACTTTTTTACGAAATTTAGCTGCAACCAAAATTTGGTACTAAAGTTGAACCAAGAAAGCTTATTCAAACATTTATTTCAACAAAGTTGTTTTTTTTTCTCTTTTTAATATATACTCAATAAACTTTTTAAACAATTGCAACAAAAAACTTATACTAATCCACAATGTTTTTTTCTCTTCCCTTTTACACAGCGATAAAGATATATTTGAAATTGTTGGCGGAAGTATTTCCTGTTGCTTTAATTTATTTCGCTACAAAAACAATTTCAAATTTTTTTTGCGTGAAAAACTTTTACTTATCCACAAATATTTATTCACTCCCATCGTGACCAATATAACATTGACAGTAACAAAAAATAATCATTTTCAAAGTGGTTACGTAAAGAATTACATACTAAAATTTCTTGTCCCTTTTATAATATTGTAATAAGCTAAAAAATCATAAAATACACCTTGAAGATTAGATTATTCAAGAACATTAAATTAATTTTGGCCAAAACTAGGCATGTAACCAACGCTACAGTTTTGAAACCTCATCAACTTCCCCCATAATATTCACAATTTTTCGTCTGAAATTTACAACATAGCAAAATTTTACAACCGTGTTTCTTTTAAACTGTGAAATATAAAGGCTAATTCCGGGTATGCATTGGACATTAATTTCTTCTCCAATAAATGTTAAAATAAAAAAAATATTAAAATCATGTGACTAACACAATAAAAGTATACAAACAAATAATGCTCTTCAAGTGAAATGCTTTATTTAAAATTAATTTCTACGTTTATTACTTGCTTCCAGGTGCACTTATATCAAATGAAAAATTTATGTTTAAATCTGCGGGCTTGTACAAAATAAAGTTTGTTTTTGAAACTTTAATATTATCATTTGATGGTTACAAATACTGAATCGAACAAAATTTTATTTTGAAAACTTTCAATTCTTCATCACAGCCTGCGTAGCATATGACACCATAATACACTCTACTACATTTACAGGTCAATTAATGAATCATTTGCCAGGAATAAAATATTTTCTCTTAAACTCTGGTTTGTTCATGGTACCCAATGAGACTCCCATGCCCTGCTCTACCCATAGGGCATCCATTGAACTAGCAAGCTAGGGAGACTCTTGTCCAACCATTTTCGAAAGCCAACCAGCGACCCGGCTGTGTTCCTCGCTTTTATTTTATCATTTTTTTCAGACTCAACCTTTCAGGAGGTGAGTCTGAAAAAAATGGTAACAAATTATATTTATAAATTCGTTAAGTTTCCGCTTGTAGGTTCTTCTAAATTCATCAATAATTGTTACTTTTGTTGGAATACGCAAATATTTACTCCCCTTTTGACAATAGCATATTCTTCTGGGAAGGATAACTTTACGAGTTTGTTCCAAAATCTTACCAAAAGTACGGGTATTTCTATTATCAGAATGCACAGTTCCAGAAATTTCTACTTTTGTCTCATTGCACATTGCAAGCATTCTAATTTTCAATTCGTAATTTTCTTCTTTAATTACACATTTATTTCATTACACATTTATTTCACTTCTTTTATTTTCATCCTGTATTAATGTTAACAAATTTCATGGGGTTCTTTGGCTTCATCTTTCTTCAAGTCTTTCTTACAAGCTCTACTTTTTTATGCTCTGAAGTAGTTGATCCATTTTCTTTACCTTATTTAGTGAAATTTATTGTTTTGAAGTTCTTAATAGCACTTGGGAACAGTCTTAGCTCCGATTTAGTGAAAACCAAATATGTTGATAAAAGGAGCTAATGCAAAATGTCATATGATTGCGTTGGTCACATAGTCACATATTACGTCGGTCCCGGGAACCCGTATTAAACTAATTACGTTAAATTTAAAAGTAAAGTTGTTATATATTGGCCAAAAACTAAACAAAGGGATGAACGAGATAACTTTAATGACACAAAATTAGGTATTTAATAAAGAAAAATGAATTTTTGTGGTAAATGTAACACTAAAATCGTTTGATAAGATTAATTGGGAAAGCGTGCCTTCAATCATTTCCAAAACTTATAAATTCTTTTAACAGCTTGATCCAAAGTTTTAAAATGATATACAATTAAAATTATTATGAAAATATAAGCCTTACATAATAAGGAAATCTTCTTTACTGCATGCTAATAAGAACTTGGCAGATTGCACTATCGTACGTAATTAATATCGCTACTGTTGCTAGAATTAGCATACATGAGAAATGTTAATATTTTTCTGAAGTAGAATGTGTATAAAATTTAAAAAAAAAACATATTGCAGTTGCAGTTTACAAAAACTTTTTTTTTTCTCTGAGGTTGACATTTACATGGAATAAACCTTTATTTTAATGAGGTTGCTTTGCCCTTTTCCCCTCCTCCCCTTTCTCTCTCTCTCTTTCTCTCTTTTTATTTTCTCCCTAATTATTAGTATGAAATTTCAAATTTTTATGCAATGAAAATATTTCAAACAATAAAAAATGCATGCCTTAACAACGTTGCTTTTGCTTTTTAACTGACTTCCTAAAGGTGGAGATTATGAATTCATTCAAAATGTTTTTTTTTTTTTTTAACGATAACTTCCGACAGCATGAACCGATTTTGATTATTCTTTTTTTAACCAATCAAGAGTAGCCTCCCATAGGTCTCATACTTTAGTTTTACCATATTCGATAATTAAAAAACACTTTATGGGAGGAAATATAGTTTTGTTTTGATTTTCATCCGTAACTTAATTAAAATTTGAAAAAATAGCGTTTCACTTTTAGCAAGGGTTTTTATATTACAACCCCAATATCCATATTTCGTAGCATGTCACAAATAGTTGCATTTATTCTGAAGTTTAAAATTTTTATTCAAAAATCAAGTTATATTTAAGTAACACAATTATATACGAATGTTAATGACGATTTTTAATACAATAAATACATTTCTACTTCTAAATTTTGTGGAAATTTAAAAATTAGTCCATATTACTACCTTTTTCCTAATTGTTATTTATTTTTTAATTTTATTATTTTTTTATTTTACATTTTATATTTATTATTTATTTATGTAAAATTATATTATATTGCAAAATTTTTATATTTTCTAGTTCTTCATACAAAATATCAACTCTTTATAAAGTGAAAATCTTTTACAAATCAGAAATATATACATAGCATAAATTTTCATTTTATTGATTATTTGCGCCTAATAATAGAAAGAACATCATAGAAATAGCGACTTCCCAAAGCAAATGCTCTCTAATACAGAACAAAAATGCTTCTATATATACATTTAGATCGCTATAAATGCTTCTATAGCAAGAACGCAGTTGTTTTATTTTTCGTAGAACCAATAAAAGTGTTCGAAGGGTTTATTATAGGTGTGGACTTTCTCTTCTGCATCAAATGAGCTCTTTTACGACCAACTACGCCCATCGTAAGCGAGCTCTTCTTTCTAAATCTCTAATGCTCTGGTGATCTGTTGACTAATTATTTTTAAGCATGCATTAATAAAGAAGCCGTTGCAGTTTCAACTAAATCAAAAAAAACGGTGATGCGTTGAATGGTGAAGAGTAAATAATTTCAAGCTTTCAATTCGCACCTGCAAAAAATAGTGTTTTTTCGGTCAAGTTGAGAAGTTCCGAAGTAAATTCTTTTGAAAATAAATTAATTTATGTGTTA
The DNA here is from genome assembly GCA_038502835.1 of Octonoba sinensis. NCBI lineage: Eukaryota > Metazoa > Arthropoda > Arachnida > Araneae > Uloboridae > Octonoba > Octonoba sinensis. The sequence goes on along the minus strand of CM076600.1, from coordinate 64,631,249 downwards.
ACAAAAATGCACATTTACCAAACCTTACTCTAAGTTTTCGAAATTGTTCTTCAATCTATACAAATAAAACCGAAAGTTTGTGTGTGTGTGTGTGTGTGTGTATCTGTCTGTCGATCGTCTCCTGGCGAGATGGAACGGTCCAGAAATACGAAATTTTGACTACAGGTACCTTGGGTCAGGTCCTCGTGCACCTCGAAGCGTTTTTCCTAAAACGCTTCCTAAAACGGAATTTGTTCTTTTTTTATTCCAATTTAAGCAAAACTATAAATTTTAGGAATATCTCATCGAAGAAACGTCACACCTTTTCGATTTTTGCAGCATACTGATGCCCGTAAAAAACGGCACAAGATGATCTCTTTCAGAAGTTCGTAGAACGAATAGAACACGCGCAATATTCATTTGAAGTAGTTTTCGAACTTTAAAGCAAGGCTTACCTCTGAATTTATCTGCTCAATTTGCGTGTTTTCGCCAAAATAAATATCATTTTTGTCGCCAACTAGATGATTTTTGTTAACGTAAGATTGAAAAAATGCTGTTTTATTGTTATTCATGCCGTTTTATCAACGAAACAAATTCTAAAAATTCATTTCATTTTTATGCATATTTTGTGGATTATAAACTGCAAACGATTTTCAATTACTTTATCTTGAGGTTGATTTTTTCTTCCCATATTTTACTTAAGTGATTTATTTTATAAAACATTTACTTAATTTTTTAACTGTCTATTTGGCACTATTTGGACAGAATTTAGTTATTTCTTTCTATCAAAAATTTCACACGTCAGGATTGGTTCAGTACTGAAAATTTTCTAACTTAAATGTGCATTTGCCTTTGGACATAATGCTTTCCTTTCTTTCGTTTTTATCCGAATTTTATAAAAGTGCTATTTATTTGAATTTTCAGGAAATCCTTTGGCGATTTTGCAAGCGGGATTTATAGGAACTGTCCTTATTTTAATGGGGAATTTAAGATGGACTGTTGGTAATTTTAGGAGCAGTAGCTCTTGAAGGTCAGTATTCTAATGGGTGTTTTTAGTCACTGACGTCTTTATTCTAATGGAGATTTTTTGAGACTAATGTCCTTATTCTATTAGAGATGTTTATGAATAGTTGTCTTTATTGAAATGGATTCAGAGACAATTGTTCTTCATCTGATGGACATTTTAAAACAGAATACAGCTCTTATTCTGATGGGAAATTTTAGACGTATTGTGGTAGATATTGTAATTACGATTTTTATGGACTCTTGATATCATTTTGGCACAATTATCTCGCTGCATGTGCGCAGTTTAGTTACTGTTGCAATTACTCTAATGGCAATTTTATGAACTGTTGTTGGCATGTTAATGTGGATATTTATGGACTGTTATTTTTGGTCTAAAAGGAATTTTTCTAGGCTGTTCGTTTAAATGCAATCGTGTTTTTCAATGATTTTTACGGTTTAAATAAGGTTTTTAAGGCCTATTGCCCATCTCCTACTTGGATTTTGTAGAAAAAATTTTCCTTACATATTTACAACAGAATTTTGGACATGCGTAACTTAGCCTGTGAATGATGCAATATTATCCCGCGCAAAGCCGGGCATGTCAGCTAGTTTTAAATAAGTTAGGCAGACGATGTTAACGTTGCCAAGTTTAATTTAAAGTTATTTTCTTTGCACCAGGTAAATAGATTGAAAAATTCAACACCGTTTGGCAAATTTCTACCCACCGGATCATCACAATCCTAAATATTTCAGGGTTCACTCCCAATTTTTCTTTCCTTTTTTTCCGGGGGGGGGGGGGTCTATAAAGATTTTTGGGAACAGTCAATAAAACTAATCGATGACCCCCAAACTAATACAGAGCTTCTTTGATCATATTTTTAAGAAATACTTAAAAGCATTGCTGTGATTTAACACTTTCCATAAGCAGTAAATTGGGGAACATTTGACTGAGAAAAAAATATTTTGTTTGAGGTTGACATTTTTTATTGAAGTTTATTAGTAAACTGAATTTCGTTCAATTATTTTCATTATGTTTTAAGTTAACTCACAAACAAAAATTTGTTCATTTATACAAAAATACCCACACACATACATATTTCAAGAATGGTCAAATTGTTTTCCTTAAAAATGTAGCCCTTAAAAAGTGTAAATCAGTCCAAAATTAAAAACTTTCCCGAATGTAATAATATTTTATACATACTGTGTATAAAGAAGAAACTAAAAATGAAAGCCAGCAAAAGAATTTCAGAAAACAGCAGACACATTTCGTGAAGATGTCATATTTGTTACATAACAAATATATTGTTTTTACTATTAAAAAGACTTTTAATAACTGTAATAGTTGAAATAAAGTTTTATATTAATGTATTCCTTCGATTCCGGATAAAAACCATTTGCACACAATCAGCCCCTTCTAAATGGGGAATGATTTTAAATAAATTTAAAAAGTCTTGGAAGAAAAAATTCAAAATATCGTTATCGATAATGAAGTTCTGTGAATCCACTCATTTTAGTTTGACAGAATCCAAAATTGCGCAAAATATTTTTCATTCCTTTGAATCGAAAAGAATTTTATTGATTTTCAATTAGCCTTCAATTCAGCTCTCTACAAGAGAAAATCTATTTATCATGCAAAGAGCCTTTTCATTTTCATATTTCCAAGCTACTTATTTCTGGAAAAGGGTTTGGCAACATGTTTAAACAGTCACTTGAAAAGTAAAAATGCGGTCACATATCAGTATTAAATATTCATGAAAGAAACTGTGAAGGAAAAATCACGTAAATAGAGAACTTATTCTCCAATTCAATGACAAATTCTACAACTTATATGAACGTAATTAAGTATTGAATAAGTGCTTTTTATACTAATTGGAGGGATTAAAACATTTTTTGATTCTTTTCCTCCTAAGTTTTGAAAATGCATGCATATTCCTAAGAGACTAATTTCTGTTTTGGATTATTTACCCAGAAAAAAAAGTTCTTGAAGCACAGTAATTGAAAGATTTTTGAAAGAATTGATTGCAAACATTTAGTTTAAGCGGAAGAAAAAACTTCAGTACGATGAATTCTGCACGCGAAGGAAGTTTAAAAATTATCTCAGAGCTAAAACTATCATTTTGGATCCATCGGGTGATTTATAAGTCCAGAAATATTGTTTTCTATGTAGTGTGATTGATCACATGCGTAAAATCAAAAGTTGTAGTCATTAAACAAGCGATTCTTTTAGATGGCGGGCAAAGAATCTTGCCTAGAGATATAACGAATGTCTACTGCGATCTCATTTTATTGTCGTAGTCGTAAGCATACGAGCCTACTCTAAATCACTAAATCAGAGGTTTGCAAACTTTAAACATTGCGGCCCACCTTTAGAAATGTAACCTGTGAAAAATTTATTTAACGACGCCACTTCATTTCGATTTTTTTTCCTTTTTTTAAAAATCTTTTTCTTAGGCATTTAAAAGACTTCGCGAAAGAGAAAATTGATATTCATTTACATTTATTATTATTATATATTTCATTTTGCTTTTTTTATTTTATTTATTTATTATTTGCTTTATGTTCATTTTAACGTTCAGCACCAAACAACACTCCAATGAACAGCACATGTTTTTTCCCGAAGGTGATTGTTATAGTTTAAAACTGAACTTTACTAAAGAAAAGAATACTTAGCATCAGATATTCTGTTCTGAAACAGAAATGTATAACTATTCTTTTCGAATTATGTTCTTTCACTGCACAAAGCAAAGTTTTCCAAAATAAAAAAAAAATACATTTACCTTTTTTTATAATAATTTTGTTTTATAAAGCAGTGTTAGACGCTAACTGAGAAGCAATTACCCAATTATAATAACTAAATAGATTCACTAAAACTCGCTGAATTCACTGAAACTCAACCCAACAGTGCATAGAAACTAACAGGTTTGGGAAACAGAGCTATAAATTGTGTAAGGTATTAAAGTTAGGGACTTTTCAACTCTTGTAGAGAATTGTTCAACATTTTTAGAATTATAGTCACGCATTTAACTTAACTAGAATTCGCCTAGCGGTCGAAATTCGACTATAATTTATTTCATTCGACCGGAGCGTTTAAGCAACTTTTACACATTTTAGTTTTTTCTGTTTGACAAGTTTGTTTTGTTTAAATATTTCCATTAGCGATAATCTCTCCTCTGTTCTACTAATTGACCCCTGAGTTAGTAATTTAATTGAATGCATTTGTAACACATACTAAACACTAATGCAAATCAAGAAACTTACGAAACGTTGATTCGAAGCAAAATAACGCGTTAGTGCATCTATTATCTCACTTTATGTTATATTAGACTGCTCTAGCATCAAACAACATTTTGTTTTGCTTGCCATTGTATTGGACAGACAATCTTACTGACTCATCTTATATATGTATACTTTTCTCCACCAGACCCCCTACCTGTTAGCCGAGGCCTTAGGATTGCTTACGCACGGGGAGAGGTAGTGGGGTCTACGGATTTTACATGCACATATCCCCAAGTATACATGGTGGTCTTCAGTGGGTATCGAACGCACGTCCTTCCAGGTGGAAGTCCGACGTGCTAACCACTAGGCTACCCACGGCCCCTTATATATGTATACTGGAAATGATTTACTGACACCTTAATATTAGTCTTATTTTGCTTCGACATTTATTTAATAGATAACATTTTCTCTTTTGTTTTGTTCTTGACAATTATTCTTCTTTGAATTATAAATAGAAAAAAAGGTATTGAGTATTGTACAAATATTGTAGATTGTAGGTGTAAGGAGTAGTATGGAAGGCTTCTAATCTACGTCGAAGGTAGGAGGGGGGAACTGATTACAAGAACTTTCTATTGATAACACTAAAACTTATGAATAGCTAATAAAAACAGTAAGAAAACCGGTTGAAAAGGGTACTCAACTATTTTGTCTTTGCTTATTTATATATACATGTGGAGACAATTATGTAGAAATTAGCATCCCGTTTTTCTTATTTTTTACGAAACTTTCTCCGTTTTGAAGAATATGCCGAGTTTAGTTAGTGTTCATCTTTTACTTCTTTTCCTTCTCAAATGTAGCATTCATTTTTATATTTATGTAATTTATTCCATATTTTTTAGTATTTTGTGAGTTAGTTTTGGTTCCATGTTCCTTGTTTTTTCAAACATTTGCATAAATTAATTTTTATCGGCCTTCGAATTTGTTATTATTTATTTCTACCGCGTTTTGTAATTATGAATATAATTATGCAAGGTAAATGTATTTCTATTTTTTCAATGCTCCGCATTTTTACTCTAATAAAAAGTTACTTATGTAAAAAAAAAAAGTTCCTTTCTCAACTTCCTTTCTTTTCACACCTTGCTATTGAATTTTGATTTCTCTTAAAACTAAACATTTCGACAAACTTTTATTAAGGTACCAAGTAGAATAAGACTAATAAGATTAGACACATCCCTTCTTTGATCATTCTTTGGGCCAATGTCTTGTTTTCATACTCGAAATAAACAAAGAAAGAAAAACCTGGTAATGCAACCCAACTATTATCTGAGTTTCAATCAATGAGATTACCCGTAATCAATGGAAAGTAAATCTTTCTCCTACTTCGTACCCACATCTTTATCTAGTAGGGAATGCTACAGCCTTTTCCTGTTCCAATTTGTTCTGCGGGTATTTGTTTTTGCTATCTGTAAAACATTCTTCATATAAGTACTAAACGTATAGCTTTTGCACGGAAATTATTCGGGAGAAGTCAACGCTTTAGAGCGCCAGTTAGAAACTATTTAGCAAAAACGTTTTTATAACCCACAAGAAATATCTTTTTCAAAACGGAAAAGTTTTCATTTTCAGAGCGCCAAACAGCCCTCAATAGCCAAGTAGTCTTCTGCACGAAGTAATTACTTTATGGAGTTAAAGCCTCATAGACAATTTGTGACAGACCAGTTTACAGAGCTCCTCTTATATATATATATATATTAGTTTGGAAGTTTAGAGTACATTTATATGTTTTATTTTTTGTTTAATAACTTTAATGCATACATATTGTGTTCAATTCGATTTAGTTTTAGAAATTCAGTAGTATTTTTGTCACATAAAACTTATTATACGCAGTATAATAGGAAAATATTACACTTTGTAACTTTAAAAGGTTTCAAAAGTTATTTACATTCTATTGCAAAAGCATTTATTTTCGCGACTTTTGTGAGCCCGCCGTAATCGATGAAATTTAAGCCTCGCGAAACACTTTTTTTCTTGGAATTTTTACATTTTCGGTTCTGCTCATGTAAAAATCGCGAAATGGCGGACAAATTCATTTTTCGAAAATTACTGCTGGCGGAAGTAATTTTACAGTATTTAAAACCGTTTCATATTTTTTGTCATCCGCTATTGTTTGAGTGACAGAAATTTGTGTTTTCAAAAGGTTTAATTACATTAAAGTTAATTTATCGTTTAAGTGACAAAAATTTGTGTTTTCAAAAAGTTGAGTTACATTTTTTTTCAGGATGTTTCACATTTTTCTCAAAGACTTTCTTAGTGACAAGTATGCTTTTTTTTTTAAACAAATTAAATGAGATACATGTCTGTTATACACAGTGTGTCTTAGAATTTTTAAGACTAGTTATATGAAATAAAATAAAAACTTTTTTTAGTTTTAATAAAAGTATTTTTATTAAAAATAATCACTTTCGGCTTCAATACATTTGTTACAGTGGTTTAACGACGATTCGAATGCCTGTTTCAGCTCACATTGTGGGACTGCCTCCAAAGCTCGCGTCGAAGCTGTTTGTGTAGTGTTAATGTCATCAAAGTAAAAAAAAAAAAATAGTAAGCAAATGAACTGATGTTTTGACAGTGGATCAGCTGATAGTTAAGGAGTTTCACGAATGCTCGATAACACAGATTGCGCCACCGTAAGCTTTTAGTTCCAGCTGTAGTTTTGAAAATTTTTTGACACACTGTGTACAAACAGCTTCGACGCGAGCTTTGGAGGCCGTTCCACAATGGTGAGCTGGAACAGGCATTCGAATCGCTGTTAAACCGCTGTAACAAATGTATTGAAGCCAAGAAGCTTGTTTTGAATAAAAATATTTAAAAATATATAAGTACTAGCTTTTATTTTATTTTATAAACCTAGGTTTAAAAATTCTTTGACACACTGTCTACAATAATTGTGTGTAAGATATGAAATGTTTAAAAATGGAGAAAAGCGAATCGTGAAAGAAAAATTACTTACTCTGTTGCTTGAAAATGGTAGAAAACACATCCTGGTAATCGGAGAGTAAATAAATAGAAATCCACAATATCTTTTACTGAGCAAAAAATCGATTTCACTCATTCATTTAAATAAGTCATTCATCATTCGGCCTCTAATTGCACTCGATAATGCCACACAATATGATTCGTACTTCCATCAAAGCTCGCATAAGTAATTTTACCCCATTTTTATTCATTATTGATAGCTGATATGAAATTGAGCATGACAAAATATCGGAGTCGATTTCCAAAAAAAAAAAAAAAAACTTTATAAACATCTGTTCGAAAGTAATTGAATTGCATTTGTGGAATCGTAAGAGGGTTAATAATGCTGCAAGACCAAAGATCCAAAATCCCTTACATATTCTGCCCTACTAATATTTAGAAATCCACTATATTTATATTTGGCTGATTTGTTTCGTATTTTAAACTAAAAAAAAGAAAAAAAACATTAACTGCTTGGAAAAACAACCATGGATTGAGAACGATAACTTAGCAAACCTTAATAATAATCCTTGTCATTATGATAAATACGTCGTGTATTTTAATGCTGCATTGCACTCCTTAAAGATAAGTGAACAAAAATATTAATATTAATTTACAAACTAAGTAATCTCGTTATAACTACGTGTTACTGCATTTCTATAAAGTCTAAGTTGGTTTCTCTGTTTTTTGAACGTGTAGTGAAAGTGTTTAGAGTTTGTTCGTAAAATTTTACATCGTTTCCTAGAGACTCCTATGCAACCTGTTATTTTTTGCATAGTAAAATAGTCAAATATTGTACGTTTGCTACTGTAAATAACTTATGTGGAGAAATTCACAAAATTAAGAGACACATTATCTGCTCTTTTATGGACTGTAATTTAAAATTATTTGCAAATATGTCCCTTAAATGTAAGATTATCATGAAATAACGCATTGGCTCATTCAAATGTATCACTTTTTATCATTGTTTTCCTTTGACTCCTAATAAATATCTAGCCCAATTCCGATTCATTTGACTCAAATAATCAGGCTCCTCTGCAGAAAATTTTTCAAATTCATTTTGCACATGTTGCACATAAGATAGTGATTCCATTCAAAAATTCAGTAAATTTGAATGACAGCCACAAAACTAATTTTATTATTACTTAACGTAAAATTTAATTTCACTTAAAAAGTTTTTTAAAGAATCCGAGTTTTCAGAATGTCAATGTTTACAATTATTCGTTTTCGACTGAAATATCCATGACAACCCGGGAGGGGGGGGGGACTTTCTAATTGCAGTATAATTGAAAACACAATAAAAAGTATCATGTTAATGGTAGGCCTAGGTTTATAAAATTAGCTGGAACCATGAAACGGTAGCCCAGTATGGTTGAGGAGATACTTTTCCCAACTCTACGCTTCTGAAGTTGAAGTACAAGTTTTCCTTTTGTTTTTATGCCACTGATCGTTTCGAAATTCCTATTCATATGAAAGAAACTTTATAGCTTTGACATTCATGAAGTCAAAAATGTAAACGAAATTGTGTGCTTAAACACTGTGCTCTATCATATCCCATTAAGAGAAATTATTATCACAAACATTATTTTAGTGACTTACTAAAATCGTATTACAGCATTTAAAATTTGTGCATTTTACATCAATTTTTCGAAACCGATTTGCAATTCCATCAAATATAAATAGCTTTAGAAAAGCGTGATTTCAAAACTTATCTATTCTACTAGGTGTTTCGTAATTTTTCCGCCAATGAAAATAAGTATCGAAATTCCTTTATAAATGCTGCTCGAAACAAATATATTTAATTTTGTTAAAAAAATCGACATTTCATAATAAGGAATAAAAAACAACCTTAAATTAAAAATAGATTATCGATTCGTTAGAGTATTTTTTTTTAATTGGGCTTCCTCTTGTGCAACCCATTCGCAAGAAAAGTCTTAGTAAACATAAAAAAACTGATTCAAATCTCTCTAATTAGATGTTTGGTCATCCACGGGATTTTATTCCGAGTTGCGCATTATACTTTATTACTCTATTATTATATAACATATACTGTTTGAAATTTATAGTGATTATCTTACAAAAACATTACACTTCGTACAAAAAGGTTACACTTATGTGGCTTGATTCAATTTTTAAACTTTCAAGCAGCAATATTTCAGCTAATTACCTTTATTGGCCATTTTTAATGATTTCATAGTTGTTCGAATGGGAAGGTGGTGCATTTTTCTACTTTTCAGGACGGTAGAAACATAGAAGAAGCGATAGAATTAACTATGCAACACAAAGATTACGTGAAAGCGCTACGAGATATTCCACATTGCAGGACATATAAGAGCTCGTTTATGTGTATGTTCGCTGCTCGAATGCTCACCAATTGGCAGATTGGAAGGAAATTTCGAACAAAATTCAATCATCCCACGAGAAACGTAACGCACGAACTCCCATTCTTAAGTTCTATTGTTGTCTTTTTTTTTTTTTCAATTCCAATTTCAAGATTCATTTTAACAATAAAAAGTAGAAAAATTAGTTACCTTTTCTAAAATTGCATATCATTCTGAAGCTGATAAAAACTACGTCTGATAATAAACACTGGTAAAAAATAGAACGTACACTCTCAGAAACGCATGTTCAAAACTCACGAAATTTTCGTCGTATTTGACAAAATGGCTTCGTGAAAAATGCTCCGAGTAAACCTTTAGTCAAATTGCAGAAATTTGTGTAGAAACTTTTTAAATTCACGTGATCGCGCGAGAAAAGTATCGTTGTAAATGACGAAATTTTCTTGACGATTGAAAAGTCCTCAAAAGTGACGAGTCTATTTCTGAGAGTGTAACATATTGCCCATAATCCTAGTTCTTCTAACGAGAATAAGCTAAGCCCTTAATGTTAAATGAAGATTTTGGGAAAAAATGAATTCCAATAATTCATCGGCGTAAAAATAAGTTCGTGAGTTTTATTGTGAGCTTAATTGCTATGTTTCTACTTCTTTCTTTCTCTTGTTCAACACGAACGGTGCTGATATATAATCTCAATACTATTATGCTGAAGTCCAAGTATTCTTAAAATACATAGTGCAATTAATAAATACACAAATACATCTGAATTTTGCTTAGTCCTGTCGTAAATTAATAAAGAACTCTCAAAAAAGTTAACAGGAAGAAGTGTTTATGAATGGCATTACACTTCCATTTACGGCCCTCATTTTCCTAGAATAAGACTTGACTCTCAAGACTTGACTCTCAAGACTTGACTCTCAAGACTTGACTCTAAGACTTATTTCAGTTGGTATGAAAGTTCGATCGTAATTTCTAAATAAGTAATTAAAATGAAAATTAATTTCTAAAGAAAGCCGCAAAAAGAGTCAGATTTCTAAGAAGAGGTTTTAATGAAAATTTCTAAGTCTTATATATCATGATTTAATTCCCTTAAGTAGCAATACAAATATTAATTTACAGAAAACAACGATAGAGGCATTAATTACTAAGAATTATGAACACATTTAACATTTAAAAAAAAATACGTGGAATTAGTTTTTTTAAAGGGATCGATAAAGATAATTATAAAATATTTTAATTTGTAACAAATAGCGATAACTAAATTTCAAGCAGTGAAAGATGAAGACGTTTAATTTCTGGTAGAGTGAAATAAAAGTATTTTATTTTTTAAAGCGGCATACTCAGTCGTTTTATTTCTAAAGAAATCAGTGAAGACACTTATTATAAAGTCATTAAATTTGTAAAACATAGTTCGAAGATATTTCATTTTGAAGACATTTAGCCTGAAAGCATGTATTTCCAGAAGAGATAAAAGAAAACATTTAATTCTGTAATAAATTTAATAAAAAGTCATTCGCTTCTTAAGAAGATTTATAACTACTCTTTGTTGCTGAAACAAAGCTGTAATCACAAAATTTAGTTTTTAATAGACCATTATGAATGCACTTAAAGTGAATAATATCCTGGAAAAATTAGAAAAATGACGGTCATACAATGTTAAGATTCGTAATATCATAGAAATTAACTATGTTAATTCGGTTTATTTTTAACGAATTATTTATTCTTGGATAGCAATTGAAATAACTTAATAAATTTTGAGAGTAAGAATAGATATTTTGTATAACCCAAAGCAAACCTTGAACTCAAAATTTCCACCATGTATATATTTCCTGTACAACAAACTACATCACATTGCAAAAAATCTTAATTATTTGAAGTTACAGAAGAAAGGAAATGTTTAGATGCAACTAGTTTATCTTCATAAATTATTTTTTTTTAAGTTGCCTCTATGGCTAATTATACTTATATTGGCTCTTTATCTGTTAATGGGGGTGGATTGAAATTGAACAGCAAAGACAAAATGCACCCGAAACATTACAGAAGAGAAAATAAATAAATAAACTTATGTTGTAACAAACAACCCAGAAAAATTTTTTGTTATTTATTCGTTTATTTTTAACAAAGTATATATTCTTAACAGCCATAAAAACTTCTAAAAAATAAATAAAGTTAAGTGCTTAAATACCATGCTTTCATATCACATTAATAAAAGTTCGTGTAACTAAAACTGCTGGCCGGATATCCAAATTGCATAGCAATGCGAAACATCCCAGTCGCTTCAGGTTTGCGAAAACATAACTGCAAATGCAATTATCTTATTTAAATATAAGAGATCTATCATTTTAAATATAGAGCACTTCGTTTTTAGAAAATACAGTCGTTTCAATGAGATTGCCCTTCAAGTTTTCCACTTATTTCTGGACTAAAAATATTGAACGACCCAAATTTGAAAAACAAGAGCAGAAGTGTTTTAGATGCAACTCACCTATGACTAAGGCAACAGACTGCATTGCCAGGAGTTCCCGGTAAGTGGCCATCCTGAGTCCGGTTAAATTGCCGGCACGGGCCGGTCTTTAGGTTCGCGAAATTCTCTCCTTGGACAGGCAGTGAAACTAAATTTTCCCTGTGCGTGCCTTTTCCCCTCCAAGTACCTGTGTTGGGCGGAGAAACATGTTTTCCAGAGTGGCGCCATCTTTGGACGAAATGTGACATTGTTGTGTGAGATCGTCGCTGAACAGTTTCGATATCAGACATCAAAAGTGTAAAAATCTCCGAGTTTTCATTTTGACATCGAATAAAAGCATTTTCGAAAAAAAATTGTTCTAGTTAGAAGGTTAAATTCTGCTAGGATTACATTTTAATATCGTTACAAATTTTATAAAGTAATATACTAATTAAGCATAAATGAAATTTAGTTTAAATGAAACTGAGAATCATTGAGTAATACTTTTCCCTTTCATTAAAATTCACCACGTATAAAAATAGAAACTAAGAATAACACTAGAAGTTTAGGATAAAGGCAATATAGAAATGTCGCAGTACTAAAAAGGAAATTAATATTTAGTTGAATTGCTAAATTCTGAAAATTAAGAGTACCAAATTCATTCTCTTTTTTTTTTTCCTTTTCTTTTAAATACCAAAAACGATTGCAATGTTTTTTGTTTTTTTTTTTTTTTTTTTTTTTTTTTTTGAATGTAATAATATGTTTTTTTAAGCAATCGCAGTAAATAAGCTTAATTAATACAGTGATTGATTAAATACAACAACTAAAGTACATATGTCTCTTATTCTTTTGATTTCACGTGACATTTCAAGAGCACCAGCATATTTTCTTCCTCTGTTTCTTCAAACAAAATACATAATATACAAACATATATATGTTTCTCTTAATACTATATATAAACAAAGCTTTTTTCCCTTAATACATTTTTTTTTCACATTTACTTATTTTTATCATTTTCATAAGTTATAGAAACTATTTATTACTACAATAAAACATTTTCAAAAAACTTTGCTCGAAAAATTCATATAAAAATACGAAAATTAAATTTTAACTTTAAAAAATGATAAATACATTTATTTTTCAAAACTTTTTGTTTTATACAAACAATAAAAACAGGAAAAAATAATTTATTTCAGTGTTGGAGAAAAAAAAATCAAGTTTTTTTTCGACTCAAGCACCTCAAAAAATTGGACTATCATATTGTGACAAAAGCAGTGTTACTAAGAGGGGGGGAACATTAATAATATTAACACAGCAAAAAATAGGTTTTTTTGTTGCGAAAAAAAAATATTTTTGCCGGTTTTTAGTCAAGACATATTTTTTTATATTCGACTGAGAGCTCAAGATATTATACTTTTAGCTTCGCGTACGATATTTAAGATGTATCGCACTCGAAATTGAAAGTATGTTATGAATTCTTATTAAAGTTTAATATGATAACACCTCTTGATGAGAAACCATCAAAATATTTTTAACAAGATAATGTTGAGTTTCTTTGAACATAATTTACTACTTTTACTCATTACAAAGGATATTTGCTACTACGAATTTTACCTCATATTAATATAAATTTCAGTTCGAAGCATTTGCAGGAATATACTTCCGGCTTTAAAACTGTTTCGATGAACAACATATTTTTTATCTACTAATGTGATACGTGTTTCCTGCGGAAAGTTTTAAATTTGTTTTTATTTTTTATTTTTAGCGCTTTAAAAATATTTTTATTTTAATAAATCAAAATCTTATATTTTTTCCCCTCTCTTTAAAGGTAGCTAATACAGGAAAAAACATTATTATAAATTATTTTTTTTACATTTTTGTAACAAATTATTTGTTATTCTATCAATTTGTCTATTATTTGGATATTATTTTCTGGAATTACATATATATATTTTTTTTTAATTTGATACAATCATTCATGAGGAAGAATTCAGTCTTCAATAGTTTATGTTTTGAACTTTCTGCGTTGTGTTCTTGTGCTCTAAAATAATAGGGTTCAAAAATAATGAGACTGAAACTTGATACATTTCCTCTTTCCTAAGCGATCCAATTGAAAGATACGTCTGCACCAGGACAAGAAATGAAAGTTTCGAATATACTGTGTTTTTTAGCTGTAATAGTAGATATTAAAAGATATATAGTAGAAATTGTATCTCTTTTTGGTTGAAATGAGTTCCAGCTATTAATGAAAAAGAGTATAAATACAAAGTATTGGAACTGAAAAGGGAATTATTCATTAAAAAAATGTATGTTTTTGTTGATTTGACCGTAAAAATAAATTAATTAATTTTTAAAAAAAAATTTAAAATAAATAAATACATAACAAATGAACTAAGAAAGGAAAAATTATTAACCTTTTAACCGTCCTGCCCGAGATTATCTCGGGCAAAGAACTGGTGTTCCAAAATGTCACACCCGAGATTATCTCGGGCACAGCACTGGCCTTCCAAAATAGTCACGCCCGAGAATTATTCGTTTTTTTTTTTTTTTTTAAGTGCATCGTATGCTCTCAACGACAGTTGAGAGTGCACAGCAGTCGGCGAAAGACAACTTATGTACCCAAATCATCAAAATAATTTGACAGTTAAAAGGTTAGTTTATATATATACATACATAAAAGTTTTTTTCCTCTTGCATTCTTTTCGAAATTTTAACCTCAATTTGATTTTTTTACGATTGAAACCCAAAGTATTGAAATTCAATAACCACATTATAAATATTTCTCCTCTGCACCAAAAGGATTATTTTAAAATTCTCACAAACTAAAATATCCTCTGTGTTACAGTCACAATCATACGACAACTGGGAAAACGTTTTTTTTGTTCTTTTCAATCGATACGTCTGACTCACTAATAGAATAATCCCATACAGAACAATGCAAGAAAACGAGATTTAAAAGATTATAGGATCAAAAGCTTTGGTTTGATATAATGATTTAAAATATTTTGTATTTTATGTTGAGGAGACTTTAGCTTCCTTGGCGTTTGTTTTTTTTTTTTTTTTTTTTTAGATCAAGAATAACTGTTAAATATTTATTTTAGCTGTATAATGTTTGGGAAGAATGTATATTTCAAATAATACTTGTTATTTGTTATTTAACTGCAGTAGTTTTTGAGAAAGAATGCAACAAGCCACGAAAGAATGTGCCATTACATTGCGCTGCAGAAAACTCTATATAAGCTGAGTTTTGCTTATTCCGCGAAAATCATCCCCTATCTTATTTTAATTAAGTAAACAACTAATGTAGTTTCAAATTCAAATAAGAAACTGAGAAAAGTACGTAAATATTGCGCGTGCACATGATACTGAGTGATGAGGGACCCACAGAGCTCTATTTCATTTATTAAGACTTTTATATTTTAAAAAGGATCTTTCAATTCATGGAATGAGAGTAGCTTAAACCAACATTTTCTGGATCACCATGCCTTTACAAAGAAATTTATTACACTACACTCCATTCCATAATAATTAATTATGATAAACATCGTGTATCCTCCATATCTATTTAGCCTATATGTAATGTGTCTATCAATTAGAAACCACAAGTAGAAATTAATTGAAAGGACTGTCAAATAGTAAAAAACATGTTTAGAAAAATTTAATAGTAAACACGAAATTAGTAAGAAAATTCATAACTTAATAAATAATGAGATGATTGTGACTAGTGGAGTTATAGTGATTTGTGCTGGTCAGCTTTCAACAGCGTTAGCTTTTTAACTATGCCCAAGATTAATTCGGGCACAGCACTGGTCTTCTAAAATATCACGCCCGAGTATTTTTTTTTTTTTTTTTTGAGTGCATCGTATTGTTATACCCGAATATATATCGAAAGAAGTTTATTTCGACTTCATCTCTTTGTCAAAGCCGCATCTATCTCAGGAAAAGTTAATTTGAGCTGAATTGAGCCTACAAGACAGCGCAAAGTTTGTTTATCAAAAAAGGATACAAATCGGAAAAAGATAAGGAGGGAAACACGATTCTGGTGTATTGATCGTGGAGTTGGTTTCTGCTTGGAAAAGTGTTTCCAGTTATACGACAAAAAACTGAATTACTAAACTACTAATCGGTATTCATTTTTATTTATATATTTATTTTTTTAAATAATTAAATTAATTAGTATTTTAAATTTTTAGAAAATAATACTTGACTAGAAGCAAACTTTACCACTACCACGCTGAGGGGCAAGCGCCTCTAGCGAATATGCAGTGGCTACAAAACCATAAAATTTTAATGCATGTAATTCAGAATATCAATTTTTAACTATATATCTTATTTTGTACTAAACATTTGGTTTTTGAAATAAAAGAATTAACAATTTATGTACCCAAATCATCAAAATAATTGACAGTTAAAAGGATAATAACAGTAGCAAATTACCACCTTCGATGATGTACAGTCTATTTCTTTTCTTACACGAAAGATTAGCTGATGCACTAATCAGAGGCTCAGTCCAATTAATATGTTCTGTACTCTTTCCCACATTCTGGGATTGAGTTTTAATATTGATTTATGGAGCCGGAACTTACGTTATGCACTTCTGAATTTTATTTATGTTGTATCTGATTGTGCGAAATGACCTAACACCCGGCATTCATTCATTCATATTTCAAATGTATTGATAGCTCCTTAAAATCAGCATGAAAAGTGTCCAAGTGCTCACAGTAAGTAAATCTTCCATGTTTTGTGGTGATATGAGAAAGTAGTTGCATTCACTTGGTCCCCACATTTAGTTTGAACAGAATGTTTCCCAATGTTTTTTTTGTTTTTAAAGAAATTCAACTTTTCACCTTGAGCTTGTAAAATATTTTAAATAGATCTTCCAGTTAAATGATCCCTATTTTAGGACGTCACGATCCCCCTCCCTCTTTGACTCTATACCCTCTACGGCATCATGGAAGGCTCCTACCTACCCCATTAGGGACTAAATAATTTCAGCGTTATAATCATCTATGTTATAAAATGAAACTGGGGATCAGCATCTAAAATGGAAAGAAAAAACTTTCTTTCATTCTTTATTGAGTAATTTTTCAGCGTTAAGTAAATAACAAGCAAAACTTCTAAAGCTATCCATAGGGGCACTTCGTGCTCTGCTGTTTAGCCAATATATATATAAGTACACAAGATAGTCGCTCGTTTGGATTGCAACCAAAGTACCAAAATTCTAAAAATTCAATTCGTCCTGCGATTTAATATCTTATCTTAGTTTCATTTGCATTTTTAACAACTAGACAAGTTCAAAGCTTCTGAGAATATTCAACAAGCAAAATTAAGAAAGAAAAAGACTAATCTTGACTCTTTTGCAGGTTCTCATAATTTATCATTCACTTCTGTGTGACAGGTTAAAATGAGCACAGCAAATATGACATTTTCCTACTACGAAGCAGTAAACTGTGGCATTTATACTTTATGACTTAAAATAGAATTATATTTAATGAATTCCTCGTCGGGCAATTTTGAACCGCAAAGATTTTGCCATAAAAGTCATGATGAATAATTTACGCTCTTTTGCTTCTAACTCGAATGTACTGGATTTATATTCCGTTCCTATGAATTGAATTTAAGTTACTTGTTGTTACCGTATTGAGATTTTCTAAGAATTAAAGTAATAGTGGAGACTGTGTACTGCGTCAATAACGCGAAAAAGAACTCTTTAAACTTCAAAATTTAAAAAATGTACTGTCGTCAATAAAATTAAAATTTTGAAAAATATATATTTTTTAAAAGTATATCCTGTCTTTAGCACTCCTTCTGATACAAAAGGTCGTTGTTACCGTATTGAGATTTTCTAAGAATAAAAGTAATAGTGGAGACTGTGTACTGCGCCAATAACGAGAAAAAGAACTCTTTAAACTTCAAAATTTAAAAAATGTACGGTCATTAATAAAATTAAAATTTTTAAAAATCTATATTTTTTAACAGTATATCCTGTCTTTAGCACTCCTTCTGGTACAAAGGGTCTTCGACTGGAATTTCAAGATATTTTTTTTATTTAAAAAATTGGGCATCCATGGACAAACCTGATTTCCTTTTTTCTTTAACACTTTTAAAGAACGTTCAATCTGCCCTACCACTCAATCTATTCCTTTCATCACCCGTATTACATGTTTAGACTAGCGGGTCTCTAGTTATAAGAGTGACGACAACGGATTTTACCAGTTTTAACAGGCACTGTGGTAAAAATATGACGGCGGGGAGCATGCGCAGTAGCCGTTGTCATCACTCTTACTACTTGAGGCACGCTAGTTTAGACCAATTGAACCGGATATCTCCACAGAGGCGTAGCTAGATGGGGGCAAGAAGGGACAGTTGTCCCCGGGCGCAGCGTCAAGGGGAGCCAAATTAATGTTAATTTACTTTATTTTTAAATGCAAAAAGAAAATTAATTGAACTGAAGAGGCGTGAATATGTTCGACAAAAAAGTGAGAACACTGCAAACCATATCGGGAATGTAGCACAGGAGTGCGTGGGAAATCAGACAAATAATTTTGCGAAACCAAAGTATTCTACTTTTCCCTTAGAAGTGAATGTCGTTAATAACAATGAAAGTTGAAAGGGTTGCTTTTTAGAGCTATTTATCATTTAGGAAGCATAAAAGTTTTCTTAATTCCCTTTAGGCGCCTTAGGCCCCCAGGGGCGCAGGGGGCGCAGAATCTTCAGTTGTCCCCGGGCGCTGAAAACCCTAGCTACGCCTCTGTATCTCCACTATCTTCATGTGTAGTGATCCTGAACAGCTTCCCCTCTAATCAAAATGTTTTTGTACAGTAAGGGGGGAGGAAACATCCCTTCGTATTTGGACACTATTTAACACGAAACACGCTTGAAATATGTCATTTTATCAAAAATAATATACTGTAGAAAGTTTTGATATTAAAATATTTTTGAAGGATCGTCCTCATATTAAAATGAACATCAACTTTAAAACTCTAAATGAGAATCGCCTATTTTTATGACATATTTGTATTCAGCATCATAATTAATTTTGTGTACCAATTTTCGCGTAATTCCGTTGATCCGTTGCTTCAGAATTAAATTGAGAAAAACGCGCCTCGTAATGTTAACTCTTTAGCTGTCACGTCGGGTCACATTGACCCAGGTACAATTTTAATTTCTTTTCTTTTCTATGCTTTTCATATGTAACATATTCTTACATTATATTGAAATTAAAACACAATGTTTTACTTTTTTATATACCCAATTTACTAAATTTTTAATTCGGGTCTATATGCCCCGACGTGACGACTTGTGTGATGTCTCGATAGGTGACAGCTCATGAGCTAAAAAAGTTTTCTGATATTTTTTGCATATAATATCTAAATTACTCTGGGTATGACAAAGATTGTTTTATATGAGCTAACTCGACAATTAAAACGGGATTTTATGGTAGAAAACGTTAATTTAATATTTTATATGAATTATAAAATTAATTTCTGGAAAAAAATGACCCCCTCCCCCCCCCCCCTCCACCAATCAGATCACAATGGCCGAGACGATCGCAGATCCCGCTAGTTGTGAAGTGCGCTGTGTGATTAGATTTTTTCTGGCAAAAAGATATTTAGTTATTGAAATCCAGTCACTGGAAACTGGTCTGGCATACCTCTCTTTCATGACAACGCACGCCCCCACACTGCTTCCAAAACTAAGGAGAAGATTCAAGATTGTCGTCTAGAGTTTTTTGATCATCCTTCGTGCAGCCCCAAACTTGCAAGAAGCAACTATTTGCTCTTCTTTTATTTGAAAAGTGGCTGGGTGGGTAACGATTTCAGATCGATATTGAACTCAAGACTAGCGTTACCGACTGGTTTAATTCGCAGGCCGCATACTTCTATGTAGACGGGTTAAAGAAGCTGGTGCAGCGTTACGAAACGTGTTTGGATGTGGAAGGCGGTTATATTGTAGATATGGGTCATTCTACAGAAAACCTGCAATTTGACTACATAAATTTTCAAATTAAAAAAATCAAGATAAATTCTTCAAAAAAATCTGAAGGTTGACTTATGATATGTATATATCTATAACATCTGTCGCACGGATCAACTCCGTTTTGATTTTGTGAAAAAAAAAAAGAAGAAGAATATAGCAGTCCACAGAAGTGATGACTATGTCCACAAAAGTGATATCGCTGAAAACATACAATTTCTGATGGGAAAAAAAGAAAAAGACAGCGAGTTTATGCAAAAAAATTTTGGTATTTTATAATCAGATAAAATTTATTGACATATACCAGTAATCCAGTTGTTCTATGACAAAAAAGAAAGTGTGAATAAAATAAAAAATATAGACAAAACAAATTTCGTAACAGATTAAGTTACACTACTAACTACGGGAATTTGTTCTAAGTTTGGGAATGGGGCTAAATCATCCTCAAATATATAACAACCTCTTCTGTTCCTGGATGGAAACTTTAAAATATTAATTACGTTTTTCCTATCAATTATTTCTTCATCAACCTGTTGAGGAAAAGAAAACATTTTATTTCCAGATCTCCTTAAAAAATTCACATTGCACTCAGTCTGATGCAAAGTAACAACTCCTACATAATGCTTCTTAAAATTTTTCTTTCCTTCAAAGCAGACAATCACATATTTATTTTCCAATGCTTCAAGTTCATCTAATTGGAGCTGCTATGATCATCATCAAAATGAACAGGAATTTGGGAAATGAACACACTTCTCTTCAGGTTTGCACGTTATGCAGCTCAGACGTCTAGCATCTAGAAAGTGCTTGTTTTTCTTTGACCAAGTAATCTGATGTATTTTCATTGTACCTTCAAATGTTACGATACTTATTTTTTTTTCTAAAATCTCATCAATTTTCTTCATTTCTACATCAGCATCTTTAGTGATATCAAACACTTTGATACCAGGGCATCTTGTTTTTAGCAGAGAAACAAACTCATCTTGTCCAGTAATATCATAACCATGTGCAATATTATCCTCAGTTCTTTTTAGTGTTCCTCCCACACCATCAGGCGACCCCTTGCCATGACTAGTTTCTGAGAAATGCCAAATACATGTACTTGCTCCTGTTTCTTTTGCAATAAATGCTCTCAAGAGATAAAACATTTTTTTATTTCGATATTGAGTGCTTGGCCCATCACTTAGTATCTGTAGTGTTTCTAGTCCAAGTTCTTGAAAAATTGGTTTCAGATGAGTACGTATAGCTGCCAAATCATGGCGTAAATTTTCTGAGACAGAAGGGATGTCCACAGAAGTGATGAAAATTTCTGATTTGTTGAATAATTATATTAGGGTTAATTCTATGAGTTTGTGCCATTTATAACATTTAGAGCATCATATGTTGTTTAATATGGCACGTTGAATAAAAAATATAATTTTAAATTGTTACTTTAAAAATGGTCACAGAGGTGATGACATAAGCAGAACAGATTACGAATGAGCATAAATACCAAATTCTTACCCAAAAGATTTCAAACTTATTCAAAGCAACTTGCTTGCATATCCAACATGGCTGCTTCATCTTTTATTTGCCACTACAAAAGGATAAGTACCTCCATCTAGAGAGTTGTTTTTTTTAAATGTTTTAAAATATCCACAGAAGTGATGCAAAACCTTGTGACAAGCTTTCTTTTTGGGAAATATTCAATGGGACAATAAATAGGGCAAACAATTCGTATGTAATGTTAAATTCATACATTTTCTAATGAAAATGCACATACTTAATCTACGTATGTGGTATAATACATCAGCTACAACTATTGAAACAGTACAACGTAGGCTTGTGACAGTCCAAGAAGTGACATATCACCTTCTGTGGATAGATTTTTTTACTATTTATTTTTTCTAATTTCTAAAATTTTTCAATTATAACTCAGAAAACATTGTATTTTTACATGTTAAGTAAAAAAATAAGCAATGTTAATAATAATTTTCATTTTATTGTTTTGTGACTTAAAATGCAGGTTTTCTGTAGAATCACTCATATGTAGATATGTAGTAGATATGAAGGAAATATTTTTGTCAATAAAATTCTTTTATCGTGAACTTATTTTTTTATGACCTTTGTTTCATAGTTCGCCATGTAGTTTAAGATAAATATTTTGTCTTTTAATGAAACAAATGTATGTTTTCACTAACTACTGAAGTGTAAGTAATAAGTACAAATAACGAGTAAAATCATGTAGAGAAATTAAATAATCAACTTTATTAATCTCTGTTAGTTTACAAAATACAACTGCCCAGTTTGGAACTGGTTTGCAAGTTTTCAACATGTTTAACATTCTCATGTATGACCAAGAGAACTAGCCATGTGCCTCTCGTTACTTCAAGATGAAAAAGTGAAATTTTAACATTCCTGAAAAGAGAAGATGACATTCGAAGAGAAGAGAAAGTATTCATAAGAAAAAGGCTTATGTATGCCTCGTACAGGCTTTGCATGCATGCATATACATTTTAACATGCATAAATATACATTTGTGTATGTCAGTATGCAAGAATATGTGTGACAAAGGGCAATAAATGCATTGAATGATGGGTTTTACTTTTTTATATCAATTCTTTATGCCACAATAATAGTGATAACTTCCTTACATTCAATCCAATGTTAAATTGAAGAAACTTTAACGTATAGAAAACAAATAAATGGATGAATAAAATAACATTTATAACAAACATACTTCAAATGCAAGAAGGCCATCTTAAAAAAGGTGACAGTTACGATAATTTAAGAATCTATATATATATTTCACTTAACGTGGACCAGTTTCGATTAAATTTAGCGATACGATATGATACTGCCATCATGCAAAAAAAAAATCGTAAAACGATATTTAAAAATTTGTCCAATGATTAGCCAAGAAACGTAATATAATATTCGTATTTATTATCGTAATTTACAGACTTTAGCAAATTTATTTCTATTTTTTAAAAAGTATTTCCATTCATAACCCAATTTTTAATTACCGATTCTTTTTAATGGCAACACCTTGGTTTGTACATAATAACATCTTATGTTCATATCTAGCGATCTTTTCTTAAGATTTTGAAATTTTAAAACGTTTTCTACGATTTAAAAATGGTTAATTTCCGATTCTTTGGAATGGCAACACCTCAGTTTGTTTTTATCCAGCGATTTTTCTCACGTTTAGATTGATTGTTGAACTTATAACCCACAGATGTTTTGCGGGGAATCAGCTAGTTAAGTATGTTTTACTGCGTCTTTCCCCGTGTACCAATGATATGCCTGTATTTGCATTTTTTTTTTAATTCATTCGGGAAAATTCAATTTATAAATAGGACTAAATTATGAGATAACTCGATAACTATTGCAAAAAATTGAACATATTTTTAAAAACAATAATGCCTACATAAGATTACAACAGTCCAAAACGTTATTTAACCGCAGATAGGTGATAATTAAAAAGAAAATTAGATTTTGAATGTATAAAATTTTCAAATCCCTTTCCTGCGAAAGTAGTTAATTTTCTGTTTTGTAGTCCTCTTGCAGAGAAAAATTTGGGTCAGTAATTTTTAGCGGCAAAACCAAGGAAATCGTATTTTATATTTAACGAGAAAATGACCTAAATCATAATATTTAATCAAATAAAACTTTAAAATATGGGTGAAATATTTGTCTGTAAAGTTAATTTTCTTTTTACAACGAAGAAAAACTAAGAGTTCTGGTTGGATCGAAATTCAATAACATACACAGAAGGCGTAGTATTGAATCAATTCAAGAAATATAAATTACTAGAATTTGTATTTAAAAAACACAAGCAAAACGGATATTCAACCACCAATTTACACCTGATATTAGTTTCCCTGTCTTTTTTTCGTTACATGTTTACAAAAAGTCATTCATTTCTCGATACATGTAATATCTGTTGTACGTACGGAGAATTCTATCGTCAAAACGTAACCCTGGTCAGAATTTCTTTAAATCACATCAGAAACTAAATCCACATCTTATAGTTTTCAAGAACTAATCGACTTTGACAAAGAAATTAAATTTTAAATTGAACTTAAAACCATGTGAAGCAAAAAACGCATTTAAAAGTGAGGTTTTTTCACTTATTTTAAATGATAATGGCTTACAAGCTTCATTGGCCTATGGGGCACCAAACTAAAATTTATTTGGTGATATATTTTTCAGTGCAGAGTGTACCTTGGGGTACAGCTTGGCGAATAGTTAAGGCTAGCTGCTTACTGAATACGAGAAAACTCCTTTATTAGGCAATTCGCTGACAGTTAGGTAACGTCTTGTTATGAACACTTCACCAACTCATTTTTAAGTCCGAGCTGAAAACCTGAGTCTCGAGTACAGCTTATAACGAGCTGCATCACGTTGTTTGCAGGACTTTTTTTTTTTTAAAAATGAATTTACTGATACGATTTCACCTTGATAGCTGGTTTCTTATTTCAGAACGACAATAGAAATTATTTCGTTTTTCTTCTCCTTTTTTATTTAAGTTCACTTTGTAAAAATCAAACTCCCAATGATGAATCAAAAGAAAAACTTTGATTCATAAAATTGGAACACTAAAAGGTTCTTTTTTTTTTTGCTTTGTTGCGTTCAGATAGCAAGTTATATCAACTGCTTTTTGATGATAATATCAATAAATCCCATCACTCGTATGCATTACCTCTTTGTATTTCCACAAATTCACTGTTTTGTAAGTGCATAGACCGATTCATGATAGGCGATAAAGCTATAAAGCAACATCGTCGCATTAAAAATACAGATTACTGTAATGTTCTATGTAAGGCAACTCTAAAAGTAGAACATTTAGAAAAAACACCTAAAAGAAAATAAAGTGCGAAATTAGAATATCTATCACATACTGTATTGCATCGGCTAATTATTACTTCTGAAATTGTTATGCTTGCATGCACAGAAATTGTTATACTAACATTCAATGTATCAACATCATACACAATGACAATGAAGTACCGCGAGTACTGCAATAAAATTTATATATCGTTTTACAGTCAAGCCTCACATTAGTTTAGTGTATTTTAAGTCTAGGAAAATAAACTTTTTTACTGCAATATTCACATAACATTTTTTAATGGAAATTAAAAATCATTGTTTCGCAAAATTTTAACTTCATTTAATATTTGCTCCTATGTGATTGGGCAATCAGTTATTCATTTATTTTTTAACCCTCTGACTGCTTATCCCGCGATTTTCACGTGTAACGTAAATGTAGCGAAAATTGCTCATCTCGCGAGTTTCACGGGCGTGAGTTTTTTACGTGTATTTTGAATATGATCCCGCTGTTTCATCGTTTAACCCTAATTCCCAACTCCGCCTCAAAGCGGACGACGAGAACAAAACTTGGGCATTAGAGGGTTAAGCGTTAGTAATGTTAAGCGTAGTTCTTAAGTATTTAGACATTAATTAAAGTTGTATTCCAGAGATGACTTTAGTTGCATACACTCTCAGGAATGGAGCTCGCACTTTTGACGATTCTTCAATCGTCAAGAAAATTTCGTCATGTATAATGATTCTTTCCTCGCGCGATCACGTGACTTAAAAACGTTACTACACGAATTTCGCCAATCTGACGAAAAGTTTACTCGGAACATTTTTCACGAAGCCATTTTGTCAAATACGACGAAAGTTTCGTGAGATTTGAGCATGCGTTTCTGAGAGTGTACGTATGCGAATTTTATGCCTAAAATTGATGTTTCAGAACATCTGTTCCTATGATGCAAAATAATAATTTTAAAAAATCTTTGTTGCAAAAATATATTACCGATTTAAATGCCAAAACATGTGTAGATTTCAAATATACAATTAAAAAATATACATATTTTGAATCGAATTCGCTAAGAAAAAAAGTAGTTGAGCAGTCTTGAAAAAGCAGCCTTTAGCAGTCAGACGGTTAAAGGTGACACAGTATATATAGATGTATTCGGTTTCATATTATACATGGGTATAAATATGAATGATAACGATTAGTTTATTTCTCAAAAAACCTTTTATATATAAGGATTCTTTTTTTCTTTTAGCTTTTAACTTGTTTAGCAACATAATTTTGTAACACTTAGTTTCAGAAATAACCCTGAAACTTTTTAAATACAATTTTGTGCAAAATACGATCAACATGTAACAAGATTAAACATGTTTTTTTAAGTATCACTGTCTGTTAAATTATCCAAGTTGCAGAATAGACCCATTATACACGTTTTTACGCAGTTTTGAAAAGATATTTTTATATAATTATTATGTTAGTTGGGATACCAATAAATGCAAATATTCTTAGAACAAGTTGATCACTACTTGCGTTTAACAAATATTTCAACAACAGGTTTACAGAGTTGTCAGATATTACAATCTTTAACTGTAGCTAATTTATTTTAAATTTTATTATAAACAATATACATTTACAACATCATGTATAAATTTCTAAAAATTATAAATTCATTCTAAAATTTGATAGTGGTTTTCTTTAGATACATTTTCTACATTGTAGATTACATCTATACATTGCTTAGAGCTCCGCTAGTTCCAAGCTGTAAAGTAGACATTTTTTCCCACTACGTGCACACGCTCCAAGGCGTTGTGATTACAAGTTTGGTGAATTTCATTTCCTTAGCAGGAGAGAAATCATTGAAATATCTGAGAGGAAATAGAAATGCCTCGATCTTTTAAGACAAAACTGTATATAAACATTCTACTTTATTCCTAAAAATTTATTTTTGCTTATTTATCTACTTTTTCTTTCTCTTTTTTTTTTTTTTAATTATTTGAATTATATATTCTGTGAGATTTAAGTATTTTTTGCACTTTATTCAATTTATTCAGCAGAAAATATTATTTTTTTCGTTTGCTTTACATTAAGTTCTTCGGAACTCAACGTTGAATAAATTAAGTTTAAATTGGTGAAATGATTGGGGGTATATTTACAGCATCTCGATTGCCGTGGGCAACAAGCAACAAGGGGGAAACAAATGCATACTAAGTCAGCTCGAATTAAAGGAGCCATAACATTACCTTTTGCTATAATGTATAAAGCGACAAAATTGTTTGGTAGTGAATTTAATAATCAATCTAAAATTTATATCATTCTTTATTCAATTTCAACGAACGCATAAAGTTATTTTTTTATAATACATTTGAGCATAATAATATTTTCAAATAGACAAAATACCTTTGAATATAGTTTTCTCACATATTAACATTTTAAAAATACGTCCTTATCTTTTTTTAATATATTTACATTAAGTACACAATTTTTGTAGGTAATCGAAAAAATTTTGAGTAAAATTCACTTTTTATTGCACGCAACAATTGTGTACACCAAAAAAGATATCGCATTATAAAACCTACTGATTTAATTCCAAATGTTATGAATAAAAGTATATTACCCTGAACTCTTCAATATTTAAAATATTACAAATGAAATATAAATTTATAAAAAAAATTCTGATATGAGACAAGCCACTTTGAAGCAAATTTTAGCAATATATTTTTTTTTCTTTAATTTGTATTTTATACAAGTTTTATGTATAGAATTGAAATGATTCATTGTTGACGCGGAGGACGCCATGTAGGAAATAACTTTTCATTACAAATAAACTACAGGCGAACCCGCTTAATGTAATATATTTTTTTTTCTAATGGGCTGCTGTTGGCTTCTGCCGATAGCAGATCGAATGCGTTCCACAGAGATTGGTACCATCTCTTTCAGTGGCACCACAATGAGTGTGGTACCATCGCCGCATGAGAATTTCGACCTCCGGTTTCTCCACTTGAAAGGGCGAGCTCCCGAACTCTGTTGATGCGAAAGTGCACTAGGAATTAAATTTAGACTAGAGCATCCAAGTCGAATGTCTACTCAAGGGATCTTTTACATACCACATAATCCTACAACATGGGCGCAGACGATTTTCTGCATCTTGAAATTCCACCGACACTGCCAGGCTCGATCCTCAGACCTGGGGCGTATGAGATCCGTACCTTACCACAAGGCCATCATTTCGGCATTTAATGGAATATCAGTCAAAAGAATATCCCGCTTATTCTAAAATTTTCAATGTACCAAACAGTAGCATATTGTTTCTGTGCTCCCGGTTAGTGGAATATCCCACTAATTAGAATAATTTTTCGTGGCAAATTGGCTACTCCACTAAGCGGGCCCGACTGTATTACTAACAAGTGTGCATGATTGTATGTGTTCTACGATATAGTTGAAATGCCTAAAACTATTGCACGACCACAAAATGTTACCTTATTCGCTACGTTTCATCATGCATTTTAAATTTTAAGCTTTTCTTGTCAGCATGCGTATTCCAAGAATAGCCGAAATGCAATTTCCACGAAATTGAATAAATACCATGCACAATATCATGTGCATTCCATTGTCTCACTCTCGATTGTTTAAAATTCAAGGAACTATGTTACCCTAAACGCAAGAAGTTTATTTTCTGGGCCTTACGAATCTCGTGAAGAATAACGAAACTGATGCCTGAATTCAAAATAAAAAATTTATTTGCTACTTTCTTTTGAAAAAGTGAGTTTTTAAACTCTCAAACCAAAAACAGTTTGGTGACAATCAAAGCTGCCAAATGAATCTGTATTTAATCAGTAAAATCATAATGTTAGTTATTTCCAGTCAGATAAATAGTAGATAGCTTTCAGACCAAATTTCTCAACACTACTGTTTTCATGTCGGTTTAAAAAAATTTGTAAGGGAAATAGTTTTTGACTAACTCGTATTTCTTCAGTCATTTTTAATTCTTGAGGTAAAAAAGATTTGTTGTTGTTGTATTATATTAGAATGAAAATTCTAACATAATAATAATGAAAATTCTAATATAATAAGAATGAAAATTCTAATATAATAAGAAGGTTTTTTAAAAAATTCTAAATACTGCAGTTTTCTAATCAATGATGTTTAAAAGATTTATGGAAGTGATTTTCCGACATTAATTTAACACCAAGCTACTGTTTAGATTGAGATATTCAAAAAAACTCTTTCGCTGTCATTATTTATTTTTTTTTATCGCGTAGAATTGGAACTATGAGCAAATATCGCGCATTATAGGCGACCCTTCAGGTCTTCATTGCCAGTTAGACCTCAAATACGATATTCTTCACGAAATTTCTAACGCGAAAATTTGAAGACAGACATATTGAAAAGACTACAAAATGCACAAATATAGCTAAAACTATTTGCATGTCCGCAAGCAGGATACGATGCATGTTGTGTTCGAATTTAGGTTAAATTCGTAAGTGAATATGCTGTAAGAGCAGTAATATAAACTTTCTTCCATATTTTAAGAATGCCTGAGGAACTTTCGTAGCAATATTAGCTATTTCAAAGTGCATGCGATGCCAACAAAGCTCTAACAACACATTGTCCGCAATATCCTTATAAGTTTAAGATGTGGTTAAACATAAAAAAAAGTATTTAAAGCCAGTATAAGCACAAAACTTTCTAAGAAAAAATGGCGAAGTGCTCACAAAAGCAATTTTTGGCAATACTTTCAAGATTTCAAAGAATATCTTCAACAGCGAAATGTTTCGAATAGCTCTTTCAGTAGTGGTTGTTAAGACAGGTGACATATTTCAACAAACCTTTTAAAAACTTTTGTTGACTGCAAATTCTTTCGTTTCAAAGTGACTTTGGAAGGTGCATCTCGAAGCAAAATGGTTATACAACTTCTTATTATGACCACTACACCTACTCATTTCTCAAAGCAGTAGCTGCAAGGCAACTCCTTGGATTACAGAACGGGACCTATAAGCATTTTTCACACGAAGCTTAGAACGTTTTTCAGACCAAAACTTTCTGCTGGAGTGACCCATTTCTCTATCAAGCAATTATTATTAACACTCAAAAAGTTAATAGCAACAATTTTCAATGCACTAAATTTTACTACTGCAAAATAATGCATTTAGGGCACTTAACTATCTAAGGCACAAAAACATCGTATTATATTTTATTGCTGTATCATTTCATCAGTTTAATACCAAAGTGATTTTCTACTGTATTTGTTTCCTTAATATTAGAACTCTGCTTCTCCCTAATGCCGTTCGTCGTACGATATACAACAAAATGCATTATGTACTGCAGCATCGTTTCACTGACTAAAATGGCATTTTTTATGCTTATGTTATTTAGTTAGAAATTTCAATGTTTTAATAGCATTGGTGCATTATATACTACGTATAATTTAAAAATACGGCATGCATTTAAACTATATTGAAGTAAAAAAGGAAAAGCTCCCCAAACTGTGAAACAAAATTTACGTTTGATGATTGTACGTAATATGAATTATTTCAATTTTGATACCATTAAATAAAGCCAGCAATAAAAAGTATTTAGTGTGCTAAAGCTAGTTTCCTTTTTACTTATATATTATCCATTGAATACTGCTGTTCGAAGGAAACATAGTATAAATATAAATGATGAACGAAGCTTTAGGGAAATTGGTATTTGTGCCCTTCCGTCGGAAGTGTCTCACACGTGACAAATATATTTCCTTAAAATCATGATAATTAAAAAAAGATAATGAACAAAAAAAATTACTTTAGTAATCACACATATGGGTGATTGTTTAAGCCAAAACTCTTCCCATTTTTTTATTATTATTATTATTAAATGAAATATCGCCATCATATGTGGGACATGAACTTCTGTTTTTTCCATGGAAGGGCCCATTTTCTTCTTTGTGAAGGTTTTTGACGACATTTCTAATTATCGCCAAATGTCTGCCACTATAACAAAAGACTTTTTTTCTTTGTATTGTGAATGCACACAATGAAAAAATGGATGATAATATTTTTTACTTACTATTTTGAAAAGGAAAAAATATCGTGTTTTTATAATAGAAGTAGGATTTATAGTAAGTGGAGACTATTTTATACTTTTATTGGAAACGAAGCAATATTTGAAAAGAAATTACACAACTTTTGAGTTAATTAGGCCTGCAAATGTAAACCAACCGAACTTTTTTTTTCGAGCTAGTTAACATTAATTATTTTCTGCAATCAGTAAAATCTTTTCAGACATGTTGAGCATTTATTACGGTGAATAAAAGTTTCAACAATGCAAAATGAGAAAGGGGAGGAAAGATAGGGAATTAGTGCTATATTGAGAAGTATTGCGCCAAAATTTTCGACCTTAGAAAACCTTCATAAATAAAAATTTGCCTTTTCGATTATTTTTTATAAATTTAAAAAATAATAATTTTAAAATATGGAAGAAAATTTCGCTAAGTTAATGCAATAAACAGATTTTGAATGCTAAGCCTTTCTACTGTGGAAAGGGAAAAAAATGCGCAACATACACGTCAGTGCTTGAGCTTACTTAATAAGGCATTTAAAACTACACATGAAAAACTCTTATCCTTTCTAAGAGAAATATAAAAGAATATATAGTGAGTAAAAATACTCTACATGTAATTCTCCTAAGGGCAGTAAATTGCACTAAAATTGCAATTATGCTTTAATGACGTAATTGTAACGGACGAAAAATCGTGAATTTGATTTTAGGAAGAGAATGGGAATAATGTATGTTCTTTTTCATCTTACTTTATGTAAAATATATTTGTTCAAACGAATGTTTTTTGAGTTTGTAAACAAAGAGCCTCCATTAACTTATTCGGTAGGCTATATATACTCACCCATCTTCAAACGTCTCCAGAAGGGAGCCCATTCGAAACCATTTCTTTAGAGAATGGGTTTCAAATTTTGTCATCTCACAAAATTATTAGAACTATAATTTTTTTTCGGGGTACGGGGAGAAGAACCCTATCCCATGTTCAGAAAGTTATGTCTAGAAATAGTAATTAAAATCGATCGACATTAACGGCTGTACTATCCTTCATTTGTTAATCAATTTAACTCCACCCTATGACAGCATTTGTATCATTCATTTCAGAACGACCTGAATAATCACTGAAAATGGTTCCGGATACTGAATTACAAACTGAAGCATCATAAACGTTATGAGAAAAAGACTAACAAAGCACTAAATTTTAATAAAAGTATACAGGTAAAAAAAATGTCTTCTTAAAAATTGTATAACTTTAAAAATGGTGATAGTCTTTTTATGTGAACAAAAATGATGAATTACAAAATTACAAAATAAATGTCCTCAATGAGATGAAATCTGTGAAGTTAAAGTTCCCATGATTCAAATTCATTCTTAAAATTTGATATAAATTTGTTCCCTTTTTGTCTACTAAATGTTCTCAATCGCTAGTAAACAACCGATATGTATTTAATTTTAAACAATGTTTCCTCTTCTTGGTAGAAGGATTACATATACGCAGATGTTCTATATTTGCATGTAAACTTTGATTCAGGTAAATTTGTTATTTGTGAAATTTTACAAAAAATTTCAAAATAAAAATTTTTAGACGTGCATAATTTTTAACGACCTTCTTATATTCAAAAAAAAACATCAAAACGTAAACAACTGTAATGTTTTATTTTCCTTCAAAAATATTTTTTACTTAATTTCGCTTTTTGTAGTAAATTTAGAATTCTAAAGTAAAATTCATGACTTAACTAAAACTTAATTTTTTACTGTGACAAATAATGCAACTCTTAACAATGAGAAAGCAATGATCAGTTATTGCTTTTTGTAACACTAAACCAGTATCCCCATCAGGGCTTTTACAACCACTTAATATGTATTTTCGTGTCGTACAAATTTACAATTCTCGAACAACTAGACAAAATAATTTAAATAAATTTCGTGCTAAAATTTATCGAGCCCTTCAGATGGATCAACTGAATACTTGCTGACGATTTTTCATTAAGTCGTATTAAATTTAAACTAAATACATATTTATGATGGCTAAAATGCTTCAATTATTAGCATTCTATAGACATTTAAAACAATTTTTCTGACCTATAATCCGTCCACCCATGCAATTTTATTTTATTATTGCTTTCTTACTTTATTGTTTTTCACACGTGCGTCTGTTTCGTGCTATTGACTCCCCTATTTGCGGTATCCGGTTATTAAACATCTATGGGGTTGTTAATGTAATAATGATTCATCGTTTTAAAACATTTAAGAAAATAATCTGTGTATGTCTATGAGTATTCCCACGTGATATCCCTTTGGGGATGTCGCGTTGGTATCAGTAACTACTCCAAGGTTTCAATAATCATTGGAATTCTAGATCAGCGATATTCAATGTTTTTTTTTTCTTCTCGAACTACGTAGTGTGATAACTATCTCACTCGACCCTCAACATAAAAATTGACAAAAATCAATGCGCGTTTCTGTTGACAATGGCGCACTGGTAAATCAGAGTTCTTATTTATTGGGATAAAATGGCTTATTTTCAAGAGCATCACTTTCCCGAAATAGCTTCTGTTAAAAATGATTTAGATTTGAAAAAATTAAGTTCTTATTTTTTAGTAAACCCTTTCTCAAAATCCCCGATCCTTTTCCTCAAAAATGATCC
This sequence comes from Octonoba sinensis, assembly GCA_038502835.1. Taxonomy (NCBI): domain Eukaryota; kingdom Metazoa; phylum Arthropoda; class Arachnida; order Araneae; family Uloboridae; genus Octonoba; species Octonoba sinensis. The sequence continues at coordinate 64,597,803 of CM076600.1, read as the reverse complement.
GGTACCATATCATTTTTGAGACCATTGAAAAAAAACAGATGTTTCCCTATATTTGGGGTAACACTCTATCAGAAATAACACGAAGCAAAAGACGGACGGATTATAAGTCATAAATTTAGGTTATTTTTGAACTATAAAAGAAACATGGCGTAATTTTTTTAACATATTTACACAAAACAAAGGAATTATTAATAAAAAATAAATACAATGTAGAAAATAGCTTCTCCTAAATTGCATAAGACAATCTCACGCCAAATGTGCAAGAGAACAATTCCGACGTGGTAAAGCACAAACTAAATTGCATGCGTAGGTTTTTTACTTGGAACTAGAGTTATGTCACAAATAAGGGACTATCCATAAATGATGCCACGCTTTTTCCTATATATTTGACCCCCTCCCCCTTTGTCACAAAATGGTCACACTTCAACATCCCTCTCTCCCTTTGTTATATGCCACGCTCTGTTGCATAAGCATGATGTCACACTTCTTGTTATCCCCTCCCTTCCCTTTGTCACAATTTCATCCCTCCTCGAAGCGTGACATCATTTATGAAGGATCCCTAACGTGTTTTTTTTTCTCCACAAAGTCCCATTTTCTTCAACTGAAAAAATGGTCTTATAACTCCAAAGTCCAAGATACGCAAATGTCACTTCAAATTTCAGCCTTATTACGTTGGCAGTATCTTCTTGCACTAGCTTCTCATAACTTTAAATAGATTGTTAAAATTTCTAAGAAAAAAATTTTACAACAAAACGAGACTTGAAAGCATATGTGCACATTCCTGTAAAAAAAAAGATGAAATGCAGAAATGTCTTTCAAAGATGCATGATACTTTTAGAAAAATAAATACATCACAATAAAATAACTATTTTGGCTACGAAGCAATAAATTGTCTCTACGTGTATTCTACAAGTTAAAACACGAAAGAGCAGCCAGCATCCATGAGGCGCCATACGCTCTGGAAAAATGGACCCACATATCCATGACATTTTAACACTGTTTAACACGTTCTTTGCCAACCAAGCGAAATCGCGCGATGCGAGCCCTCTCCAAACAGCCAGCCACGGAGAAAATATTGCAGGAATCCCATTTACATAATAACAATAAAAGCATAAAGATAATATATTAATTTATTTTGAGCTCAATAAAAACTAAATTTAAAAAAAAAAAAACCGGCCATTACACGAAATTCTAATTTTTAGTTTGGCAATGAACGTGTTAAAGGGATTCCGGTTTATGTCTTGCCTCATTTAAACCTTCTTCAACTACTATTTATTTGCTGACCTTATTGCGAAATCGGTGGAGACGAGCTACTTTCCTAAAGCAGATGCTACGTTCCTAAAGAAGGTGACTATTAGGAAGCGGGATACATTTCCTAAAGCTTGGACTCGCCAACTCTTCGTTCTGTCCACTCTGTAATACTCTGTGTATGACTTTTCTCCACCTGACCACTACCTGTTAGCAGAGGCCTTAAGATTGCTTGCGCACTGGGCGAGGTGGTGGGGTTTCCCCGGATTTTACATGCACGTATCCCCAAGTGTACATGGTGGGTCTTCAGCGGGGATCGAAAGCGCGACTTTCCAGGTGGAAGTCCGACGCTCTGACCACCAGGCTACCACGGCCTACTGCGTGTATGACTGGGGAGCATCTTTTTGGTTGCCCCTCCATTCTCAATGTTTGCCAGGATGATGTCTTCAGAGTTCTTTCCCGTTCAGGTACTACCTCCTGTATTGGACTGCGAGGCACCTTATGTCTGAAAAGACGTAGGCGGGCGTAAATGAAAAAAAAACCATTTCCTAAAGCTTATGAAACTCCTACAGAAGGGCGGAATTTTTTTCCAGAACGTATGGAACCATCATAGGAAGCCGATACTTTTTACATAGCTGTATAACTAAAATTACATAATGACGAGAAACAAAATGAGGATCGTAATCGGAATAGCTTTAAAACAAGCTTCAGCACCATGTAATCCAGTTACTTAAATATTACTCATTAACTTTTGCTGACATAAAAATATCAGTTACAATTCTAATCCTTCAGCAACATTTCGACTTCCGCATCTCGCATTAAATCAGACGGGAAAAAAATCACCCTAGCAAGTCTAATTAAATGCAATTTTTTTTTTTTGCAAATTAATTGATTTTAAGGTTTTTCTAACGAAAGCCGCGTTATTTGATGGGGAAATGTTACAAATGTTAAAACTTTGTAGGGAAGCCAATTTTTGCTTGTCGGTATTCGAGGAATTCAACATGAATTTGAATTAATTATATTTATTAAGCTAAATACGACTGCTCAAACTTTGTATGTTAACGAACTTGCTTCATCTGAGCATCAGTCATATTTTCAATATTTTGGACATTGTAAATATATGTGTGTGTGTGCCTTCTATTTTTTATGTCTCATTGTACATTACTTATTTTGAACAACAATTATCTTCTTCATGTTTTTGTCTTTTTTCCGCATGCATCGCAACCGATTTCAGTCGGATATTGCATTAAACATCATTGATTGTTTTTACATTTTTAAAGTTTGAGGTATTATTTAAAACACAATAAATAAATTAAAAAAGGGTGGGGGCATACACTTGATATGAAATAACATCAATGCACGCATAAATGATAGAAGTAAATTTTGAGAAAATCTGGCTAACGTCTTGCAGTTAAACTCAAAATACAAAGGAATATTTCAAGGATCAAGTGCTCTTAAATATTATACGTGGCTTCCAATAGGCAAATAATGCAGAAGCTCTAGAATCATGAAATAGTTCGTGCCTTTAGGATCTTCTGCTTTTCTGCGCAAAACAGAAAGGAAATAAGTATTTTTCTTTTAAAAACGTACATTCAGGCATAGACGTTATAAAATGTACATGCATAAGGCTTCCTTTCAGACAGTATCAATTACTACGTATGTATATTAATGCACAGCAGCAATCGTTAATAAACTGCATAGCAGCAATCGTTCATCCAACAACAAGCATTGCATAATTTAAATTCATGTACGATAACATTCATTAATGTACAAATTAATTGTAAATTTTACATCGTCCATTAATAATGTTAGTTTACATGCAACAAAACTGCCATTGGACAAAAGTTTTTTCTATTTTGTAAGGACTTATTTATATACATAATCTTGTTACGTTGCTCCCTTGCATAAGTCGCTGTTGGTGATTTCTGAAATTCATTTTATCACAACAATCAAAAGAAACAAAAATTGTGCGAAAGAAGTATCAGGAAAGTAAGATTTCCACATGAAAAGCAAAAGCTAAAAACAATCAGAGCCACATTGGGCAAGTTGTTGTATTTTAAGTCTGATTATTAGACATCACCTCATGATTTGTCTCTAATTACTGTTGGGCTACGGGTTTTTTTACCCAACTCTGCTCATGCTTTCATTTTTCCCTACTTGGTTTCAAATAATATAAATACCTGACCAAAAACTTTCGACGAAAACCGGACTTTGATCGTTTTTAGCCGCTACCCTTCAAATGTTGCTGTCGGACACTGAAACATGCAATGACATTCAAACCAGACTTGCTTTCAGAAGAATAAGGTCTGTTAAGACAGACACAAAAGTTTCACCATTTCACTTCACTTCGGAGAAAGAATACTTCAGAGGAGGAGTCCAAGCCGACGGAAGATGAAGAGGATAATCCCCGTAAAGGCACAGAAAAGCGGTGCCGACGCGCCGCCGGATAGCGCCCAAGCACCGTTGCAGTTGTCGCGCTCGCAAAAGCACATGTGGCCCGTGTTCCCGCCTTCGTACATGCACACGTGGTCAACCATAAACAAGTTGATCAACAGGCTTTTCGTGCAGGTGCGTCGAACCACTTCTTTTGCTGGAAAAAAAGCAATTATGTTGTAAGAAATACTTTTCAATTAAACTTTTAAACTAGCTAAGAATCATGAATTTACAGTTTCATTTTTAAAGGGCATTATAATCATTAAAGATTCTCTTTAGATATTTCTTCTATTTTATTTTATTTTTTCATTTTAATTTTGAATGAAAAAGTTTAAGAATAAAGCTTCAAAACGAAAGCCGTAAAACAAACTACTTGTTTGGTACGACAGCTTGATGTAGGCACTGACCCTCTTCAGAAGCCTTTCCTAGACCACCTCTTTACAGCGAAGCATCTTCAATTTCTTATTTTTAAGTGTCCGAGTCCATACAATTTTGCCATATTTTTACTGGTCTTCCTTTGTTTTTCTTTAAAAAAAAGGCTTTCGCGAAATTCAGCCTAAAGCTGAACCAAATTCAGCTCAAATAATACAGTATCCCCACGTTATATCGCGCTTGTCGGGGGACAGCATAAGAGCGCGATAAATCCGAATGTGCGATCTAACCCGATGCCATCAAAAATAACTCAAAAAGTCCATGTAAATTGAGTATCAACGTAAAAAATTTAATTTAATCTTGCATAATTAAAACTTTCTTTTAAAAATAGCTTAATAAAAATAAATCTTTTCATTAAAATCCTTGGGCAATAGACATCTGTCTCTTTCATTCTATAGGGATTAGGATCAATACAAAAAAAATGTCAAGTTAAACGTCAACTGGTTTGAGTAGAATCATTTTGCAGGTATGTAAGTTGGGGAGTGGGAAAAGAATTTTTGCAGCTTTTAACTGCAGCACATTCAGAAGAAAAGAAAACATTCCTGTTCGATGACCTTGTTTAACGGGGGAAAAGGGGCTTTACTGAGAAATGCAATATTTTTACTTTCAAGAACTTAAGCTTAAAATTTTTGGAGACATAGAAAAATCGCGATATATCCGAATGAGCGATATAACGAGGCGCGATATCGCGAGGGGTTACTGTACTTATTAACAAACGAAACAGGTTATTCTTGAGTTAGGAGAGCCGCGATTACCATTTCAGAACGGTGAACTATATACTGAGATGAACACTTTCAGAAGTAAAGAGGTTTAGGTTACATTTGTTGCTTTTTCCGAAGGTTAAAGATATTTGATTTTCGATTTGAATCTTCAGCACAAAAAGAAACAAAATAGAACGCAGCTGGTTTATTTTTCTCTATTGAAGTAAAAGATTTCCTCATTTTGATCTCTCCTCTCACTCCTATTTCAATGAAATCGACGCAAGGCTTACGGATGTGCAAATTCAAGGAATGTTTCCGCTAAGAAAATCAAACACCATGTAAATTCGATTATGTGTTGTTCCAAATAGGACTTGTGAACAGGAAAGCAATTCAAAGAAATTGATTCAACACTCTCCAAAAATGTTCATATTGTAAACGACCGAAATTTGAAAGCGTTTACTAAGCTAACAAGAATTTGATATCTTTACTACAAACACTACACCCTATTGTAGAGTGTAGCATTCTTGAGTCTCGTACGCATATTGATCATTAAAATTCGAATTACAATATCCAAATTTCAATTAACAGTCGAGTTAAACGTAGGTTCCAATTCTGTTTTATCAACAGGAGACAAAATCGTGCTTTTCTTCATATTATAAGAAATTCTCTCTTAACAACTGATTTTAGTACATAAGCTTCGGCGTGGAACCTCAATGATTTTCATAAATAGGAACTCCCGTTTCGTGAAGTCAAGGAGATAAAACCAAACAAAATACATGATTTTTTTTTCTTTAATTTTTTAGTTAAAAAATGCAAAATGTATCTACGTTTGTATGTGTATTTTTATACGCTTGTATTTGTACAGGTATTTCAAGGCATTTTTCGTACTTATCGCATATTTTACGAAAAACTCCTACCAAATTATTTTTTAAAGCGTAATCTAATATTTTCTTTTTTGTTTCGCATTCTTGTAAACTAAAGTTAAGCAATATTCTGAATCAAAGCGCGATTACTTCTTCATCAAACCACGATTGATATTTTTTATTCATTTAGCAAGCAATGAAATTTAAGAAAAAAAAATCATTGGAAAATTATACCAAAAACGTGCAAGATCGCACGTATTTCAATGTTGACAGCTGAACTTAAAAAGAGGAAATACCTTTTTCTGCTTCTAAGTGAGTACAGTAATTAATTTTGCATTAAACTAACTTTTTTTTCTGTGATAAACGGAAAGGAGACGTGATTTTAAAGACATTTACGCAATTATTTAAAAGACACAGAAAAAATCCTTTGTACTAATTAGAGCACAAAAAATCAGTTACTTCTAACAAACTCAGTTGGTTTTTTGCAGTTAAGTGTAATTAAAGGGTTTGGTATTCATGAATGTCACAAACTATTAGCAACCTAAATAAACCGTGTGCATAAAAAGAGTATGCAAATAAATAAATAAATAAACTATCACCATCAAGCGTATTTTTTATTTATTTATTTATTTTTAATGGAGTGTTACTACTTTTAAAGGTACTGCTGTCCAATTACAGGGGAAGGCTGGACAAGATGGGGAAGCTAACTTTGACCCCTTACAATGAAGGTAAAAATAAACATATTAAAACCTTTTTAATTACATTTTGTTTATTCAACCATTAAACTACAATAATCACAAAGAAGCTTAAACATTTGCTACATTTAAATATATATACAGGGTGGATCGCGGTAAATTGCCTTTTTAACCGACTTCACAAAGGAAGGAAGTTATACATTCATACTGTATGTATGTCATTTTTTTTTTTTTTTTTGTCTACTCATAACTTCTTACCGGATGAACCGATTTTCATGATTCTTTTTTTAATCGATCGAGGGTGGTTTCCCATAGGTCCCGTACCTTCGTTTGACCATATCCGATAATTAGAAAAACGCCTTGGGCAGTTTTTATGTTGTACTCCCAACGAGGAATCTAGCTGTGCAGAGTTTATGCGGTCGTATTGGGACACCCTGTATATAACAAATTGGGGGAAAGGACGTTTTCCCCATTTTGGACACACATCTGGGGCAACACGGAGAACGAACAACTTCAAAGCCACTTATCACTTTATTACTTTCTTATTGAATCCTATTTATTACTTTCGCATAGCGCACAGATGTGAACTTCTTCGTCGACTTCACTTTCTATCGAAAAATGCACAGGATTTGTGGGCCCAATGCCCACTTCCAATGTACCGTTCCCAACCTTCTTCGGAAGAGTCGTAGCAGTATAAGCATTATTCCTCATAGACTTCTCTGTCACTGGATCTTATTTTATGGTATTTTGAACATGGGGGAAGGGTTTGCTAAAGAAATCAGAACTTCCTACTTTTATCTTGGCAATATTTTTCCTTTTCAATTGCTTTGCTACATTAGAACTTTTTTAGAACCCATTTTTGATTGGGAAGTTTTGATTAAACAACTTGATAGAAAACTGTTCAAAACAGAGGAATTGAGTATACTCACGCGTAGCCGCATACATGACTATCTTGACACAGCAGCCCTCGCACTGCTTGAGTGGCGGGAGATCGTTGGGGTGGGCTGTCGAGTTGAATGGGTCCCGGCATCGGGGATCCGTCCACGAGTCGCACTCATAGCACCAGTAGGTACTCTCTGAAGAGAAAAATTTAAGTTAACTTCAAAAAAAAAAAAAAAAGAGTTATTAGTAGTAACTACTATTTATATGTGCAGTCATTCAGGGTAACTTAGAACCATTAGGGTTAACTTCACACCACGTCATATTTTTTGATATATTTGACTTCAAGAAAAGTACTAGAAAGTTCAGTGCTGCAGTAAGCTGGTCAGGTTATAAAATCAGTTGTCTACTTTTACAAAGTAAGTTTGCAACACTGTACACAGATATTTATAATGTAATCATTCTAAAGTCACTGCTTGGAAGCTGTTTTTCAATGCTGGTTTGAAGCGGTTGGAACCCTTGAAGTTGTTGAAACTCTTCAAGTCGTTCTATGTACTATTATGAATCATAGAAATCCCCCCCCCCCTCCCCCGTGATGTTGAAAAGTAAAAAATAAAATTATATGTTTGGAAGTTTTATTTTTCTGGTTCAAAGTTGCGCAACTGTAATCCTTTTATTAAAATAATTCTTTTTAAAATCACATTTCCGACATCGTTTAAAGTTATCCTAAATAGAAAGGTCACTTTGAACCAGGTTGATAACTCATTTGTTTTTCTAATGGACTGCGTGATTTGTTCTTAACTATTGCAGGCCTAGTGCGTTCTCAGAGATTGATTGGTACCAACTCTTTCAGCGGCACCACAATGGGTGTGGTACCATTGCCACAATTTTTGACTCTCAGTTTCCCCCTACATGGCGGCACCTGAGCTCTAATTGATGCAAACTTCACTAGGAATTTAATTTAGCTGAGAGTATCCATGCCAAGCGCATACTTAAGGGATCTTTAACATGCCGCATAATCATAGGACAAAGGCACTGTCAATTTTCTTCAAAATCCAGACTTGGACAGGTTTGATCCTGCGAACTTGGGCGTACGAGGCCTGCGCCTTACCGTACCACCCTTCCGGCGTAACACATATAATTCATTATGTGTGTTATAATTATTATTTCTGAATTGTCCTTCACTCTGCAATACTTTAGGAGTTCTTTAGTTTTATGACAGTAAATACCATAACATGAGTGAATTAAAAATCGAGAAATTGTGGATCAAATTTACCTTGATTGGCTGTATATAACACTTTTTTCTTTTTTTTTTTCTGAGATAAGTACACTCTCAGAAATAGAACTCTCGCTTTCGTGGATTCTTCAATCGTCAAAACATATTTTGTCATTTACAACGATTCTTTCTTCGCACGATCACGTGACTTAAAAACACTACTATACAAATTCGTCAAATACTTATGAAAGTTTCTTGAAATTTGTGAGCATACGTTTCTGAGTGTAGTAGTTGTAGTTCTTAAATCAGTAGTAGTTGTATTTCACAGTGTGGTTTTTGCAACTGTCATTCAGCAAGTAACAGTACCAAGCAAACATTCTCGAAAGTAATTATTATTAGTATTATCTCGAAAGTACATCAATTTCGAAAGTTTTTTTTTTCTTTCTAATGGGGCTGTATATGGTCATTAACCTTTGCTGACCTAGTGCGTACCCCGGTAATCGGCATCCATTTTTTCAAGTAGCACCACTGTTGATTTCGAAAGTAGTTCTTACTAATACAATTCAGTAAGTAATGGTGCCAAATATTCGGAAAGGCAATTTAGGAAATAGTAGTGTAATTTATAAAATAAGCTTTGTAATTGAAACATATTTCATTTGTTTGAATTTTAATCATTTGTTTGCTATTAACTAGACAGATAGACAACAAACATTTTGTATTGTTTTAATTTAAAACGACATTCGAATCAAAATCAAAAACTTTTAAACTTTCTCGTTCTTACATTCGGGTAAAAATATTTAAATAAAATTTGTTGTGGCATAACTTAATAAAGTTTTATTAGGGAGAGCTCACAAAGTGAACCAACGCGCGAAAGGGATTTTGTTTCATTTAATTACAGAAAAAGCATGGTCCCGATCAGCCGATATACATTAATCCAGCGGTTCCCAATCTTTTTTTTTTTTTTTTTCGCGTACCACCATTTTGCTTGCTAACCATTTTACGTACCACTGCTAATATAACTTTATTATATAGAATAGAACACTAATAGATTTGATAGATTTTTTTTGCCTGCACGCGTACTACCTGGAGAGTCTTCGCGTACCACTAGTGGTACGCGTATCACAGGTTGGGAACCGCTGCCTTAACCAGATCTGCGTATCACAAAATGGATTTGTTATATACATTTACTTGTTGGATTACTCTCTTCTGTTCTGATTAGTTTCCATTTTCGCGAGATGATTACATTTGATTTGCCTATGCGCTAAATGTTGTTGCCTATGCGTATGTTTTACGCTTTATCTACCTCTATCTTTATTACTTTCTTTGACTATGATCCACAAAAGGTTTCGCCATTGTTATGAATACTTCAAAGAAACTTTCTTACAAAAACTACATTTTAATATGCTCTTTTATTAGTAGAGATGTAATAAAATTTAAGAAGCATGAAATTAACATCAGCCTCCTGACTTTAAGTTCCTTAAGATTTCCTACATTATTTATTAAAACTAAAAAAGGCTTTACATCTCTGGTTTTTGACCCTTTATGTAGAATCGTCCATTTTTGCTCCAGACTATTGCATAAAATATTATTATTGACTGCATGAAGCGTCAGAGCTTAAATGGATCAAGTCCATAGATAAGCTTTCATCAAACTTCAAGTTCATAAACTTGTTGTATTCCAGAAATAAATATAAATCACAAGTTTTGTCAGAGTCGAGATAATATATCGAATCTGGTAAAAGTTCTGCTATTTTTAAAAATTACTATTATTTTTAGAAAACCCGAGTTTATAAAATTTAACCCTAATCATCTCAAAGCTAATAATAATCTATGTACCAGATGCACTTTATCGCTTACGGGCTTACTTGCACGAAAGTAGAGAGATAACATAATATTACTTTAATTCAGGTATTAGTTTAAAAAATATATCTTTTTACATTCCAGCTTTACTTGAGTGGTATTTTTTCCTTTAGAATATAAATTCATTGTACGAGCTTAGTTCAGTATGAAATTATGTCTGTAGTTTCAGAAGAACTATCAAAGGACTTACTCAGGCACTCTTCTTCTGCTCTACAGCACCAAGAACTGATGCACAAAACTGCAAAGAAAAGAACAAAACAAGTTTTTAAGAACTCAACCCGATTCAATGAGCTTCATAAATATATTAGTTTAGTAAAAAAGAAAAAGATCCAGTTTAGAGATAAAAAGGTGGGAATGCACAACATTTAAAAAAAAAAAAAAAAACGCTGTTCTGAAAATAGTCTGTATTGCTTCATTCTTTTTTTCATAGATTCTTTCAGAGTTGAACTGTAAGTATATTAAACTGGTTGGTTGCAGTAAAAGTGTCCATTCTTAAACTGTATAATGTACCTAAAATTTTAAAAATTCAACGATTTTCCCAAAAATCAGAAGTTTTTGAAGCACGCTCTAACATTTTGTCGGTAACTAACAAATCATATTTACAAATTAATACAAGCAGAATTTCAACTTTTAACCGTAATATAAAGAATGATGTAAAAGTGACTATCACAACAATTGACGATATTGAAACTAACATCCGTTAATAGTTAGAAATTTTATATTGTTTGAAGCTTTCCTACTTTCCCTTTGTAGTTATTAATACTAAAAACTAAATTGAATATACTCATACTTGTCAACTATACGCTACTAATGTGCTAAATCATAGCTAGAAAATAATGTTGTGTAGAAATTTAAAATATTTATTTCACTTATCTAAAACATTACGAGTTAAAAAATGAGACGTTTTTCAGTGTTAGTCGCTGTAGCAAGTTACGTGCGAAAGGATTGCTCTCAGAATTATAATCATCATTATTTAGTTATTACATTTTTTTCTCTTGAGGATATACATTTTTATTCAAAATACAACAGCGACAACGAAATAACCTAGATAATAAACTATCGATATTGCGTTAACATTATCTCAGTAAATCAAAGGCTAAGAACATCAATTTTTTATAAAATCATGGATGTTTTCATTCGATGTAGCAACAATAGTACTGTTTATATATTTCTTTCGGAAATGTATGCTTGTTTTCTAATCAGAAGAATACTCCTAGTGTTAAAGTTCTATAAAATAAAACATTCAACGATTGCTGTATTCGAAAAGTCACTACGAATATTTGCTTTTTTTTATTTCTAGGCTCACAATCAACAAAAAAGATATTGATTTGAAACAAGATGTGAATAGATAACACTGTGCAACAAATTTGAACTTTTTTTTTTTGTCCTTTAAATGAAACAATGTGATTCTTTATAAACAAAAGGTGCTTGATTCAAATATCCAAACCAAAATGGTCCATCACGTAGCGTTTTTGCTGGAGACCCACTTCTCATATTTATGCAATTTGGTTATAGAAGAATGTAACTCAGGCTTACTTATTGAAAACTAAAACACTAAAATGATTTTTTTGGCCAACTCTTCTTGTGGGCATCTATTGGTCTGCCCTGATAACAGATTAGCAACATTCAATTCGTATACTTCAATTCTATCGAGCGCTGAAATGCTTTTCAAACAGAGATGTCCTGATGAAACCTTTCACCATGCTCATCATTCATTGCAAGAAAGTTTTGAGTAATAAAGTCCACATGGGAGCCCCAAAAGTGTAGTTTAAATGAAATATAGCAACCTAATAATACAAAAGCATTTTATCACGTTACCAGCAAGATTTTTGTAGTTTTCAGCTTTCTCCATTTCCAAGGAAAGGTGAGAGCACTGATTTAAAGGCCAGCCAGGCTGATTTTTCGGCTTCTGACTGTTTTTTTTTCATACTCATCATGAAAGAACTTTCTTAAGTTGTGGGCCGATAGAAAGCCTTTCTTTTACTTTTGCCTCACTTGAACACAAGTTCTTGAAACACAAGTAAGGCACTCCTTTTCTGTCCAGAGCTTTTACAAATAGTTCGATAAACCAAGTTTAATGTGCAATTGTGGAAAAAAGGCACATTGTAGATCATCATAGGCTCATTTGATATGCTTTTGCCACTTATAATTTTATAATTTTGAAATTTCCTTTGTGTTTGCAGAATATGCTACAGGAATGAATAGGAGAAAAAAATACTTAGATGGAGGAGCACTGATAAACAAGCGTCATTCTGCTGAATTGTGTTCATGTCCTAATGCTTGAAATAGTACTTTACATCACAGCAGCACACCATTTTTTCTTGCTCCGTAACACAGTCTACAAAATGTCTTTGTCGTCTTGTAAAAGACTCAAAACTTCGAGAAGTAGATAAAGCTTTTGTTGCCAAAAATGTCGCTAACGGAACCCAACTTCAGTAAAAAGGTCTCTAGAATGGCAACGATATCACTATCAATATGAAAGATATAATTTATAATAAATTAAGTCGATAAATTACAAAAATATGCACATTTATCCAGAAAATACGTAAAAAGCTAAAATGTGAAATTTTGGGAAAATGGTACGTGATAGGCAAAATATAATTGCAGATTCGTAATTTTCATCCAAAAATACATAAGAAACAGGCATTTTCATTCAAAGGACATTTTTCGTGTTGCACAGTGTAATCTATGTTCATCAACTCTAGAAGAGAGAAAAATTGCATATGTAAAAAATATGAGAATACTCGCAGTAAGTCCCCATAAGTATGTCTTGTTCATTTCTTTTAAAAATATTCTCATGTAAAATTACTTACTTTCACTTGTTCTCAAGCACTTAGGTGCAAAAGAAGCTATAAATCTTGGCATTTTCGCTCTTACCAATTGCTTCTTATAACTTGAATTGAGTTATTATTATAGAAATAAAATTTCACGTTAAATTAAAGCACAAATGAGCATTAAAACGCAGACATATGTTTCGGGATCGCTTGGAATCCCTTTTTCAATGCGACAGGGAGCTTCTAGATGCAAAACATCCAAATGAAGCAGACAGAACAACAAAAACAAAGCTTATATAGCCTAAGAATTAACTGTAAACCAATGAGAATAAAGGCAGTGTGAAGTGGAAGTAGAAGTAGTATTAAAGGCACCAATAAGAGAGCAACAAACGAATGTAGTTGGAAGTACAGAAAGTAAAAAGGAATATCAATAAAAACAAAGAAAAAGACAACAGCGTGCATAAAAATGTGAAAATACATGAAAATTGCAAAAAAAATAAAATAAAATACAAAGAATAAAATGGAAATAAAATAAGTACAGAAAATACCAAAACAAAAAGCAAAACAAAGTACACATGCAAAAGAGGGGGAGGGGGGGAGAGAGAAAAAAATTGACAAAAAAAAAAAAAAAGAGGGAAAACTAACAAGAAAACCAAGAAAGAACAACAAATTAAAGGAACTTATGCCAGACCTGTGAAAAATAAGGAGTTGAGGAAGAATCATTAACCAAATTAGAACTATTCCTGTTAATATGATAAGCTTCCCAAAAGTCAAGTTCTAAAGGGGAAGAACATTTTTGAATAATTTTCCCAGAATTGAAATCAAAAGAGTGGTTGGGGTCCCAGAGATTTCAATTCTGGGAAAATTATTCAAAAATGTTCTTCCCCTTTAGAACTTGACTTTTGGGAAGCTTATCATATTAACAGGAATAGTTCTAATTTGGTTAATGATTCTTCCTCAACTCCTTATTTTTCACAGGTCTGGCATAAGTTCCTTTAATTTGTTGTTCTTTCTTGGTTTTCTTGTTAGTTTTCCTTTTTTTTTTTTTGTCAATTTTTTTCTCTCTCCCCCCCTCCCCCTCTTTTGCATGTGTACTTTGTTTTGCTTTTTGTTTTGGTATTTTCTGTACTTATTTTATTTCCATTTTATTCTTTGTATTTTATTTTATTTTTTTGCAATTTTCATGTATTTTCACATTTTTATGCACGCTGTTGTCTTTTTCTTTGTTTTTATTGATATTCCTTTTTACTTTCTGTACTTCCAACTACATTCGTTTGTTGCTCTCTTATTGGTGCCTTTAATACTACTTCTACTTCCACTTCACACTGCCTTTATTCTCATTGGTTTACAGTTAATTCTTAGGCTATATAAGCTTTGTTTTTGTTGTTCTGTCTGCTTCATTTGGATGTTTTGCATCTAGAAGCTCCCTGTCGCATTGAAAAAGGGATTCCAAGCGATCCCGAAACATATGTCTGCGTTTTAATGCTCATTTGTGCTTTAATTTAACGTGAAATTTTATTTCTATTACTTTGCACAAAGTTTAATCATTACTATGAGTTATTATTACTTGAAATTAAAGAATATTTTTAATAACTTAACCTTTTCTAAGGCGATGGGAAGTATGCTTCCCACCTAATTCATCAAGTTATAGATGTTTATAGTGAGCTATTTTACCCTTCCTGATTGGTAGAATCTTGCCCCCCAAAGACGCTGGGAAGCATATTTACCACCACATGCATCAATATTCCCATATTAGAACTATCCCCCCTTCATGTCCTATATGAATTGCTTCTTTGAAACCAAACAAAATCCAAAAAATATTTTCATATACGGATGCTACAAAAAATGGCCCTTTAAAGGGTTAAATTAGCACTTTATTCGTATATAAATTAATTAGCAATATATTAAAATATCAGCAAGAGAACCCTTATAATGATATGTAAAAGGTAGAAAAAGGATTTATTTTAATCAAGAAACTAGATTTTGAACAAACACTTACGTAATTTGATAAATGCTCTGCTTCTTTTGTATTTTTGCGGAAATGATCTACAGTGCGAAAAAAGACGAGTGTTGTATACTGTAAAAGTGTTGCGTTTAGTTGCCACCATTTTGTTATTCAGTTGGTGTAAAGTTGAAAATTATTCTTTTTTTTTTTAATAT
Organism: Octonoba sinensis; assembly: GCA_038502835.1. Taxonomy (NCBI): domain Eukaryota; kingdom Metazoa; phylum Arthropoda; class Arachnida; order Araneae; family Uloboridae; genus Octonoba; species Octonoba sinensis. Next base: position 64,582,543 of record CM076600.1, on the reverse strand, counting down.
ATATATATATTTTAAGTTTTTTTAAGTGTCTGCCCGAAACAATACAGGCACCAGACACTTTTTTTAGCATATAGGGGAGCACTTAGAATCAGAGGGGTGTAAGTGACCAAAATGAAAATTTTGAGATAGCTAGTGCAAATGATAAATTAAACACCTTACTGTTTTGTGGGAAAGATATTTTAGTGGTAGCTTTGACAGATACTGCAAAAAAAGAGCAGTTTAAAGAAATTACTATGTAAAAGCTGCATTCCATTTGGTGGCAAAGGGATGCAAGTGCACTTACATCCGTTTGCCTCGAAATAAAATTATTTGATTTTTCAGTTAGCTTAAATACGTGATGCAGACGATCTATTTGCGAAACTTAAAGCGGAGAAGAAGAAGGAAAAAAACAGGAAAAGAATTCCGAATTGTTGAATAATAATTATAAAAACAAGGGTTTAATCGTCTGCAGATTTAATTTTTGTCATCTTTTGTTTTCGGCAATTGGCAATTTGTCTAATGGCAATGATTTTTAGTTTGTTGATAAACATAATTATTCGAAATTTATATTATGCAGTTTTTAATGAAGTTTATATCACTAACAAACTATCTTATTACTGTGTAAATCATCAAATTGAACAATACACGTTTTTCATTTAGTGGCAAAGGGGTGTAAGTTAACTAGTTGGAAGCAAAGGGGTGTAAGTAGAAATAAGCTAATTTTTTTTTTAAATCCTACGCCAAATCTAATCATCAGAAACACTTCACACTTCATACTTAAACAAACACATACATATAGGAATCGAAAATAAAAAAAATATTTACACGAAGAACCTCTAGAATTTAGTATAGGAATTAAACTTCAAATGAGTTTTACTCAAAGTGATAACTTTAGGCACTTACATCCCTTTGCTTCTCACCGCCTCATATGGTGTTCCTTAACTCATCTACGTATCAAAAACTCATTACGATTGCTCATTTATCCCATTTTCATAGACATGAACAATCGTAATGACTTTCGATAGGTAACGGAGTTAACTAATTCCATGTGCTAAGAAACATTACACTGTCTATATTGTTTTAGACAAACACATAAAAAATTTAAAACATATCAAAAATGAATAACTTTCAATTTTACACCAACTGAACCCCAGAATTCGTCTTCAGCAACACCAAAAATGGAAGCAACTTAGCGCAAAATTTTTAGTGCATATAGTTGCAATCAGAGATCTTGATTCGAAGTTTTTGAAGGAATACTTCAGTAAATGAACAGATACGCGCTGTTTCTCTTGCTGTATTTTTGCAAAGTAGGGTGGGCATTAAACTATTGCAGTCCAATTATCAATTTCATCAACTGCGTTTGCCATAATAACAGTTGTAAGTTGCACTCTTTCTAGGACATGACCTTCAATGATAGAACGTCAGCCCTGTGTAGCAAAAATCTTTAGAATTTTGTCAAAACTGAGCTACAAAAGGAAGAGAAAGAGCGAAAACTATTTCTTCCGGAGCACGCTGGAGGAGAAATATTGACGAGTTAAATCGATGATGAGAAGAGCGATATTATGCCATATATGGTTTATGAATCCCATTTGCACTAAGCTGCATAAAAAAGGGCTTATTTTTATTTATTTACTTATTTTATTTTTTTACAAATCACAGATAGTAAAATAAGTTATCTCATAAGTTTGCTCATTTAAGAAAGATTATTCATATTCTTCGGAACGTCGTTTTAATTGTAAGAATTAATTTCAGCAACCAGTCTCCCAATTTAATGACAAAAACTTTTTCCAAAAAATCTGCTTTATTTTTTTATTACTATTTTTTTTTCTTTTCTTGTATAAAAGCGTTTTTGTATCTGATACGCTTCATAAACATTGCGTATACGTATCTATACTAATTTAAAATATTTTTTTAGAGTCAGTATTCGGGATCATTCATTAATGATGTCATGCTTCGAGGGGGGGTTCGTGAAATTGTGACAAGGGAGGGGGATAACAAGAAGTGGGACATTATGCAACATAGCGTGACATGCGACAAAGGGGAGGAAGGGGGTCCGCTGAAGTGTGACATATTGCAACAAATGGGGGAGGGGTCAAATATATGGAAAAAAGCGTGACATCATTTAAAACGGCCCCTTCAGTAATATAAAATAACATATGATAAATATATGATCTATTTTTATGATGCAGTTTGCAAATAGCATTATGATGACAAAATTCAGAAAAATATGGGAGTCGTATTCTTTCCTGCAAGATTGAATCATAAAACTGCTCAAATGTGTATTGAGAATAACTGGCGAAATTCGCTAATTTTTATTAAAGTAATCAAGAATTTTATTTTTTACTTTAAAGAAATTTAAACTATAGCTTAGACAAGTATCAAATCCTTAACAATCTTTGTTTCGCGGAAGGTTACAGAGAACTCTAGCTAGAAAACGCTGGGCTTGCGCACTAATGAAACAAGTGTTTACAAATTCTTGGTAGCTTATTGGAAGGATTATATTCTGCTTATTTTTCAGATTTAATTCCAAGTGCAAAAACAATTAAACTTTCTCTCCTCTCTCTCTCTTCTCTCTCCCTCTTTCTCTCTCTCCCTCTTTCTCTCTCCTCTCTTTCTCTCCCTCACTCTTTCTCTCTATATTCCTATTTCTCTCTTTCTCTCCCTCTCTCTATCTCTGCACCTTTCCCTCTATATTGCTGTCTCTCTCTCTCTCTCTCTCTCTCTCCCTCCCTCTTTCCCTCTTTCTTCCTCCCTTTCCCTCTACCTCTAAATCTCTTGAAAAAATATTTCCAACTCGCGACTTTCCTCACTGTGCGAAACTTGCCATTTAGCAGTCTTTTACATTGTCCGGCAGTTCTGACGTTTTCTATTCAACCCTCAATAAGCATTATTAATCAAAGATCTTTGAAATAGGTCCTATAAAGGCGCCACTGAACCCCTCCACGTCGTCAGTGGTGAAAATCAGTGGCGTGCGCGCGCGGATGCGACCGTGGCACTTTGCCAAGGCGGGGAAATACACGTACGGTCTATTCGTCTTTACTGTTCCGGCGGAGAGCGATTTTTGAAAAGGGGAACGGGATGTCCCCCTACTTCAGCTGCCCAAAAGAGAAGGCTCCTCTTTAACTTTACGATAATTTTAGAGCCTCAGAACAGATTTAATTAAACAAATCAAAGGCTTAGTAATTTAATGGTATTTAAGAAACATTTGAAATTATTATTTTTTTAAAAGGTCTTTAGAAACCCAATTCTCGTTACAGCACCCTCGATATGACAGCCCCATTCACAAGTCCAACGCTATCTAGTTAAAACCTTTCTACCCAAGTCATTCTGACATCCATATGAGTATAATATTTAGTTATTTATTCTTCATTTACTCATTTCGATGACTAAAGACGAAATAATCTGATTCAAAAATGTTTACAAGCAAATTAAAACTCAGCTGGGGCATTTAATTTTAATCTATATAATAGACTTTAATGTATCAACCTTTTACGCCAAGTATCGTTGAATTTAAATATAGCATTTTTCATAGTCGATGTAGTGACCTTCTGCATAAAAAGTATTGACAAAAGTTGAATTGATTAATTTAATTTTATTTATTTATTTTTTTATTTTCATTTATTTATTTTAATGTCACAGAAAATTTAACGGAGTGTACTTACTGCTTTTGACATTGTTTGTTTCGTGAATTTTTTCAACAACTTAGAGTAAAGCTGGACTTATAACGGTTGCTGTTCTCATCCGTATAATGGCAGTCCTTCCATATTTCATTACGCTTTAAAATTTAATCTTTTCATTCTCTAAACCAGCATTTTGTATTAAAATTTTTGCCACCAAATGAAATGTTTAAACTTAATGTTTCGAAAAAAAATTTAAAACATCATCCATGTAGTGATCAAAAAATTCATCTTGTAGAGACCAACATGGTGCATTCACATCAGCGAAAAATTTCAGTGCACATCATGGATTCTACTTAATTCATTAACCACTTCCACCTGTTGACTGATTGGCATTTTGTATTGCATCATTTAAAGTTATTTTCACCCTAAGTACTGTGATTTGTTGATTGCTCTATGATGTGGTCATTCCTTGCTGTTATTTTGATAACCATAGCAACAGTCAATTACGACAGACGAAAAATGTTGCCATCGCTCTTGGGGTTAGCTTTTTGATATTTTACCTCTTGGGCTGAACCTCCATTTCATTTGAATTTAATGTTTCTTTTTTAACTGCTCAAACATCCTCGAAAACTTGTTCAAAATGAATAAAGAGCACAAAGTATTGACGGAACCTAATAAAGCCTTTAGCACAAAATTGATTTATTCAAATTGGATAAATCTCTGGGAAGTTATGAGGTACTCATCTTTAAAAGTTATTTAGCCATGCTCCCTTATAGGTCAAAATTCTGATGTTGAGTTTGCCAATAAGAAATTTATGACGCACAAACCGTACTCATACTATCTCTTAATCCCAAAACATGCTTTAGAGTTTAGGCGAAGACTTTTTAAAAAAAAGCATTATAAATAGTCCGTTATCGTATACAAAAGTATATTTATATTTTTCTGAGGCAAAAAGTGACATAACTGTCAAAGCTGCCGTCGATATGAATGACTGAAAAATGTTCACCTGCTACTGAAAATAAATTTCGCTAGGGTAAATATATAACTTTAACGTATCCCCTAAGGCAAATTTAATATTTTCACCGGATATTTGATTCCACAGAAATGACGGTGCCTTCTCGGCAGACATGTTCCCGACTATTTAGGCTCGATGCCCACGAAGGAGCCTACGACGTTGCCGTGCCTGAACCGGACCGGAAAATCCAATTCACACGGGAACTGTTTCTGCCCTGTTTTGGATATTGTATGCAATTTGTGTCATTGTAGTTGTCATGGACATGGTCATGTATTCAGGAAAAATAGTTGTATTTTCGTACTTAATGTACAAATATGTTAAAATTACAAAAATAAATAAATGTATTCATCCACTGGTATGTTCAAGACTTGAAATCGGCATTTTCTTCGTAGACTTAAAATTACTCGCTTATCTTTAATACAGCTGTTATCTGTGACAGATGGCAATTAATTTTGTTTACAAAATCAATCTGACATTTTTCAACTATATTTAATGGCTAAATAACTTTTAAAGATGAGTACCTCATTAATAACTTCTCAGAGATTTATCCAATTCGAATAAATCCTTTTGTGCTAAAGCTTTATTAGGTTTCTTCAATACTTCGTGCTGTTTATTCATTTTGAACAAATTTTCGAGGATGTTTGAGCAGTTAAAAGTCACATTAAATTCAAATGAAATAGAGGTTTAACCAAGGAGGTAAAATATCAAAAAGCCAATGGTGCATTCACACCAAGAGCGATGGTAACATTTTGCGTCTGTCGTAATTGACTGGTTCTACGGTTATCAAAATAACAGCAAGGAATGACCACATCATAGAGCAGTCAATAAATCACAGTTCTTATGGTGAAAATATCTTTTCATGACGAAATACAAAATGCCAATCAGTCAACAGGAGGGAGTGGTTAATAAATTAAGTAGAACCCATGATGTGCACTGAAATTTTTCGCTGACGTCGCCCTTGGTGTGAATGCTCCATATTGGTCTCTACAAGCTGAGTTTTTTTATCACTGCATGGACGAAGTTTTAAATCGAATAATCGAAACATTAAGTTTAAACATTTCATTTGGTGGCAAAAATTTTAATTCAAAATGTAGATTGAGAGAATAAAAAGATTAAGTATATTTTTCTTGTACTGAATGGGAGTAGTAATATTACAATGCATTTTCTTGAGATGAAGACAAATAAATGTTATTTAATAGAAAGAAAAAGATTAACATTGTATTTTATAATTAAAATTAAATGTTGCTAATATTGCTTTGTTTTTAAAAATAATACAAAAGAAATAGCATAAATAATAAAATGGCCGCCTTGAGCGGTAGAATAAAACTGACTACTCTACCTATTCACAAATTCTTCAGGGGAAAAACTTCAGTTCTTTTTTTTTATTATTATTATTCAGTTACGTTTTAACTTTATACTAGAGTTCGCCCAACAGTCGAAATTCGACCGTTATAATTAAATTTAGCATTGAAAACAGTATGCTATTTATGTAGTTATATAAGTATTATTCATCAAATTTGGCGACTATAACATCGAGTTTATATTGATCATCCTCACTTAAAGCATACGTATTGTAAATCGCTTCCCCGCAGGGCCGGTTGCGCTCATAAATGTAGCCGCTTGTACTCCTGCCAACTTCGCACTAAGTTGAGTGGCAGTTGAATAAAACGTAAATGTTTTCTTCCCTGCCCTATTCTCATTTTTCATTCCGTTGTTTCAGAGAACCCTTCCCTCAAACTCTTCTTATAATTGCTTTTAATACTACTGCTTATTGGCAACAAACTCTTTAAATTTATTACCCAATAATTTCCTCATTTAATCAATAGTAATTAACTTATATTTTACAATTATCTAAAACATAATTAGAGAAATTTAACCTGAATGACTTACAGTTTATCTTATACAACTTTAAAAGTAAAGTATTTAGTTAAAATAAAGATAAATATCTTATGAATCATATTAGTTACTTATATAATAGTAAAGATTTCCTGAAAATACATATTTCAAAATGGCTAGATCAGATAGAAAAAAAGAAACTTATTTAAAGAATAAAGGAATGCTCATAGTAGTTTTCCCATATGCTTAACTTACAAAGAAATTTAAACAAACTTTACATTGATACTTCATCCATCCAGACAAATACTGGTCTAACATTATAGCATAAAAAATATTCGGGATAATTTATTATTATTTTTTTTTTTTTAACTTTGCAAAAATAGATCTACAAATAAATATAGTAATAATTAGGCGGTCAACTTACAAAGGTTTTTTCGTGATACCAGCACCCTAATTTGGCATACATAAATGGTCAATATAGACAGGTGGTCCAGTTACAAAGGTTTCCCTTCATTATAAAATTATAGGGCTAATTCCATTCCTGGCAAAAGTGGGCAACTTAGACAGGTGTTCAGCTTACAAAGGTGGTCAACTTTAGAGGTTTTACTGTATATATATATACTCCAATTATAAACTTCTAATAAGAAGTTAACTAGTTAAATCAGGTGACAAAATATAGTATTAATTTCTGATTGGAGGAGTCAAATTTTTTGAACATAATTAAACGATAGCGAAGGTTCTTCGAAGCGTACAAGAATTAGGCTGATTGTGGCGAAAACAGTGATGCCGGCGAATTTCCAAACAGCATCTAACTAACATGCGCTACAGCAACTTTGAACACTTAAGAGCATTGCAATTTTACAAAATAGAGAAGGTGATTAACTAGTGAAAACAAATTCTGGCACAACAAACAACTGGCAATACAAACAAAATCAAAAATGATTTTTTTAAAAAATACATTGATTTACTAGAGTGAAAAAAAAATTCTTGTGACCAGTATATCAAAAAAAATGAATTAAGTACGTATAACTATTCCATATACGTTTTAAATGGATATTATATTAAACAGAGTTTCTGCAAATATTTTTAATTAAAAAAATGTCGTAAAATTATTATATCATTGTATATTATCGTCGTATTATTTTTACGTATTATTTCGTTCTATATTATCGTCATATTATTGTTCATGTCCTTGCACTTTATTTGATACCACTAATTCACTCACCGAGGAACAGATCATTTCTTCCAACAGCTTCTACCTCCGTGCTGCCTTTATTCTCATTGGTTTGCAGGTAAATCTTAGGCTATATAAGCCGTGTTGTTATTTTGTTTGCTTCATTTGGATGTTTTTGCATCTAGAAACTCCGCTACTGCATTGAAAAAAAGATTCCAAGCAATCCCGAAATATATGTCTGCATTTTAATGCTCATTTGCGCTTGCTTAACCTCTTCAGACCCCAGAACTAATCACAAACAATTTTGACGCAATTTTTTTGGTTCTCTGATTTAAAAAATGGTTACAAAATAAAATAACTAAAAATATTTTTTTTTCAATTTTAATTAATAATTAGTTTAAGTAATAATTAATTCCCAATTTCCATGTTTAAAACGAAGTAAACTATCTGTTGATTAATTTCAAAAACAATTGGGTGTTTTAGCTTTCAAATTGCACAAGCAGTAGTTAATGAACATTATTTTAAAATGTTCCCAATTGGGTACACTTACAATGAAGAGGTTAACGTGAAAAAATTTTCAGTTTTTTTTATTATTATTATTATTATTATTATCAAGTTTGTGCAAAGTAATTTATCTGAATAAGAGCCCCTTCTTTGCTCAAGCCAGAAATTTTTAATATATTACAGTATGTATGAGGTAAATGTACAGATTTTATTTGCATACTTCGTACAGTATCCACGAGGTATGCAAAGCAAAATATACAGACTGTATAAAAAAAAAAGTACGTGTGTTTTAATTTGCAACCCCTAAATAAACCTCATCTATAACGTCACTGTGGTTTTAATGTCATAAATACCGTAGGCCTCAGATCCGGTCCCGTCGTTTGTACGATGAGAACGGGTTAATGCCACCCCCCCCCCCCCCTCTAACACCTGACTTTTAGGAGCATACTGTATTTATGCATGAGATTATGTGTTGTGTTGTTTTTGCATTGAATATATACCCTTTCCTCTAAAAAATTTAAAAGTTAAGTGGCCTGCTCAGACTCCGTTACAACCTAAGTCGACTATATATCCTACAGGTTGTAAAATGTTCTGAAAATAAAAATAAGTAAATTATGATTTTTGATAAAACCGAATCATTCATGTATGCAATGCAAAGGGGGATATAAAATCAGCTATGCAAGGAACTGCATCCTTTCTGCAAAATTGCAAGAAGAAAATTTCAATGAGCCACGAGCTTCCGAAAAGGGCGCAAGTAATTCAACGGTTTCTAGTGACGTCAATTCGACGTAAATTTAAATTGAGTTCACAGCGCCAGTCTAGAAGCCCACTGAGCTAATATTTTAAATATGTGTAAAAGTTATCATATTCGGCCAAATGTGTGGTATTTTTGTCACGTCATTTAACAGTGTTCATTATTTTTGAGGAAAATAAGATAGGGTTAATATATTTCGCATCATTAAAGTTATTATTAGCTAATTAAGATTTCTCAACATAACTACTAATGAAGATTAAATATAAGATAGGAATAAAAAGCGAAGAATAAAATATTCTAAGAAAAGATTAGCCGAAAATTGTGTTTATAAAGGAAGTGTATAAACAAAAATAGCACAATAGCAAAGGCGAAAAATGTCTTTAAATCTTCTTTCGACGCATTTCCTTAATAAAAAGTAGCTTGTTTTTGCAAAGTCGGCTAGTTACTTATCATTACAGACAGCTTTATGCCTTCAAATATTTTTCTGAGGTATGTCTGATCAGCCAAATTACCGTACACGGCTGTACATTCGTTAATTTTCGTTCTCATGCAGTAAAGGTTCTATGCATTCACAAAGCAAGTAAATTTTCTTTCTTTAAAGGTAAAGGGTTGCTTACTCTTGGTTGCATTCTCCAGCAAAAGCAATACATACAAGTACAGCACTGTATTTTCTGAGGAAATATTTGTACTTATTCTTTTTCTTTTTAACCCCATTCCCAAACACGCGACATTTTCACAAACTCAGCCACTCTTCGGTCCACATTAGGCCGAGTTTTCTGAAGTCTAGTATATTTGATTTTGAAATAAAAATAAATTGTTGACTCATTGTAAAGACGAGAACGTTTTATGTTCAGTTTTCTTTTATTAATCTCATGTTCCTTTCCATGAATACCTTCCTACGAAAGCTTTGTAGGTCTTTGTCGTGATTTTAGACTTGGTAATTGATTAAAGAACTATTGAAAGATATAAAGGAGCACTGTGTCTCGGATGGGAGCAGATATCCTGAGAACTAACATTCTGAATCTATTACTGACTTTAAGAAATCATTTTCTGGAAATAAAAATACTAATTTATTTATTTCCGAGATAGGACCCTCTCCCCCTTCCCTCACTTTCAGTTCTAGCCTCATTATCAAACATGGTAACAGAGGCACGACTAACTTTTGGGACGGTAAATATTTGACAAGCTTTTATAGAATTCATTTCGAAGGTTGCTTAGAGAACCATCAAAGTATCAGTCCAAAACAGAATGCACCGAAAATTGGAACCTATTTCGTAGAACAAGAACCTTTGATGTAGAAAAATTTTACAGAAAATCATCTAGTGACTTAAACGTCTCAGAAGGACACGACTTTTTTTTTTTTTTGTGAAATAATTATTTTTTTAAACACTTTTTCAGAACGTCCGAAAAGAGGAATATTTGCCGCTGGTTTAAAGATTACATCTAAAATATCTGCATTTTATTGTATATTTATCACGAACTCGCGTAGTGTGCATATGTCTTGTAGAACATTTTGATTTTGAACATTATTGCAGAACATTGCTAAATGTTCTACTGTTGAGTCACTGACCATAAGTAAAAAAAGAAGCAAAAGACCCTGACTAAATAAAATTCGAGGTGCTATTTAATTGCAGAGGAATTCACCGAACACGCAACAGTTTAACTTAAAATAATTCAAGCTTAATGCTACTCTAAGCAACCGACGTAATGCCTTTCATCAAAGTTTGTCAAACCTTAAAATAGTCACGTTAGAATTACGACTAAACTGCTGCAGTGAAAGCTTCCAAGATCTTTGCAATATAAGACTAGCATCATCAACGATAATGAAATTCGGTTTCTAAGGTAAAAATCATTAAATACTACATTAAATAAACATACGGTAACGTTCTATTAAAAATCTTGCATTTACTCCTTTTATGGAGTTGCTACAAATGAGTCTTTGGCTTTGAAATAATTATACTTCAAAAAATATTACAAATACAAGAAAATTCCCATAATAAAAGTAAATTGTCCTTGCATTAACCAGTAATGTTGTGACATTAGCTATTATGTTTTTAATTCTAACTTATTTCATACATTCTTTTTCATGGATAAAAATAATTAGTTCAAAAGAAAAAAGATCTTTAACATCAAAAAGATAACAGCAAAACGCTTACACAAAATTAAATAAACATGAACATTAATTTCACACAAAATTTCAAACATACGGATTTCGTTTCAAGGAATCATTCATAAATGATGCCACATTTGTTTTTAACATATTTGTCCCCCCCCCCCCCCCGCCTTTGTCACAAAATATTGCGCTTCAACATATCCCCCTACACCCGTGTTACACGTCACGCCATATTACATAAGCATACGTACTTGCAGTTAAGAAACAAAGCACTATGTAATAGATCAAATTTCCAATTTTCGTTTTGAACTTTTAATCATTTGGGAGCATAATAATAAGAATGGTAATACGTGCACTTAATTTGTATAAAATGAGATGAAGGTTTACAATAAGAAACATAATTAGTATAAAATAGTAAAAAATATTACTTGTTTGAATTCCTTGAAAAAATAACCGCTATTTGTCTTAAAAATGTAAATGCCAAAGACTTCCTTTTGAATTTAACTTTTAATTAGAAGCTTAATTAAACCATATTCAGCATCGAAGCTTTAAAGTCAATGAGAACACAAAACGTATAAAAAAAATTTTAAAGCAATAATATAAAAATGTTTAATCTGTTGATTTTAAATGCTTTAATTTTAACCAAAATGTGTTATGTCACAAATCTTGCTAACCCTTGTCACAAATTGTCACAATCCCTCGCACCCCCCCCCCCCTCCCTTCAATACGTGACATCATTTGTGAATGACCTCTAAGACGAATTCGAAAAGTTGGTCTTGTTTGTTCGTACTTAGCTCACTTATCAGACCGCAGAAGCTACGGTCTTGACTTAATGAATAGAGATATTACAGCTAATGAAAGTAGAATTTTAAACACATCAAAAATAATAACAATAATGAAAAACTCTGTGATCTAGTAGGTGCCTTTATTAAAAAAATAGAAAGAACTTTTTGCAAGATTTTCGGAAAATTTAAAGTACACGCGAGTAATTAGACGAAGAAATATAAACGCACCCTTAAATATCGAAAATAGTAAAATTAGGTTGAAGCGTTTCAACCTCTGCTTTCTTTTACACAGCAAATAAAAGTTCTTTTTCGAATGAAAAAATTGATGGAATTATAAACTTTAGCTGTGCATATTTGTTCAATATGAGCTCGGAGAGAAGTGGACTGTAATTCAATTATGAAAACAATAACAATTTTATTTTATCTTTTGGATGCATATGCAATTGATTCCACATGGTACCCTATGGTACATTGCATTTTTAGACAAAAGTGGAGCTAAATGCTCATTATGCAATAATTCATCTCTTACGGTGTTTATCAACATCAGTTCAACTGCCTAACTCACTCTTCTTACAAAACACTTTTTTGCTCGCCACATACTTGGCAGCTTGGCGAGATTGTCTTAGCGCGCTGGCTCTTTTGCGATGCACGGCCGCAACAATACTGTTACAGTTGTTGTAATTTAAAGTCAAAGTAATATCGTCCATACACATGAACATTTCATAAAAATAAGAATGAAAAAGAAAATGGGAAAAAAGTTACATCTATATAAATATAAGAGCTCTCTTGTGTGCATGTTGTACGCTTGCGTGTGTTCGCTATACTCAGTCCCACCAATTAATGGAATGAAATGAAATTTGGCACAAAATTCAATCATCTCCTGTGAAGGATGACGCATGAAATACCATTCAAAAGTTCGAATTACTATATTGTTGGGTTTTTTAAATTCCAATTTCAAGATTGGTTTCGACAATTTAAAAAATTTATGTCATTTTCTAAAATTTTGCATCGGTCTGAAGCTGATAAAAAAAACTACATCAGACAGAATTTGTTCGAGAACTCGAAAACTTAGGACAAATAGAACGTGAGCTTATTGCCCAGAACGCATTTTTTTTTCCTAGCGAGAATCACGCGACACCTTTATTGTCAAATGAAGTTTTTGGAGAGAATGCCTTCCAATAATTTATTGTTTTAAAGCCCATAAATTTTAATTTAAACTTAATTGCTCATTTTCGGCGACATGTTTTCCTGTTTGCTTATATATTTTATCAATATAATTATTCTAGTGAGAAGCTCCGGATAATTTTGGGTATATTATTATACGCATTATGTATGCATATGTATCCATAGGACGACCGAAGGAAAAATAACGCAATGCAAAAACATCTTATGTTCAGAAGGGTGTACTCTTATTTTATAAGAGATGATATCTCATAAATGATATACTACATGAGCTACAAAGCAAGCCCAACATACCCCCATTTTATAATAATACTCTACAAGATTTTTCCAAACAGCAATAACTTTCTAAATGCTCCAAAAGAATGTACCCCAAGAAATTACCTATTTGGCTTACTTGTTTCAAGAGTTTTCCTTCATGTTTTTCAGATGTGCTTCTCATTTCTTTACTGATTTTTACGACATACTGTTTATTTTGCAACATTATCCATGAATATATATCTTTGAAAGATAAAATTTTAGTTGAAAATCCCAGAAGAATCAATAGTCAGAACAGAAGATCGATTGCGGAATTATTTCTTTAGCCCGCCCACACAAAAGTCGAGTCGATGCAAAAACTGTTTTCCATCGATAATCGATGTCTTATATTGACCTTTTAAGAATACTTGATTTTTTACAGCTTGCTGATCATTTTCCCTATTTTTTTTTTTCCCTTTTCCCATGGTATAGCGATTTCAACTCATAATGGATATTCAATACTGATGGGAGAATTCATCGTCTTTATCGGGGCATCCCAAAGAAAAGTCTTTAAGCAATGCTCTTTCTTACCGTCTTAATGACCGTGAATAATATAACTAGAAGGGAATAGATATCACGTGATAAACGCTTCTGTCATGGACGTAAATGAGTACTTTATCTCATCTTCGAGAGATTTATGCTTGTTCTAACGGAATAATTTTTCATAGAAAAGGGAAATTTTGGTGCATGGCGAAAATTTTTACATCATGAATAATGTAAATAGAACAGTTATTTAAATTTTAAAAAATGCGCGAAGGCATCATTAAGCATTATTATAACTATTAGATGCGATAAAACTATGGGGTATTCGACCAGTTTCGAAGAAAGAACTGAGGAATGCGCTTAAAAATGCTTTTTATGCAATTTTTCAATACAAAAGCCATTTCTTTTGTCGCTAATTATGCATTAATACGCAATGACTTAAACAAATAAAATTTCCCAAATAACATTCGCCAAAAAAAAATTTAAGGAGTTGCTCACTTCGAAGTTAAAAATTTTCTGCAGAGAAAGTCATAATAATTTCATTCGTAGATCATATAATATTTTTCACATATCTTTAGTAGCACTTTCAAACAAAATGTCATAAATTAGAGTTATATATATTATATATAAGCCGCTTAAGTGTCTGTTTGTCGCCGATAGCTTATTGGTTGCTTGCATAACTGTAATGCAGTTGCCATTGTTGTAACACATATCAAATATACTAATAATCAAAACATTTCTCTAGCATTTGAGTGAGGCATCGCTAAGTTTGCAATCTTCGTTAAAAATTAATGTAAACGCGAATTTAATTTAATCCTTCTTTCTTTGTTTTAATTTATTTATCGTCTGCGCTTTTATATATACATATATTAAAGTGGCAACGCTCTTTTTTTCTTTTTTTTTTCAGTTTCGTTAAAACGTGTTTTGACGATGATTATTTTGGATATAAATTAATATTTTTCACAAACAATTTCATTATATAGTAAATAATATTTTTATTTTACAGATTATTATAACTTAGTTGTTTTTTCGTTAAGAATATTTTTTTCCAAAATTATTATATGTTTATTATTTTTTCATTAAACTTTACTGTTCTACTTGATAAATATCTCTTTGATTTGATGTGCATTTCCGGTTACTGAGAGAATTGTATATTTATGATATCTAGAACAGCGGTCATTTCGTATGACCGCCGGGCTTACTAGTATATATACGCTGCTTGACAATTGCTAAGGAACAACTGCTTTATGCAAAGTAGCGTTCCCGACAGCCGACCGATAACAGTAACATGAAGTTCAGAGGGCGTGGCAGAGTAGAACCCAGTATCTGTATAAAAGGCAGTGCACACAAGATTTTCGTTGATGCGAAAATTCATGTTGTTACGTGTTTGATCAAAAGAGCACCGAATGTTGTTGAAGTTATTTCTGTGAAATTCAGTGTGGTGTTGCAAAAATCAAGTGCAAAATGTCTCAAGACATCATTTGATACTTACGATCGCGGACGAGCAGTTGGACGGCTGGAAGCAGGTCAAAGTGTCACCACTGTAGCCACAGCAATGGTAGTGTCAAAAAGTGTCATCTCGCGATTAAAAAAAGCCGCTGAGGGGGGAAACGCTGTGCGAAAGCATGCCGGTGGTTGTGGTAGGAACACCACACCTCAAGAGGATCGATTTGTATCCCTAGTGGCGAAAAGGAACAGAAATGCCACTCCAAAGCCAGATAGCTGAAGACCTTGCAGCCGCTTACCGGTACACATGTTTCTGCCAGAACCATCTCACGACGATTAAATAGAGTTGGTCTGTATACAAGGAAGCCTGTTCGATGATCACGCTTCAACCACGTCATCGTCGAGAAAGATTACGTTGGTGTAAGGAACATATTGGTTGGAGTCACCAACAGTTGTCCAGAGTGATGTTCTCCGACGAATCCCGTTTCACTGTGATGAGCAATTCTGGCCATCAGTTATTGTGGAGAGAGAAACACGTTATGTACAACAGTAAGTTCATGAACGTGATCGTTATGGCCCAGGTGTGCTGGTGTGGGCAGGCATCATGCACAATAGCAGAATGTCTCTTCACATCTTTGAGCGAGGCAGCGCAACGTCGCAAGGGTGTTGCGCAGAGATTATTCTGGGTTATGTTCGTCTTTTCAGGGGTGCGGTAGGTCCAGCCTTTCTGTTTATGGACGGCAACGCGAAACCACACAGAAGTGCTGAAGTATCGGACACACTAGAGAGTGAAGATATTGTCTGTATGCAATGGCCTGTTAACTCTCCAGACCTAAATCCTATAGAGCATGCTTGAGATGCCCTTGGCAGGCGTGTTTCGCAAAGAACACCCCCTCCCCGAAACGTGCAAAAACTAAAAACCGCCTTGAGAGAAGAGTGGGACAATATCCCCCAAGTACTCCTCGGTAGTTTAATGGAAAGCATGCATAACAGATTCAAAATGTGTATTAGTGTCCGAGTTAATCACACATCGTACTGAGGTACACTTATCTGTTCCATTTTGGCAAGAAGACCCATTTTTCGTGGCTGTTTGGAAAGCATCCAAAAGCCATCTTTTTTGTTTTTAATTTTCTTATTTTTCGATGTGGCAATATCCGTACCATTTTGCATAGTATTAAGTGCACACTGTCTCTACTAAATATGTACTCAGTTTCATTTCTTCAATCAATGCATATTATTAATTATTCCGAGAAATTTAACTGTTCCTTAGCAATTGTCAAGCAGTGTATATATATAAATTTCTACCGTCAAGTTTTCAATTATGGTTGAAAATATTTTTACAACAGTAGACGTTGAACGATTTTCTATTGACCTGGTCATGCGGGCAGCCAATTCAACAATAAAATTAGCTTCTCGGTATATTTTTTTTTATTATTTTATTATATACTAGCGGTGCCCGCACGGCGTTGCCCGGGCTGAATTTTAAAAACGTCGCCTACGGCGCTGTCCTTGCTAAGAGTATAAAAAAATCGCCTGCGGCATAAAGCCTGCATTGTTTGAAAGACATCGTGTGTCTATTTGTCAAAAAAAAAACACATTAGACATTGTCAATGCTTGAAAAAGTAATATAACATGTAGAAGGATCAATTTAGAAAACTTGGGAACAATTCCATCAGTAGGGTCAGATTTGTCACCACAGAGGGTATTTAAAACTGCCAAATTGTAGCACGGCGTCATTTGTTGCGTTACTTTTCATCTGGAATGAGTCTTAGTCTTGGCGCTAACTTATACATTGGTTGCGGTAACTGCAAACTTACATACTTCGTATTTTGATATCCATCCTTATCTAAGTAAAAGAATCTTTAATGTATGTTTTGAAGAAAGTTGCATTTGTAATAATGATTTATTACTGTCGAAACATTTACTTGATTGGTTAGAAAAAACAGCTTAAAATTATAAAAAAAAGAAAAGGGGAACAGGGGGAAAAGAAATAAAAACTTTGTATTTTATTTATTATTTAACATTTATATTAATGTCACCATTTATATGAATGTAAAGAAAAATTTACGCACCATAAAAAAAAATCTTTTTTTTTTTTTTTTTGCCCGAATTAAGTAAGAAATTATCTTTGTTTATAAACAAATCGAAATTTTGTACAACTACAAACAAAACTTTTGCTTTGCCTATGTTTTTTTAATATTTTACTTATTAAAGTCTGATTGATTTACCCTATTTCATTCTATGTAAATAGCATTCTATCTTCGCAACAGATTGCTAATAAATAAAATCTTTACAAAGGATTTTTTTTTTCAGTGGAAGCAGAAATAAATCAGCTTGTAATTTTTTCAAACGCTGCCATTGATGATTCTATTTTAGCAAGAACTGTTCTACTATAAAAATAAGCATCTACATTTGCCATAACAAAAAAAAATCCATTATTTTAATAGCTCAATTCGAATAAAAAGTAAAATTCCGGCAATAAATGAAAGCTCAATAACTCTAAATACTACAAGACGATTCAAAAGACAGTTCTACTAAAGTTTAAAATTATGATGCCATTAACTCCTACAATAATCGCACTTCGCGAACTGCATATTGCCGCCAAAAATAAAATTCTTCACCGAGTTCAAATATGCCGTAATCAATCTAGCCCATTAGGTAGAAATTCATGAAATTGCCCCATCCGCTGGCACTTCGACAAATTGACTCAAATTCAAAATAAATTCATTTTAACCCTACTTTAATTTTGCAGAATATATTCCATTAATTTCTAGAATTGTTGGACCTTGTTACTTGAACCCATTGAAAAATTGAGCTCGATCTGCATTTTCGAATTTCTGCAGTTCGTTTAATTAGAGTGGTTTAATGGCCTTCTTTAACTGCAAATCGATGTTTCTTTTCCTGTCTTCACTTTTAATCAATAGGGTAGAGTATTTAATCTCTCTGGAGTAGCAAGAATTAAATCCCGACTAAAAATAATGAATTCCGTTTGTCGACAAAAATTACTGCCGATCACGTAACATGGTATGGAAAGAACAGAAATGGAAAAGAGGCCGTTTGACCTATAAAAAGATTAAAGACATAATGATTCTATAGAAAAATATATATGATCGCCGTTCTGGTAATAGTACTAAGTACGTAGATAAACTGCAGTTTGGAGCAATTGTCAATTTAAATTTTTATAATGTTATAAAAAATAGTAAAATTTTTTTAACTTCCCTTAATTCTAAATAGGTTTACTTATGTGATTTTTAAACTGTGTAATAGAGTTATATCATGAAATAAATAAATGAAAATTCTAAATCACTGCAATAGACTACTATTTTTTTAAGAAAAAGATTTACAATATCACCCATTTAATTTCAAGTAAAAAACATAGTAATCGTTATTTCTGATCGACTAGTACAGCGTTTTCAAAAATGTGGGTCACTGATAGGTTGCTAGAATTTTTTGGCTCGCAATAGTTTAATGATCTGTTAGATCTCATCATTAGAAGATTGTTTTGCAACTTATTATAATTTGTCAAATTATTTTTGAAAAGAAAAATATCGCGAAACAAATTGAAGTTCTAAATAAGGGCAGAAGATTCTGAATAGCCTCTAAAATGAATGCAATTGGAAATATCTTAAAAATTTATTTTATGTTCATGAGTGTTGATGGTACTTATCGATTATACTCCCTACCCTTTTTCGCTCGCCAAATGAAATGTAAAGAAAGCAATGTTTTTTAAATAGCACTATTTTTTATTAGTTTTAAACAAGTCTGAACTTGATCGTAACCGTTACTGTACAGTTAAACAGTAAACTGGATCAAGCTCAGCCTTGGTTTTAAATAGCAAGTTGGGGACATTTCTGAGAACGTCGCCAAGGTGGGGCGTATAATCGATAAGTATCTCATTGATAAGCGTTCTTAAGCACAATAAACATTCTCTATGTTTTTATCAAGAACTCCATTGCAAGGAAATCTTCACTTTTATGACATCACTAATATTAAGTTATAATTATTATAATGCATACTAATAAAATACTGCTCATAAACTGTGCTCCAGCGCTACCTCCGGAGGTAGCGACTCCAGACACACGCTAAGTCCCGTGGGAAAAGTTTGCTATTTATCAAACCAGGCATTGGTCTGAACTTTCTTGGTATATTTCATTTATCGAAATATCCGCGAACTTATAAGCAAATTATGCGGAAAATAAAATTGATTGATTCATAAAATATAGAGGTCAGCCTTGATTTGCCTTTCTTAACGACTTTCAACAAAGAAGAAAACTTTTTTTCATCAAAACGTTCGTTTCCTCGTTCAAACGATTTGCTTCGTAATAACCATTTCACAACGAAATTCGCTTAAATCAGTTACCGAAATTTACAAAAGCCATTAACCTTTAAATATATTCCCAATAAGCTCCATGATGGATTCCGAAAAAGCTACTCAGACGGGAAAGAAAATACGTTCCAGCCCTAATGTGAAAAATAAGGCAAGCTCCCCGAAAAGTATCGGACGTCTTGTGATGAATGCGGTCCGAAAATTGCAAGCAAGTAATGGATCGGCAGAGCTGAAGATGTTTGTGAAAAATGCGATGGAACGCGGACTTCTGACTCGAGAGGACGGTCAGTACAAAGTAGGCGAAAGAGCCAGAAGGAGACGCAGATCTTCCCCTAAAACCTCGCGTAGAAAGCGATCTGGAAGACGTAGGCGATCTAGGAGCCGATCTGGGGGTCGCAGACGATCCAAGAGATCCAGTGGTGGGAGGAAAAGATCATCAGGAAAACGACGATCCAGACGCCGAAAGAGGAAAACCGCTCCAGCTGCTGAGGAAGAGTGAGCCATTTATCTGAAAAATCCTTCTTACGCCATCAAAATTTGCTTCAGATCAATATTCTTCAGCCAGATTTCAACAACAAATTAAGTTCAGACAATATATTCTGCTGGTGATGATATTCATTACCTTTTTTTTTTTTTTTTTGAACTGTCAATAGCTCCTTCAGAATCTGACGAAATTCGAGACAGTTCAAAAAATCAATCAAAAAAGACAAACTCTTATACTTAAAAAGAATACATTTTTTCAGCTTCAAAAGAGAAATGAATCAATTTTAATTTAACCAATGGTCTGAAATAAAAGTATTTGAAAATTATGGAATGTGTCTGATTTGGCGATACTGAAGTTTTAATTGTCACCAGACATATATCGCCAAAAATTGTGATTTCTTTTTCATGAAGATAAAGCCACTTCATACATTTATTTAAAGTACTAGCGGTACCCGCACGGCTATGCCCGTGTTAAAAAAATGAAAAGACCAGTCGGTTTGCCATTGTGTATACAGTGATAACTTGTTTAGGTGTAAATTATGTTATTTTATTAAAACGAATAGCATTCCACATAATTAAAAATTAGCTGCCCACGGCAATCAGCCAGAGATCCTACATATTTAAGCATTTTTTTTTACATAACACGCACGATAAAAAAGGAAAAAGGAAAGAAAGAAACGAAACAAAACAAAAAATAAAATATTTGAAAGAAAACGCATTTTATTTGTTTAGTTCAAGTACCCACACAAAAAGGACGATTTTAATACATTATAATAGTTTTAATTAATATATTTTTAGTATAATTAATTTTTATCTATTATTTATTGACATTAAAGCCAGAAGCTACGTTTTGTACAACCTTTTGTCTATGCAGTCTTAATACTGAATGAAAACGCTGCAGTTTTTTATGCGTCTACATGGTGCAGAGACATCTGTATATTTCACTCAGTTTAGTGCGATATCGTCATGAAGGAGGTAGTACTCTGGTCAATTTTGGCATGGTGTCATGTTAAAAAAAAAAGACTGGAACGTCTCAGAAGTACCCGGCGTTCAAAGTGGTCAAACGATTACATAAAATAAATATTTTTTGTTGCCTGTTCTGGTGGTTCGACAACTGCAATCTCTTTATTTTCATCGATGGTATTCCTAGACTGCCTTGGTGTCTTCTGATCATTTAGGAAATGTAACAAATCAAAATACCAGAGAGATGGCTTGTAGATTTCGTCTCCAGCCCCAGATCGAATTGCTTTATTAACTTTTGCCAATTCTTTACGGTAAACACTTCTCAAAGAATTAATTATTTACAACTGTTTCTCTGTTTGCGGTTGCATCAATTTCTTTGAATTTTTCCACTAAACTTTCATAACCGTCCCCCTTTTTATCCCTGTCACTATACTCCTTGGATTTGACACGCCAAATGCATGGGAAACTTTCACATAATGCAATAAATTTTGTGAGAAACTCCCGAGAACATTGCCGAGAGTCGGCCATTGTCGGCTGACGAATTGAAACTGAGAAACCAAATGATTTGGAAAAGGGTGCTACCGCCTACATGCGCCGATTTGTCTGCACAGTTCAAAGACATCTATGCTTTCTAGCTCAGTTATCGCTGCAACTGTACAGTCTTCGCACCGGACTCAAAACTACGCACTTTTCCAATCTATACGCAACGTTTTATCTGCAACGTGTTGAACTTCTGAGACAAAAAGTTGTGCAAAACGTAGCGTCTGGACCCGGCTTAAAACAGATAAACGAAATTTGGTAGCTTGCAGAAACAAACAGCAGCAAGCAAAGCTTTGAAAGTGGAATAAACCTTTCATCCGAGCTCAAATAGGAAAATAACATATGTGCTAATTCACAAGCGAAAAAAAATTAAAATAAATGAAAGTATAAATAGTAATAATAAGCTGGAATAACAAAAATTGCTATAAAGAATAACATTTCTTTTAAAAACCTCTGTGCAGAATGGAAAATGGTCTCGTAAAATACATGTCAAAATAAGGAAATCAAAATAAAACTATCAACCGCCTGTGCGCCGCAGGAAATAAACCTCCAATCGCTTTAAAAAAATAATAATCAAAATCCAAAAAAAGAAATAAATATATTAAAAATCGGCTGCTCCTCAAAATACTAAAAACCGCAAAAATTTTAATTCGTTAAAGAAAAGGATTAATAGTCAGTCGGCATGGTAACAATGAAAATTAAAGTTAATTACCGTGAAAAAATAATTTCGAACTGCAGAGAAAAATGCTTATAACTTCTTTTCTAGGTAATTTAGAGGCTTCGAATTTTCGCACGCAGAGCGAAACTCCTTCCGGGGTAGTTTTTCACGCGCTTTTCAACGGTATCAAGCTCGAAGCGATGCGATAATTTCTTCCCATAGAAAATGACTATTTTATGAAACTTTCGGCTATAAAATGGAATAATAAAAGAAAAACAAATTCGAATTTCAGGAAAAACTCTCCGAGGTGCACACCCCCATGTTCCAAACTAATTTCGTGCCAAATTTCATGAAAATCCGCTGGACGGTCTGGGCCCTACGCCGTACACAGACACACACACATACTTACTGCTTTATTATTAGTAGAGATAAAATATCGTTTTGGTCATACTTCTTAATAACATCATTTTTTTTTCTTATGACTATTTCTCCGTTTCGAGGGGGCTGCTGGAAGTGGTGAAATGCTTTTCGCCAAATCAAATCCAATTTAACACAATTAAGCATCCATGGCGCCACTTTTTGGCAATTTTTTACGGTCGTCTAAAACGAAAAGGTACTGTTTTGACAATAGGAAGACCCGCAAAATTTGGCGATGTACGTCTATTCCCCAATTCGATAAAAATTCAAATAAGGAGATTCAGGCCAACCGTTTGAAAGATTTCCAGGAGAATGATGAGGCTGAGGAGACTTGGTTGAAACTAACGGATAATTATATAAACTAAAATCTTACAAATGAATGTAAAAATTCTTGGTTGCATCAATTTTTTAAAGTAATCAGTCAGTTTTATCTCATGATTTTAATTTCTCAACTTTTCAGTTGAAATTAAATTCACACAAACTTCTCAATGTTTTTAAGTTATTATATAATAAAAAGTACAATTGTTGAAGAAAAGGAAGCTAACAGAATTAAAACACTGCATTAAACATACTGCAAACATACAGAAAATTGTGGTAAAGTTAGGAATCGTTAGCGATGTTTACCAGAAAAAAAAACTTGCGGTTAATCTTTAAATAACGTTCTATGACAAGCGCCCAAGACTAAATAAACCGCTTGACTGTAATGTTGTACGTACTTCTCTCAAATTTTTTGGCGCCCACTTTGAAAATTTACGCCATAGCGACCTAACGCGTTAAGCCCAGTCATGGACGACCTTCCTCTTGTTTTGAAAATCAAGTGGAAGAAAAATGTCATCAAATAAGAGAAAGCAGGTTACTTTATAAAACAAACCCATCGTCATATATGTTAAATCTTCATTTCTTACAATATTATGTGCCGAATTACTAGTCTGATTAACGTTAAGGCAATGGGAACTCAATTTGCTTAAAAACATGCAAGCAAATAGATGCCACTTTAGCAAATGCTATTCAATAAAATTAGAGGTACATCCTCATTCTTTTGGATCCTGTTATTTGGACAGAATCAGAAAATTGTGAGCAATTTCAAACTTAAGGAACATTGCGGTTTTGTTCAATACTTTTAATACTTTTGGTGACAGTAACTAATAGTCAGTAACGTTTTGTAACCAACGTTGGCGATTTCTCGTGGGGATCTTAAAAGATAAGGAAGCTCTAAGTTAGTGATTCAAATTTTCAAAGAAATCTCCGGCATAACTTTTTAGACAAGTATAGCATACCAATATGTATAAATGTATGAACTGTAGAGCAATTTAATATTCGTTACGCACGATACCGTGTGAACTTTTTTTCCCCTTAATTCGTTTCTTTTCTTTGAGAATCGATATCTTTTATTTTTTTTTTTTTGCCCTTAAAAAGTTTGATGCATTTTAATAAATTATACGGGAAGCGTGTAAAATTTTCCTTCTTTGAAAATTCGAGCTGCGAAGCTACAAAAAAAAAAGGAATGCTTGAGAAAAAGTTGGTGCCAAAAATCTGTTATTGAAATACCCCGAAACTTGTTTCTACGTCATTTTTAACCGACTTCTCAAAGGAAGGAGGTTATAATTCGTACTGTTTGTATGTCGTTTTTTTTTTTTTTTTTTTTTTTGATGATTTTTTCTTTAATCGATAGAGGGTCGTCTAACTCAAATATCGCACATCAATTTGACTACATTTGTGTTTTAGAAAAAATGTTACGGATGAAAAATAAGTATTTTTTATTTTAACTGGAAAAGCTTGGCTTGATTTTTCTTTGTTGGGAAAACTATTAATGAATATAAAAGTCATTGTTAGAGAAGCTTTTGTGGCCATTAAGCTGTAACATTCAAAGCAATTATTGCAAGAGTTTGACTGAAGGCTTCTCTGAGCCAAAAATTAAATCCAATCAGTTTGTTTGCTAAAATCGACTTCAAAACGGAATTTATCATACCAATAACTAGTTTTTAGTGCCAGACATTCAAAGAAGATTTTCTCTTTGATATGGATATTTTTAAAAATAGAGTATTTAAATAAGAAATATATTTACACTAAAAAGAATAAAATATTTTTTTTTTAAATAGAACCGACTTCAAATTATAAATTGCGTTAAAAAGTGAAGAAATAAATTAATTCTTTAAACAACATTGATGTGACTTTTAAACATAACTTTAAAAGTCAGTGCAAAATTATGAATCTAATTGCCATTACACCATGTGCTACTTCTTACTAGAACTGTTGCTAATTCTGGGCCATTTATTCATGGTTACAAGGGATTTTATCTATCCTAATTTTGCACCGACTTCTAAAATTATGTTTAAAAGACACATCAACGTTGTTTAAAGAATTAATTTATTTTTCACTTTTTAGCACAATTTATAATTTGAAGTCGGTTCTATTTTTAAAAAAATTATTCTATTGTATAAACAATATTAGTAAGAGAGAATGCAAATAGTTGATAGTCACTTTTCTTTTTACTTTACTTACTCATCAATCTATAATGTTTTTATTTATTTTTAGGTAATTTTAAATATTTTCCCAACTGCACTTGCATTCACTTTCTTAGCAAGGGAAAAAACACAAAGAGGGTAAATTTCGTTTAATTTTTAAAAAAATTCCATCTAAACGTGCGCTCCCCCTCCCCCCCCCCCCCCTCTCTCTCTCTCTCTCTCTCTCTCTCTCTCTCTCGATGTGTGTGTGTGTGTGTACGTATATATGTAACGTAACTTTTTATTGAATACTCGATACGCGAATGGTAGTTTTTTTTTTTTTTTTTTGATGCGCTACTTTAAATTTCATGATTTAATGTACCATCTTTTTTGAAAAGAGTGGGAAAACAAAAGCTCTGAAGGCAATCAAAAACTTCATGATGTTTCTTATACAAAGTAAACTTCGTATTTTAGTTTTATTTGTATCTAGTTACATATGTTTTTCATATAATTACAAAATGTTATTATAACTAGAAGTTTTTCTTTCATTGTCCTTACATATAGTCTTTTTTTTTTATACATCACAGCGCTAGTTTTTAACACGTACTTTTGTTTGACATTTATCATTATTTTTGTTCAAAAACTTGCATCGCCATTTAATAAATATAAATTTCCGCTTTTTTTTCTGTTAAAATATCAGTTATACTTTTCTATGGTACAGTTTTAATATAATGCTGAAGTAAATAAGAAATTTTATTTACTGTTTGGATTTTTTTTTTCGTAAGTACACATGATTAACATAATTAGTGTTGATCAAAGTCTTACTTGGTATTTCAAATAAAACTGTTTTTTCCAGTTCAAAAGCAAATTGAATTTACTAAATAAATAATTTTGCAAACAGTCATTCAGGGTAACTTTGAACTATGGGGGTTAAATCTGAACCGCGTTATATTTTTTAGTATACTTGATTTAAAAAAAAAAGAAAAAATAGAAGGTCCAGTGCTGCACTCAGCTGCTGGGTTATATAAAATCAATTTTCTTCTCTTAATTTTACGAAGTAAGTTTTAAACACTGTACACAGATAATGGTATAATACTGCAATTGAGAATACACTGATTAGAAGCTATTCTTCCATGCTGGTTTAAAATTGTTGAAAATTTTAAAGTTGTTGAAATTCTAGAAGATGTTCCATGCACTATCTTAAAATATAGAAATACTGCAATGTTGTAGAATAAAAAAATTTAAATATTTAGAAATTTTACTTTTATGTATCGCAGTTGCGCATTTACAATACTTTTATTAAAGTAATTTTTTCTGAAATCACTTTTCTGGGTGTGGTCCAAAGTTACTCTAAATAGAAGCATCACTGTGAAACCGTTTAATAATTCATTTTAAATGGTTTTTATAATTATTATTTCTTAAATTTTGGTGATTATTCAATACTTTAGGAGCTTCAGTTTTATTCCGGTAAATTCAATAGTACTATTAAAATACGAGTAGGGCAATTAAAAATAAAAAAATTGTGGATCAAAGTTACCCTGATTGACTTTACCAGTAAACATCAACGCGTTAATATTATACAACCTATTTTATTTTTTTCTACGTTAAAATAATGTATAAAGTCAAGAAAACTATGGCTGTGCTAAGAAGTTGAATTTTAAATACCTAATTTTTTATTTGTCATTCTAAAAGGAAATTGCTAGGTATGATTTTATTTTACATTATTTTTTAACTAAAATAACTTCAAGTGAATGTTAAATTTTAAAACCGTAACAAATTATTTTAGTATGCTTCTGATGCAGGCGTAAAAATCCCACAGGATTAAGTATCCTCAGTTAGTCTTATATGTACAGTTCCTGGCCAAATTAATAGACGCCCTACAGACTGTTTGTAATTTTATACTTAACACTCAGTCCGTTGCAAAAACCCGTTTTTTACTTATTTGATCATATTTTAACGTACAACGTTCATACTTTCCAGCAAAAATTCATTCTCTCTTGCATTTAGGGGACCATCAATACGTTGAAAAAGGAGAAACATGCGTAGGAGGATCCTGCATTGTAAAAAGGTATAAATTTTAGAAA
The DNA here is from genome assembly GCA_038502835.1 of Octonoba sinensis. Lineage (NCBI taxonomy): Eukaryota > Metazoa > Arthropoda > Arachnida > Araneae > Uloboridae > Octonoba > Octonoba sinensis. The sequence goes on along the minus strand of CM076600.1, from coordinate 64,555,442 downwards.
ATAGTTTAATTGCCATGCACAATTATTCTGTGCAGTTTCCTAAAATATGTACTTATACATGAAAATATAGGCATTTCTCCAATTTCCTTCACCTGTTTTTGGCTTGCAACACGCAAACTTTTTACAAAACACTATTACACTTTCAGAAAACTTGACAGCATACAAACGAAGCATTTAATGAAATTTGAAATAAAAATGCTGAATATTTGATAATTATGGACATTCAAAGAGATTAATTTTTTACTGCGCATGCGCGAAGGAGCAATTTCTTACAGTCATAATTTCAAACGTAAGTGTACAGGGATATTTATAAAAAAAATTCAGTTCAATATCTTGAACATTCATAAAAATATCAGCAACTTATTGAGGTGTATTTCAACATGTTTTGAAAAAGAGCTGTTTCCTAACAGGGTGTTCACAACTCAATCGCAAGCGCTTTCAATTGATTAATCTGGCCAGGAACTGCACATATGTGTAGCTAATTTGTATATAATATACACATTTATAATGAACTACAACTGTTTGTCACACAATATTTTTTAAAAATGTCTTCTGAACTCTATTTTTAAAATGAGCTCTAAAATGCTTCGTGGTTCGCCGAAAAGCTGCAATAATTTTCGTTTTTCAACTAAATATAAAATTTAATGTAACTAAAAATCCTTAATTTAGTTACATCCCCTTTTTAAGTATAGTTTGTAAGTTCATATGCTGTTTATAATATTTCAAACTGCTTATTTTTTCTTTTTTATTAATACTGTGCAAAAGTCTTTAAAAATACTGACTGATTATAAACATGAACGCACAAAGATATACATATTATGTATCGAAAATCAGTTGATTAATTTGGACCGCAAAAAATAAGGATAACTCATTTTTTGTATTTGCTGCTTCAATAAATCTAATTTAATTCATCAGGAAAATCATGTCATGCATTGGACTCATACTTTATCAATATTTACTTTTGTACTTTTTAGCCTACTTTCCCGTAAAAGTAAAAAAAAATAATAATAAATCATGAAAGAAGGCTTAATGTATCGTGAAAATATCATTAGAAATCAAGAAAAGTCAAAAATAAGTTAAGTAATTAAATAAAGATTGAAAAATAAAAAATTTGAAAGTAGGGTTTTGAGATGGGGAAAAAGTGTGTCGGTCGGTCTGTCAGTCTGTCGGTCTGTCTGTCTGTCGGTCTGTCCCCCCCCCCCCCTCCCCTAATAACTTTTGAACGAATTGTCCGATTGGAAACATTCTTTTTGCATTCGAACAATTTTTTGTTCAATTTTGAACAGTTCAAAAAATTTTAACATTAGCGCCTATGGGTGAAAATGAAGCAAATTATGTAAACTCTGGTTACAAGATATAAGTTCCCATGAACAAGCTCACTGGAAGAAGTTCTTGGCGTAAAATATTGATTTAAACAATTTTTGTTCATTTTTGAACAGTTCAAAAAAATTAACATACCGCCTACGGAGAAATTTCAATCCTATATAATTCCTGATCTAACGGACCGATTTGCTTGGAACAAACTTTATCGGAAAGCTCTTATGACGTAGAACATGTACAAATAGAAAGTTAATCCAGAATTAACGAGCCTATTTTGCTATGAAATTTTTTGATCGGGATTTTCAAGAATATTTTTTAATTAATGAATGATTAAATGAATAAGCAAAAGAATGAATGAATAAATGAGTGAATAAATACATGAATGACTTAATAAATAATGATTGAATGAATATGTATTAACCGTTGAAAAAGGTATATTTGAAGCAATTAAGAACTAAAGCTAAACGAGAAAGACAGAAAGAGAGATAGCTAGATTATAAATTTGAATTCGGTGTATACGGGAAAGTAGGCTCGTATAGTTCTAGACGGAACTTCTTGTTTCTTGAGCACAAAAGCATTTCTTTCTCTCCCCCTTTCTTAATTTTTTAACATATTTTATTGATCAAAATATCATAAACCAATTTATCCACTAACTGGTTGGCTAAAAATCAAAAATTTATTCCAGGCTACCATTCAAAAGCTGATCGCACTCATTCATTTAATGTGCATAATTTATCACTCTCGAAATGGCAACATGCAGACATTACTCTTCAATGTCTCTGAATTGACTTCTGCAGAAAGTGAGTGTTAAAATTATCACCTCGCTCTTTTGCTTGTCGTCAACCGCAAAAGATCCAATAAAAATTCATATATTTTTAACGAACATTTGACTTTCTTACCTGTAAAAAAAGCGAAGAACAAATATCTTAGTCTCCGCATTGGTAGGAAACGAGGCACCAAGTTTTATTGAGCATCGGTTATTAAAATCACAAACGATCGAAGGAAGCTGGGACAGGTTTTTCTAAGATTCGCAGTTTCATTAATATTTGGCAATGTGCCACATCAAAGTGGAGCGCTCTTCCACTATCTTTGGCGATGCGGAGGCTCATCTGGACTGGGGCCAACTTGGATCCCATCACCGGCTCTAGGGTTGCTATGTTCATTCGCAGCTCCAGCCAAGATATCGCCACGGGTGAGGTAAAATATTACGAAATTAACTCATCTAAACGCCTCAAAAAAATACTAAGATCATTCCTTTTATTAATAAATATGCAAATTAATAATAATAATAGTTTACTTGAAAATAAATGTTGCTGTAAGGTGATATTTTAAATGAAATCGGTTTGGGGAACTTCACGAAAACATGCATAAAGTTACCATAAGATAACACGTAAGAATACAAAAAAATTGTGAACAGAAGTATAACTTATTAAAAAACAGCTCGCAAAAAAATGTGTCTGAGTAACTTTAGCAACCTAAGCAAGGACTTTGAAATAATTAAAAACCATATTATTCCATTGACAAATCTGAACCAAAAAGAAAACTCTAAATTTTACAGCATCAAATTTCCTGCTATTTTTGCAGACAGAATTAATTTTTGGCACCGAAAGCAGACCCGTCATTTAGAACTTCTGAATTTTTTATGAAAAGGAGAATATACCCTTTCCTTCGCCTTCCCTCCCTTTAGAAAATTTTGACCTGATGGACCTGACCGTAAGCACTTGAACCTTAAGGAGTTATCAGAACTCAAAACAAAATATATACATTTTTTAAAATTTATAATAGTGCTTGAGGTAATCAACTACTGCCTTTAAAAAAATGTTGTAAGCGATCATTCATAAATGATGTCACGCTTCGGGGGGGGGGGGTTCGTGAAATTGTGACAAGGGGAGGGTAGGGGGTAAAAGGAAATGTGACATCATGCTTGTGCAACATAGCAGGATGTCACATTTAAAATATACAATGTTACAACATAACCCCTTCCCCCTTTGTCACATGCCACATAGCGTGGCATGTGACAAAGGGGGAAGGGGTTATGTTGAAGTGTGACATTTTGTGACAAAGGGTGGAAGGGGGTCAAATATATAAGGGAAAAGCGTGCCATAATTTATGGACGGTCCCTAACCCTTACTTACAGTATCCCCCCCCCCCCCGTTTTTTTTTTTTTTCTTTTTTAATTCGTAGAAATGTTTAAACTACTTCTTAAACTTTTTTGTGACGACCTTTCTCTAGTTTTCAAATAAATTACTTGATTAGAAATTTTGAGAAAGGAAAGAACTAAACCTTTTTCATTTCGTTCAAGATGATTTTAAAAGTTAAAAAAAAAGAAACAATTCGTGTACGTATGAAGAATGCTTATGTGGTCGCAGTTAAGAACTTCAAAATCCACTTAAATCGTTATAGCGATTTATTTATTTATTAAGAACATTCGTTGATTTTTGAATTATCTGCTATAAATAAAAATACATGCAATTTGTTTTCATTTTGTAGCAATGCATCCTTGAGATTATTTGCATTTAAAATTGGTTCCAGTTAAAGTTTGTTGTAGGTAAAATTTTTTTTTTTTTTTTTTTTAAATCCATATATATATATTTCACTCAACGTGGCCCAGTTACGATTAAATTTTGCGGTACGATACGATATTGACGTCATGCGAAAAACAAACTTTGGTAAAACGATATTTAAAAATTTGTTTACTGATTAGCATAGAAAAGTAACGTAATATTTGTATTTATTTTCGTAACTTAATGAGTTTAACAAATTTATTTCTATTTTTTAAAAAGTATTTCCATTCATTACTCAATTTTAAATTTCCGATTCTTTGGCGTGGCAACACTTTAGTTTGTTTATATCGAGCGATCATTCTCATGTTTATATCTACCAGCCTTTTTTTAAGCCTTTCGAATTTAAAGCGTTTTTTTACGATTTTAAAGCAGCTATATCCCGCAGATGCTCTGCGGGGGATCAGCTAGTATAGCTTATAATGCTTGAGACTAAAAAAATGTGATGGCGGCCAGTGGCCGGTAAACCGAAAAAAGTTAGTCGCCACTTTGAAATTGTTGATCGCCACTTAGAACTATGTTTCAAGCTGATCCCCCCTTCCCCAACCGCGGCTTTATTTTGCATACAAACATTCGCATACATATATCTCAAACTGCACTTTGTCACAAAATTACACAGAGCCCTTTTTATAAAGAAATAATAATAAATTACAAACCTTTCCTAGTCGCTAGCTTTGGCGCCCGACATAACATTTTGTGGTCGCAGAATAAAAATTTATAGTCGCCAGTGGCGATTGGCGACCGCTAGTCTCGACCTTTAATAGCTTAATACAGTTGTTTAAGTCAACATCAAAACTTTTTAGTTATTGCGATAACTGGCTATTTAATTATGGCAAAAACGGAAACAATATATACATGTGTGTGTGTTATATGATTATATATATAATCATTGCACAATACTACTATGTTTTTCTAAGAGATGTTAAAGATTCTTTCAATATTGAATGCCTTTCGAGGTATCAATTTTAAAAAGAAGGTTGGAAATGAAGAAGATAAACAAAATATATGCGTTGCGAATTTTCTCCGAATTGAAATATTTAAAGTGAATAAGGTTTTATCAAAACGATATATCATATGTAAAATGTGTGACAGTTCAATGGGAAAATAAACATTTATGTACCATACGGGACACCTATACTTACTTGAAAAATTAATAAAATAAAAAAAATATTTCAACAAATTTTGCTTAAGAAATCGCACATACATGCATGATTTCTTAAATAAAAGCACTTTGACTTACTCGTTTACTGACTTTTTTATAATAACTATTATTTTCTTACGTGAATTTATTTGTCACGTGAGTGACAATTTCCGTGAAGTGAACCTATTGTAAATTTTAATTAAACAAAAACATCTTCTATTTATTCACGAATAATAGTGTGCGAAATTATTTTCAAAACCATTTAATTCCAAAAAATATTGGATGTCTCTCCAGAGTTAAAATCAGAAACATGTGTTGAGTCTCAAAAATTGTGCCTTTCAAACCTCGCCAAATTCGAAGTTTTAGGGCGATGAAAATCGTTTGTGATCTCCCTTGTTTACCCCGCCGTGGCCACACTCTTTGAAAGGTCTAGTAGTTGAATGAATCCGCGTTTTCATACCTGTCTTCCATCCCAAAACAGCCCAGATGGATTCTGATTTTTTTTCACATTCCGTTTAATTGCGAAAGGATTGAAGTGATTTACTTGCGCTCTTACTCGACCATTACGGAATTCTCGAAGAAGTAAACCATGATACATTATTTCTTCTTTTTTCGTCATACTCTTGACCGACCTTTTCGTAACGCAGCAAACAGTTACTTTGCATTTTTCAAAGAAACTATTGACAATTGCTGTCAAAATGGCAAACGATATGTCATAAATTGATTTCGAACTGTTGCAATTTGAAAGTGGAAGAATTCGTTTTGTCAATAATAAGAAGGGGAGGGATGATCGAAGGTGTTTTTCATTTCGAAGACTTTGTACTACACGGCACGAAATTAAAATCGTACCGTATAGAATCGCTTTTTTTTGTTTCAAAAAATTTAAACAAGTTGGTAGCAAAAGAATATTTATACACTTCACTGCCATGTTTATCTTATGCATTAAAAAGGTTTCGATAGTGGATTAATATTCTTTTCTTTTTAAATAGTGGTAATATATGTTTTTGTAATATTAATGCATTTGTTTTTTGAAATTTTCATTAAAACGACATTTTTTAACTAAAATAAGTAACAATTTTTTTTATTATTATTTACAAAAAGACTTAGATATGTATCAGAAAAGAATTTTGATATTTAAAAATGTTTAAAAAGTTTTAACAAAGCCGAACACAAAAACTTCAATCAAATCCAAAAAAAAAATTGTTTTTTGATTCCAATTCGTTGCAAAATTATGAACCTGGGATTTGTTACTCGAATGCTTTCCTTTTAAAATTAATTCATTAATTATATAACCTTAATAAACAATATATATCTTTATTACGTATATAATTTAAATATTCTCAATTTCTCAACTACACCATATTACTTCGAAAGGAAATCAAACGTCAAAAAGCCAGTAAAAAAGTTTATAACTTGAACCATTCGCAAAATTACCAGCAATTTCAATTTAACCTAGAACTAATCAATGGAACGCCACTTATAAATGAATCATACAGATAATCATTTTAAATTATTTTCAGTGGATCAAAATTATCTGGTTATAATTGAATTTTGGTTTTGAAAATTTAAGCGAAACAAAATAAAAGAAATTTTTAAAAAATGCTTCCAGAAATACATGAACTTACTTTTCTGTACACGAAGAAATGACAACCATGAAACACAATCCAACATGGATTTTGTTTTCATACTTACCGTTTTCCTACTATACAATGTATTCGTTTTCTTTTTTTTTTTAATAATTACTTTAAAACATTAGTTCACAATGGTTTATTCATTTAATTTAGTATTAATTTTTCAAAGGCAAAAGAGTAACAATACTAATTGCAATAAAATTAACAAAAGCAAAAATAAATATACACTGAGGTGACAAAAGTCATGGAATACCGACCTGTTAGAAAAGGCTCTCTAATCTATATTTTGCTGCCATGGCCCATTAAAGCCGCATTCCGCTGCACTGCACTAACGGACACATCTGTCGAACAGCCCACATTTATTCCTGGGTTTATTTCATTTACTCTCCTGATCTATTAAGATAATTTTAACAGACAATTCTTAGCTAACGCCGGTCACCTGTGATCAAATGCAGGCAGTCGGCCACTGGCATCGTACATGGGGGGAGGTTATGCTTGAAAATAGGCACTCTCGACCCACTCTTAACACTGTGAATACCCTGCCGATCCGCATCCCCCTTTTTCCTTTTGTACGCGATACTACTGCCATCAGTGTATCTGCACATTGCTATCTCATGACTTTTGTCACCTGAGTATTCAAAATTAAAAAATACATCACAAAAATCATTCATCACCAAAAAATGGCGTTCATATTTCATTTTTGCAACTGAAAAAAACAAATACTGAAATTCATCTGTGTTATCTTTTCTGAATACCTATCGTAAACTATTTGAAAGCATCAACTAGCCGTTTGTGAAGTAAGAAATTCATGTTTTCAATGCTTGCTTGCAATTTTCTAGTCCATTAGGATGAAATGAATCTCCTCTACCGCTGACATGGAAAACATCTCTTTGTTATACCAAACCTTTTATTGTTGAAAATAATTTTAACTTTTCACTTTTAATTTAGGGTTTCGGAAGAAAAGTGAACCCTCAAAAAAGAAAGTCATATTGTTGCTAAATACGGCATTCCTCCATATATATATTTCGCTCATATTTTGAAGTGTGAGTGGAGCAACTAAAAAAAATTTTGCTCCAGTTCTTTGGAAAAAACTTTTAACCCCTTCCCTCTCGCACCCGTCAAAATCACGGGCTGTAATGTTCCAAATTAGCGTACCAAAACATTTTTAAAAATCCTCCCCTTAATCCCAAAAACTTATTTATTTATTGTCGTACATACTAGATGGTAGTATCAAACTATTTATACTATAATTAGAGAATAAACGTTTTTTAAATGTATTTTTGGAAAACAAATTGGCGCTTTGTTTTTGTTTTCGTGAAATTTATCGACCGTTAAGGGGTTAAATCAGGGTTCGATGAGTTTTTAAAAAAATATCTTTTTTTTCCTTTTTTTTAAGCATCTGCAATGAAATTTGCTATATGTGCTCACTGCTCATTTACGTTGTTGTTATATGTTTCAATTTCAACATGAAGAAAAATGTGAATTAGTTGTTAATTATATTTAAATATAAAATAATAGTTTAAATAAATAATTAGTCACTACGTACGTATAGATACCTGAATATATTTGTATTAACATAAATCATTGCTTGGTATTTAGTGTGACACTTGCCCTGTTTTTTTTTTTTTTTTTTTTTTTTTTCTTAAGCATTTTCTTTTATTGCTATGTTATTCAAATAGTTGCAAAAGGCTACACTCAATTTAGGAAGAGGTTTGCTACCCATCAAAGGTAGTCATAATTTAAAAGCAATGTTTTAATTATTTAACGAATTAACTAAATTACATTTGTTGTATAATTTATTTGTTGCATTACTTTTTTGTACTTGCGTTTTCTTTGCCTAAATTCATTTAGACCAGGGGTCTCCAAACTTTCCAGCCTTAGGGCCATATTGATTACTCCAGTAAATTCCAAGGGCCAAAACCATATTATCATTAATTGTTGCCGGTGGTAAAAAGTTGAATCAGTCCACTAGTGGTGTAAAATATGATTACTTTTTTGCCAGATGCCATTAGCGACGGGGAAGCTGATGTATTTTCTGTATCTTATGGGTATCCGTTATAATGGGGTACCCGCATCGTATCGCCATAGTAATCATTGATTACAAAAGTAATGAAATACACAAGTAATCATTGATTACTTTTTTCTTCAGTAATCGTTACTTCGGTTCCTAACGAGTACTCAAGTAACGAATGAGTATTTTTTTACATGAAAAAAAAAGTCCGAAAAAGTACGCCACGTTTAAAAAAGGCTGCAAATCGAACTAAAGTCCGCAAAACGGCAACACTGCATATTATTAATTTTCCTGTCATTATCTGTAATTTCTAGATTAGTCGTAGAGTACGAGCGAGCCATGAGGAGTAACGTGACAGGACATCTGGTGGACACAAGCAGAAATAGGTAGTACCTTCTATCCCTAACAGATGGCGCTAATAGCACTTACAGAATAATCTCGTTGGTTCGATAAAGTTCTGGTGTCTTCCACTCACTTCTAGATGGCAGTAAGTGAAATATATAAGAAGGCTAGTGGCGCAACCACAAGTCAGTTCCTATGACACTGCTGTGAAATAAAATAGTGCGTACCTCCTTAAAACGTGTTTGTGCGTGTTTAAGTTTAAGACATCTTTGTAACAATATTTTTATTTGAATTGTTGCTTTTGTGTGTGATTTAGTAGAATGGAAAAGAAGCGAAAAATTGATAGTGAATGCAGAAAATTCAAAGATCAGTGGAACATTCAGTATTTCGTAATTGAGTCCAGTAACAAGGCGCTATGTTTGATTTGCAATGAAAGCATAGCCGTTCTCAATATAACATTAAACGTCATTATGAAGCAAAACATTTTCAAAATTACTCAAAAAATTTTTTAAACAGGAAGTTTGCGGACAGAAAAATTCGAAGCTATGAAGCGCGGATTGAAATCGCAGAAATCTTTATTTACAAAACTCAAAACTGAACAAGAGGCTGCAACTCGTGCCAGCTTTCGTGTGGCTCTTGAAATTGCAAAACGTGGAAAACCATTCACCGATGGAGAAATGGTCAAAGAATGCATAATCGCAGTAGCCGAAGAAATGTGCCCTGAAAAGGTAAATTTATTAAAAACTGTCAGTATGTCAGCAAACACTGTGGCTCGAAGGGTAGAAGACATCGCTGAAAATATATCCTCTCAACTGTTCAACAAAAATGGACATGTTGAGTGGTTTTCTTTGGCCTTGGATGAGTCAACGGATGTGTCAGATACTGCTCAGGTGTTGATTTATATTCGAGGAGTAGATAAAAGCTATGAAGTGCATGAAGAACTTCTTGATATGTATAGTATTCATGGCACAACTACTGGTTCAGATATTTTTAAAGGAGTTGAAATGGCCATTAAGCAAAAGAACCTTCGATGGAAAAACTTGAAATGTATTACAACTGATGGAGGCAAAAACATGAGTGGGAAAGATAAAGGAGTGGTCGCTCTTGTGTCAAAGGCTGTAGAAAATGACGGTGGTTCAAAACCAATAGTCTTACATTGTATCATTCATCAACAGTCTTTGTGCGGAAAATGTTTGGATATGTCTGAAGTTCTGAAACCAGTCATATCAACTGTTAATTTTATCAGATCTTTTGGGCTGAATCACCGACAATTCGTACAATTTATTAAAGAGATTGGAGAAAATGACTTACCTTATCATACTGCCGTACGTTGGCTTAGTTGTGGGAAAGTCCTTCAGCGCTTTTTTGAACTTCGAGCAGTGATCGAATTTTTTTTGAATGAAAAGCATCGCCCTCTTACTGAATTGCAAAACAACGCATGGCTGTGGAAGTTAGCATTCTATGTTGATTTGACAAAACATGTGAACGAACTGAATTTGAGATTGCAAGGAGAAAACCAGCATCTTCCTGATTTATACAATAATATCAAATCATTCCGGAAGAAATTGATACTGTTTCAATCACAACTACGAAGTAAATGTTTTTCACATTTTAAAACATGTGAAATATTTAGCCACACCACTGAGACCGAGTTTCCTATCGATTTTGCAATCGAAACTTTGAGTGCTTTGAAAATAAATTTTGATACTCGTTTCTCGGACTTTGATGCCATTGCGAATCAAATTAAGATTTTTCAGAATCCTTTTGATACTGACATTGAAACCCTAGCCCCGGAACTTCAAATGGAAATGATTGATCTACAGTGCAGTGATATAATTAAGAACAAATATCAAAACTTATCTTTGTTGGAATTTTATAAGTGTCTTCCACTGACACAATTTGATAATTTGCATAAATTTGCTCGTGGGTTGTTTTCTGTTTTTGGTACTACTTATTTGTGTGAGAAGACCTTTTCCAAAATGAAGTACACAAAAAATGTTTACAGATCTAAATTAACTGATGAGCATCTTAAATCTCTTTTAATAATTGGTACAAGTAAAGTTAGTCCACAACTACAAACTATTGTCAGTGGAAAATCTCAATTACATAAATCTCATTAGTATTTCATATGTCGTTATGCTTGTTATAAGTTATCTTTTCATTTAAAATGTATAAAATGTTAGTTGGATTCATTTCAATAATTTGTTAGTTAGTAAATAATAACCTACAACAATGTTATGAGTAGTTAGCCCATGACCATATCAATGTAGATGTCATATTAATAATTATTCAACATAAAAATAGATTACTTCAGTAAACTTAATTTAATTTGCTATAAAAAATAAATATGTTCTCTAGAAGGAGTTTTCTTTCAAGTATGCTAGCTCTCCGCGGGCCGGATGTGGCCCTCGGGCCGTAGTTTGGAGACCCCTGATTTAGACCATTGCTAACTATTAAGTTAACGAATGAAAATATATTACTCTGAAAAAAATGTGAATTAGTTTTAAAAAGTTGTGTTTCAATGTACTGCATTAACATTTCACTTCATTACATATTAACATCTGGAATCTCGCAATTTGGAAAAAAAACTCATTTATTCATTTAAAAACTCGTATCTAACTAAATTTCCACGTTTTTTTTTTTTTTTTTTTTTTTTTTGCAAGTTTTGTATTATCAATAATAGGTTGTGGAGAAAGTATGAAAAGATACTTTGTTTTTTCTAAACTGATACGTGACATAATAACGGCAGTTATTAAAATCTTAATATTTTTTTTCTTTGTTTGTTTGTTTACGACCATTTCAGGTCACATAAATATTCGAGTTTATTTGCTATTCTCAAGGATATGCCTCAAACTCTCGTCCAATATGACAGATAGAACAAGACAGCACAACAGATTTTAATATACAAAGAAGGAAATACACCCAGGGCAAAGGTAGGAATCGAACCCACGCCTCTTTCTCTCGGCGCAGGGAGGCACCGGAGCCAGTCGATTTGACCGCTCAGCCACTGAGGCCCCTTATTTTTTTTTTTTAATTTTTTTTTTTTTTTTAAATCCTCACAACATTTTAAATACATTTGTTTCTATTCTTGCAGCGATGCTATTTTCGCTGCATCAAGAGGGACATTGTAAAATAAACCAATTTACAAGATTTAATGTGGGGATCGACTCGTTGGAGAAAACCTTGTGCCTTGAAGACCCGTGCAGGCCATGTTCAAACGTTTCCGTTTTAAGGTGTAGTTCCCAAAGTGGCCCATATAGGCCCCCAGGGTCTATTGCGAAACTACAAGGGGTTCACATCAACAAAAGAAAAATAATATTACATAAATAAAAACAATTTCTTAAAAACAACGTTTATCTTGCGCACTAAAAAGGAAGAAAATAATATTCCTATGAGCCTGGCAGAATTGCTGAATAAATTGGTCACATTATGGTTACAGAGTTTCTAATTCTTATAAAACGAAAAATGTTGGGCGCATGAATTCTTTATATTATTATGTTATGAAAGTTTGTTTTACAGATCATTGATGTATATATAAAGTTTAAGGAGGAGTCTTGATGTTTGAGTACATGCTCCCAACGTTTTTCGTTTTATAAGAATTAGAAACTCTGTAGCCATAATGTAACCAATTTATTCAGCAATTCTTCCAGGCTCATACTAATATTATTTTCTACCTTTTTAGCGCGCAAGATAAACGTTGTTTTTAAGAAATTGTTTTTATTTATGTAAAATTATTTTCTTCTTTTTGGTTTTCGATGGGTGAAATTCCGCAATCGTCGAAATTTATTCAGAACCTCGACGTACAATGCAATTATCCTTACTACAAAAATTAGCGCTCGCGATTTAAAGACAAACCAGATACAAAATTTTATACAACATAAAGTGACTTATGAGACTTTTATTTCAATTTTTTTCTGATATGGAAATTAAGCTAACCCGGAGTTGAGGAAACTGCTAATTATTATTTTTGGATCAAGGTAAGCCTTAAGAAATCGAACTAAAAAGCTCATAACTGGCGTTCTTATTGACTTAGAAACTTCGAACAACTTTCATCTTGTACGGAAAAATCAGCGCTTTCGATCGATATATTATATTAATATGTGCAAGGTTTTTTTCACCCCCATATTGGGGAATTTATGTGGAAATTTGCGTAAAATTGGAATAATAAAAGAACTACCTGTCGGATTTTTTAGGCGTGGTAGAATATGGCATTGTCATCTGGTTCTGAGCTATATGTAAAGTTTTAGAACAATAGCTTATCGGGAAATGGTCGAAAATTCGATTGCAAAATTCCGCGGACAGACAACAAAGCGAGTTCAGAAAAACGTTGTAAAAATTGGGGGTGTATGAGATGAAAGTAAGAGTCTATGACAGGGGTGGTCAACCTGCGGCTCGCGAGCCACATGTGGTTCTTTGAAGGAATATTTGTGGCTATCGAGTCAACGAGTATATAAAAAAGCAATAAGGAATATTGACGGAATTCCAAAATAAATTACAAGACTTGAAATATTTTAAATTGTCTCTTGATTTTTTTCTGATTCTGTTTGAAATCAACATAATTCAAGGTGAGTTTTCCCATTTCTAATATAATTATGACCCAAAAAGCATCCGGAGAATTAGAATTAATAGAAATGCAAAAAAATCAAGTTGTGCAACTAAAATATAAGTCAACGTCGATTACTGAATTTTGGAAATTTGTACTAGAATCAAGGTATCCTGAATTAAAAAAGGCTGCTTGTAGAATTATTTTAATATTCGGAACAACGTACTTATGTGAATCATTTTATTCCACTTTAAAATTCATGAAATCCAAACACCGACCAGTATTAACTGACCAGCATCTCAAAGAATTATTGAGAAGTTCTGTCACCAATTATTCACCAAATTTTAAAGAATTATCAAGAGAAGTAAAATAAATGTGTTTAATTTTTAATATTTAAATTCAATACACGTATTTTGTACTTCTATTTATATGTTTTCAATAAATATAATTTCTGTAAAAAAATATTTTAATACCTTTTTGCATACCTTTTAAATACGTATTTAATTGCGGTTCGCGAAAAATTTGAAATTTTGAAAAATGGCTCGGACTATCAAGGAGCTTGGCCACCTCTATTCTATGAGATTGACTCTCATTTAAGTAAGTTATCACCCCATTTTAGACACAATGCACCTAAGAGAAATTTCGCCAAGGTGTAATAATTATTTAGATAATAAACACATAACTAATAATTGTATAAATATAAAATATAGTTCATGAATTGTGCAAGCGGGTACACATTCTCTTTGTGCATGTAACAAGTAAAATCTTGCACTTTTAATGTTAGTAGTCAGACCGTTGTCGGGTGAAAAACTTCTAAAAATTTTATTTTAAATTACATTTCGTAACTTTCGCGCATCATTTCAGGAGATTTTTCTATCTCCCTGCTGTTTTAGAACTTCTTGGGGGAAAACTTCACCTTCAATTTTACTCAGTTTTGAAACTTTCAAATATAAATGTTGCAAATATTGACTTCTTTTAGAATGATCCCGTAGCAAGGGGGCCCACAAAGAACAGGAAAGAATGACAAGGGTTCCACGAGATGAAAAAATTTTACCCACACAAGACAAGTTAGAGATTGTGTGTCGACAGGACGGCCTAAGTGGTAAGGCGCAGGTCTGTACGCCCAAGATCGCAGGTTCGAACCTGGCCCAAGTTGGTGAATTTTGAAGAAGCAGAAAATCGCCATGCGTCGCATGATTGTGCGGCATGTTAAAGATCCCTTGAGTATCCGTTTGGCTTGGATACTCTCGGCTAAATTAAATACCTAGTGCAATTCGCATCAAATGAGAGCTCAGGTGCCTCCATCTAGGGGAAACTGAGAGTCCAAATTCTCAGTGGAAATGGTATCCACCGACAGTGGTGCTACTTGAAAAAATGGATGCCGATTACTAGGTCTGCAAAGGTTAGCCCCATTAGAAAGAAAAAAGAAGTTAGAGATTGTGAAAATGAAATTAAAATAATTTAGGTAAATTTTCAAAAGAAATCGAATTTTTTTAGAATGAAAAACGCTAAAATTTTAGTAAGACAAATCATATCCTACACATGGCGAAGTAATAACTTTGAAGGTAATTTATTAAAAATTACCTTCAAAGTTATTACTGTTAAATAATAACTCAAAGGTCCATTTAGAAGAAATATGGAATTTATGGACTTTTTCTATTTGAAAAACGGACCTTTCAAAAATTTCCAAACTGTAAAAACGAATCTTCAACGAAGTTATTAAGTCCAAAAACGGAACCTAGAGCTATCTACCGGTAAAAGATTTCTATTTTCTGAACATAATTTCGAGTAAATTTACACACAATTAATATCTTATTTCTTACTATAAATTAGTAGTGTACTGTATTCGGTATAACAACAGAAAAAAATATTTTATATATATATATATATATATATTTTGCATAAGAACTGCAGTGTTGCGCAGTTTACAGCCTTGAATAGAAAAACGGAGAAATAAGCGTTTTAGTAAATTTATATCATAAGTTCCATTGCCTAAAATCCATGACAAACTTTCAATTTCCCTGATTTTTGTGATTTCACATTTCACTGACTTTTCTCAAATTTAACGAATTAAATGCTGAAATCCGCGAAATTTTATGGAAAAAATATTTACAAAAAAATAAAAGAATTAATGCCAAAAGTATCCGAATTGCAATTAATAAAGAATTTAGAGAAATTTAGGCAAAACAAATGCGTACGAAATATCGTAGCGATGTAAGGAGAAAAAACAAAACAAGTCGTTACTGTTAAGTTTACGGTTGAAAAATGTTTAAGAAAGTTTAGAAGTAATAAAAATAATTGTAAATAAGAAAAATGTGATATGCAATATCATATTGGTTATTTTACAAATATCGTAGATTGTAGAAGTAAGACGTAGAAAGTATAACGAATGAAAACTTCTAACAAAAAGGATTCGAATCTACGTCTAACCCCTTAACAATCGGTTAATTTTCAAGAAACGGTCATAAAAGTGCCTATTGCCTTTTTTTTATCTCTGAAAATAATATAAAAATGTATATGAACAATATATATGTTCATCTTTAATTTGTTTTTATTTTGAAATTTTAAACACTCCAGCCCGGAAATATCACGGGAGCGGGAAATAGAGAGAGAAATCTCACCCCGTCTCTTTCACGCGAGGTAAAGTAGGAGGAAAAAAATTAACTATTTCCTCTTTTTGTTCATTCATAACACTAAAACTCATTAATAGATACTAAATAAAAAAATTTAAAAGTAAGAAAATCTGTTGACAAATAGGGGAGAAAATGGTACTTAACTGTTTTGTCTGCCTATTTATTTTGTTTACACAGCTTTCCTTTCCCAACATTGATTGTTCCTGAATTTGTGTAAGCATGTAAAAGTAAAACTGGTGCAATATTCTATTCATGAATTGTGAATTATTTTAATTTTTAATGTACAATGCATCTCAGAACATCGATTCTTTTTTTGCACTCTAATACTTCCTCTACAAATAATATACATGAATACCTTCCCCAATAAGTTAGCTGTAAATACAATTTGGACAAAATGTTTTTGCTCACAAACTCTTCAATAAAGTGCCTCATCTCTATGATTGATTTATTGAACTAATTTTCTTAATGCGAAAGTTTGAAATTAAAAACCATTATTGTTTAAGTACTTCAGGGAAAATTCAATACTTTGATAACCACCTGATCAAAAAGATCGATTTAGTTTGCACAAAAATTTTTCAGAAAGAACTTTAGGAGTAAAATATATGGATAGAAGTATTTTATGATTTGATACATTAGATTTTTAAGCAGTTACAAAATATTGAACATTTCTGGCTGTGGGCGAAAGTGAAAGGATATTTTAATCAAAGGAGTGGGTAAAAATTAAAATTTTATTTTCAGCATAGTAAAATTTTGCAACAAAAGATAGAAAAATTGGCGAGATGTTTCATTAAAATGCATTTTTCTTTCAAAGAAGCAAACTCGTTTTTAACTTTTTTCTTTTCTCTCTTTTAAATAGAATTATTACTCTTTTAATGATATATCATTCCTATTGAGAGAATTTTGTGTTACTGATTCGCTACTTAATAGCATAATTTCAGCAATTTGATTTCTAATAGCGTAACAACTAAACATGGTGACATACTTGAAACTTTCAATCAATATTTAAATGATGAAATACCAAGCTGTAGTTTAAATATGTATACAAACAAATGATAAAACTTGTGCAGGAAATATAATATACAACTAATACTCTACTCCAGTAATGTTTGTGTTAGAACATGATCCACCCTTCTTTTGTGTACGCTTAGAAAGTCAAGTGTTTTTAACCATTTATTTACTGACAAGACAATCTAGTCTTATTAACGCTCTTGTGGCACTATAATATTTTATTCAGGATTTGCATCTAATTCCAGTACTATAGATTTTGCAATTGTTAAAAGGTGACAGAAGCAGATTTTTCTTTGAATGCTTGTGTCAGACACAGAATTGAGACATGTAGAAGAAAGAATAACACTGGAGAATGTTTAATGTACAACCGACAGAAAGAAGCTTAAAACTAAATGAGATTTGAGTGGCAATTGTCTTAATACTTTCTCCAATTCATAGCTCTAAAAGTGCATAAAAGCATTAACAATTTTGCCTTTTATTTATTTTTTTTATGTCGCCTTCAGCCACAAAAAGTGCAATTAATTGCTAATTGTTACCTTTTAAACATTGTAGATTATTAAATTCGCAATTCTGGCGTAGTCTGGAACAAAATCACTAATTTGGGCCTTTTTGTATCAGATGTATCAGGAATTGAAAATTGGCTCAGATGTTACCCCCTGAGATATATATATATATATATATATATATATATATATATATATATATATATATCATCAATATCCATTCAAAATATGTCACATGCAGAAACATATGCATATCTCATGAAAGTTCTTATTCCTTTTACCAAATATTTTATGAAGACATAAATTTTATATTGGGGTAATTTATATATAGGGGTGCCCACACTCCTAAAAACTATGGAACCTGCACAAAATCGACCAAGTCTCCCTAAAAACTATGGAACCCCCCTCAAAGTTGACACCTCCCCCCAAATCTCAATGGAGCAGTTTGTGCCATGAGCAGTGGGCATCCCTGATATATATATATTTGAAATTTTTAGTGAAAAAACTTTAATTTACTACAAAAACAGCAGAAAATAAACAAAAGAAAATAACAAATCAATCCAGTTTTTAAAAAGTATAACTTTATTACATAGAAGTGAATGGTTTTAATTCACATATGAACATGCAATAAACTTTGAATTGTACAACAGCTTTAATACATATAAATATAATGAATTAAGAAATTATTTAATAAAATTTTACATTTTTTAGCACCAACATGTAAAATTCATTTTCACCAAATACTTACATGTAAAAAGCATCTATATTATGTACGTTATAAATGCTTAATAGGAAATGTTTATACACTTCAAATGCCAATCCTTGAATAACTTATTTCATGAATATCCATTCAAAATATGTCACATGCAGAAACATATGCAATATCTCATGAAAAATCTTATTCATTTTATCAAATATTTTATGAAGACATAAATTTTATATCTTTCATATTTATATAGATGTAACTATTCACATAATATCATGCAATAAGCATTATTCTTAAAAATCTAAATATAGAAGGAATTTGGAAACTAATATTATTTATGAAAAAATAAATTTCGAATCTTATTTTGGAACATACCAAAAATATGTTCCTAAATAATAATATGGGTTTGAACAAGAAATGTTTAAACACTATATCCATAACTTTTCCTAATCATTTTTTATACTAAAAACTATGTCAAAAGCTTCAAGTAAAGTATACTACTAATTTTTTTTTATTCCTGGAAGCAAGATTTATATTTGCTTGAAATTCCAAAAACAGCTTGAATTCTGTAAATCTTTTTGAGATTTCCAATAATATAGACATAAGACATTTTCAAAAGAAGCTGCTAAAATTATTAATAGGCAATAAATGTAATTATTTTAAATGCATTACTTTTTATTTACTAAAAATGCATCTTTTTTAAGTAGATAAAAAAAACTTACTCACACAAATTGAAGTAATGTTACACTAGTAAAATCACAAGAAAAGTCAGATCTGAAAAAAACATTTCATTGGAAAAAAGGAATAATAAACTATAAATGTATTCATATAACCATATAAGGCACATAAAATCAAAAAAAGACTTTTAATCACTGGAACTACTGCTACTGCTGCTACTACGACCTCCCCAACCACCTTTATGCTTGTGTTTGTACAGCTTCTTCATCTTTTTAGGCTTCATCATTTTCCCCATCTTCAAGACAAATAAAATGCTTGTCAGATAATAAAATATAAAGGTGATTTAAGTCTATTTTGAGCATTTAAAGACTATAAAGATTTTTAATTATGATTTAATGTTAAGAAATTTCAATATTTGAAGAAAAACAAATTAAAAGTATAACAACTACAGAATATTTAGAAAACATTTCAGTTCAATCAACCTTTTCAGTATGAACAGCAACAGGGGTTCTAGAAGTTGACTCTTCAGTAAAAAAAGGGAACTTGATGGACCTTTTAAAGGGATATTTAGATAACTGTTCATTTTACTTATATATGTTAATATGTAAATGAAAGTATTTTTTTGGTGAGTTGTAAAAAAAGACCCAAAATCAATCAGCATTTAAAAAATAACATTGCATTCTTTTAAAAGTTGATTTACAATTTTCATGATTAAACTTATACATGATATATAAAAGACAACATAATGTCAAATGAAAACTCTGTATCAACCTTGCATAAAATGTCTATAATTACTGGTATTCTAGAGCAGATTTATAAATCTGCAATTATTATGCAGTAGAGTTCTAACATTGTTTATATATATACATATATATCCCATTTTATGTTTTGGTCCTATTTATAAAGTCACGCTGATCAAATGCAAAGGCAAGATAGGAGGAGGAGGCCCTGGCACCCTGCCCCTCTCTTCGATTGCTAAAATATTCCTAAAAACAAAGCACTGTATACTCTATGGTAAAAACAAGGATAATATTGCAAAAAAAAAAAAACAGCCGACAGTGTTGTTATTGTAATCCTGGCTCCGATAAAGAGAAAAAACTGAAGAAAATTAAAGCTAGAAAAAATTCCTTGGCAATTCTAGGTTTTCCCATTCGAGAGGCCACCCTGGGAATACAAGCTTCTTGGTTGAAATTGCAGTGATTAGGTAATTTTTAAAGTAGATCAAAAATAACTTGAATTATGGATCACTGTCAATCAATTAACAATGATTGTATTTTCCGCTTTATATATTCTTCTAACTTAAAAAACAAATACAATTCTCATGTGTGATATTCATATTCTGTAGCTTGTTCGCATTAGAAAATTTGTAAATTTTAAATGAGGAAAAATATTTTAATATAAGATGATTAGCAATGAGTTTAGGGATTTGGATCATTGTTTCCAATGTAAAGATCTTTATTAAACTAATTTTTAGGATTAAAAATATTGGTTGTAATCCATTTAAAATGTGTAAATGCTAGAGATTCTTGGATAACTGTTGACAATTCCTTCAGTGCTTCCTTAAAAATCAAGCACGATGGGAAATGTTGTAAAATGTTTCTAAAAGTCATAGTTAATGAAAAACAAGAGTAGTTTAATAGTGTAGATGATTTGAAAGTAGAGTCTTAGCTGAACCTTGTTCTGGTAGACCAATACTCTAGTATCTCCTTCACTAATATCCAGAACACCAATTAGATCAAAGAATTAATGATTAGTGATCTTTGTTCAACAATTATACGTATTTCGGAATAAATTTCCCCAGAGCATTTTGCTGCTCTTAAGCAATTTTAAAATATTTAGATTTGCCGCTCATTGAAATTTGAGTTGATTCACAATCTGTTAATTTGTTTAAAAATAATGTGCTGAACATTCATGTCATGGTTTCTTAAGGCGATCATCAAATCAAAATTATTTATTTTTATCAACAGCACCTTTACAGATATCAAAATTTGATTGTAATGGAGAGGTATGGCCAAACTTACAGGGCTCTTGCTCAACATGTAAGCTCCAGCTAATGCCGCCGCTCCACCTGCTACAGCTCCTCCAATTGGTATTGGGCTGCTTCCAGAGTGCTGTTACAAATATTTTAAAGCATCAAAGTAAGCACAAGCAAAATAAACACTTATGTTGCATTAAACTTTTAAAAGTCTTACAAAATCAAACTGAAAATTCACTCTGAATTAAATATAATTTCTACAATGAAGTTAAGGGTTTTGATGTTGCTGAATAAAGCATTAAAAAGAAGAAAGAAAGATTTTGCTTCTTTTATATTTCGTTCTTTCTTTTTATTTTCCATTCATTTAATTGCTATTTTTGAAGAAACTGCAGAAATACAGTTAAAAGCAAAAGGTATATTCAATAAAATCATCTACCCTAAGTAAATTTGAAGGGTAAAGCATTGTTTATGCATCTTTCAAGAGACTAAAGTGAAACGACGTATAAATAAAAACAACATATAATCGAAACAATACTTTGATTTTTTCCCAAGTTTAACCCCAGTAATACGATTTTATTCAAAGTATAATACTTTTAAGGAACTAATTATATCTTGATGCAACTGACAAAAATTATTCTGTAACGTTTCTATACTAAAAACAATACAGTAGAGCGCCCCGATTATCTGGATGGGTCGGGACTGACGTAGATCCGGTTAAAGAAAAATATGGAAACTGGATTGACAACTTTAAAGCACAAATAGGGCTAGGTATTCCAATCAGCTTCCCTTCACACTTTTCCAGGCTTAGAACTGGCATTTGTAGTAGTGCATAGTTTATCACTTTACAAATGGCGAATTTTGAATAAAGGGGGGTGGGTGACTCAAAATGGCAAATTCTTGGTAGGAAGAAAATACTGCATTCTTTTGGGTGAGTGGAGGGGGCAGATTTTTGAGGCCTTGAATTAAAAGGAACCTTGGACTTCTGAGACGCAGATTTTCGGAACACTACTGTATTAATAATGCAATAAACAGCTATAACTTACACCATGTTTGTTTCCACCCAAAAGTGAAGAAACACCTCCTAATAAGGCACCTGGGCCAGCCCCCATACCAGGCATACCATGACCATGCTTGTTCTTTTTGTGCTTTCCTCCCATTAAAGTTGAACCAGCAACACCAGCTAAAGCAGCTGCTCCGGCTGCAGCTATAGGACCCAAATTCATGCCACTACCACTTTTGCTTTTGCCTTGATCCTACAATTAAACACAAAGTATAATTATTGCTAATTGATAACTGAATTTTCTGGCAAATTCAATACAGCAGCAGAAAATACTGAGGGACATACAACAGAAAATACTGAGGGGAAAATTTATAAAATTTAAAAAATAAAGCAACTTTTTTTTCTTTTTTGAACATAAATATTTTGATACATGAAATGCATGGCAAATTTTAATTAGTAGATTAGTATAACATTAATATGTATAGATAAAATATATCTAAGAAAAACCAATTAGTATCTGCATTTAAAAAACTAGAGTGAAATTAATGCAGTTTTTGTACTTAACTGTTTATCTAGCATTGGTACTTTAAAGTACCATCGCATTTGAAGTTCATTAAATTCATTTTATGTCGACATAAACAACAGTACTTTGTCTTGTACTTATATGTCTGTTTCCTATGCCAGTCCACAACTTTTCTATGTTATTGAAAAAACAATTTCTTAAAATTTGTTTTTAATCTTCCTAGTTTGAATGATAATGGGGCCGTGGTAGCCTAGTGGTTAGCACGTCAGACTTCCACCTGGAAGGTCGCGCGTTCGATACCCACTGAAGACCACCATGTATACTTGGGGATATGTGCATGTAAAATCCGTAGACCACAATACCTCTCCCCGCGCGTAAGCAATCCTAAGGCCTCGGCTAACAGGTAGGGGGTCTGGTGGAGAAAAGTTTGAATGATAATTTATTATTTTGTTATTTTCTTAGGTTAGCAAAAGAAAATTCTGCCATTGTAATAGTTTCACGAAGCCCCTTTTTCATCTTGTGAACCCCTGGAAGTTCATGAACCACTGGTTGGGAAATGCTGGTGTAGACAAAATACAAGAAAAAACTAAGTTTCTTTTAATGACTTTGTTACATATGTTTTTAATGCCATGAAATTGTTTTTAACCTTATTCATGGCATAATGTATGATTTGTTATGTTGTACTTTCCAGCACAGATTGATTTTTATAAGTTTGGCAATGTGCCTTATGCAATACAATGAATAAAACATAATTTAACAAATTCATATTTTTTAAAATTATTATTTTCATTGGTACTTACGTGTTATCCCATCAACCAATAAATTGGCAAAAAAATTGACGCCAAAGCTTGGCACTTGAAATTTTTGATTGCGTGAGAATGTTCTTTTTTTTTTCCATTACTGATATGCATATTGCATTTTGGCTATGTTTTTTTAATTTCGCAAAAATTGTCGACAGAATAATATGTAAGTACCTTTTCATCACCAACCAAACACCTACGAACACATATGTGCTATAATGAATCAATATTTCTGAAAAAAAATTCTTTCCAAGTATAGGGTTAAATCAGTCAATAGTTATCACTCTTAGCCTTTTATTTATATTCAATTAATGTAAAACTTCAAAAAGCATAACAAACAGAAAAATATTTGAAATCTTTAAAGAAATAAGTATATTGCTCACAGGATAAATAATCTGTGTTCCTGGATAAGGTCCTGGTTGTCCTGGATAAGTACTTTGAGATGGATACATTCCCTGAGATGGATAACCAGCAGGCTGTGAGGGATAACCAGCAGGCTGTGAAGGGTAACCAGCAGGCTGTGAAGGGTAACCAGCAGGTTGTGAGGGGTAACCAGCAGGTTGTGAGGGGTATCCACCAGATTGGGGTGGATATCCACCTGATTGAGAGGGAAAACCACCTGATTGAGGTGGATAGCCTTGTGGGCTTATATTTGAGCTAGGCAATGGTCCATATGTATTTCCACCAGATGGAGAAAATGGGGAAACACGGCCTGTGGGATATGCATTGCTTGGGGATGTTGGACCTAAGTTGGAAGACGGAGGATAAGGATTGTAAGCACTGGCAGGAGACTGAGGCGAATAAGCAGCTGGTGCAGGGCCAAATGTTGGATTTGTTGGGTATGGTAAAGATGATGTATCATATGGAGACACTGGTCTTCCAGGTTGAGACACTGGTCTTCCAGGTTGAGGCTATAAATAAAAAGAAAACAATGGAAAAAAAATATAAGTTAATCAAGCATAAAATCTTGAATCATTTAATATACTTTAAAATAAATAAGCATATTAAATTTTTACAATGCATGGTAAACAACAACTGTGGTCATTTAAAAAGAAAGAATAAAATTTGTTGTAAATTGTGATTTTCTTGTTTGTAGAAGAAAAAAAAAGATAACAAAAAATAAAGAAATGGATAACAATCTAAACCTGAAATAGGGGCCGGGCCGTTCATAAATAACGTCACGCTTTTTTGCCATATATTTGACCCCCCCTCCCCCCTTTGTCACAATATGTCACACTTCAGCGGTCCACCCTTTGTCACGCGTCACGCTATGTTGCATAATGCATGATGTCACACTTCCTGCTACCCCCTCCCCTCCCCTTGTCACACTTTGTCACAATTTCACGAACCCCCCTCCCCCCATCGAAGCGTGACATCATTTATGAATGATCCCATACAATCTAAAATAACTTAATTACCAAATTGAAATTCTTTGTGTAACACAAATTATGAGAGAGAAAACTGAAATTATGACAGCACTGTGCTTTTAATATTTTACTGTGCTTTTTTTATACTTTTCTTTTCTGAGAAAAAGTAGGAAATAGTTACAATGATGAACTTGGATAAGTGATCTTTGCAAAAAGTAACCAAGGATCAATGTTAAATTTTTTTAATTATTAAAAAAATAAAGCAAGTGCTCAAAAACAGTTTGAAGAGTGAAATTTTTTCATACAGTCCTAGAAAAAGCTAGTATCATACCTCCTTTAAAAAAAAAAAACATTTTCATGAAGAAAATTACATTTCTTCAGAAGTCAAAACAACTATTAATAGTGCACAATCAATATTTTGCATTAACTCTCATTTTTGATTTTCATATAAATTTTTAAGAATAGCTAAATTTTTGTTTCAATGAATTAATCCAAATATTTTGAATTCAATTAATATTTAAAAATAAAAGAAATACAAGAATTACAGGACAAAAAATTATAGTGTTAAGATAAACATTTCCTTCAAAAAAATTTTTTGCAGTCCTTTTCTCCAATGATAATGTGCAACAAGCTTTTTTATGAAAATTAATTTTATTGATGCAAGTTTCAGGTGCAATATGAATTATCACTCTCAATGATAACATAAATCTTTCTCCTTAAAATTTTCATTGCACTTTTAGTGTAACATAAACTAAAAAGGGGGGGGGGTGGCCTTGAAAAAGGTGAATGCTACCTTTTTGGGGTAATATATACAATTCATGTCATAATCAAGTTTTTCATGCATATAAAACCTTCTATAAAATATAAAAGAAATAATAAACAGATAACATTCAAAAACAACTGAAAATTGTACAGAATGGAAAAAGAAAATTTAAGCACAGCAATATATCTCCTGAAAATCAAGTCTTTAAGACAGTAAAATTTAGCAAATAACTAACCCATCTTTCTATCCCTATAGTTTACAAAAATCCAGTCCAAGTAAAGAGTGCACTCTTCATATTCATCTAATGTTCAAAATGAATGAAAACTTATAAAAACTTTGAAATATCAAGGACAGCCATCTTGCACAAAGGCCCTTAAAATGCAACATTTTTTGGTGCGTAGATATTCATTTAGCATTTAATATACTATATTTGATACCAGTTGAAAAAAAATATAGAAATGAGAAGAATAAAAATAATAATGCAAAGGAGGGCATACAAAATAATGTGGTCATTATTTTAATTTGTCAAATGTTGCCTTCTGTTTAAAATGAGTGTTTATAAGAAATTTCAAACATCATTTGTTTTGCTATAAAATTTAAACCTATTAGAAGAAGCATGAGTAAACCCATACCAAATCAACCAATAAATAAATATTTTTTAAGATCAATGTTTCAGATTGTAATGACTCTTTGGCTGTTTATATATACACCTATGCATTTTGGCTGTTTATTATACTTACCTCTAAGATGAAAAAAACCTAAGGTTTTGGACAACACCTTTTAAACTTATAAATTTTTAAAGTTTGACAAAGTCAAACATTTTGCCATGTTCAGTAATCTTCAAACAGTTGTAAGTAAACAATTATTTGACTTGGAAAGATAAAACTTACAGTTTCGTTCAGTATTTTTTTAAGTTTAATAAAGTATAAAACATGACCCAGTTACTCAAAAATAATTGCCCGTTTTGCAAGGAATGCATTTACAAAAAAAAAAAAAATTAATCAAAATTGAAATTTTCAATTTTTTTGGAAAACAATTTTTTTTTTACTTAGCGTTTTTTTTTTTTTTAATAACATTTATATGAATTTTCCTGCTAGTAATCCTGTGGTATCATGATTAAAATTCTCAGGTGCTCTAATAATTACTAATAATTGTTCAGAAAAGCATTTGTTCTGTTAAAGAGAAAATCTAGTATAAAATATGGCTTACGCATAAAAAAATATATTTAAAACAAATTTTTCCCTGAAAAATATTTACCATTAAAAAAAACTGAACATTGTTAATTAAATTCGAGATTTTAAATTTAAAAAAAGATTTATTGAACCCTTTTTTAACAATATTCTATAATAGCAAATTTATCAAACTTTTATTCTAAATATCTTAATGCTTCCTCAACATATTGTTCATTATTCACATAAAAAAGTGATGGTAAGTTTTTCAGTCACTACAGGAAAAATTGAAAGGGGGTTAATATTTAGTTATCTGTCAAGCTTTAGAAGCTAACTTCAGCACCGAGCCTTTTTTTACTGTTCCACCTACACAATTGTATACATCTTTACATTAATTTGTTATTATTTACTTCTAATTAATGTGTGGTAGCATAAAAATGTCACTCAGACTCGTTTTCATCAAAATATTCTCTATGATAGAAAATTTTTGTTGTTTTTGCATTAAAACACGAGACTGGGATGATCTTGCAACGATCTGTTGATCATTTTTCCTATTAATTCCTTTAAGAGACATTAGCAACAAAGGGACAGACAGGCACACTTTCTCATTGCATTGCCCTATTTTCAATTTGCTTTTTATTTTTTGTATGGAATTAATTTACAATATTTACTGACTATTTTGTTTACAGCAAAATTTTTATGGGACATTAAGTCTTATTTCCTCCTTTTGTTTAATTTTTTCTCTTAAAAAATTGAAAAAATTGTCATGGATAAGTTGGCTAAAATGGGAAATACAGAACATACAATTTTGAAATGTAAAAAATGTATTATAACAAATTTTGTAAGCAATTATTTGTCAAAGCAGAGAAAATCAAATAGTTATTTAATTGTGGAATTTGTTTCTGAAACAAGCTCTACTAATTAAAACCTGTATGGGCCAAGCCACAACAACTGGAATTGTTGTCCCCTCCGCAACAGTTTTCATTATCTTTTTGTACTGCTTCATTTTATCCTTGGTTCAATTTTTATGAGGCATGTTTTTAGCATTCCTTATGCTATCATTAAAAATACTGAACTTGGGAAATAATTAATAATTTGAACCATTTAAATGAAAAAGAAAAAATATTTGTTACGGAGGGAACATTAATTATTGTGATTTGGCCCTTATGTAGGTTCAAGAAATTTACAAGGACAATGAGAACCATATACAGTAGAGCCTCAATCCACCGTTTGAATATTTATCGTTTTCTTATACGTCTCACCCTGATTTAACAGTTTATTGGTATCAACTTTTTTATATTGACCCGCATTCATTATTTTCCAATATGTATTGTTCAAAATGAGTACCATGAGAAACAATTGAACGAGGTTCTACAATATTCATGAAAATGTATAAACAAAACAAAATAATTAAACAAATATACGAACCGGAATATTGCTCTGAGTCCCAGAACCTATAACAAAACCAAGGGGTTTTACAATTTCTTCACCGGATCCCTGTAATATTTTTTATAAAATTATACAGAGAATGCAAATGAATTTGATTTTTAATGTATACGGACAATCTTGAAAAATTCAAATGTTGTTACTTATCAATCCTTAGTGATAATTCTAAAGAAATTTTACATGGCATACGAACAAAATTAGAAAAAAATAAATATATTTTATGCACCATCTACTAGATTTATCCGAGGGAGGGGTGAGAATTGTTCATTGTACAAAGTATAAAAGCAAATTTTGATGAATATAAAAATTTTAAACATCATTCATAAAAATTATTATTTCAAAGGCTTAAAAACTAGTACGAGTTTTTGAAACTATATTAATAATTAAAATTTATTTGCATTTTTATTAATTTTAAAATGATTTATTTTTGGTATATTTAATAATATGATATATTTTAAAGCTTGATCATGTAAACATTTCTTTAAAACATTACAGTGCAATTCAAAAATATCCAAAAAATTTACTTGATTCATTGGAGAGGAAGTTAAACCTTCAAATTTGATACAATTGACTATAACATCACCATCAATAGCTAGAAATGAAATGTTTTGTAAAGGTAGTCTGTATTGAAATTCAGCAAAATGGTTTCCATTTATAGCAATCTAAAGAGAAAAATAAGAAAATTTAGTTTTAATATAAAATTTATGGTTAAATATAAATAGCAGTATTTCATTCAAAAACATTGTAAAACACAATGGTAACAATAAATAAATAAAATTTTCATTTGAAAACATATTGAAGAAATTTTTAAATAATAATAATAAAATTTTAATCAACCGAAATCATTAGAAGTTGACAATAAGATAACCACATCATAGTTTTTAATTCATCTTCTACATTCTTTCTACAATTACCAACATAAATTCTTTTCGCAAACTAAAATTCAAAGACTAATTTTCAGTGATTATTTGTACATGTACGAAACTACGATTATTGCACCTTCAATGTAAGTAAGCCATAACTCAAAAGACATAATTGAAAGTCGTAGTAAATGCAGAAGTAAATTTTTTTACCGAGTTCTTCTTCATGTACTAATGGCATGTCTTCATTTGTATTACTTTTTAGTTTACATTGTTTGAGACAATTCAAATTATAGCTGGACCTGAATTTTAAGATATTTCCACAATTATTCCACAAGCAGGGACGTAACTGGGAGGGGGGGGGGGTGTGGGCTGTGTCTTGGCGGCAGATTTTAAGGGCATTAAATTGGTTAAATGTGTGTGTAGACAAATATGCATTTTTTTTTTTTTTTTGTATATCGGGTGGGGGGGAGGGAGGCTAAAGCCTGGTTTTGCCGCTGTTGGAAAATGATCTAGTTACATCCCTGTCTACAAAATTGTACATACATTAAAAAGTAATATGTTTGAACTTAAAAAGATTCAAGTGGTTTAATTTGAAATAGAAAAATTTTTGCAACGCTGAGATGGGTAAGCAAGCCTTGGCCCCCATGTGGGCTGCTGTGCTATTGAGATTTTTTATTTACAAGTAAAAAAATGCAGGTTTTGCGTTTTAGCCAAAATTTTTTTAATCTTCTGCGAGCAGGAATCCTCCGCCCAGTCTATGTCCAAAAAGGGGACCTAAAAAATTTCAGCAGGTATCATGCCATCCATAGCCCCCTTATCTAGATGCCTAGCGAGTTGCGGGGAAAGTTGGCCGCGGATTTTAGTTACGTTTTCTCCCACCAGGAACGCTACTTATCTGCTATAACAAACCAAGCTCTTTCCATTAGTTTGAAGGGTAGAAGATTGGTTTTCATTGCTATTTCTTCTTTTTTCCCTTAGTAATTTGATTCTTTTGAATAAAAACGGTGCTTTTCAGGACCAGTATAACTAAATGAAAGAAGGTTTACTGTGTTGTTCCATTTTTCACAGCAAATTCAGTAAAAGAAAACATTAGTTTCAATCAGACATTAGTTTGCGTGAAAAATGGATCTCCGCTATATCAAGACAAGGGATTTATTATTATTAGTAGTAGTATTATTAGTACTATGTGTGTGTCTTTCATAACGTCTATTTGGCAAAAAATAAAAATTAATTAATTAATTTATAATAATATTGTGCAAAACTATTTCTATATAAATGTACATTGTTTATTACGTTGTCCAATCTTTACTGTAGCTTGTCCTTGGAATACGAATGATTACATATTATGATGCATTTCATATTATGCAAATATTAATTAAATTGAACTTATCGATTTTTTTATTAAAAAAATTTAACTAGTTATACGAAGGAATATATGGATCAATAAGAAATAATAAAAACTAGTAAGGAAAGAAATTCAAATTATTATTCATGCATAGAATCGAATTCTAACCAAATTTCAAGAACATATTTAGTTCCATGGATGATTTAATGAGAATAATTTGGAAGTAATATTTGTCCTATTCTTCATGCTTAAAATATGACTTCAGTACAATGCATTATAAAATGTAATTATTCACATATTTCAACATTTTATTGTATGTATGTATATTTTTTATTTATTTATTTATAATTTTATTTATTGAAACGAAAAGGACTAGTTTTTCTATCAGGGGGGGGGGGGGGATAGATCAGTTTCTATGATAAGATTAAATTTGATTCTATTATAAGAACAAAAAACTTGATTTTTATGCAAATTTTTTATAACTCGGCTAAATGAAGAGTTTGGTTCCAAGTTCCCCAATTTAACGTCCTCATCGTTCTGCTCGTTTTTTGAAGCAATGATTTCTTGCAAAATACAAAAGATAATACGAAAATATATCTGCTACTTCAAGTACACTTAAAAGCTTTTCAAAACTTTGGACATCTTTTCAGAGTTTTTGCAAAACTCTTGACTTTTAAAATTCAAGGAGAAGTTTTAATTTTCAAGATCACTATAAGTAAATAATAATAATAAAAGACATTCTTTTTTCCTAAAACAGATAAGTCCATATAAGTATCTACTCAAATATGTATCACATGTATAGCTTTGCTGTTAATCGAGCATGGGATTTATACATTACATCCCAGGAGCAGAATTATATTCAGTGTTCTGCAACATGACCTCAAACAGTTCCAAATGTTCTGCAGGCATGTCGTCCAAATTTGATGGACCACAGTACAACACAAAATAGATATAAGAATATTAATTAACTAGTAGAATATTTATTACTCATTTTTGACAAAACATATTAAATTATTTATTTAAAACCAGGGCATACATTCAGAATTTGCAATTCTGTCAACGACTTTTGAAGTCGGATACTGCGACATTAATGCAGATGTACTGTTTACAAAATGTTTATAAAAATTTGGCCCATACATTGTGACAATGGCTGGTTTTAACAACTTTCTAACGGATTTATGGCCAGGTGGTGCACCATTGGAATATATAAACATTCTTTTGTCAATTGTTCTGCAGTAAAGGTCAAGACTCAGAAATTTTGCAAGTGGCCAGTAGCCACTAAACTTGTTTAAATTGGTGGCCACCTATGCATCATAAAGCAAAAGTGCAAAGCGGGGGGAGGGGGGGGGGATAAATGGTGCATCAGTGCACTACAATTCCTTATGTGTCTTATTTTCAGTGAAGAAAACATAATATTTTGTTAAAACTATCAAGTCTTCAAAAAAAAAAAAAAAGTATATGACTTTCAAATTGGAAAAAGAAAAAACTTGCTTCCTTGGCGATGGTAAATTAAGGGAATATGAATTTTTTCAATACAGTTTTTCATGTTTAATGTTATAGAGCACAAAAGATGCAAATGCAAAATTTTACTTGTTTCATCATAGAAGAAACAGATAACAAAAATCCCCCTTACAGAAACGAACCTTTTACAAAAACCACGATCACCAATACGAACCATTTTCGAACACAAGTATAAAAAAATGTATATTTCCAGTTCTAGTTTTGTTCAGTACATTTAATTTTCATTCTTTTCAAAACTTTTTTTAAAGCTTTCACACTATTTTCAAAATGGCGCGACACTTGAGTCCGGTTTTATAAAGCGAAAATGGCCGATCTGCAATGTAAGTTTGAAATGAAAGTTATGAAAAAAAAAAAATCAAGATTAATATTGTTTCCTACTATATTTAAAAGATTTATATGGCAGAGAGAAGGGATTCAAAGAAAAAAAAATAGCGTAATCGGGAAAAATTTTCGCCTTTTTTTTCTTGTGAAAGGGGAAATGAAGACTATCGGCCGAAATTCGGTAACTTGAATGCCGAATTGATGCGTTTTTATTGTGCTTGCATACATGAAAGAAGCAAGAGTTGAAAATTCCATAGAAGATATTTGAAAAGGAGGGATTTACTTTAGAAAATTTTTTTAAAAAGGAAAGGTGGCGATCGCTCCTAATTTTTTGAATCGCCACTTTTTCAAACAAGGTCGCCACGTGGCGAGTGGCGACCTCGAACCTTAACCTTTATTCTGCAGAACATATCGTTTTTTTTTTTTTTTTTTATTCTTTTGCGTTTGTGCTTGCGTTTTTTTCCCTCTTCTTTTTAAGGATGAAATGTTCTGCAGAGATTGCGTTTGTTCTGCGACGTACGTCGCACTTTTAAGCACTTCCTGCTCCCGTTCATTACATTTTCTCAAAAATTTTCAAAATGCCCCAAATATGTCTTTAATTATTTTATCTATAGCATTGTTCTCAAACAAATATTAAAATTAAAAGTTTTAATCAAGAACTGGATTTTTATTTGTTTTCTTATTTCGGTAAAAATGCTCAATTGAAATTAAGTATTATATTCTTTATGTATGAATTGCATAAATAATTATTCTCTTTTTTTTCACTGCATTTTTATCTATCTATTTATTTTTAAAAAAAAACATTTTATAATGTACTAGTTTAAATGTTATGATCAACTGCCTAATTCAGTTGCAATAGAACCTTCGATTGTAACAAAATTAAAATTTCATAAGTTCGATTTCGATTTGAGATACAAAAGTATTTAAAGTAGTATTTCGTAATCGAAATTTGATGCATTGTCTGTGATACAGGTTGGCTAAGTATGCTAAGTTCTCGACTTTTGCAACTGGTCTTATAGAAAAAAATCCCAAAAAGTATAACATCGTTTTCCAATAGCAAATAGGTAGTGCCCTCCAGCTGTGTTTTCGTTATCAGCGGGAGAAAATCGTTGCCGGTAGGGTAACGGGTTTCGCTCCATTTCGGAAGGCATCTAGTTAAGGGGGCTATGACGCCATCACACATTGAGTTTTGGCCAGGGACATATATCTAGTTTTATCTACCAGTTATTAGTAATTAAGATATAAAAATAAAAATTTGCTCATCAATTTAAATGTCTAATGAACTAAATATTTATAATTAAAGAACACATAATCACATTAAAACAAAATATGGATCAGAGAAAGAATTATGTGTTATTCACATGCAGAAAGAACAATAACAATAGTTTAGTGTGATAATCTTTCTGTTAAAAAACAAATTACCTAAAACCTGGTTAAAGTTTTCAATTTTGAAAAGAAATTTCTGGCAAAATTTTCTTATCAAATATTAATGTCAAGACTAAATGCTTTTGTTGGGGGGCATATAAAAGATGCAGGAATATCATTTAAAAGTTCCTCTTAAATGATAATTGCTGTGTGGCTTTAGGATAGAAAAGGTAATTGACTTGTTGCTTTAAGGATATAGTTTATTTTTATATACGTGAATTTATTTTGTTGTTTTTTAGCATACATTTTAAGGAATATAATATATTCTTTGAAATCCTAGAAATTTTTGGAATGACAAGACTGGAAAGGGGTCACTTTTACTGTGAATATCTTTTTTTATTCTCCAGCTAGCTTTAAAATTAAAAAAAAAAAATGCAGCCAATAATATTACTTGGAATTATTAACTGAAATGAATAATGAGGATTTAACCACTCTCAAATAAAGAATATTAGGAAAAACAATTCCATAATAATTTACATTATAACTAGAATGAGTTTTTCTGTTTAGTAAACAACAAATGTCAATGTAAGCAACATGTTTTGTATCTTAAATATATAGAGATAAGAACATATTTGTGTCTTAAACATAAATAAAAAGAAAACACAGTTATGAAATTGAATGTACTAAATTTTACTCTTATTAACTAACAAGCAATTTTACACATTTTATACAAACTATATGACATTGTTAAACTTTCTTTTGTTATAAACATTACCTTAAAACTGTCACTTTCTGCAAGAATTAAAATTTCAAATCCTTGATCACAAGAAAGTGGAAACTGAAAACCATGACTTTCTTCAGGTCCCCAAATATGATTTGCCAATGAATTTCTTACAATTCTAGGAGGAGGTGAAAACACTGGACTTAAATGAAGGGCTATGTCACTTCTGTGATCAGTATTATTACCGTTTTGAAGATTTATTGAGAAACTGAAAATAAAAAAAATTGAGTTTCATAACTTTAAAATGACACTCAAAACAATAAATTCAAATGAAACACAAAAGAAGCCCAGCAACATTCTCAATGAAATTTAAGTACTTATGCATCCCAATCAAAAACATAAAAGGATATTTCAGAAAAAATTAGCGATTATTCAATAGGATTTTTATCAGTTTTATTGCTACAGGTGGTTGAAGACATGAAATTTTCGAGTATCAATACAAAAGGGGAAGCATACTACAATCAAATTGTCCCAAATTGGTACAACTTACTAATATCCAAAGCAAGTAAACATTTTATAGCATTTTGAAAAGACTTTTTAAGCACCTTTTAAAAAATCAAGAGCAGATACAAGTGTGTAACATCCTTAGTGATTCTAATCTTGAAAATTTATGGGCAACCTAAATTTTCATCAAGATTAAAGTGTATTTAATCATTTAAGGGGGGAATGGGGGGTGAAAGAAAATTAGTTATACCATTATTTATTTTTTCCTCTCAACAATGGTGGAAAATCAAAAATTACTTTTGCATCAACTTTGTATCAGTAAAAGTACCAGTTTTGTATCAGAATTATCGGTTTTGTATCAGGTAAATTTACATTTTTTTATCACAATGCACAACTCTCAGTTTTGTATCAGGTCGATCACAATTTTGTATCAGAATTAACAGTTTTGTATCAGAGTCATTCACAGTTTTAGCAGTGATGCTACTTGAAGAAAAAAAATTGAGAAGGAAACTTTTTTGGAGTGTATCATAATGTTTAGTTTGCTACTACTGATTTAACTCCAAAAAAAAATACTTTACATCATAAACAACTGCATTAAATAAAGTAACTTTTACAAAATAAATTATCGTCACTCAAAATTAAAAAGAAAATGTTTTTAACTATTTTAACAAGTAGCATGTTTTTTCCCTCATTATTGTACAAAGATAATTATGCCATATGATGTGAAAAGATCTTTCTTTTGTGAAAAACATTAATTTCTTTGAATGCATTTTACTTTCTAAACTACAATAGTAACGTTGCTGAACAAACAAAGTAGGTTTGTTTAGTATTAGATAGATGCATTACTTTCTTTATTTATTGCTGGGTTTATTATTATTATTATTTTATGGGAAGGAAATTTCTCTTGAAAAGAAAGGCCCCATGGGGTGTGGACAGGATTGTAACAGTTTTAAGTGCATGGTTCAACTGTTCTACAGGAATTTTTCAAAACTAAAGTTCTAGATATACAGTTTTTGGCTATCTTTGATCATGTTAAAGGGTAGAGGGAAAGGGAAGGGAAGATTTTGATCAGTCAACTTCACAAAGCATCGACAGGGTGGTGTAGTGGTAAGACACAGGTCTCGTATGCCCAAGACCTGGCCCAAGTCGGCGGATTTTCAAGATGCAGAAAATCGTCTGCGTAAATGTCGTATGATTATGCAGCATGTTAAAGATGACTTGAGTATCCGTTTGGCATGGATACTCTCGGCTAAATTAAATTCCTAGTACATATTGCATCAATGAAAGCTCAGGTGCCATCATCTAGGGGAAACTAAACGTCAAAGAAATTGCGTCAATGGTACCACACTCATTGTGGTGCCGCTGAAAGAGTTGGTACCAATCTCTGGGGACGCACTAGGTCTACAATGGTTGATGACCAGACTGTAGCCCCATTAGAAAGGAAAAAAAAACTTCACAAAATGAAAAATCAAGAGATTTTTGTGACATAAAATGCCAGTTTTCAACCTCTTCTGCAAGATGCAGGAAAGCGTCAAATGATCAAATTAGGAATTTTATAATTAAAAAAATCAATGACATCCTATTTTTTAGGGGGGGAGGGGGGGGTAGTTATACAATTTCTTAACTATAAGTCTTAAAAGGCCATAAGGTATTTCATAATTTTGTATGGTTAACAAGATAAACAATGTCTAATACATATCCAATCTTTTCTTTTTTAATCTTTCACTGTAAGTTAGACCTGACAAAACACTTCTGATATGCTCAAAAACAGTTACTTGTTATTGGTTATATGCCTTACCTTTTTTTGCTCACCAAATATCACCAGATGAAATATAAACAAAGCAATTCATTTTTATTTAACATGATTTTACTGGATAACTATTAGACTCATAACCAATAGCGTAGCTAGACCCGGATTTCAGAGGGGGGGGGGGGGTTCTTCGGGAGAAGTAAGTAATTTCATGGTTTTTTCACCAGAAAAATTGGTTAAATTCTAGGTAATCTTCACCACTTCAGGGGGGTAAAATCCCCAAAACACCCTCCCCTTATCTACGCCAGTGCTCAAAACGTTAAATTCATGTCAGCAACATTTCTAAAACCGTCGCCAAGGAAGAGCATATAACTGATAAGCACCCAGTTAGTTATATAAATATCTTCCACAACCCCATTGCACCCAACTGAATATCAGTCAAGGAGTAATGAATTTTTAATTTCCACCCTCTAAGTTTTGACCTGAAAGGAGGATTTAATTTGAAAATATTTTAAATTTTATAAAAATGTCTTAAAATCACTCTTCTGCTTATTTTCTATTTTTTCAAGAGTAACATAGATTTACTACTGTATATACTTTAACAAACATTAAAAGCAAGTTAAAATACAAAAATATTTCAACTTCAGAAAAATTATTTTATTTTAAAAACAAATGAAAAATTAAAGAATTAATTGCATGTTTGTTAAAAAGAAGTTTTTTCCTCCAAACATTAGCCAACTATTGATTAAATTAAAAAATCAAACTATAAAAAATATTAAAATGAAAAATAAAGTATACCGATTTAAGTCAGCTTATGTTAAATTAACTTTCAACTTGGGCCATTTCACAGTATTTTGTAAAAAATGTAGAGTCCGCAAAATGACACTTTTTTTGTTATAACTACATAATTTACAGTTTAATTATCACCAAATTTTATTTTCAAATAATGTGCTCAACACATTATTTGAAAATAAAATTTGGTGATAATTAAACTGTAAATTGCATAGTTATAACAAAAAAAGTGTTATGTTGCAGACTCTACGTTTGGACAAATACTGTGAAATGGCCCACTTACAAAATGATTGAAATGTTTATAGGACAGAAAAAGATTGAACTCTCAAACACGCCATGCAATTTTCAGCAAAGCACATGTTTGATCTGGCATTTCCAAAAATTACATCTTTATTGACATTTTGTAAAATTAACGAAAATGTAGTTAAATACTAGAGAATGTAACATGAGCATTAATTCAAAAGAGGTAATATACTGTATGACATTTGAGTGGGGGTTGTCATAATAAATACTTCACCAATTCATAGCCCTAAAAAGAAAAATTGGCTTTCAATTTTTATTTTTGAAATGTAGCTTTCAATGACAAAAAGTGTAATTAACTGCAGTTTGTTATCTTTTAAACATTTTAGAATATTCAAATTGCATCTTTGGCACAGTATGGTACAAAAATGAAAATTTCAGCCTAGCCATAATTTAATTCATGAAAGTTGGGGATAAAATTTTCACATAACACATTAACATGCAGTAAAATCAAAAAACGGATCATACATATGAGGCAAAAAGATAGGGGAAACTAATTACCCTAAACAAAACTTGTAAATCATAAATTCTATTTCAAATTTACTTCCAATCTAGAATTTAAAAACTCTTCATTCACTTTATTTAATTTATTTTTTATTTTAAAATCCAAGTATTTAATTTTCAAATTATATGCGTAAAAGATTAGAACAAATTTCAGAACACAAAGAATGCAAACCATGTAGCTGAACTAGGTACGGAGCCAGAAATTCGGATTAAATTTCCAGGACGTAAAGGACTTGGTAATGCTCCTAAGTATGGAATTGCCTGGAATTTATAAAGAAAAATTTTAGTATAATAAACAAATTTTAAATATTCAAAATCCTTATTTAACAAGAGATTGCAAAAATATGCATTCATAGATACAGAAAACAAAATAACTTTTTTCTTACTGGATTAAATATTGTCGAATCCATGTTATCGTGAATTTCTGTCCTCGTTTATTTACGTTTTCATCATTTTTCCCATTTACCATAAGAATTACGGTTATAGCTTGATTATATTTCATCATCAATTACAAGGTGAATTTTTTAATTTGAGTTGTAAAATAGGCTGAATTTCTAATGGCATATGATAATACTAAAAGTAGTTTGCTGTCAATAAGTTATTTGTTTCATGGAAACATTTTAATGAAGAAAAGCATCTCTTATTAGTCGGATTTAAAGAAACGAAAACTCATACCTTTTTTTATTCTTTCAGCACAGAAAATCAACCTTGTTATTAAAAAATGTGGCTATTTCAATAATGAATAGTCAGTTATAATTATTAAATTTAAAGCTATTTGAAATCGTTGCTTGCTTCGTCTTTATCGTCGATTGCTGAGGTGAAAGAAAAAGTGGGGGCGACTTCCGCTCCTTGAAAGGAAACCTGTCAAACGTCTCTGCCATGCCACTGATTTGTTATGTGTGTGTGCTGTTGTGTGGTGTATTCACATCATCACGTTCCCGTAAACATCAAGTCACAGCCAACATCAACATTTTTCGCTTGTAGTATATTCTTCCATTTTTTACACAAAATATTATTACAGCAGTTGAAAACTTCATCCCTTTTTGGAGTGAACAATCTGCATAAAAGACCACTTTCAAAATTTCAATGCAATATGTTTTGCTGGCAAGTGTACATGTTCATGTTTTCATGTTTATTTACTTTTTTAATATGTTCAGTCGGTTTTTGGAAAAAAATTTGCTTTTCAAATCATGAGTTTTCTTTTCAGGTTTTCGAATAATTTATCTATTCTATAAATGTTTTACCAAACGTGTGTAACTTCATTCTTTTAACATTTTTGCCATAGTTCCCTTACTTTTAAAATTGTACCTTTTTTAAAGTGGATAGCAGAACTTTGCTGCTATGTACATATGAAACTTGCCGCTGATCTAATATGTAAATAAATACTAAAACATTTAAATCTACCATTTGCCGGTATCCTTAGATCGCAAAAAAAAAAAAAAAAAAACTGGTTCGCAATTTCTAGAGTTATGAACTAGAAAGTTCGTTTCTATTCAGTGTTCAAACTCTAAAAAGTTAAATCATTTCTGCTATAAATGTATTTTACATAGCATTTAAGCAATCAAATTAAAATTTAAAATTATTTTTGATATCTAGCACTGTCCTAATTGCAGTATGATTATATTTTGTATTCATTTAAGTAAAGTTTTTATCTCATACCATATCTGTACAATTCTGAATCTTAACCGATTAATGCCATCTGTCCCATTTTAGGGACAATCTGAAAAGTATGTCTGAAGCACCAAAAATAAACATAATAAATACCATGATCTATAATAAGTAACAGTTGCTTCCTTGCAGTGGGGTAAAAAGTATTAAGAGGGCTCTCGATGTTCATTGGGAATTGGTAAATTGCTTAGAACCAGAATAGCTGGGCCGAGAGCCTGTTACTGATTGTCAGTTTTGTATTTATTACTTTTC
The DNA here is from genome assembly GCA_038502835.1 of Octonoba sinensis. NCBI lineage: Eukaryota > Metazoa > Arthropoda > Arachnida > Araneae > Uloboridae > Octonoba > Octonoba sinensis. Next base: position 64,515,416 of record CM076600.1, on the reverse strand, counting down.
TCCACCAGGCGCCATAACCACTTAGCCAAGAAACTAGCAGAGCATGGTTATTGTATTTATTACTGGAGCCTATCCTGTACAGTAGAGCATTATAACACACACCTTGGTACTAGGGTTTTTGCTAGAAGTTTGGTATTTATCACAATTTTTTGAAATAATTCAGCATGGATCAATTAGCTATAAGTTCAATATACAATGAGTATTAAAGCACAAGTTAATCAATGTAACTATCATTTACAAATAAGTAGGCTTCATATCCAGAAGTAAAATCATCATGCTTGGTTACTAGCTTTTTAGCTTGCGTAGCTGAATTTACAAGGACAATTAGGTACTATTATAAATACTTAATTTCAAAAATAGGAATGTTTATTTTCAGAATGTTTGTCTAAGAGGCAGGGGTCATGTCAGAAAAAATTTGGGTCAATTTTCAAACCCTTCACAGAATTCCAATTAATCAAAACGGACGTTTCACAAAATTCGAATCAATCAAAAGCGAACCTTCACAAAATTTCCAATCTTTGAAATCTTACTTTTTATACCATTACGCGGAACTTTGAAAAAGTGAAAAACAGGTACGCGTGAGCCAGGGTGTACCATCTGAATCTCATCACTGTATCTTCCCATCAAATGTATGCCTGATGTGTAAAGTGGGCATCATACATACTAGGCAATCATGAATACTTTGAGTATCAACTTTCAAGCCCAGGTTTAGATCAGGAGTCAAGAGTTTAGATCAAGAGAGATAAGGCCATTGGTGTAGTATTGGGGAAAAAGTGTGGGGAAGTTTACATACACAACATTACGAACACCAAAGAGAGGGGTAGACTTATGTTAAAACTCAAAACAAGCGGGAAGATGCTTGTGTTAAAATAAAAAGGTAGGGACGCCGTACCCCTGAGTTCTCTCTTGTCTACACCAACTGGATATGGCTACTATGTTGGAGGGCTCAGGAACAGCACAGGATTTTGCTGAGGAGTGGATAATTTTTTTGTGATTATACCAATCTCTCAAGAATAAAATTATAGGGGAAAACTAAAAATTCAGTTCTTTCATGTAATTTTTAGTAATATTTTACTCTCAAGAAGGGGCTGTTATACCCAATACCTCCTCCCCTGTATTCATGCTTTTAAAAGTCAGAACATGTGTAAACTCTCTGTGATTAAGCTCTTCCCTCCTTCTTTTGTAATTGTTTACAGTTTACTTCTTTATATTTAACTCTTTAAGGACGGCGACCAATCTCGGATCCTATACCCTTTAAAGACGAAGGAAAATCTGCACTGAGGAACACAAAATGGATTCTTCCAAAGGAGAAAGTTCGGATAGCGTTCGCGCGGGAAATCGCTCGACCCTCCTATTATGACTTAATTGGTGGGGAGGAAAAGTCACCCCGAACATGCGAACAGCTAGATTGCTAGAGCTATTCAAGAACCACTTAAGATTAGCAGACTTTTATTATAGGGATCATATACAATATTCTTATAATAGTGTAAGAGCATTCTGCAATTGTGAAGCTTCAACGTCAAGCATGACTTCGGTGGTCAGCGAAGGTGAGAGCTGACATTGATTGATACAACTTTGCGATAAGCAAAGGTCGCCCACGAAGTTTTCCTGCGCAAGTCCCCTTCAGATGCTACACCCCTAAAAAACACTCCCGGTGCCCAAAATCGGCCGTGTTTGTCCATAAAGCACTTCTATTCATACCGCCCCAATCCTCCCGTGCCGTCCTTAAAGAGTTAATGTGTGTTCTATCTGTGATGTTTGGTCTGTCTGAGATTTTTGTATTAATATTCTGAAATAAAGCAATATGCTACATATATGTCAACAATTTTATATTAAATACATTGTTGTTGCAGCCTACAACAGCAATATATTTAATCTAAAATTGTTGACATGTACATGTAGTATTGCTCTTTTCTGTATTTATTGACTCCTGTTTGATTGTGCTCCTATTAACATTTTTAATATTTTGTCTTTATAGAAAACATCTTGTGTTTGAAAGAAACAAACTTTCACTATGAAAGTTATTGGAATAAAGAAATCCCGTGTCATTAAAATATGCTGTGGACTTGCCTTTTTTATGTTGATAACAACTCTTCTTCTGCATAGGCCGAAAGACAAAGATTTGATCTCTAAAAATGTAAGTTTTTGTGTTCAACCTTTAGTAAACCATTTTTTAAATAGTTAGGATTCATAAGATTTTTCTCAAAAATTCAGAAGAAAAGCAGAGAATGGTGAGTGTTATTTTCTGACCCAAAGAATGCTTTACTATTGATTCACATACTGCACATGAGTAAACAATTTTGTACCTAAAATAAAGAATTTTTTAAAAAATGGAGTCTATAAATTCAACCTGTTCATAACTCAATTGCAACCTTACATTTCTAATCTATATATATTGTGAAATAAATTGATTGACTTTGCAGAAAAGAAGCATGCCAAAACGAGAAGGAGCCATATTTAAAGAAGGAATCATAGGAAATTTTGAGCCTCCAGTGAGCGAGACAGTAAGAGAAGGCCCTGGTGAAGGTGGAAAACCTCATTATGCTCGTCCTGAGGATCAGAATGAAGTATCCCAAGCTGTGATGGAATATGGAATCAATATGGTTGCAAGTGACCAAATAGCACTGGATAGAATTATTCCTGATAAAAGACTCTCTGAGTAATAATTTATATTTTTAATTTTTCAAGTGACCAATCTGAATTGTTCCCTTAAAATTCTTTGCCCTAGCTATTTTTGTACATAGAATCTATCATTTACGGCAAATGTTTATTGTCACTTTATCATATTAAATTTTACCAAAATTAATTATTTGATAAAAATTAATGGTGTTTCTACATTTAAGTAATTTGTAGAACTTAAACGAAGTGCATATTGTGCTTTACTCTTTATCAAATACTAAGTTATTCTATTGCTAAACAATAAATTTACTGAAGTATCTAATTAGAATTTTCTGGAGTGCAGGGTTCTAAAATAAGTAAACAATTTTTATTTGTATTTTTTCCTTTTCTTCTCTTTGATCTATTTTTGGTTTAGGATTAAATAATTAGAAGAAATGCAATCTCTTTGTTTTTCTATTTTGTTTCCTAATTTTCTCTTTTACTAACTAAAGGAAACATATCATCAATGCCTCAGAAATTGACCCATACCCATCATTTATCTCTTTAAATAGTTACTTTTGGATGTACTTTTTTTCTTAAAATAGTCGACTTTGTTCTTCAGCAAAATTTAGACAAAAATTAGAACGAAATTTTCTAAATTTTGTTAAAGAAAAATTCTGTTATTTCTAAGTTATGTTTTCATAAAAGCCATTTTTGAATTTAGCTTCTTGTTTTCTAGTTCGTTAGAGTTCCATGATTTTGTTGTTGATATTTAAAAAATAACTATGTTTCAATAACAAATTTGAACTAATGTAGGAATACTATCATTTCTCCCTCTCTCTTTCTTTCTCTTTAAGTGATTTTGTTGTTGTCTTGTCCAAATAGTGCAGAGGAATTAAATAGTGCCAAAGGCGTCCAAAACAGCTCTGGCAATGTCAGAGACCTTTGATAGGGGGAATAGAGCAGTTGATAGTCTGTTGGATTTAGTTTTATGTTGTGGAGTTTAGCCAGTTTAGAAGGCCAATTTAAAATATGATTTCGAGAAAGTTGGATTTCAGGACAGTGAGAACAAGTAACGTAACTTCTTTGGCCATCTGGCGATATTTTCATTTCTTTATATTCTTGTGTGTAACCTGACTATTGTAGTCTAAATTACCTGGTTGCAATTATAGATGTATCCCGATTCTGATATAATTTTTCCTACGTGGTTGGGAAGTGAGTTTATGTCTGGCTATTGCATCAGTAAAAGTTAGGTTATTGGAAGGTTGAGGGGAGTTTTGGGCTACTTTGACTAGGTTATCAGCCTCCTCATTGCTGAAGATGTCTATGTGGTCCATTATCCATTGCAAAGCTCTTTCTGCTGCAACTGTTCTGTTTCCAGGGGCAGTAATTAGGGCTATGCATTAGGTGGGACTGGAAAGGTATTGTTTATTATGAGTTACTTCTGTATGGCCAAACAGTAAATTGGGATCTCTACTGTCAACAATTGGACCGTTTGAAGCTAACGATTGACCAGAGCTGACCAACAAAAGAGGTGTTGTGTTCAACCCTAGACCACACACGGCTTTAGTGACTGGCCAGAAACTCCAAGAGCCTGGTTGGGAAGTTTTCATGCCTCCACCATACTGTTCGGACCTGGCACCAAGCGATTACAATATTTTTCTTGTATTGTAAAATTTTCTCGGTGATAAGAAATTAACATCAAGAGAAGATTGTGAAAATCGTTTACAAGAATTATTTTGTCAATAGGGACCAAGACTTCTATGAGAGAGGGATTATAAAGCTACCTTTAAAATGGCAACACATTGTAGAACGAAACAGTGCATATTTGACCTAACTCGGACAATCCAAAACATGTTAAATAAAGTTTTGAAGTTCACTTAAAAATAATGGATTTCTTTTCACCAACCTAATATTTGAGGATTGAAACAATTTAAGAGACATTGCAATTATGACATTTGTTGACTATTTTTGTTAATTTTGGGTAGTTCTTAAAATCCAACCATTTTGCAATCTTGGACCAAGCTGCTATTAAAAAAAAAAGATCTAGTGTTATAGTTAATTGAAGAATATTTTCCGCAACAATGCAGGAAAAAAAGAAAAGAAAATATTTGGAGTTAATTGAAATAATTAATCTTTGTCTTGATCTCATATATATTTTAATTTAACAGTAAAATGTAAGGCTCGACCGATGCATCGGCACCGATTGTTCAACAAAGTTGCCATCGGCATCGGCGGCAGATCTTAACTTCAGAAAAACATCGGCCCATCGGCTGTAAAAAACATCTAAAAGCCAATGCAAGGCCAATGTTTTACGCAGCGACAACTTTCCAGAAAACATTCTGTCTTTCACTTTCTTTTTTTCTCCATAGCTCAATTTTTATTTCCATACAATAACAGGCAGCACATAAGTTTTAAAAAAACACACACAAAAATAATGTCATTCTGCAAAGTATTTGATAAAAAATTCGGAAAACTAGTTTAAGCGATCGCTGCCCGAAAACATTCATTATTAAAATAGTTCTCTTAGAGCAGAATGCTCGCGAAATAGAATATGTTTAGGTAAAAGTCATAGCGGCGTCTTATGAGTGCTATTTGTTTTACGCACTAGGGTAGTTGCGTCATTTTTGTCCGTTTTTCTTTTAATAATGACTTAGTGCATTAGATGTCATTGTACAATAATATTAAACCATCTGCTTTTAGTTTGTCATGTTTCTTAATATTCCGAAATTGTAAACAATAAAAAGTCAACTCAATCAAAGAACGATAATAATTTCAATTTTTACCAGCGTAAACATTTTCTCTTTGCGGTTTTTTTTTCTTTTTCGATCCCACGTGTTACAGTTTTTCTGCAATTGTGCAGCAATCTTGTTGCATCTGCTTTTAGTGTGCGGTTGTTTTCATTCACTTCATTTTTAGTTTACAACATAGAAAAGATTGGTCAAAAATAAGAAAAACTTTCCAGTATAAATATTTATTGATCGAAATTTTATGTGTCCAAGTTCGACTTGCAATTTTTAAAAATTGAATTCTTAAAATGCGAGTTCGCGCGACAGGATTTAATAACATCTTAGTAAAAATTCTAAAATTTCTTTATTTTCAAAAATTGATCAATGCATATATTTTTTTTTTCAAAATACATCTTAACATTTTTATACGATAATTATTTTAATTTTTCCCCGTTTATACTTCGTTTCTTAGCGTTTTTTTTTTTTTTTTTTTGGCTTCTTTGATGCCACGTGTTAGCCAGTTGACAGTTTTTCTGCTATTGTACAACAATCTGGTTGTATGTGCTTTCAGTTTAGAATCAGAAGATTATTTGTCAACAGAAAACTGCTGCTGCTCAAAATATTGGCTTATTTCGGTGACCTTACATTGTGCTCATGAAAATATAAAGAACATGTCAAGTATTTCAGTGTAATTTTCAACTCACAAGAAAAAAAAAATCTAATAAGATTAGTTCTTAAGACCCAGCATTCATTTGTAATGACAAAAAAATCTCATGTCTATGTTTTTAAACCAATATTCAGTATTTCTTGGTTATGAACAAGGGATATACTATACAAGGGATAATACTGCGAGCAAAAGTTTTTAACTTTATTTTTATTTCAGAAAAAGAGCTTAAAATAACTTTTTTAATGAAAAATAAACATGTAATTCGTTCCCGCTTTTCTTTTAAAAACGGAGCGGGGGGGGGGGGGGGATCATGAAAAAAATCTGAGAGTAGGGGGTTGACAGTTTCGTTAAAAATACAAACCCAGATTATTTGTCAGTCTGTGTCATAACATCTGCATTCCTCTCCATGAAAAAAATCAGAAAATAAAGGCAGTTGCATTTGGCATTTGCAGTGCAGGTGTTATAAAGAGAAAATTTTGAAGGAAAGGGAATTAGACCCGAGCCGATTCAATAGCTGTTCAGTATTTTTCTTTTTGCAAAGATAAGAAAAAAGAATTGAAAATTCTCTGATATAGCATTTTTTAATTTTTTTAACCTCCAAATAGTTTAATTAATTTACTAGAATCGCGAGTGATTCTTTCAGTTTTAATTACTATGTAAACTTCCCCCAAATAGTTTTACGGTGCTTGAATAATGCATTTATGCTTTTATAGCATAAAAATAAATAGTAAATGATTTAAATGACATTTTTGACAAGCATTCTACACGTTTTAATGGTTTAAAGTGACTTTTTTTTCCATCAGCATCGGCCATCGGCCGATGGAAGAGGAGAATAATCGGCCGATCTCGGAACAATCGGCATCGGCCCATCGGCCAAAAAATGCCATCGGTCGACCCCTAGTAAAATGCTTTTAAAATTTCAGTTTTCTATGTATTTACATACGTATATAATTTTTAAAAAAAAGAAAGGAGAGAAGTAAATAAAATTTCAAAAACCTCTAAGAATGTTTAATGTTTATCTACAAATATCTTTAGGAAATACCTAGATAAAAGAGCAAAATTGTGTTGAAATGAAGATCACAATTTCAAGTTTTTATAGTAAGAAAAATTACAAGTACAACATTATTTCTGTTTCTGAAGTAAATGTTTTAAATGTACAGTAAATTCTGAAAAAAAGCCCTCTTTACTGACACTTTTTTTTCAAGTGCCCGAAAAACCTTCGTGAGTTTTTCAGGCTGATCTCACTTTGGCAAACCCTGTATACACATGACAATTATTTTATAAACAACAATCTAAAAATTTATTTGCACTACTTAAAAATAATAATCTCTTGTAATGTTTCTGTATTAATTTATCAGAAGGTCCTTTTCAATGGCATTCCAATCTAGCTAAAAGAAGAATATTTTGTGCTTTTGCTTGTACAAACATAAATTTATATCACATCATGTTAAGTTTTTTAGCTACCTTCATCAGTTACTACCAGGTCAACCACACAAACTTTTTTGGGCTGTAGATCGAGTATTGTTGATTTAACTAAATAAAAATTTTAATTTTAAGTAGAAAAGATTTTTCAAAACCAATTGATAATACAGAACAAAATTTTTGTAATTAGATGTTTAAGAAAAGCTATGCACAGAATTTCATAAATTGTTTTCTTTTTGGATTTTTTATAAAGTTCTGAACAGCATTAAAAATGTCTGAATGAAATAAAGTTAGAAGAAAGGTGTGCAGTGCACTATTGGTAGCGCATTTTTTATTATTTTTTTAATTTGAATTAAATTTATTTTTGTGCACCTTTTTGATTTTTTATCTGCAGAAGTATAAAAATTACAGTTAGTTATGTAATAGAATAAGTTACTTCAAACTGTTTTTCTCATTTTGCTATTTTATTATTTATTTTTAAGTAGAATCATTTTCAATTTCTTAGATGTAAATACTGGCAATATCCAAAGGATCTGCCAACTACAAGTGTTGTCATTGTTTTTCATAATGAAGGATGGTCCACACTTTTGAGAACAGTGCATAGTGTTTTAAACAGATCGCCTCCAGAATTTTTGAAAGAAATTGTTTTGGTTGATGATTTTAGTGATAAAGGTAAAAATTAATGTGATGCATTTGTTTGTATAGTGATTTTCATCAAAAGTGCATAACAATTACATGTTGTTTGTACCTATAAAGTTTTACAAAAACAATTTTAATGTTCATGTGTGTAGGTTTTTCATGTTTCATATCAATTTTATTTAAAGTATTTGCTCAGAACTTTTTTTTTTTTTTTTTTTTTGTGAAAACCTTAAATTTAAATGTTTGGTAATCCAAAAAAAAAACATATATTTTTCTATAATCAGTGTATTAAGCACCAGGGGCGTAGAATATTTTCCATGCCAAAAATTTCCCCAAATCACTAAACGTTTGCCCAAAATTTTCCCGAACTATATTTGTGGAGTCAAGCTAGTTTTGAGGTAGAGGAGTCAGAGTCACTTAAAAACATCTTGAATAGTCAATAGTGGTTGAATATTTATTACATCCCTAATTCATGTTGTAAAGGAGTAAAAGCTTCAAAATTCCAGGAGGTGGAGTCTGCCCTTTTCCCAACTCAATCTGCATCCTTGCATGTAATGTCAGACCGACCTACATTACGCATAGATGTATTCGATATACTTAATTGATGTGAGTTGCCAAATTCTGTATATAAAAGACCTATCTATAAAAATTTGAATGCTTAACTTATTTAAACGAGCTGATGTGTGCATCCCATGACTTCCTTGTACTACACCAATTAAATAATATACTGTTTAAGGACTAAAAAAATTGGTGCATGTATCAGATAAGCATGTTAAAAGTTATGTTTCTTAATTTCATTATGTTTTAAATAAATTTTTCATTAACTTTTATTTTCCTATAACTGTATAGTATGATAAATATAGATTGTGACATTTTTGGGATTAAGGGAATTTATTCTTTTTATTTAACTGAGAAATCTGAAATTTAAACACCATAGTAAGTGAACAGAATCTACAAAGGATTTTTAAAAATGTAACGTAAGCATGCCTTAAGGTGAGGTGTCAAGAGCATTTTAAACACTTAAACCCACTTGTTTGTTGGGCTCCAATGGAGGAAAGACAGTTTTACGAAGTCCTAAATCTTGCAAATGCTTTAACATTTGAGTTGTACAGGAAAAATGCCAAACATTGCTGGATTTGGCTTCCCTATTTTGGCACCAGATTTGGCGAAATATTCCCAAGTTGTCCCAAAATGGGTTGCCAATATACTGAAATATAGAGGTGGTTTCAGCAATGCTATTGGTATGGAAAACAACACCCCTTTGGAATCCTTTTTGGAACATTTTAAAACACCACTTTTGGAACATCTTATTGTAACCAAAAGGGGAGGTGCACAACTAGACCTTGTACAGGTCCTACACACAAAATTTCAACCTTCTATGACTAACTTTTCGAGTTATGCGAGATACAAACATTCAGACGACGCAACAGAACTCATAAAAACAGACTAGGGGATTGTCAAAATCAATATTTCAGTGGTCCCTACTCACGTGGGTATGTGCATACTTACGGACATTGAGAAAAAAACTCTTCAAACTGATTTATTTGTGATTTAAATGCAAATTTAGACGAAAAGTTCCTGTACTTCCTGTACTTTGTGCAAGGAAGTAAAAGAGAACCAAAATCAATTTTCCAAATTTTTAGAGGAAAAAAACTAGTATTAATTCACTGCAAAACGTTAAAATTTGTGTAGAAAAATGGCTCCTTTTTTTTCTTCTTCCTTATTATGCAAAAATTTCCCCTGAACCTAGTTTAGACATTCAAGATAGGTTCTACACCTACTTATTAAACGAAGAAACGTAAGCAGAGTCTATTTTTTTTCATTAAAATGTGTTTATAGCAGTTTTATTGTGCATTTTTATGTGGAATACGTACACGGCATTATTTTCAATTTATAAGAGTGAGTATCACTTGCTAAAATTCGGAACGGAATATCGGGATTCCTGCCCGAATTTCTCAGATCCCCTACAATTTTATGTTATAAATATTTAGCTGTTGTTAAATTGTGCTGTCTGTAAACAATTTCAATTATTTACTCATTTAATTATATTTTTGGCCTGTAGGATTAGCTTTTTAAATTTCCACATTCACAAATATTAGTTTTTTAAGCATCCCCTCCACCCTTTTTTTTTTGTATAGAGAACATTATGTAAAATACTATTTGTAATCACTTTCATTTATTTACTTATTTATATGTATGTTTTTCTTCTGTAGAAGCAAACTGTTATGTAAATGGGCACATTTATAAATATAGTTTTTAAGCATTCTTCTTCTTCATTTTTGTGTAGAGAACTTGAAAGGAAAGTTGGAAGATTATGTTCGGCAATTTGGACAAAAAGTGCGTTTGATTAGGAACAAGCAGCGTGAAGGACTGATTCGATCACGGACATATGGCGCTCAATATTCAAAGGGAGAAGTTGTTTTGTTTTTAGATGCTCATTGTGAAGTTAATATCAACTGGTTACCACCTCTACTTACACCCATTTATCAAAATCGGTTCGTTTGTATTCATATTATTTTTGTTATGTACAAAAAAGCTAATTTGTTGTATGTTTTATCAAGCAATTCTGAAAACTTATTATAGTAATGATTTTTTTAAAAGTATTTTATGAAATAGAAAGTATTTAAAATTGCTTTTTGATTTTTTTTTTTTTTTTTTTTGAAAAATAGCTTCAGAATTTTACATTTAAGTGTTCTTATCCATTACAACTTAAGAAATAGTAGAAGAAATAAGTAAAGATACAGATAGCAAGATTTAAAAGATTGATTGGGGGCGATATGACTAATACTTGACTCATCAGTGTTTGTAGTATCAAAAGCAAAAGGGAAAGATTAAAAAATTCAAAAATCTCGACATCAACACATTGCAAGTGAAGTTTTTGACAAATGTAACAACTGCAATGCACGGTAAAGAGGATTGTACCTGTAGGCAAAATAAGATAAAGGTGGTTTCCTCCTTGCCAATATCATAGACGTAGTTTCGCAAACCAACAGACCCCCTATTGTAACAGTGAAGTATCACACCCCTTACTTTTACGCTAGAGTATGATAACATTTTTATTAAAAAATTTTATCCTAGTGTTCATCAACAAAATGACAGAAATAACAAACCAAATAATTGTTTTCCAAAATCAAATCCTAAATTCTTTCCAATAATCCACTATATAGTTGCGTCACCTCCAAAAAAAATTGTAACAAATATATATATGTATTGTATGCTAGCTGCTGAGGCCTTGCTTAGAAATTTCTTTAAATACTATTTGATCTGTGCAATATTTGAAAGTATGCATTGTGAGCTGTGTACTTCTGTAAATAATAAGAAAAAGTGAATATTTTCTCTTTTTCCTGAAAGATGCAAATGTAAATTGAAGTTCAATTAAATTTTCTAACTAGCTATTTCAACAATTATTAGCAGAAAATTATTTCCTTTTTTTTTTTTTTTCTTTTAATGTGAAACATTGATTTTATATGTGTAGCACTTTAAATCCTGAGCATTAAAATAATGTTGCTTTTAAAATATTTTTCAGGACAGTTATGACAGTGCCAGTAATTGATGGAATTGATAAAGATAATTTTGAATACAGACCTGTATATCATGGAGATGTACATTTTCGTGGCATATTTGAATGGGGAATGTTATACAAGGAAACGGAATTACCAGAGCAAGAAGCAAAGAAAAGAAAACATCACAGTGAACCTTACAAGTACACCTGTTTTGAAATTTCATGTCTTAACCTCTTCATTCCAAGTGTACCCAATTGGGTACATTTTAAAATACTGTTTATTAACTACTGTTTGTGCAATTTGAAAGCTAAAACATTGAATTGTTTTGGAAATTAATAAACAGATAGTTTTCTTCGTTTTAAACATGGAAAACATGGAAATTGAGCATTAATTATTGTTTAAACTAATTATTAATTAAAATTTTTAAAAAAATTATTTTGTTTTGTAATCATTTTTAAATCAGAAAACCAAAAAATTGTGTCAAAATTGTTTCTGCTTAGTTCTAGAGTCTGAAGAGATTAAGATACTGCTTTATTAACACTGTTCTTTCATAGATTTTGCCATTGAAGCATGAAAATATGTAAAGGAACAAGAAAGCATATACAGTCGCACCTCATTAATTCAAACATGCTTACAATGAATTACTGCTAAGACAAACTACATTTGTGATCCCCATCCTAATGTAATAAAAAATAACGCTAATTTCTTTGTTTAAGATGAACATGCTTAATTCAAACTATTGGATTAGTCGAACTCTTATTTGTGGTCCCTATCGTGCGAACTTCAATTCAATACAAAAGTGAAAAGTCATTTTTCACTTTTACCAAACAGCATATCTGTGCCTGTCTTCTGTCCAGTTTGCAATTGTTCTTGAATTGGTGAAATGCGTTAGGTTAGAGTGAGGTGAAGGGAAAAAGTAAGGAAGAATAAAAAGAAAGATGCCAGCACAAAGGCAGGTTTCTGCAAAGTAGGTTTTATTCTAAAAAGTGAAGGAACTGTCGAAATTGAAAATGAAATTGTCAAATTCCACAAGTACAGTTATCAAAGCAGCACAACAACATGGGCTAGTCCAGGAAGTTTTTTTGCTTTGAAGATTCTGTTTCAGTGGATGACGACATTGTTACATCGGAAAGTTTAACAGAAAGCCAAATTGCAAATGCAGTACTTTTGGATAAAAGGATGGCCAACGAACCTGAAAAAATGAAATAACAATGCCATCTTTAGCGGAAGCGCTGGTTTCTCTTAGCAAATTAGAATGCGCTAGAGATGCATAAACAATACATTAGAATGCATAAACAATTTAGATGACATTGAAAACTTCTGGAGCGATTGTTCAGAAAAGAGTAGGAAACAATCTGTTAGAACTGATCTTTTTGAAAAGCAATAAGGTATATATGTAAGATAATTTTGAAATTTTTTCTCTTGATATGTAATTTTAGTTAATAAACATTTAAAGTTAATGAATTTTTACTTTTAAAACTTTTTATTTGAAACCCAGAAGTTTTTTTTCTTATGACAAATTTGAAATCTATAGTATTGATTTACATATGCATTAGGAACTTATATCAAGCATTGTGCACTGGAAAATAGCGTAAAATTTCTTTTGCTTTCTAAGAAAGGGATTTCATTGTTTTTCAGATAAGAAGAATTTATTGTAAAAGTCCCTTTGAGTTCGTTTTAATGAGGTTCGACTGTATATATATATGTTTATTTATTTATTTAATAATGAGCGAAACAATATATTTTTTGAATTTGAAATTTCATGGCAAAAAATCTACCATTGTGTGCAAAGCTGTAGCTAGGTTTTTTTGGTTGGTAAAGGATGCTGCCCGAAAATCAGAGCAGTCGCAATGTCAAACAAATGGGGTGAGGGGCAAAAATTGGTAGCCATAAAAGCTTATATTTCTTTACCTGAGAGCCATAGTATTGTAAGTCCATTTTTCAAGTTTTTGCAATGAAGTTAAAATATAAACATTTTTAGAACTATAAAACTAGACTTTTCCATGCAAAATTTAAAATAAAAATGTCCAATGGGTGCTTTTAAAGTTTGAACCCTCCTGCAGCTAGTGGCTTTGTCGTCGGTACTCTGTATGTCCATTAAGTGTAAACTCGCAAAAAATCTAAAATGGCCTTAACATACTATGGCTCTCCAGGTACAGATATATAATATACAGTGAAACTCTGTTATAGCGTCATTCAAGGGACCGGGATATTTATGACGCAATAGCCAAGTTACGCTATAAACGATCATCGTTCCTATTGATTGGCGAATGAAGGGACTGGAATTTCTTGACGTTATAACAGAGTTATCGCTATAATTGATGTCGTTATAACCAAGTTCAACTGTATATATATATTATATATGTGTGTGTGTTGCTCATTTTCCTCAACAACTTCATAATTTGCACATTTGTGGTTTTTGAGTTATAGCTGCAAAGTACTGAAAATTTCCAGTTTTTTCCCAGGGAATTTAAATTTAAATCAGGAATTTTGAAAATTCATATTTTTTGGTAACTTTTAAAAAGATTTTATTGTGGAAAAAACTTTTTTTTTTGCTGACTTTTTAAATTTTTAAAAATTTGTTTTGAAGAGTTAAGTTTAGCTTAAAACCTGCTAGTATTTCTTTACATGCTTGTGTAATGTGTTTCTAGTGAGTATTGATATGAATATATTTTCAATGCTACAAAATACTTTTAACACTCTTTTTAATTTAAGGTTCACAAATATTTTAGTTTTTTAAGCTTTTATAGTAAAGAGAGTTATGGAAATATCCTTATAATATGTGAGATCATAGTGATATTGATTATTTATTAATGAATTACATGTTAGGATTCTTTCATGAGGTTTTTTTTTCCCCTATATATATTTTATTTGAGATTGGTTATGGGCTCCAGTCCCATTGAACTTTAGTTATTGCTTTTTAAAGCCATTGAACTTAGAAATTTATTAGCATTTAAACTTTAAAATTTTAATGCATCTAATTATATTGTTGAATAAGTGAATCTTAGTTGAAAATATGGCTACAAATGAACTTTACTTATCTACTTTGTCATTTTCTAAACGTAATACTGACAATTGGTTCAGCATGGAAATGCTATTATGACATCAGGGCTTATTTGGTTTTATTGATGGTACAGAAGGCAATATAAGTGACACTGCTGCAGAGAAAGATAAATTAGAATTTTATACATGTAAAGACGGGGCAATTTCTACTACTGCTTTTTAGAAATTGAATTAGAGTAGCAAACCTTAATTATGGGACTTAGAGATTCAAAGATTATTTAGGAAACTTTAGAGAAGTGTATGAAACTATTTCTAGGGTTAGAATTGCCACACTCAGAACTGAATTCTTACAAAATGATAATACTGCTTCCCCCTGAATTGATGGCAGGCTATTGTGGGAAATTAAAGCAAGCTAAGGATAGATTGGGAACTGCCGGCAAGATGATGATGTGGAATATGCGTATTAGACGTTCCCGGTAGTAGAAATTGCGCAGCACAGCAGCGAGCGCTGTAGATTTATCTTGAAGTTTGCAGATTAATTAGCCACCTTGCCAAAAATATAAAAAAGAAATACTTGCAATATTTTAAGCATGTGTCCGTAAAGTTTGCTTTCAAATGTGTTATTTCAAAGCTGGTAAGTAATGTTATTAATGACTCAGATAAATGTTTACCCTTACCCTATTTCCACTAAGCTACATCATAAATAATTTTCAAAAGTTTAACTGTGTGGTATTGTCTTTACTTCATTTTCTCTTAGCTTGCATTAATTGAATGTTCATTTTTAGATTTTATTAATTTATTTATAAATTGAAATAATTATAACATTTATTTATTATCTGCATGTGTTATTGTTACATATCAACTATTTTAAAATGCAGTTTGCTATTTTTTTATTTTAAATTTGATTCCACATCATTTAGTCACACAGATAAATTTTGACTTCTGAACCTTGTGCTGCAGATCGACACAGAAAATTCTGCTACTGGGCAGATGTTAATGTTATTCTGAATATGCAATCGTAGTTGAATAATAGTGGCAATTTAGTAATGAAGATTTCAATTTGGACACTGTGCGTAAAACATTATTGTCAGAATATGATTGATTAAGATGTGAAGATCATCGTCAAAGTAATTCAACTATTGTGGTAGCAAAAGGGTTTAAGAAGACAGAGCATAGTGTTAGGCCTAAATATAATGACAGAATACAGTTCCCTGGTAGGAAGAAAGTTCCAAAATGTTTCAAATGTGGTAGGATTGGTCATATTTCACTGAATTGTAGTATACGGAAAAATGTTGGCTAGGTTAATAAAAAGTTTTCACAAAAGTGAGGCATGTAATTAATGTGAAATGGGTTTTTGGCTATGGAGCATCACATTATTTTATTGCTGTTAAATCTCTTCTAGAAAATTTTCTACCTATGAGAGTGATAGTTGGTTCTGTTAGTGAGAAAACTGAAGTTTATGGTTACAGGTTAGTTTTGTTGACATTCATGCGAGTTATGGTGTTAAGAAAAGCTTAATAATGAAGGAAGTGTTTTGGGGACCATCCCTTAAAAGAAAATCAGGTTGTCAGATTGATTGATTTTAGATTTACAAAGAACTTCAAAACACATCTATGCAATGAATTTTACAATTTGTGCTGCACATTCTGTGTCGCTCTCCGTCTCTCTCTTAATTTTTGTAAAGAAAAGTAAACATTTGCAACTTAAAAAAAGTGTTTACATTTATAGTATAAAGATTTTGATAAGATTAATAATCATATCATAATTCATTTCTTGCTAGTGATCCATTCAACAGTTCAAAAACATATCCATCAATTTCGAAATTTCATTTGTGTGATTCAACCAATATGATTTTTTATGCTGTAATGAAACCAAAAAATGCAGCTGTATAACAAAACACTTTGTTGATTACAGTGGAATGCAGTGATGGGATTCAGATCATTCAAGAACTGGTACGCTTGCAATACATTTAAGATTTCTTTTTTATATAGAGAAAAATCGTAACAAAGTATTAAAAACATAAATAAATGAAGTACGTACTCACATTCTTTAAGCTTATTTGCTTTAACAAAAAATAAACAACAATATTGTTTAATATTTCCAGATAGCTTTTTCGTTTTCACTGGCTTCGATTTTTAACCGACCTCACAAAGGAAGAAGGTTATACATTCATACTGCATGTATGTCGTTTCTTTTTGTTTGTTTGTTTGTCCACTCATAGCTTCTCACCGGATGAAGATGAACCGATTTTCATGATTCTTCTTTTAATCGATTGAGGGTGGTTTCCCATAGGTCCCGTATCTTCGTTTGACCATATTCGATAATTAGAAAAAAGGTTATGGACAGAAATGTAGTATTTTTTTGTTTTTTCATCCATAACTTTTGACTAAATGAACCGATTTTGATGATTTTTTCTTTAATCGGTAGAGGGTCGTCTATCGCAAATATTGCACATCAATTTGACTACATTTGTTTTTTAGAAAAAACGTTACGGGTGAAAAATGAGCTTGATTTTTCTTTGTTGGGAAATCTATTAATAAAGGTAAAAGTCATTGTTAAAAAAGTGTTTGTTGCTTTGATATAATATCAAAAGCAATTACAGCAAGAGTTTGACTGAAGGCTTCTCTCTGGCAAAAATTTATCCAATCAGTTTGTTTGCTAAAATCGACTTCAAAATAGAATTTATCATACAAATGATTAGTTTTTAGTGCCATTCATTCAAAGAATTTTTGCCCTTTGAGATGGATTTTTTTTTAAATAGAGTATATTTATATAAAAAATGTATTTGCACTAAAAAGAATAAAATAAAATAATTTTTATAAAAAAACAGAACCGACTTCAAATTATAAATTGCGCTAAAAAGTGAAAAATAAATTCATTTGTTAAACAACATCGATGTGACTTTTAAACATAGTTTTAGAAGTCAGTGCAAAATTATGAGTCTAATTACCATTATACCATTTGCTACTTCATATTGTAACTGATGCTAATTCTGTGAAAATGTATATATTTGTAATTGGGGGGGGGGGGGATTCATGATTACAAAAGATTTTATCTATCCTAATTTTGCACCGACTTCTAAAACTATGTTTAAAAGTCACATCGATGTAGTTTGACAAATGAATTTATTTTTCACTTTTTAGAGCAATTTATAATTTGAAGTCTGTTCTGTTTTTTTATAAAAATTATTTTATTTGTTTTTGTTTTGACACAAGGATCATCTGCAGTGTGATTACTATATTCTATAACCATTTTGTTACCAACGGCTCCGGATTCCAATCTTTTAATTGTTATCCAATTAAATATATCGTCATTATATTTGCCTTATTTTTGACAATCAATCAGTTTCTTTTCTCAGTACAAACTCTGTACTATCTTCTTTCAGCTTCATCAGAACTAACTGGAAGGGTTTTGAATTTTCATGTTTGCAAGTTGGCAAAGCTTGTATTGATGTTTTCTTATTGAGTAAATGATTACATAGGCAATTCATTGTTTAAAACATAGGCATCCAAACAAAGAAGGTACTCATTTTCTTTGTGTTAGAAACTAGTAAAAACTTTGTACTTCTGGTTTGCAATGTCTGTAGTAAGGGCATAGCCAAAGGGAGGGGGGTTTTACCATGAAATATTGACGTCGTCACTGAAATTTTACGTGACAGAAAAAAAAAACTGCAACAATACAAAAAGGTTTACATTTTGTTTTAAGTTAAATTCTATAATTTTCTTGTGACATTTGGCTTTTTCCCAACTGTTTTAGAACAGCTTGGGAGAAACGTTACTCTCAGTTTCATAAACACTGCCCTAATTGATTTCCGTTAGATTGACACAAATGAAGAGGGTCTGCAAAAAAACGGAAAAGTTGGCAAGGGGTCATCGACATAGATGATGACAAAAATTCATTGCATCTGTTTTCTTAGCATAGAATCTATTTATAGAAATGCCCACGTACAAAGATTTAAATTGCAACTATAAATTTCATTACAAAATATTATTCACAACAAACATTTAAAGAAAATACCATATTTTTTAAAAATTTCGAAATAAATAATATCATAAATTAATAGCAACTTGCAACTAATAAATATTATATTTAAAAAATATTTATTATATCGCTTCAAAAGTGCCACAAATGTTTCTCAAAAATATATCAAACAATGGAAGTACATTTTTCATTGTAATGTTTTGTTACATGCGCTAAAATTATTCGATATTTTTTAAGTTTCAGGCAATAACTTGAATATGATATTCAAAAGTTCATTTCAACAAAAGATTTTAATTCCCTTACTTGTTATAACCGCTCCTTAAATCTGTTGCTACAAAGACGAAAACATGATAAAGGAAAATGGTAAAGAGGTTGGAAAAGCTACGTAAAATGAACTGTGAGCAAAACTTACTGTAAAAGCATATTTAGAGAACAATTGCAAATAAACAGTTTAAGTAAAAATTAATTATTGATCTTGGACCTCTCAGAGCCAGGGCCTATGGCCCTGTCTCAGAGCTACTTTAAACATAACACTTTAACAAGCAGATTCGACACTTCTTGTTGCAGTTTTTTGCAAAACTGTCCTTCAGTCGTAATTTAATAACATACGAATGCGATTACAACAAGCGGCAAATGGAAAACCTTGATGTACTTTTTATGATCCCCCTCCTCGGCACTCGGAACAATATCTTCTTCCCTCGTTAATGAGTTTGTGGGAGGGGAGAAGTGGTCAGAAAACAAGTACCAACAATAGACACATTGTAAAAGCAGCTTGACAGAGATAGGGACGAATGATATCGATAGGGGATCTCTCTTTTTAGCATCTTTTGTCTGTGCAAACTGTAAGAAAAAATAAAAACAAGGCGCAAGGAGTCTTGTTTACAACGCTTTAAAGTGAAATGACACCAATCAAAGAAAGATACGGAAAACATCCCCAGTCTGCTTCACAAAAGACGTACTCTCCCTCGCCCATCGTTTAATGATCCGTATTGACCCCACAAATACATTGCTGTTTCTTTCCCAATAAGGCGAAAAGTGTGTGCTAAAGAACATAAACATTTTTTTTAAATTAACAGTTTTTAACCTTTGCATCGAAGTTTTGTAATTTTTGTTTTGTTTAACTAAACCGGTACGGGGAACTTTGGAAATTTTAAGAACCGGTACGCAGAACTTCGGAAAGGTTTAAGAACCGGTGCGTACCGGCTGAATCCCATCACTGGTGGCATGTTTGTAATAGTCGTAACTTATTGTACATCTGTAGGGGTATGGTTGAAGAGTAGGAATTGAAAAGGGCTTAAAACAAAAATGTCAACGATTTGGGTGGGGGTATTAAGGTTTAAGATTTTATTGTACATATCCATGTGACTTATTCTCTTTGAAAGTCATAAAAATGCACCCTTTTTTTTACTTATTTAATTTTTGTGAAATAACAGTAGCTTTTTTGTTCATTTAATTTGCTATTTTTTGAACAGTTCTAGATAGATACTCTGAGTAATAAAATTAATTTTGTATTTTGTCAGCTTTTTTTAATTTTTATGAGTAATAAAATCAATAATATGTTTCTGTATTGTTTTCATAGTTTTTTTTTTTCTAAATCAGATCTCCTACTCATGCTGGAGGCTTATTTGCTATTAATCGGGAGTATTTCTTGGAATTAGGTGCATATGATCCTGGCCTCCTTATTTGGGGAGGAGAAAATTTCGAATTGTCGTTCAAGGTATGCAAGTTATTTTCCCATACATTCATATTCTGCTTTTTTATTTACTTCAATGTGTCAAAAATATTTTGGATAAGTTTAATTTTGAGTTTTAAAGAGAACTCAGTTGTCTATTAAGAACATCTAACATCAATTTGACCAATAAATTCTGTGCAGTTATAGGTATTTTTACACATATTTTTTCTAAGGTTTCAGTATGGTAAACTCCTCCAGGAAGAAAGTAATTATGCAACGTTTACTGTCTAATTTTAGTATAAATGTGTTTCTGCAAGGCATACATATCTGATGTAAGTGCTGAAGTGCTAAAAATGAGATTAATGGTGAAAAATGTGGTAGCTTTAAAATGCATTTTTGTATTTATTTTCTTTTTTTTTTTCATAACAGTTAATGATAACAGATAATTAAGAGTTTTTTAAACTTTTCATATGATTTTGCAGATTTGGCAATGTGGAGGTAGCATAGAATGGGTTCCTTGCTCCCGTGTAGGGCATATTTATCGTGGGTTTATGCCATATTCATTTGGTAAATTAGCTGAACAGCGCAAAGGACCTATTGTCACTCTTGTAAGTATTTAAAATATTTTTTCATTTGTTTTATTTTCTTTACAGGGTTGGTATTTTTACCGGCAAAAATATATTTTTGGCAGGAAGGTGGCAAAAGGGAGAAAAAAGCCAAAAGTACTTGTTGTTTTTAAATAATGTAGTTAGTTATATAATTTAATTCAGGCCTATATAATTAAATTTATTTTTGGGTATTGGACGTCTTTATTTTGTTAATTAATAACTATTGCAATTAAAACAATTATTTAATAAAAACCTGATGTTAACCACACATGAAAAATTTGTTGTCAGAAATACTTTTTGCTTATTAACTTATTGAAAATTTTCATTAATCTTGCTTTGCATTACTCCTAAGTAAATGATTTTCTTAAGTTAAATTATAAAGTGGATTTTATGTTTAAAGCAAAAGAACTACATTTATCTATGTAAAAATATAAGTTATCATAGTTTATATAGTATTTTTTATGGGATGTACTGCTAATTTAAATATCCATATCATTTTCATAAGTTTTTAAGACTTCAATGTTACCTGTTTTAGAATTTTGCTTGACTGTGTAGGTTTGTGCATATTTTAAGGATTTTTTCATCTTCCCAACAAAAGCATGTATGCTGTTTCCTTTGATTTTAAAAATTTTTTTGCACATTGTCCTGTATTTAATCCCAATTCCATTAAAATATTGTTAATTTTTACCAGTGACTATCTAATGCAAAAAATATATTTTGTCTGCATTGAAATGATAATACTGTTCATTCTAGAATTATAAACGAGTTGTTGAAGTGTGGATGGATGAATACAAAGAATATTTTTATACTCGTGAACCAATGGCCAGGCAATATGACCATGGCAATATCTCTGGCCAACTTGCAATAAGAAAACGCCTTCAGTGTAAACCATTTAAATGGTATATGGAAAATGTTGCATATGATGTTCTCCAGAAATATCCTATCTTGCCAAAAAATCTATTTTGGGGTGAGGTAAGTTGTATTTTGTAATTTCTGTCATTTTATAAAAAGAAATGCAAGTATATTATAAAGTGGAAAATAATTATGAAAACTTTTTTATTAGAATATTTGGAATTAAACTTTGTACAGCATTAGCTGCATTGCTTGATGTTGATTGGACTATGATGAATATTGTGTCATTCCCACATGTAGGAAAGAAGTTAACACAAATGACTGGCCCAATATTTTCTCTTAAATGAACAAAAAGAAATTTAGTTAAAAATCTTATAAGAATCAACAACACAATCCCAAAAATATCTCCATTAGAATAACAGCAACAGTCTTTTTAAATTACCTTATCCATTATGTTAAAGACAACAGTCCCTTCAAATGTTCGTTACATTAAAGACCTTTAAAATCCTCATTAAAATAAAAGCAATTTTCTTTGAAAATCCTGATTTGAATGAGGTAAATATTTTCTAAATAATATTAACTAAATGACTTTTATGGTAAACTGTCCCTAAAGGGCATTTATGGTCAACTGCCATTAAATGTCTTTATTAAAATACTGAATGAGGATCCTAAAAAATCCCATCTGTATGTGTGTATTATTTACCACCTTTTAGTTTATTTTACTAACATATATTGTATTATCAATATATATTGTAACTTGTTTGAAAATGTGTTTTGTTTATTTATTTATATTTTTCGTGATATTCCTTAGATTCGCAGCATGTTAACCAGTCAATGTCTGGATACAATGAGTTCTCACCCACCATCAATTGTTGGAATGAGTCACTGCCATGGCTCAGGAGGAAATCAGGTCAGCTTAAATTTTTTTTAATTTCACTTATAAATTTCTGTCTACTTTCTTTATTTAGCCGCCCAGCCATTCACGATGAGTTATTAGTACTATTAAATATTGCAGTAATACAGTTAACTCACTTAAGGTGTAATGAGGCCCGTTTTATTGCAAACCAAATCTTTTGGTCGAAAAATTAACCAAGTCAAGGTGTAAATTGTTATGCAGAGTAACTTTCAATTTCTGCATCATCATACATGTTTTGTTTTCTATTAAAATGAATAAACTATCTTTTGAAATCATTATTTTCTGAAGTTCAAATTTGGGTTTTTTCTAAGAAGTTTGTCATTTTTATGTATTTCATGTTGATAAAAAAGATTGTGGGGTGGGAATAATTTTCCAATTAAAATAATAAATTTGTTTTTATCATTTCTGTAGTTGAAAACAAAATTTTTCTTGCATCAAATTGGTATGGACTATTAAAAAATATCTGCTGGTGTTTTGTTAAACATTTCTTTATAAAATCTTTAATGTTGATAAAAACTGAAATTAATTTTAAACATAAAGAAATTTTTAAAATCTTATTGATTAGTAACAGCATTAAGATACATAAAATGTAATCACTCTCTTTTCAGGTTTTCCGTTTGAATGCTGAGGGGCAACTTGGTGTTGGAGAAAGATGTGTTAATGCTGATACAAATCACATGAAACTTGTTTTTTGTCCTTTAGGCTCCGTAAATGGTCCATGGGAATATAACCAGGTAAGGTTGAATGTTTCCTACCATAAAACAAATTTTGTTTCAAATAAAATAAACTATCAAGTATAATTTGTTGGTACATAAAAATCATTATTTACTACTTATTTTTTTCAATGTGTTCAAACGACAACTTTGCCATAATCAATCCCCACAGGCAGGGCCGGCCCGACAGTATTCGGTGCCCTTGGACATTATCAAAATAGCGCCTGTAGCCCTCTCTGGTCAGACAAACTAAAATACTATCAATTCAATTGTGTATAATGTTATTGAGTTTTCAATTATTTTAAAAACACTAATTATTACATACATAAAACAAATACCTTTTTTTTTTTTTCTTTCTAATGGGCTGCTGTTGGCTTCTGTCAATTACTGACAGTTTCGGATTGGTACCAGCTCTTTTAGCAACCCCACAATAGGTGGTACCATCGCCACAAGTGAATTTCTTCGCCCAGTTTCTTCACTTGAAAGGTGGAGTCCGTGGGCTGTGTTAGTGGAAAGTATCCAAGCCAAATAGACACTCAAGGGATGAGCATGAATATGGTACATTTTGTTAGTTTGTTTGTTTCTCTCAAAAACTTGATGTTTTGTGAAGGCTTTCATCATATGAAAACCCACCATTTATTGTACACGACATTCTTGACAACTTGGAAGTAGTGCAACTTTTGAGCAATTAAAGAAAAAATGCCATGCTGTATTATTTTTACCAGGTTAAAATTTCGCGTTTTGACATTAGAAGCAAATTTTGTAAATGATTGGATTTTGCTGGGAAATGATTTTTTATAAACTGAGGGTATACTCATACCAATGATGACGACATCGTTTTAGGTCTATCATTAGACAGTGCATCTCTAACTAGGAATCATCAATTCCAAAGCGCAATCAAAAAATCTCAGTCCTCTGGGTGAAAGTAACATTTATTGATGCAACAAAAACTGCTATTGATTCGAGAAGTTGATGTGATAATTAAATTATGTAAAACAATAATGGGCCCACTGAAAGCCCGTGACAAACTTTACGTTGTTGTCGCCATTGGAGGGGAATGCACCCACCAACCGTGATTCATTGATTGCACTGTGATGTCAAATGGGACTAATGATTAATCATAATGAGTTTGATAACCATAGCAACAGTCTATTTCGACAGACACAAAAGTCGCCATAGCTGTGAATGCTCCTCAAAGCATCATCGATAGCTCAAGAACTAGAGGATGAAAATAGTACTCGTAAATAAGCTCCAAGTCACCGAAACAGTAACAGTGAACCTATGAAAAGCATAAAGGGCCACTTAAACGGTATCAGGGCACGTTTGGAGGGCATTAGGGTGCACCTAAAGCGCAGCAGTTTTTTTGGCCATCCCAGATAACGCTAGAGTCAGCACTAGATAGATGTCACTACCATTTGGTCTGCCTATGTTAAGACCTAACAGCTCAAATTGTTGAATTACTTTTGTGAGACATGGATTATTTTCTTTCTTTTTTTCCCCCTCTGACAGTGAAGTGCCTCCAAGAAGCTGGCGTCTGTGTATTTTGCACACTTTGCACATTGATAGGGCCGGCTCTGCCCACAGGTACTTTTTACTCAGTAAATAAAAGTGCGTCACACTCTCTCATATCACAGGGGTAAGAAAATTTCTCGAAAACGCACAAGGGGGAATTAAAAACCCATACTGAAAAGCATGGTTGCTGCTTCACTTAATGAAAGTTTGGTCTCGGATGCATACAATCTCGAAATTTTTTGTGGTAGCTGAGGCACCAGGTAAAATGTTCCGACTATTCTCAAGTTTTGAGGGTTTCTGCACTATTGTGCTTTGGTTTCTTTTTTTCCCTCCCTGTTGCATACATTATTAATCCCTGGTGCTTTATAAAATTACATTTGTTTTGAAGGATTTTATTTCCTTAAATTGAAGTTATATTGTATTTATGACACAACAGTGCTTTATATTACGCATTTTATAGGATTCCTGCAGTATTTTCTGAAATCCCACTCAAAACAAAATTTGTTTGCACTTAAATTTTTAAAATCCCACTTAAAATTTTGGTCAAGGAGGAAAACCTCACCTTGTATTTTTTCCCTGTGTGAACCCTGTTTTACTACTTCTTCAAAAAAGTGCGGATACGACTTTTGTGCTTAGCATGGGAGCATAAGGCTTATGATTGATTTTCGTTTTTCAATATTTTTGTATCTCATGACCAGGCCCCACAAGTTCATAATCTAAAAAATCTATAAAAATGCACCAAAATGACAAAAGATGCCATCAAAGCTGAAAAAATGCACCAGACTTTTTGAAAATTGCTCTTAAGATCTGAGGTCAAAATTCCATTAAAGCAATTTAAATATGTTTTTTTTTTTTTTTTTTTTTTTTAAAAATTATAAGATCATCAATTTACTTTCTAAAAACATAATTAAATAAAAAATGAAAACTATAGAACCAATAACTGCAAAGTATGTGTTTTGACATTTTTAATACCTAAAATGAGAGAATCCAAGTTACTCTGAATAATGAAGAACATTTCTTTATATTAACAACTGCATCCAAAAGTAAATTTTTACATCTTAAAAAAACTTATTTCAATGCACACATAGTTGGGGCAAATTTGAAGTATATAAAAGCATTCATGGATAAAAAATTTTTTCAGTTTCACGCTGTATCTCTTCCTTGTAACACCTGCAACTTTTTCAGGGACAAAAATCCTTTGTTTTCTTCAATTTGTCTTCATTCAGTTTTGTAGCAATACATTTCCCAATTGTATCCTTGACCAACCTTTTTAATGTTTCGTAAAATTTAATGAATAAATTGCACTTTAATCCTAAAGTTGAAAAGGAAAAAAAAAGAGCTATAACATAGAAAAATGCTCTGAAAATGAGAAAAATGCTTGAAAATGCAAAGGAAAAAAGGTTCTAAAACAGGAAAAACGTCGAAAATTGCAGAAATAAAATAATTCATTATCATCAACTTCCGTGGCCTGCTCAGGGCATATCAGTTGATTACATTTTTGAAGTTTTAAAATATTTGTATATTTTATGTATTTGTGTATAATATTCTATGTTTTCCCATTTTTTAGAACTCCAAAATGCTACTACATAAACGGCATCGTAAATGTTTAGAACTGAGTCATCACAAGGGAAAATTAAATCTACAACCTTGTAATAATGCTTCAAATGGTCAAAAATGGATATTCAAAGAATTGATTGTAAAGTAATATTTTGTACCTTCTCATTTTATGCTTTGAAACATAATGGTTGTAAGTTGCTTGGTTGAAGCAAGATATAAAGGCTCAAATGTTTTGTAAACATTCCAGCGGTGATAGTTATTACTTACTAAATTACTACTTGCAGAATTGTTATAGTTATTAAGCTTTGCTTTTATTATTATTTATTTTTATGTTAATTTTATTTCATTTTTTATTGCTTGGAAAAATTCCTTCTTAAAACGTTTCCAATTTTTAATCAATAAGTTTGTTGGGCCTATCTTCGTCATAGAAATTTGAGACATTCATGTTCTAAAATGTCATTTAGAAGTTCCTATTTTCATATTTAGTGGAGTTTATATTTGTGCAGTATTAAAACAAAATTGGCAAAAAGAAAACAAATAAAAACTACTAACATATTTTCTTAGGAAATATTTCAAATTATTACAATTACAAAAGAAAAAGAATAGTGATAGATTGATATCTTAAGTTTTTTTTTTAATGCAGCCAACTTTTATGGTTATACATAACTATTGATGAATCTTCATTGAAATATTTTCAATGCATTTTTTAAAGTGATCTTGTTTCAGCTCCCTACTTAGCTTACAAATTTACGTGTACAGTTCTGTGGCATCTTCAACATCCCTATGTTTGATTTTAGTAGTGTTCAACACTCATAATACTTAAAACAATCTTTTTTTTAACGTTTATTGCAATGTCTGAATTTAAGCTGCATACCTAGTGTGACAATAATGCCTTAATTCTTCCATGATTCAGTCTGATTCTTAAGAGTACAGTTAATAAAAATATGTGCATTAAATTTGTAACTTTCCTAAGTAAACTTTTAAAAAGTTTCATGTATAGACTATAAAATTATCATTTGTAATCTTTGAAAAAACATGTAAAATGTTGAAGGATATACATAAATTTTAAAAACTAATGTATGCAATTATGTATATATATATATATATATTAACTCAAAAGAGTTTTTTTCAGAAGAAAAAAAGATGCTACAAAATTATTATTAAAGGTTTCTGTAAAAATAATAAAGCAATATTTGTATGTGTGTGTGTAATGGTGAATTACGTGGGTAACAGGACATTTTATATCAAAATAGGACTTTGTGAGCTTGTCAATTGAAAAAAATATCATTTTTTTAAAACTGATAATCAAACCTTAATACTTTCCTTTAAGTTACTTTTTTTTAAATTGAAACTTAAATGTTGGTAACAGAAGGAAATTTTTTGAAAAAAAAAGTTATTGGTTGTAAAATTCCAAATTGAGTAATTTTAATATAATTTAATGGAAAATATGAAGGTTCGATTGTCAGTTTTTTTAAGTGTTTTATTTTTCAATTGACAAGGTCACAAGTAGTTTTATTGTAAAAACATCCTTTGTTACCCACGGAATTCATCTAATATAAGATATTCCTTAAAAACTTACTTGATTAGATATTTCCTTAGATGATGACTTAAACATACATAACAAATAAGGTTTCATTGTGTAAAATGCGTCTGTGTGTGTTTTCAATTCAAAACTGTGATTTTTACTCATAGATTTTGGGTTTTATTTATGCTTTCATCATGAATAGTTATTATAATAATGTTAATCTTTTAAAATTAAATACATATTTTTTTCCTTCCAAATGTGCCACATTGTTACCCATAATCAAACTGTTAGAAAATCGGCATGCATTTTATTCATTATTATAAAAATCTTAGTTTTTCAATCTTTAATGTTAGCCAAGAAACTTTTGATTCTGCAGCGATCAGCACTTAAAAGTGGAAAGTATCATAAAAAAGGATTCCTATGTGTCGGGAAAATTCAGAAGCATTGATAAGGTCAAAAATAGCACAATTTAACTGATGCTATTTCAACATAATTTTTATGCTATTTATTTACCTTTAAAATTGATTTGATCTAAAATAAGGTTGAATTTCAGTGATGCATCTTTTTTGATTGGTTACTATAGTATTGCTTAATAATTATGTCAACCAATTGTAACGGTATTTTATGTTAAAAAGATATTTTCCAGTTCTTTTTAACATAAAATAACATAAATATTGTATGACTTCCTCCCCCCAAACTTTTTCTATATAACTGTTATACCATGAAAAAAATTCCACTTTTGTTTCTACACTTTTTGTGCCTAAATTATAGCCATATGATTTTTTTACCTGGTACAAAATTTTCATTTTATGATGGAATGTAGCAAAAATTGTATTAACTAATATGAAACAGAGCTATTTACTATCAGCGTCAAATGCCCACTGTAGAAAGGAAATTAAGCTTAAAAATTATTCTACAAACATTCCACTCACGTAACTTTCTGAAACATTATCAGAGTAGTAACTTTCCTCAATAAGAGAACAAAAAAAATTTTGAGAAATTTTGATGATCAAAATAGCCGATAGCTTTTAACATTTAATTATTCAGGGAATTT
Source organism: Octonoba sinensis (assembly GCA_038502835.1). Taxonomy (NCBI): domain Eukaryota; kingdom Metazoa; phylum Arthropoda; class Arachnida; order Araneae; family Uloboridae; genus Octonoba; species Octonoba sinensis. The sequence continues at coordinate 64,486,465 of CM076600.1, read as the reverse complement.
TTTTTTAGCTACTGCAACCCCAATCAAGAGTTTCATTATGGCTTTGAACACAGTTACAGTGACATTATGTATAAAATCACAGATATCTACTTATGTAAAAAAAAAAAAAAAAAGTGCCTTTTATCATCAAATAAATATAAATTTTAAATGTAAAATTGATTTACGCTTGTACATATTTTATATGTTGTACTAATAAAAATATTTTTATAGACAATGTAGTGATTGAGTTATAAATGACTAAATGTTTTTGTTTCTTTTAAATGAAATATTTAGAGGGGGAAATTGCAATTTTTTAATATAGTGAATATTATAAACTGGTATCTTAAAATATTTGATAAAATAAAAAAGACTTTTCACTTATTAAAAATTTTAGATTCTTAAAAATGTAGATTTTTGATGGACAATATAAAGATTGAAATTATATCAAGCTTTTTGGCTGATACTTCAAAGACAAAGCATGTAAGACATTACTCCACTTTAAAGATATTGTTAACTTAAAATTTGCTAATTTAAGGAGATATTTTATAGTATGTTCAAATTTTGTTTAATTCAGCCTCTTGGTCATGTGTTTATGATTTTATATATATATATATATATATATATTGTGCTTAAGATTTGAAGAAAATTTTAGCTACAGAAGAATTATTTTAACATATAACTCATGTAAAAGGAAAGAATTCAAAAAGGGTAGCTCCACTAAATATTTCCATTTCCTTTGTATTTATTAATATGTATATAAATGTGTGTGTAATTTACAGATGTTATGGCAAATATAAATAAAAAATCAGAATGAAATATTTACAATTGAGAATACAGTAAACATATTTTGAATAAAAATTGAAGTACATTACTCAGATTGAACATAATACTAGACATAACAAGGTCATCAATGGACATTAACCCTTATTATATGACTTCATTTGAGCTTAAATTTTACCGAAATTAGAGTGAGTATAACAAAATACTTTGTGCATGCTATAAACTTTTTCTCAGTTTCTCCTTTTCACCCTCCTAAACATGTATAACAAGTCTAATTATAAATTAATTATAAATGTATAGAATGAATAATATGGTGACACATGTGATACATAAATATATATATGTATTTGTTGCACTGACACATGTGCTTTTTAAGAATTGTATATAAATAAAAGAAATTTTTACTAATATAATATTTTTATATTCATAGAAATGCAGAACAGACTTGTCACTATAAGTTGTTTTTATAATAACCTGATAAATTTAATATTTTTTGTAGCAACAATATAAATTATGAGAAACATACTTATTAGAAGGATCTGAACTGGATAAATACTACCAGCTTAATAACAATCTTTTCCAAAATTTCTCCCTGGTGAAATGTCTTACAATAACAGGGTTCGTACGGTCCTTAAAGGTCCTTAATGTTCATTTTCATTTTTAAGGCCTTAAAAAGTCCTTATTTTTTATTCCAGGTGCTTAATTTTTTTTTTGTTAAAATAAGAAGGCAGCCATGCGCTTCATTTGTTTGCAATCTTTTGTATTCCTCACACGAATCAAACTTCTTTCATTTCAACTATTTAATCGAACCTCAAATTTAGTTTGCTCGGGACCGGTACTATCGCGGCTTTCGGACAGACCCAAAATGGCGGATTGAGAGGACCAAAAATGGCGGATTGACATAACATCAACGCATTTTTACTTCAAATTGCTGTGCTTTCTCAACTGGTAAATAAAGAAGTAACTTTTTTTTTTGAAAAGGTGTAAGTAATTGATGTGTTACATATTTTTACAAAAAAAAAAAAATATTCATGGATTTTGATAAAATGCTTCAAATTATGCCACCCAATTCAGTTAAAATAAACTTGTACCCAGCCACATGGCAGCTCCCAATTTGCTATCTCCTGCAATTGTATGAAAAAGAAAATCGAGCTACATCTTAAAAAAAAGAAAAATATTAGTAAACAAGTCGAATCAAAGCACCAAGCATTTGTACAAAATGCAATGGTGCCCAGTAACTGGGCACCATTTAAGGCCACAGAAAAATTAATCACACAAGTTCCCTCCTTTTGCTTTAAATAAAGAAATGAAAAATGAATAAAATTTGAAAAACGGACTTTTAAGGACTCGAGGGGAAAAAATTTAATAAATAAACAAAAGGCGGGAATTTTTTCGAAAAAGGGCCGAATTTCGGGATATCAAAATTGGGATTCGATACTATTTATTAAGTTTATTTGCAAAGTAAATAATCTTTTTTTGCACGAAAATTGTTACAAAATCATCTACATTCTAAACAATTATCTATAAGGCAAGTAGGAGCAGCTCTTAGCAAGTAATCAGTAAATAAATATTGCGTTTGAAACTTTTTTTAAATTTAAAGGGGAGGGAGAATACTTTGAAGAAGCATGTTGTTGACATCTATTTCAATAAAAGAGATACATTTAACTAATATGTAGGCAAAAAAAAAAAAAAAATCTTTCAGCTTTTTTTGCGTTTGACCAATCGTTTGTACGATTATCACTTATTTATACTGTTAAAGGTAAAATAATGATTTATTTTTATTAACATTTTCTTACGTCTTACACTATAATTAGCGCCGAGTTGCCAACTCCCCCGATCGCTTTTCAGCTGATCTTTCGCTAAACAGTTTGTTCCCCCATTGTTTTGTTTTTTTTTTAGATTAAATAAATTCCCGTATCGAAAATTTGTTTTAAAGCAATGTTTTAATATTTAGTAAATTTTTATCGACCGATCTGGCTTCGCGATCGTTCGCTGTGGGGTTTTGTTGTGTGGGAGATGATGGATATTTGCTGCGTTAATCAAAATTTGTATCTCGTGAAATTTCTTAATTTGCAGTAAATTGAAGGAATCGACCTCTTCTTAAACATATACATGGTAGTTGGCAAATGCTCCGTTTTCCCCTACTTTTTCTGTTTGTATTTGTGAACTACGAAAATTCGATTTTTTGCAAAAAGATCCGATTATTCAAGTTGATGTACAAGTATTTTTATCTAAAGGGATTGAACTACAAAACTAGAAAATTTTTTAAAAGACATGTATTAATTTACATACATTTTCATAACTTATAATGCGAAAATGTAAAAACCTATTTTTCGAAAACTTGCAAACATCTAGCACGTGCTGCGCTGAAAATGGAACGCAGCTTTTGAGACTTCTATCTTTTTGCATCCTGTAAATATATCAATTATTTAAAAAGTTGACAGTTGTTTTAGTATTTACAGCTTGTAGTCTGCTTGTTAATTTTTTATTTAAGAAAATTGTTCAATTTTTTGAAACTTTATTTTAGTTAAATTTTGGCAGTTACTATTTGAGGGTAACGTGCAAAGTTTTAAGCGAATAACCCCATTTTTAATTTTTATCTTGTTTTCAAAATGAAATATTTTTCTGAAGTTGAATAAGTTTTTTCTGAATTTTTGCAAGCTCTTCTAAATTCTTTTAAAAAATTAATTATGGCAGAGATAAAAATTCAAGTACGCCGAAATTGAGATGCTGGCAGCATAAGTTAAGTAAAATGAAAAAAAAAAAAAAAATCTGAATTAAGCACAAGTTCTCAAGACAAAGGGCAGCGTTTTCATTAACATTCTTTTTTATTTAAATTGTGTTTTATTTGACTTGCATTTTATAGCACTAACCATTTTTGATAATTTTTCATATCATGATAATTTGCTTATATATGATTAATACTTGTGTTGTGAGCTTCTTATTACTAGCTCCAATAATTATTTAACTCCCTGACTGTATTGGACATTAGAAAAGTAACAAGCCAAAGTTTGTGTTGTGTTCTTAATAAAAATATGATGTTAAATCAATTTCCTCTTTCAATAATGCTCCCTTTTGAAATAAAGATAACAGTTTGTATATTTCGAAAAAATTGTGAGGTCCTTAAAATTTTTTTGTAGGTCCTTAAAAAGTCCTTATTTTTACTTTTGCCAAAAGCGTACGAACCCTGAATAATAATTAACCCACAAAAAAAAAAAAAAAAGAAATGAAAGAATTGCTTAAAATAAAAATGAGTTTGTTAGAGTTTGGTACCATTTAAATTATCAACAGGTGTTGGTGTTGTGACTAGTTAAGAAAAGCAGCTGCCAATGTGGTCCTTACAACCGATAAGTAACTGAAATATTAAAAAAAAATTTTCCTTTCAAAACTGATCAAATAACATCAATTTTTGAAATCGGGACACAACATACTTTTTATAATCATACGAAAATAAAATTTTTGCAGCTTAATTTTCATGGGCTATGATATTATTCAAACAAACAAAATTTCAATTGATTTACAATTTAAAGTTTTTGTCCCCAAATCTGAGGCAAAAAATGCTTATTTCAAGACTGCTGCCCTTATTCTGATGGGGGGGGGGGGGAATGAATAATTGTCCTACAACTATTTGGAAATTTTATTGCGTGCTGTTCTTATTCTCGTTGAGATTTTAGAAAAACAGCTGATTTTTAATTTTGAACTGTTGTTCTTATTAAAATGGGGTTTTAAGGAATAATTTACAGGAAACTATCAGTCTTATTTTCATTGTGTACTTTAATTAAATGAATAAAGCATTGTTTTTTTATTTTTGAAAGATTGTCAAAATTGACCTCTTTAAAATTCTTAGTACAAGCAGAGCTGTGTGGGTACCTCTAGTTAATAGATATTTAAAAACTATTAAATATATGATTTCAATTAATGATACCACTTGTGTTGTCAATTAATATCACTTGATTACTTGTGTTGCACCAAGAATTTAATATTTATATCTTAATCTAAACTAATCATATTAAAAGCTCTTGTGAAAAATAAGCCTCTTACTCCATGCTGGTATTGTAGTTTTAAGATCTAGTCTAAGGGGCTGAAGAGTGACGTAGGAAAGTTGTAAGAATTTACCAATAATGTCTGCTCCAACATAGCATATAAATGTAACTGTTAAAACTGTTGATTTTTTACCCATACAAATAGCCTTTTCGCTGCTATTGTTTCTCATAGACGTCGAGCAGTTGCAGTTTGTCACTTGATATGGCTACTTAGATGGTGAAAGCCCGCCACTGATAAAATAAATATCTTAGCAGTGAAGGAGTTACCAGCATTTAATATCTAGTTACTATAACAATACTACATTGTTCAAAAAGAAGTTTTAAATTCAGTGCATTGAATAAATTAAATTACTTTTTTATTTGCTTCTGTAGTTAAGTCTATTTTTTTCAGCCAGTATGGGCCATGATACATATTTTCTTGCAAAACAAACAAATGTAAAGTACGCTAGAGAAATATTGGAACACAATACTATTAATGTTGATCTAAAACAATATTTCAGGCACAAATTTACAATGAAAATTGCATATTTTGATACTTTAGTCATGACAAATATTCTATATAATAAACAGTTTTAGGAAGCTGTCTAGATTAAGGCTTTATTTCTAGTAGTATTTTTGCACAAAATTCTTAAGGGATATATATTTTTTCTTTTATGCTTTTGAATCTACTTTGGTATTTTTACATTGTTCTACTGCTTCTCTCTGTTAATCCTGCTTATAATAATAATAGCATTGCCTGAAACATTTAAGAGGTTAAGAAGAATCATTATGTAGATGTCCATGTTTTCAACATTGCAAAAGCTTTTTTTTTTTTTTTTTTTTTTTTGTGAAGTTCTCGCTAAATTTTTCTTCTGGAATTAATTTATAAATTACAAGCAACTATTAGTGATAGTTATTCATAATCATTTAAGTTGTAGATGAGGTGGGAAATATATATGTGCCTGATTAAGTATAATTACAGAAACATTAAATGTCCAAAACACTATAAAAAATAAGACAAATCTATAAATTCTAAGGCTGACTTGCATTGCATAGATTTAGTTGTTATTATTATAATTAAAAAACAATATTAAATAATAAACGTTTATTCCAGCTGCAATTATGACATGAATTTAAGTACCAATATGATATATTCTACAAGTGAAAGAGCTATTTACAATATATAAATATTTACTCTTTGTTATCATGAATTCTTTGATAAATTTTTGATATTTTCATTAGCTAAATTATTTACAGTTGCATATGGACTATTGTAATAATTTGCAAAGGTAATTTTATCTGAAAAATTTGTGTTAGACTTTTCAAGCAATGAACGTAAAGTGTCAGTGGGTTGCAACGTATTGCTCGATTGTTTTTCACAAAATATAGGTTGCAAACAATTTGGAGTATGCCGCATTAACTCAGAAATATCGTTAAAGTCTTCATGGCACCTACTGCATTTAGCACTAGCTGGAAGGTTATCATAAATGCCATCACTCATGTCCATTTCATCAACTTCTTCAATTTCTATGGGCAACTGTGTAATCTTATTAGAACTTACATCAGCGGAAAAGTTTTGAAATTGTCTATTTTTTTCAATATTATCTACATTTGCTATTTTTGTGCCAGTTTTTTTACTTAAAAAATTATTTTTTGCTGAATTTTTACTCAATTTTAGTTCAGCAAAGGGATGTACAGTTTGTGAATTATGCTTAGAATAATCAAGAACGCATTGAGAATTTTCTCTCGAAAAATCGAGCGGTCCATCTATAACCTCATGTCTTTTAGTGCTAGAAGATGATTGATGAACATCATGTTCAGAAACTTTTGATTGTGAAAAATCGGTATTTAAATTTGGATAGGTGGATGCATGACACTCAAATATGTTTTCATTTGATGTGGTATTTTCTAATAAATTAGAAAAGTCTAAGATAGCATGAGTTGGATTTGGCTTAAATGAATCAGTTTGTTTCTGAATGCCAGCACAATTAGAAGTTTCTGAAAACTCACCACGTGATTGATTAATATCAAATTTTAAACACCTACTGGTGTTTTGAGGCTCTTCAATAGCAAGAGTTGGCAGTGTTCCAAAATTGTTGATCCTCATATCAACACACAATGAACTGTCAGATGTGGAAGAGCTTAAATGTTTTTGTTCTTTAGTTGGGGAATGCAAAAAATTCTCAAAGCTCTTATTAAGAAGCATTTTCTTTAATGGTGAATGTTTCGATGGTGATTCAGTCTGCGGTTTCAAATCTTGTTTCTCCCTAGATTTGTCATCTGACCTGAAGTTTTCAAGGAGATATCTAAGCTGCGAAAAACTTGCATCTTCTTTACCAAAATTTTTTCTATTCAAAACAATGGATTCATTAACTGATTTAACTGTCTTTGGTTTCTTATTTAAAGCAAATGTATTTCTGTCATAGATACCAGATTTTTTGGGAGATGAACAGGAGTTATCTATTGCTTCTGTACTAGTCTCATGTGAAGATTGGCCTGGCCCTTTTTCAGCTGGTATGCTTATTTCACTATCATTCCTAGATAGGAATACAATTTTTTCATGATGCTGCTTTGAGTTACAAAAAGTTCTTTCAATGCTACTACTTGGCATTGACACTTCGTTTGTACCCAACTTATTACCAGTAAATTCCTTTTTATTGCTTACATTATCTTTTTCAAAAGGATTTGGCAGTTCTTCAGATATTTGTCTTAAGCTTGCAGAAAAATTGGGACTTGGTAAAAGTTCAAAATTAACATCTTGCATGAGATTTTTAGCATGGATTTTTTCATTATTTTCCTCAGTATTATTTTCAATATCTTTTATAGGCCTTTTTGGTGAATCATCAATGGATTCATCATAATTATTAGAGCAGGTTACTTCTAGAGTCGATTTAATGCTTTCTTTCTCAAGTGCAATACAAACATTTTCTTTATCTTTTAATGAATACTGTGAAATAGAATTTAATTTATCTGTACTTTGAGAAGAAGTTAAAATTGGTGGAGATAATTCCCCGTCATGAATTTTTTCTTGAGAAGTTACAGTGATATATCCAAATTCTTTCAATGGAGGTAAATTCGGTGAAATAGAACTTTCAGCACTTAATGAACCAGTTTCTTCAGGTATCTTACTCACATCAGATGAACCTTCTGGGCTTTCATTTTGTTGTAATTTTTCAGTTAAATGTGGCAAAAGAGGATCAAAATTATCTCCAGAAATAACAAATGTCCCAACTTTATACATATGCATGAGCATATGCTCAATTACGTCTTGTTGTGGACCACAAAAACTACACACAACACACTGATACCAGTCAATAATTCTGTGCTTAATACTGTTATGCTGTGTTAACAGTTCTTGACTGCTAAACTTTTGCAGACAAAGTATACATAAAAATTCTGAAGTTTCTTCAGAGGCATTCATCAAAGAACTTTCTTTAATGTCAAAAGAATAATTTTCTACATCAGCATTTTCATTCTCTATGTTTTGTTTCATCAATTCTGGAGGGGACATACAATCAAATGTTTCCTCACATGATACATTTTCTTGCATATTCAATTCCGAGTTATTTTTAGACGGTGTTTCCACTTCCTTCTTGAGGATAGGATAACTATTATCTTCTGAATAAGATGATATACTCACTTCAAGCTTTTTATGAAACATGCCAGGTGTTTCAGAATCATTATGAATAATCATATGGCTTTCAATATCATCATTATTTGCAAACAATTTTAAGCAAACACCGCATTTAAACTCTCTGTTAATATTTTGGACTAATAGTGACACTTTTGTTGACTTTTTCTCAGATTTTAGACCTACTTCCATTTTATTTTTTGTAGGATTTAGATCTGTATCTGATTCGATTTTAATATCATCAGATAAAGGCTCTTGTTTTATTTTAACTTGGGTTTTCTTCAACTGATTTTTATTTTTACTAGGTCTTCTGAGTTTCAGTGGCATAAATGCACTCTGTTTATGCTCGGCTAAAACATGTTCTTTTAAAAGAGAGGAAAGATTAAAATACATTTTGCAGTAATAGCAACAAAATACATTTTCTACAATTTTGGTATGAACATTCATTTCATGACGAATATAAACATCTTTACGGAAAAAAAATTTACCACAGAATTTACAGGTGTACCATGGATCTCCCGAGTGCATTCTTTGGTGGCGTAACAAAGTAGATTTACTACAAAATGAAAAGTTACAGTCACTACAATAAAAGTCATTGGAATCTACATCTTTAACTTTGGGTTTTCTTCCTCTTTTACCTTTACATTTATTTAGCATTTTTTGCTTTTTTACTTTGTTTAAAAGTTTAGCTTTCATTTTGAATGATCTTTTTACATCAAAATCATCTTCAAGAAATGAACATCTCCTACCTACCAATCTAGCACTGCGCCTAGTACTATCAATAGAACTTTGTATGTCTGAGATGCTCTCCAAGGAATTCTCAACACGTGAATCTGTTTTTGGAGAAGATTCAAGAAAGTTGCACTTTTCTTCTGAAAGCATTGTATCTTCCTTAAGTGTTTCACATTGATCTGTAGTATCATTTTTTATTTCATTTAATTTTTCTTTTTTATCACCAAATTCAGTAATTTTGACTGAATTTTTGTTTTTTGTGGGAATTTTCAAAATTAATTTTTTTGTCTTGACCTGCTTAAAATTTTTCTTAGTTTTTGAGTGCTTATAGTTCTTATGTTGTTCATCTTTATTTTTTAACTCTGAACATATCTTCATATGGTCAGCAATTTCTTTCTTACTTTTGCACATTATTTTACATGCACCACACTTAACAGTTATATTTTCTTTTGGTTTTGGGTGCTCTTTGCATGTTTCATAATGCTTATCAAGCTGCTTTTTTGTCTGTGCTTTGAATTTGCAATGACGACATGAAAAAGGCGAGACAGTATGACTTTGCACATGATTACGATATTCTTCAACAGATGAGGACATGTGGCCACAATACGCACAATTATATTCAACTTTCTTTTTACACACTGAAACATGTATATTAAATTTGTCTTTATTTATAAAATATTCTTTACACTGGGGACATTCAAATTTAGGTTTAGAATGTGATGAAATATTTAATTTATTAGAAATTTCTAATTTATTCTTGGGTTGAATTTTTTTGAATTTGCCATCCTTATTTCCAGAATGTCTCAAATAATGAGACATTAAAGCGGAAAAAGTAGCCCCCTGATGATTACACACATGACACACGTAGTCAGGTTTACTCCCATGTGTCACCCTGTGTTCTTCTAAGAGTTCCAAAGAGCGGAAAGGATGGCAACAAAATTTACACACAAAATTATTTTTTTTCTTGGTAGGTAAATTAGCGTCTTTGGTTAAAGTTTTTACATCATGTACTGCTGGCTTTACCTTCTTCCTTACAACTGCATCTACATTACAATTTGTTTTTTCAGAACACTTTGTAGATTTAAATTCAGGAGTTGAAACATTTTGATCATTCATTTGTTTTTTATGTTCATCTTTTCTTGTTAAATTGGAACTTCGAGGAACATTTGGGACATGAAATGTTTTCATCACCATACCAATTAAATTATCCCTACCATCTTCTGTTGTAATAGGTTTAGACTTGATGTGATGTATCATTTTACAATTTATTTCATTAACAAAAGAACTTTGTCAAGGAGTCCCTTAGGTTGAGATTTTGAATTAAAAGTTTTAGTCATTGTCTTTCTTTCTTTCTTTTATTTCTTTATCTTATAAGCATCTTGGAGCATGAAATTTCAAAGATTTACTTCAGTATATAACCGTTATCATAAAAGAATCCAGACAAGCATTTACTATTTTTAATTGATATGAATTAAATGTGGTATAGAAGCGTCTTTCTTTTGAAGTGCACATTATTTTTAGAAGCATGTAGTTTATAATATAAATATACCGACCATCCAAATGTGTATGTATAACAATTTAAAAGTTTTGTTATGGAATTTAAAACTATATAAATTGCGTAATTTTATCAATTATCTGCCTTCATAATATCAATTATCTGATTTCAAAATTAAGACCGTGCACAAAACTTGATCAGATAATTAAAATGAATCAGTTTTTGAATCTTTTTCTGAATTAAAACCACGCGTTGGGAAAATATATATAAAAAACGAGACTTTTGAGAGACATCTGAATAAAACTGTCAGGGCTAGAAGAGAGTATAAGTTTATTTTTCTCAGAATCTTTCATTACCATCACTATAGTTGAATGCACACCTCAAATCTAGATCACATCGAGCCTTTAAAAACACACATTGAAATATTTCGTCTTTAATAAATACAGCAAACCATGGTTTAAAATTATTATCACAAGCACAGCTATTAAATCAGCACAAAACTATAAACATAACTCGCTTGTAAACACCAATTAGATGAGACTCTCTGTGACACCTAGCAGTTACGATTAAAGTCTTTTTCCAGTGAATTATAAATATGCATCTTCTTTTTAGGACGTGGCTATCACTCCTGTCATGAACGTACTTTGATTGGCTTATTACTTCTATCGTTGGTTCAGAAAGCCTTCTGTTGGCATAGAATTTTATTTTCGCATTTTTTTCCTACGATTTTAAAATTAGTATTATAACTTCTACAATGAAAAGTCCTCGTTTTTAAAGTCATCGTTTAAATAGCAACCTCGATCGATTTTAACATCATTTTCCTCGGGATTTATTTAATTTATTTACGACATTTCAGATCACATACATTTTCGAGTTGATTTGCTTTTCTCAATGGATATACTTCAAACTCTAGTCTAGGAAAATTACAAGAATATTCCCAGGGCTCAGGACGGGAGTCGATCCCGTCGCCTCTTCACTGCGCATAGACAAACACCGGAAGCAGTCGCTTGCACCCCGCAGGTTTGAGGAATACAATCTAGGGGCCGTTCATAAATGATGTCACGCTTTTTTTCCATATATTTGACCCCCCCCCCCCTTCTTCACACTATGTGTCAACACACATCACACTTCAGCGGACCCCCTCCCCCTCCACCATTGTCAGATATCACGCTCGTTGCATAATGCATGATGTGACACTTCTTGTTACCCCCTCCCCTCCCCTTGTCACACTTAGTCCCATTTTCACAAACCCCCTCCCTCCTCGAAGCGTGACATCATTTATGAATGATCCCTTAATCGAGAGCTGCTATTTTTCCTGCACAATAGAGCAAGATAAGTTTCAAAATCATTATTTTGTTACGTGGTTTGATTTCACACTTCAAAATGAGGTTTGATTTTACTTGAAAAAACATAGAGAAGCCTGTTTTTTCTAAAAACGCCCCCCCCCCCCTCGACCCTCTTTGCCTAAATTGCCAGTCAAATTGCTTGAAAACTATTGGAAGTATTTAAATTAACATATTCAGAACAGAGAAGGAAAATATACTATTTATACAGGATAGATTTTTTTTTTTAAATATTTAAAATTTAAAGCTACGTAAACTAAATTTTTAAATATAGCTGTGGGGCCGGGGAAGGTGATAATACTCTCTTATATGTTTCTAAGAAGAACATTTTAATTCTTATAAATTAGTTATGCCTTCTTTTAACGTGTAGGTTTTGGATTTAACATAAAACATACACAAGAAAGGCAGGCGCCAAAATTATATTGCCCGACATGCCCGGGGTATGTAAAAATTCCGATCGGGCATGAATTTTTCACCGTAACATGCCTGGAAGGGCATGTAATTTTTTTATCAAATATTTCTCTCTAAACTTTATTATTTTGTATTTCATTGAAAAATCAAAACATCCTTACCGGAGCTAACAATTGACATGTTGACGGATATGCATGTCAACAATAGAATTGGTAATACAATTTAAATTTTGCAAATTTTGACTTGTAACTACTTTATTATGTAATATTTATTTCTAATGCAATTTTTTCATGATTCAGATTAACGTTGAAACAATTCTTGATTCAGATATAAAGATGCTAATTTAATTTTCTGTCTGATTAATGCTAATATACGACAAATTCGAATGTTTTTATTTATATGCGCTAAAACAGGTTCTGGGCATGTAAAAAATTTGCTTGGGCATGTAACTTTTTAAACAAAAATGCCCGGCAGGGCATGTAAAATTTTAAAGATTTCTCGATCCCTGTTAGAAAGCAACTTTTAATAACAGCAATAAGCTAATTAATTATATTTTCATTTCCCTAATTTTATTTTTTTTCCCTAAATATTATTCTAATTTATAATTTTTTTCAGACTTCACGATTTCTTTGTACTAGAAAAAACATGAAGAAAACAGAATTTATAAGAGCACTCCCTCTGCCCCTCTTTGCCTAAAATACCAAGCATATGGTGTGAAAACTATTGGAAGCTTTTAAATTAATATATTCAGAACAGAAGACGTAAATATACTATTTATACAAGATAGAATTTTTTTTTAATCTTTAAAATTCAAAGCTACATAAGCTAGAAACGGGGAGGCGAAAAAGGTGGGGGGGGGGGGGGGGGGGTGATAATTTCATATGTTTCGAAGAATCCCACATCTTAATTCTTATAAATTAATTATGCCTTTTGAGCTGTAGGTTTTGGATTTGGCGTATTATACTAGAGAACAACTGTTAATGACGCAATAAATCAATTAACAATCTTCATTACCATATTTTTTACATGACTATCATTTTAATTTAGAACTTTTTTTCCGCGCTTCATGATTTTTTTACTTGAAAAAACATGCAGAAAACAGAATTTCTAAGAGTGCTCCTCCTCCTCTTCTCTTTGCCTAAATTGCAAAGGATATGGTTTGGAAACGGTTGGAAGTGGTTGAACTGAAACATTCAGAACAGAAGATGAAAATATGCTATTTATACATTATAGAAAATTTGAAAAAAATCTTCAAATTTCAAAGCTACGTAAGCAAAACTTTTAGATAGCTGTGGGGTAGGGGAGGGGGGGGGGGGGTAATTTCTTACGTTTCTTAAGATAACATTTTAATTCTTATAAATTAATTAATGCCTTCTTAGCCTGTAAGTTTTGGATTTAGCATAAGGAGACCAAACGTCCTCGAATTTCGGGGACAGTCAACAAATTTGAATACTTTTAATGCCTTTCCCTCAAAAACACTTTAACTACTTGGGGACGCATACTCCAAATTGCTTTTCGATTTGCACTTTAGAACCTTTAGATAGTATTTTGTAAAATTTTAGATAATATTATAGCAATTTTTAAATAGTTGCTTTAGTGTTGCAATTTCTAACAGGCAATGAGCTAAGAAAATATGCGTACATTTCGTAGGAAATGTTTTTGGATACCCTTTGAAATACATTAATGAGAGCAATTTTTTATAATAGAAGGGAATATGTATTGGTTTGTTATGTCGTCCCCGTAATATATTTCTAGAGTACTCAAATTGCCCATGGATTTGGGGACACGTCCCCAAAGTGACGCTCGGAAATGAGGTCACCCTAATTTAATATAACATATATACTAGCAACTGTTAATGACGCAGAAGCTAACTAATCATATTTTCATTTCCCTAATTTCATATTTTTTAACCTAAATATTAATCTAATTTATAATTTTTCTTCCCACCTGTCTTTTCTTCTTTTTTTCGCTTGAAGAAACATATCGTACATAGAAAGAACGAGTGCCCCCTTTCACTTCCGGCACCGATTGCAATGTGTTCATAATTTGAAAACAATCAGAAGCGTTCAAATTAGCATATTTTGAACAGAAGTTAAAATTATACTTCTATTATAATTTTGAAATGCATGACAATGCAGTATGGTGATTCGTATTTCGTGTGTGTATCTGCAGGGAGTGTATGAGTGGTGCAGTAAGTTTAAAAGTGGTATAGTGTATCAATAGAGGACACCATCGCAAGGCAGGCTCACCGCGTAGTGAGACACAAACATTGCGCAGGCGGAAGAACTTGTTACGGATAACAGGCGTATAATACTTACCGCCATATTCACCGTCAACCTAACTCCACGCGTGAAACCACGAGATCCGTTAACTCGGAGTTGGGGCTCAGCGCTGCGAAGTTAAAAATCGGTATTCACGGAGGAAAATCAACTTGGGGTTTTCCAACCACGAAGTTAGTCAACTCGACGCCATGTGGGAACGTACGCAGGCCCGTTATTGGTCAAAGCTATCACATGATTTTCTTGCTTTTTCGCCGCGCAGTGTACATTTCGTTTCCCGTTTTTAAAATTCCCGTTCTCTGCGATATAGCGATGAATAAAACACGAGTGGTTTTTAGCCCGTTTGAGAAGGTATTACTTCTAGCACTCGTGGAAAAAATTAAAAAATATTGAAAAGTAAAGAATCCAATAAAATTTCTCTCGGAAAATGAAAAAATATATATATTTAACGAGGAGGAAATTATAACTAATTTTATCATTGTAATATATCTCTTTCTGACATAAGAAATGTACCATTCACAAACGATATATATATAATATAGAAATGTATCATTATGAACCAAGCAGTAGTGTATTATTGTATCTTTTAAATTTTTATTTGAATATTCTTTCATTAAATCAAAGCTGTAACCAGGGATGCCCACGGACACCCCCCCCCCCGAAAATTTTCGCAGTGTAGCATATATTCCTCCCTGAAACTTTCCTCAACATAACTGTTTAAAAGCCCCCCCCCCCCCCCCCCCAAAAAAAAAAAAAAAATCTGGCTATGGCCTTGCATTAAATTCATGAGAGTATTTAAAAAAATGCATTTGATTTCAATTATAACTATTGTAAATATTTTATTCTTAAAATCACTTCGCATTGGCAAAGTACAGTAAAAATTTGGTTTAAGTCTTACAACTGCATGAAACGGCAATTCAAAATTATGTGATTTGGGGTTAACAAGAACCCTTTTTCTAATGCAAATATGAATTCATTAATACAAATACATACGGCGAATATTTTGACTTTTTCAAAAACCTTGCAGTTTACCTTTAAACACAAAACTGCCATTAGCATTATGGATTCATTTCATATGTCTTTTTTTTTTTTTTTTAAAGAAGCTTTTCACATATTCAAAACCTTTTGTTAAATTAAAAAAAGAAAAGAATATACAAGCAAATGTAAATTGGTCAATGACATATAACACATGGTAAAGGTCAACAAGTTTATTTCATTTGACATACATAAATCAAAATATTCCACATGAACTTTGCAGGCCCAGAAGTAACCTTGGCAAAAAAAAAATCAGGACGCATGTTAAATGTTCAATATATATATGCACACTTTAAAGTAGAATAAAATTATATCAAAAGCAACAAGGAGAGAGAAAAATAAATAATTAAATAAAAATACTAAAGATATATTCCCCTCCCATTGTTTGGTATTTCTGTTCAATTAGGAATCATGATAAAGTTTCAAAATCTGTAATGAAGTAATAGCTCCCGAGAGAAATACATTATCGGAAACACACAAAAGTGACAAAGAAATCATTGAACAATACTAGTTCATAAAATTAAAAAAGGCGGGCAATCCAATTTATGAACACTTAAAAGATTAATTAAAAGCACCAAGTAACCTGCAAAATTTGCTATATCAGATCACATATTTGTTTTGGATACAAATCAGTATTTCAAATAGTCCTAGTAAAGTTAACATAATTAAAACAACTTGCAACTTCTAAAATAATGGGTAACAAGGAAATGTTCTGGATGAGAAAGAAAATAAAATTAATATAAAAAATCTGGAATATTATGACAAAAAGGGTAGAATAAAACATATTTTGCTGGACAATTTTTGAACTAAGAGAAAAAAAAATTGAACAATTAAATTTCAAACATTTAAGTTAAGAAAAATTTGAACATTTATAAGAAAAATTTTGTACAATTAAATTTCTTTTTGCAAAGCCATCAGATGTACCATTGCTGTTACTTCTGGCTCAGGATCACCTGAAATGAAAAGTTATTTACTTACAATATTTGAAGAATATATATTTAAATAAATCAAATTAACATTATAATTTTTGGATTTTTTTCCCCATGGTTAAACATAATATTGTCAAAAAACACAGGTATGCCTTTGTATAAAAAGGGGCAATGTACTTATGAATACTTATTTATAGCCCATAACAATGCATTAGCACTGATTTCTTATTTGCAGTAAGTACATGTGATTTTGTTGAAAAAGTGCTTAAAACTTTCAAGGAAAAAACAGCTTTTATTCATAAAATAAACACTCTGAAAGGATGAAAAATATAAGTTGAAGAAATTATTCATGGTTACATGTATTATTTTCTTTTACAACAATTTCAAAATGAGTTTGAAAAGGCTAAGCAATGAGAAAAAAAATTTAAAAATATACTTAAGATTTCATGTTAACTGCTAGAAAAATATATAAAATATTTACAGCACATTTCTTTTTATAAAAACCTTTAAAATTTAAACCTTTAACAGCTCCATATAATGGAACAAATACCTTGAACTGGATATTTTTTTCTTTCATTTTCTTTTCTACTTTTAGTTGAGAAAAGGTTTAATTACAAAAATATTCAAATCGTTTTTTTTACTGCTAAACACACACAATTGATGTCAATTAAATGTACATTAAATATTATAACTCACAGAATACGAATGGTATTTTTCCTTTTATTTTTTTTTTGCTGGGCTTTCTTCTTTCTTTGCTTTTCTTTTTTTCAGGGGGGTGGGGACATACCATTGATAACCGCCCCGGTTGTCACCTATGCTAGCTTTTGCGACTGGTTGGGGGGGAACAATAATACTTTTAAAAAATCGTTCGACAATTTATCCTTATATGACATTAACCTGTTTACAATTATAAGTAGATGTTATACGACCAAGATGCCGTGAGCAAAATTAAATTCTTCCACTGGTGCCAAGCAGTCAAAATTGGAAAAGCTTAACATGATTAAAGTACAAAATTTGAATATCACTGAATTAATCTATACTGGCAGCTGCTTAGCATCAAAAGCTCAAAACTTTTCCTGCCTTGAGAGATCAACGCAGCCTTGTTGGTTCAAAATTTTATAGGGGGGGGGGGGAGGGGGTTAAAGGGTATGTATTCAATGCTAATTATAGGTAAAATCAAACTAAAAAAAGCTAAAGTCAGTGGCACCGCAGCCCTTTTGGGGGCCATGGCCTACTGTGCAAATCCCAGTTTTCTAGACCCGACGCGGAATCTCCAGTGTTTAGTTCCCAAGCATGCTTGGTCCTCATTGTATCGACCCCACTGAAGGGATGGCTGAGTCAACCCTGCCCAGCTTGGGAATAGAACCCCGGACCTGTGGAATGGTACCACGGAAGGCTACCACTCAATAGGTAAAATCAACAAAATACATAAACACATGCAAAAATACATTGTATTTAAGTCAGGGGGAAAACAAGTCCCCCCCTGCCGCGGGGAGCCCAAGTGATGACCCTGGATATACTGAAACTTTTATATACAAAAACGTTTGATGGGTGTTTATAGTATTATGTATAATGTCATTCAGTTCTGTGACATACTTAACTTCTGCCTATGACGATGGTCTATTGATTGGTGTCATTAACATAGAAATTCAGGCATAACCGCTATCACCCACCAGATGGAATTTGCACAGTGGTGCAGTTTGAAATGCAGCGTGCATTGAGCTGCTCTCGAATAGTAGGTAGGTAACGAAGATACCTTGAATATAATCAAAAACTCGGATAACCCGGTCCAAATCGAGAGGGAAAATGTGGGTAAACAGGCGAAATGAATGAAAAGGTCGTCAAAGATGTGAAAAAAAGCATTTACTGTGCATATGCATAGGACTTTGCTTATTGGGAGGGGCAAGGATAAAATTAGGAATAAACCGGATATTGATTTCCCAGATATTTGGTGTCTCTTGTGTGACTTATTCGTACATGATATACAGCTCTGGTGTTCAAAACCTACAGGATATACAGCTCTCGTGTTCAAAACCTGTAAATTCTATGCGTAAAAAACAAATTTTATTCGAGAGATGCAGGCCCGTCATTTCAAAATTTTCCGGGGAGGGGGTATATTTTTAATACCTATTCCTACTGCAGGTAACAAACAAAAAAGTACATAAAAGCATGCTTAAATTCAATATATTTCTAAAAGTAGGGGGGCGGGCAAGGGCAATTCATGCCCCAGATTGCCCATATGACGGGCCTGGCCAGTATACCGGATTTTGTGTTCAGTAACAGGTCAGGGTTACGGAGGTATTAAAACAAAATATATAGATGTAGATGTGCCAATACATGTCGTTTCATCAGTACTTCTTAGCCCCCCCCCCCCCCATCTCTCATTTACTATGCACTGAAGTTGTGCTTAATTTATATAATATTGTTGCAGAATATTTGCTAAATGATTGATAACATGCAATTACTAAGCAAGAGAGATCATGATAACTTACCTTTTTACATTCTTCTTCCGTCTAATAAGGCATCAATACGAATCTGTTAATCACTGATGCTCACCAACTGATCTAGAAACTATAGGCTGGCTCACATTACACAGATCCCCTACAACAATCTGAAGTGATCCGGACGCAAAACAGCAAAAAAACGTAATGTCAAAAGCAACTGTTCTCTTGGGGTCAGTGCCTTGTTCAAATAGGTTTTATGCGCGATGGAATTTTCTAACAGTTTAAACAACTCTAAAGTTGTATTTTTTGTAAGGCCTCTTCAGAAATTCAAGATCGTGTAAGGCGAAGAAAGCTCTAAAAACTCAACATATTCCAATTTTCGCAACATCCAGTCCGCCATTGCTTATTGCTAATGTTTACATGTACTGCGCATGCGCTCAAACCTTAACTTTGCCCCGTTGCTTGGTTGAGTTACTCGACTTGGCGTGGTTTCGGGAACCTGTTTGCGCGTAGTCAAAGTTGATGGTGAATAGGAAATCCGCGGTAACTCCAGGTTGGAGACCGGTTTCGCGTCAAACCATGAGGTTAGAGTTGACGGTGAATACGGCGGTTAATGAAATTGCTAAAATCTTGGAGATTAGTTACGGTTCAGCGCAAAATATTGTCCATAATTTGCTGAAGTTCAATGAAGTTTCTGCAAGATGGGTTCGCCATTGACTTCTGAATTTAAAGAACGTCGCATCAATGCCTGCCCACTCATACACTTGCTGCACTGACAAAAACGATTCACCATACTGTACTGTCATCCTGCGATGGATTCCTATTGTTTTGACACCTTCATTACAAGAAACGAATCACTGATCGCTGTTCAAACATGGTGCATGTTGATGTTGATAGTAGTGTAGCCATATTGTAACTGATGTTACTGCTAGTTTGTGTGTAGCAAGCTAGCAAGTCACTACTTCTCCTGGCGGTCATTGTGTGTACTTAGAGTTGTAAAAAACCCACAGTTTTTGAAAGCCAGGAAAAAACCCGGGAATTTCGGGGAATAAACCCGGAATTTTGGGGAATATTGGGAATTTTGAATGTAAACAAAAAGCAGCCATTTTCCAATTTGAATTTAGGGCTAATATATGAAATATAATAGCCACAGTATAAATAAGTAGCACATAGACCAGTTTGACATACTTTATTTTAATTCTAATGATTTTGAATATATTCTTTTTCTAAAACACTTCACCTAAATAAACATATAATACTTATATCACCTAAATAAACATATAATATTTAACTTTATAAATTTATTTAAAAAAAAATATCAAATGCTATTAGAAAATAAGTTTTTAAAAAATATCAGCTAAAAATTGCTTTTGAATTGCACCAACAAAGAGAAGTAAATCTCTCTAAAATTCTACATTTCCATTTCAGCATTTGTTGACATACTAAATTCTTTTGATGTTTGGTTTGTTTCTTTCTAAATTCTGTAGTCACTTAAACTATAAAACTTATGTTTGTTTTCAAACATTTTAATAATAAAGAGTAATTTAACTTTGCTTTCAACATTAAAAGAGAATGCACTAGTTTAAAATTAAGTTTAAAATTAAAATTTTCCATAATTAAAATTTATTGAAAACTCCCAGGAATTTTCAAAATTTCCTTCCCAAAAACCCGGTTTATTCCCGGGAATAAACCGGGTTTTTTGCACCCTTTACAACTCTATGTGTACTTCTTCAGGTTCCCTGCCATCTACCATATCAATCCTACAACTTTTCGGAACTTTATAGCATTTTAAAGGTTTTTATTTGATACACTTTCGTATTAACCTACATTATGTTTACCATTCGTGTGCCGAAAATCAATTTTTTTTTTTTTTTTGAAAGTTTTCAATTTTTCCTGCCGAAAATAAAATCATCAAGTTAACATTGAAATCGCTCGGCTTGAAAAGTAGTGAGGTTGGCATTGAAAGCGCCATCTGGAAAAGTGAAATTTTCTTTGCCGCTTCGTCGCTTCCAGCAGAAGCGGAGATTTATTAGAAACAGCATGATGTCTTTCGTGCTGCCATCTAGTAGACTCCCGGAAATCTCAAATTATTTTACCTTATCAAAAATCTTACAAAATAAAATAAAAAAAATTTTTAAAATATAATTTTTGCTGAACAAAAGATTTTTATAGAAATTTATATTCATTTTTTCAGTTTTTGAGTGAAATACATGTGCTTTTAGGAAAGTCGAATGAAATCAATTGTTAAATGAATATAATCAAATATAACAAAATGATCATTAAGAACTTAGCAAAATCATGTTTACTGCTAAACCGTTTATCCAGCAACCTGAATACACTCCCAGTATATAAATACATACTCAGTGCCGTGACAGCCCATGAGGGCTAAGTCTTCTGCGCCTGTCTCAGCCTATATGACCGACGGCCCTGGGGTGCAGAAGCAGATGTTCCGGTCAGGTGGTCGGGTTTCGGTCTGACTTTCTGAGGCGGAGCCCCAAGTGTTTAGTTACCAAGCATGCTTAGTCTACCCACTGAGGAGAAAGAAAATGCATGAGTATTAAAAAAGCAAGTAATCAAATCAAAATATGGCAGGAAATGCATGTCAGTTATTCATATTAACAATAAATGTAATTTTAAAAATGAAAATTCTATAGGGAAAAATAGCAAAATGTTTCTACTTCACTTGCCATTCGTACAAACTGTTGTAAATTGATTAATGTATTTTCTTTAATCTGATCATTTTGGTAACTTTGATAGTTTTTATCATAACAATAACATTTTTAAGTGCTTTTCAGTTTTTTGTTGCACTATTTATTTTTATTTCATTAAGATAATAATTATTGTTATTATCATTTGTAATTTAGTTATTTTCTCCGAACTTTATTTGAAGTTGTTGTTGTTACAGTCTATAATAGCTATTGAATTCCTAAGAAAATCTTTTTTTATTTATTATAAAGATTGTTTCTTAGTGAAAAAAAATAAGTAAAAGTTCATAAAAATCTCTAAAATTGGTATTAACGAAATTAGTTTCTGTATTTTCACTTCTAATGCCGTAGAGACTTTGATTGAGTAAACATTCCACAGATGGCAGCACTAAGATGCAAGAAAGTTTTCGCTTTTCAATTACGTCATACCCGTCGTGGTCAGTTCAGTTTTCAGTGTGTGTTTACTACAATCGTCGTATTGTTTTCATTTTGTATTGAACATTAAGCAAGAAGAATGAAATCGTTAATAATAATGAAAGTGCAGGCTTTCTTAACTTATCTGTAGTATTTTTATGCTTCGAGTTCATCTAAATTTAAAGATAACATACATATGTAAATGTCAATGTGATCTTCTATTGAGTTATTTAACATTGGTGACCTGCATTATATAGGGCATAACGTGTCCTCCGGCAATGGGCTAAAGTGTTTTTATTATCAGGTCAGGGTATGTCATTCACCTTGAATCTGTGAAGTTTCGAGTTTGTTAAATTTCATTCTCGTACTTAGTAATTTCAAAAAGGTTTTGGAAACATATGCGTAATTATGCTCTCTAAAACGCCAGTTTATGTACATGATGCGTGCTTGAAACTGTTCTTTTTTGCGCCCCGATTAAGGCCTTCTTTTATGTACCGTAATATTAGTTCTCAAATATCTGCTGCTTCAGTGCCTACACAAAAATGGTCTCCAGCATCAAAAACCCATGATTGGAACCGAGCGGTTTCAGATGCTGAGAAAATTGTTGGTTATCCAACATCTTATTTTAGTTTGAAGTGCTTACTAAGTGATGAATTTACGAATATTGCAATGCATCTCAGGAAATTAGTTGGAACGAATCATCCTATACTTAAAACAGCTAAGTGAGTATGTTATTCACTCCGTTGAAAATATAATTGCAAAATTATATTTTATCTATATATATCTCATTTCTTAAATTAACGTCTAATGATTGAATGTTCACAGATATTCAGTTATGGTAATCATCAACAATAATATCCTGGTATTTTAACTTATGCTAGGCTCTGAACTGTTTTTTTAATTATTACAATTTTTAAACAAATACTTATAAAAATCACTCAAACAGTAAAATTTCTGAATCTAGCATGAAAGTCGTTAATTGTTTATTAATTGGGATATAAATGACTTTTTTTCCAAATAAAATACTGCCAACCTTATTTAATGTAAAGGCCAGATATTTTCTTTATTTTAAAAATTATTTTATTATTAGATTTCATATTGAGAATTGGTATATATTATGTGATCAGGAGCAAAGTTTACATTTTTAGCAAGGATGGTCATTAAAAATTTTATAAATCCTTCAATGGTATCTTAAATAAAAAAATTGCATGAAAGACATGCTATTTTTTAATGCGCCTATAGTTCTGCAATTCTAAAAAATGAATTGCAGTAAGCAAACTTTTAAATATAGCAGTTGCTGAAATCGTTTATTATTATAACTCAAGATTTTTCTCTCGTAAATCTCTAGCAATTTTTCTCTAAAATAACATCAGTAAATTTTATCTTTGAACTTAGAAACTTTCGTTTGAGACACTAGTGTCTTGAATGAGAAGGTATGAATCCTAGTGGTATATTTATGCTTGAAACCGCCCTGGACTGTTGAAACTGGTTGCTCTCTTTCAGTTATTGTATATTGACAATTACATGATAAATCATTAAAATAATCACATGTTACGTTTACTTAAAATAGATTTTATTGCTATTAAAACTAAAGTTAGTTTTAAAGAAACAGCCCTATACCAAAGATGGGCATGCAAAAATTTATATTACACAAAATAATTGCATTCACTTTCTTCATTACAAATATATCTTTACTTTCTAAATTTCTTTACTGTATCATTTTTATATATTTATCTTCATACCGGCCTAAATTTTTGTTTTTGTTATTAAATTGTCAGCTTTTGCGAAAAATTTTAAGATTTGTTATCATTTACACAGAAATAATTAAATGTTGAGGAAAACAAACTAGGGCATTTAAAAAAAAAATTCTGATTGGTTGTTCTTGTCTCTATGATAATGTAATTCTTAGTGCGATTGAATTCTTTTAATGTGAATTAATTATTTCAAGGATATTATTGATTTTAATGCTAGTAACATGCTTTTGTTTATTCATTATACTATTTTTTGTTCTCATGTGCTTTAGGAGATTGGTCTATCATGGTCGTACAAACATGCAGACTAGAGGCCTGATCGTTTTACTCCTTTCCAAAGCAGCTGGCCATGCAGATGCATGCTCTGATATTAGTTCCGTTGGAGCATCTGGAGTGACGACAAGACAGCAAACATTAGCAGAAATCACTGAAATGATTCATACGGCTCATTTAATACACAAAGGGATTTTGAATCTATCATCTACTGCAGTTCCTGATCAAGATGTTTTGCAAGATCTGCAATTTGGCAACAAAATATCTATCTTGAGTGGTGATTACCTTTTGGCTAATGCCTGTAAAGGACTTGCTAATCTTAGAAATTGCAAAGTAATGCAAGTTTTTAACTTGTGACATTACACTTCTTTTTTAAGAGCATAATATTTTTTCAAATATTATTTGAACATCATTTAATATTTTTCATGCCATTACTTTTACTTTTTTTATATTTTTAACTACTATTTTTATATTTTGTATTTTTAACCATCTAAAGTGTTATTTACAATACACAATAAAGCCTTATACCATAGACTATTGTTTCATAAAAAGCAATGGTTTACATCTTTTCACGTAAATTACAAAATGTTCATGTGTCAATATAATTTATTTTCTTTTTACATTCTTTGAAAGTACTTAAAATATTTAAATTTTTTATTTAAAAAAAGAAAACCATAATTTTAAATGTTATAATATATGATATAAATTTCATTATTGAATCTTCCAAATTGCCTCAATTTGAGATTGAGATAAAATAGGGTTGTAGAATGAGCTTTACAATGCCTCTATAACATACATAGTGCTTTTTTGAGAAATTCTATTTATTTTGTAGGTATTTTGAGAGGAAGGTTGAATGGTATGCAAGAAGTAGTGTAGTCGAATAGAAATGGCAGCCCCCCCCCCCCCCCACTGTTTTAAGCGTCTATCTACATTTTAAAAAATTTAACAGAAATTCTCCTACTCCCTCTTTTTTAAATTTAATAAACTATGTTCCCTAACTCCTTTTTCCCTGCAGGACTATACCACTGGAACAAAGGGATAAAGCATAAAGTTAAATTATTTTTAAAGTTAGTGTTTATCTAGGAGCAGTATCAATTGTTTGACAACATTTTCCAAATATGTACATTGCTAATATGTAACAAATTGCAGTTTAAAGTTTAAATTGTGTATAAGACTATTTACCATTGAAATTATATGACTATTAACCTAAAAAAACTATAATAAATGATAATTCATTTTTATTTTACAGGTTGTAGATTTGATATCAAAAGCAATAGGAGACTTCATGCAAGCAGAATTTTTGGGAGAACACGACAAGCAAGGCAATCCTATTCCTGTAAATGAAATGAGTATATCTACCTGGGAAGAAAAGCATCTTCTTTCAGCTGGAAGTTTACTTGCCAATAGTTGCAAGGCTGCTTTGGAGTTGGCTGGACATGATGAAACTTTGCAGGCAAAAGGTTTCGAGTTCGGCAAAAATGTTGCATTAGCTTGGCAAGTATGGCTCTTTTTATCATCCCATTAGGCATTATATTATTCTTTATATATAACAATTGAGAATTACCTCATCATGAAATTTTAATGATTTAGAAATTTTTGTTGTGTTTTTGTAGTTTTCCTAAATTTTTTTGTTGTATCTTATATGCAATAAAAACCTTGAAAAATGATGGGAGAAAAATTAAATGCATTAAATGAAATATTTCTTAAAACAGAGTGTACTAAATAATCAGCATACCAGTTACTCATAAAACCTAGTTATAATTGCAATGTAGTGCTGAATTTGTATAAACTTTAAAAAATAAAATTTGCTTTCGACACAAACTTAAATGCCAAAAATACATCAGTTCTTTTTGCCATTGGAACTAGACTGCATTGAACTGAAATTTCTATTGTATTTCTCTATGACATTAATCATGTATGAAGAAAGTTTATTTACTTGAAAAACAAACTTGTTTTAGATGATTTTTTCTTTTTGAGTGATCATAAAATATGTGGCATTTTAAATATAGTCTAATAGTAAAATAGTCTAAATAAATGCTGTCTGTTTCCTATGAAATTGCAGTTTTGGCAGCTCAATTTTTTCTTACAAAAATTGTTTAAGAAAAAGTGCATTTTTAGATTCAATTGTAACATTTAAATTGTACACATCTTCATGAGTGCAAAAATTCTTGAGCTATTCTTTTCCCCGAACCTTTTTGCACTAGGTGATAAAAGATCCGAGCTTTTTCTGCTAAGATAAATCTTTTAAAGTCCAAATCTTGGAGTTTGACTAATTAGGGTTTTTAGTAAAAATGCTTTAACCCTTTATCTACCGACGGTACTTATAAGTACCATTCTCTATAAATTCCATCCCAGCAACCATTTTTATCAATATTCTGATGGTACTTTGCAGGGACAGTCGTTAAATTCCCCTTTTTCAGGATACATATCAGCAAGGGTTCTATAAAGAGTATTTTAGCGAGGAAAGGAACATAGATCGTTTTGAAACCGATGCTGTGCTTTGAACTTCCATTTTGTTCAGATTGCTCCCTTACAGTTTCGCTCCAGAAAAGCAGTAAAATTCAAGAATCAAGTCACTGATTTTTTAATGTGTTAGTTAAGAACTTAGAAAACTATTTGACGAAATATTTTGATTAAAAATTGTATGTAATTAATTTCACAGGGTAAATACTTTGTGGCACTTATTAGCTGTAAAGAAATAAATACTTATAGACTGAGCATTTTATTTATGTAAATCCCTTAATTTTCAGTGTAAATACCTAGACAAACTATTTCTATAAAAAAAATTACTGCTGATCATAATGCGGTAGATAAAGGGTTACGAAATTTACGTTAAATAACTTAATTTGTGAATGAAGAAGTATTTCTACCTCAACATTTGCAATGTCTTAGTATTGTCTTATCAAATATATTATAGGTACATTAACCAATTAGCAAAGATTTTCTTTTAAATTTATCTTTTTGTTAGAGTGCTACCAAATTTTTAAATTTGGAAATGGGTACTGTAACAAAGTAAAAAAATTGAGAAATTGGGTGTAGTAAATTAACATGTTAATGCACATTTTTAAAGAAACAGAAATATTTGAACTAAATTAACATGCTACAATAGAAGAACTTTAAAGCACGGATCCATAAAGTGCAATTCTCCATCTACTGCACAACTTTTGAGAAATGAGTATTACACTGGGCAATTAAGAAATTCCTTGCAAAAGTAATTGTTTTCTATGGTGAATTAAGTTTAAGATGGTGGTTCTTCATTTTTCTTAATTCAGAGCTCTTAAGTGAAAAATACAATTATTAAAGGTAAAAGAACTTTTTTTAAACAGTGTTATTTTCTTTAAACACCCGATATTCTTATTTTCATTTTACTTTTCAAATAAAGCTTTTTTCATTAGTACAACAAGAGTTGTAAAAAAATTAAAGTTGTACATAACATGAAACTACATCCACACAATCTTCATGGGCGGGTAAAATACAATAATTTTACAATTTTTGCTTTATATATTCTTTATTTCCACGTTTTTCATATATCTATAAAACTGAAGCTTTACCTTTGTGTATTAAATTCCCCAGAACTTATAGATTAATTTTCAGTAGAGCTAATGTGCTATCAACACAACTTTGTTTAAAGAAAACTATATTTTTTTCTGCAATGAGATTTCAAGAAAAAAAAATTTCTCCCCCCCCCCCCCCATTCTTTGTTTCTGTTTTTCTGTTCTTTTGCTGACTCAGACCTGCTACACATACATTTATATGTGTTTTTGTATTGATTTTGAGTTCCTACTTTTTCCTTTTTTTCTTACAGAGACAAATTCCTACTCATTTCTAAGATTTTGGTACAGGACCTGTATTTATTGGTTTATTTACATTTCATTATAAATATTGTTTTTTGAGTTTAAATTAGATAACACATTTTTTCATTTTTTATAGGTATATTCAGATCTGCAGCCATTTGTTGATAGTCTAAATTTCCCACCTGGTAATGCATTTGATCTGTCATCCCTTCCTGTTGTTTTCTACTTAGAACGTAATCCACAGAAGATAAATGCCATCAGAAGTGAAATTGGTGATGATGTTAGCAATTTAAATTTTAAAAATGTAAGTGTCACAAAAACATGATTCTGATAGCAATTCTTGATCCTCCTCTGTACTGCAAACACACACTATTTTTATAAAATATGCATCGAAATGAAATTATAAGTGTTAAAAGCACATTAATTCAATTATTGCATAGATTTTATATCTTTTTAATTAGAAATGTTTAAATTCTCAATACTTATGCATAATCATATACTATATCAGAGGTGGGAAGCCTTTTGCACTGAAATTCCACATTAAATTTGGTAGCAAATATTGCAAATATAGAAAGCTTCTTAGAAAAAATTACCTTTATGTAAAGTGTGTGTGTGTTTTAACATTCAGAACAACAAAAAAGTGGGGAGGAGGGAGAGTGAGGAGGATATATCTTATGTTACATGGCAGGAAAAATTATATTATTGTTCGAGAGAATAGTTAATGGAAATAAAACACAAAATATACGTAATAGAGTCGGATCTCAATATAAGGTCACTTTTCTCAAGTCCTGGCTCATTGATTATCATATGTGCATGAATTGGTTATTAGGTCCCCCATCTTATAAGGTCATTTTTGTGAAGTCCTGAGGGGTGACCTTATATTGAGAGACTATATGTATTATTTTATAATATATTTTCAGAGTGGCCTCTTGACCTGGAAAACCTAGAATTGTCAGGGAATTTTTTCTAACCTGGAAAAGTCGGGGAATAGTCAGGGAACTATGAAAGAACTGGAATCTTAATTTTCTTCAGTTTTTTCTCTTTAACGCTCAGCGCCGGAATTGGAAAATCAACACTGCAGCTGTTTTTTTCCCTTCAATATTATCGCTAATTTTACCACCTGCGA
This sequence comes from Octonoba sinensis, assembly GCA_038502835.1. Classification (NCBI taxonomy): domain Eukaryota; kingdom Metazoa; phylum Arthropoda; class Arachnida; order Araneae; family Uloboridae; genus Octonoba; species Octonoba sinensis. The sequence goes on along the minus strand of CM076600.1, from coordinate 64,457,322 downwards.
ATTCGTTTTCAAGAAATTCTGCAGCAGATAAAAAAAGGGGAAAGGGGGCGGCACCATTGCATTCTCCTTTTCACCTTGCCTTTACATTCAATTAACATAGCTTTTTTCATGGGATTATAACTGAAAATGCAATTTCTGTTAAATATTGTGCGCAATTAATGTCCAACGATCTATTTAGTTTGATTTTTTTTTTCTTCTTTTAATACATAAAGGGGGAAGTTAAATTGAATTGGTACAAAAAAATTTCCATTGCAAAATTTTACTTTCTGTTCCTTTTGTAAACTTTTATTGGTACTAAATTTGTCCAGGTATCTATGTCATTCCAATAAATCATTCCTAGAAATAAACATCTTTTCAATATAAAATTTGTGTGTACAGTTTTACCTGTATATTACACTATTATGTCATTTTGTTAGGTTTTTTTTTTTAAACACATCCAAATGCTTAGCATTTTTTTTACCTTAACCTTGTTGGTGGTATTGTATTTTCATGGTGGCAATAGTGAAATTTTTTACCACTGTGTTTACAATTGCTGTGTACAAATTTACTAGTAATTGGCAAAAGTATGTCAATGGACACAGACAGGGAAGAATGAACTTTTGAAAATAGTACTTCAAAATGTGAACGAATATGACCGTGCAACAATCTTTTGAATTTGCTCTTTTAGTTCGTCTTATTTTTAAAATAAATGTTTCATTTTGATATAACATTGTATATTGGACATAACTTTTTAGGCATAGAGGATAGAAATTCAGCAATTCTATAAATTAAAATATTATCGATCTTAATATTACAGGATTACTGATACTGTCTTGTAAAAAATTCTAATATACGCTAGCAATACTATGTTTATTTCTTTGTTGTAAGCTCGGACAAAATAGTACAGTAGAACCCCGGTTATCCAAAAAGCACGGAACCATAACGTTTTCGGTCAATCGAGGTACCACATAAATTTTCTGATAAGCAAGAATTATAGGCAAAGGGCATGCTTATAACCAACATGTTCCCCCTGCGCATAGACTTTCTTCCAATTGCAGAGTACAATGGATTGCCAAGCAGATTAACCAGTTTTGAACTTGAATGTGACATAGTTGTTGCAATAAATTCTATACAAAATATTAATGTTTCATGTTTGTGTCATTTAGTATCATATATTTTATCATGTACTGACAATATTTTTCATAGTTATGGAAAATATGGGCCATTTGCCCTTTATGAAAAAATAAGTTTTTTAAAAAAGGAGCATTTTCCCCATTATGAAAAAAAGCGACCCATTTGCCTTTTCGGTTAAGCCGATTTTCGGATAAACGGGATTTGGATAACCGGGATTTTACTGTATTTATTTATTAATTTTTTAAATCTTCAGGGCAAAGTTTATGCACAAAGAAAATTTGATAATGTTACTGTTTTACAAATTAATTCAGCTGTAATTTTTAAACATAGTGTTGAAATTCGTTTTATGTAATTTAAACAAAACTTTGTCGAGTGTAAAGCAACCGTTCTTATTTTTACTCTTATAATTTGCACAAGGAAATCTTTCAATTTTAGAGTTGACCCAATTTTGTCTGAATCCTTTTGCATCCGCATTGTGATTTTAACTGTAGTTTTGATCTGGTGTGCATTATAAATCATACCGTACAGGGATGCGCTATTATTTTTCATGGAAATATTTTTAATTAAATAAAAAAGTATTCTCCTTTCTAACCTTTTTTTCACTATATACTCAAGGCATAATTCATTTAATTAATGCTTCATTTAAAAAACTAGATTTTAATGATGTCATCTATGAATTTACTAGCTAACTAGACATGTAGATCCTCTGCTATAATGATACTAACTCATTGTTTTTAATATTAAAAAAGGGAGTCAAAATATTATGCATTTCAGGTAACCCAACATATTTCAAATTATTTATTATTATAATATTATTGTTATTATTATTATCACTTTGTTTAAAACTAAGTTTTATTAAAATCACTGAAATTTTACTGTCAAGCTCCTTTAATTCAGACCTTATGTATATGTTTCTGCTTTACATATGTGTAATTAGTTAGTTAGCAATATACTAAATGCAGCAGAGTCCCCCCCCCCCCTCCCCTCTAGATAAAAGATTTACAAAAATATATATCTTTATTTATTTTTTCAAAATTCTTTTCTAAGAAAAAGTTTGTTTACATACTTTTCATTAGTATATAAACATCGCACTATTTAATTTTTTTTGTCGCAGTTTCATCATTTTTCTCAAACATTGCATATAAACTTATATGGCGTATTTAAAATGTGTGATGTATTTATGAAAATCTTACCAGTACACCTAAAGATAGCATATTTGTGATGATTGTAAGTGCAGCAAATGTTATTAAAATTAGAAAATTATAAAATTTATTTGAAGTTAAATATAATACATGAAAACATCAACAAATGACATATTTCCAGAATCGTTTTTCCTGTTACAAGTTGGTGTAAAGCATTTAAAAAGTAAATCACAGTCCTTATATGTAGCATTGGCCATGTGGAGACACCAAATAATAAATAATATTGTTAAATTAATATCGGAAAAATCAGAGACAATTGACTGGAAAACCTGGAAAAGTCATGGAATTTTTTGCAAAACCTGGAAAATTGATTTGCTAAATTGGTGGCCACCCCTGTATTTTGTATATAACATTTATTTAGAATAATTAATGTTATTGGTATTAATAACGTATTATTAATACCAAAAATGTAATCACAATCAACAAAGTACTGCATTTAAAGGTCATAAGGTAACACTTCATCAAATTTCAGTTTTGTGAGAACTAACGAAATAAAAAAAATAATAATAAAAAAAAGATGCACATGCAAAAATTTGAAATTTTTTTTTTTGCAGAACTAAGCGTATTTCTTCACAATTTTCAAATGATTATTTAAAATAATTAGCAAATCTTCGAAACTTATAGATTTAATGTTCTGTGTAAAAAAAAAAAAAAAAAAAAAGAAATCCTTAAAGTTTTACAACAGAATTAAATAATTGAAAAAATATTTGATTTTAGTTTATGTACTAGTAAAGGCTAGATAATTTAGCATGATTCTGCATCCTTGATAAAAACTAAGCCAAGTTGTGAACCTTTTCCAAAAATCTATTTGCCATGTCACTGCAACTATATAACAATGATTTTCTATAGAATTTTTTTTAAGAATGTACAATTCTTATTAATATTTCCAGTTATATGATGCTATCTCAGATGGTGATGCAGTGGAAAGAACAAAACAAATGCTTCATCAGTATTCACAAAAAGCGGAAGATTTACTTCAAGTTTTTGAGCCATCAGCTGCAACTAAAGCGTTGTCCAACATTATTAATTCTTTAAGGGAATGAAAATCAACCGGGAATTGGTGTGATTTTATTAGAAACAGTACTTAAATATTAAAAAAAAAAAGCTATATACATATATTTATTCATTTTCATAATTCTGTTTTATATGGAATTTTTATCTATGTGCAAGAATGAAAAAATGATATTTTCCTCCAGATTCACTTTTAATTATGTATTTTTTAATGTTTTTACTAGTCTAAATAAATATTTAATTATTTCAGTGTCCTTGATCTGTTCAAATTCATGGAGAATATCTTCAGTTTTCTCCACATACTTTATCATCAATTCTTTTGCCTTCTCCATACTTTTACTTGAAATTACTATTGAATTTAACTGTAAAAAATGAATGAGATTAGTTTTTATAAGTTATAGTATACAAATGTACATACTGCTGTTTAGTATGATAAAACTTGCATATAAATTTAATAATGATAAAATAAAACTTTATTATAATGTTTTAAGATTTGCATCATTACTATTTTAAAATTGTCAATTAAGTTGAAATATATTAAAGCTTTTGTTTTAACTCTGTTAGTAGTAGTAGATGACATAAAAATTATTTGTTAATTAGAGAAGATTGACATTACCTGATCAAGATCTATGTTATCCATTTGTTTTCCTTGAATATAGATACTTGCTAAAGTTTCAGGATTGTTTGACAAATGCAAAACAACCGGCAAGCCTGCCGTATTAATTGTAGAGCTTTGAGTAGACTGGTAACTTTGAAATTGTTGAATGTCAGCATTTGCCTATGAAATAAACTTGTTTTATATCTCATCAAATAAAAGCAATATATAGCTGCATCAAAAGTCAAGATCTCCCCCCACCTTCTTCTTCTTTGTTTCAATCTTACTGTTATAACGAAAGGTGCTACAATTTTGCAACACCTTAGTGTAAAATAACCAATATATTTTCGTAAAAATCCATTTATACTTTTCTTTACTTAAAACAATTTTTCTTTAAAAATGAGAGAATTATTACAAAAGACTACAAAAAGGTATGGTTCATTGCTATTATTATATCATTTATTTATTTTCATTAAATTAGTTCATAAAGCAGAATCACTAATAGTTAATAATTACTAGTATGTTTTGAAATGGTTGTATTGTTTTGTATTAAAATATATGAATCATTTTGAAACCTCTCCGTGATTAATTGATGTACTATCCCTTTACGTATAAAACTTTACAATCTAATAAACATGAACTTATAAGTTTTTCTATGCAATAAATTCACTATATGTAATATCCACATTTCTGGAGTTATTTCATAGCCACCAACTAATCTATGTACAGTAAAACCTCTGTTAACCGGCTTAATCAGGGCCGATGGTAAGCCGGTTAAGTACAAATACAGTTAAAGTGGGGGGTAGCAAAAAATGGGAGATATATTATGCAATTTAAAAGAGAGAGTGGAAATGTGATGATTTGTTGTGTTTTAGTACAGTTACTTTGTGAGTTACATGCCAGTTATCAAGTCCTTGGCAAGGCTGAATTGACTGATCCACTGAACCTGAGATTATCCAATAGCCACGCTTGATTTCATAGGACCTGTACGCAGATTCCCAGAACACCCCCTCCTTTCTCCGACATTGGAATGTCGCTTTTGTCCAGGACGATAAGGTTCCACGAAAAAAATTCGCTCGAGTATCGAAGCACCTGTTTGTTCCATATAACTAGCGCTCTAAAAGCTATTATTGTATTTTTAAAATATGGGCCGGATAAAGCGAAGGCCGGTTAAAAGAAGTTCTACTTTATCTGCAAATGTTTCCCAAAATTTCATTAATGATAATTAATGAAATTTTCTTTCCTTATGAAATTATTACCAGTATTTGTTAATATAATTTAACATTTTTCATTTCTCCTTCTAAATTTAGCTCTCATTCTTTCAACAGCATTAAACCTGGAATATTGTTTTAAGCAGCAATTAGAAGTATGGCTACTAGTTTTGTTGAGTTATTTGTTAAATGTTTTACTTTCATATGCTACATTAATTGTTCATATAGCAATTTCAGTACAAAATGTTTATCAAAAGTAATATTATTCATATGTGTTATGTTTCGAAATTTTATTGAACTGTGTTTTTGACACTGATATAAGCTTAAGCTGCTAAGTGCTAGTTTTGTAAAATCCAAAAAACATCTGCTTCTGCAATACATTTATTTCAGAGCAGAATCTATGCATATATAAATCTAATGATAGCATCGCAGGAGTCGATGAAATTGTAACGGAGAATAACAACAGCCAATCGGAAGTGAGATCGCATCAGCAATGCTTGCTACTAGATAGTTAATTGGTGCGTTTAATAACCAATGACATACCTTGACAACTGGCACGGTTTCTATGCTTTTCTTTTATTTGATTTCTTTAAACTACTTTTACAGTTAAATATTGTAGAGTATATCTAGAGTGGTGATAGTTTTAGGAATGTTTCAGTTGGCTGTAACTTTTTCTCATGCATTCTTATTTTATTATTATTTTTTTGTTCAGGGAAACATTACATTTCTTTAAGCTTTAAAGCAATTTCTTTGTCACTAAATATAAAAGCATCTTCACACAAATCTTAAAATATGCAATTGAGTACTTAAATTCTTCCTGTCGTCGTCAAACGTGATAAAAACACATAACGAATTCTTATGTTCCTTTTATACGTGTATTGCTGTTAAATTTGTAATTTTGTCCTAAGGATGCAATTTTCCCAAGTGGGCATATTACTTTGTAACTTTAAACACTATTTCAATGCTGGTTAGGGGGTAGGTATCCATGAGTGGTACATACTCAAAACAAAGCTAGGTATTGTGTCCTTGATATTCCTATGAAATTATACTTCTCTGTGCAAAAGGGAAAACATTTATTGCAGTCCACTGGAAATTGTTGAATAAATACCTTCAGCAATGATAGTACTAAAAAAATGTAGTACTATCTGGTGAGCTAACCCAGGCCTCGCTGCCTAGTCTAGCAGAAAAGAACCAACCAAATAACCGATTATAATGCAATGTGCCAACATTTAAGAAACGTTTCTAAATCTGTTTTGTCTTCGAGTTCACAGTTCCCTTATTAGACATTGACTATTTTTTTATCATTTTAATACATATGAAGCTTATTTTTACTGAATATGTTTTGTATAAATGGCTGAGTAAATGTTTTATTCATCTAAAAAATGAAAATTTATTTTGCTTTTTGCTTGTGCCAGGGATTGAGCCTCAGTAAATCACAGTACAGTCTTAATTAATAAATCAAATGAGAGACTGATTTTTTAACATTTCTCCTACCAACTCCCTAACTTTTAGTATGAACCCTTAAAGTTACTATGTGTTACCACATGGCAAGGGAAAAGTGGTTTAACTTTTTAACACGCCAGAAGCAGAGTCCTGTCCTACTGGGTGAAAGTCAAGGATCCTGATCATGGGCATATGGGACTACATTTTTTGACACAAGAAACTAATGCTTACCTTAATGGCTAAAGAAAATAACTGCCCAAATTCAAATGCTAACTTCTGCATTCGTTCATTATGTCCTGCCAACTCCAAAGCAGCTTGACATCCATTAGCTAGCAGTATTCCTTGTGGATGAAAAGCATCAAGCTCCCAAGCGTTCAAGTTGTATATAGTGTGAAAATCAAAGTTACCGACATGGTCAATTCTGGTTTTAGCCAAGGATTCCAGCACATTTGAGAGCAGGTATATTGCCTGCATAATGAAAAGGGAAGTATTTGGTTAGAATGCTTAAAGGTTTTTATCAAGGAAACAACAAAAAACAACTCATGTTCATAATTAGATGGATCGTTTATGATTTGCAATCAAAAATGTGTTTGAGAACTAAGGAGGGGTAGGGGTGGAATGAGTTGCACCACCATTCTTAAAGGGAGGGCGCCCCTGTTGATTGTTGATTAATTTATTGAGCATGGTTTTTGTATTTGGTATGCTAAGAGTTATTCTAATTTTTCAAAAAAAGATATATTTTTGCAGATTAATTAACAAAAACTGGCCAATCATAAGTGATTGTAACGTGGCCAAATTTCCAATTGCTGCCAATTAATTGGTGCATCCCTAATATATATGTATATAGAAATATATATATATACATATATATATATATATATATATATATATATACATACATACATACATACATTTATATTTGTGCATTGTCAAAGTTGCTGGAGGGGGCAATTACTCCTTCCAGTCCTTCATAAAGGACGGGTCTGAATTAAATATGGTGAAGCATTAAAATTAACAGGGCAAAAGAATTACTTACTTTGCTGTTCTTTAAACCAGAGAATCTGTAAATGGTTGATGATGTGAAATAATCACTCACTATTTGCTCCATTCGTCTGAAGGTTTTTAACATTTCTTTTTTTCTCCTTGATGAGGACAGGATCCAGTTTTCTTTGCGAAAAACATTGTGACAATGAAGTAAGTTGATGGTTTCGGCAAGAATGATTTGTGTCGACCATATAACATCCTCTGCTCTTTTACTAATGAAATTGTCAGTTTGAAAAGGAGGGCCGATTCCTTTAGATAATAAGAGTGTTATCAAACCTGGCCACCGAAGTCTGCTGGCTGTTTCATCGGTATTATCCAGCACTTGTCTAAGGGGGAAAAATCCATTATTTTTTTATGCAGCCTCAATGGACATCTTATGCAATCAACACTCACTCAATGGTGTATTCGTGGCTAGACAGTGTCCCCTACTTTTTTATTTTAGCAAAAGCGCCCCCTCCCCACTTTAAAAAAATTTAACATAAGCATCCTCCAGCTTCTTATTTCAATAATTTATGTTCGTACAAACAGGGGTGTTGATCCCTCCCCAATATCAATGACGCAAATTCCCTCACCAGTTCAATGACTCTCTGGATATTGGATATCCGGTATCCCTACTCTTGCCTGAGAACATGAATGGGATATGTGGTTCTGACGTTTGAAACCGGCAACAACCCACAGCTTGCAAATGCATAGGAAGATTGTAATTGATGTATATTTTCAAAACAAAAACATTCTAGCTAATTTAATAATCAAATTTCGTGGCGCCGGATAACTGGATATTGCGTGCAATGATTGAATCAGATTCCGGATATTTAAAAATTAGTCGGATATTGTACGTCCAATTCATTGACTAATACAAAGAAAATCTTCTGAGAAATAAAATGTTCCATGATCCCCATGCAGGCATCCTTGGATGTATATATATATATAAGCATCCCCCACCCTTTTTTTCCAGGACTACACCACTACTCTCGTTATCTGAAAATCGAAAGGTAGAAATGAGAAACCCCTATTTAACAACTGTCTATGGACTGTTCAATGCAAGTTTTTTTCCTTGAATTACATGATGAAAAATAATTAAGTCTTTGTAAATTATTTTTATTGAATTCATTTTTATGCAAAAATATTTTAATTTGTAATAAGCTCGGTTATAACTAACAAACGGAGTTAACGAGCAAAATGTCTCAATCCCTACAGATCCATTATAACGCAGCTTAACTATTCATATACTGTGCTCTTAATTGGAAATGGAAGTTTCAGCCCAACAACAAAGACACTTTTACATGTATTCTCAATAGGGTAGAGAAATGGAGAATTTAAGTAAATTTCAATTTTCCAAACATGAAACCTGTTTACCATGTATTAAAACTTCACTTACCTGAAAGCATTGATCAAATGGCTATGTCTACTGGATGTTTCCTGCAGTCTTTGAATGACAGCATTCACTGAAATAGGATTCCTGTAGCACAAGGAACTGCTGGAGGCTGTATACTTTTGAAGCGTCGCTCGACTATCTTGAATAACAGTGTTCCATTCTTCAGTTGTGCAAACCTCAGGAATGTCAGACAAGCGAACAGTGTGGCTGAGGGTGTGGTTCGTTCGCAAAAGTAAAAATCGTGGCACAAGGAATGAAGTGCAGTTGAGCTTGCAGAGAAATTTATGCGCCTTCATAATTTATTTAATTTTCAAAACCTCACTTTCTATGTCTTTGGATTACAATTCCGTTCTTGGTCATTTCCTGAAATATGGCATTTTCAAAGAATAATTGTGTTGTCTTTAAAAATTCAGACAGATGTACGGAAAACTATCAGTACAAAATATCGTAATCTTTGTTTGACGAGGTTCTAATTGCTTCTGCCTAAATACTATAAAAACCTAATTTTTGAAATTTCATGTTTGAAAATATCGTTTACTGTTAAAATTTCTTTTTCGAGGACTTGGAGCAGAAGCGTGGAGCAATGAGATTCTGTTCAAAACTGAAGCAGAGCCAGACTAAAGAAATTTTTGTTCCACTTTTCTGATTTTTTTCTTTTGAATTATAGTTAACTCTTAAAAATAAATGAATAAAATTTTTATTTTTCTTTATTGTTATTATTATTTTTGCTCGGGTACTAATTTTAGCAACACATTGCATATAACACATCTTATATTTATTGATAAATAAGTAGTCTATAAATAACTTTATCATTAACTAAATCATCGCTTTCATTAACTAAATAAAAGCGATATGTAATATGATTCCTATTAAAACTATTCGAAGCACGAAGCTACGCTGGAGCAAGTACGTAGAAGACGATAGGGAGCAACCCAAACAGAAAAAAAAAAAGGCTTCTTCAGATCTCTGAATGCCCCCCCCCCCCCCCTAATGAATGGTCTCAGAATATTTTTGTATCTGAGAGCCATAGTACCTTAAGTCCATTTTCCGAGTTTTTGCTAGTTTACACTTAAGGGGGGGAAATACGTGTAAAGGTCTCAAAAAATTAAAAAAAAAAATTTCTTTATAAATCGATTCTACAACTATTCAATAATATATCCTGAAAATTTCAAAGCAAAATTCCAAGTCGTTTAAAAGTTAGAAGCATTTGAGCGAGTGCCCCTTTTGGAGCAGTTGAGCAGATAGTCCCTCATGAATGACCTGAAGGGTATTGGAGAACGTTAGCAGATGTCCTTTTATTTCTTTTAACAATTGAGACCTTGGATAGAAATTTCTATAAGTATTAGTATCTGTAAGTATAAAAAAAAAAATAGATTCATTACTGCCTTAAATTTACCTTCTATACCACTCTTTTTTTCAAACGAATTTTTCTGGAAACTACTTTTTTCGAATTTGCGTACACTCTAGCTCGCAGAGTTTTTGATCAATCTTTATCAAATTTAGCACACATTATCTTTATCACACGCTTTAGTTGAACTAGAATCATAAACATATCTTTAATTTTACTTTTTTTTTACTGTAATAAAAGAACAAAAAAAAAAAAAAAAAGAAATTTTCAATTTTTTGTGAAGATTTTAGTTCAACTAGAAGAGACATTTATTAAAAAAGTAGATTTAAAAGAAATTGATTTCAGACAAAAATTGTGATCTCCAGGATGTACGCAAACTGCCGACCCGGGTGGCTGTGCAGCAGCCGATATCTCCGGGATTTTTCAAGAACAATGTTTGAAAATTTCAGTAAATGTTCTTCAATATATCTATAAAATATATTTATTCTTTAAACGTTAAAAATTTTTTTTAATGAAAATTGCTCTTAATACGCCGTTTTACACGTATTTCCCTTTTCCCCCTTTATGGACATACAGACTACCGAGGATAAAGCCCAGATTTGGTTTATATCATAAAGTGCTATCTAAATCTTCTAGCTAATGAAAGCAAAGGTCATGTCATACAATTTATTGAAAATAATTTTTTGATCAAATTCCTCTTAACCACTTAACGCATTTGCCCGTGTTTGACACGGGCAAATGATTATCATTATCACCAAATAAATCTTTGATTTTAAATCAAAGTCAAGACTTTATTTTTAAAATAATTTAACGCATTTGCCCTCGTCTGACACGGGCGAAAGTTACCGGTAAGTTTGCCCATGCCCGTGCGTTATTTTATTTCTAATGCCCGTCTGAGATCCGTTTACACTTTCTTTGTATAATATATTTTGTTTATGTAACTTTTACCCCACCCCTTCTCCCTAGTCACTGCCCGCAACCTGAAATTGTAAAGAACTTACACTATACTAGTTTTTCAGAAAAAAAAAATCCGTGCTTTAAGGGGTTAAAGGACACCTCTCAAACGCGGACAGTTTTTAATTTCTGACACCTCTCTGATTACGGACAAATCTTTTTGTCCCGCTGGTATCCGCTATAGCGAAATTTTACCATATATGCAGACTTAGACTTACTGTAGTATTTATTATTTATATCCATGGGGAGGGGGGTTACTAATTTTTACAATAAGAGACTTGTCAAACCATGATATGAAAGAGGCAAATTTTAAAAATGTCAATCCAGATAGAAGTATGAAACAATTTCTGCAATAAGCGTTTTTTCCTCCTTCCCTACCGTATCGGCAAGGTTTTGAAGTTTGCATGTTCAGAGGTGAGACCTGAATGGATGATTCTGATCCGAAATTCTCCGACATTTCCGAAAATTTTCCAGCACTTGTTCTCAAAGTTTAAAATTAAAAAAAAAAAAATAAATAAATAAATAAAAAAAAAAACGGTTTTCCGAAATTTTTTAAATTTATTAATCTTAAGATTTCTTTGATAATTAATATCTGTGCTTTTCTTTCTACCTTCAGGCCAGCAAAATATTTTGTATTATTTTAAAAATTTTCAATAACTTTTTCCAGAAAAAAAAACTTCTGGTATTAATATATTAGGCTTTACATTTAATTAATTGAGGGACTATTTTTGACCTTATCTATATATTTGCGTATGTACTGTTGTGCTGAAGGGCGGGGGGAGAGGGATTGTTAAACTATGAAAAAAGTTTTTTATTTTAAATTGATGGCGCATACTTTTTCCGAAAGTTTTGTGTGAAGTTCCGATTTTTTTTTTTTTTTTTGCTCAGAATCACCCATGGGTGAGACAATTGAAGAACTGATATGGGAAAGGTAGTTCAAAAATATTTTTTGATGGCAGAAAACCTGTCTGAAGTCATTTTTCTATGGATGCTTATTGATAAATCACTCTGAATTCACTTCAACTTCAAAAAAAAAAAAAAAAAATAGTTGAATTTTGTCATCATATACAAATTTGAAGTTTTCTAAACTTGATTATATCTTTTACATATCTTTTACTTCATAAAGTAATAAGAAGTTACTAATCTAAGAACGTTTCATCTGTTTTTAGATTCTTAAAATAGAATTTCAAACTCTTTCTACCAGAGGTTCCCAACTTGTCAGTCGCGACCCCATATGGGGACTCCATAAATTTATAATTTTAAATCACAAAACTTTTACTACAACATAGACAAAATGATTTTTTTTTGCACCAAATATCATTTTGAATTAATTTGTGCTAAACCTATTAATTAGAAAGAAATTGTTTAATGACGTAATAATTTTCGTCATATGCGACCAGAATAAAATCCATGCAAAATATTTAAAGAACTATACGAAAGGTATTCAAATAATATAGAAAAATATTCAAATAATAAACAAAAAAATTCAAATGATGTACATAATTTGAATAAATTTAAATCGTTTACAGAAATATTCATATAAAAGCTGTGTCTCTTTCATATGCCGACAACCAATTTTTGTTTGAATCCTTGCATTAGTTCACGAGAGCAGTTACGCGTAACGAGAAAAACGTTCAATTGAGCCGTCTCGCTTGACGGGATTACCGCCAAAAACTAATGAGCACTACTTTCCATTAGGGTCCATCTGTATACCAAATTTAGTTTCTTTCCAGATATTATATTTTCAGTTAAAGTGGACACATAAAAAGTGTCAAAGTAAAACTGCAGTATTTCAGTCCTACTCCACTGTAAATTCGCTTCTTTTACAGGACTTGGGTCGTTATAAAATAAACACATTTACAGTGGGGTTGGATTTAGGAGCTGTACGTATTGTGTTTGTGACAAAATACTTGAGCGAAAGTGCGTTATGTACACATAATTTGTAGTAACGGGTCACTTAGTTGTTAAAAATGGGTCACGAAGTGAAAAGGTAGGGAACCACTGCTTTATATATTGCATAAAAGTAGAATACAAAATAAATAAATACATGGGTGATTCTAATTCGAAATTCTCCGACATTTCCGAAAATTTTTGAGAAGATGTTCTTAAAATTTAATTAACGAAAAATATTTGATTATTAAATTACCAGTAATATTTGTACATTCTTCCTTCAGCCAAGCAAAATACTTTGTACTACTTAAAAAAACACTCAGTGCAATAACTTTTTTTTAGAAAAAAATGACTTCTTTTATTAATATATATGTGTATACACGTATGTATTGTGTTGAGGGTGTATATTCAGATTTTTATTTTTAATTGATAGGGCTTACCTTTTCCGAAATTTTTGCGTGAAGTTCCGAAAATTATTTTTCGCTGAGAATTACCCATGTAAATAAAATAAAATAAATAAATAAAAATATATGAAAGAAATAATATAAATAACAATTATGATAAAGATAATAATGACGAGAATAACGATAACAATAATGATAAGAAATGAAGAACATCGATAACAATTTTGTATCATAAATTACTTCCCCTCCCTCTCAATGTAGGAAAAAGTTTTTTTTTTTTTTTTCAAAGTTTCAAACATATATGTACTTTTTTATATTCCTTTCAAAACCACATGCTATGTTGCAGGCAGTGGCTTAGCTAAAGGGGGGGAGGGGCGCCACGGGGGTCACTTGTACTGGGGTGATATCCGTTTACTGGGGTGATATATACAAAAGGGGGAACAATAAACCTTTAAAAGCTCTGTGTAATGAAACAAGTACCTTGAACTGGGTACTTTTTCTGTCATTTTCTTTTCTACTTTTAACGGAGCAAAGTGTTTCCTTACAAAAATATTCAAAGAGGTTTTTTACTGCTAAGCACATCATTGCCGTCAACAAATACATTAAATATTATAACTCCCATGATACGAATGGTATTTTCTTTCCTTTTTTCTGCTGGGCTTCTTTCTTTTTTTTTTTTGGAAGGGGGGGGGGGGTTGGCACCACGGATAACCGCCCGGGTGTCACCTATGCTAGCTACGCCACTGGTTGCAGGACTTTCAGCGACAATGTCTTGGCGAATTTTTGTGAGTGGCTAATAGCAGTGTGAAGTGTAGAACATTTCTATACAAAAATTAAAAGCTTCATTTGCCCTTGGGTAACTAGAGGTTGGATCACAGTGTATATAAAGCATGAATTCCACAATGTATAGAAAACACGCAAACACATATGTAGTCACGTAACAAAGGGGAAGAGTGAGAGAGGCACAGACAGTCACTTGGAGAAGAGGAATTTTCGGAAGATTAAAATGTGCGTGCGTCACCCTTCTTTAAAATGTTATTTTGCGTGATCTACAAACAACTAATACAGAATGCGTGACATAATTAACTACTTCTACAATCATCAATTTGCACTATGTCAAGTTTCTTCTCTTTAAATTTGTGTTTTATAACACCTATTGGAGCAATTACGTAATGGAATTCCTAGTTAAACAACAAAAAAAAAAAGTTTGCGGGCATGAATTGAACTGATTTAATACCATTTCGAGATGAAAAACTGTTTTGGCAGTAGAAAAAAACTTTTTATATATTTTTTCAAAAACGCAGTAATTGTTCCCGTGAGAGATTGCTTTAGTACAATGCGTGAGAATAAAAACGCGAAATCCTTTTCTGATGCTATGAAAATAGGAATGACAATAAGTAAGGAAAAATTCTCTAATACTATTCGAATTTATTTTGAAATGAAACGAAACCGAATTGCCTACTTCTGAGTATTCACTACTATTCTGTATTTTTTCCCCCATATCAAGCTATTTAATACATTGTAGACAGAATTGTAGGAGAAAGATTAATACTATTTCTTTTCTCTTTTTCTTTCTTGTCTTTTTCTTAAGTAGCTATTCTCATTGGTTGTTAAGGTTTCGTTTATATACTTTGCAGAGGAAAAGGCCATGTAATTTCCCTTTTTTTTACCAGCATAGTTTTTAGCAGGGCTGTAGAGTCGGAGTCGCTTAAAAATGTGTCGACTCCGACTCCGGGTGCATTTTTTTTCCACTGACACTTCATACAAAACGTCTGTTTGCATTTTACACTATACTTGTGCTGCTTCTGCATCATTTTAAAAGCCAATTCTTTATTATTATAATTATAATTATAAATATTATTATTAGTATTATTAATATTACAAGTCGACCCGTGCGGAATTCTGCACTAATTTGGGAGAAAGGACATTATGAAGAAGAATAGAAAAAAATAAATAAACGGGATTTTGGTACAAAAGAAGACTTGTAATTAAACACATCAGTACAAATCCCCCCCCCCCACTATTATTTAGATATTCAAAATAATAAAATAATCACAGTAATAATGATATTTTTTTTTATTATTAAAATATAATAACGAAACAGTTTCATTATGTAAAATATAGCTAATGTTGGTTGGTTATACATTCGTTTAACACAGAGACGCAGCTAAAACTGTCCAATTTTCTACACAATAAAAACAGAAGAGTTTCTTGCTTGTTTACTTGATAACAGAAGGCGCCAGCATACACAACAACAATTTGGCATCCAGTGAAGGACCTCTTCTTAGATTATTTTAAATCTCAAATTTAAGAGAAGCGGTACATTTTTAGACCGTGAGTCTTTTACAACGTTTTTTCGTTATTAGCCGGCACGATAAGCTTTAAAATAAGGGATAAATCATGGAATTTGATAAAGGTATAAGGAAGATCTCCCGGATCGACAGAAAAGCCGGCTAGAGAAATTATATATATATATATAGATAGATTATTATATTCTTAATATTATTATTTAGTAAGATTAATATTATTATTAGTATTATTTTTATTATTATTATTATTTACATTTTATTTCTTTAAAATTCGGCGTTTTTCTTGGTTTGATTGAATTATTATTCAAAAAATTAATTTTTAAACTTGTTGCT
The DNA here is from genome assembly GCA_038502835.1 of Octonoba sinensis. Taxonomy (NCBI): domain Eukaryota; kingdom Metazoa; phylum Arthropoda; class Arachnida; order Araneae; family Uloboridae; genus Octonoba; species Octonoba sinensis. The sequence goes on along the minus strand of CM076600.1, from coordinate 64,441,090 downwards.
CTTACTTAATTTTTCATATAAAAAATATAAATTTGGTATACATGTTTATGCTTTCGTTTTTTTTCTGTCGCATCTATTACGTATTTCATATTATGCAAAAAAAAAAAAATACTCTTTTTCAGAGAGCAATGTAACATACTATTGGTTGCTCTAGAAAATAAAAAAATGAAAATTAATCAAATTTTAAACTTAATTTCAAACAAAGTCTTTCGCGCAATGACAGGACCGTGTGCGACTATTGAAAACAAAATCGTCTGTTATCGGATATTCGATGCCTTCCGGGGAAGACTCCCCTGTATGGTTAAATTTCTTATTGATTGATAGTTAGCCGGGAAAATGGCAGCATAAAAACTCGATTTAAATTTTATTCAGGTAGGATGTTTCCTAGGAAGTTTTCTCTGCCTTTGCTGAAAGACATGCAATGACAAGATTGCATTCCAATCATATTTTTAAGGCTTTTAAGTTGTCTGACTAACTTTGGAGGGTTTTTTCTCTAAATAATTTGAAATTTTTTTATTTAATTTATATTTTCTAGTGAAATTGTGTTGAAAGCACTGAATAATCTACAAACAAACAATAATTGCATTTATTTATTTATATACATCTAAAAACAGATAATTACTTTTAAAAATATAAAATATTCTGCAAAATACGATATCTCGGTATTAAATGAATTTATTGTGATTTTGTAAATTTTAATATCGTGAAAATAACCTCCTCCAGGGAATAGATCATTATTATCATTCGAGTTTAATTAGATGCAGACCTCTGAAAGAATTACGAGCAAAGCGAAAAATTTTCAAAATTCATGCCAATGTAGAAAAAAAGTCTATAATTATGAGAGAGGTCTATTCCTTAGAGAAGGTTATTTTCAAGATAGTAAAATTCACAAACTTGAAATATATTCCTTTTTCAGAAGCATTTTTCATTTAAATTTTTTTTACATCTTTTAAAAAAAATCTCTGCTTTTTAATGTAAAAAAAAAAAAAAACTAAATAAATAAAAATATGTTTTTATGCGTTATTCAGTGTTTTAACCGCCTTGCACTATAAAATATGGATGGAATAACATTTCAAATTGGCACTAAAAAATGCCGTCCGAAGGTTTTCAGACCCCTGACCTTGAAATATTAAACTCTCTTGCCTTAAACTTGCATGAAAGAGAAAGAAAAAAATAAGTACACAGAAAAATAAAACTTTCGAGTGACATATTAACACTATTTATTGAAGTAAAAACGTATCTTTCCATTTTAGAAATTAGTTTGTGTGCAGATATTTTAGTGCTTTCATCGTTTAAGGTACAAGAAACAAATCTGGGAAAAATGTATCGTGGATTTTAAAACTATCAACATTATTGCAAACGTTGTTGGTGCAATCCCAGGAAGGAAAATAAATTTGAAATTTAACCTCATTTTGAAAATACAATGTGTCATTATAAACTTAAAATCACTTTAAAATGTTAATCATCATAATGCTATTCCTAAAAATCAATTTTTTGTTTTAAATTTTATAGAATAGTATTAGAGTGACAATACTTTTTCATATTTCGTGAGAATCACCCGTATATAGATATATGTATATACAGAGAAATCTGTAAGTAGACCACTTGCGGTGCAGCACTTTAGTGGTCAACTTAGACAGGTGGTCAACTTATAGAGGGTGGAGATTTTTTCTTTTTTGTCATTTCTTACGTTATGCATTTATTTGTTTGTAACTAATTACAATATAGCTTCTTGTATTAGGGGCCGTCATAAATGACGTCACGCTTTTTTCCCATGTATTTGACCCCCTCCCCCCCCTTTGTCACGCTTCACGCTATATTGCATAATGCATTATGTCACACTTCTTGTTACTAGTTGCATAATGCATGACTATGTTGCATAATGCACTTGTCACAATTTCACGAACCCCCCTCCCCGTGACACCATTTATGAATGATCCCTTAACGTTACTTTAAAATAGTAATTAGCTATTTTTTTCACAATTATCTAAAATATCATTAGAAAAATTTAACCCGAATGACTTACAATCTATCCTATACAACGTTAAAAGTAAAGCACTTAGTTAAAATAAAGATAAATGTCTTATTAATTGTGCAAGTTTCTTAAATAAATAATAGAAAAGTTTTCCTAAAAATACATATTTTTTTCAAAATGGCTACATCAGATAGAAGAAAAAAAGGAAACTTATTTAAAGAATAAAAGAGTGCTCATAGTAGTTTTCCCATAAGGTTAACTTGCAAAGAAGTTTAGGCGAACTTTATATTGATGTTTCATTCATCCAAACAAATACTGGTCTAACATTATAGCAGAATAAAATCCCGGAGAAGTTATTTTAGTTTTTTTTTTTTTTTTGTCTTTTCAAAAATAGGTAAACAAATAAATATAGTAATAATTAAGTAAAAAGATAAAACAACGTAAAAAAGTACAAGTTCAGAATAAAAAGTAACGCAAATAACTATTTCGAAGCTGCAGTGGAGCCTCTTCATCAGATAAGAAGCACTCCACTCACAACTAGAAAGCTATGAGTGCAGCTCGGCTATATTTGCAGCTTCGAAATAGCTATTTGCGTTACTTTTTATTCTGAATTTGTGCTTTTTTACGTTGTTTTATCTTGTACTACTTACATTTTAGCACACAGTATTTTGATCATTTGTCTTATAGTAATAATTAGTTGGTCAAGTTACAAAGGTTTCCCTACGTTACATAATATAAGGCTAATTGCGTTCCCGACAAAAGTAGTCAGCTTAAACAGGTGCTCAGCTTACTAACGTGGTCAACTTTACAGATTTTACTGTGTATACATTTTTATTTTTGGAAGCGTCGGAGTCGGTCATTTTCCCAACCGACTCCACCGTTTTGGTTTTCTGGTTTAGATTGTATCAATATACCATGCAGTTTCTTTTTCAAAATCTTCTTCCATTTCTTTAAGAAACTAAAATTGTAATGTCCGTAAAAATATATATATATTAAGATTCCTCCCCTCCTCCCCCGATTATTCTTATTGCGTATTTTTCCTCCTTCATTCCCGACCCCCCCCCCCCCCACCAGAGGCGTAGCTAGGGTTTTCAGCGCCCGGGGACAACTGAAGATTTTGCGCTTTCCTCTGCCTCTGGGGGCCAAATGTTTTAACTTTCATTTTTATTAGCGACCATTCGCTTATAAGGGAAAAATGGGACACTTTGGCTTTGCAAAATTATTTGTCTGATTTCCCACGCACTCCTGTGCTACATTGGTCATTCCCGATATGATTTGCAGTGCTCGCACTTTTTTGTCGAACCTATTCACACCTCTTTAGTTCAAATAATTTTCTTTTCGCATTTAAAAATAAAATAAATTAACCTTAAATTGGCGCCCCTTGACGCTGCGCCCGGGGACAGCTGTCCCTCCTTGCTCCCACCTAGTTACGCCTCTGCCCCCCCCCCTTCAAAGTTGAATTGAACATTTATGTGACTATATTAAAAGGAAAAAAAAACATTAAAGCATAGAGTATAAAAGGCGTTTGTAGATTAAACAAAATAAAAGTTATTTAAGAAAATTTCAAGAATGACATTACTTACCTCAACGGTTGGAAAAAAGCACCATCTAACGGAAAACTCGACTTCCTCTCTAGCAGAAATGATGCTTTTTTGCCTTTGGATACAACTTTCACTACTTGCCCTCGCAGGGCTGCACTTCCACTTTCATTTTCCGCAAGCAGGTGATTACATAATATCGCCAAAGTTAAGGACAACCTCAATTGGGAACGATTCGTTTAAATAGCACATGGAGTTAGTTCTCAGGAGGTAGTCTTAAAAACGATGCAGAAATTAATTTCTTCCTTCAAGCGTTTTATTATTCATGTTTATTTACATACTAAGTAATACGTGAGCACTGCAATCATTAACGCGTGTGATACTCTACATTTCCTTTTCATTTGAAGGTTGCCCGAATGCATATTGTTTGTAATTCTATTTTAATGTAGGTCATTCAAATAATTATTTTTTCTTATTAACAAAAGAAAAATCGATCGTTTTGATTTATGTATCTACGATAAAAGTATTTTAAATAAGTAAAAATTTAAAAAAATCTTATAAGTTTGGAAAAACCCGAACTTCTAATCTTTCACCTAACTTTTTATCATCTGAGATTGCAAACAGAACTGTATCAAAGAGTCACTTAACAACAAATAGTAAAGAATATTGCAAAATGTTTCATTTTCTGTTCTCCTTTTTTTTCCAAGCGTTAATTTGAATCAATGGTAATGCCGTGACTTTGACTGAAATAATTGCTTTAAATATACTGCTCTTTAAAATTTAGAAAAGAAGGAAAAAAAACCCTTTTTTTTAAAGCATTTTTTCAAAATTTTGTATCATTTATCCGCTTTAAAAATTCAACCAGAAAAATTAATTATCCTCATAGAAAGTTATGAAAATTCTTAATTTAATATTTACCCGAAAAAAAAAACAGAGGCAATAGCAAGTATATATATATATAGATATATATATATACTTTTATCTACATCTATCTATCTACCTACTATATATATATACAGTGAGTATCGCTAATTCGAAACTCAAGGGACCTTGAAAAAGGCTTGAATTAGCGAGAGCGCTTATCTAGCGAACATTATTATAAATACAATCACATGATATGCAGAGTGAACAACGAATAGGTAGAGTTTACTGATTAAAAGAAGACCAGTTCTTTTTTCTTTTTTAATTTACACTGTATATATGTATATGTGTATGTAATATAGTACATATTGGATAGAGAAAGGGAGATTGTTCTATTTAAACCAATCTTTAATTTGATTCTATTGTTTGAAGCAGCACATTGCTCATAAATCACGCGGCCATTAAATATTATGTGTTATATTTCTTGGAAACTCCCCTTCCACCCTCTTCCCTTTAAAATTTCCAGCTCACATGTAGATCAGTAACTTATAGTCTTTTTACATATTAAGTAATTTTCTAAGAAGCATAATGGAACTAAATGCATGTATTTTAATTAATTATTTTTCAAAGCCTGCTTAACATGTACAGCATAAAAATTTAATAGATGGAAAACACTCCTGCCATAAAAATACTATAACTTTTCTTTGAAGCAATATTCGAATTCTGCTTTGTTTTAATAGGAAAAAACAGCCGCTATAATTTATAAAATCACAGTTGTACTATAGGTAAAAAATGCAATAGTTATGGAATGAAGGATTTGAGTCACAGTTACCCCCATAATAGGGGTCATCTTCATGTACGGATGCAAGGGGGAAGCAATGGGGGCAATTTTTCCACCCTTTGAGGGATAAGTATTATTAAAAGTCATATCAATAACGAACTAAAACTTCATATTTTTTTTTTCTTTAGAGCAAATTTTCGGGGAGATGGTGAAAGTTGCAAAAGAAATAGCCCCGTCTAAGCAAAGTCCTGTATCCGCGCCTGGGCAACTATGATGTACAGATTTTCCGCAAACCAATAATGTTACCAGAAAAAGAATCATTGAATCTGGTGTAAACATTTTTATGTGGTATAGAGTCTAGGAGTAATAAATAATATCACAGTTGCCCTACTCCGCACTCACTTCATACTTATTTTGGAGAATATGAAATGAGATAAATTCTTATTTTTTCGTTCTTATTGAGTATTTATTATTAAGTCATTAAATATCTATAAGGAAAAAAAAGAAAAAGAAATCGCCTAAACTTAAGAAAAGCAGCCAATTCTGGTTCCAATGCTCTTGCTTTCCCTCTAACGTCAAACACAAAGGAGGTGAACGAGAGAGTGTCTTTCGGAACCAAAAAATGCTTCCTCAAAAATCATTACTTGTGACCTCGATTTTTTGAGGAAGTACGCTGGGTTGACATAAGAAATGCGAACCTTCATTGCTTACTAAATTCGGAGTTCCCATTGTTTTTCTCTTCCATTCAAGTAATAACTCGTTCTAAAACGAACTGCTAATAGCTCGATTATGTTTTGAGAACTATCGCTTTATCGCTTCCAAAGTTTAAACTTTCACTCATCAGATTATTACGTCAGTTATTAAGATGCATTTTAAATCGAAAAAGGTATTTCATTGGGATTAAACGATGAACAAATATAATAGAATTATTTTCGTTTAAGAAATTATTGGCATTCTTTCATGAAGTTTTGGAAATTTTCTTCAGGGCAGTACATTGATAACGTTCATTCATTCAACAACATATCATTTATTTTTTCTTTAATTTACGTATTTTATTTATAGTCTAAAATGTATTTTTCTCTAAAGCGGCACACATGTGCAGTGCATTTCAATAAAGTGATTATCAATTGTTTTCTTCTTCGCTTTAATTTTTAATTATTATTAAATAGATCAATTAATTTTATACAAAATGTAAAATGCCTATATCACTAACTCTATAATTAGCTCACAGAACAACAATACATGACGCAAGAAAATTTACATGTAATCACTATTGAGGAGATATATTAATTACACATACACTCACACACACACACACATGTGTGTATAAAGTAAAAGACGAAGTTTTGCATCAAAATTACAGAAAATTGGGAAAATGACCTTCAAGGATTTTATCTAGGTGAGGGACCCCTACAAATGCTGGCATTTCCGTCTACGAGGGGCATTGAAATATAATTTTGAGGAGTAATGCTGCACAAGGCTTCTTTTACCACAGTGGTTCCCAAAGATATGTGGAACTCCAGGAGTCTACTGCGACCTACAAGGGGTCCACGTCACCGAAAGAAAAAATGGTGCATAGCATGAGATGAAAATAGGTGTTTTTGAGGCTGGATTTCATTTAAGTAAGTTATCACCAAATTTTAAACATGATGCACCTAGCAGAAAATTTTCCAATGTCACTTATTTATTTATATAATAAGCATATAAATTTACTAATTACGTATTCGTAAAATATATTCCATAAATTATTCAAGTAGGTACCCATTCTCTTCGCACTTGTAACTTGTAAAATCTTGCCCTTTTAATGTTCGTAGAAAAGCCGTAGTCGGGAGAACCTCGCTATTAAATGTATAAGTATAAAAATAAAACTTTACATGATAGAAAAACTATTCTTAACATTTTGTTTTAAATTATATTTCGTAACTTTCACGTGACATTTCATAATATTTTTCTCCCTACTGTTTCAGAACTTATTGGGGAAACTTAACTCTCAGTTTTACTCTCTTTTGGAACTTTCAAATATAAACGCTATATTAATTGGTTTCTTTTAGAATTATCGCCTAGGAAGGAGCTCTAAGAAAACCAGAAAGAATGGCAAGGGTCAACGCGATAAAAAAGTTTGGGAACCTATGCTCTATCTCGTGTTTTAGTTCTTCTATTATCTGGGTCTAACGGTCGCTAGTTACGTCATTGTGAACTATTGATGTTTAATAAGGGACACAATAATTTGAGCAACACTTGTTGATTGATGTGATTGACCTTGCTTCTTTAAAACTGAGTTACTTTTGTGAAAAAAAATGTTCCGTTCTAAAATGCGAGTCGAAAAATAAAGGTAATATATTGCATAAATTATGGAGTTTGAAGTCCTCTGCAATCGGTATTTTTCACAGTGGCAAGAGTCCCGATTAGCCATCACAAAGTGAAAAGTTGCAAATCATTAGTTATCGTGACTATCACTTTAAAAAAAAATGCTCGAAATCGCAAGTAACTATACTATGTCAAGTTCGAATACTCTTGTTAATAATCAAGTGCTCGTTTTCTTAACGTTGATATGCAAGGTAATAAGCTTATACATCTTTAAAAAAATTCGCTTCACTGCAAAATTATTTATTGAAGAGAAAAGAATACGCTGGTAAAACAAGTGTCTGAATCAATGCAATTCGTTGATGAACTGGCCAAAAATCATTGCTAAAACGCTGTTTCATAGTGGAACAAATATTTTGTTTTGGCACGGTGTTAAAAAACAAACATTACTATGACAACTTAAATTTCGCGCGATGCTTCCACAAATTTTTAATATGCTTTATCGAATTTCAAATTCCCTATGGGATTTTAGTTTCGAGTCCTTTCTTGCTTGACCACTTAACAAAGCAATCCAGTTTTATTTCGTAAGCCATGCGTTGGTTGAGAGACTGGGCAACTCCGCGAATTGGGCAACTTCTTTTGAGAGCACTGCAGTTTTATGCTGTAATTGGTAAGTGACTCTGCTTATCCAATCTTGAAATGAAACTAAATGTAGAATTCAAAACTTAATTTACTATTAATTGATACTTTTAATTTTACGGAGAAGATATTGTTGACATTTGCGGTTTATGTTTAATTTGTAAAAATAATAGAACTGTGACAAAGAAGAATGGAAGGGAATTCTTGTAGTCCAAAATATAATTGGAGTGCAAGAAGCACATGTATCACAGCACATTTTTTTTTTGAACAAAATCACATGTAGCATAGAATATATTTGAGTTAAAATTTTTACTGTCGTCCGATTTTTTGCTTATCAAATGAAGGGTACTGTAACTGGCAAATAAGTTTAAATAACAATAAGGCCGGCTATTTATTTTTATCTATTAAATGAGTAATTTCCGCAGTGTAAAAGAGTTTCTTCAAAATTGGTTAACTAATGTATTAATTTACTTGCAATGCTTTTTGTATAAATGAAATTTGAAGCAACAAAGAGCCAAAATGACTTTCAATCTAACTATCAAATGATTTAAACCTCTTAATGTCTTTTATTATTTTTTTACAGATTAAAAAATGTATGCATGTGTCCCGTCTATTTGTGCCCATGAATACACTAGCACCTAAATGAATGCGCCGAAATAAATCACTTCAAAAATTAAACAATATAATGTTATCTACACTTCCACAATTTTCAGAATGAGTTTCTGCTTAAATACTCCTTTTTTTAAATTTTAAATATGTCAATGCGTAGCTAACGTACATTTCATGTATCCTTCCGAGCAACCTCTTTGCTTTTGTGATAAAAAGTTTGTCATATTCGGCTTCATATCATTTTTTTTTTTGGTATTTGGTTTTCGGATAAATGTTACCGCAATCGACGAAAGTGAATTTCACGCAAACAAAATCAAAATTAGTTTTATGTATGGGAGATGGCACATAGCCAGATTATCCAGATTATGTGCCATTTCTTAAACAAAAGTGTTTTTCTAATGTCCATAACAATAAATGGAGTCGAGTTAAAAATGTGCCATTTTAACACAAAATGCAGCCGTCCCAGTAAAATACGCTTCTGTCAATAGAACTATTGAAAAAAAAAGAGAAGAGACATGTGCCCTTTCTACAATAAAGGAGTCAATTTCCTGTTACTAAGTTGCAATGAAATAAAGAAACGTGTTTCTTCTGCCTTTCAAAACGCATTGTGCTATATTTTCAAGATCTCACAGAGGGATGCCCTGATGAGTACTTCGAAGCTACCCCGCATCTCTGTCTTCATTTAGCGAAGCCAAATCTGAACGAGCATGGTTTGTACTGCTCATCTAAAGGAGGTGGTAGGGTCTTCAGCCAGCCTGTCACCGACGATATGACGGAAAATTTGGTTTCAGCTATGAGGACGGAAGTAGAAGGCTGGATGCCCGATAAGGCATACCTGGGAATGTACAGCATTTCTTTCCAGGATCCGTGGACACGTAAGCTTTCACACTCAGTCATTTAGAGAGGCAAATTCTAAAAATAATAAAAGCAATGCGAATGGATTTGCAAAATTATTGAGTATTGCATAGTTTATTGTTTCTTACATTTAAAGCAAAGACCTGCACCAGCATATCAAATTGAGCCTATCCTCTGTTAAAGTTTAATTACTGCATTTCCATCAGCAATTCCGATATGGGATGAATCTTACCCATAGTAAGATTCTTCTCATAATCTTTTCTTCTGAGGAGAAAATATTCTTCCCATAATCTTTTCTTCTACGGAGAAAAAATTCTTCCCATAATCTTCTCTTCTGAGGAGGAAAGATTCTTCCCATAATCTTCTCTTCTGAGGAGAAAATATTCTTCCATGATCTTCTCTTCTGAGGAGAAAAGATTTTTCCCAGAATCTTCTCTTCTGAGGAGAAAATATTCTTCCCATGATCTTCTCTTCTGAGGAGAAAATATTCTTCCCATGATCTTCTCTTCTACGGAGAAAAGATTCTCCCCATAATCTTCTCTTCTGAGGAGAAAAGATCCTTCCCATAATCTTCTCTTCTGAGGAGAAAAGATTTTCACGTAATCTTCTCTTCTGAGGAGAAAAGATTCTTCCCATAATCTTCTATTCTGAAAAAGATTCTTCCGATAATCTTCTCTTCTAAGGAGACAATTTATTTTTTCATTAATAATTAAAATAAATTTTTTTATATGCAACCCCATGTAATAGTCATGAAGATTTTACCCGCCTTACTGACAAAATAATAAGTAGTAAAATATTGAATGGTAAAAATAAGTGAAAGGTGGGTCAGAAGTAATGACCCGGTTTTGAAGGTTCATATAAAAAAAAAAACTAATACAGTTTGAGACTTAAAACATTTTTTATTCTGAATCCCATCTTTTACATTAAGTTTTGAATACCATTTCATCAAGATTGTGGCCTTCAGCAGCAATAAACTGATGCAGTCCATTTCTTAAGTTTTCTGAGCATTTTTAGGGACACGGCGGTTAATTTCTAGATATTTCGGTCCTTCAGTTCTTTTAAAGTCTGGGTTTGATGTTTCCAAACTTTCTTCTTTAAATAAGCCTACAGAAAAAAGCTTCCGCTAGGAACCGTAACATTACGCGGAATATTGAAATGCACACGAAGAGCTCGCAGCTCGAGCTCTCTGCGTGGAAGAATAGACTGCATCAGTGCGTTGAAGTTTTAGTCTCAAACTGTATTAGTTTTTTTTTATAACCTTTCAGAACCGGGTCATTACTCCTGACTCACCCTGTATAAATATATAGGTTTTTAAAATTTCCTGTAAAAACATCATGAAAAAATCTAAACTAAACAAATCAATTTAATAAAACTAAACAAAATTTAAAGGAGGTTTTAGAGATGCGTTTGATCTACGTCATTTATTTTTTTGCCTTTGATATAGAATCCGAATTATTTCCTTTCAATTAATAACTGTTTATGTTAAAGACTTTACTAAAATTGACTGAAATATTACATGTTTACTACACAAAGAATAATTACTTTCTCAGAGGATTCATTCAAACGAACTTAAAAATGACTGAAATATAAGTGCACCAGATAGCCGTCGTCTGGTTTCAAACATAGACTACAAAAAAGCTAGCCCGCGAAGTTCCTTTGTACGAAAGGTAGAAGTTTGCTGTCAGTATAATAGTCAAACACAAAAAAAGGAGGGGGAGGGTGTTATGGGTTTGTATTTGGCGCTTTTATTGCCATCGCGGTGAAATTGACTTGTTTCTGTTTAATAAAAAAATTGGCGAGAAACAGTATTGTTTAAAACACTGGTTCTCAACGTTTTTCTTCGCTTACGTACCACCATTTTTCTTGCAAACCATTTGCGGGCCTCTGATAATGTAACTTTATTATATAGAATAGAACACTAATAGATTATAGGACGAATAGGTAATATCCTTTTTTAATAGGGTTGCGGGTAGTGTTTTCCACACGAATGGGTTTTTTATCCAATAGTCCCACAGAATTGTCTGTTGTTCTTTTGAGCCACTTTTCTATGCTGATTAATGTTTAATATCAAATTCCATTTACAAAATTAAATAAAAATAAAATCACATAAAAATATTTTTACGTATTCGCATTATGTAAGTACCTCTCAAAACAACCATAACAAGTAATTGAAACAATTCAATTTTATTTAATTATATAATATGGACAAACTGCAAAACAAATGATAAACCAAAACAGAAAACGAATAAGCCAGCTCGAACATAAATGTAAAGGTGGTGCCTCTAGTGTCCAGCAGTCGCCTCAGTGCCGCCACGCGCATCACACGTAAGTCTAGCGCCACGTCACTTTCGGTAGACGGATTTAAACAGTACTTTAGTTATTTTTAATTAATTTTTTTTATGTTCTAATCATTTTTAATCTCTTCTTTTTTTTTTTGCCTGCTCGCGTACCACCTGGAGAGGCTTCGCGTACCACTAGTGGTACGCGTACCACAGTTTGGGGAAGCGATGGTTTAAAAACCACTTGCCGAGATGTTTTGATCCAACCACTTCACCTTGCAGTTAGAATCTCTTGCTGAAGCTGATAGCCTAAATGTGACCCTAACGCTGAATCTAGTTAACCTACTTTCCCGTAAAAGTAAAAAAAAAAACAATAAAGCATGAAAGAAGGCTTAATGGTATCGTGAAAATATCGTTAGAAATCAAGAAAAGTCAAAAATAAGTTAAGTAATTAAATAAAGATTGAAAAATAAAAAAATTGAAAGTAGGGTTTTGAGATGGGGAAAAAGTGGGTCGGTCGGTCTGTCTGTCTGTCGGTCTGTCCCCCCCCCCCATAATAACTTTTGAACGAATTGTCTGATTGGAAAAATTCTTTTTGCATTCGAAAGATCTCGGCGAGGACATCTCATTTCTATATTTTACTTTTTGATTTGAACAATTTTTTGTTCAATTTTTAACATTAGCGTCTATGGGTGAAAATGAAGCAAATTATGTAAACTCTGGGTACAAGATCCAAGTTCCCATGAACAAGCTCACTGGAAGAAGTTCTTGGCGTGAAATATTGATTTGAACAATTTTTGTTCATTTTTGAACAGTTCAAAAAAAAAAAAAAAATAATATACCGCCTACGGGGAAAATTAAATCCTATATAATTCCTGATCTAACGGACCGATTTGCTTGGAACAAACTTTATCGGAAAGCTCTTATGACGTAGAACATGAACAAATAGAAAGTTCATCCAGAACTAACGAGTCTATTTTCCTATGGAATTTTTTGATCGGGATTTTCAAGAATATTTTTGAATCAATGAATGATTAGATGAATAAGCGAAAGAATGAATGAATAAATGAGTGAATAAATACATGAATGACTTAATAAGTAAATGATTGAATGAATATCTATTAACCTTTGAAAAAGGTATATTTGAAGCAATTACGAATTAAATCTAAACGAGAAAGATAGAGAGAGAGAGAGATAGCTAGATTATAAATTTGAATTCGGTGTATACGGGAAAGTAGGCTCGTATAGTTCTAGACGGAACTTCTTGTTTTACTTTTAGTCGATGGTTGCAGTCAAAGTATCAAAATACCAAGAAAGTGCAAAAATTACTAAATTAAAGAGAACAAGAAAAAAATCGAAAGGGTTCGACGGACTGTGGAAAGTTGTTTTAAATTTTTTTTTTTAAATATATTACGATCGAAAAGCATATTCATCTCGCATTACAGCTGAAGTGATTTTTAGTAATCAGTCTCACTATTTTCCTTGCGAAATATGTTCTATCTGCACGGGAAATACATTAAAACTCCTCTATAGCGGACACCAGAGGAACAAAAAATATTTGTCCGTAATAGGGAGGTATGCGCAAAAGAGGTTTTTTTTTTTTTTTTTTTTTTGGCTCAATGATTTGCTGCTGGGGAATTAAAAACTGTCTAAGAGGGGTGTCCTCATTTGAAGGGCATCCGTAAGGATGAGTTAAAGTGATTCTTCTTCGTTTACTTTATTCGATGCACTTAGAAGCAAAGGGATGTAAGTGACAAAATTACAAATTTGGAGATAACTAGTGCAAATAATAGAGAAAGTCCCATTTTATATTGTGGCAAGAGATCTTAGTGATAGCTGTAACAGGTGCTCCACCCCAATGTGATTTAGAAAACAATTAGCATTAAAGGTCCCATAAGATCCAAACTTTGAACACGTTTTTCTCTGAATTGATTTTTGGTCACTTACATCCCTTTGCTTCTCACTGCCTCATTTTTCCGTCCTGCCACTTTCTTCTCTTTAATAACAGAATATTCAGATATCTGGAAATATGAAGGTGAAGAGACAGAATTCGACTACCGGGACTATCCCCTATGGTTTGCAACTCCAGCTCAGAATTTAGAATGCGCATCTGTGGGTCGAGAATCTGAATTCAAAGCAAATCCTCTTTCGTGTAACGAACAAATATCTCTCCTTTGTGAAAAAAACGAAGAACGTAAGTACTATTCCTTCGTCTTGTTTCTAACGAAACTGTATTCTTCAAATAACAGGCTGCTTACTCTTCTCCTTTTTGAAAAAGGAGTTATATTGGTTTGACCAAATGGGGAACTCTCATGGTGACTTATTTACATTTTTTATGAAAAACACATTTAAATGTTTATAGCAAAGATGTATTCATCAAAACAAACTTGATTCTTCTTTGCATCTCAACTCGAAGATAATAAAATACTGGAAGAACAATTTTTAAATACTCGTACATTCTTTTGCACATACAGTGAAACTTGTGTAAGTTGACCATTTGCGGTGCAGCACTTTAGTGGTCAACTTAGACAAGTGGTCAACTTATAAAGGGTCAGGTGGAGGGTGAAGGGCTAATTCCGTTCCTGACAAAAGTGGTCAACTTACAAAGGTGGTTAACTTTGCAGATTTTACTGTATTTAGACTTATGACGGAATGACACAGAGATGTCATTACGTTACAAATCCAAACATAAGCAATAAATCAGGGGTTCCCAAGCTGGGGATCGCGAGGAAGTTCTTATAGGTCGCGAAGTTACTCCTAATAATATTATTTAAAAAAAAAAAAAACATGATATTCTTAAGTTACATGGGGGAAAAAGCATCAATTGTTTTTCTTTATAACGAGGTGAATGATCGCTGTTCTAATACTTCCACAGAAACATTAATGTCATTTTTGCGAAGTTCATTACAAAAACGAAGTTGCTATGCACAACGAATCTGATCTGGAGTTTTGATTTATTTACGAACCGTTCATAAATGATGTCATGCTTTTTCCCCATATATTTGACCCCCTCTTCCCCTTCGTCACGCATCCCGCGATGTTGAATAAGCCCCCCCCCCCTTCTTCACAATGTGTCATATTTCAGCGGACCCCCCCCCCACCTTTGTCACATATCACGCTCATCGATGCATGATGTCGCACTTCTTGTTACCCCTTCCCTCCGCTTGTCACACTCTGTCACAATTTCACGAACCCCCACTCCCCCTCGAAGCGTGACATCATTTATGAATGATCCCTTTATTACTTTTGTTTGGATGGGCCAAATAACATGCGGTATATCTTATCTTGTTTATGAAACCGGGTCATAGCAGTCGATTTCAATTTCGATATCGATAGGGTTGCCATCTGTCCCTTACGGTATTGTCCCTATTCAAGAGAGGAAACATGTGTAAATGTCTCAAAAAATTTAAAAAAAAAATTCTTCATAAATCGATTCTACATCTATTCAATAATATACCCTGAAAATTTCAAAGAAAAATTCCAAGTCGCTTAAAAGTTATAAGCATTTGAGAGAGCGCCCCTTTTGGAGCAGTTGAGCAGGTAGTCCCTCAAGAATGACCTGAAGGGTATTATAGAACGTTAGCAGAGGTCCTTTTATTTCTTTTAACAATTGAGACCTCGGATGGAAATTTCTATAAGTATTAGTATCTATAAGCATATAAAAAAATTGATTCATTACTGCCTTAAATTTACCTTTAATAAGATTTTTTTTTTTCAAACGCGTTTTTCTCGAAACTATTTTTTTCGAATTTGCGTACACTCAAGCTCGCAGAATTTTTGATCAATCCTTATCAAATTTAGCACACATTTTCTTTATATATACACGCTTTAGTTAAACTAGAACCATAATCATATCTTTATTTAATTTTCCCAGTCCAAAAAAAAATAAATAAATAAAAATTTTCAATTTTTTGTGGTAATTTTAGTTTAACTAGAAGAGACACTTATAAAAAAAAAACTAAATTTTTAAAAGAATTGATTTCAGATAAAAATTGTGACCTCCAGGATGTACGCAAACTGCCGACCCGGGTGGTGACTTACAGTGTGCAACAGCCGATATCTCCGGGATTTTCCAAGAAAATTTTTTGAAAATTTCAGTAAATGTTCTTCAATATATCTATAAAATAACCTCAAAATCTTAATAAAATATATTTATTCTTTATACGTTAAAAAAATTCATGAAAATTTCTCTTAATACGCCGTTTTACACGTATTTCCCCCCTTAACTAATCAGTCTCGTATTACTATTTGTAACTGAGTTTTGTCCCTAAATGCTGTGCTGGGATGGTTGAACTCCTTTCTTCAGAGAGCAAGCAATGTTTTGGCACTCCTCTACAGGTTTTCAAAATCGAAAATTTCTAATTTACTTTATCATACATTTCAGTGAAAATATCTGTGATTCCTTTAAACAAATAACACTTTTAAAATCATAATTATTCATTTATATCTCTTGCTTAAAAATAATGAGCAGTAAAAATATCTAAAACTTCAAGAAGAGACGAAGGAAGGAGGTGGAAAAAAGAATGAAAAATGTGAATAAATAAAATAACTTTTAATACCTACTGTTATTTATTTATTTTTTTCTCTTGATTGGAATCGAATTTTGAGAGCGGTTTTAACTCCAAAACCCTTCCCTTGGCTGCGTCGCTAAATCTTATTGTATGTTATTTGGCTTCGTTTAAATGTTTAAAAGAACGTTACGTTATTATTATTATTATCATTAACAATATTATTATTATTTTTGTTATTGTAATCAAAAGCACACATTATCCAATTTCAGATGATACATCATATTTTCTTAGAAAATTATTTTATTTTTTAATTTTTCAACACTTGTAAGAAAAAAAAATGTGTCCCAATTATTGTTTTCAGCTTGTGAAGTAGAAGACATGGCATACGTGGACTATGACGGCTTTTGCTTGGTGTTAATTGGCGATCTGAAATCTTATCCTTTTGCTAAGGATTCTTGCAACAAAGGTCATTTATTTCGTATGAAGAATGAATCCGATGTGAACAGAGCTTTTCTTGCATTTTACAACACAATCTACAGTGGAGGAGTACACATTGGGCTTCAAAAGGAAGAGGACGGAAGATGGGTTTATTCTGATGGGTAACATGTCTTAAATTGTATAGTACATGTTCTTTGCATGCAAATTAATTTTTATTTATAACTAAAATGAGTTAGTTAGCTTTTTTATTACTTCATCGCTATTCTATCGTTATTGTGTAAAATGTATTGTTTATAGGTTCTTCAACTTGATCTGCTTTTAGAGATAAAGAAGATACAGAACAGATATAAATGTGATGTAGAGATTGATACTGAAAACTTTAATGCATTCCATTCATGATTCTGCAATTATGAATGGAAATTATCTTAAATTATGGAAGACATCTGGGGGGAAATCATTTTACTAGATAACTGACATATTTTATTTAGTTAATTATTTATTTTTTTCACTTGCCTTCCCACGTTTCCTTTCTTTAATTTTTCAGGAGGGAACATAAGGGCGGTTTCGCAGAAAACAACAATAATGATTTCGGATGTGGAGTTGTTCGTTTATTGCCAGACTTCAGTTTAGGTCTCTACAGTGTTCCATGCCATGTCCCCAAAATGTGGTTTCTTTGCGAAATGAAGAGTAAGTAGTCAACCTTCTTTGTAGCAAAGGATGTCCCAATAGTAACAACAAGTTTTTTAAAAGGAAACTGAACAAATAGAAAATGGTGAATAATTTTAGGTTATTACGATAGGTAAATGTTCTGGTTTAAGTCAGAAATACTACTTTCCTCCTCACTAATGTCTCAGCAGTACTTCATTTTCTTCATGAAATTTTCAAGCACCTTTTCATCACAAGCGTTAAGGTTGATAGCACATTCAGTTCTCATCTCGAGTTCTTGCAGTTTCGAGTAGTGATGGGTATAATCGAGTGATCATAATCGAGAACTCAATTATTCAGGATAACTCGAGAACTCGATTCCGACTACCATATCAAGAACTTGGTTGAACATATCGAGAGCTCGGTTGAACATCTCGAGAACTCGAACATCTCGAGTTCTCAAATATCTCGAGTTCTCGATTTTCTCGATTGGTTTACTTCTCGAAAGATAGAGTCGAATGAATGTCTGGAATGATTTTTCTTTTCGTTTAATACATATGGATGATTCGTAGTCAAATGATTGCAAAAATGGCTATGTGTGTGAGTGCTGATCACTCGATTATCAAAACCACTCGAGTACTAAGCACTCGATTATTGAAACCTCTCTATTATGCCCATCACTAGTTTCGAGCTTGTTGGTAGACTTCGTTCTTGAAATGTTCTCCAAAAAAAAAAAAAAAAGAAAGGAAAAACAAAAAAACACTAATCCCAACGGGTAAGTAGTTACAAGGTGCTTGAAAATTTCATGCAAGGAGGGAAGTACTGCAGAGCTAGTCGTGGGGTCGCTAGTCATGCCGCAAATTGTATTTCCTTTTTAAACACTTACCCATTCTAATAATGTAAAAGTGTTTTTCTTTTTACAATTATATAGTTTCAGTTACGAATCTTAAATGTGTCCTTCTTACACTTCCAAAGAGAATGCTGATTTTTATTTTTAAATATTAACATTATTATTTTATTTTTCGATTACAACTACCCGTCGTACTGGTATCGTGTCTATGTCCTTATGACGTACATTATTATTTCACAGCGACAGTAAAATATCGTTCACAAACTAACGTGTTTTAGTTTCCTCTTCTTATTTTCTCCTAATTGCATGTATGTTTAAAGAATATTTCTTGACGTTTTATGTAGTTTTTGTTTAAAAAATTACGTTTCTTTATAAGAATTTGAATTGTATGAATGTTTTTCTGTTGGATACATTTTTTAAAGAAGTGAATTGATGTTAGAAATTCTGCATGTGAAAAAAGGGGATTATTTATTTATTTTTTTAAACATAGGGTGAGAAATATTATTGCGACTGTTAGAGATTGTGATTGGTTAAATGTGAGTTGTGAGTTGAGTGTCAGAGTTTGAAAGGAAAAAAAAATGCTCTGAAAGTGTTTTGTTGTTTTTTAAGTTGTGCTTTTTTTGAACCAAGAGTGGAATTTCAACATGGAATAGTCGTTGAGGTACAATTCTTCGTGTACTTTTTATGCACTCCAAGCGAGGAATGTGCCTGTACAGAGTTTATGCGGTCTTGACTGAATAGCCTTTAATATAAATTATAAGTAAAATGTATAATCTGTGATTATTATTATTGTTGTTGTTGTTGTTGCAAAAAAGAAAAAAATGCTGAGCTCTGTGTATGCAATACTTGTGTGAAACATATGTGCGATTTTTAAGGTAAGAGGAATATTAGCGTTAGCAATAACTTTATTGCCACTTATCTTAACACTGATAAGTTAGAAAATAGATTAATGTTGGAAAAAAAAGCCCCAATTTTGCAGATTAAAATAAGAACATGAAAAATAATTAAATTATTGAACTGCAATAAAATCAAAGATTTTTATACCTTTATTGAATTTTTTTTTTTTTTGAGGTACAGAGTTACTATTTTAGAATTATTCTTTCATGCCCTGTCAATATCGTATCTTCTTGTCAGTTATTGTGATTATTTCAATTTAAAAGTTTACGTTTTTATCTTAAACCTAATTTGCATCATAATCTGTACCATTATGCGCAAGGATTATTATGATTTTTTGTATTCATTCACTGTAATTTTCGAATTATTGTAAGTTTTGTATTTGTATTGAGTGACCTTTCTAAAAAAGGAGACATTGTAATGAACAAGGCTGTATACATTAAAAATTTTGAGTGTTAAATGAAGAAATAATAAAGAAAAAGAATTAAATAAAAATTTGACTTTTTTGTTTTACATGTTCTTACTATTTTAATTGTAACACACCTTTATAAAATGGATGTGATGTCAAAATAACGTTTTCACCAGATTCATTAATTCGGTTCACGTGTATGGATTTTCGCTTCTTAGCTTCTAAAAACATACTATGGAGGAAATTTGCAGTTCTTCCCTCAACTGTTACAATCGCAGAATTTCACGTTTTCTGGTGCTTGCGATGGAATCGAGCACTTGTAAGTGAATTTGGGTAGAATTGAACATGACAGAAGTGATTTTCGGAAAATGGCGACGGCTCAGCCATGCATGAAAACATTAGGCAGTTCAGTTACTGTATAATTCAGATCATATTTTTTTCTTATTAGTTCGATCATTTGTATGCATTTTTTTGCTTCATATTAACCTAATATTTAAAAATAATACAGTCAAGAACATGCAGGTATACAGGCGTGTATCTTCGAATGTATGGCGAAATTCCATTTTAATATGAGTAGTTAAATTTAAATCTATGTAGTAATATTTTCATGAGTATTTCAGTTAAGGTTTCTGTGTTTTACTCTAATTTTGAAAATTTACCCAGGAATTCGGCAATTGTTTTATAACTAATGATATATAAATAAAAATTATATAA
Source organism: Octonoba sinensis (assembly GCA_038502835.1). Taxonomy (NCBI): domain Eukaryota; kingdom Metazoa; phylum Arthropoda; class Arachnida; order Araneae; family Uloboridae; genus Octonoba; species Octonoba sinensis. The sequence goes on along the minus strand of CM076600.1, from coordinate 64,420,788 downwards.
TTGTTCTTAATTATTTATTTTGCGAGTTTTGCATAATGAAAATCTTTATGAAAGTAAGATTTGATGCAGTATTTGTATTATTTTTATAATAACAATGGTGCAATTTGCAAATTGCAAAACAAATTTTGTAATTTTGAGGAATACTAACTCATTATTATCCTTGTATCGACCATAATATAATAATATTACATGTTTGTACTAAATTTAATCGCTATTTATCATTTGAAATATTAAACCACTTTTACTTTGTTAAAACTGGAGGTGCACATAAGTGTACCTAAAATTATTAGCTTTCTAGCAGTAAAACCTATATTTTGTTTATCTCAGTAAATGTCAAAATTAGCTCCCTTTTTGGAGTAACTAAAATTTACGACAAATTAATAAATTCAATAGTTATAAGTTTTGAACGCGGATTTGAAACTAATCGATATTGTATAATATTATATAATCAATATATGTTATATAATCAATACGTATTATATAATCGATATGAATACATAATTGATTATGAACGGAAATTTATTTTGTGGTCACAAAATTGATTATGGCAGAAAAATGAAATTGTTAAGTGGCTTAGAAAAGCGAATTTCATATTAATGTTACGGCCAAAGCCCGAAGTCCGGCCACTTCGCGAATTGGCCAGCCATTTCGCACTTTGGCCGAGAGGTATGGCCAAAGTGCAATGTAATTGAAAGGATCAGTGAATATTCTACTTTGGCCGGCCATTTCGCGAAGTGGCCACGATGTTCCGGCTAAAACGCGATGTGCTCATTCAAGAATGCCTGGTAGGCGGAGCATCTGCAATTACGGCGGGAATATGCCACGTGGCGAGATTTGTCTGCTGCTTAATAAGTGGTTACGGTGATTTATAATTCATTTTTTAGCCTACTTTGCCGTAAAAGTAAAAAAAAAAATCATAATAAAGCATGAAAGAAGGCTTAATGGTATCGTGAAAATGTCGTTAGAAATCAAGAAAAGTCAAAAATAAATTAAGTAATTAAATAAAGATTGAAAAATAAAAAATTTGAAAGTAGGGTTTTGAGACGGGGAAAAAGTGTGTCTGTCGGTCTGTCGGTCTGTCCCCCCCCCCCTAATAACTTTTGAACGAATTGTCCGATTCGAAAAATTCTTTTTGCATTCGAAAGATCTCGGTGAGGACATCTAATTTACATATTTTATTTTTTGATTTGAACAATTTTTTGTTCAATTTTGAACAGTTCAAAAAATTTTAACATTAGCGCCTATGGGCGAAAATGAAGCAAATTATATAAACTCTGGGTACAAGAGCCAAGTTCCAATGAACAAGCTCACTGGAAGAAGTTCTTGGCGTGAAATATTTATTTGAACAATTTTTGTTCATTTTTGAACAGTTCAAAAAAAAATTTAACATAGTGCCTACGAGGAAATTTCAATCCTGTATAAATCCTGATCTAACGGGCCGATTTGCTTGGAACAAACTTTATCGGAAAGCTCTTTTATGACGTATAACATGTACAGATAAAAAGTTCATCCAGAACTAACGAGCCTATTTTCTTATGAAATTTTTTGATCGGGATTTTCAAGAATGTTTTTGAATTAATGAAAGATTAAATGAATAAACAAAATAATGAGTGAATAAATACATGAATGACTGAATAAATGAATGATTGAACGAATCTATATCAACCGTTGAAAAAGGCATATTTGAAGCAATTAAGAACTAAAGCTAAACGAGAAAGAGAGAGAGATAGTTAGATTATAAATTTGAAGCTGGGGTATACGGGAAAGTAGGCTCGTATAGTTCTAGACGGAACTTCTTGTTAATTAAAGAAAAGAAATTTTTTATGTTGACCAACTACTACTTTTTTAATATCTTTTGTATTTCTAACAACTTTTACTTTACAGAAAAAATAAATTGTAGTAGTATGTTTTTTCGCATACCGGGTCGTCCGGTGGGACCACAATTTTTTAATATTTGTTTTATTAAAAAGTTAATTTGCTAATATTGCCCCTTTTGTTTTCTTTTTTAATTTAAAAATATAAATCTTATAATTTAAAAATATGAAAAATAGACAAGTTTTTAAATTAAAATTAAAAAAATTTAATTTTTTACTTTGTTTTAAATGGCCACATCCCACCGCATTTAGCTGCGGGTACCGCTGCTAGTAATTTTTAAAGAATGAAGTTATGGTTATACAGAGCCAATAATACGTGCCAATGATTTTGCTTCCAACTTTAGCTGATCCTCCCATGCCACTTCACGATCTGGATGGTCAATTCCCGAAATCAAGAAAAGATCGGACATTGGCCAGCTAAGTTACAGCGTTCTTAGAGATTTCGCGATTTGGCTGGCCAATTCGCGAAGTGGCCGAATTCGGGCTTTGGCCCTAACATTAATATGAATGCGTATGAATGAAGTATAAATTAAGTATTTAGGTATCAACGCGTCAAGGCACCATTTCTTTCCAGCGGACAACAACGTTTTTTAGTTGCTCCGCTCTGGCACCTAAATATATAAGCCAACTTCACTACAGCGCCGCACCGTGGCGTTCCGTGTAGCTTCACCAGGAACCTTATTATTTATTTATTTAATTTATTCATTTTATTTTTATTAAGCAGTAGAGATGTGCTTTACGTTTATTCCTCCTCGACTTTGATTTTTTTTGAATAAAATTACCGGTGAAAAATCATTTTTCTTACTTTGTCGTTGTTCACTCAAAACTAGTTATGATGCGGAAAAGACCATTTTGAACATTTTTACTGAAATTCTCATAAAAAAAATTATCGGAGCAGTGGAGCACGTCAGATTTTCGTTCTCCGGCTCCGCTTCTACTCCAAGCAAAAACTCGTTGCTCCAACTCTCCGCACTTCTCCACGCTAGATCTGTTTCTTTCTGCTGCTTTATGTAAAGTGTCGGGCCCATCATTTCAAAGTTTTGATGAGAGGACGAGGGCGCCTTATGCAGTGTATTGAGAATACACTGCATAAGTAGAAACGACAAAATACATTCTACACATATATAACGACATTAGGTTTCTAAAAGCCAGGGGAGAGGGATAATTGACTCCTCTTAATGTCCGAAATGACGAGCTGGGTATTTTATACCAGACTAAAATTAACCTGTCACAATGCTCACTATGCATAAAATTGCTGAAACATATTTCTTTACCGAAGAAATAACTCCACATTACGCTACTTTCTACCTCCGCATGAAATAACTAATAAGCTTATATGGAAACTTTCTGAGCGTGAACGAAAGTTCATTTTGTGTTGCGGTTTTCCTTTTTCTCTCCTGTGTCTTGGAAATTTTTTTCCTGAGGTCGTTTAAAAAAGCCCTTTGACAGTATGAAAATAATGGAATGTGTGATTGAATTGTGTCATGATTGTATAAATAAAAAAACTTACTTTTCTATGAATGTGTGAAAACAGAATTGAAAGCAGCATGTAGTTGCTCTTTTATTTATATAGAAGATTAATTATACATTAATTAGATGTACAACCTTATAAAGAGGTTGATGTGAATCATTCATGCATTTCAGCGGATTCCATTTTGGCGTTTATAAGACAAGTAACAAAAACAATTGAAGTCTTTTTTACCTGATTTCACTGCAGTTAACTGCCATTTTACTTAGTTAAATGGAATACGCTCTTCTGCCAATTGTTTGTTGGACTTTGCATCAAGGACTGTAAAGTCAACTTCGTCTGGTCCATATCTAATTATGATTTTTTCATCACCAACATTTATGGTCTCGACCTTTTCGCCGTTATCAGAGTCAGCATTATTATAATTTCCTTGATTTGAGTTAGACTGTGCATAAGAGTTTGCATATGAATTTGAACCTTTATTGTTACCAGCACCAGCGTATGAATTGGAACCTGAATTTGGTCGACCATAGGAGCCAGGATATCCATTTGAGCCGGAACTAGCCGAGGAGCTAGAATATGCATTCGAGCCAGAATTAGGATTCCTGCCGTTGTAGGCATTCGGTCCTGAATTAGGATTCCTGCCGTTGTATGCATTCGGTCCTGAATTAGGATTCCTGCCGTTGTATGCATTCGATCCTGAATTAGCGTATGCAGAACTGGAATCTGTGTCTCTTCCTCCGTTTTGTGGGTATGAATTTCCATACCGTCGGTTATTGTACCCGCCTGGTCCATAGTCTCTGCTTGGGGGGTAATTATTCTGGTTTGAATTACTGTTTGCTGAAGAATATGCACGACTGCCTTGTGGCCTTGAATCGCCTGTTCCTTGATTATTTCCAATGCTTCTGTAGTATGGCTTGTTATTCGGTGGCGAAGGGTTTTTCTTATTACCAGTTCCAGAGGGAGGGTTTGGTCGTCCTCTTCCATTTGGATTGTTATTGTTTTGGCTTTCAGAAGAGGCACTTGAGCTAGAAGCAGCACTTGAAGCCTGATTAGGGTTATTTGGTGGATAATTTGCATTATTTGGCTGTTGCCCACCTCCAGGAGAGCCCCGAGATTGAGCAGAAGAATATGAATTTGATGAACTGCCTGGTTGATTTCGGTCTGATTGTCTTGGAGCATTATTATTCGGAGGGCTACGATTATTCGATTGAGAAGATGCGGAAGCACTTGAGCTACTGCCTGAATTGTCCCTACCTGGTTTTCGAGAATTGTCGTTTGAAGAACTGGGTCTCGAATTATTACCCGGAGCGTTCTGAGACTTAGACTGAGAGGATGCGGAGGAGTTGGAAGTACTGGTTGGTTTGTCTTTACCTCGTGCTCTAGAATTGTTGCCAGGAGAATTTGATCCAGAAGAAGCAGATGACTTGGATGAATTAAATGGCGGGTTTCTATCTTTTCTTGGAGGGTTATGTGGACCTCCAGGGCCACTATTACTTCCAGAACTAGAACTTGATGAACTAGAACTACCCTGACGAGGTGGGTTTCTATCATTCCTTGGAGGGTTATTAGAATTTCCAGGGCCATTATTACTTGCAGAACTAGAACTTGCTGAACTAGAACTACCCTGACGAGGTGGGTTTCTATCATTCCTTGGAGGGTTATTAGAATTTCCAGGGCCATTATTACTTGCAGAACTAGAACTTGCTGAACTAGAACTATTCTGACGAGGTGGGTTTCTATCATTCCTTGGAGGGTTATTAGAATTTCCAGGGCCATTATTACTTGCAGAACTAGAACTTGCTGAACTAGAACTACTCTGACGAGGTGGGTTTCTATCATTCCTTGGAGGGTTATTAGAATTTCCAGGGCCATTATTACTTGCTGAACTGGAACTACTCTGATTAGGTGGGTTTCTATCATTCCTTTGAGGGTTATTTGAATTTCCAGGGCCACTATTACTTGCAGAACTAGAACTTGCTGCACTAGAACTACTCTGATCCCTCTGTCTTGGCTTGTTATTGTTTGGGCTAGGCTTGTTATTGTTTGAGTTACCAGTATTTGGATTTTTGTTGTAAGTACCTGAATTTGATTGTGCATTAGAGTTACTGTAATCTCCGTAGTAGTTATAACCATAGCCGTCATCATCGTAGTAATCATAGTAGTAATCATCATAATACCCACCATTATATGCGTAATTATTACTATCGCTTCTGGAGTTTGAATCAGAGTTTCCTGTACTACCAGGGGGGTTATTATTTTTGGTTCTTCCTGGATTATACATAGGCATCTTGCTGGGTGAAGGCTTCATTGTTGGCATGCCAGTAGGGAGAATGGTAGCAGTTGTATCCGTAGTAGTTGTATCCGTAGTAGTTGTATCCGTAGTAGTTGTATCCGTAGTAGTTGTGTCTGTAGTAGTTGTGTCTGTAGTAGTTGTATCCCAAGTAGTTGTCTCCGTAGTAGTACTGTCTGTAGTAGTATCATCTGGGTCGCAAGCATCCGTTGTAGTATCGGTATCTTCAGGAGTTGTAGTTTGAATAGGGGGAAGCGTTCTTCTCCGTGATGCAGGTCTATTGTTTCTTCTATTGTTTCCACTTCCAGACTGCGCTTGGGAATTTGAATCGCTATTTGTACCGCTGTTAGAGCCTGATTTTCTCCTGCGTCCTCCAGAGTCACTGCTGCTGGAACTGTCAGCACTGCTAGAACTTCCTGATCCGTTATTGTTTCCGGAGTCATCATTATTAGACTGCCTTCTGGTGTTTCTATCAGGTTTTTTCTTGCGTCCGCCGGAGCTGCTGCTGCTGGAGCTTGCTGCACTGCTAGAACTTCCGGATCCGTTATTGTTTCCGGAGTCGTCATTATTAGGCTGTTTTTTGGTGTTTCTATCCTGTGCGCCTCCATCAGGTTTTTTCTTGCGTCCGCCGGAGCTGCTGCTGCTGGAGCTTGCTGCACTACTAGAACTGTCGGATCCGTTATTGTTTCTGGAGTCGTCACTGCTTGGCTGCTTTTTCTTTTTTCTATCTTGTGTGCTTCCATCAGAAGGATTAGATGGTCCTTTCTTACCTCCGTCTGAGCTGCTGCTACTACTGGAGCTTGCAGCACTGCTAGAACTTCCTGATCCATTATTATTTCGTGAATCATCCTTATTTGGTTGATTTTTTCTTTTTCCGTCCTGTGGTTTGTTTCCACTTTGAGATTGTGCTGTTGACTTTGAAGAGCTGGAACTGCCTCCATCTGATGGATTTGAGGACGATGGTCTTCCCTTACGTCCGTCAGAACCACTGCTGCTGGAGCTTGAGGCACTGCTAGAACTATTAGATCCATTACCGTTTCCAGAGTCATCATACTGGTCACCACTATTTTTTCTGCATGCACAATCAGGAACAGATGAACGACATCTTTTCGTTATACACTAAAGAGGGAAATGATAGAAAATTAAGAGTTACGGAACGTTGCAAGAGTAGCATTATGATTAATAGAATTTTTGGAAAGCATTATTAAAGAGCGATGTTACGTTAAACATAAAAATATTCTTGTTTGCAAAAATTGTGACATCATGGAATGCTCATGAGAAGTGCAAGAAACATATCCCAGGGGGAAATTGTGTTGATACAACTAATTGACTTATTTTGTTTACAAGGAAAGCGTCAAAATTAGAACACACAAAAACATATGAAAATTTCGTTCAAGTCGATCGCTCGAAGTTTATTGCTATTTGAACTGTGCATGAATTTGATGAAAAAATTATATAGAAAGTTATTTATCCTTCATTATGTTCTGATTTATGTATAAAAAGTAAAGGGATTGGAAAAATAGAAAATTTAAGTGCCCTTTAGCGACTGTGTTGGAACGTTATATCGACACAGCCAGGTTATGCCTGTGCAAAATTTCAGGAACACGGGAAAGTTTTTTCTACATAAGTGAAAATAGGTGTTGCTTGGCTCCTGTTTTGGTTCAAAAAATCTAATTGTTGACAGGTGGTTAGTTCTATCTATTGTGTGTTGTCTGAGGCCAGGGAGGGGGTTCGTGAAATTGTGACAAAGTGTGACAAGGAAGGGGAGGGGTAACAAGAAGTGTGACATCCTGCTTATATAACACAGCGTGACATGTGACAAAGGGGAGAGGGGGGTAAAATGTGTGGGAAAAGAGCGTGACATCATTTATGAACGGTCCCTTATACAGTGCCTTATTTTTCAGGAACTGCTCTCTTGTACCTTTATTCCTGGTCGTTCTGCGACGGGAGCATAACAACAGCAATATAGCATCAAGGATTTTTCTTCCCTTGTTATGATGATACTTTTTTTTCCGAAATTATAACACCGATAACGTAAAAACGTCGAGTAAAAGACATGGACTCTTTATTTCATCGATGCTAAACAAACGTCGATGGTAAGTAAACATACGTTTTTAACAAAAACATCAATATCAGATCCCTAGGTAGCCAATGTTTTTCTTCGTAAAGTGAAGCTAGGGTAAAAAGAAAGAAAGAAAGGGGGAAGGGAAGGGACACAATTCCCCCCCCTAGACAAAGACCACGTGACACGTGGAAACAAATCGGAGAGAGAGAAAATATAAGTAAGTCATCTATTTGATATTTGAGAATAAAAAATTGGAGCTCGTCAAGAAGAAAAAAAAAAAAGAAAAGTTAAAAAAATCATTTGTGTTTTATTTACCGTTTTTATTCCAAATCAGACCCAATAGTGTGGTTATTCTAATTTAATTATTATTTGTTTGCAATATGTTCGTGGTAAAGTCCATCAATGTTTTATCTCCTCTTATCAACAATTATTTTAACTTGTGAGCTACAATCTTTATATGTGTTTACAAACGCACACACTCACATACAGTTATTTTTCATTTAAATGTCCCCTTTGTTTTATGCTTCTCCCTCTCTCAGTCGTACTTCGATTTTTAAAAGTCGTATTTAACCTCTTCATTCCAAGTGTACCCAATTGGGTACATTTTAAAATACTGTTTATTAACTACTGTTTGAGCAATTTGAAAGCTAAAACACCCAATTGTTTTTGAAATTAATCAACAGATAGTTTACTTCGTTTTAAACATGGAAATTGGGCATTAATTATTATTTAAACTAATTATTAATTAAAATTATAAATAATTTTTTTTAGTTATTTTGTTTTGTAATCATTTTTTTAAATCAGAGAACCAAAAAATTGCGTCAAAATTGTTTGTGCTTAGTTCTGGGGTCTGAAGAGGTTAAAAAAATATTGTAACTAATTTAATTTTCATTTACACGTTATTGATTCATTAATCCCTCAATTATGAGTCGGTAAAAATGTTGCTGTATTCTTTTTGTCCTACTCTTATTACCAAAAAAAAAAATTAAGGCAGTAATGGAGCGCCTTCTGTTTTTTGATGAGCACCACAACTTTGGAAGTACGACTTGTCTCATTATGTATTTGGATGACACTAGATGGCGCCACCACAAATACGCCACCTTTTTTTTTTGTCGTAAGAGTGAAGGGAAAGGAAATTCTCCGCCCTCCGGCACCCTCGGGACTTCAGGGTGATTTTACATGCACGTATCCCAAAGTGTACATGGGGAAGAGTCTTCAGTGGGTTGGGTATCGAACACTAAATGCTCTGGTCGGAAAGCCGACATCCTAACCACTAGGCTACCACAGCTTGTATTATTGAACAGCTTGTAAGGGAGATTAAACACGCTGTTCAAGTAATCTTCCTTTCAAATCGAAAACAATTTTTCTTTTTGAAGTACTGCTTCAAAAATAAATAAATAAATAAAATTATGTAAATTTTATTTATTTATTTTAAAATTTTATTTCTGTTAGCACCACTTTTGAAAGACAAATTAATTTATTAAAATGAAACTTTCTGAATTGTTCTGTTACTTAACTTACCTCGAAATTCAATTTGATCTAAAAGAACGCTGCATTTTATTCATACGTTTCTCGTATTTAGGTTCATCTTTAGCATCGACATAAGTGAGATAACCGTTTGCATAAATATGATACAAATGCAACAGCCTGAGTATGAACTTTATTTTCAGAAGGGGAAATAAATAAATAAATTAATAAATAACATTTTGGCCCCTAGGAGAGGAAGTAGCACGATAGATTAGGAAATTTAAATTTTCATTAACATACGCAATGTCTGTTACACATAGAAGGAGTCTTGAAGCATGTCTGCTCGGAACAGGGACTGCGGCATGACAGTGCTTTTGCTGCACTTAAAGCATTTCGGTATGTGAAAGATTTAAGTAAAGGCCCTTTGCCAGCTACAATAAACTTTCTAATGAGCGTACATTTTAAAGAGATCAGACCATTTACTGTCAAGGTGCATTCAGATCAGTCGCAACAACGACAAGCAACAGGGACGAAACATTTCAGCACGTTTATTGGTTCTACATAGCTTAATAACTACGCCCTCGTATTGACCGATTGCCGATTCTTATTGAGTCATTAAAATTGACTTTCCCTCAGACGATCTAATTCGTTGATTGCGCTATCGAAGAGATACGTCATCGCTGTCAGTTTGATAATTCATAGCAAGCAACAGTCTGTTACGATAGAGACAAAATGTCTTCCTCGCCTTTGGTGTGAAACCCTCTTTGACTCCTCGATATCATTTAATCTGAACGAGGCCAGAAACTAATTTGATTGCATGAAGTTGAAGAGGCAACTGCAGTAACGGGGCTAGAAATCAACAAGTGCACATGGTAGCTTATGCACATTAATGGCTGTTAAGCATGCTCAGAGAAATGTAAACAGGTTTTCTCATTTCGTGACCGAAATATGAACTGAATATCTTTCTGGGATCAAAACCGCATATGAGTGATTATTATTTACAGCGTAATTTAAATTTTCGTTAACATACGCAATGTCTGTAACATATAGAAGGAGTCTTCAAGCATGTTTTCTCTGAACAAGGACTGCGGCATGACATTGCTTCTGCTGCACTTAAAGCATTTTAGCATGTGACAGATCATTCTCTCAGCATGCTCAGAGAAATGTAAACAGGTTTTCTCATTTTGTGACCGAAATATGAACTGAATATCTTTCTGGGATCGAAACCGCACACGAACGATTATTATTTACAGCGTTTGCACAAGCTGCTTTGGATTTGGAAAATAAAGTAACCTAAAGCTATATAGCTCAGAAATGAAATTTAGAGTCATCAGAAATTTTGAAACTGCTAAGACTAGAATATTAGTCTCAGTCAGTTCATTTTCTATGATTTTTTTCACATATTCATCATTGACAATAGTTGAAACATAAGTTCTTTTTATGAAATAATTTACTTACCTCCATTGTATCTATAACTTTCTCAAAAGGCACGTCCTTCTGAAAAAAGAAAACAAGAAAAAGTTGAAATTGAATTGGGCGTATATACATATATATATATATATGTATATTATATATACACACACATTTATATATATATATATATATATTATATATATATATATATATTTTTTTTTTTGAATATGTATAGATACACATATTATATATATCTATACATAAACACACGCCCTTTGCAATTAGTTGAATTCATCTGTTCCCTTATGACAAAGATCAGACTGATTTTTATATAGAAATAAATAATAATGAAATAATAATAATAATGATAATAATAAATTAGTACTTACGTTTCTGTAGACCTGCATCTCACAGGATGAGCTCTGAAAATTGAAATTTTAAATTTCCATCAATGAGATAAGTAAGTAACAGTGAGTAATAGAGCTTTGATATGCACAGACAGATGTTTAAAAAGAAAGAAAACTATTCTTATAATTCTTCAAGTATGTCAGTCCTCAAGTACCGAAGTAATTGTTATATCGCTAAAAACATAGACTATAACATTTATAGTACTTAATGTAATTTTTTACTTTGCCATTCAGTTTTTGAAAGAAAAAAAGTTGGCTAGGATCCGTAGCCAGATTTAAAAAAAAAAATTGTCTGGCATCGATTGTCGTAAAAGTATATCTTTAAGCCATCGCAATTTTTCTTAACATTAATTTCGTTTCAGAAGAGAGAAAATGTGTTAACGTGTATTCTTCCCTTTGACAATGTTGCATACAGTGCCATTTTTCACTCGTGTTGAGTTTTTTCTTGCTGATGACAAGAATCCAGGAGTTCTTTTCAACTATTACTACATTTCTCAGTCATTCTCAAAGGCCACTGTCTTTTCGTGTACCCCACTGTGGAGGATACGGTTCAACTTTTTTAGCGGAGTGTAAGAAGACAGGGGTGCGACAGAAGCAATGGCCCTGTTTTGACGGGGTATATAAAAGAACAATAATGCAATTAATACAATTTGAGACTTGAAACTTTTTAAATTTTGATCTGTATATGATCCCATTTTTTTTACATTAAGTTTTCAATACCGTTTCAGCAAGATGACGGCTTTCAGCACCAATACACTGATGCAGTCCGTTTCTGAAGTTCTGGAAAACTTTTCTGCCCATTTCAAATGGTATGGCGGATATTTCCTCGACAATTCGGTTCTTCAGCTCTTCTAAAGTATGGGGGTGATGTTTCCAAACTTTCTCCTTCAAATAACCCCACAGAAAGAAGCTTAGGGACAAAAACATTGCGTGGAATATTGAAATGCACACAGAGATGCAGTCTATTTATTCTCTCTGCTTGGAAAAATATCAGTGTATTGCTGCAGAAGGCCGCTTTCCTGTTGAAGTGGTATTCAAAACTTAATGTAAAAAATGAGCTTATATACAGATCAAAAATACAAAAAGTTTAAAGTCTCAAATTGTATTAGTTTCTTTTAAATACCCCCTCAAAACCAGGTCATTACTACTGCCCACCCTTTATACCTCTGGGCTATACTACTGTTCTATGAAGTTTTACAAAAGCTACAAAGCGCAAGTTATAACCAGGGAATGGACTGGACAGTAACATGGGGGATGACGCTGATTGGGACAGTCCCATTTGTTTCCTATTAGTTAACTGTGATTTATTTCGATAGCGCCCTTCAATCTTTATTTTTTCGATAGAAAATGGGGATTTTGTTTTGTGTGGTAAATATTCTTCTATCTATCTTACTAAACACTTTTTTTCGTGATGTGTCGATCACTCCCATCAGTCAAGCTATGCGTCACGAAATCAATCTCAGCCTTCCCATCTCCTTTAATCTCAATTGAATAGCTTCTGCAAAAAATATCATACAAACTCTAGTTACATCTCAAAATTCACTGGGGTTTTGGTCACAAATATTTAAAATTTTCCATCAAAACAAAGTGAGCTAGTTAGATAACACGTGTACGATTAGATATATTATTTTCTTTTTTATATGTATGTTATAAAAAGATATTTTGATGGAAAAAGGTCCCCCACATCTTCCAATTCCAGTATTGTTCTAAAGATATATTTTTCCAGGATCTATAAATAAATTACAAAGCAAATAAGTGTTCATAATTACCATCTTCCAAATATATTTTTTCGAATTTATAGTAAGCATTTGTGAATACTTGCTCTCATGTTCGCTTTAAAAATGATTTTATCTGAATTTGGCATCGTGGCCAGCAAATGGAAAATTAAATAAAAAATTAATTAAAATAGAATAAAGTAAATTAGAAAATAGATAAATAAAAAAAAAAGAAAAAAGAACTGAGAGTAGTTTACATTTAATAAGTATTTATTAATGTTTAAATATGTGGAAAGGCTTACACATAAGTCTCCTCTTAGGTGACGGATGTGGAACTCATCTTTGAAGCACTGAAAAGGGAAAAAAAATCATTTAAAGTATCAAAATGAGTCGCATCAGGTACTGTTCGAATCATTCTCGTAGGCGAGTTTTCCATTAACAACAAATAATTTTTTTCTGCTTGAGGCATCGTGATTTATAATATTCTTTGAATTAAGAATCTATAGAACATAAATTTTTATTAAAATAATGTTTGTTTTTAGTCTACTTTCCCCATAAAGTATTAAACAAAAAAAAAAAAAAATAATAATTGATTCTACACTTTAAACTCATGTTGGAGAATAAATCATGAATACAAGGTGCAAAAGAAAAATATTTTATTAAAATTACAGAATACAATGTTGTTTTTTTAAACCAAACTTTTGCACAAGTAAACGTTCATGAATTGGTTAACATTTGAAACTTTTTAATAATAATAATAATAATAATAAATGAAAATAAAAAATAATTAATTTAATTTTTATGAAACTTTCATGAAAACAAAACGTATTTTTAAAGTTGTTAAAATATAAAGTTGTTATAATATGTACTTTAAATCATTAAAAAAAATTAGAAAAGCATTTAAAAATATGAATTAAACACAATAAGACGAAGACAAGATAAACACAATTAGAAAGTCAAAATGCAGTGTTGTTAAAGTAAGAAGTAATTAAAAAGAGAAATAAAAGAGGTGCAGTGGAAAACCGATTTTGCAATTGTTTTAGAGTTTGCTAATGGGAAATTTAGGATTATTTTCTGCAATCATTCCTGTTTGCAGCTTTGCAACATCGCCCAGCTTGGCGATCAACCGCGATCACAACTTGGCGAAAGTCAAGGAGCACCCTTAAATATAGCCTAATCGCAGGTTTTTCGAAACACATGATGAATGAAATAGTTCCTTCGGTAGAAATAAAAATTTTAGCAAAATCCTAATATTGACATAGCCGCTTCGTTACTATATACAGTTTAAAAGGAAAAGAGAAGAGTTGTTGCCATTTTTGACCTTGATAATCAATATTTCGCTATTAAAATAATTTTGATTTGAATACAATAATGAAATATTACAAAAAGCTGTTATTGACTTAGCGTTCATTCACTTGTGGTGACGCTTCAGACCTCAGGTCTTGTTTTCGGTGGTGTTGGCTTACTGTGCCATAAAAAGTGGACTTTTATCAATGAAACAAATTATGTTAGTTACTATACTTATCACACAACGTTCCCACCGTATATCAAAACTGATTTCAAAAGGAAAAATTTCCGTACATTTAACCCCTTAACGGTCGCATAAATTTCACGAAAACAAAAACAAAGCGCCAATTTGTTTTCCAGAAAAACATTTAAAAAACATTTATTCTCCAATTTCTTTATAAATAGTTTGATACTTTCATCTAGTATGTAAGACGATAAATAAATAAGTTTTTGGGATTATGGGGAGAATTTTTAAAAATGTTTGGTGCGCTACTTTGGAACATTACAGCCCGTGATTTTGACGGGAGCGAGAGGTAAGGGGTTAAAAAAAAATACCAATTTTTAAGTTTTTTAAAGGTTTCAGGGGCACCGGAAAATAAGTCAAGGTTCAGAACGTAGGTTTATTTGATATAATAATCCCAACGCATTTACCCGACGACTGAACAAGACAGATTGTTTTCTTAGAAAATGTAGCGTTGACATAGGTGGTCTTACCTGAAGCACGCACTGGTAATAATCGGAATATCCATTCTGCAAACTATCAACATCTCTACAGCTGCAATCTCCGTTGTCGTCCCATCTTCTCCTCGCTTTGGGAATAAAAACAAAATAATCACTAAAAGTCACTAAGTTCTAAGAATCGAAATTTAGAACAACTAAAAACAAGACTTGTACTTTGTCGGCAGTAAGAAAAAAGAACTCTCATATCTTAAAGAAGGACAGAATGATTGAACAGTCAACAATTAAAAAATTCATTACGTGATTCAATGAATTGCACATTCAATCACACTGTGCAAAATTTATTGAAACAGCATAAATTACAGAGGAGTAAATACAGGCAATTACGCCTCTGAAAATTCTGCTGTCTACTACCCAAAAAACTACAAACCTCGCATGGAAAACCTTTAAAAAAATAAAGCAAAAATGTTAAATCTATTTTTGACGGAATAAAAAATTTTGAAGTCAAGGATTACTTGCTAAAAATAGAATTTCCTCCGTTAACAGCATTAACACGTATAAAACGGCTCCTTTCTTGGATAATTGAAATTTGCTAAAATTGCCCAGTTCTCCACAGGTCGCGATGCAATCCATCGATGCAATTCCAATTATATTTTGCACACAAAAAATAAGTATCTACGAACTACTCTGTAGTTGACCGTCTATGTTCAGTTCCTTTTAGTCACGTTGTCATACTTTAAAGAAAGCATCTCTGCAGCCTCAAAAAGCATTGACAAACAAGCAATCCAACTCAGAACTGAGCACTAGTAGATCTGCTGGGAAGAGCAAATTCCCAGGCAATGGACGATCATCATGAAAGTTCCAAAATCAAGTCTCGTGGAACCGGCATGGTAGGAAAAGTTCCTCAGTAAGATGATGCAGACCGCATGTTCTGTGGTAGGCACACAAGAGATCGAAGTCAGGTGAACTATGGGTCCAGTCTATGATGCGTCGAAAATGGGCTCATGTATTGTGTTGTGGCTGTGATAATGATTAGTTTGTGATTTTTGCTCATGAAGGACTTAAGAACAACTATAATAGAGATAATTAGGAAGTATTTACAGCTAAAGTTCCAAAATCAAATCTCACCATGAAAGTTCTAAAATCAAGTCTCGTGGAACCGGCATGGTAGGAAAAGTTCCTCAGTAAGATGATGCAGACCGCATGTTCTGTGGTAGGCACACAAGAGATCGAAGTCAGGTGAACTATGGGTCCAGTCTATGATGCGTCGAAAATGGGCTCATGTATTGTGTTGTGGCTGTGATAATGATTAGTTTGTGATTTTTGCTCATGAAGGACTTAAGAACAACTATAATAGAGATAATTAGGAAGTATTTACAGCTAAAGTTCCAAAATTAAGTCTCGTGGAACCGGCATGGTAGGAAAAGTTCCTCAGTAAGATGATGCAGACCGCATGTTCTGTGGTAGGCACACAAGAGATCGAAGTCAGGTGAACTATGGGTCCAGTCTATGATGCGTCGGAAATGGGCTCATGTATTGTGTTGTGGCTGTGATAATGATTAGTTTGTGATTTTTGCTCATGAAGGACTTAAGAACAACTATAATAGAGATAATTAGGAAGTATTTACAGCTAAAGTTCCAAAATCAAGTCTCATCATGAAAGTTCCAAAATCAAGTCTCGTGGAACCGGCATGGTAGGAAAAGTTCCTCAGTAAGATGATGCAGACCGCATGTTCTGTGGTAGGCACACAAGAGATCGAAGTCAGGTGAACTATGGGTCCAGTCTATGATGCGTCGAAAATGGGCTCATGTATTGTGTTGTGGCTGTGATAATGATTAGTTTGTGATTTTTGCTCATGAAGGACTTAAGAACAACTATAATAGAGATAATTAGGAATTATTTACAGCTAACGTTTATTTTTCCCTATGTAAACTCATTCTGTGGCAAAATAATTACAATAGAGTACTAAAATAAACTTACTGTTCAAGACAATATGAATAACAATTTGTGTTTTACTTTTATCATGTGTTTCATATTACAACCCCAATCTCCAATATCCATATTTTGTAAAATGTCCTAAATAATTGCATTTATTCTGAACTTTCAAATGTTTAATTTAAGGTGTGTACATACACTTAAAATTGCTAAAATTGACCAAAATATCGAAAAAACATTTATTACTTCAAATTGTTCTTCAACTCTTTACCTTTCAAACGATGCAAAGATGTTGCTAATATTCGGAATAGTTCTTTAGTAACTAGGATTTTTCTCGAGGTATTACTATGTAAAAATCCGCGTTTCCCTAACTTTGAAGTCGATTTCTGAAGAATCATGTTTCAGCTATGTGACGCTTAACTTGAAATCAGATAACTCAACAATGAATTAATCTATCACAATTATTTTTGTACTACTAAAATCTACATAGTACAGTGGATGTGTCCTGCCTCAATCAGAGTTTTTAATAAAGAAATAAGTATTAAATGAATTTTTAAAAGTTAAAATTTTAGAAAAAAAATCACGATTTTTTATCTATTAGCAGTGATAAATATTTGTATAAAAAAAACTATACTCTCCGCCATCTTGATTGAAGCACAAAACATGAAGAAGGATATTAACTATAATTTCCTACTGGAACTGTATGTCTAAACAAATTATATTTTAAGATATGTTTCAAAAATGATGCTAATTAGTTTAAATAAATTTTAATTAGGTAATTAGTATTTAGGTTAATATAATTTTTTCCATCTAAAATGTCACCAAACACACATCACTGATTAACTGTAGAAAAATTGGATTTTTAAAATCAAAATTAAAGAAAAAATTTTCAAGTGTGTACGTATACCTTAAAAACAAGTTATATTTATGTAACACAATCATATACCAAAGTTGCTGACGATTTTTAATACCAGAGAATTATCAGTCACGATTTAAAAAGTGGTCCATATTACCACCTTCCCCCCTAATGGCAGGAATATTAAAGTGAGTGCTACTTATAAGTACCGACCGCAGATAAAAGGTTATACTGCAGTGCAACATACAAGAAATATTTAATTCAACATATTTTTCACTCCCCTCTAAACCTTCAATCAGAGGGTTTCTGTATGGTGAAAAACTGATTTGCTTGATTTATTATTCTCTTACTTCAGTACAACTCCAATTGCAAAAAATACCACACTTAGCTGAGCCGTTAAGCCCCCATGAATAGATGAGCCCTAATGGATCCGCAAATTGCAAACTAATCCAAGATCTGGCTTCGAGAATTTTAGTTCTTGAAGCACAAAGGTTGGGCCCTGAGTTGGTATAGCAGAAATAACATTGAAATGAATAGTATTCCTAACAACAGCTCACAGTCTGAATCTTTATTACTTTTTTAACAGTATAACGTGAACACCTTACCTTCGGCTTCTGGTGTATAACAGATGCAAAAAGCGATGAGGAGGTAAATGCTGTGATGAATCATGCCTCTTGTTCGTAAGGCAGTCCGAGTCACTAATGGCTTCTTTTAAGATTGTCTGGCCATTAAACAAAGGTACAAATTGCACTATTTAACCCTAGCTGACGTATATGCTTTGATCATTTTGTCCTCGTACTGCAGCAGTTCTGGCAGATGTGTCAATTTTTAATATTCAATCTGCTTGAATAATTCTGGCAATAATACGATTGTCGTTGAGATAAAATGGTACACATAGAATAAGAATTTGTTGCTTTGGAGATCTTGTTCGTTTAATCGCAGCTGCACAGGTTAATTTCTAGATAGTAATGCAAGTTTCCAGCGACTATTGCAGATTAACACGTCTTTCATGAATTTATTCGGTTGGTTCTTGTTATTGGATACATCTTAAGGCCAAAATTCCTGAGCTCGGACGTAGAACAGGATGTCACTCGCTGCGATCTATTGTATTTAAGGGTGGACAAATATTCTGTTAAACTCAAAAGAAATGATACGTAAGTTGAGTAAGAAAATTTTCCTGGTGCTAAAAATTTATTTATTTTCGCAGCAAATGTTACTAACGTTGACGGTTAATATTTGATCACATATGTTATTAAACAATAAGCACAGCTGGTGGTATTTACGAGTGCATATTAAACAAGTAACGTAAACTTCAAAATACATAAATGTATTAAATGAGTAGCATAGATACATAAATTTTATAAATTGCATTGGGACGTGTTACCGCGATCTCAATAACAACTGAAAATGGTTATTTCTTAGTTTTTCTCTGCAAAAAAATTAAATATTATATTTAAACAGTATTCTTCTGTTATTACATTAACTTCCTGATGTTTATTCGCCATCTTGCAAATCACTTCGCTGATGATTCGTGGCCTCGTGAGGTTTGTGCCAAGCTCAAACTATATAATCACGGAGCGATTCCATTAATTTTACCACTCAAACCCCACATTGAATCGTGTAAATTCGTTTACTTTACAACGTCAAGTAGAACCCTGTAAATTTCTTTATTTTAGAGTGATCATCTTGATGCAGTGAAAGTAGCGACAAGTTACACATTAAATTTACAATTAAAAAAAAAAAAAAAACTTTTATTTTAAGATTTAAAATATCGGTGCCAAGGACAAAGAACATTTCTACCACAGCAAATTCTTTTTACCTGAGAAAATTTAATTCATGTTGCTAATGCTTTTTAAAAAGAAATACATTTATGAAACGTAAAGAATCCCACTTGAAAACAACGTTTAAAATAAATAATGTAATCTTCAGAGTAACTTTCAACCACAAAAAACTTCATGTCCGAGGAACTAAAACTAGGCTGTTTACAGAGCTCGAAAATTATATATCCCGACATGCCCGGGGCATGTAAAAAATCCGAACGGGCATGAATCTTCTACCCTTACATGCCCGACAGGGCATGTAATTTTTTAATCAAATATTTCTTTCCAAAGCTTTATTATTTCGTATTTAATTGAAAAATCACCGCATCCTTACCGGAGCCCAAAATTGACATGTTGACGGACATGAATGGAAACAATACAATTTGAATTTTGACTTGTACCCACTTATTATGTAATATTTTGTTTGTAATGTAATCTTTTAATGATTTAGATTAACTTTAAAGTAATTCTTGACTCAGATATAAAGTTTTTAATTTAATTTTTCGTCTGATTAATGCAATACGACAAACTCAAATGTTTTTATTAATTGCCATAAAGCAACTTCTGGACATGTAAAACTTACGTTCGGGCATGTAATTGTTTTTGACAAATATGTCCTGCAGGGCATGTAAAATTTCAAAGATTTTTCGAGCCCAGACTGTTTATATAATGGAGGAAGGTCTGAACTGTTATTCCATTCGCAGTACCATTTTAAAAAACTAGCAAAATCGACTATTCCTTAAAACTAGTGCAAAATGTTGATTGAGAAATTTCATTAAAAATAACAAATCAAAGAATAAGTAAATAAACAAATAAATAAAAATAACAGTGAAAAATGTGTCCGTATACCCATGTAAGTTATACTTCCCAAATTATTGATTTTCTGGATTTTTAGCTGAGATGAGAGTGCAATTTCAACATGGAACGGAAATTGTACACGTAATTTACGACACCATGAAGTTATTTTTTAATTACAGTTTATAGATAATGGAAAGGAAACATTAAAATGTAATTTTTCATTGCTTCATCTAATTTAATCTTATTTTTGCAAATACATTAATTGATATTATATTAACAGGACCGCACATTGTAAGCGTAAATTCCACTGTATGTTGAAATCACACTTTCATCGCGTCAAGAGAAGTATAATGAAATCACAAAAACAAATCGCGTGAACTGGCCTAGAAAGAGTATTATCACAAAGAAATTTTCAATTAATAGCAGGTGTGATTTAAAGCATTTGATAATTATTTTTTTAAAAAGTTAAAATTACTCAAGTTCTACTGAAAGCCACAGTTCTTTTTCATCTTATTTTCTGAATAATAAATTACTTCTACTTTATCGTGGAACACTTTTGCTAATTAATGAAAAGTAAATTAAGCATTTGAAAATTTATGGTATTATTATTTGCGTATATTATTTATTTTATTTATTTGAGTATTTATTTTTTTAAAGAAAATACTTAAAGAAGACCCCACAGCGAAAAACGATCTCGGGAGGGAAACGAACCTCCTGTTTCACTATGTAATTAATGGAACTATTCCAAAAATTCTCAATAGTAGCTAAAAAATAATGTCTTTAAAAACACATAGATGTAATTCTCTATGTCATTTTGCTCTGGACATTGCAGTGATATTTTTATTACCATTTCTTAGAATACTCTCGTTCTAATATGCGGAAGAATTTGGAGCCGAAATAGTTTCTTTCAGCCATTAAACTTTCTTTTAATTATTGAAATACTCCTCCATGAAATGGTGTTTTATGAATATTTCATTAATATTTATTAATATTTCTACGAAAGAAAAAGATTACCTTTTAAACAAAAAGTAATTTTTGCTGTTTGCAAAAAGTAATTTTTGCTGACATCATTCCTAAATGATGTCACGCTTCGGGGGGGGGGGGGGTTGAAAGTTTGTGACAACGGGAGGGGAGGGTGTAACAAGAAGTGTGACATTACACATTTTGGTTTCTATAAAACAATGTTTCCCAATGTGGGGCCCACGCCCCACAGGGGGGCAATTTGATTGTTAAGGGGGGCAATTCGAAAATGGAATCGACACGAGTTTAACCCTTTCGCTCCGAGCCATTTAAATGCAATGCTAGATTTTGGTGCATAATTCAATGAAAAAAGCAAATTCTTAAATAATTGCGTTAAATAATCATTAGGTACAATTTCGCTAGACGAAACCAAAATATCAACTGGGTGTTTCGCCTCGTAGGGGGGGGGGGGGATAAGAATTTTATTCAGGCTGAGGTGGGGCATGGCACAAAAAATGTTGGGAACCACTGCTATAAAAACATTTAAAATCAACAAATTAAATGTATTTTAATAGTTTTTTTGATTTTCATAATTTGATTTTAAAGTTTCATTGATCATTTTGTATCGTAAACACCGATGTTGATTAAGGTTTGAATTGACTTCTTGTTAAAAGTTTAAAAGGACATTTTCTTAGGCATTTACACTTTTAAGACAAAATTGCGCTGGTAATGTTTTCAGAATTCGAGCCATTAATATATTTTACTGTTCTATACTAATTATCTTCTGTGTTGTAAACCTTAATCTCATTTTATACAAAATTAAGCGCACATGTAATCATCATTATTATTATGCTCACAAATGAGGCACTTAGAAGCAAAGGGGTGTAAGTGACAAAATTGAAAATTTTGAGATAACTAATGCAAATGGTAGGTAAAGCACCATTCTATATTGTGGCAAGAGATGTTAATATTTTAAAGTATCTGATTCCATTCTGTATTGAAAACAACGATGCTGATTAAAGTCTAAATTTACACTTGCTCCGCCCCAATGTGATTTAGAAAAAAAAAAAGAAAAATAACATAAAGGTTCATAAAGATCCAAACTTTGCACGCGTTTTACTCAGAATTGTTTTTTTTTTTTTTTTGTCACTTAATTCCTTTGTTTCTCACTGCCTCAGATTTCATTAAAAGTTCAAAAATAAAATTAGAAACGTGATCTATAACGCATTGCTTTGTTATCTACAAGTACATATGCTTATGTAATATGGCGTGACATGTGACATAGGAGAGGGGGGGAGGGGTCAAATATACTGAAAAAAAGTGACATCATTTATGAACTTTCTTAATACGAACACGGTTAATACGAAATCACGGCTAAAACGTTTTGTTCATTAAGTTTGGTTTACTATTTAATTACACTAAATATCTCACGCATATTACGAAGGTTAAAATACAAATTTCGGCTAAGACGTACAAAATTTCTGACCAATTCATGAAAAATTTTCTCGTTTGCATAAAATTATTAGTTTCTTTTTAGAAATTGTTGGTTATTTTGAGTCATTGTAAACCACCAATTTAACGTATCTAAAAAACGACTAACCTTTAAGGATTTTTTCCAAAATTGAAAAATTTTAAAAGATAAGTTCACTTTTCTCAACAATAGTAAGATTTAGAATTATTTATTTTCACTTTTTATTTTACTTTTTATTGTAAATAGTAGTAATTATTTTTAAAATACAAACAAGCATTTTTAATACTTTTTTTTTACACAATTTTACTTATTCACGGTTGTTACGAATAACGGTTAATACGAACAAATTCGCGAATTTTCGGCATTTCGTATTATTATATCCCCGTATTCATCATATCCCTGAACCAGAATGGATTCGTATCTTTATACAGACGGCTCTAGAATGAATAATGTAATGCGACAGGTGCAGAAGTGTATTGTAAATTGTTTTCCAGTGGGTCCATACTTTTCCAACTTCGATGCAGAGCCTTATGCGGTTTTCTTGGCTGCATCTAATTTGATGGCTAGTATGGAATCTTCTTAAAAGGTCGTCATTCTTGTGAGTAATTTTCTACCACAAAAAATCTTTTGTCTGATCAACTGAAACTGGACTGTTTAGATCAGTGGTAGGCAAGTCGTCGATCGCAAGCCCATTTTCACGACAGCATTTTGGACAGTTTATATGTTTTTTTTTTTTTTTTTTTTTTGGGTGGGGAGGGAGGGGTATCAAATGACTTTTGAATTAGAAGGCAAACATACTTTTTTTCCAGAAAATGTCAAAAATCAAAGGCTAAAGAAATGAATAAATAAATTTATAGCAATAAAAATAAAAGTGAAAAATGCGGCAGTATACCAAAGTGTATGCGTTAGAAGTTATACTTACAAAATTATTGATTTTTCTGAATTTTTAGCCTAAGGGATCATTTATAAATGATGTCACGCTTCGAGGGGGGTGTTCGTGAAATTGTGACAACTGGAGGAGGTAACAGAAATGTGACATCATGCTTATGCAACATAGCGTGGCATGTGACAAAGTGGGAGGGGTATGTGGAGGTGTGACATTTTATAACAAAAGGGGGAGAGGGTCAAGTATATAGGAAAAAAGCGTGACCTCATTTGTGTACTGTCCCTAAGCTGAGAGTGCAATTTCAACATGGAACGGAAATTCGACACCATAGAGACAATAGCTCTACAGCAGCGGTAGGCAACCTAAATTGACTAAAGATCTAATTTCCAAGTTCGGCGAGCACCAAGATCGACTCGGAGGACGGGGGGGGGGGGGGGGGGTTATACACTATTCACAGGGTAGGTTGGGATTGCGCCTGTCTTCAAATTGTAGGTTAATTCTTGTCAGAAAGAGGTTTGATGCTTATAAAATACCTACTTTAAAATTTCTTAAATAATGGTTTGTTAACATCGTTCACTTGCATTAAGGGGCCGCTCATAAATGATGTCACGCTTTTTTCCCATATATTTGACCCCGCTCCCCCCCCCCTTTGTCACAATATGTCACACTGCAGTGGACCCCCTCCCCCCTTTGTCACATGTCACGCTATGTTACATAATGCATGATGTCACACTTCTTGCTACCCCCTTCCCTCCCCTTGTCACATTTTGTCACAATTTCACGAACCCCCCTCCCCCCCTTGAAACGTGACATCATTTATGAATGATCCCTAAAACAATACGAATATATTATTTCCTTTGAATTTGATAAAAAACTTAGTTTTTGCTTTGTTTTGTTTTTTAACTACAACACACATGTGAAATGCAGTTATTCTTGAATTAACTCTCACGGAGAGCATAGTTAATGTGACGACTGATACTCCATATTATTGGACGTTTTTTTTAGGGCCGGTGAATGGTCTGACAAACTAATAAACATTTTCTAATGGGAAAAATAAAAAATAAATTCAACCATCCAATTCAAGTTACTTTATTTATGTTTTTAAACTATAAACTGTCCAAAATGCTGTCGCGATCGACCGAAAATGGGCTCGCGATCGACCGGTCGATCGCGATCGACATGGAACCGTTCATAAATGATGATCGCATGGAACCCTTCATAAATGATGTTACGTTTTTTTTTTCAATATATTTGAGACTCCTCCCCCCTTTGTCAGAAAATGTCACACTTCAATGGACCCCCTTTGTCAGAAAATATTACACTTCAATGGACCCCCTACCCCCTCCGTCACATGTCACGCTATGTTGCATAAGCATGATGTCACACTTCTTGTTACCCCTCCCCACCCTTTGTCACAATTTCACGAACCCCCCTCCCCCCTCGAAGCGTGACATCATTTATGAATGATCCCTTCGTCGTAGGTTTTCAGCACACATCATTCATTGCATATACAACAAATATAATTTTTTTAACATGCTTTTCTACTGAGAAGAAAGCAAACAAGTTAAGAGCAACGTAAAATCTACAGGGTTACGTCAGGGAGTGACGCGCTAAGTTCCACCCCCTTCTCTGAGTGGGATTTTTAAAAAGTCATTAAAAATTAATAATTGTTTTTCTGAATCTATCGTTGTTAAACTTTAAAGTTTTTTTTATTGTCTTAACCATATAAGCTGTCAAAATCGCCACATGTTGTTGTTGTTGTTACGAATGCCCTTGACATAAGAAAACCTACTATAAGGTCCAGAAGATCAATAATCCACTGGCTTAGGGTGAAATGCAGCTTCATTTTAGAGCGATGAACCACGAGGGCTAAAGACTAACTTGACCTCAAATTTTGTGGTCTCTTAATTTTGAACCAGATCCCAGTTGAGAGACCGTCATCTGGGATTGGCACCCCAAGAGGTATCGTTTCACTTGGCGGACTTTGGAGCCACATCTATTTAATGTGCACCAGCTCCCTTTAGCGTACACGGCCCGCAGGAACCAGCCGCGAGAGGTTGTCGCCCTCCCAAACGCTGACCAAAATCGATGTTGCTTCACTTTTGGTGCTCTGCGGGAACCGCGCTTGCAAGTTCAGCTCATAAAATAATGCTGATACTCAGAACTGTACAACACAAAGTATGAAGGGAGATTTTTTTTTTTTTTTTGACGATTAGTTCTGTTTGACCACGGGATTTCGACATTTGGACGCTTTTGTATAAGAACGAATCCGTTTGAGTTTTAGGGAAGTTCGTTTATTTAGTACGCGAATCAGAATGTTTGCTTCTGTCTGTCGAAATCAAGTAAATTTATAAACTGACATATGGCATCCGTTCGGAAGAAATCAAGTATGCTAAGCGAACTACAACGAGAACAAAAAGGGCACTTTCCTTATACCAGCACTTCCTCTCTGAAACTGCTGATACGCGGAAAGTGCCGTCTTTGAATGGATTCTTCTTGGCAATCTGCCTGACAGATCGCTCTGGTTGATGGTAGAACTGTAATCATCATATTACAAAAATGACAGAAGGCATATTCAGATGATGAAAGTTTGAGAAGCACTGGACTACTGAGCAGGACATTATTCATTTCCACGAAATGACGTTCGTTCTGTGGGTCGCCCGCTCGCCCAATTCTTTGTATAGTAAGAAAGTTTAAAAACAAAGAATTTTTTTTTTTTGTTTTGTTTTAATTTATGTGAAGCACCTAAAATCAAGTGAAACACAGCAATTTTGCATTTATTTAAAAAAGAAAAAATCGAGGCTTTTATGCATTTATATGTGCTAATCGCTAATGTGAAAAGAAGCGAAAAAATATGCAATTGCATACGCATATATGCATTTCCATACAATGCGGGCTCTAGTTGTGAACATTCGTCAAAATTTTAAATAAGACATTTTTACAGAGCATTTACAAATAATACAAGTAACAAGAAGAATAATTTTTAAAAAACGGATTAAAAAAATAAATGAGTAGAAATAAATAAATAAGATTTAATTGTAAGAATTAAGGCTCGACCGATGCATCGGCCGCGCCGATGCATCGGCGCCGATTGTTCAACAAAGTTGCCATCGGCCATCGGCATCGGCGGCAGATGTTAACTTTAGAAAAACATCGGCCCATCGGCCTTAAAAAACATCTAAAAGCCGATGCAAGGCCGATGTTTTTCGCAGGGACAACTTTCCAGAAAACATTCTGTCTTTCACTTTCTTTTTTTCTCCATAGCTCAATTTCTATTTCCATACAATAACAGGCAGCACATAAGTTTTTTAAAAAAACACATACAAATAATGTCATTTTACAAAGTATTTGATAAAAAATTCGGAAAACTAGTTTAAGCGATCGCTGCCCGAAAACCTTCATTATTAAAATAGTTCTCTTTGAGCAGAATGCTCGCGAAATAGAATATGTTAAAGAAAAGAAAAGTCATAGAAGCGTCTTATGAATGTTATTTGTTTTTCGCACTAGGCTAGTTGCCTCATTTTTGTCCGTTTTTCTTTTAATAATGACTTAGTGCATTAGATCATAGGCGTAACTAGGGTTGGTGAAAGGGGGGGGGGGGAGTGTCACCCTAAAAATGTACAGACTAAACACCAATAAAAAGTGTAAAAGAGTTGAAAATTTACTAGACATAAATACTTGTCTCTAAAGATATACAGTTCATCAGTTTTCCAATCGGCTCATCTACAAAAAAGATTTTACCAAAATGGGTGTTTGGACAGGAAGTCATAAATAAATACAAACTGCTCCTTAAGTTTCTTGATGAGCATCCTTCCTGGCTTGAGGGTTTAACCCATTAGGACAATTGTTGGCTAGGGGTCCTTCATTTTCAGACCCCAGCACCTACAACACCGGCTTATCAGAAAACAAAACTCCATCACAGTAGAGAATATTTCAAACGAAACTTATTACTTGTGCGATTGTATTCCCAAATTGCTGCCTTTGGGTAAAAAAGACATCAAGAATTAAAGAAAACCCTTTGGAGTGATTGAAAGGATCTCTGTTTGTCTGTGTGTGGTACGGTGATTGAAGCCACCTTTCGCTGTAACCCCCCCCCCCCCCCCCAAGGTGATAAGGGATTGATTATAACCAGATGAAAAGTCCTCTTTATTATGAGCTGCATACTTTGGTCATGATCTCAACCCTTCAGAGAAAGAGGAAATAAAATCATATGAATATGTGTTTAATTTTCTTAGGGAAAAAAAATATGTGCTTTTCAAGGCCGTAGCCAGAAATTTTTTTGTGTGCCTAAATGTGCCTAAATAAGTAAATACCCAATGGGGGGGAGGGGGGTTGAACCCCCCCCTGGTTATACCTATGCATTAGATGTCATTGTGCAATAATATTATACCAGCTGTTTCTAGTTTGTCATGTTTCTTTTTTTTCCGAAATTGTAAACAATAAGAAGTCAACTCAATCAAAGTACGATCATAATTTTAATTTTTACCAGCGTAAACTTTTTTCTCTTTGCGGGTTTTTTTTTTTTTTTTTTTTTCTCCTTCGATTCCACCTGTTACAGTTTTTCTGCAATTGTGCAGCAATCTTGTTGCATCTGCTTTTAGTGTGCGGTTGCTCTCATTATTTCATTTTTAGTTTACAACATAGAAAAGATTGGTCAAAAATAAGAAAAATAATTCTAGTATAAATATTTATTGATCGAAATTTTATGTGTCCAAGTTCGACTTGCAATTTTTAAAAATTGAATTCTCAAAGTGCGAGTTCGCGCGACAGGATTTAATAACATCTTAATAAAAATGCTAAAATTTCTTTATTTTCAAAGATTGATCAATGCATTTTTTTTTTTTTCAAAATACATCTTAACATTTTTTATACGATAATTATTTTAATTTTTTCCCTTATTTTTTTAAAAAATAAGAAAATAAAGGCAGCTGCACTTGGCATTTGCAGTGCAGGTGTTATAAAGAGAAAATGTTGAAGGAAAGGGAATTAGACCCGAGCTCATCCAATAGTTGTTCAGTATTTTTTTTTTTTTTGCAAAGATAAGAAAAATGAATTGAAAATCCTCTGATATAGCATTTTTTATTTTTTTTAACCTTCTTTTAATTTTTTAAAAGTAATTAATAGTTTAATTACTTTACTAGAATCGCGAGTGATTCTTTCAGTTTTAATTATTATGTAAACTTCCCCCAAACAGTTTTACGATGCTTGAGTAATGCATTTGTGCTTTTATAAACATAAAAATAAATAGTAAGTGATTTAAATGACATTTTTGACAAGCATTCTACACGTTTTAATGGTTTAAAGCGACTTTTTTTTCCATCGGCCATCGGCCGATGGAAGAGGAGAATAATCGGCAATCGGCCATCGGCCGATCTCGGAACAATCGGCATCGGCCCATCGGCCAAAAAATGCCATCGGTTGAGCCCTAGTAAGAATTTAAAATACTTGTCAAGAAATATGACTTATTTATTAAAAGCTTTATAAATTAAAGAATGTGGGTGGGCGAAAAAGGTTTTTAAACGTTTCCTTTTCAATAGACGTTTTGTCAAATGTCTCATCAATAACAAGAAATTCTTTTCTATGTAAGTGATTGCATCTGATGATGAACCGCAGCTGTGCTAGAAAATAGCGAATCACTCCTCCTCGTTTCTTTATACCTGAATCACGATAACAAGCATACAAGCCGATATTTTGTTTGACATAATCTGACGTATGCTCCGATATTTTCAGCATATTTTCTGCTATGAATAATCTGTTTTTCTCAAACATTGTGCTGAGATAGTGTACATTTATTCTTTTATTAGCTGATTCCCTGCAAGACATCTGCGAGCTATAATTACAGCAATTAAACTTCGCTGAAAAAATAACAATTTTTTAAAGTTGTAAAAAACGCCTTAAAAGTATAAATAAAACCGCCTGCGGCATAAAGTTGTCGCGTTTCAAAGGCTTCGTCTGTCTATTTGCCAAAAAGAAAAAAAAAACATTAGACATTGTTAACGTTTGAAAAAGTAACTAACATGTAAAAGGATCAGTTAAGAAAACTTGGGAACAATTCCGTCAGTAGGGTCAGATTTGTCACCAAAGGGTAGTTAAAACTGCCAAATTGTAGCACGGCGTCATTTATTGCGTATTTTTCACCTGGAATGAGCCTTGGCGATGATCTTTGATTGATTCCGCTGAAATCTAAACTGATGTCTCTATTTTGAAAAATAAGGTTTCTTTCTTCTTGAGCTTTATGCTCTATGTTTTGATAAGGCTTGCGTCGCGAGCTGAGCGCCTTGCCTAAAAATAAGTTTTAAATTGAAATTATGCTAACACTATTCACCCGGAATCAAGGAAACTGCTAATTATTATTTTTGGGTCAAGGTAAGCCTTAAGAAAATCGAGCTAAAAAGCTCATAACTGGCGTTTTTATTGACTTAGAAACTTAGGAGAAATATCATCTTGTGCAGAAAAATCAGCGCTTTCGATCGATATATTACATTAATATGTGCAAGGGTTTTCCCCCCATATTGGGGAATTTATGTGGAAATTTGCGTAAAATTGGAATAAAAAAAAAGAGCTACCTGTAGGATTTTTTTTTAACGGGTCTATATAAACCTTCCACTTGAAACACTCTGTCTATTGATGCAAACCGCATTGAAATCCGTTGCGTAATTTAAAAGATACATACTGCGGGAAGCGACTTTGTTTTATGCTCTTTTAAGACGAGGGTAGACGGACAGACAACTTAGGCTATTATTATATAGGGAAAGCATTTCTGAACTTCCATTAGGGGCCGTTCATAAATGACGTCACGCTTTTTTCCCATATATTTGACCCCCCTCCCCCCCTTTGTCACAATATGTCACACTTCAGCAGACTCCCCTCCCCCCCTTTGTCACGGGTCACGCTATGTTGCATAATGCATGATGTCACACTTCTTGTAACCCCCTCCCCCCCTTGTCACAATTTCACGAACCCCCCTCCCCGCCTCGAAGCGTGACATCATTTTTGAATGATCCCTTAGCAGAAAAGTTAATTAAAAAGATAAAAATGTTAGTTTAATTAAATATGACTTTAAGAAGTATAACTTCCGACGGGGCGCTTTCATCCGTACCCCCTCTTAATTATTATAATTACCTGTAACAATTGAAATCTTCTTAATCAACGCAGAAGAGAGCTTCACTTGATTAACGAGACTTGAGAAATCAAGCTTAGTTTCACTTGAAAGCAATACCAACTGTGTGAATGAAAATAAATAAATCAATAAATAAACATGTTTTTACAGATGAATCGTTTCACAGTTAATGCTGTTACAAATGAGTTTAGTAATTGGCAAACTGCACTTTCTTAAAATTATTCCAGTTCTCCACCAGTATCAATAACGCATATAAAAGCTTTATAACTGCAGAATTGAAATTTGCAAGGACTCTTCAGTTCTCCAATTCTCCATCAATAGCAATAACGCATGTAAAACGGTGTAACGTTTAGGGCTGGGATTTCAAAACAAGCAAAGGCAAAGCGGTCCCACAGAATGCGAACTGCGCAGTAAAAGGAGAACTTGAATTTCTGTTAGAAAATAGATCCCATCATTAAAGAAAAATCCATTTTATTCATTTAATTAATATAAAGTATTCCCGTCATGGTGTTGCCCGAGATAGACGCCTACATACGCCATTGCAATTATTTACGCAACTCCAACTCCCTTCACCCACAGACAAAAATCCCTATGTTAAGAAGTTAAACAGAAATATCTTCTCCCCTCCGAAAAAATGCGTATATTACGCAGAAAACGTATTTCCGCACCCCCTCCTCTTCCACAAAAAAATTCCCCTAGCTGAAAGCTTAAAAGAGGTATTCCTCTCTGCTTCCCCTTTCCCTGGCATTTTAATGCCTTAAAAGAAATATTCCCCTTTCTCTCCCAAAGAAAATGCTGATTTCATTGATTTAATTATAATTAAGAATTCCATTTACAGCAATGTTTCGCAACGTGGGCCCCACGCCCCACAGGGGGGCAATTTGATTGTTAAGGGGGGCAATTCAAAAATGGAATCGACACGAGTTTAACCCTTTCGCTCCGAGCCATTTAAATGCAGTGCTAGATTTTGGTGCCAAATTCAATGAAAAAAGCAAACTCTTAAATAATTGCGTTAAATAATTATTAGGTATAATTTCGCTAGACGAAACCAAAATATCAACTGGGTGTTTGGCGTCGTAGGGGGGGGGGGGCATAAGAATTTTATTCAGGCTAAGGTAGGGCAGGGCACAAAAAAGGTTGGGAACCACTGATTTATAGCGTTGAACGCTTTTATACGCAAAAAAACTTATTTCCGCAACTTTCTCCACCCCCCCGGTGGGGGGGGGGGGGAGCATCTTATCCCTTGCGATTACATCATATGCTTTCCTACTAACGAACATTTTGGTATACGCGAGAAATCTATTACGACAATTTCGCACTGTAAAGTTACTAATTTAGACGAAAAGAGAAGACTGTAATTAAAATTTGCATTTTAAACTCAGAAAAATGTCCAGCAATATTTTATAGCTAAATTTTAATGTTTTTAAGGTCGAAGCAGGTAAAACAGTAGTTTTCACAACTTAATTAGGGGTTAATGCGAAAGAACATCGGAAAAATTGCTGAAGCAATGAAGACATTTTTGAAGACACCTCTATGAACGTACAGCACATTTTTCTAATCTTATCTGTTATATTTGTATAACATCTCTTGTAACCATTACAATATATGATTGATTTTAGGGGGGGGGGGATAATTAAGGGAAGAGAAATCTATAAAATAATAAAAACAAAAAAAATCTTCATTCTTTTATAGATTTCTTCTATAGCAAGATGTCTTCATAGCACGAGAAGAAAAGGTATTGCAACAGATGGCTCAATGATGTATATCACATTTGTCCAGCTTTAGTTGTACCGTTTGTAATGCACATGACATAGTACATTAACTGATTTCCGATCTAGCAGAACTAATACACCTTGTGAGAAAAACATTGCTCAATCTGCTATACCTCATACATTTTCCATTAACAGTTTGTTCACGAAGTCAACCATTTTTTTTGAAAACTGATACTGGTTTCTCGATCGTTTTCTCTGTCATCTAATTTATGTGATGTACTGTAATAAAATTTTTTCTCTTCTTGACCTGTGATTCAAAACGTTCTGGCTTTTTAAAAAACAAGCATTTATATCACTGCCACTTTTATATCTTGATTTTATTCAAATCTTTATTTTCTGAGTCAGGGGTGCTCACCTCCTCAAAAGTTACCAAGTGTCTCTAAAAGACTAAAGATCCCCTAATCCACTCCTTCGTGTGCACCCCTGACTAAGCAAAGAATTTGAAGGTCTAAATTTGCGAAATGGCCTTCCATGTCCATAGCAATTCTGTTATAAACATATCTACACAAGCTAAATATACCATTTTGTAATGTAGCTTTTACCACGTAAAATTACGTAAAAAAAATAAAAAAAAAAAGATTGATTAAGTCTTACATATGTTCGTTCGTAGTAACTGATAAAAAGCTTTTATCCTGCCCGACTTAAATATTAGAACCTTATCCCGATTGGATCCCAGCGTTTCCCCATCTATGGTTCGCAGGAGCACCAAGATTCCGCGTCCGCGAAAATGTTAAAGGTTCCACAAGAAATCTAGAATAATATTCCGCTAGTTCTCTCTAAAATAAATAAATAATAATAATAAAATAAATAAATAAAGTTATTGGTAACTTTAGTTGCGGTTAAACAATTTGGCGCCTAATTTTTAATGCCCTATATTAATTTTTATTAAATGTTAAGCTATTTCGGCAGTTACTTATGCACATTGAAGCAGTTTTCTATTAAGTAAATCAATCTTACAGGAAAAGAAGAAAGCGTCGATATTTTCCAGAATTTCGCCGTCGTAATATTGTTTTTAAACTGCCTGACCAAAAGAAATATATTTTGTACTCATTACCATATGTTTTGACGCTAAAAAACTATTAGAAAATAAAAATCATCACACAGATACTAAGATTCCCTGGAACTCCAACTTATGACAAATAAAAGAAGGCTTAATGAAAAAATTCCCCTCTTAAAAGACACACACACATCTATCTCTATACCAAATATATATGCAATGTGTATTTACATACTTTTTTTCCATTTAAAAATTCTGCATTAATCACTTAATTCATCTGCCCGTGTATGACACGGGCGATTTTTAAATTCCAACACCAGTCATTGCAAAAATATTTGAGATAATTATTCTGTGAAAAGTTTATGATTCAACTCAAAATTAAATTCTTTTTATAATAATATTTGATATCACTTGAGATTATGGCAACTAAAAGTCAATTAAAATTTATATATTGTATAGAAACATAGTATATAAATCTGTATACTGAAAATGTATATCTGTCTGAGAATAATCAATATCTATCTTTTTTTAAAATAAAGTTTTATTAGCTAAATTCTGATACATATTTATGAAAATGTGAGGATACATAAATGTTCGTCCACAAATATATCTTGGCAAATCATATTTTTACATCTATAGATAATTGATCTCGCCATAAATTTGTAAGTTATCAGAACAAATAAATAAATAAATAAATGTTTCATACAAAACTACAATTGAGGATAATTAGATCTAGAGCAGGGATAGGCAAACATTTTCATTCGCTAAGTTGCCTTTATTATTATTTTTCGTGGTGTGTGTGGGGGGGGGGGGGAGGATTTACTCATAAGCATAACTTATGCTACTTTTGCATAAAGTGAATCAGTTTAAATATAATCACAATTTGAAATCGGAAAATAAGAAAACAAAATCAAGGAATCTCTAAAAGCAAAATATTTTATTACCCCTCTAAATGTAATTACATAGTTTACAACAAAATTTTATGGCACAGTTATAGAAATACTATCACAGAGACAGGGAATATTGCAATATAAAAAATTATATTTTTATAAAATCTTTGTCAAAAAAAGTGCTTCATTACTAGTTAAAACTTAAATTAGTTTATTACCAAAATTTACATTCTTACAAAGCCACAATACAATTTTGATCTTTTGTGTGGCGACATTATAATAATATAAAGTCATGGAAAATTTTAAATTATATAATAAACTTTTAATGATAAAGTACAGAATACTCAATATTGACTTTATAGCATGTTTCAAAACTAAAATGCATAATTAGGAAATTTATGGTATACATACCATTAATACTAAAAAACGTTCAGTGATGTTAATAATAACATTTGCCTCTCAATTAGCTTTAACAATATATTTGAATGAAACCTGCCATTGCCAACTGAAGTTAAAATGTTTTGTAAAAATGGTAAAGATTTTCTGATAATATTGCAGTTTGCTCAGCCCCTTGCATTAGATCAACTAGCACTCAACATACAAAATATTCCGCTGAGTTCAAAATAGAACTGGAAGCCCTGATTTTGCTAAAGCGTTAACACATAAACAATAACTGCTGCTCTTAGCATTTCAAATCGTTAAAAACACATTAATTAAACACAACAAAAATAGATGCAATGTTTTCCCATTTAAAGCAGCACACACATTTTACAGCTTATATTAATTGAGTATAATATAAAATATTATGTGGGAAAGCATTATTTTGTACTAATATTATAAAAATAGAAAACTATTTTCGTAATAGGAAGTGGGGGAGGGGGGGGGGGATGTTAAACACCAGATCATTCATGCCAGTAATATTTAATTTACTCAGAAAATAAGAAAACATGCATTATTGAACAATGATTTGCATATAAATTATGCAGAAGTTAAAAATTGAAGTCTTTTTTTTTTTTTTTCTGAGAGCATAAGAGCTGACCATGGAATTGTCCATCCCCTTCCTCCACTCCACAACAACCCAATCCCTAATTTGAAGAACAGATTAATTGCGAACATCATACATAGGGATCCCAATAAGATATTAATTTACTTTCTCCTGTTTACTAATCTATCTATAATAAATAACAATTTTTCATGATTTTTTATTGGTGATGTGCAGACAGCATTTTAATGTTTTGTAGCACAGAAAATTAGATAATTTTCAAACAGCAGGGGTAGTCTGCAAACCAGATAATCAGGAGTTCAGTACAAATAGTTTTTGGGACTGTTGTCGCAATAAAACAGAAATAGGTAGTTTAAAAGCATCAGTTCAGTTCAATTGTGGTTTAAACACTTTTTATAATGTTTAAGCAGAAATGAATAACATGGTGCCATATTTACAAAAGGCTGATGAATTATACTAACAGGGGTCGATCCAGCATTTTTTTTAACAAGGTCTGTTTTTTGTCAATTTTTAAGAGATTTTTGTAAAAATTCAAATAATTTTGTGAACATTGAAAATTTAGTGATGAAAAATTTTAATATTATTTGCTGCTTTTATAATAAATAATGATGTAAAATATATGATTTGGGAGCTTGGCATTTTGTGAAGGGTCGTTTTTGAGCGATTTGAATTTTGTGAAGGGTCGGTTTTGATCGATTTGTATTTTGTGAAGGGTCGGTTTTGATTGATTTGTATTTTGTGAAGGGTCGGTTTTGATTGATTTGTATTTTGTGAAGGGTCGTTTTTGATTGATTTGAATTTTGCGAAGGGGCAGTTTTGATTGATTTGTATTTTGTGAAGGGTCGGTTTTGATTGATTTGTATTTTGTGAAGGGTCGTTTTTGATCGATTTGAATTTTGTGAAGAGTCCGAAAACCAACCCGAATTTCCTCTGGCGCGACCCCCGAGTAATCTAACATCACATTTGCTTTCTCATGTTGGTTAAATATAACATGCATTTATAACTATATTAATATGTTTATTATGATCTAACATTTTGCTCTCATAAATATAACATGTACAAAGATAAATAGACAACTCTTTTTACCACAGCATTTAATACCACAACATTGATTTTAGAATGATATTTTACTATTGCATATTGTTTCTATTTTAATATCAAATGTCTCATTAGAGATATGCTGAGCATAACCAATGCTTTCATTGCCATTTCAAAAATTCCTTATGAACAAAATCCAGTTATAATAGGAATAGTTAACCCATAACAAACACAAAAATTCTACCTGAAAATCATAACAATATATATATCTATAAAACAACAACAATATATAAATATTTTTAACAACAGCTAATCAAAAAACATTGCACAATAGTTAAGACAGACACAAAAATGCAAAAAGCTGAAAAGAAGTGAGTCTTATACCATAAGAATAAGTCAATATTAAAAAGTTATAGCAGCGTGGCAAAGCAATCTGAATTCTCATGTATCTCTAATCGATAACTTAGCAAAATGAAATTTATCAACAAATTTAAAAATGTACTCAACTTGCATTTAATACAAAGTATAAGTGAAATTTCCCAAAAGTTTTTTTTCTTTTTTTTGATAAATTGACCGTAAAAATTGACAAAAAGCATCAATTTGAAAAAAAAAGATGAATTATGAATTAAAAACCCCCCATCAATTATTGGAAAATTTACTCATGTTCAAGCAATTAAAGGTTGAGGGCATACATCACACTGAAAGATGAAATTTGACCTTGCTTTTCCCTGCAAGTTGTTGTTGATTGCAAGAAGCATGAGAAATTATACAGGTGGTAAATAACAGTTACAACATGCATAATGCATACAAAAAGAAAGAAAGGAAAAAAAAAAAAAAAAACACAATGAAGCACAAAAGATATTTGAATCCCATCTCTTATAGTTCAAATTCTTAGTTCAAAGTGAAAAAGCATTTTTTTTAAATTTTAAATTTGACAAAAATGTAAAGCTTTTTGAAGTACATTTTTCAGTTTTTTTTTATAATTTTCTTTCTCTTTCGTTCGTTTTTTGTTTTGATAAAAATTGTTCACAGTTGTTGTTGTTGGAAGTTGAAAATTTGAAAATTATATGTAGGAATGACAGTTGAAAATAATACAAAAAATAAATGCAAATGTCAAAAACCTTCTCATGCCTGTAATTATTATATGAAATAAGTAGTCTTCAGTATAGCTGTTAATAATATTGAAAAAAAAAAAAAAAAAAAAAAAAAAAAACATATGACATTTTAAAACATGTTTTAAAACCAAAATTTAATAGCATAGACAACATTAAAATTTTTTGGATGTTTTTGCAACTAGAAGCTCCACTAATGCATTGAAAAAGGGATTCCAAGCAACCCTGAAAGATATGTCTGCAATTTAATGCACATTTGTGCTTACTTAACGTGGAAATTTTTTTCAGTTTTATAGCATTATTTATATACCATTATTTATATACATATTTTAAAACTCAAACAACTTTTCTCTAAGATTTAAAGTCATAAAAAATTTGAAAATATTTTAGAAAATTAATTAAAATATTGCATTAAAAGAAGAAGAAAATAAAATAAAATAAAAATTTCTTTTTTGAAAAAAAAAAAAAGCAAGAAAAGAACCGACTTCAAATTAAAAATTGCTCTAAAAAGTGAAAAATAAATTCATTCTTTAAACAACATCGATACGACTTTTAAACATAATTTTTGAAGCCGGCACAAAATTATGACAGTCTAATTATCATTATACCATGATTTACTTTATATTGAAATTGTTGCAAACTCTGGGTAATTTAGATTTTAATTTATTCATCATTATAAAAGATTTTATCTATCATAATTTTGAACTTATTTCAAAAATTATGTTTAAAAGTCGTATTGATGTTGTTTAAAGAATGAATTTATTTTTCACTTTTCAGTGCAATTTTTATATTGAAGTCGGTTACTTTTTTTTCTAATAAAAAAAAAAAAATCTTTTTAGTATAAATACATTTTTATATGAATACTCCATTCAAAAAAAAAAAAAAGAAAAAAGGAAACGTATCAATTGGCACACCCACTTTGAGTGACTCACTGAAAAATAATCATAAGTTGATTTGAAAAAGTCCAGAATAATCTTCAGTCTTAAAAGACTAAAAGAAGTTAATTTTTGTTTAAGAGAAGCCTCCACTCAAACTCTTATTACAATTGCTTTTAATGTTACAGATTAATGGCAATAAACACTTTTTAACAATGAGTTTAATATTTATTAAGTAATAATTTACTCAACAAAGAAATATCAAGGCAAGCCCTTCAAATTAAAAGAAAAATACTTATTTTTCATTCATAACATTCTTTCTTCAGAGCAATTGTAGTCAAATTGGTATAAGATATTTAAATTATAAAACCCTCTATTGATTAAAAAAATAATAATTTAAACTTGGTTCATTTATTAAAAGTTATATATGAAAAAAAAGACTATATTTCTGCTCATAACTTTTTTTCTAATTATGGAATATGGTCAAACAAAGGTGTGGGACCTATGGGAAACCACCCTCGATCGATTAAAACAAGGAATCATCAAAACCGGTTCATCCAGTGAGAAGTTATTAATGAACAAACATACAAGACCAAAAAAAAACATACATACAGTATGAATTGATAACCATCTTCCTGTTTGAAGTCGGTTAAAAAATAAAATAAAATACAAGGTAATGACTAAAATATACCTACTACAACAAATCTATATTGAAAAAAATTGAGCCACAGATATGAAGCATGATGTACAAATAATGGAGTGTGACAGGTTATGGAATTCATTAAAATTTAAGTGCAATGGGTACTACTGGAAAACTTATGGGAATAACAGCAAGAAGCCAAAATTTTAAAATAAGTGTATAGCTGCTGCTTTAGAGTGTTCATTTGTCACAAAAGATGTATTTGGTACCAGTATAAACTGTTGTTTCACTTCAACATCACGGAGTATAAATTTAGAGAAACTGTTTGGTGAGACAAAAATGTTCTGTAGCTGTAGTACTCTTCGTCAGTGATATGGTGGCTGTTAAGTGCTGGTGTAGGTCAGAGAAAGGAACATGAAGCCCTCAAAGACACGGTATATTTCTTTATATAAAGATCAAGAGGTAAGAATAGTGGTCCTCCACAAACATTATCGGTATCACTACCCTTAGTCCCACGTGGTCTAGTGGATAGGGAGTCTTTCACCCAGATAACCCAGGTTCGTTCCCCGGCACTGAAACCTTCTCCTGCACTATAAAGCATCTTAAAGCTTAAAAGATAGGGAATAGTTGGAGAGAAGTATCACTATTCAATGCCATCTGCTGTTTTTGTGATATCCTGGAATGTCAAGAATATTGGTACCCTTGGATATCATGGGATTTTCATGTGTTTTGATATTCAATTAAATGATTGACAATGACCTACGTAAAAGACCTAGGTCAGGCAGTATCTACTGCAACTGTTTGAGCCAGTCTCTATGAAGTTGCAAATTAGGAAGTATGACCTCCAGAAAGTGCTGATGATACAACGTTTTTCTCAACCTCATAGGCTAGCAATATATTAAAACAAGATTTCTTAATGAATGCCACCAAACTAGTAAACAAAATGTTTAATTCATTGCTATCACAAACAATTGTCAGTAACATTATTGATTCCATACATTAAAAAAAAATTTTTTTTAGCTGCTTGGGAGTAGTTGTGTCATTGCTAAAGTGTGAGCGCTTTTTATTTCTTTTTTGTCATAATCAATTAACTGATATTTCTTCTAATTTTCAAAATCTTCTTAATGTGTTCTAACATTATGAGCAGTTTGATTCATAGCCATGGTTCAATTGCATTTGAGTCTATCAAGCATTAAAAATACTTTTATATACTAAATAAGGTCTATATATAAAAGCTCAACAATTTATTATCAGTTAAGATAATTTCATACATAAGTCAAGCTTGATTTCACAAAACATTCGGGTCCAAGCTTTTACTTATGAAAACATAAAAATTACAGCTTAGAAAGTTAAAAGTAATCTTTAGTCAGCAATAATATCTCAAATAGTGAATGATGAACACATTTTGTGTCAGAAGCTATTCAAAAACCATGAAACATGTTCTTAAATCATTTTGGGTTGTTCTACATTGGTGCACACAAAAGAGATGAGAAAAAGGGGGGCATTTTCTTCCTCTGCAATATGTTAAGAAGAAGGAAGAGGAGTAAGAAAAATGATTAATTGGGGAATGATAAGTTAATTAAAGTAACTGCTTTTAAATCCTGGATTTGCGTTACTAATGCTTCTCAAGTTTTTCTTTTACTTCCAAGATTTATCTTTGTCAATTTAAGGCAAGCAAAACTTGAAAATGATTTAGCAAACAGATGCAAACTGTTAATTAATAATGAAACTTATTATTGCATTTATTACTTTTATCCAACACAGGTTCTTTGATTTAGTGTTGCAGCAGAAGCAAATTAAGTCATCGTTAAAATTTAAATAATTACAATGTAGTCCAGCATGCATCATCCAGGCCTAATATATTTACTTGAAGAAATAGGAGTTCAAATGCAAATAAATATATAATAATAATAATAATAATAATAATAATAAAAACCACAGTACAGAAAATTGTAAAAGGTTATCTGAATTCCTTTACTCTTATACATAGTTAAGTAATCTCCCATGATCAACCCTATTTTGCATCACACGGTTCATGAATAGCTCCTTAAATTTCTTTCAAAAATAAGATCAATTAAAAAAATAGAAACATGACTAATTACAATTCTTGGCATTTCAGAGTAATTGTAGGATTTTCAATATCATGTTTGCTTTGAATAATTTTGAGTTCCATTTCAAAGGGAGAGTTTTGTCCTTTATTGAAATCTAAAGCAAAAAACAAAATAAAAACGGTACATTAAATATACAAACATACTTAATACATATTACATTTCCTGTTTAAACTTTTTTGATCAAAAAAGAAAAAAAAGCTATCACATAAAGG
Organism: Octonoba sinensis; assembly: GCA_038502835.1. NCBI lineage: Eukaryota > Metazoa > Arthropoda > Arachnida > Araneae > Uloboridae > Octonoba > Octonoba sinensis. The sequence continues at coordinate 64,379,624 of CM076600.1, read as the reverse complement.
GGAAGGGGGTATAGTTTGCTTGTATTTTTTAAAGCTGTACTTTTTAATGTAAGCATCAGAGCAATAAACTAATGTTAATTGATAATCAAAATATTATTTTGATGAAATATATATAGAGAGAGATACAAATAACTCCAACAGCATTTTTTATAGAATAATGTGTTTTAACAGAAAGCAATAAGATTTTTAGTGATGAACTAAAGAAATAGCTTCAATAGCAGAAGAAAAAAGATTTCCTGAAATATTTTTTATCTTCTTTAAAATTTTAAATACATTGCATGAATATTAGAAGTATATCAATTTTAATTACATTGCACATCAATTTTAATTATTTATTTTTAGGCATAGACTTGCCTGAAACATTACGTCGATATTCCTCAAGTAAGCAAATAAGTATGTTACAGCAAATAGGTATTTCAAGCACAGTCCCTTCTATTATCTAAAATTATAATAATTTTCTTTCTTTTTTTGGATAATCAGAACTTTCAGAAACCCCAGGTGGTGTCAGCTTTTATTGCTTAGGATTTTCGGGACAATTCTGTAATTCCTTTCTGATTATTCTATACCCTTCTGTTCAATATATGAGAAAAAGGGAAAAAAAGAAACATAATACAAAATAAAAAAACCAGAGAAAAGTCTCTACTAAGCATTTAGCAAACACATACCACCACACTCATAGGCTGAAAAAGGTTAATTAAAATATTAAAATGAAATTATATACATAGAAAAATGATTTCCTATTGAACATTTTTATGAAATCAATTCCTACTACCAGGGTACCTAGTGTTTCATTTCATTTGCTGCTACAATTAAAAAAGAAAAATTAAAAATTCTTTACATGTTGTTCTATAGAAACAAATTAAATATATATATATATATATATATATATATATATGAGCTATCTAACTGCATAATTATTACAAATATATTTACCCGATTTTGATTCAATTGTTCTTTTTAATACACTTTGCATTGTGTTAATAGCTTTTTCACAAGAAACCTGATAAATGCAAAAAAAAAACAAAGTATGATTTATGTGCTTACATATGTGTGTTATACATATATAATGTTATAAAAATAAATACAATTGACTTGCATAACATGGACCCCAACCAAACTTAATTATTTGGAATGTTTATCAAATGGTTGCTGCATCAAATGAATTGATAATAATATTCAAATAATTCTCCTTTATTTGAATTTGGTTAAACATTACTTTCAAATAGCACACTAAACATACAATGAAAAGTGTAAGAAACATTTAAAAAAAAAAAGATTTTAAACAAATTTAAAATATACCCTACACAGATGTAATATACTCTCTTCTTTAAATGTGATGAAAGTAACGATTTTTGTGACAGTTAAAAATATTTTCCCTATTAAATACATTTTAAAGTTTAAATTATTCAATTAGAGTTTATGAATGAAAGACAAGTTCAAGTAAACTGAATAAAAAAAAAAAAGATTTGTACAATTTATGTAAGTCTCGTACAGAAATCTAGAATGCATTATATACATAAAGTAAAGCATGCTCGATGTGGGGTCATTAGGGGAAAGAATATTCCATTTTTGAAAGAGTGATCGTCATTTTTTAAAAGTGAAGGTTAACATTTTTTCTTTTCTCTGCTCTACAAAAATGCAACTTCTACAAGGAAAAGAAACAGAGACGGACTGGCCCACTGGGACATGTCCCGGTGCCCCCTTTCATCTATACAACTCCACACAAAAAAAAAAATATCTTTTGCGACATTTTCTCCTCAATAATTTACAGTAAAAGAAATAAAATGAAATAACTTGCTTTTAATTCGTGAGGACAAAAATCTTGATTTCAAAGAAAGGTAAACGACTTTCCCGCGCAAAACCACATTTGTGAAGGGTTTAGGACGTATAGCTTCAGGGATACGTTTTGGTAAGGCTCGGGGAAGGGGTGAGGGGACAGTCGAGAATATAAGTGTTACGGTATATAGTTGTATGAGGATCCGCGAACACATCGAGTCGAGGCGCCCGTTTTGGAATATGGATTCCGTTCCCAAAGTAAAAGTTTGACTAGTCACAGGGGTTTTCACTGGGAAGGGGGGGGGGGAGGTTTTTTTGTTAGGAAGGTCGACTTTCTGGCCAATTTGTTGGGTTGTCGATTTTGAGGGGCTCAGTAGTTTTTTAGGGGGGTATACGAACGCTCTGAAAGGGTGGGCAGGGCACCTCTACTAGTCATAAGTAACGTATGAAAATAAATAAAACTAGTGTATCTGCATTGCATAGCCCTCGTTTTTATTATAGGGCACTGGGAAGTATTGCTAAAGCTTCATAATGAACAAACTTCTAATTATTTTTGAAGTTTGTTGCAAGATTTCGTGGCATCCTGTGAAGATTTTTCAGATCCTCGGCGCACAGTTTGGGAATCATTGCTTGTAAGTAACATTGAAAAATGTGAATGAAATTTTGTTGACCCCATTTCCTGCCTTATAACATGTTTCATTTTGTGATGTTGGGCAGAGGCGGGGCCAGGGGTGGGGGGAGCACGTACACAGTGTAGACAAACGCGAACATAAGAGCTATATTCAAATTTAAAAAGGCATATGGACGATGTTCAGTTAAAATAAAACACAGGGATGCAGTTACTACAGTAGAAACAAATTCATTTATTTTTCAAAAAGTTATGTCCTAAATTTCAATAAATAAGTGACACGACACTTAACAAATATTTAATGTAGATAGATTTAAATGCATAAGTAGGGATACAGTGGGGTCTATAAGGCGTTTCTACTTTTCTATTGGGTGGAACTCTGCTCCGGTATTTTATTTTGAGTTTTATTTGTTTTTATTTTATTTCAAATTCTGGATTTCTCTCCAAACCAGACTAATTTGACTCAGTTCAAATCTGATTTTAGCTTATTTTTATTTCAAGGTTCCGTATCTAATTTTAAGATAACTTAACTATTGTTTCGATTCTTATTTATTTATATTGATAACCAAAAAATAACACGTATTATTTTATCGCAACTATCTTAAAATTAAAGTTAATATATATATTTATAGTATATTAATTTCATACAATTACAATCACAGGGCTCGGTGATTTAAATCGGTACAGTGGCTGGGACACCTTGAGAGAATGGAGGAAAACAGGAGGGCAGGTTAAAAGATGGGTAGACGAGGTGGAGAAAGACCTTAAAAATCTAAATATCCGAAACTGAAATGAAAAAGCGAAAGACAGGGGGCTTTTGAGGAAAATTGTTAGGGGACATGGTCCAACATGGGCCGCAATGCCAGGGAGTTAGTTAGTTTTAAATCGTTGGTTTAAATCAAATGTTTTTAATCGGTGATTTAAATCAAGTGTTTTAAATCAGTAATGTAAATCATTTTTTAAAAATCATGATTTTTATCAAACATTTAAATTTGCCTGGCATTTTTTATTATTATTTTTTTGAAATAAATTATACAAATTTTATATTTCCCAAGAAGCAATCGATATGATTATATTTATTAACAGATATTTTTTAACGTGTCATATACGTAACTAATATGTTAAACCTTTGTTTATTCATTAATAAAACTGTCTTAACCATTACTCCAAATAAACTGTTGCCACAGAAACTTTAAAATGTTAGAAAAAAAAAAAAAACTAATATGTTGTTGTTGTCATGTCCTCTCGCGTGGCGAGGAAGAATGGGTACACTGCTCCTGAGTCTAACGGGGCCCTTGCAGGCAGAAGTCCGATTTCCGCCCCTTTGAAAGGTCTCTTAATTTTTTAAACCAGCTCCCAGATGAGAGACCGTCACCTGGCATTGGCAAAGTAGATTAAGTTTTACTCTTACTCCTACTTTTAAATTACATCAAAATATTAACTGCACATACATTACTTGTTTCATATTTTAAATCCGTTACAAACAATAACTAAAAGTATCAAACTATAAATATTATTTTTAACCGACTTCACAAGGGAAGGAGGTTATACATTCATACTGTATGTATGTCGTTTTTTTTTGTTTGTTTGTTCACTCATAACTTCTCACCGGATGAGCCGATTTTCATCACTTTTTTTAATCGATCGAGGGTGGTTTCCCATAGGTCCCGTACCTTCGTTTGACCATATTTGATAATTAGAAAAAAAGTTATGGGCAGAAATGTAGGATGTTTTTTATTTTTTCATCCATAACTTTTGACTAAATGAACTGATTTTGATGATTTTTTCTTTAATCGATAGAGGGTCGTCTAACTCAAATATTGCAAATCAATTTGCATACATTTGTTTTTTAGAAAAAACGTTACAGGTGAAAAATAAGTATTTTTTAATTTTAATTGGAAAGGCTTCGCTTGATTTTTCTTTGTAGGGAAATCTATTAATAAATATAAAAGTCATTGTTAAAAACATGTCTGTTGTCATGGGCTACAATATTAAAGGAAGTTACAGCAAGAGTTTGACTGAAGGCTTCTCTGTGGCAAAAATTAATCCAATCAGTTTGTTCGCTAAAATCAACTTCAAAAAGGGAATTTATTATACAAATGATTAGTTTTTAGCGCCATTCATTCAAAAAGTTTTGCCCTTTGATATGGATTTTTTTGAAAATAGAGTATTTACAAAATGTATTTACACTAAAAGGAATAAAATAAAATAATTTTTATAAAAAAACAGAACCGACTTTAAATTATAAATTGCGCTAAAAAGTGAAAAATAAATTCATTCTTTAAACAACATCGATGTGACTTTCAAACATAGTTTTAGAAGTCGGTGCAAAATTATGAGTCTAATTACCATTATATCATTTGCTACTTCATATTGGAACTGTTGCTAATTCTGCAAAAAAATATATATTTGTAATTGGATTCATGATTACAAAAGATTTTATCTATCCTAATTTTGCACCGACTTCTAAAACTATGTTTGAAAGTCACATCGATGTTGTTTAAAGAATGAATTTATTTTTCACTTTTTAGCGCAATTTATAATTTGAAGTCGGTTCTGTTTTTTTATAAAAATTATTTTATTCAAGTATAACATTTCAGTAACACTGTTGTCTGACAAAGTCTGTCATCATTAAATGTAAACTGATTGTTAGTTTTATTCTTTTGAATAGTGTTTCTGAATAATAATAATGATATGAGAACATTGCTAATAAATAAGTAATATATAAAATAATATGCAGTACAGAGTAGCAATTTTGAATTATTATTATTTAGAATTGGTTTCTTCGAAACGGTGTATGTTTTGATTTAAGCTATATTCCTATGTACAAAGCACTATTATGTAAATAATTTTTTTTCGAAAATCCAGCGAAAAATTACTTCTCAAATCAATTATTGTTAAAATTCTAAAAAACAAGAAATAACTCAGATTAACTATTTCATTAAGGTGCCTGATTCTTTGAACAAAATTGCTCCATTTTCGTTTTCTCAATGATGGTAAACGTGGTGTCTCTCTCCATGTGCCTAAAAAATAATTTTAACGGGCATAGAAATATTTAAGGAAAATAAACGAAAAATATTATACAAAAGTGCAGTAATGAATTTTTCTTTTTGTTGTAGATTCCTTTGTTCTTGTATTAATTAATAAAAATTTTATTTCCACTTATTTAAAAAAAGAAAGGGAAAAAGAAACAAACAAACATAAAAAGTAAGAACAACCTTGTGTCCTAAAATTATTTAAGTTATTGTTTATTACAAATTATGTATTCATCCAATCAGTTAAGCCTATATTAGAATAGTCACCCCTGTTTTCCAGTTAAAACAAAATTTCAAATATGACTGCAGCATAAGCATTTCATGCAAAACAAGCCAAGTTATGCCATGAAGTTATGACTGATTGACTGATATTTAGAGTTCAAATTTTCCAAAGGAGGCATTAAAACCTCATGTGTCACGCAGAAACCATCCTATATATATGTGTGCACGCGCTTTGGTTGCCGCCCTTTGGTTAGTTGGTCTACCGCCCTTTTAAGGGTCCCAGTCCGTCCCTGAAAAGAAATGTTATCTTTGTTAATTTTCTGTTCGTTTAAAGGTTTTTTCTTGCTATTGCCTTCGCAAGCAGGTTCTTCGGTTGCTGTTTATTGACAAATTATGCACCTTTTGGGGCACAGTTAAAAAAATTATTTTTGATAGGGTAACAGCTTACAAAGCACAAGAGGAAAAAGTTAGTATTTCAAGTGATCTTAGAGTGACTGTCAATGTTAAGCATCTGCGTCACACCCCTTGGTAAATAATAATAATAATAATTTTTTGAAAATAATATTAATAAAATAAGAAAGAGATGTACTGTTATTTCTACTCATTCATAATAACAGTAATATTGTTACATTACTGATAACAAAATGCCCATAAACTCATACATATATGGTGTCTAAAAAGTGTGGTTTAAAATTTTTAAAAAAGATAAATGAAAATAAAAAATGAAACAAAGTCATACTTTTTGCATATTTCATATTCAATGAAACAAATTTTAATGTTACTTAAAATTATCTCAGAGAATATTTAGAGCATTAGTTTCCATAAACCATCAATGTATGCATAAGTCACAATAACACATCAAATTGCTAAGATATTTTTAACCAGGTTTTAGAGAGTACTGGGAATCTGAGAATTGATAGCCATTGCAGTTTAAGATTTTAGCTTTTCAGCCTCACAAATTATAGATTAATATACTGTTTTAACACACCATTATAACATTATTTCATAGATTATTATTATTTATGCCACATTTTTAAAATTTCCAAAGGCATGACACATATTTCCCATTGAAGGACTCTTAAAATAATACTTTAACATATAAAACAGCACAATAATAATAATTTTAGAAATATTCATACTATGAAATAATAATTTTAGAAATATTCATATATATTAATCATGTTTGTATTTAGTGTGTTTAACTGTATACATTGATGTAAACAGTCAGCGGGAAATAATTTGTGACAATAGCTAGAAACTTTTAACTTTTGAAAAAAAAAAAAAAAAAAGAGGATTGAAAAGTAAAGCACTTAGAACATATTTCAGACTGTTGAAACTTATTAAAAATAAATGAATTTAAAAATTTTACCAAATTCACACTTTTTTTTGAAATATTAAAAAAATGAATTATAAGATCTTTAAGAGTATTATAATGCTGAAATATCCAAAAAGCAGTCCACCTGTATTATTTCTTTTATTATAATTAAAAAATAAAGTGTACATATATAATAAGTACCCTAAAAGCACCACTAAAAAATTAAATTAAGTAAAACGTTTCATAACTTGATGTTAAAAAAAGTACAGTAAATCTTTTCATTTATAGCTATGAAATAAATGTTGTTTTACCTTCAAATTTCCCCCAGTTTTTGACATCCATGCTAAGAGTAAAGCAGAAAACAGATCTCCAGACCCAGTGAATACAGCTGACATTTTAGGAAATGTTAATGAAATCAATGTTTTTTCATCTCCTAAAAAATATAGATACATATATCTTTAATGTGAAAAACTAAAGTTTCAATTTTGTGACAACCTTAAAAACACTTAGCAGTAAACACATATTTAAAAAAAAAAGAAAAATTTTAAATTCAATATACATACATATATACGCAACCAGAAATGCATAAAATGGCGCAGCATTTTATGCATCATTCAGAGTTCATTCCTCCAGGCTTGAGCAGGAGCTAAAATTAGCATTTTAAGTGGAGGGAAACTTCCCGCATAGCTTTATGTTTGAAGGAATAACAACTTTTTGGTAAGGAGAAAAGTAACAAGGTATTATTCGACTATTTCAGTCATTTTCACTTTTCCACATTGTAAAAATTACAATCAGTATCTAAGGAATTTAGGTGTAGTTGTGTTTCTTTTTATTCCACTCAATTTAATATTTCGAAATATATTACACTTTCTGGAAATGTAATCAATTTTAGATTTTATTTTAAATAGAATGGCATTATATAAGAATGTTGATACATACAATGCTTTTTTGTGATTTGGTTTCATGTTCCATGCAAATAATGAAACACAAAAAAAAAATAAATAAATAAATAAATAATAATAATAATAAGTAAGACTTAAAAGTATATAAGAAAATATTTTCAGATTAATGTTAAAAACTTTGAAAAAGGGAATTCAATTTGGATTACTATTAAGGATCCAGAAAGATTGAGCACATCACTTTGCAAATGAATGTTTATTGTAAATGCATAAGAAGGAGGACTATAATAACGGAACTAAGTTTTTAAGTGTTAGCCATTATTGACCATTGATAACATCATCACAGCATATTTTACCAAAAAATTGCTTACTCTTTTTATTTATTCAATACTTTTATTTGACCGGTAACTTAGCATGAAGAAAAAAAAAGAGAATGTTTTGTGGGCAGGAGTCTGCCAACAGCCAACCAGACTATCTTCTAGGAGGGAGTTTCAGAAACTTTGGCAGGAATCCTCCCACTCAACCCTGCAATTTAGCCTCTGTTGATGCAACTGATTTCTTCCAAAAGTCTTTATTTTACCCTTCATCAAAAAGCTACAGCCTATATGGGGAAGAATTAAAATTGTTTTGTAAAAAAAGGGGGTGGGGGAGTGAAGAGAGTGAACATAAAAAAAAAAAATAACAATATTTTTGGAGAAAGAAACCAGTATGTTAAATCTATGTCACAATTTGCAATAATTCAGAATTCAATGTTTGCAGTATTTTATATTTTATAACTTTTAAATGCTAACGAATCAAAGAAACTAACAAGTAGTTAATAGTACAACATATTTATAATGATTAGGCAAAAGCTAAATAGAAGTATAGTATATCATTATATTACATTCATGAAATAATGCATTATGAAAAGAAACTATTGATTAGTTTCTTTTCCTAATGAACTTTTATAAGTTTAGATTTAATTGTAAGAATGTGTAACATACGCTTAATTGCTTTTTAAATTAAAAATAATTAAAAAAAATAATGAGATAAAACATTTCTTTAAAATAAAAATAAATAATAATACAAAAAGCCCTTACCATTTAGAGAGCTACCAAGTAATGAAAGATCTTCTTTGGTTCCTAGTTCAACACTTGATAAAACAACCGTTTTAACACCACTTTCATGGAGAATATTTATAGCTTTAATAGCATCTTCCTTATTCTTAATAGATACATCAGTAAGAAGCCTGGAGAAAAATAAATTAATTGCATGAAAAAATGAATGTTTCATAAAAATATTTTAAGAATAAATATATTAATAAAATGTTCATTTGTAAGAAGAGTATATTCATGGGATGGAAAACTAAAAGTAACCCTGGTAACAAGAAATATGAGCTTGGCATTGAAAGAAATCATGGAATTATATCAATTTAAAAACTTTTTACAACATAAATGAGACGATTTTACTTCAAAAGAAATATGACTATATAAAAAGAATCTATAAGATCATATATATATATATATATATTTGATTTATTTCCATTCTTCCTACTTAAGCTAATATGACTATTAAACTAGGTTGAACAAATCATCCAATTTTTGAAATCTCTGAACCAACAAGATTTTATTAACTCATTTATATCAAAACCATCAAATCAAGTTCAACCAGGTTTCAACACATTTTTCAAAGATAAAATTAATCCCTTTTTAGAAACTTATGTACTTTTCCAAAGACAGAATTTTTAAAGAACCTTTTCAAAAAATTAAGCACTCGGATATAAAAATGCTTAGCATCTTAAATAAATGAAATTTCTATTAAAAATTTTCATTCTTAGGAAAGCATTTATTAACTTGTGCAACTTAAAATATACAGTAGAGTTCTAATAATTTGAGTTAATTGAATCAATTATGAGCTCTGATCCTTGTGCTGGATTGATTGAGTCATGGCTAATTCTAAGCGAATTTTTGTTTTTTTTTTGGAACTTCACACAAAATGTTCAGAAAACGTATGCACCATCAATTTAAAATAAAAAATTACATACTTAAGTTAATATTACATCTGATACTCCTAGGCCATTTGTAAAAGCAGCAATGGTTTGTTAAAATCTTTTACATACCTTGGTTTTAAATCAATTGATATCATGCAAAAGCACACCTTATAACACTGTCAACTCTATGTTAAATATTTTTCCGTTGTTGATTGAAAACTATAAAAAAACTTTTTCATTGTCGTCAGCAAATGCTAATAACATCAAATACTTACTCTGCTTCAAACTGATTAGGTGTAATTAAATCCGCTAGTGGAATAACTTCATTTTTATAGATTGGCAACAGCTCTTCAGGAACATACTAAAAAGAACAATAAAGTATCAAAGTATTCACTTCAAGATAGAAATAAAGCCATAAATAAAGTTATGTATTAAACCACATTCTTGTTAGAATGCATGTATTTCAGAGGCAACCAAAATAAAGGGAAAGAGGAGGGGTTGCATATCACAATCAACCTTTAAACTTATATATTGAATGATTACAAAATCATTACTATTGTGGTAGCAGCAATATGAATTCATTAAATCAAAATGTAGATTCAAATTAAAAAATTGATTTTACTACAAATTAAATGAAACATAGAACTTAATACTTTGAAATTGGCTCATTACTTAACAGAAGAAGAAAAAAAGCAAATATGATAAAATGGAAAGTTTCATATTTCTTACTACAGGAAGCAGCACAGAAACTTGCTGCTTTGTATTTCACACCAAGTGGCCAGATGTGGTAGGAAAAAAGTAGAGAGGATTTCATACAAAAGGGAAGGTCATGAAGTTTTGTTACCAGCCTAGTCAGTTGTCGCCATGGGTTGGGCAAACAAGCAGAGTTCCTTTGCCCTTGAGGCATACTTTTCTAACGGTGGTCGCATCCCATTGAGCATTCCAGGTTTAATATTGCTCTTGCACGTCCAATTCCTGGTTAGGTGGGTGGACACACTTAGGGCCCGTGGAAGTGTAAAGAAAAGTGGGCCAGGAGGTCAGAGGACTGTCACTACACCCAAAAACGTAGAGAGTTGAACAGAACTTCAGAAATTGGGTAATTCAATGCAATGACAATGAGGGCCTTCATTTGACCAATGTCATCTTTAAAACTATGCAGTGATGTAGTCGAACGAGGAAACTGGGGGACGGAGTCCTTCTACTTTTTTATTTTAACACAAATGTCCCTCCACCTGTTTTGAATTTTAACATAAGCATCCTTCCACTTTTTGATGTTTGTATATATAAGCATTCCCCCAGTTTTTCTTCCAGGACTACACCACTGAAACTGTGTAATAAAAAAATTCAAGGTAATGTATTTTAAAATAAAAATTATATTATAATGAAAAATCTTTACTTCCTTTTTTTTCATACCTTTCAAATCAGCAAGTTACCATGCCACACCCTGTATTAGTACAAACTTTTCCGTGTTTAGTGTTTGCACTAATAATAAGAAGTATAAAAACAGAACTTTTAATTTAACACTTACCAATCGACCGTTGTCACCTAACACTGGATCACACACTGAAAAAAAAAGTATTGTTACTATGCAACAGAAATAAAATTGTAAGAAACAGTAAAATGCCAGGCAGGGATATTTGTAATAGACATCTGTAGACTACATAAACAGTCAAGGAATATGTTTTATCAAGGAACATTAGTGAAGGGGGTGGGGGTACTCCTTTTTTTCACCTCAAAAAGTGGTGATAATTGCGGATTTCTGGTAAGCTTACTGCTGTTCACGATATCCTCACCGTAATTTAATCGGACCTTATTAGCTTAGTGGAAAGGTGAATGAGTAATTTCTGAATCATTTTATCGTCGGACGTAGCTAGTTGGCTCTGGATTTCCGTAACCCCAATAAAGAGGTATGTCTGAAAGGTTAACTACGGTTTTTTCATGATTTAGAGTGAAAGGGAAAGAAAGTGGCAATTGATTGGTGTATAAATGAATGATTAATTAGTTCTTGTTATGAATGTCTGGTTTGTAAGAATGATATGCGACTGGTTGAGTGAAAGGATAGATCGGATGGCTACCAGTGGGCTTGGGCTTGTTGCGAAAAAGGTGTAAATGAACATTATTGTAAGAGGTCTCTACGTAAGGGTACACGGTTAGAAGAAGGCAATATGAGCAAAATTCAAATTTTAATTTTTTCCTACTTATGGGTGTATGAAACTGGGAGGAATCTGCTTATGAATGAGGTGACTGTTGCATAAAACTGGTTGATTGGAGGAATTTTTGTACAGAAGTGTGTTGGATGTATGTGAAACCAAATGAAATGATAGATGGACTTGGTATGGTTGTGGAGATAGATTAAAGCAAATTTACAAAAAAGTGATTCCATATCAACTCACCTAATGGGGGTCGCATGACCGACTAGGATTTTTTTCAAATTTGGTACACAGGTTGATGATATAGAGGCATGAAAAATTCCAAATTTTTAGCTACCTGCTCCTTTTATTTTTAAATATACAGGTCCTCAAAGTTTGTTTGCCACCTCAAAATACCGAGAAATTGATGTTTCTTAATTTTTTTCTCTTGGAAACTCTATTCATGCAATATGAAAGAGTTAGATATCTATGGAAACTAAATGTTCCAGCCATTCAGAAAAAAATACTAGAATGTTCATAATGAAAATTGTTAAGGTACAGTACTCTTAGAAGTTGCAACTACAAAAATTCGATTTTCCCGATTTTGCTAAAATTGAGGATTTAATTCCAATAAAAGGAAAATAAAACCAAAGGTTTACTGATTTTCTGGTAGAGTACATGTGTTCACCATAAATTGCTACACAATAAATTACTTGGGTTTCTCACTCCTTCTTGGAAATATTTCAGCTTAAAGACAAGCCATAGGGCAAAAACATGCAATTTTGGCCAACTTGTCAGCCATTTTTCTCATAAAGGGCAAGCAGTAGAAAATATTTAATTTTTTTTAAATAAGCTACTGATGTGTCAGCTGTTCACCGGAAAAGAGTTTACTTCGGGTTATTTTTTTTATAAAGAGATATCCTGCTGATAGTATATGCATGTTTTTCTCTAATACCATGAGTGATTCCATACCAACTCACCTAAAAAAATAAAAGTTGGTTGCATGACCAACTCCGATTTTTTTCAAATTTCGTACACAAATTGGTGATATTGAGGCATGAAAAAGACCAAAGTTTTAGTTACCTACTCCACTTATTTTTAAATATACAAGTCCTTAAAGATTGTCTGCCACCTCAAAATACCGAGAAATGGGTGTTATTCCTTTTTTTTTCTCTTGAAAGCTCTAGTCATGCAATATGAAAGTGTTATATATCTGTGGAAACTAGATGTTCCAGGCATTCAGAAAAAAATACTACAATGTTCGTAATGAAAATTGTTAAGGTACAATACTCTTATAAGTTGTAACCACAAAAATTCGATTTTACCGATTTTGCTAAAGTTGAGGATTTAATTCCAATAAAAGGAAAATAAAACCAAAGGTTTACTGACTTTCTGGTAGTTCATGTGCTTACCATAAATTTCTACACAATAAATTACTTGGGTTTCTCACTCCTTCCTGGAAATATTTCAGCTTAAAAACAAGCCATGGGGCGAAAACATGCAATTTTGGCCAACTTGTCCATCGATTTTTCTCATAAAGGGACTAGAAAATGTTAAAATTTTTTTTAAATAAGCTACTGAGGTGTCAGCTATTCATAAGAAAAGAATTTTCTTTTGTTTATATTTTTTGTAAAGAGATATCCTGCTGATAGTATATGCATGTTTTTGTCTAATATCATATGAATGTGTTTCCCCTCTCAATCTTAGCATTAATTAAAAAAAATACTTACTGAATATTACCTAAATATTATGTATTAAATTTTATTTACCCTCTGAACATTATTTAGTTACTTTCAAAAGTAGTTCTATTTGGGGAATGAAGCATTGAATAATGGAGAAGCATTTTGTTTTTACTACGTTCTGGCATTAAACTAAGTTTTACACTATTTTTGTGATGTCTTAAAGTAAGATCTAGGAAATATATTTGTCTTACAAACCTTTTTATTTAAAAAAAATAACTTAGTATTTAGTGAAAAAATACGATATTTAACGGATATAGGCCAATAAACCAAATAAAAGAGATTATAACAGTTGCCAGTATTGTTTTTTTTTTTTTTTTTTTTTTTTTTTAATTTAACAATACTTCTGGATATACAGGGTGGGGCAAAAGTCCCCAAATAACGCTATTTCTTAAAGTAACTAAATAATAGTTCAGAGGGTAAATAAAATTTAATACATAATATTTAGGTAATATTCAGTAAGTTTTTTTTTTTTAAATTAATGCTAAGATTGAGAGGGGAAACACAGGCATATGGTATTAGAGAAAAACATGCATATATTATCACCAGGATATCTCTTTACAAAAAATATAACCAAAAGAAAATTCTTTTCCTGTGAATAGCTGACACATCAGTAGCTTATTTAAAATTTTTTTTAACATTTTCTAGTCCCTTTATGAGAAAAATCGATGGACAAGTTGGCCAAAATTGCATGTTTTCGCCACATGGCTTGTTTTTAAGCTGAAATATTTCCAGGAAGGAGTGAGAAATCCAAGTAATTTATTGTGTAGAAATTTATGGTGAGCACATGAACTCTACCAGAAAGTCAGTAAACCTTTGGTTTAATTTTCCTTTTATTGGAATTAAATCCTCAACTTTAGCAAAATCAGTAAAATCGAATTTTTGTGGTTGCAACTTCTAAGAGTATTGTACCTTAACAATTTTCCTTATGAACATTGTAGTATTTTTTTCTGAATGCCTGGAACATCTAGTTTCCATAGATATATAACATTTTCATATTGCATGACTAGAGCTTTCAAGAGAAAAAAATTCAATAACACTAATATCTCGGTATTTTGAGGTTGCAAAAAAACTTTGAGGACTTGTATATTAAAAAATAAAAGGAGCAGGTAGCTAAAAATTTGGAATTTTTCATGCTTCTATATCATCAACTTGTGTACCAAATTTGAAAAAAAATCCGAGTTGGTCATGCGACCAACTTTTCTTTTTTTAGGTGAGTTGGCATGGAATCACTCAAAAAGGAAATATAATGGGGGTATAAAGGGTGACTGAAAGGTGGGTGTTTGGAGGTATCAAAAGGGGGGCGAAGGTGTTTTTTTGAAGTAGTGGAAGATAAAATGAAAAAGACTTCGTAGGTTGCAGGGTTCGTTGATTTAAATCAGCTTGATTTAAATCATGATTTAAATCGGGATTTAAATTAAGCGATTTTTTAAAAAAAATCATTGATTTAAATCAAGTGATTTTTTTTCAAAAAAATCATTGGTTTTACAATGTTAGAAAGTGTAAAAATGAAATATGTTGCAATTACAACCACTGTTTGAAACAAAACTTCCTAGGTCCATCCATCTGTGTGTATAACATATTTCATAAGTTTAGAACTGATTACTATTTTTTCAATTTTGCAATATTACTCTTATTCTTCAAGCATATTAACAGCAAAGCATCATTCATCCAATCATTCAAATTAGAATTCATAATAATCATGAACCATTCTGTGTTTTTTATCTTAAAAATAGTATTTTAGATCAATTTAATAAATGGCACATAATAAATAATTCAGAATGATGGTGTTTAAAACAACAATTGATCGAATTGAGAATATGTATCCTTAAAGTTTCATCCATGTCCCCTTTTCACTTGAGGTTTTCCCTTCTAAAATTTTTATCATAGAAGTTTTCAATAAAGATATTAGATTAAAGCAAAAAGTTCCCGTTTTTTGTAATGGTGTGAGCATACGATTTTACTAAATGGGTAAAAATACTTCAGGCTTTTTCATTTATAAAATAGAAAAAGGATTAAAGTACACTCAATGTAAAAATTAAGTACACACAATTTTTACTTTTTTTCAGCTTTCAACAGCAAAATAATTCAGATTAATTTGTTCATTTTCTCTGTACTTCTGAGTGTACTATTATTCCTGGTAGGGTTAAGTTTCACTTGAGTTATGCATTCGCATTAAAATTTGTTTATCATTATAGTCATAATTTTTTTTTATTGCTGTGAAAATAGTTTAAAGTGTGTTTTTGCATATTGATTAACATGCCATATTGTTTATATGAATGTAACATAATAAATATCCAAAATACTTAAGGTCTTTTTAAAAAAATCCGATTTAAATCAAAAAAATCCGATTTTTTTTATTTTTTTAAAAAAATTTAAAAAATCACGAACCCTGGTAGGTTGTCATTAAACGAAAAATATTTCTGAGGACCACTATCATTTCCAATTGCTGGAAATCCTGCAATTGCCTCAGCAACCAAGGCTTCTAGCATTTGTCAGTAAACCATTCTTTAATGTTTAAAGACCCCATAAGAGGTGGCCATACCAAAGCAATCAAGGGTATGTGGAAGATAAAGCAAGAGTTTCCCAAATGAAGTCTTTGGCAGTCCTCAAGTGATCTTTTCGTTTCGTACTTTGCCCAGTTCATGTGGTGTTGCCAGTACCGGGATCAGCAATAGGAGGATCTATATCAGGATTACCTACATTGCATTAAAGAACTATACATCTCGCAGTCATTCGACACTAACGATGAAATATAGTGGAGATGAGATGTGAAACTGGGAAAGACCATGGGTGAACGTAAAAAATTTCAAAGGACAGAAGTTCAAATATTTGACTGTTAACTATCCAAAACATGCATTTTTCAAAAAATATGTTAATGTATTAAATTACACAGCCTTTCTTATTTTTCATAATAATGAGATCAGCATTGGTGGATCTAATATATATCATATTTATAAGCCGATATGTATCATGATATATATCCAACCATGAATTTGTATCATTTAAAGTTAAACACTTTCAGTTCATATGAACCAGTTTACCCCATTTATTGACTTCTAAGTTAATGAAATAATGAGAAAATATAATTATGTAAGAAAAAGCAAACTAAATATATAGTGATGAGCAGGATAATGTTGAGACTGAGAATCAGGAAAACCACAATGATAGTGATTCTATTTTAAGTTGACTTTGACTCACTCATCAGACAAAAGATACACCAAACTCATAGTGTAAAATCATTTTATCTAAGTTTCGAATAGATTAAGTATGACTCCAATCAATATCATTAGAAACTTTGCTGTTATAGTTTTAGATTTACGACATTATAATAAAAGTAAAAGTAGGTATCAGATATAGCATAATTGATACTCTCTCATAATGATGAGCAAAGTTTATATTAATTACACAAAATGTAAATGTTAAATAAAATGTACCGCAGACAACATAAGGGGTACACATTATGAACCTAATTTTTGTTTTAAATGTAGTAATATTTTTAAAGAAATCTGGATATATTAATATTTTTTATAAATGCAAGCAAATTTGAGGCAGTTAAATTATGTTTAATTAGTAATTAACTAAATTAATAATATTCTGTTTCGTATATTATCACATCACATTTTAAAAAGCAGTTTTTAAATACTTTGCATGAAAGCATCAAAATGACATATATGATTGATATATTTTCATTAATCCAACATAATCCAATTGATTCATTCAATATAGATCATATATCCGATATTTTGATATTTATATAAATCAGGGTTCCCACCAAGAATATGATACAAAAAAAGTGAAAAAAGTGACCATTTAAGAAAAAAAAGTCATCAATTTTAAAAAAAAGTGACCAAATGAGAATAAGCTTTGCATTACCACTAAAACATATGTAGAAAAAAGGTTTATAGGTGTTTAAGCATAGGAAAATATACCATTACATTTATTTTCTTCACATGCAAAAGTTCCATCTAGAACTATACAAGCCTATTTTCGCACATTCCAAATACAGATCTATACTCTTGCAATCTCTCTCACTCTAAATTCTCATTTAGCTTTAGTTTTTGATTACTTCAAATGTACCGTTTTCAACGGTCAATACATATTCACTCACTCATTAATTAATTAATCGTTCATGAATTTGTACACTTATTTATTTTGCACTCATTCCTTTATTTACTCATTCACTCTTTCACTCATTCAGTTATTCATTGATTCATTTATTCCTTGAGAAATATCCTTAAAAATCCCAGTCAACAAATTTCATTAAAAAAATAGGTTCGTTTAGTTCAGGTTGAACTTCGTATCTGTACATGTTCTTTGGCCTAACATCTTTCTGATAAAGTTTGTTCCAAGTGAATCCGTCAGCTAGGTCAGGATTTATATAGAATTGAAATTTCCCTGTAGGCGCTAAAGTTAATTTTTTTGAATTGTTCATAAATGAACAAAAATTGTTCAAATCTAAAAAAATATTTCACACCGAGAGCTTTTTCCAATAAGCTTGTCCATACGAACTAGGATCACATGCATGCCCAGTATTTACGTAATGTACTTTATTTTTGTCCATAGGCGCTAATGTTAAGATTTTTTGAACTGTTCAAAATTAAACGAAATTTTTTTCAAATGAAAAAGTAAAATATGGAAATGAGATGTCCTCGCCAAGACCTTTTGAATCGGTTAATTTCCTCAAAAGCAACTGGGGGGGGGGGGGGGGGGGGGGGGACCGACAGACACACATTTTCCCCATCTCAAACCCTACTTTCAAATTTTTCATTCCTTATTTAATTACTTCTTCGACTTTTTTTTATTTTTAATGATATTTTTACAATACATTAAGCCTTCTTTCACACTTTATTTATTTTTTGGGAAAGTAGGCTAAAAACAGCAGAAAGTTCAATCCTTAACTAAACTTCCATAAATAAATATTACTATCAGATCAAACAAAAAATCATTTTAAAAAAACCAATGGTTTTTCATCAGACACAGAAAGAAAGCAGCCATACATATATATGACAGGGGTGACCGATTATGCTAACAATTTACAGAATCAACTTTATTTTTAATAATGTTTGATCACAAAAATAAAATTAATTATTGCTAATAAAAACATTTAGAATATCAGAGGAGCATGTGCTAAATATTTGAAACATTATATATAAATTAAAGGTATGTATATACAAGGAATATTATAATCCTTTATTAAAAAAAATAATTCAGGATATTCTTTGATGCCAAAATTTAAACACCAGAAATAAACACTTCAAATGCATGCTGGAGCAAGGCTCCAAAAGAGAAAAAAAAAACAGTTTAATATTTCAAAATTTGCTTTCATTGGGATTACTACAGAAATAAAGTTAATTTGAATATTATTTATACATTAATGTCAAATTACATATGTTAGAGCAAGTAAAAAATAAAAATCTTTAGATTGACAACTAAAAAAGCAAATAAAATCACTTATAAGTATGAAAAACAGGAAAAGGGTCAATGCCCAGTTAAATCAAGCAAGGAAATCGCTAAATTAAACACATTCTGTACAAGAAATGATTTTGATTATAATCCTTTGTTCAAAGCCGATTTAGAAAGTACAGATACCAAAAGTAAAATACTTGAAAAGTATACTTTAAGTTCTTACTTATCCTGTAGCAAAAAGTTTTAACTTGCAAATCATTCAAAGGTGAAACTGAAAATGATAAGATAGAATAGACCTTGAAAAGCAAAAAGAAAATCAGAAAAGAAAATCAATACAGTAGGAATGCTCAAAATTTTTAAATGTTAATTTAAAAATTTCAGAGAAGAATGCTTCAAAAATTTAGAGAACTGACGCCCCTGGTATATAAATGGCAGCACTCTGTAAAAGTTTCAATTTAATCAGTCTTAGATTTCTTTTTAAAAAAAGTTGTGATTACGGAAGATTTTCTCTTCTGTAATTTTTTTCCAATTTCATGTGCCTCTTTGCTCTGTGCTTGATTTCATCAGCTTTTACAGATTTAGCACCCTCTATTATTCCGAGCAAGCTGTATTTCTGTAAAATCTTGATTTCTAATGCCCTGTTTTAACTTTTTGTTTGCTTCAGAAAATAGCTTTGTAGAAGGAAACTATTTTATTTGCATTTTCCCTGGTGTTTATAGGAAAAGTTTGGTGGTTATTTAGCACTTTATGAGATGCCCCCCCTCCCAAAAAAGTGATTTTAGGTGACTATTTGCTACAAAAAGTGACTTTAAGTGACCAATGAAAAAAAAAAGTGATTTTAGGTGAAAAAAGTGACTTGGTGGGAACCCTGTATAAATGTATCATGACATTTTCAAATGCTGATTGAGATTAACATAAGTAATAACAATATTATTTAATAATTATGGCGGGAAGTCAAGTTGAACATTTTAAAAAGAATTCTTCAGTATTTAAACAAATATTACTAAATTTATTATAATTAGTAACCATTATATATTAAGATTTTAAATGAAAAAATATCAAAAAACATTTATAGCACATTGATTTTTATATTATAAATCATTTAATTCAGAGTATTCCGTTTTTTTTTCATCTGACAATTCTATACCTGAGAGCTGTAGTATCTCTCAGGTATAGAACATTAAAAAGTCCATATTTCGATTTTTTGCGAGTTTACAATTAATAGACATATGGAGTACCGACGACAAAGCCACGATCTACATGAGTGTTCCAACCTTTTAAAGCACCCATCGGACATCCTTATGCTAAGGGTTGCACGGAAAAGTCTAGTTTTACAGTACTAAAAAAAATTATTTATTTAACTTCATCCGAAAAACTCGAAAAATGGAATTATGATACAGTACAGTCCTGTAAACTCAGCTTAATGTGAACCAAAGGTTGGTCGAGTTTGAAAATGCCAGGTTATTGTAAACAAGGATAAAAAAGAATAGGTACAAATATTTCCTCAGAAAATACAGTACTGTACTTGTATGTATTGTTGCTTTAGAGTACAACAGAGAATAAACTGTCCAAATACCAAGCATATCAAATAATAAAAAAGAAAAGTACATACTTTATGGAGACACGACATAGAACCTTCACTACATGAAAATGCGAATTAACAAATGCAGTTATGTACAGTAATTAACTTGATAAAACAGACCTCAGACAAATACTTGAAGGTATAAAACTTTCTGTAATAAAAATGAACAAGCCAACTTTGCAAAAACTGGCTACTTTTCTCTCAAGATATGAGTAGAAAGAAGTTTGAAAGAAATTTTTTCACATTGCCAGGGTGTGGCCGAGTTATCTGGACTGCCGGGTTATTGAGTGCTGAGTTTACGGGACTTTACTGTGCTAGGCTCTCAGATACAGAATTCGTAAAAAAAGGAGACGGAAATCCTTCTACAGACTGAAAACCCATACCAAAGACTAAAACCTCCAAAAAATAGTCTGAATTCAATCAGGCCTTCAAGGAAAGTGAGTGTCAAGTATTTTTCGATGGTTAAACCTTGCTCCCTATATCCAAATTTTGCTTTACTAACACAGTAATTTTAATCTTCAATTATTTTTAATAATTTTATCTACAAAAATATGTCCACTTAAAAAGAAACACAATTCATTATAGTGTACACACCATATATATCACGCTGAAAATTTTTTTTACGCACTTTACAGATTAGAACTTATTGTGAAACTACTAGAGTAATTCTGTAAACTGAATTTTCTAAATGGACTTAAGAGGAACCATTTCATTAATCACTATCAACCAGTGGTGTAGTCCTGAAAAAAAAGTTGGGGGGACACTTATACATAAGAAGATAAGCAATTGAAATCAAACTTGGGGGGACGCTTATGTTAAAATGTAAAAAGCTTGGGGGGACGCTTATATTAAAATGAAAAGGTAGGGGGACGCCGTCCCCCTGCGTCCACCCTTGACTACACCACTGCTATCAACTTTGACATAGAAACCTACAAGTTTTATTCACTAAATTCAGAATTTCATGTTATATTATACGCTTTTCATGTTTTGTCAACAACCAGATACAGATTTCTGACCAAACAGGAAATGCCTCAGCTATGAAATTTATCTAATTTAAAAGCATAATTTAACATACCATAGTACAGACTAGGATTAATTTCTTTCAACTGTTTTACAATGTTTACAAGCTCCCTCAAAAATGTACCAGTCCCAATATATCCTGAAATAAAAATCAATGAAATACATATCAAATTTCTGCATCATAAACAAAAATTCAGACATTAATGGCATTTTTCTAAACAATTGCATAGGCATATTCAGGGGGAGGATATTGGGATATATCTTCCTTCACAATTATGAGAAGCAATTTTAAAAATGGCTCTCAAGCAGCATCCCCCTCCTCCCAAGGATGTGCCCAAGGGATGGGTTAACCCTTCCTATAGGAGGGGGGGGGGGGATAGAAAAAGTATGTTTAGTTTAAGTGAACATTTGAGTTGAAATGAAAATACAGTATCTGAATTTTAAATATTTGTCTTTCAACAGCTTTTGGTAACATTAATAATTTGAAAATCCTTCCATTTTCATGGGAAAAAGAAACACCTACGAATTTTATCAAATGTGGTTTTATTTTTATTAAAATATGCTTAAATTACATTCATTAAGACACAAAAAAAGTTTCATGCATGAAAAATAATATTTTATTAGCGAAATGACATGGCGCGTATACGCACCATTGGCCGAATCAATGAACAAAAAGTTGACACAGGAAATGGAATTTTGAGGACCATGTTAATTGTATTATAATGAAATATTATATTTTTTATGAAAACTTTCAAAACATTTTGGATGCAAATGTTCTCAGCATTCGAGGCACAGACAAATCATGTGGCTTTACACACCTTACATCGTCTACGGGCTTTTTCTTCATGTTTACTTATGGTATGCCCGACTATAAGTCCGTATTTCTTTCGGTAGATTTGCGGATGATGGACGCCCTTTATTAGGATAAGTCATTTGTAGTTTATTTTCCTCATATATATTGTTCTTGCATTCAGATTTTAATAGGGCAATTGCTATATGAGATCTGGTCTATAAGTGCCCCTTTTGTGTTAGTAAAAATTCTATGCAGATTCCATGAATTGACTACAATGCTATCAATGATATTTGTAAATAGTGGCCACCAACATTTTTTACCTTGAATATTTATGCTGTGTCACTGTCATGAAGGTCAACCCCTCCCATATGTTCATAGAAATCCGTAATAACGTGCGGTTGGGAAATCATAACATTCTTTCTTTGCGACTGTATCGTTTGGCATTTATAAGACGCAAAATAGTCGCATTATTAGTAACAATCGTTACCACAGCATTGTTGTTTTATTTGATTGTATTGTTTCTGCATCTTTGTTGAAAGCAAAATCGAAGGAACCACGATGTTTTGTTTTTTTGTTTCATATTTTTGGAGTCATCCAATATACAACCAGATATGCAATTTTCGAGAACTGTGCCAAATAAAAAAAGAACTTTTTTATTTTAAAATGTCGAATAAAGCGTAAGAAGAGAAAAAGTTATCAAAATATATCATGTGCATTTCAGGTTTCGGAACCACGCTCATTTCGAAACAACACTTGTTCCTAATGATATTTTGTAAATAACTGTTAGTCTCAGCACCTCTATAGGTTATGAATTGGTAAAGGTATCCGTCAGATGAGCACGAACGCCAAAGTTGGAATCCAAACCTTACTGGCTTCCTCTTTATAAACATTTCTGATGATTGCCTGCCAAAATATGGCATAAAATGCCAAAAATTGCATAAAAACAAGGGTTTTCCAATTTTTCCCTTTTGTTCATGCTTTCGGCCAATGGTGCGTTAACGCACCATTAAATTTAAATAAAATTTTTAAAGTTTTTGAATGATATTTATTTTATTTAATTTTTTTTACAAAACCTGCCACTTAAGGCCATTATAAAAACATATGATTAAACTCAAATAGATAAGTTATATATTTTCAAAAAGTAGAATTTGTCAATGATTGTGTCAAATTGAAAAAGTAGCGTTTTTTGAAAGTTTCTCAGCATAAAGAGCTTGCTCTAATTAAGTCACTAATATTTTTTATTTGTCTTCAGAAGCTTTAAAAATAGCAGAAAAATAAAATTACTGAAAAATATACGTCACAGTGTCAATAAAAAAATTCTTCTTGAAATGGTGCGTATACGCACCATTGGCCGAAAATGGGTTAAGGGACAACATAAACATGAAAAAAATTAACTGTTCTATTCAAATCCTGCCCTCCCCCTTCTGCTAAAGCAGGGATGCACAAACTTTTTTGAGTGAACGGCCAAAAAATTACAAAGTATCAGGTTGGGGGCCAAAGTAACGTAATGTTTTATTCATAAAAATTCAGGGTGTATTTTAGTTTTTATTTAGAGGTAATAGGTACAAATTACATGTATTAATAATTACTGTACTCGGAAACAGATTAGGTATTAAAAAAAATTTTAAAAAATTAATGTAAATGAATTCAAACAAAATGAGGTATAAGACTTCTAAACAATTAATTGCACAACATTTATATATATCTACGAAGTGATTGGTCAAGTGGCAAAAAAGAGGAATACTAAACTTTTTTACAAAAATGTTTTCAAATTATGAAAATGAAACAAATGGAAAATAAAAAGGTAATTTAAACTTAGAAAAACACAGCATTATTCTCTAAATTATAACTTTCTTTATAATTTAGGTAATTTTTCTTTGAAATTTTATAATGTAAAATTTAAAATATATATTAAGAGTTAAAATGAGAAATTAATTATAAATGCAAATATAAATACAGAAGAAATAAACACACATATATAAATAGCAAAATCCAAATGCTATAAGTCTGTACATCACGTTAAACCCTTGCGATTCAGAATTACTACTAGTCAATTTGGCTAGTAGAAGTGTTTTTTTAACTAACCATTTACAAAATCTTATTAGTTATGGCATAGTAATATTAAATTTATACATTGCTGCATGAACAATAAAAAAGAGTTAAGCTGATTCCTTTATCAAAAATCAACATATCATTATTTTGTTCCATGGGATATAATTAAATTTAAATCCTTTAATCACTAGTTTTCCTGCAGATTAGAAATTGATCTTTGTGAATTAATGTAAAAAATCGTTATTTATTTATTCATTTCCTAAATACACATCAACAATAAATTTTTTTAATTTTGATGATAAATTACACTTTATAAAGTAAAATAATTATTCATATTGATATTATTAATTTTGGAAATTAATGTTTAATTAATAAATTTTTATTCATTCATTACTACTACTCAATTTGGCTAGTAGAATTGTTTTTTTAACTAACCATTTAAAAAATCTTATTAGTTAAATTGACATAGTAATACAGTACAGAACCTCTTATCCGGGAACCAGAAAACCGAGAATTTTTTCTTGAATTTCCCGCCATTTTTGAAAAGTTCGCGTTTTTTTTGCACATTTAGTAAAGATACGAATTTTTTAAAATGCCTTTAAAAATACGCATTTTTTCCGTTACAAGTAACATATTCATTTTTTATAAGTCGAACAATTGGTCTAAAAACGGTGTTTTTAGGGGAACTATGCCAATTTAACTAATAAGATTTTGTAAATGGCTTCAACTTACTTGCAGATGAAAAAAAAATCTCCAACGATACTTGAGAAGAATCAGACCTTTTCTCTATTTTATTTCAATAATTAAACATGCAAGAAATAAGCAATTAGATTCTTATACATTTATTTAATTGTCTCGTCAGTATTCGAAGACGAATTGCAACAAAAGTCGGACTATACGGAAGTTCGGAAAATTTCTAATATGGCAGATTCGCGAATTTTCCGCAACAGCTGATCGTGTGAAAATTAAACCTCGTTTATTTTTGTTTTATATATTTTTTTATTTATTTAAGAGCGGCAATAAGGTAATGAGAATTTAAAATTGATATTAAGGGAACAAAAATTGCAACTGTGAAAATGATTTTTTTTTTAAAATCGAGTTCGCAAAAGTGAAGTCGCTTTACATAAGTATGAAATTTGCGCGTTTCTGCATGTAAACATGCTTCTTACATTTCGTTTTCTTGCTTTTTGAAATCATTTATTACTGTAAAAATGATTGATGATCAGATTTTACGAAATTAATGATTTGATAAACAAGATGTCCGATTTGGAAAGCATGCAAAGGGTGCTACACTCGAACGATGACAAAGAGCAAGATAGCGATGAAGATGAAAATAATGACGTTTTTCCTGCTATGTATAACGATCGTTGCTTTGAATTAACTAAAGAAATTATAGCTGGAATGGGACAAAATTCTTTTATAGACGCGCATATATTTAACGCGCATAATGTTCGAAAAATCCAGCAATCGAATTTTCGACCATTTCCAGATAAGCAATTGTTCTGAAACTTTACATATAGCTCAGAACCAGGTGACAATGCCATATTCTACCACTTTTATCATGATTTGATTAGTTTCTGAAGTATTTCCAATAAAATAAAATTAAATATGGCGATTAGTTCCGAAAATTACGACGAAAATTCAGTAGCGGCGCTGCGATCGTATTTTTTTACAACGATTTTTCGTAAGCTTTCTTTTAGAATTATTTTTTCTTTTGTATTTTTTATATTTTATTATAATTATTCTTTTTTATTAACTATATTAGCGGGCCAATTCAAAAGGCTCGGCGGGCCAATTTTGGCCCGCGGGCCATAGTTTGTGCATCCCTGTGCTAAAGCATCAAATATTTTAACATTCATACTCATATCCTCTTTCAAACAGATAGTCATTCTAATACTATATGAAGTATTACTTAAAAAAAATTAAGCAGTGCATTCAGAAAATTTTAAATTGACATGCATATTTATTAATCCTAATAAATTGTGTTGAAAATAGTTAAATACAAGAGAAAAGCTCTTGAAAAATGTTGTAAAATGACACTTGTTTTTAGCTCAAAAAGGAAAAATTTTAAGTTAAAAATTTTGTCTTGAAAGTATTTGATAAATTTTTTCAACTTTTACACTGCAAAAAGGTTGATATTTACTGTAAAAAATTTGCATTTTTCTATGTCTATATGAACACTATTCATGTACCAAATTTCATCAGATCAAAATCTGAGAAGCTCAGATAATGTTTTTCAAAAAATTAGTGTGGATTTGACACAGAATGACCAGCAAGTAATTTTCATTAAATTGATTTTAATAAGGACTTTCTAAAATTATCATACATTAAAACTTGGTTTAAAATTATACAAGTGTGTAGGTTAGATTTTAAAACAGCAAAAACATCCCAAAACATTATATATCTTTTTAATTAATAGAAATTATTTGCATTACTTTGCAGAGTTCAACTAACTTAAAAACAAAAGTAAACAACAATAAAAATGATAAGAAAAAAAGGACTAGTTATTTTCTTTGATTTACATAATTAAGGTATAAAATAAGTACACACTAAAGCAAAAAAAAAAGATACGGATAATTAATGATCTTCATATTTTAAACATATACCTGTTAATAAATGGGAATAGAATAAAAGATTATTCAATCGAAGTCCTTCATACAATTCAAAAAGCTCATCTGCATTCAAGCGTTGACCTTTTATATGCTTATAACCTATAACAAAAAATAAATACATTAACTATGCATAACTAAGCTAAAAAAGATTTTAAAAAAGTCTTTTTTCTTTAAAATATTGCGCAGAGGGAAAATGTATTATGAGGTATTTCTAAATTTTATAAAACATTCAAGGTTTTATAAAATTCAGAAATATGTCATACTGAGTTACTGTTTTACACAATAAATAAACTATTTAAACAAATCAATAAAGGACAAAATCTATGTAATTAAAGCAAACTTTCAAAAATATAGTACACAGATTTTCGTTAAAGTCACCAACTGTTAACTGAATAATATCTAGTTCTAAAATGGTTGCCAAAAAAAAAAAGGTTAAACGCTACAGGGACACAACAACGGGAGTGTACACGTTCTTAGTGTTGCAAAAAAAAAAATGTTGTTTTATGTAGAAAAAAAAGTTTGAAGCTTCTGACACAAAGCAACAGTCACATTCAAGCTTCATTGTACCTGAAACATAAGTTTCTACACATAACAACTTTACAATTAACAAAATCCACAGCTAGTACAAACTATATTTAGCATTTTATAAGCATATTCTAAATCTTCAAAACGAATAAAGAATTCATAGAATAACAAAAAAAGGTTGAAATATCAGTAAAGGTGATTTACACAATCAAGCATGCATGCACAAACATTCTTGTGCAAGCAAACTTGAGGTGCGTAGAAGAAAACAATACAATATACACAGTGGTGTAACTAGACCTGAAAAATTTTTCCAGGGAGAGGGGCAGTTATCTCTAAAACATCCCTTAGTTATGCCACTGCTTATGCAAGCATTGCACTACAAAATTTGCTTCCACACATTCAAGTTCAACTAGCAGACACTCAAGTTGGCTTGCAAACTTTAGCATGTACTTACTGCTGAAATGGCGAGTCATGTGTTTGTTATTTTGACATTTTCACAAAATACCGATTATTAATTTTTCTTGGAAATGCAGCCTTCAATGCTGCTAAATACAAAAAAAGAAAGAGGGGAGTTTGCTCCCTTAAAGATTAGAGGAGAATCTTTCATTAATCAATAGATAAGGCCTAGTATTAATCCTAAATAAAATTTATGGAAACCAGGAACGCCAAGTGATTCAGGCATAGTAAACTTTTTCAAAAATTTAAATAATGATGAAATCTATGCACTTTTACAGCATTGTATTCCCTGGTCACGTGTAAGCAAAATAAAATCCCAGGATCGCTGGTGAGAATCCGGACTCAACATATATTCAGGACATAAACTATAAAAAGTTACATAAAATCTATACTTGCCAGTATGGTTTGAAAGTTGAACTGAATTAATGTAATCAACTTCAAATCCTAACACCTACAAAAACACACAAAGAAAAAAAAAGAATATTAATACAGAATATATATATATACACATTTAAATATGTGTATAAAATTTAAAAAAAAAGGAATAAGTACTTGCAAAGGAAAAATTGCACTTTTATTTCCAACATGTCCGGAAACAACATGACTTTGAATCGACAAAACACGGCGTTCAAATTCGCCTTCTCTTTCCATCTTTAGTGGAAAAACTCAAATATTAACAAACGGAATATTTTTACAACGAAATTCCTCTAAATCGGAATCAGATCGTAACTAAAACCCAGTAATTATCATGATATTGATGCTGATTCCTTACACAACACACACAAGTTCAAAGAGCATTTAGGAAAAGAAAGACGGAAGAAAGCACATTAACCTACCTAACCTCCTAGCATAGAAACTGTGGGAATGTTGCAATATTTGAGAAATTGGCGCTATTTGGCGATAATCTAGTCTTTTTGGCCACGCCTATTAGGGTATTAGGATTTCTCGTTTTAGAACTGTAATGTAAAATGAATAACTAAATGAATTAATAATTACTGGATCTTGTCAAAAACATAATTCATGCTTCATCATACCCTCTAAATAAATAAAAAATTGATGCTTATCCATCAAGGAAGACAGATCGCCAACTGAAGATCTAATTCCAGTTTGGCACCCTTTGTTAATTTATTATAACCAATAAAAATTGTTTTCAGAATGGCAAAGATGCGTTGTCATAGAAACAGTTGGAAATCAGCGTTCCTGTTGGCCAATAAAGAACTTCTTTCAGGAATCTTTTCAGCGACCGGCGAGCCTCTTTTGTTTGATAATGTTACCATGGAAACAATAGCCTCACTGCACTGTTGTGCTTTAAATGAATTAAAGATGTTTAGTTATTATTATTTCTTACTGCATATGGCTTTTGGCTCGTCCAATTTCCTAAATAGCTTACTCTTTTTTTATTAAGAAAACCAAGCCACTGAGGAAAGAAGAAATAACAAGCATGCCATTTTACTTTAAAATGAAGTTTGCTAAGGAATATATTTTTCTATTTTTACCATGTTGATGGAAAGTTTCACATGAAACGTATTGAAATGCAAGTAATAAACTTCAAAATATTTCTTTTAAAAAACATTTCGTAAATATTTGAATACAATTTGTCCCTATTTTTCTTATTTATTCAATATGTGTTTATTCGCTTTTAAAATTGTTCTGAATATATTGAATTTAATGCTTTTATTTACTAACTGTTTTGACATAAACTTAAATGAAGCATTAGCTTCACAACGCATTAAACATTTAGGATGAGTTTTCTGTATAAATTGCATGCGGCAAACCCCATACCTCCATGGTTCTATGCATAAAAAGAAAATATGAGGCCAAGACTTTTTTAAATCTACCCCCTTACCTTGCGCTTACCCCTTTTAAATGTTTTCTTTTGGTCCTTAGAATTTTCATGTTTTTTCCCCTTTAAATTGTTATCTTTTGGTTCTTATAATTTAAAAATCATAGAGTTTTTTGCTAAATGTAAGTGTTTGAAATTTTCATTGCAATTTTGTACTTTGACCCTATTGCCCTTCATGGATGTTGTTTAATTTAAACTAGCCTCAAGAAGCTGGATATATGCAGCTTATCTTTTATGTGAAGCAAACACAGCTGCTTGCATTGCTTGCTGTCACAAATGATTGGTTTGTTTCCCACAGAATACATTGTTACAACATGCAATAGTTAAAAATTTGTTTCTGGTAAAAACTTAGTTTTATTCTATAGATGGTAACATATTTTTTTCAAAAAAAACATAAAACATTAAGTAACTTTTTCAAAGATTTTAATAAATCAAGAACTTGAGGCTAAGGTGCACGGTTACTAAAAAAAAAACAAACAACACTTGTATATCGAATTTCACCATTCTAGGCCTTACTATTTTCCCAGGACATATACCACAAACCAGTGGCACACCCAAGGGGTGGGGGGTTTGGGGGTTGAACCCCCTCCCAAAACCTAACTTTTGAAAAATGATTAATACCCTTTTTTCCCCTGAAAAAAAATTGTGTGTATATATATATGGGTCATTCCACGGTGACTGACGCTACAATTTGACTAAGTTATTTAACTTTTAAAATCCGCACTGTCTTGAAATTAAATTTTATTTTTCTGAAATTGATCTAAAGTACCATGAGAGAGTACAATATTGCTACCCATACCTGTTTTTAGACATAAAAAGCTTTTTTATGTGGAATTAAGGTAAATAAAAATTTGTGACTGATGTTACACAGAAGAGACATTAGGAAAAACAACTTCTATATTAATTGAAATTCTCCTCAAACTAAGAACATGAAGATTAAAATTATTTTTTTCCAGTCAAGTAGAGATTCCAAACTTTATGAATACACTTTGTTTCATTTAAATAACTTTAAAATTTACAGTGGAGGAAATTTTTAATTTCCGTGACTGATGTTACACCAACATTAATTGGTTCAATTTATAATTTATTTCTCCTTAAAAGTCAAATTAGCAATTTTGTTTTACATAATTACACAAATCTACTTAAATAATAAAAAATAAACAATAATAAATGAATATAATTATACAAGTGATGTTTTAGTACAATTCAGGAAATGAAAAGTGTCCTTGTGCATTTATTATATCTAGTGTACTAAGTTTCCTTATTATTTTTTCTCGTGAATAATAAATTTCATCCACATTGTCAGACCATTTACAAAGCTTCCCTGTTGGAATCATAACACTGACCAAGCATTCATAGTTTTCAATGGCTCTAACTTCACCTGGATAGAGCTGTCCATCGTATTCCACAAGAACCCCCTCTCCAATTGTGGCCATCAATTCTGGAACTTGTTCTCTTGGTTTTGAACAGGAAAATAATGTTTTAGATAATTTGGAGCTTTTGGTGATTTTGTCTACCATCTCCAAAAAGTGTTGCTGCTTGATACCAGCTGTAGCTTCTGAATCAAAAAATATTTTAGTCAAATTTAACTCTTTATAACGCAACTGTAAATCATATAATGATATCTCAAAGAATTTCACACTGCTTGAAGCTACGGCATTTACAAAATCTTTTGCACTGTACACGAAATGCTTTCTTTTTTTACTGCTTCCTATCCCTGCACCTTTACAGAGCCGCCAATGTCGTCCACTGGGCCTTTCCCATGTGATGTAGGAAAATAATTCGATGTAATTAACAATTTATATTTTCTCTGTAACATGGGTATTATGGTAGCAATGAACTTGTTTTTGAATTGGGCCATCTGACCAAATATGTAAGACTTCAATTTCTTGAGGAATATTTTAGAGCATTGTTATGAGAGGAATCACAATCTCTTTAGAATGAGGCACTTCATCTGAGGCTATCACATACGGATGCATTCTACCTGAGTGGTACAGTGTTGCTGTAAAAATGCTTACTTGGGCTTAATAGGAGCACCTGTTTCACCAATTTCATTGTCAAACCATTTTTTTATGACAGCCTTCTGCTTTCGTGGAGATGTAAGCAGGGCGCGGTTTGCACGAGTTAAAGCTTTTCCTAAAGTTTTATTATTTTGGAAAAGGGGTTATGTCACTGCTACTTGAACTTTTGCACTTTAATGCTCTACATTTTTCTAACATTTTCTTTGATTTCTCTTTTAACTCTATTTTGAACTGACTTAGACAACTTAGCTCTTCCATTTCTTTTTTTATCTATACTCCTTTTAGCTTCTGCATTGTTTTTCTTTTTGTAATCTTTATAACTTGCTTCCTTCTTCAATTTATCTTGCCTCCTTTTTTGCCTTTCTGCAGCAGTCAATGCCATTTGTGCAGTGTTTAAGTATCTAACTGGAAAAGAGAAAAGTGACTGATGTTACAATGTGACTGATGTTACATATTTTAAAGAAGTTTTTAACACATAAATTGAACTGTAATTAACTATTTAAATAATTGATATTTAAGATTTTATCATGAATGAGGAGAATACGGCTTTTTATATTCTTAACACTAATTGTCTTTAAGTAATAAAAACTTTTATAAATTTTTTGACTGATGTTACATTACTATGAGGCCTTTTATAAAAATTAATTTTCAATACAATAATCACAGTTCAAAGATTCTTTACTGGCCTAACCTCACATATAGAATAAATTTCAATAAAAAAATAGGATTTTATACATACCTGTTAATTTATTTACGAAAACAAGATGAACTTTCTGAACCTCTCTAAAGACAACAACACTTGTGACAAAAGTAACATTTCCAAACAATGCCTATAAAACTTACAAAAAGGTACTGCTAACTTTTTAAGCATAATTTTATAAAAATTCACATATTTTTACCTTAGAGGAAAAAAAATTGTATATGTGCAAGAATATTTTTTTTTATGTTAGTGTCCCTGTTTTCATGGATATATACCATATATATATACAGTATGGGACCTCAAATCCGGAACGCTCGGGACCACGATCTTTCTGGATTTCGGAATTTTCCGGATTTTGAGTCCTCATTCAAAAAATTTTGTAGGTAGCATCAGAGCCCATACAATTTGCTGTGGAACATTTTATTAGCATTTTGCTCATTTATAGCATTTTTATTATCGAATATACTTTCCTATAAGTCGTGAAATTTAGCACAAAAAACGAAGTTGGAATGGGCTTACATTTTTAGGCAAAGTATCGAAACATCTAGATTTTCCCCGATGGTATTTTAACCTCCTTGATTAAACAATAAATGAAAAGAATGCTGTCATATTTCGATTTTATATCCTCTAGCCACTAACTTGTAAAAGATCAGGTTATCGGGAAAATGCGAGAAACGCTGATTTTCAATTTTGCGAACGTTCTGCATCGCGCGAAAATTAGAGCTCATTTTAAAAAATGAATATAAGAAAACTACAAGAAACTTAAAAAAGAGCAAAATTTAATGATATTAACTCGTAATTAAAGCAACAATTAAGAAAAACTAATCGCAAAAACGAACCCTTTTCAGAAAATCGCGAAATATTTTTTTTGAAAACAGCACATTTCCGATCTTAAACTCTTAAACATGTTCATTACTTTTTATTTTCTTTCTCTTTAAAACACCCATTTCCAAAAAAAGGTGCAAAACATTTCCTGATTTTTTTTCAAAAAAACAAAAGCTGCTTTTTTCAGCTGCCGATTTTTTTCGAAAAAGTTCCGGATTTTGGGTTTTCCGGATTTCGGGACTCCGAAATTGGGGTCCCATACTGTACCATTTAAATACCACAACCGCCCTGTATGTATAATATTCACCAAATTTCAGTATTAACGTCACAAACTTTATTTATTCCATCATTATCAGAAAAGACAACGTTTCGATCCAGAGAATTTCCTCCGTTTTTTCTTCTGGTTGATAGACATGTGGACTTAACCTAAATAAACTAAACCCCTCCAAATGGGTTATCCTCATAGGCCTTAATGTGGTAAGGGATTGACCCTAAGGATGGTTTCCGGGGGTTCGAAGGTCAGCTAATATCCCCTGTGAAAAATATAACCTTTTTTTCCTTTTCATTCTCTTTCACTTAACTGATATAGTTAAATGTAGGGGTTGCACTTACCCCTGCCCTATCATTCTTTCCAGGATCCATCTCTAGAATCCCCCCTCCCCAGTTTTCTCATATATATTTTTTGTGCACCCCTTCTCCACACACTCTTCAACTCCTTGTCGTACACGTTCTTTTATCTATGCAAACAAATAGAATCATCTTTTCAACCATCCCCCCCCCCCCTATTCCGAATAAATCCATTCACACACATGTACGATTTCCATTTTTTCTATGAGAAGCAATCATGTTACAGTTTCCACGAAAATCTTTTTCTGTACAATTTCTCTCTAATCGACGTATTTTCTAGAATCTATGGTAGGAATGCGATAGTCTTCCGATTTCTAGAAATGTTGATTAAAGGACCTAGTTGGGAGGGTCATAGCCCACAAGCCTTACTAGGGCCTACACTTGCTGGAGAGTTGAAGATTCAAATTTTTTTTGCACACACTGTCAGATAGCACGATAGATCGTGTAGAGTTGCTTGATTTAAAAAAAAAATATATATTTTTTACCATATACAGTATATGGGACCTCAAATCTGGAATGCTCGGGGCCGTGATCTTTCCAGATTTCGGAATTTTCCGGATTTTGGGTCCTCATTCAAAAAATTTTGTAAGTATCATCGGAGCCCATATAATTTTCTCTGGAACTTTTTATTAGTATTTTGCTCATTTATAGCATTTTTATTATCGTATACACTCGCCTATAAGTAGCGAAATTTAGAACAAAAAACTAAGTTGGAGTAGACTTACATTCCAGGCAAAGCATCGAAACATCTAGACTTTTCCTGATGTTATTTTTACCTCTTTAATTAAGCAATAAAAGAAAAAATTCTGTCAAATTTTGATATGATTTTATATTCTCTAGCCTCTAAAATGTAGTAAAAGATCAGACTATCGGGAAAATGCGAGAAACACGGATTTTCAATTTCGTGAATGTTCTGTATCGTGCGAAAATTAGAGCTAATTTCAAAAAATAAATATAAGAAAATTACAAGGAATAAAAAAAAGCAAAATTTAATGATATTAACTCAGAATTAAAGCAGCAATTAAGAAAAACTAGTTGCAAAACTGAACCCTTTTCAGAAAATCGCGAAATAATTTTTTTGAAAACAGGACTTTTCCGATCTTAAACATGTTCATTACATTTTATTTTCTTTCTCTTTAAAACGCCTATTTCCAAAAAAAAAAAAAAAACTCCGAAACATTTACTGATTTTCTTTCTTTTTTTTTTCAAAGCAACAATTAATAGAAACTCTAATTGTAAAAACGATCCCTTTTCAGAAAATGCGAAATATATTTTTTGAAAAAAGCACATTTCCGATTTAAACATCTTCATTACATTTTATTTTCCTTCTCTTTAAAACGCCTATTTCCCAAAAAAAAAAAAAAAAGTGCAAAACATTTTCCGACTTTTTTTTTTTTTCAAAGCAACAATTAATAGAAACTCTAATGGCAAAAACGAGCCCCTTTCAGAAAATCCCGAAATAATTTCTTTGAAAACAGTACATTTCCGATTTTAACATCTTCATTACATTTTATTTTCCTTCTCCTTAAAATGCCTATTTCTAAAGACACGATGCAAAACATTTCCCGATTTTTTTTTCAAAAAACAAAATCCGTTTTTCTTTCAGATGCCAATTTTTTTCAAAAAAGTTCCGGATTGTGGGTTTTCGGGATTCCAAAATCGGGGTCCTATACTGTAGAGTGTAGATGATCACCCCCTCCAAAAAATATTTCTAGGTGCGTCTATGTCACAAACTCTTTCTTTTGTTATATATGTAGGTATGAAGTGGTGAGAAACTTACCAGTAATATTGAAAAGATTTTCTGTATGTTAATTTTAAAGTCCAGACTAAAGTTTGTAGAGTGTTTATTTCATTGTTGATGAATAAAGAGTATTGTTAATTGTGTTTAGAGAATATAAAATTTTATTTTCTTTCAGAAGTTTTATTCTTAAGCCATTGTGATGTCTCTTTTCAAAGCATGTGATTGGTGGTCTACTTCTTGTGGATCAGAGGAAGAATTTGACAAAGGGTGTCTTGTTGTAGCTAATATTGACAACAGCTCTGAAAAGCATGGTAATTTTTTTAATGTTTGTCTGAAGCAATAGTTTGTAAATTATTAAACACTTCCCATCAAAATATGTACATTTTTTTCTTTAAAATGAGAATTAAAAGTTTAATAAAAGATTAATTAATTTGATACTAGTCAAATGAATAGGTGAAATGAGATCTGTTCAAAAGTTTTCTGTAAGATCTGTATAAAATTCATTGTGATTTTGATTAGGAAAAGGACTTTAGGCCATCATGTAAATCTTCAACCAATTAAAAAAGATGAAAGTCTTGACTTTGAATTAAAATCAAATAATATTTATTTGGTAATATATTATTAGTTTGCTTTGTTTATTTTTACTTTGCCGACACATAAATTTTTTTCTCCATATTATCGCCAGTACTCGGCCACATTTTGTTCAAGAATATTTCCTTTAATGTCAGTCTTTTTTAAAATATAAATATTTTGATGTAATTTTTTGTGAAACTTCTTTATTACCATTGTGTTGTAGTAGAAAAAGAGCATGTAGGATTCATGTAACTGGTTTTTGTTATCAAATGATGTGTAAAAAAACTGAACTTTGAAAATCATTTTGCTGTTTATAGTTTGAATATTGAATCATATCATGTGTTTTATTAGATAAAATAATAACTGGAAGTCAGAGTGGAGTGATAAGAGTTTATAAGCCGCAACCTGTGAAACAAGAAGATGGGAACTATTCCTCCTTTCGCCCTGATGATCTACTTTTAGAAGCTCAAGTAAAATTTCCAATTATTCAAGTGGCAACTGGAGTGCTTACATCGTAAGTGGCTTTTAGTCGAGGAAGAGGTTTATCTTCTTAAACAAAATATTCAAATGAAGCGTATTGAGAATAAATGAAGGTAACCTAATGTTTTTCAAAACATTAGGAATTTCAATTTTGTTTCGATAATGAAATTGAAATTTAAAACTTCTTTTCTGTAGATTCACGCATAGGTTTTATTTCATCCATTTGTATTACATTAATATGTATGTGATATTGCATATGCCTGCCCTGCATGATTTATAGATTAAAATTAAGCATTCAACTAATGCAAAAAAAAAAAAATAATTAATTCATATTTGTTCAAAAATTTGTAAGAAAATCCAATCAGAGACCAAAGGTTAACTATGAAATTCATTTCATTTCTATAGAATCAATCAAATCAGATGAAAAATAATTAATTTATACAAGGTCTCCATTCACATGCAGAAAAACCATCCATCAAGGACTTCGATTAATCAAAAAAAGAAAGAAAAGTTAAATAAATTATTTCACAACACCCTATGAATTAATGAATAAGCAAATATTAAAGCAATGTCCTTATTGAAGGTTAAATTATTAAACTAGAAATGAACCAAAGCATTAGCAATTCCTTGCTTTTTGACATTTAAATTGGATTTGCATGCTTATTCTGATTATATTTAGTTTTAAGTTTTATTTTTCAGTCTTTCATATTTTATTGTTGTCCATTTTCATGAAGATTGAAATAAGGGGCATTGCAATGTTCTTTATAATCCTATTTTTAATAGAAGAATAATTATTTAATGATTTGATTACAGTTCACCTGGATTGGTTCAATTAGCAGTGTTACATCCATTCAAACTTTCTGTTTACTCAATCTCTGGTAAATTTTGATCCTATTATTAATATTGTTGTTTGAATCTTTATGCTTTTTCCTTACTTATTATTTTTTATCAATAAATGATATTATTTTAAAATAAAACAAATAAATTAAAATATTTGCAATTTCTTTTAAAGCTGTGCAAGGCAGTGTTGAACATGGCATACAGTGTAAATTTTCTCTTATGTATGAACATAACTTGCAAAGACATGCATTTTCTCTACTTGTTGGACAATTTGGAGGCATTCAAGGTGATGATTTTGTGCGAGTTCTTGTTTTGTTCATTTGTTCCAATTGATGTACATTATTTTATTCTTGAAAGAATCTGTAAATGT
This sequence comes from Octonoba sinensis, assembly GCA_038502835.1. NCBI lineage: Eukaryota > Metazoa > Arthropoda > Arachnida > Araneae > Uloboridae > Octonoba > Octonoba sinensis. Next base: position 64,341,443 of record CM076600.1, on the reverse strand, counting down.
GTTAGTTATTTGTGTCCATTATTAAGTTGTGTTGTTTTGTATTTATCTTGACGCTCAAATATTGTTTAGAATTTAGAAATTTTCTTTGGTATGTTAATCTTTATCAATTGTTTCAATTTCTTTTAAGCAACATTTTAAATGCCGTTATTCTTATGTTTGGGTTGGAAAATATATTAACACTGATAGTTTTGACTGCAATTAGTTTAAAAACATATAACAAACTGATTTTAAAATAATCAAATAACATGAGTTCTTTTTTATTGTTTACTTTCCCATAAAAGGGGGGGGGGAGGGGAAAGAAAGAAAGCTTAATTATTAGCAGAAATATCTTTTGTAAATATAGAAATGAATAAATAAAGTCAACAATGAATTAAATGCTGTAATCATAGCAATAGCAAATTAAAAAAAAAAAAGCTAAACTCATAACATTAAAAAAAAAAAGAGTGTTATGAGTAGGTGAAATTTCGTCTGTTTGTCGGTCTGTCTGTTTTTTCCCTCTTAGTATCTTCAAGGGCGGATCTAGAAAATCTTCACGGAGGGGGGGGGGGGGGGGGGGGGCGATTTTGGAAATCTCGGGGTTTAATGTAAGGAAAGGATGGATGGAGGAGATTCTTCATTCCTTTTCAACAGTCCCTCCCCCCCCCCTTTTTTTCAAACAGCAGGAACAACAAAAAAGAAAATGCTAGTGTAGTGATATTTAAATTTTTACTAACACATTTTTTCAATGCATATATGTTTATTCAAAGCCCGTATAAAAGGAACACAAGCTGCCGTTTTTTTGCTTTCGGAAATCTGTCTATAATTTTTTTAACGTTGTTCAATGTAATATCTTTATGGATATGCAATAACGCTAATCCAGTGAATCTATCATCACTCATTCTGTTTCTTAGCCAAGTTTTAACTAAGTTAGGATTTCCTTCAAGCTTTCTCAAGAAAAATGTAGGCTTGTAAATACATTTTTTAAATTTGAGTTGATATGTCTAAATTACAAAATAATAGCAATTATTAGTAATATATTTTCTAAAAGTTTTAAAATGTAATACTAAATATGTACTAAAAAACCATCAACGTGTATGTGCAATTTCTGTAAACATCTGTAATTATGAATGTTCAATGAAATGTTTCAGACTCCAGGTTTTAGCGTAAATGTTGCAGGAATTTACACCACCTGCTAAGGCTTGGCTAGCTGTCACCAGTTGATAGGTAGAAGAAAAGAGCAGGGAATCTCTTTCCCATTATTCCGAGGATTAACAACTCAGCAATACTAAGAGAGGACAAAGGGACAGGGGGAAAGCATAGAACTTGAAACTGGGCTATTAGCTGGGATTCCAAGAACATAAAAACATGGCTGGTCCAGGGGCACAAAGAATAAAAACTCACTTATTAGGAGTGTGGATGTAGTATCCACTTGAATCGGCCCAAGGGTTGGAAGTGCTCAGCCAGTACACCTCATTCCCAGTTTTAACTTTTATTTGAAGAATTTTTTATTACATTTTGATAAGTTCAAAACACTTATCATTGAGTTCTGCTGGGAAATTTTAATCCTATAAAAATCTTGATCCAACAGACAGATTTACTTCAAACAAACTTTATTGAAAAGTGCTATGATGTAATTTGTAAAACACGTTCAGGAAAAGTTTATTTAAATTGATGATCTTACGGGTTTTTTTTATTTAAAGAATTGAAAAAAAAATTAGTGTGTTTGGAAGATACTTTATCTATTAGGCAAATAATGCTAAGTATTATTTTTAGAACTAGAATTTTAGCTTTTTAATTTTAATACTAATCTATTTCTTGTTTTGTTTGTCAGTGATTAAAAATAAAAGTTGTTTTTTACTTTATTTTTTATTTATTTTTTTTTTACCGACGAAAACAAATTCTCTATTTAAAATGAAGAGCCTTTTTGTAGCTATGTATATAAAATGTTTTTGCTTTATTTGTTCATTAATTTTTCTGGTTCAGCTGGAAAGTTTCACAAAGAGAAGTATTTTTTGTTGAGATTCAATTCTACATTTTTTAAAATATGAAAAACAATGCTTGATTTTAAAGTTTCCTTGTTAAAACATTGATGGGTAGAAATTGCTTAAAAATAATGCATAAAAGCTTGAGAGAATGAATATAATATCAATGAATATAACAAGTAATTAGCTTCCTTTTTTTATTAAAAGTGATTATTATAAGTGAAAGTGTTTGATATAAAGTGCATTAACTGTAAAAATGTTTGAGTAATTTAAAATGTAAACAAAACTAGATAGATAGTTTTTTACAAATTTAATGAATTAGTACACTGGGAAGTATTGTTGTTTAATTGTTCTTGTTTATTTGAATATATTTCTTTTTATTGCTGGTTATTTATTTATTTATTTTTCTAGGAAAAGACATGATGTGTGTTCAATCTCTTGATGGGACTTTAATTTTTTTTGAACAAGAAAGGTTCTCATTTAGTAGATTCTTACCGAAAAGTCTTATTCCTGGGCCAATATGTTATATGAATAAGACAGATTCTTTTGTTACAGTAAATGGATTTACAGTGGAAAGCTACAGGTAATTCAATATTAAAAAATAAATAAACAAATGAATAAATAAAAATATAATAAAGTAAAATAAATGAATAATTACTTATTATATCAGAATGAAGCTACTGTATTTTAACTAATGTATGAAAAACAGTTTATTGGGCAATGTTTGTTTACAAATTTTTAATTTCATCACCTTTTTTTACATCCTAAAAGCTACCTTAATTTATCCCAAGCAATTGTTAATCTATAGCATAAAAGGGGAAAAAAAGACCTTGCTTTTCTATGCACTATAACCAGGCCCTGACTATCGCAAGAGCACCCAGGGCCTGTACCATGTGCAGGAACTTTCTGAGAGGCAGGAAATTTTCCCATAATATCATTTAAATTTCTTTTTAAAAAATTTTGAAATAAAATAACTGGTTAAACTAATAATAACTGCTGGCAATTTCTCATAGTAACATGTTATTTTTAACCGACTTCACAAAGGAAGGAGGTTATACATTCATATTGTATGTATGTCGTTTTTTTGTTTTTTGTTTTTGTTTGTTTGTCCACTCATAACTTCTTACTGGATGAACCGATTTTCATGAATTTTTTTTTAATAGATCGAGGGTGGTTTCCCATAGGTTCCATACCTTAGTTTAACCATATTCGATAATTAGAAAAAAAGTTATGGGCTGAAATGTGGTAATTTTTTTGCTTTTTCATCCATAGCTTTTGACCAAATGAACCGATTTTGATTATTTTTTCTTTGATCGATAGAGGGTCGTCTAACTCAAATATCGCACACCAGTTTGACTACATCTGTTTTTTAGAAAAAATATTATGGGTGAAAAATAAGTATTTTTTCATTTTAATTGGACAGGCTAGGCTCGTTTTTTCTTTGTTGGGAAAGTTGTTAATAAAAATGAAACGCATTGTTAAAAAAGAGTTTGTTGCCATTAAGATGTAATATTAAAAGCAATTATAACAAGAAATAGTCTGAAGGCTTCTCTGAAGAAGAAATTAAATTCAATTAGTTTGCTTGCTCTAGTGACCCTTCAAAATCGATTTTAAAACGAAATTTATCTTACAAACGGTTAGTTTTTAGTGTCATTCCCTCAAAGGTTTCCCCTTTGATATGTATGTTTCAGAAATAGAGTATTTATATAAAAATGTATTTACACTAAAAAGAATAAAATAAAATAATTTTTGGAAAAAAATAGAACCGTCTTCAAACTATAAATTGCGCTAAAAAGTAAAAAATAATATTATTCTTTAAACAACTTCGATACGACTATTAAACATAATTTTTGAAGTCGGTGCAAAATTATGATGGATTTTGATGCATGATTCCTTTTGTAACTATGAACCAACTACAAGTATAAATAGCATAGAGTTTGCAACAGTTTCAGTGTAAAATGACGCCCAATGTAATTATAATTAGACTGTCATAATTTTGCACCAACTTCAAAAATTATGTTTAAAAGTTGTATCGAAGTTGTTTAAAGAATAATATTATTTTTTACTTTTTAGCTCAATTTATAGTTTGAAGTCGGTTCTACTTTTTTCCAAATATTATTTTATTTATCAAAAATTTCACATTGACCATAGTGCACACGCATGCATGCACACCCACATACATAAATACATATATATGTAAGTGAACCATTCAAAGGGGGCAGGAAAAGTTAAAAGTGCCTTGGGCACGTAAACTTGCAAGTCGGGCCCTGACTATATCACTATGTATACATGTAAAAAGTAATTTTCTAAATAAAAGGTTGCCTATTTAAGTGGTAGCAGTATTGTTAATGCAACCTAAACAAATGCTCATGATAAATATAGCGAGTCTTTAGATATGTGAAGTCTTAATTTCTGTGGATTTTAGTAAATGTTTCTGCATCAAGCATGAAACAGCATTATTTAATAGTTTATCAGAAGCAACTGTTACTTGCAATGGAAGGAAAAGGTTTTCAGAAGGCTAGAAATTTTTATTGGGGTTTGATAAAGGAACAAAATGAAAATGAACAAAGATGAAGAAACAAAATAAAGTCAACATTCAGTACTTTTCCATTATCCCGACAGGCGATAAAGTCCCAATAATGATGCAACCAGCGCTAAATGGAATATTGCCGCTGGTAACCTTTTACGTGTGCTGTCTCCAAAAAGTCTGCTTGACGAGATTTACGCAGTGATAATGGAAAAGTACCCAACATAAAAGATTTTTTCAGTCGTTATGTTTTTTTCAAACTTAATATTGAAGAGGTAATGCTAGTTGTAAGCACTATTCTCCAATATACTTGCTTAGAGATAAAATATTTGTTGGCTTGATTTTATAATAACACTCAATTTAGTAACCATCTCCTGTTTGATAATGTATAACTATTTATTAGCAAAAAAGTTAAACGTTTGAATATCTTAATTTTAAGGTGAAAAACTTTTATTCCTATATAATGCTATATAAAATACTTGATTCCAGAACAAATGTTTTTTTTTTTTAAATTTTTCTTTTAAACAATTCAAAATTTTTTGTTTGGATAATGTATAATAGAATTATGTAAAAGGTGCTATAGCATTTTCAATTGAAAAAAAACCGGAACTTTTGATAAAATTTCAATTTTTGAAATAATTTTGCTCTTTATAATTGGCAAAAACAAATATATTATGCGTCTTATTCTGGAATACATTATGCATTTTTTAGCCAAATTTGGGTTGAGATATAATTATTATTATTGTTATCTTAAATTTTAGGTAGTTAAATATTTTCAGGAAGAAAATGTAGACAGAAGGGATTTTATTTAGGATGCATTTTGTTTTCTAATTATCAATATTTTGATTGCTTAATTATTAGAATTTAGTTATATATTTTTATTTTAATCATAATCTTAATTTTCATAACTTAAAAATAATTTAAATATTTGAGTAAATTTTGTTTGGTAGTTAAGAACTAATTTTTCCTATTTAAACAAAATGTGTTATGAGATTTAAGTTTCATTTTATGCAATACATAAAAATCACACATGATAAATGTGAACTGTTATGAGAAAGGTACTTTTTTCATGTAGTGTGCATTAAACATTTTCTTTTAACAGGTTTCAAGCTTTGGCAAGTGCAAGTGATGAAACCAATGAAAATGAAAATCTGAGTTTTAAGGGTAAAAAAGTCACTGTATGTATATAGTATGAGAATTTATACATCTTTATCTGTGTACTTAATAAATCAGGTATTCATTGTACATTATTCCCCACATTATAGCCGGAGTGGACATATGATCTGGCTGATTCTGCTTTTGATATATCACCTGTTGATGATAAAACATCTCCCACTCTTGTAATTTTAGGTAAAAAACTCATTTTAGAGAAAAATTCATTTTAGAGAATTTCTCTTAAATAACTTGAGAAAAAAAAAAAGATTTTGATTGCAGTCTGTTTTTCTTGACCAGCTTTCATTGCATACTATTTATAAATTAATTTATGTTTTAACCAAATTAATTATGTATTATTTTACTAAAGTGTATGAAATCACATTTGGCAGATTTTGATGTTATTTAATATAATTTCTAGTATTAAATCAAATTTTACTGTAAATTTAATTTCCTTGTAACATTTATTTATTTATATTTTTATTTTGGTAGGAGAAAGGTCTGTTGTAGCTTTAAACTCACATGGGTCTGTTAAATTTTCTAAGAAATTTGGATTTACACCACGCTGCTTCTACTGCTATAAAGCAGGTATTTAAAATTTAAATTGTCCTTTACATGCTATATTATGTGCTAAAATTTTACTTGTTCTCATTGATTTACTGTTTTGATTGATTGAATTGATCAACCATATGGAACACCACAACGAAACATCCTTTGTTTTTCCCTATTACTACAGAGATCTTCGACCTGGGTTACGGAGAACCCAGGTTTCCTGGAACTTTGAGAGGGGTTCTGCAAGTGATCACTTTTGTTTTATCAAAATGACCAAAATTGTAGTAAAAGTTAAATTTTTGTAAAAGATGAAATTCTTAAAGACAGTTTTTTTTGTAAAAATAAATAGAAATAAATTTAAATTTTTTTATGACTGAAATATGAATTTTCTTTTTATTAATTTGTTATAGTTTTAAATATCTTTGCTTTTATTAAAATTCAGAGAATTCATTTTTGAAAACCAAAAAAAAAAAAAAAAAATAACATTGGCTGCCTTACCTTTATTAGCTTAGTATAAGGTAAGATGGTTTTTTTTGTTTTTTTTGGTAAAATAAAGATCCAATGATGATTTTGTAAATTTGAGTCGTTAAAGCTTCCTATTTTTACTGTTTTTTGGTCAATAAGTTCCATCAAGAAAATTATAAGCTCAAATTGTTAAATTGTTCCCCAAAGTGTAAAGGTTTGACAACCCTGCCCTGTTGGATTGAATCTACATGATAAATGATACATAAAAATGCCCACCATTGTGGTGATGAATCTTTATTTAATGTGCAGTGCTAGAATATTTAACATTTGCCAGTATCTTTGTTAAATTTTTAGATGAACTTGTTCTCCCTTATCTTCTTTTATGTTTACTGTGAAATTTCAATGGAGCAATGCATAAGTACATTTCACAAAATTCTTGATTGCCCATGAATATGTCATGCATCTGATAGAAAACAAAGTTTTTAATTATTGTGTTTTTTCTTGACACTATTCTTTTGTTTCAGATCCACATGATTACTTGATTGTTTTAATTGTAACTTCAAATCAGACACTTTTAATTTATCATGAAACTCAGCTTAAATGGGCTGCTCAATTGATGTTTTCTCCTATTTCTATAGCTAGAGGATTTTTTGCGTGAGTAAAGCCAATATTGTTTTTGATTTTTATTTTCCTAATTTTTGATTCAGATTTGTCTGAAGCATTTATTTAAACACATTGATCCTTATTAGATTTTATTTAAATAGTCTTCATTTTCAGTGATGTGAAAGGGATCATTACTCTTCTTTCTGAAGAAGGATCATTAGCATGTTGTTATTTGGGAACTGAGCCTTCATTGTTTGTATCACCACTATCTGAGCCGAAAGAAATAGACTTCAAAGAGGCAGAGCAAGAAATGAATAGATTGAAAAAGATTATTAAGTCTTCAAACCAAAGTAAACAACTACTAACAAAATCAATAGATTAAATGATTATCAAATGCTGATATTTTTTGTTACATAATTTTTCTTTTAAAATTTTTTATTGTACTTTATTGTACTTTATTCTGCTATACTGATGGAAAAAAAATCCGACTGTAAATAAAACATATTAATGAGGGGGCGGGGAATTGAATTGAACTTCATTTCTTAGTATGTAGCATTGGTAGCTTTAGTGTTTTTAGATAACAGTAAATATTTTAACTGAAAATATTTAACATTCAGCAAATTTCAGTTATTGAAATTTAATTTTTTGTTCATGAAAGTTTTTGCTGAAAACTGCCAATAAATAGATTAATTAACTTGTATAGCTGTATTTTCTGATTAGCCATAAAGATTTTTACCAATAACTAAGAAAGTAACCAATCGATGTTCTTAGGTATCCAACTAAGAGAAAGTTACACTGTAGCTATTCTTTATTAAGGTCTTCAGCCATTCATATCAGTTATCCGTTCTGTTGTCCCACAGTGGACCAGTCAGTAGAAGCTTGGTTCTCGCAGTGCACTGAAAGTGAAGCAACATCAACTGAGGTTAGTATTTGGGAGGGTGACAATTTCTCGGTTGCTGTAGACCGTGTACGATAAAGGGAGCAGGCACACGTTTAATCCGTCGTGGCTCCAATGTCCTCTGAATGAAACGATACCTCTGGGTGTGCCAACCCCAGGTGATGGTCTCTCATCTGGGAGCTATTTCAAAAAATAAAGAGACCACATTAAAAGGGGCGGAAGTCAGACAGACTCCTGCCTATAAGGGCCCTGTTTGACTCAGGAGAAGCTCACCCCTTCTTCCTTGCTTCGCGTGTGGACACGACACCAACCAACCATCCGTTCTGTTGCATTAAAATGCATCAGAATTGACACAATGCATGATGGTGTACATTGGAGTCCCTGTATTTGAGGTAGAACAATATTTCTTTTCTTCAATCACCATTATCAGCGTTCCCATTAAGTTGCTATTTTGTTTTCTTTATTTTGTTCTCTTTCTGTGATCATTAGTAAATAATAATCTTTGAATTAGTGACTGTAGTCACTTTTATTGATATTTCTAATTTTCTCAGAATGTATTTTAAAATTTATGTCTTTCATTACAGAATGATAAAAAGTTGCTTGCTCTGTCTTCAAATATTTCAGTATTTGCTGTTGAAATAGGAACTGATATGAAATATTGCATACTTTGTCTTTAATCAGTGGTTTGAAATGATCACTAACCATGATGCAATAATGTGTAAAATTTCCTCTGTAGAGTTTTATAAAGCTAACCTAATAATAATATTTTAGTCTGCTTAGCATATTTTTTTAGCATCACTAGAGTAAAAAGTTTGGCTTATTTCATGATACTTTGCATATTAATTTGTAATGTTATAGCTTTTATGATTTATTGCTCATATTATATTGTACAATATAATTTTATTCAATTGTTGAAATTATTTAGTGATTAGTTATTCTTTTTTTTTTTTTTTTTTTGTTCTTACTGCAATGTTTATAGTATTACTTATTTGAATCCTTTTTGTATACTTATCAATATTTCTTGTTATTTCATATAAATTTTCACAGCAAGCATTTCCAACCAGCTGTGTATTATAGCTAAAATGTTATATTTGTGTAATTCTGAATTCTAGGTTTGCTTGGCACTCAAAAACTTGGAAATGAAATTTCTCTTTCAATAAGTGTTGCTCATCACCTGACTTCATCTGATGTAAGTTTCAAAAAATTTAAATTTCTCAAAAAAAAAAAAAAAAAAAACTAACCAAATAAATAAATAAATAAATAAAAATAAAATAAATACAGTACCGAACCCCAAATTCGGAATCCCAAAGTTCGGAAAATCCTAAAATGCGGCACTTTTCCCGAAAATTTCCGATTTTTTTTTTTTTGTAAATTCAGAAAAATATAAATGTAAGAATCTGTTAAATTAATAAATGTCAGTAAATTTTGATTCAAATAGAAGCAATTTTGTAGATATATTTATGCTTTATATGAACTAAACTCAGGAAACCAAGATAAACCAGAAAACTCTACTATGTTGAAAAGTAAAATTTGATTTCTTGGGCTCAGTTAAGCATCTTTTTTCCCTATAAAAATTTTTTTTTCCCCTTAAATTCTTAAAAATTTGTGTTCGAAGTTTTATTCCCTGGAAAAAGAAAAAAGAAAGAAAGATAAAGAAACTTGCTCTATTTTTTGTCTTTGTGGTCATAAATGGCGCCCAAGTAACCCTTGTAATTTGCACAAATGGCCTGGCATTTTAGTTTGACTTCTCTGCTAATATTTTTTTAAGATGTAGCTCTATTTTCTTTTTCATGCAATTGCAGGTGATTCAGTGAAATGGTTAACTACCATGGTGGGTATGATTTATTTTTGCTGAATTGTGTGTTGTAATTTGGAGCGTTTTATTTAAATCCATGAATAAGTTATTTTTTTGTTTGGTAAAAATATCTTAACACATGGCTTTACTTACAGACCCGGACTGGATCCCTGTGGGGCCCTCGGCCAGGTACTGAAAAGGGGCCCTCTAGCAGGGGGTCATACCCGGAATTTTTTTTAAAATTATGCTTCTGGAAACCGTATTTTGATCCTTTTTGTGTCTTATAAAGTAGTTAAACAAAGCTACATTTTTATATTAAAAACCAAAAAAAAACAGTTTAAAAGTTTTGCATGACTGTTTAGGAAAACGAAATTTCATGCTATTTTTATTACATCTCAATTACGTAGAAACTGGAGAAATTATAGTAGTATTAAACTATAAAATACAACGAGAAACGAAACAGTCATTAAGTAAACCCAAATTACTTACTAAATTATAAAACTCTATTTATTAAATCAACAATGTTAAGGTTGGCTTACGTTTCAATACTATATGAAATCGTTTAAATATATTTTCATTATATTATGAACCGAAAAAACTGTCCTACTGAATGATTTGCAAGCTAAATGAAATTCAAAATTATGTTTGCATTTTTAAAAACGTATACATTATCTTAAAAATATTATCAAACATAGATTTCCTCCAATTTAAAGTTTAAAAAATATTATTAGATTGCACTTACAAAATAATAATAAAATATTCATTATTTTATTTAAATCACAAACTTGTATATCACTCTTTATATTTTTTACTTGCTGGAACAGCGTTTCTACAAAGTCCAAGCGAACGAGTAATTGGAACACATCAAGCAAAACAGCAATAGGCTTTCAAAGTTGAACTGTTGACTGATAAAATTCTTTGCTGTAAATTTTGATTTACAATAAAAATTTCTAACAGATACATCTTTAAAAACAGTTTATAACATTAACTAATTTTGCTTCGTTTTCATCTCCTTCACTGCTCAAAAACTACAATTGCTGAAAGAATTTTCTTGTTTGCAATGTTTGCTCCACTGTCATCGCTCATATATATTTTTTTTTTTTTTTTGTAAATACGTATAGTTTTTATCATAAGTATATTTTCTGTTAGTTTCTTTCTCTCATACAGCCAATATTTTATAAGACGCTCTCAGAAAACGCTGATTCTTCTATTAACCGAAAGGGCCCTGAACTTTTTCGAATCCTATCATCCTTGGAAAATTACTTTCTCGCTGTACCTTAGTCGACTTGTGGTATAACTTGTCCTGTACATGATACTATCCATCTATTCATACATACATACCGTGTTTTGCAAAGTATAAGATGCACCTTTTATTTTTAAGTAATTTTTAAGAAAAATAATTTTTAACACTTATTATTATCTTAGCTAAGAATTAGCTTTAAGAATTTCACTGAATTCTTTTTTTTTTTTTTTGTATAATTAAAGAATTTAAAATAAAATCGGGAAAAGTCAAGATTTTTCAATGTTTTGCATCAAATGTAAGTTCACCCTTACTTCCTTTTTTGTTCCAAATTTCGCGACTTATAGGCGAATATACTCAGTAAAAAAATTATATAAATGAATAAAATGCGAAGGAAAAGTTCCACAGTAAATTGTACGACTTCTGATTACTGCAGGATTCTGATTACCAGTTCTTACTGCAGTATTCGAATAAAAAACACTACGTATCTGCGTAGAAGTCATCCAAGAGCCCACTGAAATGAAAGACCTTTCTAAAACTACCAGCGTCCGGTGGTCTCTATTAATTGCAACATTAGCAGAAAAATATTCTGATTCGTGCAGTAGAATGCACTCCCTTCTCCTCGTCGGAAACGCATGTTGATTCGATTTTGTCAATTTGTCCCCTATTTACATAATATGGGTAATTAGTTGACGAACGTCATTTTCAAGAATGAAACCTGCGGGCAAAGAAGACATCACGCAAAATGAACAACAGCTTTAAATAGAGGGGCTTTGTCGGTCCGATAAAGGTAAAATAAATATCGGCACCTTAAAATATTCTTAAAAACATTATTGTGAGCGCCCAGCATTTGAATTGCTCATGTTTTCATCCAATTCCTATCCTGTACAATTTTCATGAAACATCATTTATTTTGAGGCAGTACCTGAATCCTTGTGGTCTACAGTATGGGGGAGAGGAAACTTGAAATAATTCCCTTTTTCAATTCGGGGCCCTTGACGGCCGTCAGGTCCATCCACTGATCTTTGAACCCGCTTCTTGAAATTGGCTTGTAGGCCGTTATAAAATCATTTCACGTTAGCAGTTGCGAGACGAGCAAGCAATAATATTTCATGTTGAAGTACCCCCATTTAACTAGTTTTGACTTTACAAGTTCGTACAAAGCAAGTTTAATTGCATCCTCGTTTAAAAGTCTTAAAACTTTTGCAAGATTGCGATGTGAAGCATCCTGGGAAAAAATATGATGTAGCTGATGCAAATAATTATAAAAAAAATTAAAGATCTGTAAAAAAAAAAATTCTAATCGAATTTTTTTGCCTCACCGTTTGGAGGCCCTTTAGTCCGGGGGCCCTCGGCGATCGCCGACCAGCCGACCTGGCCAGTCCGGGCCTGTTTACTTAGATTACCTTTTCCAAAAACAGTTACTTATTTATGTACCAGTTAAGAAAACAATGCGATCTGAAGTAAAAATGCACATATTAGCGTTGATGTTTTCGTAAATCCGCCATTTTTGGTCCGGTTCCGAAATTCGGCAAATTCCGAAATCCGGGCTTGGCGCCGGTCCCGAGCATGCCGAATTTGGAGTTCGGTACTGTATATAAATAAATATAAGTATGTAATTTGTATTCAATAGGTTCATTAAGTTATGTATTTTGGATTATGTTTTATTCATTTTTCTATTTTATATTAAACAGGGCTCGTACAATCCTTGAGTATTTGGAAAATGTTAAGTTCTTAAAAATCTTATCTGAAATTATCTGAAAATTTCTCAAAACTCCTTCACGTTGCCTTAATCGTTCTTATTTATTTTTTCTGAACGAGAGCAATCATTTTAAAATGTTATTTTTTTAGCTGAGTCAAAAAGCAATGATGTGCTGTTTTTGTATTGTGTCAAAAACATTTTATTTTCAGTAAATTGTTACATTTTTATATGCTATTCAAAATTTATAAAACAAAGATTCAGCCAACAATTTTCAATTCCAGCTAATGGAGAGAGTTCTACCAAAGATGGTACTACTCTAATAGCATATCCATACCTTAGAAAGTATCAGTATCTTGTAGTCAGAAATTTTGTAGTATAAATGTTATAGTTGATTATTATTAAATTTATGAAGTTGAGAAATTTAAGAAAAATATCTGACTTCCTTGTGCTACTATTTCCCCTCCCCCCAACTGTAGAGGAATTTCTATTTTTATAGAATATCCCTTTTCTATCATTTAGATACCACTGCATCCCTAGCATTCTGTCTTGAGCAAAAATATTATGAGCAAAAACTATCATTTGTTAACCTTCCAATACTTTCAAAAGTGATTTTAATAGGTTCAACATTGTTTTTCCTTTTTTGTTCTTTCTAAAAATTTTTTTTTTTCATGAAAAGTAGACAAAATGGACATAGTATATGTTCAGTTTGAACAAGTAAAATATAAATACATAAATAAACTCGGAACATTTTTTTTTTTTTGGAGGAGGGGGGGGGGGGGTATATTTTTGAGAAATCAGTATTCAAGCACAAAATGAGGCAAATCTCAGGAAAGCATCTTGCAATGAGAGAAAAGGATCACCCGGTAACATAGATGCACTAAATTTATAGAAGCAAATGTTAAAAAAGAAAAAAAAAAAACAATTTGTAGACTAAGAAAAAGATCAAAATATTTTAATGAAAGGAGAAAAAAATTTCGCTCACGTTCTCTGAGAAAATACAACTTAACAGAACTTGGCACATTACTAGAATCCGATTGTTTGTGTGCTGCACATATCTAAATTGTTTAGTGGATTAAAAAGAAAAGTTGATTAATAGTTTGGTGCTGTGTCTATGCAGTAATAGATACTTGAAAGGGGGAAGCCTGCAATAGTATTATAAATGAGATACTACTCTAATTAACTTTCTTTTGCAAATGCTTTAAAAAAAATTATGCTGGTTAGATAAATATATTTTTGAAGACTCTTTTTTTTTTTTTTTTAAGTTCTTTTTATTTCAAGAAATGTATGATTGTTTAATGCTTTTCCTCTTTTTTTAGATGAGTGAAAATGAGGATGATTATAGAAGGTCATTTGGCCCTGTCCCTTCTGTTCCAGTTAAGGTATGTACTAAATATAGGACTATTTAGAAGAGGGATATTTTTAACCGGTTTAATATTTAGCATTCGTTTCCTTCAGACAAAATTATCTTTCCTGCTGTAAAATACCGAGTGTTAAAATATGAATAAAATGAGTAATCAATGTAAGTGATCTACAAATTGTCAAAGAAAAAACACTAAATAGCTATTTCATGGATACATCAGTGAAAAATAGTTAACACACAACAGCAAAGTTTTAAAACTGTGAGTGAATGTGATGACAATGAAAAAACACATTATTTATTATAAAATCATCAAATTTAAATCAACTAATGAGCTAATGGAACAATTAAAGGAAGTGAACCAGTAAATTGCCAAGGAACATCAAAAGGAAGCTTGGATGAAAAATAATTGTAAAATTATTTTTATGCACCAGAAAAAAAAATAGAGTGCTGAAAAAATAATTTAATAATGATAAATTTGTTAAAGTGCCATAGAGGTATTGTGATCCGCTTCTATTAGTTTGGGTTTGCGAAAAGCAAAAGCTCTTAATGCAAGTTTAGGAACAGCGACTGGTCATGTGAGGGAATCAGCTGTCTTTGAAAATATGTTTTTTTTACTGATGGTGTATGTACTTTGTTAATTTTAAATATAATCAATTATTGCAAAAGAATTCAAGATGGCCAGCCCGTGGACAGTTAACTTTGTTTCTTTTTAGAAGCTTTATGAATGTTACGATTAGTCGCTCTTACATTGTTTTAAAATTCTAATTAATCCTCATGAAGCTGCATAAGGCTTTACAGGCTTGAGTGAGTATGCAGATCAGGTTTATAAAATTAACTGCACATTTTTGTGCGTTACCAAAGCATAACAAAGTTGTGAAGGAGCTTATTCACAAATTCTTTTTATTCTATTGTGTTGATGTCTTTTTCTTTTATTTTAGATTCAGTTGAAATGTCGAACTGTTGTTCATGATGTCAGATTAACAATCTTTGTTGAATCCCCCTTACGTGTCTCACAAAATGTGTTTGTTTTTGGCTCTGTAATGGATGGATCCCAAGCTGTAGTTTCAATTATGCTGGAATCTCCTTTCATACCAACAAGCCTTAAATTAACAGCTCATGCTGCATACATCAATAGCTATGGTATTTCATAATTTGCTCTAAAATTTGTTCTAAAATCAGAACTTTTGTTTAGCAACAAATAATATTATTCTTTGTCCAACGTATGAGAATGTTTCTCTTTCTAAAAAGTTACTTATGACTTTCAGGTGCTCCAAGAATTATTGACGCTTCAACTCAACTTCCTTTCAATTTAATAGCAAGATCATGTCCCCCCGTTAAAGAAGCTGAAACTAAAATCACTATAGACATTAACAAAAAACCACTTCTATTAACAGAGCTTTTACCCGGTAAGGGTTTTCTCAGAAATATTGTTTTATTGTGTTATTTTTTTTGTCACTTAATTATCAAATTTGTCCATCAAATGCTGTATTTATGAATAAAAAGCTTTGATAAAGGTATGTGTGCATTAATCTATACATATAATAAAATATTACTTGGCTGTCTAAGATTTTAATTTTCATTTAAAGCCTTTTTTTTGCTACAAAGATTCTATTCAAAGTTTTTTTGAGGGAGTGAGTGAGATAAAAAAATATGGGGCTATTTGTGCATACATTTCACCAAAGATTTCTTTAAAAATGTTTTCATTCTTTTTCAAGATTTAATGTCTGATGGAAATTCATATCCTGGTGGAGCAGTGGGCATTGAATATTTTTCAGGTCAAGTTGTCACAATACTACCGTCCAAAACTGCTCGTAAGTTTATTTATTATGTGTGTTTGATTTTCATATAAGTTCTTTATGTGTGGCTACCTATTTTTTTTTTTGAATGTGAAGAATTTTGCAATTTGTATCAAAAGTCGGACTTTTTTTTCATTTCATTTGTATGAATTTTGCTAAAATTAGTTTTTTATTGAAATAATTTATGTAGTTCATTTTGTTTATGGTTGCTAGAACAAAGTTTTCCTGTTACAGAATATTCAATAATGTTTCTACGTATGTTTCACACTGAATAAAACATTATCCAATAATTTTTGGTTACGTGACATAATTCAATGTTTCATTTGTTTATCACCATATTCAGGGAAATATTCTGCAAGTAAAGACAAAAAAAAAAAAAATCTGTTAAGTGTTGAAAATATTTTTTCCTTTCCTTTTTTTGATAAATGAATCTTTTCAAAGATTTAAAAAATATTTTTGGTTAACTTTTATATCATTAAAAATAAACAAAGTGTATGAAGTTTTTTTTTGTCCCCTTTCTTTTAATATTTTTCTTAAAGTTTGTGTTAATGTACTAAAGTTAAGTATTCTTGTTTTTAGAGCGATACAGATTGCAAAGTGATAGTTTTCCTGCTCTGTGGCTGGCTGTATCAGAGTTGGTTAGAAGATTACAACACAAATATCGAAAAGAAACAGACAATGCTAAATTGAAATGCAGTTATTCTTCCTCTCTTCCTCTTCAGGAGTATTTCAAAGTCATTGAAGAGCATTTCACTGTGAGTAACATTTTTCACCGTGAGTAACATTTTCCCCTGTAGATAAAAATTTCTGTTTGCATTTGGGATGCACTATATCAAGAAAGTGTACTGCTGCAAAGCATATTCATGTTAAAATGAAAATAAATAAAATTATAGTGGAAGAAATGTTCTTGTCTAAAATGTAGAGGAGAAGGAAGGAACAATGCCCCCTTCCTCAGTTTATGCTAATACTGACATGCTCTGAAAAATTACTTAGCATCTACATAAAATCTTATGTCTGTGATTTGTTGAATTTTGCATGTCAACAATTTCAGCAAATGGTAAATAGCCTGATTCATAATTTAAATCTTCAAGTGCATCAAGAGTATTTTTCTTTTTTAATTAAATGAGTTAATTTTGTAATTTGAGTATAGGGCTGACATTGACTGGAAATGAACTTGTCACTATTTCTTTGTTCTCTGAGTTTTCTCATAGTAAGATGTTTATATAAAAAATTCTACTTTCTTAATCTTGAATAAGTTTCAGTAAAGAGTTTAAATTTCTAAAAGGTCTCTCCTGATTTGTTTGAACTATCTTATTATACATAAAAGCTTTCTTACTGTCACATTAATTTATGCCATGTAAATTAGCAGCCTAAATAATTAAAGAATAAACAGTTAAAAGAAAGTAAATAATTTTGAAGTCAGCGTTTTGTTTTGATGCAGTGATGTTAAAAATAATTTTTATTTACACTTGCATTAATTAAAATTTAAAAAATTATCTAAATTCATAACTGTTGGACCATAAAGACTATTTATGATAATACCTCAAACTATAGCTGCTTAATTAAAATACCATTGAAATATTTTTTTCATGTTTATAAAGAATCGCCAAGTGATTCAAGAAGTTGAAGATTTAATTGCTCATCGTTCCCTTCAGTTTCGTGTTGTTCAAAAGCGACTGCTTACTAAACTAAAAGACAGCACGCCTACACCACTGAATAATTTAGATACTCTTTTAGAGGCAACTCATCGGCAGGTAAGCAAAATTTCTTGTGACTTTTTTCTGCCATATGTTTTCTTTTTGAACTGTTATAATAGGTACAGTTCTATTTTACGGTGTGATTTCTTTACAGAGTGCTTGTTATGTTTTAATGTGTATAACTGGGCACATTTTTGGTGTCGATCGATTGTTTGAATATATTAATCTGAATCTGTGTAAGTTTTCTTGAAAGCTATACAATTACATATCCCTTGACAGATTCAGACAAAATGTTGCTCAGAAGTCTCTTATCCTCCTGAAGGAGATGTTGGCCAGCTCCAATAAAATTTTTTAATTACATTTCATTATTTGTCTTGTAGCACATTACAATAAAAACAGAAATATAAAATCCTTTTATATTTTCAGGTTTTCCATTAATTTGTCGAAAATCTGAGGAAAGACTGCAGAAAATGATTTTTTTTGTAAATTCTACAGTAAATAAAATGAGTATCCGTTCTCAGTCACTTTGCCTGGCAAGGCTAATTTTTTACTTTTTTCATATTAATATTCCAATTAATTTTTTTCAATAATAATATTGAGAATAGCAGTAAGGCACATAGGAGAACTAAAAGCTGCTTCAACAAAAATATTAATGGAACAAGTTCAGTTGTTTTAACTTGTAGTTCAGTTCATGTTGTTACAGCAAACATTAGTGTCCATGTAACAAAAAATAATTCAGACATTAATTCAATATAAGCAACACCGCAAAAGCTCTTTACATAAAAAAAAATCATAGCCTAATTATCTCTCCCTATTCATCCCCTCTTTCTTAAAAAAAGTGAAAAGTAATTTTCGCCAAGCATTTTTAATTTCCTAAGTCTTGTTTTCAAAAGTTTGTGCAACTATTGACTAAGTCAGAGATCAATTATTACTAGAGGAAGTGCAATTATTCCATATGAGTGGTAACAGTAACTGCAGATAGTTATAAGATTACACAAACGAACACAGTGTAACCACATCATTATTTGACTGATGTACAAATGTTTTTCATTTCTGCTTTAATGTTTTTATCAAAGGCGCAGTTAGGGTTTTCAGCTCCCAGAGACAACTGAAGATTTTGTGCCCGCTCCCACTCTGCACCCTGGGGGCCTAGCAGCGCCTCTGGAAGGGAATTAAAAAGACTTCTATGCTTCCTAAATGATAAGTAGCTCTAAGAAGCAGCTCTTTTGTCTTGCCTTTTTATTAGGGACCATTCACTTTGAAAGGCAAAATGGGACACTTTAGCTTTGCAAAATTATTTGTTTTTCTTCTTTCTCAAGTGACCTTTCCTGTGTTCTCTGGGTGACCGGTTCCTATATCTCCGCTGCTCAAAGAAAATTTTCCTAGCCCCTAGAGAGTCTTCACGGGTCCGATCCCTAGAAAACACTCCAACTCAAAAGTTGTCCTGTTATTCCCTATATGATTTGAGATGCTCTCACTTTTTTGTCGAACATATTCACACCTCTTCAGTTCAAATAATCTGCTTTTCGCTTTTAAAAATAAAATAAATTAACATTAATTTGGCGCCCCCTTGACGCTGGGCCCGGGGACAGCTGTCCTTCCTTGCCCCCCCCCCCTTTCCCCCCTTTTCTACGCCTCTGGTTTTTAATGAAATAATTGTATTTCAAACTGGAATTATTTCTACTGTGAGGAATACGAGGGTCATTTTTAAAGTAAGAACCATTTTGTAATGGAGTAAAAGAAACTTTTTTTAACAACACAAATTATATCAAAAACTAAAATATGACCATTTTTTCACCTTTCAACATAGTCGCCATCAAAATTCAAGCATTTGTCAAGCCGTAGCACCCAGTTTTGGATCCCTTCATCAAGGAACTCTGCCGCCTGACCATTAAACCAGTTCGTAAATGTTTTTTTAAGCATGCCATCCTTTTCCAAATGCTTCCCACCGCAAAATGCCTTAAGTTTAGGAAAGAGATGAAAGTCTGATGGTACCAAGTCATGATGATTCAGTACTTCCCAGTAAAAATTGTCCAGTTGCGTTTCTGTTCTTGAATTTCAGCAGGACGAACGTTTTTTGCATTCAGAACCGAATAACAGCACGCCCTTCACAATCTGCAGGATTACTGATAGACATGGTGACATACTACGCAGTATAACTACACAACCAGTACTGTCAGAGACTTGAAACGAAATGGGGGTGTAGTGGGGGACCGGCCAAGAGTTGCTGACCTTCAACTGACGTCAGCCGACTGGAAGCGCAGACACGATGCGCAATCGGTTCTTACTTAAAAAATGACCCTCGTACATTGTTACTTAATTAGTGTTTAATTTAAATATTTGCTATAAATTTTTTAGAATAAATAATGCATGCATTTTACATGATATGTTCTTATATTAACACACATTTAACATAAATGGGGATAATGTATGCATTTAATGGTGGCAGTGAAGGCATGTGGCACAAAAAGTTTTAATAAATTAATGTCAACTGTGCAGTCATAAATAAATTGTTGCAATCATATTCTCTAGAGAGTCGTATGACTTGGATCAATCTTTCCACAGCACACACAATCTCTGAAACCCAAATATTGCACTGCACCCTGCTTCCCCCCTGGAAAACAAGATCTCTCTTGTGGAGTAAATCCATTGTGTTGTATATTTTATTTATAATTTTGTAGAGGATAAATTCATATGATTCTATCACGTGTCATGTTAATTATGCAAATTGCTATTATTTATTAAAATAAAATTAAATAAAAAAATGAATAAATAAATAAGTTCAAAATGAATAAATAAATAAATTCAAAATAAAAATAAAATAAAAAATGAAAAAATATATTTCTGAGTATAAAGTCATTTTTTAAAATAATATATTGTAGAATAGTTAGTAAAATGTTGTTAAAACTGAAAAGACAAAATGCAACAAGATTTGGAGCCAGAACTTTTAAACATGTCTGGAAGCATGTCGCACCCCAGCAACAAAAGTGACACAACTCAAATATCATTAAAACAATCCGTCGTATAACAAATCAACAAATAAAAATCTCATGAATTTATATCGCATATTATAACTGATTTATAAATATTGTTCCTAATATTTTAGCTTCGTTTTATCCGTTAGTGTTTTTAGAACGATGTTTCATTGTTTTGTAAATTTTTTTTAAAGTTAGCAACTTGCAAACCTAAACTTTTGAGTTGTGTCACTGTTATTGCCGATGGTGATATGTTCACTTTTTTAAAATCCCTTTTTAATCAAGAAACATTTCATGTAGAAAAATTATATTATTGGTTGCTGTGAAACAATAAGATTTTCCATATCTTAGCTGTTCCCCTTTCTAACTTAAATTTTTTTTCTAAAATATGTTATTTTTTATTGTTATAAAAAATATTTAAATCATCTCACATGTTCATTGAATTTTCCTTTAAAGAATTAAAACTTTTGTGAAGAATTTTAATGCTGAAGCTTGCTTTCATTCTTCCACAGATTATGTCTGTTACTGAAACCATGGACAGGCATCTTAAAGCTCTTGAAGGAAGTTCATGTGCTTTGGGCTGTGCAACAAACCTTATTTTACTTCTTTTAAAGTTGTCTGTTGATTTGACTGAAGATCAGTGCAGGTTTTTGTTAGCTTGTTTTTGCCCAATAGTTGATTTTGATTCACAACAGGTAAACAATAAATAAGATTTCATGCCCAATTCATTTTTTAATCAGTATGTGGTAATAATTATACATCAACTTAATTTTGTTTATAAAATTTAAATTAATGGGTTCAAAACTTTTAAGTGTGATTAATATTATTTTAAGTTCAGGTGTTTGTTCTTTAAAATCAAGAAAAATATTGTGTTATAAAAATCTTTGTCTTGCAGCATTTGTTGAATGCACACTTAGCAGTTGTTTTCATAATAAATATTTCTTTAAAGTTTAAAAAACTTTTTAATTGACAAGGTGAAAAGAATGCTTCATATTCATAACTATTGTACATCGTTTTGTATATTCCTTTAAATGAAACTTATGTATAAAAATGTCAAGAAGAAATAGACTATCTGGTAGAGGAAACTTCAATGCTAATTTGCTATTTTGAGATGAACTGGAAGTAAAATAAATTTGAATGACAGTGTGATATTTTCACCTTGTGTTAACCATAATAACTGAATTTGTGAAAATTGTATTTTAAAATTTGTGTCATCCTTAAATGCATCAACTTAAGATTTGTATCTTCTTAAAAACGGGTCAGAATTATGATAAAAGATCAGCTTAAATCCAGCGTTAAAAAAATTTTTTGGTTAACTTCTCATTTTCAGTATTACTTGAACCACACATTAGGGCATAATCATTAATTATTGTCAGTTTATTCTTCGGATTTCTTTTTATTCAGATTTTGGGTATTCCTTTGACACTCATTTTAGTCATTAGCTCTCAGTAAAATAGAACTAGCTGTTTGAAAGAAAAAAATGAATATATGTAACCATAAATGCAGCTATCTTAAAACAGGGTAAAAATATTACATTGGATATTCTGTCCAAAAAGAAACAATAAAGATTTTGTTTTAAGATCTGTTATCATCATGGGAAAATGTCATCTGAAATCCATTATTCCAAAAACGTTTTGTGACAGTCGTAGTTGGAAATTTATTGTAAATGTATAATTGTTTCTGACTACCACTTATTCTTCAAATTTCCAAATTTTTGCTTGATTTTTGTTTAAGTTACAAGTTTGGCGTCAAATATAATTACTTGATAAAGGACAGTACGTTAGCAACAGACAAACAATGAAACAATCTTATCACATTGAAAGTATCAGATGAGTCTTAATTAATGATTAAAAACACTAATATCTAGGGCTCGACCGATGGCATTTTTTGGCCGATGGGCCGATGCCGATTGTTCCGAGATCGGCCAATGGCCGATTGCCGATTATTCTCCTTTTCCATCGGCCGATGGCCGATGCCGATGGCCGATGGAAAAAAAAGTCGCTTTAAACCATTAAAACGTTGTCAAAAATGTCATTTAAATCATTTACTATTTATTTTCGTGTTTATAAAAGCATAAATGCATTATTCAAGCACCGTAAAATTGTTTGGGTTAAGTTTACATTATAATTAAAACTGAAAGAATCACTCGCGATTCTAGTAAAGTAATTAAACTATTTGGAGGTTAAAAAAATTAAAAAATGCTATATGAGAGAATTTTCTTATCTTTGCAAAAAAAAAAAATACTCAACAACTATTGAATCGGCTCGGGTCTAATTCCTATTCCTTCAACATTTTCTCTTTATAACACCTGCATTGCAAATGCGAAGTGCAGCTGCCTTTATTTTCTTATTTTTTTCATGGAGAGGAATGCAGATGTTACGACACAGGCTAACAAATAATGTGGGTTTGTATTTTTAACGAAACCTGTCAACCCCCTTCTCTCAGATTTTTTTTCAGGATCCCCCCCGTTTTTAAAAGAAAAGCTGGAAGGATTACATGTTTATTTTTCATTAAAAAAGTTATTTTAAGCTCTTTTTCTGAAATAAAAATAAAATATTAAAAAAATTCGCTCGCAGTATTATTCCTTGTATAGTATATCCTTTGTTCATAACCAAGAAATACTAAATATTGCTTTAAAAACATAGACGTGAGATTTTTTTGTTATTACAAATGAATGCTGAGTCTTAAGAACTAATCTTATTAGATTTTCTTTTTCTTGTGAGTTGAAAATTATACTGAAATACTTGACATGTTCTTTATATTTTCATGAGCACAATGCCGACAAATAATCTTCTGAAAGCACGTGATCGTTTATAAAAATTAAGATGCATTTTGAAAAAAAAAAAAAAAAATATATATATATATATATATATATTTATATACGTTAACAATTTTTGAAATTAAGGAAATTGTAGCATTTTTATTAAGGTATTAGTGCACACTGTCGCGCGAACTCGTTTTTTAAGAATTAAATATTTGAGAATAGCAGGTCGAACTTGGACACATAAAATTTCGATCAATAAACATTCATGCTGAAAAATTGATTCATATTTTTTATCAATATGTTCTATGTTGTACAAGAAATATTCTAAGCTGAAAGCAAATGCAACGAGATTGTTGTACAATAGCAGAAAAACTGTCAACTGTCTAACACGTGGCATCAAAGAAGCCAAAAAAAGAAAAAAAAATGCGCTAAAAAAACGAAGTATAAACGGGGAAAAATTAAAATAATTATCGTAAAAAAAATGTTAATATGTATTTTGAAAAAAAAAATGCATTGATCAATTTTTGAAAATAAAGAAATTTTAGCATTTTTATTAAGATGTTATTAAATCCTGTCGCGCGAACTCGCATTTTGAGAATTCAATTTTTAAAAATTGCAAGTCGAACTTGGACACATAAAATTTCGATCAATAAATATTTATACTGGAAAGTGTTTCTTATTTTTGACCAATCTTGTGTTTTTTATTTTGACTAATCAATGTTGTAAACTAAAAATGAAATAATGAGAACAACCGCACACTAAAAGCAGATGCAACGAGATTGCTGCACAATTGCAGAAAAACTGTAACACGTGGGATCGATGAAGCAAAGAAGAAAAAAACCGCAAAGAAAAAATGTTTACGCTGGTAAAAAATAAAATTATTATCGTACTTTGATTGAGTTGGCTTTTTATTGTTTACAATTTCGGAATAATAAGAAACATGACAAACTAAAAGCAGATGGTATAATATTATTGCGCAATGACATCTAATGCACTAAGTCATTATTAAAAGAAAAACGGACAAAAATGAGGCAACTAACCTAGTGCGAAAAACAAATAGCACTCATAAGACGCCTCTATGACTTTTACTTAAACATATTCTATTTCGCGAGCATTCTGCTCAAAGAGAACTATTTTAATAATGAAGATTTTCGGGCAGCGATCGCTTAAAATAGTTTTCCGAATTTTTTATCAAATACTTTGTAGAATGACATTATTTTTGTGTTTTTTTTTAAATTTATGTGCTGCTTGTTATTGTATGGAAATAGAAATTGAGCTATGGAGAAAAAAAGAAAGTGAAAGACAGAATGTTTTCTGGAAAGTTGTCACTGCGAAAAACATCGGCCTTGCATCGGCTTTTAGATGTTTTTTACGGCCGATGGGCCGATGTTTTTCTAAAGTTAACATCTGCCGCCGATGCCGATGGCCGATGGCAACTTTGTTGAACAATCGGCGCCGATGCATCCCGGATCGGTCGAGCCTTACTAATATCACTATAACATAACATTATTCTTTTTAATAAAAAATGTGAAAAAGGAAAAAATACATGTATCAAGTTTATTTTTATTAAAAAACAATATTTTTTTATCATTCTTGTCACACTGTATAAATAATTGTTAAGGTTCTCTGAAACATTTTCTTATATTTCAGGGTTGGGAGGAAAAGGTGAATGTTGCCATGATATATTTATTAAAAAACTGTCTTGGAAAAGGAAATCATGAAACTAAATTTCCTGAGGCACATTTGAAAATCCCGAAAGACTTGTCTAAACTGAAGAAGCATATTTCCCTAGTTATTGATAAAATTTCCAAAAATACACCTCTGGTTATAAGTGACTCATATACTGATGGTAAGATTGGAATTTGGTTATAATGGAATATTTATAGTACTTAAATATGTAATTTTAGTACTTAAATATGTAATTTATGTAATATCTATGTGTATGTTGTTGGTACAAGCTGAATTACTTTTAATGAACTAGTTTAATTGCATTTTATGTTTACATGTTTTAGTTTTCATTTTTTAAGTTAATTTTTTTAATTTGTAATTTTTATTCCTATTATTATGGTAGATCTTAATTTTGCAAATTTAGGGGTATAACATAATAACTTTTAGAGAAACAAAAAAAAAGAAAAAAAGTGCAGTACAGTGATATATTAAAAAAAAATTATAATGATCTCTAATGTAATTTTAATGTGCTGTTAAAAATGTCTGAAGTAAAATGAATCAATTCATTTATGTATTTCTTATAATAGCCTATTTCAAATGCAAAGGTGCATATTGAAAAGCTTGAATCAATGCATACGAATATGAGAGAAGTCACCTTATTTTGAACAATGTTTAAGTTCATTTCCTCAACTCATCGGCAACTAATTTTAAGCCAATGATGGTTTGAAACTACTTGTTTAATTGTAAAGGATTTTTAATGCTCCTTATATCAATTAGCTACACTACTTTAGAATCAGCATTTGTTTTTTTGCTGTGTGTTTATATTGGTACAGTAAAACTCCTCCATAGTGGACATCAACAAGATAAAAATATTTGTCTGTAATAGAGAGGTGTCCATAAAATAGTACCTTTTTAAAAAAATGCTCAATGATTTGCTGCCGAGGAATTAACACTGTGCCTGAGAGGATTGTCTGTTAGGTGGAGTTTTACTGTAATTCAGGAACATTAGTATTTCAGGTCTTTTCCTTTCCAATAATTTTTTTTACATTGTCTTACTTTTATTTTGACGTGTTATTTAATTTTCAGTGGAATTGTACAAAAACCCTAGATGATGTTTTCCCTCTTACCAGGGCTCAAAAAATTTGAAAAGTTTTACATGACCCGTCGGGCATGTTTGTCTAAAATATTACATGCGGGGGGGGGGGGGGGCAGATTTTTACATACCTAGAAGCTGTTTCATTGCATATTAATAAAAACATTTGAATTTGTTGTATAGTATTAATCAGACAAAAAATTAAATTAACAGATTTAAAATCTGAATAAAGAATTATTTTAACGTTCCTAAATCATTAAAAATTTACAGTACAAATAAATATTACATAATAAGTCGTCAAAATAACATAGTTTTGGAAAGAGATAGTTGATTAAAAAGTTACATGCCCTGCCGGGCATGTAAGGGTAGAAAATTCATGCCATGAATTTTTACGTGACCAGGGAATGTCGGGCAATGTAATTTTGGAGCCCTGCCCTCTTACTCGGGGTTCGTGCGGTCCTTAGAGGTCCCTAAAAAGTCCTTAATGTTTATTTTCATTTTTAAGGCCTTAAAAAGTGCTTAAAAAGTCCTTATTTTTTATTCCAAATGCTTATTTATTTATATCTTTTTTTGTTAGATCAA
Source organism: Octonoba sinensis (assembly GCA_038502835.1). Lineage (NCBI taxonomy): Eukaryota > Metazoa > Arthropoda > Arachnida > Araneae > Uloboridae > Octonoba > Octonoba sinensis. The sequence goes on along the minus strand of CM076600.1, from coordinate 64,314,613 downwards.
AAAAGTAGCCATATGCTCTATTTGTTTTGCAATCTTTGCTTCTCTCACAAGAGTCAAACTTCTTTGATTTCAACTACAGTACAGAACTCCGAATTCGGCTTGCTTGGGACCTGCGCTATGCCTGTTTTCGGATTTTGCCGTATTTCGGAACCAGACCAAAAATGGCGGATTTACGTTAACATCAAAGCATTTTTACATTCAATGTGTCGGGGGAGGTCATTGCCCCCCCCCCCCCACATCGCCCAAATAACGGGCCTAGTTAAATAAACAACTCTTTTTTTTGATAAGGTATTATAAGTGAATCGATCTGTTGACGTAATATTTTTACCAAACCAAAATAAATAATAGAAAAATAGATTTCGATTAAATGCTCTAAATTGCAACTCACAATTTCGCTAAAATAACTTTTACCCATCCACATAATTATTCACCATTTCGTTGTCACCTGCAATTGCATGGAAAGGAAAATTGAGCTACATCTAAACAAAAATATTAGCAGGGAAGTTAAATCAAAACACCGGACATTTGTACTAAATGACAAAATGCAGGGTTACTGGGCACCATTTCAGATCACAGAAAAAAGTTTCACAAGCTCCTTCATTTTGCTTTTTTTTTTTTTTTTTTTAAGGAATAAAATTTGAAAAACGGAGTTTTAAGGACTTAAGAAAAGAAAAAAAAATAGTGAAAGGTGCGCCTATGAAACCAATTTTCATTTTTTAACATAGTAGGTTTTCTAGTTTTATCTTGGATTCCTGAGTTTAGCTCATGTAAATCAGAAATATATCTACAAGATTGCTTCTTTTTAAATCAAAATGTACAGCCATATATTGATTTACAGTTTCTTAAATTAATATTTTTTCTAATTTTAGAAAAGGTGAAAAAAATCGGGCATTTTGGAAAAAGGGCCGAATGTTGGAATTTCGAATTTGGGGTTCGATGGCTATTTATTAAGTTTAGTTACAAAGTAAATAAAGACATTTTTTTTATTTCCATGAATATTGTATTTTGAAGATATAAACTTTAAAAAATACCTATAAAGTAAGTTTAAAGCTACTAAATCATCTATTTTCTAAACAGTCATGAAAGCAGTAGGACTTAACATGTAATCAGTAAAAATAATATTGCTTTTGAAACTTCTTTTTGGGTGGGGGCACTAATGTACGCTTGAAAGAAGCATATCGTTGAGGGCTAGCTGAATAAAACATAGATACCTTTAACTAAAAGACAAGAACAACTTTTATGGAACTTTTTAAAAATATATGTGTGAATTTACATGAATTTTCATGATGTTTTACTCATGGAAGTAAAAAAAATCTTTTTTACAAACTCGCCAACATCAAGCACGTTCTTCGCCGAAAATTGCGCACCAGCGTTTAAGATTTCTATCTTTTTGCATCCAGTAAATATATCAATCATTTTAAAAATTGACAATTGTTTTAGCATCTGCAGCTTATAATCTGCATAATTTATTTTTTATTTAAAAAATTTATTCAATTTTTTTAAGCTTTATTTTAGTTAACTTATAGGTAGTTACTTTTGTGGGTGATGTACAATGTTTTAAGCAACTGAGCTCATAACTGCAATTTTTCATGTGGATGTTGTTTTCAAAATGAAATATTTTTTTTCAAGTTAAAAAAGTTTTTTTGTTTTAACTTGACTTCCATGTCTGCTAAAAGTCTTATTGGAGTACATAATTGTACTGCTTGGGGAAAACTGGAAAAGAAGTACCAGAAGAGAAAATGAGTAATAAAAAAAATATTTTAAAACAGCAATTCATGACTACCAGTTTGTATATTTTAGTCATATAATGACTAAAATATACAAACTATATGTGTAGATTTGTAAGATGAATGATTTTGCTTTTAAATTTTTACTTTTTTTTTTTCAAAGGAAAAGATTAATTTTGCTAACAAATTTGGAACTTTTTTAAAGACCGAAATGAAGTGAAACTAACATTTAAATTTTAATCATAGTTTTAAGTATGTCAATTTTTCTTTTATTTCTTTCATTCCCCCCTCCCCCTCTTCTGTCTCACCCTCTCTCTCTCTCTTTCTTTTTCTTTCTTTTTTGTTTGGAACTTTTGTTATCTTTATAAACTTTTAGTAAGAAAAACATTTACATAAATAGTTTTACTGTAACCCAAATAAAGAATAATTTTATGATTATAAAAACAAGTTTTTTAAAAGCTTTTCTAAATGTTTAAAATAAATTCTTGAGAGAAGAAAAAATGTCATGACAGAGAACTTTGCATTTAAGCCTTGTAAGCATAAATTCCACTAGGGAATCAAGGTAGGATAGAGGGTTAAGAGTAGTCTGTGTTATCGGTTGCACAAACAAGAGTGAAAAGCTGATATGTTTATGGTTAAAAAAAATCAATTAACAAGGTTTAACTTTATTCAAATCTGAATCACTTTTGCTTTAGTATCTACTTTTATGCACCATGAAGTAAAGCTAAATTGAGATACTGGCAACTTAAGCTGAGTAAAAGGAAAATAAAGTAAATGAAGCACAAATTCTCAAGAAAACGTGTAGCATTTTCTTTCACAATTTTATTTACAATGTTTTTCCATTTAACTCTCATTGTATACCACTAACCATTTTTGACAATTTTTCATTTGACATAATTATGCTAGGCTAATTTCATTTAGCCTATGCCGTTATGCTATGATTAGCTAATTAATTAGCTCTGGAAAGATACAAACATAACAGTTTTTATATTTTGAAAGAAATTTGAGGTCCTTTAAAATTTTTGAGGGTCCTTAAAAAGTCCTTATAAAGTCCTTATTTTTTGTTTTCCCAGAAAAGCACGAACCCTGTTACTATTTTATATAGTTTGTGTTGAAAGACCTGTAAGATTTTTCTTCTTAGTTAATTACTTATAAGATTTATAAAATAAAGGTAATTTGTCTGAAGGAATAATTTCTACACATGTTTAAAAAGTTCATTTGTAACTAAAGCTTTCCTCATTCATTCAATTTTCAAAAATTAATAATGTGTCATAAATGCATCATTGGAAATACTTTATTTCTTTATTTCCTTAAGTATTACATGCATTTAATTTTGAAACAATGTTTTGTTTTATCTGAATTATCTGAAAGAATGATTTTTTTGTTTTTCTAAATATTGCAGTTTTAGATGAAAAAAGGGTGAATGAAAATGAAATTGATGAAATGAATCTTCCAGAAGGATGCAAATATGTCGATAATGTCAGCCCCAGACCTTCATCTGCTGCTGCTAAAAATACGCTTGCAGAAAATGAATTAAATGGTAAAATTGTATAGCTAATATTTGATGCATAATAAAATTACATATTATGCTTGTTTTCTTAAATGATGTAATGGTCTGAACTTATGGCCTTATCCCTCACAAAATCTTTATGATTGCCTACAAAAAGTGTTATTTACAACCTTTTATATTTTTAATTTTTTAAAAGTTTTTAAAGGGTTTTAATGCTGCATAATACTATTTCCATCATATTTACTTTTCATCTTTTCTGTTGAATGTTTCTTGTGATTTTTTCCTTTAAGAGTCAATCCTATTACATCAAAAAGTTACAACAATTTAAGATAGTTCTGTATCATATTTTTGCTTTTAGAGTCTATAATTTTTTTTCTCCTAAGAATGTATGTTTTCATTTATTTGTTGCAGGTAATTTAGAAGATACTTCTAACAAACTTCAGGATGAAGGATATGGCAAAGCAATATCAGACGAGGAGGAAATGATAATTTAAGCTTTTAAAAATATTTATTTTTAAGAAATATATAACTACACGTTTTAGAATATTTTATGATTAAAAACTCATAGTTCATGTGGAAATTATTTTATCTCTTTTTAACTTGAAAATTTTATAAATGCATTACTATTTTAAAGCAATAAAAGCATCACTTTTGATGTCAGTTTTGAACATTGTCAAACTCTTGATGATTACTATACATTTTGAAGCTTTTGCAGGGCAGCACATTAAGGGGAAAAAAGGTAGAAGAAAATAGAAAAATGGTAAAATGAACAATTTTGTATGATTGTTTTATGTCACAATATTTTTTCTTTTATATTGTAGACTCACAATACAATAGACAGTGATAATTAACTCAAAAATATTGCTTCTCTCTATTTATAATGATTAAATATGTATTGAAGAAATGCTTTAAAGAGTGTTTAAAAATTCATGTGAAATTGAATTTTAAATTTGAAGAGAATTCAGCATGCATCAAAAATCTTTAATTTCCATTGCCTTTAGTAAGTTCAATTTTTAGAACTCGTGTTTTGTAAGTTTTTGTTCTGAGCTATATGTTGAATAAAACATAAAATTCTAATTGTAATGTATTGTTTACATTTTTGAATTTTGTTTGTTATGTGTTTTCTAACTTGTTGTCATACTGTTGTTTATTCTACAATAAATTTGTTAAGAGAAAAAAAAGATGCAATAGTTTTGTGTTGTTATTTGAATGCTAATACAAATCAAACAAACAATTAATTTAATTTTCTTAATCTTTATTTTAATTTACAATTTCCGAGAGTTACATAATCATTCAATCATCATCATGATTGTTTAAAGTAATGACTAGTAGAATACAGAATGTCCTAAATGTCACGGCCCAGCAGATAATTTTTAAATTATTAAATATAGGACTATTGTTCTGATTTGAAAAACGCTTTAAATCATGTGAAAAATTATAATTTGTGCTGTTTGAGTCAATGAATATCTTTCTATAAAGGTCCTAATTTTTTAGTCCCTCTGATTCTATCAATCATATTTAGTACAAAAAAGTTACACCCTAAAATAGACAATGAAAAAAATTTCAATGTTTCTTAACTAAAATTATCTGCAAAATAGCAGCAATTCAAAATAAATACTTGTCACCAGGTAAAAATTGTCTGCTTGTAAATTAAAGACAATTACAAGCTAAATAGCATCATTTTACCTGCTGTCCCTGAAAAGGTCTAGTGCTCTTTTTGTTTGTTAGTGTGTTCAGAATATTTTATTTAATGGGATTAGTAGAATCAAGGGGTTGTTTTAAAATTTAGATTTCTTGATCCAAATTACATGAATCATCACTCCTTAAAGGATTTAACACGTTGAGGACATCGCAGATGTTTGCTACTTTGAAAAATAAGCTTTTCAGTTTTCCTTGAGGTGCCAGCAAACATGAGGTTTTTTCATTTAACGAAACGGTCTCATAAGACTGCAGCTTATATAAGCCACCAGTGGTACACGCCGTCAGATGAGCCATTCGTGTGTGAGCCACCAGTGGTACACGCCGCCAGAAAAACTATTCGCATGTGAGCCACCGTTGGTTCACGCCGTCCTCAACATGTTAAAGTATCAAACAAAGAACTGTATGTGTGTGTCTAACGGTATAGAAATTGGCTATTGCACTGCAACAAGTGTGGGCATATTCTACAATGTTTTTTGGAAGAAATATTTCCCCTATAAAAGCAACTTTATGCAAATTTCATTATGATATGCTATCAGCTATATTTATAAGCATTTCAATTGTCCAGATCTTGCCAATTGCTCCACTATAAGAGGAGTCTCTTAACTTTGGAATTTGAAATCTTGTTCACACATGTTCGAAAACTTGCTTTTGAGCTCACCTAGAAGTCGTGAACAGATATTGGTTTGAAGCTGAGATATTTGAGTAACATTGTTCTAGATTGACAGGTAATACCTCTCGAAAATATAATAAAATATTCAGTTAAAAGTGTTCCTGAAATAGATATTATCCGGTTTGAAAATCCTCTATTAAACACATCACAGAGACATATATTTAGGACAGCTTAGAAGAAAAAATGATAGATTTGTATATTAATTCTAAAGAAACAAAAAACAAACAAATTTTGGCTAAAAAATTAGGCATTATTAAGACAGCTTAAAATAATCTTAATATTGAAAATGTTTAAGTACTATTAAAACAACTAATAGTAGCATTGACATTTTTTTTTATGCTGTTGTGAAATTTCTTTGTTTATATTGATGCCATATCTTCTATATTTCAATCTTGATGAAATATAGAGGATATACATGAAAGCACTTTCCTTTTTTTTTGCAAGCTGTCGAGCCTAAATTCCACATCATCAAAATAAAAGTTTTTCTATCAAGAAACAAGTTCGTTAAATTATCTTCAATTTTTGGTAAAAATGGGTTTTCCTGAATATTTTCCGGATGATTGGCGCCTATTTATGGACAGCTCAAAGCGAAGTTTGAAATGTGTTCTTCTACATAATGGGAACAAATATGGCTCAATACCAATTGCTCACTCAACGAAAATGAAAGAGCAATATGACATCATAGCTTTGGTTTTGGAAAAAATAAAGTATCATGAACACCAATGGGGTGATTTGTGTAGACTTAAAAATGGTAAACTTTTTCCTTGGACATCATACTTGGCCACACCAAGTATCCTTGTTTCTTGTGCCTCTAGGATAGCAGAGACAAAACGCAACACTGGGTTAGAAAAGAGTGGCATAGGAGAGAAAACATGGATGTTGGGGAAAAGAATATCATCAATGATCCTTTAGTTCCACGAGAGAAAATCATCTTTCCACTACTGCATATCAAGCTGGGTCTAATGAAGCAGTTTGTAAAGGCTCTTGATAAGAATGGATCATGCTTTGCATATATAAGGAAAAAAATGCCTCAGCTGAGTATGGAAAAAAATTAAAGCACTAATATTTGATGGCCCACAAATAAGACAGCTTATTAAAGACCCTGACTTCATAAATTCAATGATTGAGATTGAACAAAAAGCCTGGAATTCATTTGTTTCAGTTGCCCAAAATTTTCTGGGTAAACCCAAAGCTGAAAACTATGTTGAATTAGTCGATGAGATGCTGAATAATTTCAGATCACTTGGGTGTAACATGAGCATTAAGGTGCACTATTTACACAGCCACTTAGACCGTTTAATAATTTAGGAGACAGTGAGGAGCAAGGTGAAAGATTTCACCAAGATATAAAATGTATGGAGGATCGCTATCAAGGAAGATGGGATACTCACATGATGGCAGATTACTGCTGGACTTTAAAACTGGATTGTTCTAAAATACATTCAAGAATGTCACGCAAAAGAAGTTTCCGAAATGTTCAGTGAGTAATTGGTTTAAATGATGACTTTTTCTGTTTTCTTTTGTATATAATAAATAATATCTGTGTAATATAATAAAATTTCCTTGTTCAATTTGTTTCTTTAAACCATGGTTTTTTTTTAAAAAATAGTGTAATGTATAATTCACTAAAATGTTGATATCTTAAAAATTCGCGCTGATAGGCAAAAACTAGTAGCATATTTGAATTCAAGGCATCAAATTCATAAGAAATCACCTCCAAAATTTTCGGCACCAAAACCACTGTTGACCAGTGTTATCAAAAAAAAAAAAAAAAAAAAACAGTTACAATAATAAATTTATTAAATATCCTAAAGGAATTATGCAAGATTTTTTCCCCTCCAGTTTAGTTTTTAAGAGTTCAGCCAGCACAAAATTGGTTATTTTCAGAATCAACTAAATACTCATATTGAAACCGACAGATTTTTTCAAAATTGTTTAATCGAATTCATTAATCCTTTTTAAAAAAAATAAATTACTAAGGAATAGCATTACAATGAGTGATTATTTTTATTTAATGTAAGGCAAACCAATTGCTCGCTGACAGAAGCTATAAATAAAATGAAATAAAAAAAAGGAAACCAAACACAACTGATCGCCGAAGGTAGTTATAATTACAGAAGGTATATAAATAATCAAGGCATCTGGTCGCCGAAGGCGTCTTCTATTGTAGTTCAGGAAGAGATACTAGGCAGAACAATTTATCTTTATACATATATGCATCGAAATAAAGATTTTAACTGTTGCTGAAACTTAATATTTTTTCGTGATTAGTACGTTTAGTTAGTAAATTAGGTTTTCAATTAATGAAATTGGGGAAAAAAATATCATTTTACATTGACATCATTTCAATATGATCAAGTTAAAAAAAATATTAAAAACATTCTGAAATACACGATTTTATGGATAGATATTTGTTAAGCAATGAAAGAGTTTTAAATTGGCCCATTTTCAGATTTTTAAAAACTAGTGTTTCCGAGTAAACTCCCTTCAAAAATCGTAATTTTTGAAAATTTTTAAAGTTTCAAATTTAATTTTAAGGCTAGATAAATCTTAGTTTTACAATAAATTATGGTATGAAATTTTCATAAAATACCGTAGAGAGCCATCTCTGTTTAGTTAATATATATATATTTTTTCAGAGGAAAAAAAATCAAAAAATGCTTGGTTCACGTTGTTTAGTTAATTTACTTATTAAAGAAAAATTAAATCATGCAAATCAGCTGTTTTAATTACAACTGCTCAAGTTGAGTGGATTTTGTGTGAAACAATAACGAAATATAACATTTAAATCGCTTTGTATCAATAGGAATTCTACTTTTCTCTCTTGGCTATTTAAACGTGACCCCGATGAAGATAGTGAACTTTAGAATGAAAGGCATTAGTACCTAACATAGCAATGATGCTCCACTTAAGAAATAATATGTTTACGAATGTGACTTAGAAATTCATTTACGAAAATAGTTAACTGATAATATAAATATTTTTATAATGATATATACGACTTCTCTTCTTTTCATACAGCATCACATTTTTTACTTCTATTCAATTGTCAGTGAAAATTGCGCAATTTTCGGTAAGCTGTGTTTACATTTTGTACCTTCCAAACCAGTCAAGAATCTGTTTTGTAATGTGACTTGCTCGTGTTGGTTATGCTTTCACCCTCAAATCCATTGTCTTCGTTTGTCCCTCTCAAACATTTGTTTCTTTCTTTTTTTTCCGCATTTTTTTCGCTTTTTCTTTTCTGTTTTTAATTAAAGCAGAAGCATTTCCTTTGGCTTCGCGTTTCAGTCTTGTTACGATTTTATAGTGATTTGTTTTACATTTAGATGGGATTAATAACTTCTTGTTGCGGACATTGACTCAGAAAAGTTTCTTTGCAATGGCAATTTGTGGGACCAAAAATCCGTGCGATTACGAATAAAGACTGAAAGGCCTGGATAGTGTTCTAAGTTTGATTCTTTTTTGTTTTGTTTTTTGTTTTGATAATTAACTTTTTAAATTAAATTTTGAGTTTCACATCTATGAAAAAAAAGTTAAAACTAATAAAACTAGACTTTTCAAAATGAAAGGTTTTCAATTTGAAAATTCAAACTTAGATAATAAGTTGATTAAAAATATAACTGACTTAAACTTTTACACAAAATGTGATTTAACTAAATGATTCGAGCTACATAACTGTTAAATACAAAATGTTTAAATGTATGTTTAAATACAAAATAAATAAGTAAATAAAAAAATAAATAAATCAAAATAATAATGAAAAACAAATCTAAAATGTGTTTCTTTTTGTTCAAAACCACAATGGGTATTGTGATCCTATAATGATTATCATAACTTTGAAACAATTTATGTTCGCTTCCTAATCACACTACTACCAATAATTATTAAAAAGGTGCGTCCCATAAAAGTTTTCATTTTAATTTTAATCTAAATGTTAACTGCTCTTATAACAAATACAGTGTCTATCCTACTAAAAAAGTAAAATTTCTCATGGGGTAAGTGATGTGTGAAAACGCTTTGAAATCAATATCCTTCTCTTGATCTTCTTTAATTTTGAATAATTTCTTCAAAAATGTTCTTAATTACATCGCAAAATTCATTAGAAATCCCGCCTTAGTTTTTGACGCAAAAAATTTGAAAATTCTGAAAATCATCTTTAAAGCTTTGAGCAGGACATTCTACCATATCTTCAACGCTATTCTGACAAAGGTAATCTTTCACTTGTAATATCTCTCCATTATTTAATTATTCATGAATATATATAAAACTCAAAGGCTTTGCAAAATTTCGATCTATCATTCCACTCAACTTAGAAGAAAATATTTCCATTTGTTCCGGATTTATGGATATTCAACCACTTTAAAGAATTTGGGTTTATCCCAAGTACCCATTTTTACGAAGTAAACTCTGCCATTGAATGACAATTTAAGTGTTCATTTACGAAAGCTGCGACTGTCACCCGCGAACGATTCTTCGGCGAAATGGTGACACACTAATTTGGATTGGAACGTTTTAGCTGCGTATTTTTTATTTTATCAGAAAGATTGATAGTTTCGATTTTCGGTTTAAATAACTAGTAAAAAGAGAAAGAAAGAGAAAAAAGCGCATATATATATATATATATATATATATATAAAATAAAAATTTTTTCTTTGAAAGTAAAATATTAAGTTATAAAAAGTAAATATTCCTCATCTTTATTTCTCCCCTCACCTTTATTTCTGTGAAACCGAAGTAGAGCTAACGCATGCGCAAAATCAAGGAAGATTTCGGCTAAGATAAACCAGGCAATAGCTTCTGCAAATTAAGTTAGGTTATTTCCTGTGAATAGATCTAATATGGTTAACATGGATGGGCTGCAATATTAGTGAATGAAGTCATTAGAAAACAAAGATCAATCATCCTTGATGATGCATTTGAAGGGCCACGGGGAAAAACGATCTAAGTCCATTTTCTTCATGAGTTTTCAGTGCATACAGTTAGCTTATTATAGACAGAATGCATATGCCACATCATTTAGGCAAGAAATATGCAGACGGTCCACCCATTGATGACGTTTCTGACGTGCAAAAATGATCAAAAGCTAGAAGTTGACACTTTGAAACGTTGTGCTGAGAATTTAGGATTTGGGATATGATCGTTTCTCCACGCGGCCTTTTCAGTTGTGAAAAAGAATTTAAGTTCGAACGCCTTACGCTTTCCATAAATTCTTTTATAGTAATACCAATCTAATTTTCTTATACAATTGGCTATTAATTAAACTTTCCCTTAAGCTATTCTAACATTCATTCCGTGAAGAATTGACGAATGCTACTTTTTCGAGTTTTAGTACTGAACAGTCACTTCCGTTTATCTAGCTTGATTTTGTTAACAATTTCTATACTTCTAAAGAAAATAGTATACTAACTGTATAAACTGCTAATTATTGTTTAGGTATGAGTGGAAATAAATTGTCTCCCAGCACTTATATTTTAATTTCTTATTGTTTGGGATATCAAAGTTCGATGTTTCAGCTTTTTTCATCACCAGTTACGATTTTAGAAATGACGCAGGGGATTCGATTATCAAAGTTGGAAGTTACTTTGCGTTCTTCTTTTTGACGTACGAAAGCGAAAGAGAAACAAGTTTGCCGGAGTAATCTTGCGTGTAGCTGCGAAACCGAAATTCAGGAAAGCTTAAATCGTTTGAGGAAGGTATCGGATTTTAAGTGGGTAATATTTTAAACAATGTTGACGAATTTCTGAAACTTCTGTTATGCTGGATGTTCTTAACAGAATGAAGAACTTTGATCCCCTTTAAGTTCTGAAAATCATTGCAATGTAGTGGCTCAAGAAAAGAAGTTATGTTATTATTAAATTCTTGCTGTTGATTCTCTATGGTTTGTATTTTCACCAATGAAATTTCGAAGTCTCAAACTGGTGTAACAATGCGCCCCTGTTGAGTTATAGTTAAGTTATTTTTTTTTTTCTAGAATCTAGAGTTTTGACCAGATATGTTTTTTTTTTCTTATTAAAAGAAAAAAAAAGTTTCCTTACCTTTGAAACAATCTGAACGAACTTTTGTGTTAATATTCATCGTAGTAGTAAATTCCTCTTAGATGAAGATTATTTTAAATAATTTTCTATTTGTTTCTATAAGTTTTTATTATTTTGTACAGTTTCTTTGTGTAAGAACAATAATACTAATAATACATTTTAACTGAAATGGGTATACCAGTGGTATGAGTATACTATGGTATATCAGTTCCAAAAATAATTCAAAGTAAAATTTTGGGGATTTATTTACTTATTGAGTTAAACACATTTTGTTATGGGTGTGCTTGACTACTTTCATTCTTTAACCTGGGTGAGGCGCAATGGGTTCTGCAATCTTTTTATAAGCGTTTACTTCCTTCTTCTGGTCTGTTATTTTTGGATAAAGAGTTTCTCTCTAAGGTTATTCTGAATTTGCTGCTCACGCGCAAAACCTAAAAGTGTTGCAAAAGTATTTAACTTGAAAGTAAAATTTTGGGGATTTATTTATTGATTGAGATAAAGACATTTTATTATGTGTAGGAGCTACGAGATTTTGCTCCAAACTGAAGCGGAACCGGTGCAGAAAAATGCAATGTACTCCGCTGCTCCGATTTTTTTCACAATTACTTTCAAACAAAGTTTTTAAATATTTTTTTGGCGTATAATTTTTTGCTCCTACTACATATTCATTTTAGTAGTTGTTATTGCAATTTAATATTCCAAACGACAACAAAAACATTAAATTTGAATTTGCTGTTCTCTAATTTAATGTATTTTATAAATGTAGTGAAATTTTTAAAAAATCAAGAATTATACCTTCTAAGGCACTTTTATTTTACCGTTTTATAGTGAGAAAATTTCATATGCTGAGAAAATGAGGATTTGACAGCAGTTGATCCGTTTACCGCTTTCACTTGCGAAACGAATATAATGCCTTAATAATTTGTTATGATATTTAGTTTTTTTTTAATTTTATTAATCCATTAAAATATCATTAAACTCTTTCAAGCATGTAGTTAAAAGTGCTTAGTAATACTATTACATGCATAGAAATGCATGTCCAGTAGTAGTTTCCACTTGAAGCAATGCAATTTTCTCTTGTCAGCCTTCTTCATATGAAATATTACTTACATCTTGAAGAAAAGTTTGAATATTTGGATAAACTCATTAAAAATTAATTCAATGACTCCACGCATTTTCGCGCAAAATTACACGTTTTCTCAAAATTTACTAAAATTGTCATAACTATTTAACTTATGAAGACAATTTTTATGCAACTTTTGGAAATAATAAAATTGGATACATTTTTGACGCTATTGAAAAAATAAAAATTAAAATCGATACATATTATATATGAGGCATTAAAAAAATGTTGCTTTGTGGTTGGTTCGAAGTTCGAATTTCTGTACAAGCATGAGGCTCGTTGTTCTTAAAGCATTAAGTAAATATTTATATCAGTCACAGCCTTCAAGCTATTTTACAAATAGTCTAATTAAATAAAAAGGTTAAATTAAATAGCATATTAAAATATATAATAGCCAGAATATTTTTAGTAAAGTAAAAAAATTCATTCACATAATTTTAATAAATGATTGATTTCGTCAAAAGTTATGGATGGACAAGAAAAAAAGAAGGAACATATGGGGGTATGAGTTGAAAACCGTCTCTTTTTGGAAGTCGGTTAAAAAATAGGCTCGCTTGGCTCTGAGTAAATTTTTGCACTTTCTAATGCAAGAGTAAAAATAAAACGACAATGGTAAAGGATAAACTATGTCATTTTCATTTCGTTTTTAAAATTGATAAGCTATTGCTTTAATTGCAAAATCACTGAAATCATTGTATTATACCAACACTCTGGGTACCCGATCTAATGAAATTTGAGATGAAAACTGAATGGTACGGTCGAATATATCAGGCAAAACTTTTTCACAAAAGTTGAGTCTGTTATGGAAATTGTGTGGCTGATTTTATATAATTGGCGTACAAATACTCAATTGTTTTTTTTTTTTTTTTGAAAGATACTCTTAATAATACTCAAATTTTAGCTAACTATGTGAGAAAAAAAATTGGGATGCATAAAATCTTATATTGCATACACTTGTTTCAGGATTATAAGAAACCCCATTTTAGTACGTTTTGATAGAAGGTTATTCGTATGTCCTCGAAATTCTTGTAAGCCATATATTTAACTTTGTGAGTCAGCGTTCAGAATAAGTAGAAATCTGCAAAGTTAATCTACAATTTTTGCATGAAATACGCGTATTTCATGCAATTTTAATAAAAATTAAATCAATTTTAATAAAAAAAAGTACCCATTTCTTCTCTCTAATTTTGAAAGGAAATTCGATTTACGTCTTGAGTAAAGTGGAAATTTAAGCTTTCCATCGCTACTGCTGCTAGACAATATTCGCATGCTTTAATGTTTCTAAAACAATGGAGCGATCTCTTGCTTTGAGGAAAAATTACTTATTTCTCTCTTCTCGCGCTGGAAGGAATCCTTCTGTATTCTTACATTTGTAGGTTGCCAGGCATGTCCATGTAGAAAACATGCGAGTCAGGCTCATAATTCTGCATTTGGAAGCGAAGCACCAAGTTGTATGAGGTTAATGTTTGCGCTCGCACCTGATAGAGCGGGGGAAAAGTGGGAAATGGGCATCGTTTTCTGTCATCGGCGAATCATAATTAGGCCGTTAAGTGGCCGGGATGAAATAAGGGAAGCCCAGTCCACATAAATCCGGTCCTCCCCTGACCCCCGGCGAGAGCGGGGGTGTGGCGAGCGCGCAGGCGATCCAGAGGAAGCGAAGGGCACGAGGAGAGGCAGTGCGAGGTCCGACAGACGACGATGATCTTCTGCTCTATCCGAGCAGCCCTCCTCATCTCTCTGATCGCCGTGCTCTCCGTCATCGCCCGAACAGCCAAGCCCAGGTCCAGGGGAAGGGGGTCCCGTTGGTGGTGAGTGTGCACATCTCTTCTCTTCTCCACATCTTCCAAAATACTTGAGAAATTAGTAAAACAATCCCCCAATTCATAGTACACTTTACGAAAGCGGCCACATATCCGTGCAATGATATTTTTATTTCTCCCATACCTAACTAAACCTACACTTTTATTTTGAATTGCTCATGCATAGAAAAACATGAAATCAGGCCTGTCATTTAGGGGGAACAGGACCCTCGATTGCTCCTCCCAGCTCGATAAATATAACATATTTATATGAATTTTGTTGTCACTTTAATCTAATATACTTTGGTTTTATACGCTATCCCTCCCTGGAAAATGAATCTACAGTCGTGTTTTAAAGCTTTTTATTTGAAATATTTTCTTAAATGACGAAAATTTTCAGTGACTTTCCTTTATAAATTTTACCAATGATTGATGTAACATCGGAAAGAGCTTGCATAAATAAGTATAAAAATTAAGATTGGAGACCAAAAAAGTCATAATATTTTTTTTTTGCTCTCTCTCTCTTATTAACATTATATATATACATATATATATATATGCTCATTTATATAATTTCTTTCGATGGAGTGGTTCATTGAAAATGTACTAGAAAAATTCTTCGAAAGTTTTCTTCTTCTTCGTATAGTGAAATGTTTTAAATAAAACATTTTAATATTTTTCTTCAAACGAGCAATTTAATGAAAAATGTAAAAATATTATGTCTTTTTCTGTTGCAATTTTTCTCATTGCCTTTATTTATATATATTCCTTTCGATGTTTCATCAATTAGGGGCAAAATATATTAAAGAAATTCATTGAAAAGTTTCTTAGTTTAGGAAAAAATTTTAAACGAAATGTTTTGGTCGTATTTTGTTTCCAATGAACAATTTAAATAAAAATGTAAAATGTCCCTTTCTTTATATTTTGTTTCAGTATTTATTTGTATGTTTCAGTGTGGGCGAAAAAGTAGAATTATTATATTGAAAGTTTCACTTTATGTTACATTTTTTAAAAATTTCTTAACTTCCCGTTCGTTTTAAAAAAGATATTTTCATTTGTAGGAACTATAAAAGTAATAATAATAAGCAACATGTAAGAAAATGGAAATGCATAAGAGCTTGAATGAAATTCACAAATTTAATACATATAAATCAACTATTAAACGAGATTTTAAAGAGGGATTTATCGAGTTATAAATGTATATCGAGTGGAAGTAATAGGAAAACAAAATAAGTATAAAGTAGTGGAATACTTTATTAAATGGAACGCAACAAAAATAACTCAAACGCCTTCAAGCTCAATACTCTCTAGCTTATAGAGGCAATATTTTTTGTGATAGACATTTTGTAAAGAATGTTTAAAAGTTTAAAATAACTTAAAATTTTTGATGCTAAAAAATTGTTACACATCGTTGTTTTTTTTAAAATGTTCATTTGTCTTGGAAATTTCGAGTTTTCAAACAAAAAATTGGAGAAATTTGCTAGTGATAAAAATATTGAGGTAATATCGGGGTAATTGAAAAGTAAATGTAAAAAAAAAAACCTTGCTTGAATATACTTAGTTATCACGTTTTTATAAATAAATTAGAGTGTGTTAAACATAACGTTGAAATTTAAAAATTTTTGAAATAAAAAATAAATAAATAGAATTTTAAAAGACTAATATGAGTCAATTTCAACGAAAGAAGATTCACGCTGTGTATCTAAATATTTGTGAGTAATTACTTTCTGTGGGGAGAAAACATTAAATATCTTAGAAGTTTAACAAAAATATCTTCCTTGATAGTTTTATAATATAAAATTAACATACACAAATGAAATACAAATTCTATGATTTATTGCTTCATGTGAATATTTTTTACAAAACATTCAAACACATATGTAAGTTAAAGTAACTATTTGTAAACTTTAAATCTAAACTCAACGATATAATGACAGTGCAAAAAGTTTATGAGAGTTGAGATTTTTTTTTTGTCGTGGCAAGAAAAATACACCCTTTGATTAAAAATTTAACTTTTAAATTAAAAATATGCCTTTTGAAAAATATATCCATTAAATTTTCAAATTTTGAAAAAAAAAAAAAAAAAAAGTTTTGCAAACTGACAGGGATTTTAATAAGAGAATATCTTTGGAAAGTTTGATTCATGGAACATTAAATTTTAAAATTAAAAAAAAGATGTAGGCCCCGGTAAATAACTCGCTTTATTAGTTACACAAGAATTTAAAATTATCTCATATCGAATATCTGGTGAAGAGAAAATAAAAAAGTCAAGGGAATTTATTATTAACACAACCTTTTTCTTCAAAAAAGTTTTGCTTAAAATGTAATATTAACGCTTGTAAATATAATACTCCCTGTATGTAAAGAACATTTGATAAAACTTTTAATTGTTTTTTTTTATTGTTAGTACTTTCTTTGAGAAACTTTTAATTTTTTTAAATATCCCATTTAAATTTATGTGATGTTGTTTAAAATTTGTTTAGGAAATTTTTTTAGGAAATAAAAAACATGCAAAAATATTTGTCCTGCATCAGAAAAAAAAAAGAAACTGCACTCAAAATTACGTTTTATACTATTAAAACTCGTAGCTTTTATATCTTGTTTCCAAAAATCTTTCGTCCTCCTTTTTATTTTTTTGTTTTTCTAGATTAAGAAGCACACAAAAAGTATTACGTAAAAAGTACTGTCGTAATGCGAATAACCGAAGTTCTTATTATAACCTTTTGCTTAATGGCGATATTGTTTCATTAATACTTTCCTAATTATTTATTACTGTTTTTTTTAAAGTCAAAACTGCAGTCGTTGTTTTATTTATATCCTGAGAATTTTTACATAGATTTTCCCTTCAATCAAAAGCATTTTCAAAAGTTTTTTTATAGGCATATTTTTAAAAGACATCTAATAAAAATGCTCCCCTCCCCCTGGAGAAGCTTCTTTTTTAACAGAAAATGTTCGTAACATATCTTAAATAGAAGCACATATTACAAATACATTGCTTGCAAATTGCTTAGTATTATTGTGTCATTGCAACTACTAATTAAAACATCAAATAAATAACGTTTCCTATTAATTTTTCTAATGTGTAAAATATTTAATCTCAAAAAAATAAATTAATAAATAAATAAATAAAAAGATTTCTTTCCTTAAGTTAAATATTTTCTTCATTCAGAAAAAAAATAGAAAAAAATGGGGCTATTGTAAAAGTAACCGTTTCTAAAATATATTAGAAAATATTTTATTATGAAGTTATTTAGAGCATTTTCAAATCAACCTGGGAAAGTGGATTTGCGTTTGGTTATTTCTTTTTAATGTAAAGTATATTACAATTTTTTAAGAGTGCAAACATTTTGGATGAGTTTTTCATTTGCTATTAAAATCTCATTATTTTTTTCTTAAATTTACTGAAACCGTTGATTTAAAATTATTTTTCGAATATTTTATATTTTGCGAGGTTGTTTTCTAAACTAATATAACTAATTGCAAAAGTTTGACTTGTTTTTGGTTATTGATAAACAATAAGAACCATTTGTTATACATAATGAATAATTATATATTTTTGGTGTTTTTCCACTGAAATTCATTACAAACAATCATGTTTTTGATAAAATGTTCGAAAAAATATTTCTTACATAAGCATTACATATCGATCTCATAAGACATTAACGTTTTTTTAATCAAGTATTATAAACATATAGTATTACAGTTTGTTATTTGTGTTTATTTTGTAACAAGTGCCTAAATGTTTTGCATAACATATTTATTTTAATAGTCTTATGATTAGGAATTTCTTTTCATATAAAAGTTACGTAGGAATCGACGAGAGGCTAAAATAGTAAAATTATTGTATCCATAAGCAAGCAATATAATTAATACGTGAAGAGTTGATAATTTAAGAGAGATTGATAATTTATTGTAAAAAGACTAAATATTTACTAATTCTAGTGCATATTTTAATTAATTATCAGAAAGTATGCTCGGTATGATGAAATGAAACTTATTCTATTACAGATTAAATTAGCAAACTAAAATGATTTTGCTCATATTTTGCTTAAAAGAGCTTATTTTGTAATCAATTTATTTATACTTCACCTAATTAGTTTCAGCAAACTTAAAATGTTAAAAAAAATTGAACGGTATTATTGAATGTTAAAAATAATTGAACTACAGCAATGATATGCTGTCGCCAAAATCAAAAGTTTGAACTTCGAAAATGTAAAATTTTAATTTATAAACAAAGTATCCAGCAGAAATTGGAATAAACTATAAGAATTTGCTAACACGTAGTTTCACAGAATTTTACTGAAGCGTAAAGCATTTCATGAGAAAATTTCACAATGATTTCAAAAATTTTAAGCGTAGTGAAATCTGTTGTGAATTAACAATTATGAATACAGTTTCAACAAAACAGTTGTTCATAATTTCTATTACTTTACAGAATAATGTTTCTAACTTTTCTTAATATAAGTACGAAATTCACACGTACAATGCTACGAAACTTTTAATATTTATATAGAACGTTAGCTCAGAGAAAAATGCCGTTTGGAAGTTATGAACGAATTTATAATTTTGAAGCTAGTAGAAAATTGTTTTTATTTTATTATTAAACACTGCGAACTCGTGCTTTTGCATCTATTTTGTTAAGAACTTACATTAAAAGATAATAATAGTGTTAAGAAGAACATAAAGTTTCAGTATTGTTATCGTAATTGAATTCTTTACCAATTTATTTATTTCTTTATTTATTTTCACTTAAATTACTTTGTTGTAAATATATTTTTATCACTCACTCCGACGACGGACGTTAACTTTTATTCTGTCCGGTAACACCTTGACAATGAGGGGAAAATTTAGCATTAATATGTTGCGTAAGTTAAATGCGCATAAGATCTGCTTTAGAGTGGCATATTTTAAACCTCTCTTATTTAAGTTTCTTAAAGTAAGTTTTACACTGTCGCCAGGGGGTATCCAGGTTGTTCTTTTCATAAAACCACGGGTACATAAAAATCTAAAAACAATTTTAATGCTATTTTTCCATGAATGAAAAGTCATTTTTGTTTGTTTATTTGTTTTTGCTCTTCCACCCCAACAAAATTAGATGAAATATGTGGCGAAAGAAAATGAAATGAAAACACACAATGTGAAATCAACGTACTCTGAAAATAATGACGTTGAAGGCTAGATATGGAAAACATTTATGGGATGGGGGAAAAAGTGGTTTCACAGAATAAAGAGAAACACTGCGGTTTTTATTTCCATCAAAATTTGTGTATGCTCGTGCGTCACTAAGTCTCAAATAACTTTCACGAACCTTACGCATTTAAATATATAAGTATGAATATACACTGTGAGTCGAAGAATTTTTAAGAATAGGTTTATAAAATAAAATCAAAACTAGTAATTATTTTTTTAAAAGTATTTTTTATTCAAAATTAGCTCCTTCACTTCCAAATATGTGTTACAGCAGTTTAACAACGATTCGAATGCCTGTTCCAGCTCACATTGTAGGACTGCCTCCAAAGTTCGCGTCGAAGCTGTTTGTATAATGTCATTGTCATCAAAGTAAAAAAAAAAAGCAAACTAATGAACTCAGGTTTTGGCAATAGATTAGCTTATAGTTAAGGAGTTTCACGAATGCTCGATAGCACAGATAGTGCCACTGTAAGCATAGTTCCAACTATAACCTCAAAAATTCTTTGACACAACTGTGTACAAACAGCTTCGACGCGAGCTTTGGAGGCAGTTCCACAATGGTGAGCTGGCACAGGCACGCGAATCGTGTTAAATCGCTGTAACAAATGTATTGAAGCCGAAAGGGGCTTGTTTTGAATAAAAATGCTTAAAAAATAATTACTAGTTCTTATTTTATTTTATAAACCTAGTCTTAAAAGTTCTTTGACACACTGTATACATCTGTTTCTTATTGTGAAGATAAATATTAAAATTCTGCGCCTTAATAGGAACATTTTTTTTCTTCATGTAAACTAGTTTTGCACTCTGTAAAGGGAGCTTCCATTTCAACTTTGAAAATGGAATTTTAATTTGACTACATACTTGACTTTTTAACTTGAAAGATTTGCATGTAGTCAAATTAAAATTAAAAAAAAAAAAAAAAGATTTCAGCATATTAAACATTTAAAATTAAAAAACCCATTCCCGAAAATGAATAAACAAAATACATTACAGATTTTTCTTAAGCTTGACTAAAAGTTGAGGAAATATGTTTTAGAATATGTTTAAAATTTCCAAGCATTATAAAGGAAAATAAAATTAGACTTCATTGTTGGGAAGAATTTTTCAAACAAGACTTTCACCGCTTTCTGCACAATTAATACCAAAGTTATTTCATAAAAAATGTTGTTACGGTAAAATTATTGTTTTTTTTACTGTTTAATAAGCCAACCGGAATTGTGCCTGGTTAATCCAGTGTGGTTTACCTGAAATAGCGCAATTGCTTTTATATTGGTTTAAGTTTAACTCTGCTCAATATTTATAAAATCCAAAAATTTTCATTAACTAAATAGATTTGTACTACTATCTAACAGATGGCGCTGTTATACGAGAAATGCAGGGAAAGCAACCAACCCAATATGTGATCTTTCGTTCGAATAATTGTATTATTCTCTATGCAACAAACCTTCCAATTTCGCATTTCTTTTGGATGTTTTGCTACTTGGATTTTGACGGAAATTCAACGTTATTGCGGAAAATATTAATTTGTTGAAACTAAAATGATGTGAACAATAATATCTAAACAACCTTTCGTTCATAATGTAAAGTTGTTTTATAAAGCTCAAATTTTCGTAACTTTCATAGTACTTCAAACAGAAAATATATTCATCAAAAATATATTCAATCAAAAACATTTAAGTTGAGGATGGGCTAGTGGGAGGAGAAATACATTTGTGGGTTAAGAAACCTCTCTTTGAATGCAGAAAAAGAGGTTCCTTGTAACACTGAAACACGGGTGAGCAATTTTTCTCTAAATGTGTGCGTCGATGCAACTTATTTTCTTTTATTGTACAATTTCAACTGCTATTGATAAAAAGGCAGATTTACTAACAGCTAAATAGTAAAATGTTTGAGTTGTTTTCGAAACATTCTAAATTAACAATTAAAATTGCAATCTAAGTTTACAATTTCATAAACCATACGTAAAGAGCATAATATTTCGTGATAATTTTATTCTATGTAATAAAAGTTAGCAATAACTCAAATCAATTGACGTAATGGTAAATTTCATTTAACTAAACGCTATCTCTGGAACAAAACCTTAATAAAAGTCTAAATACCTTAGAAATTGCATTACTGACGTGTAAACGATGAAATAGCGGGATAGGATTTTAAATGCACGTAAAAAGCTTATGCCCGTGGAATTCGCGTGCTAAGCAGTTAGAGGGTTAAATCTTTCGATTGTTTTCCTTTTTTGGCTTTCATAAAGCAAGGAATATTCTAATAATCTATTTAATTCATAGCTATTCATGTATTTAATATTCAGAAACGATCATCAATCATAATTCTTAATAAATATTCATTGTGGTTATGTTAAAAGAACTATGCATCGCATAATTAATTTAACATACATTTAAAAAAAATTTTGTCTGTTTTATTCCTTGGTTTGGAAACGCCTAAAATCGGGATAAAAAGTGTATTTTCATTAGATGATTATTATCTTAAAATATATTTTGAATATTTATTAGAAAGCATTAATTCATGTAGGTATTCGAAAAATTTAAGTAGATTTGTGTAAACAACACTTAAGTCTTAACGTTTTCTTCTCTTAAAGTATTTTTCCGCATTTCAACATCGAATATTAAATCTTTTTCTGTAAAACTCAAAGGCGATAGTTAATTATATTCGTTGTTTACTAAATAGCTCAGAATCCCTAGGTTGTTGGATAGAGCCTTGACTAAAACATGGTTCCCAAACTGTGGTACGCGTACTACTAATGGTACGAGTGTAGGCGGATCGAATTTGTCCAATTAGAGTTGAGAAGATTTTGGCTCAAATTTAAAAATGGATTCTCGTTATTGTCAAGAAAAGCGTTGCTGTTTTTAATTCTGTCCACAACCACCTTGTGAAACTGACCATCTTTGTGAAACTGCTTTTTTCAATATAATATTTATTAAAAATAAATATAGAAGCAAATTAAATGTCGACCCCAATTTGAGGTTAAAACTAACTTCTACTGAATCAAATATCGCCTCTCTTGTATCTGCCATGCAGCAGCAAAATTCTCATTAGTTTTGTTTTTTTCATTTTTTTAACATGTTCTTTGTACTTAAAGACGTATTTATAACATGTTTTGGAAGTACATATTAAAAACATATTTCATATATTTTATTTTATATATACAGCTTTATTTTCTCTGCATTAATAACCATAAAAAATGGTGTAATTTATATTACCTAGTCATCATATTATTTTTCTATAACCTATTAGTATTCTATTTTATATAATAAAGTTAGATTCGCAGTGGTACGCAAATGGTTTGCAAGAAAGATGGTGGTACGCGGAAAAAAAAAAAAAAAAAGATTGGGCACCGCTGGTCTAAAAGATTTTCTCTTTTACTTATTATTAGTACTTGATAACTAGATAAAGCGTCGAAATTTACACATTTTAGCCAATTTTTGCTCTAAATTCTCTTATTTTGATTATTTTCAACATTGACCCTTATAAATAAAAAACCTTGCCGTGATTGTTCTAAAATTGTGCTCCAGAGATCTAAATAATTAACGTTGTTAAAAATCAATCGAACAATTGATAAATTTTGCAAATTCAGTTATTTTTCTCCTTTTTATAGAGATTCATTCAAAATACTACAATAAAACGGTTTTCAGCTCAGAGATAAAGAAGGGGAAAACGGGTTTTACGGAGCTACTTACATCTTCGGCAGGGAAACATAAAAACGACATGTTATCGGACTGGTTTTGCTTTCAAATCTTACATGTGTGGGGATTCTTGCTGTTCTGTGCTTTTGTCTTTGACTTTCCCATTGTTTTGTTGATATGATAATTTTCCATTAACTCTCCAAAACGACACCAGATTCAGTAATTTAGTTCATTACTGTGCTACGTAAAGTTGGAGTCATCGTGAGAATAGTACATGTTTTTAAGTCTGATGCTGTAGTACAACAAACAAGGCCTAAAAGAAAAGTGTCTATTCTATTTCGTAGCCGTGGCTGTGCTGAGTAAGTGAAGATTTATTTTAAAATTAAACACCCGATAAATTTCGATTCTTAAAAAGAAGCACTATTCTTTAAGTTTTAATAAGAAATATCCCTTGAGATAAAGTACATTCTTAAGGACTCGTGTTTTTCAGGTTTAAGTTTTGACAATTTTTAAACAAAAACAAGAAATATTCCTGTAGGGCAAAAAGTTTTATGAATATCGGACATCATTTCGACTGAAGTAGTCTTTGATTTTAGTATTTTTTGTTTGCTTGATAAAAATTACAAAGTAAATAAGCAGATAAATCAACAAATATGTAAATAATTATGAAAATCACTTGGGCATAATACTTCAAAAGAAAGTAAGTTTAAAACTTTTGATTTTAAAACGATTTTTAAAAACTTCTTTATCAACGTTATCCAGAATCTTCAGAAGTGCTATTTTGTTCTAGTTCTTTGATGTAACTATTTTGCGTGTTGATAATAAATATTGTTTTTGATAGGAGATTAGACTATGGATAATGCGTTTGGTTAGTTTGGCTCTTAAACTAATGTGGAAGAAAGATATTTATCCTATATTCTTCGAAAACAAAACTTTACCTTTACATTTTAGTATTACTGATTACAGGGCTGATTTTCTTTTGTTTAGGATACTTTTTCAAGTTGAACAAAAAAGCTATTTCGACTATTTTTGTAATTTACTTACAATTCTTTCCTGTCACTGAGTAATCAAAAAACCAGAAAAGAGATTTATCCTATGTTAAAAAACAATGACTTACTCTCCAACCGAAAACTAAAATGCATGAGCATGATATAAGAATATAATCGCACGACAGCGAATTTATGCTGTGTTAGAGCTCTTCAAATTTGTCTGAAATGAATCTCAGAGGGTTATGTTTAAAAGTTATTAAGATTGACCTCGAAAGAATAAATAAAAGATATTGCTACAATTATTATTTCTCCCCTAATGGAAAAGAGTGCTTAGTACGGTGCCTTAGAGAGATGGGAATTATGTCTCGAAGACACAATAGCTGTTCCTGCAATCTGTCTTCTGAAACCTAATGCGATTTCAGAAGTGCTGTGGAGCCGTTACAAACAATTTTATGGTAGCTATAATGTTAACTCGAATTTACAACTACGATGTTAAAAAGCTACTTCGTATTTCTTGTTGCAAATCTAAATAATGTGTTAAAGGTTTTAAGCTATCTCGAATGACTTCAAGTTTCCACTTGTAGTAATTTTTTGAGGCTCGCTCAGGGGTCTGTTGTGCTATAACTAAAGTCAGAGTACAGAACAGTGAAATCCTTCTGCAGCACTCATTAATAGCTGCTGAAAAAAATGACGTTTTGTGGGGTGGTCATGGTTTAGAAAATAGATGCTTATTTTCAAGCATAGTCTGTTTAACACAACTTGAGGAAATTTACAGGAAATTTCACGGAAAAATATAAGTGATTTTACTCTTATTTCTGCTATTCATTATTTATAAATATACAACCGCATTAAAAATACTAAAAAACTGACTGGTTTGGATCTGTATGTATGAATGTGTACTGGTCCGGCAAAATTTAACATAAAATGTGTTTCTCAAATGTCCTCACATTTCATTTTTTAAAAATTTTCATGAAAGTTGCCTAATGTGTCTAATTCTTTAAAAGTCCATTCGCTATCCCAAGTAAGGATCTAACTAATGAAAAGAATAGCATGATAAGGAATCAAATTGGGGCATTCGATGAAGCGGGAAGAAACAAATTTTTAAGTGAAATTAAATCTATTATCTAGCAAGAAAAAGTAATATCCAGAAAAGTAAATATTTATTAGATGAAGCTGATATTTTCAAGCGAGCCATAAGCTCACACGACCTCAAGCAGTTAAGATAATGAGAGGAATCGAGGAATATCCCTCGAATCAATTCTGAGATTTAAGGAAAGATTGGCTTTATCAGTTGTCTTCACTCAAATGACTTGCATTATTGAAATCACCCCTTTTGCATTAATAAAGGAGCTCTCTGTATCCCCGAAACACGTGTCTGATATTTATTTTGCATGATTGTACCTTATAACGTCGTTTCTTCTGCACATATCATAATGTTTAAAACGAAGTTCAAAAAGTGGAGAAGCAAGAAGTAATCGTCACTTCTTTAAAGCAAGTTTTTAATAAATTTGTAAATAATTTTAAAGTTTATCAAATCAAAGTTTAACAAATGAAGAATTCGATAAGTGCGGCTTCATAGAGAGCATATTAAAACTGATAAAACTTGCAACCAGCTGCATCTTTAAATGCTTTGGTAAGAGAGATTCGCACATTTTCCTTTCAGATTATAACATCTTATTTTGAATAATGTAGCATTCACTTTTATTTAATAAAATTGGATTAATATTTCTCGCAACAGAAGTACAAGTAAGAGTTCCGATAAAATTAAATCAGCGTCTCATTCAAATGAAATGTTTGTTTCTGAGCGTGCGGCGCAGTTTAGCAGAAAAACGCTGTAAGATCTTGAGTTACAGCCGTCCCACACGAGTACAGCACAAATGCGTCCAGCTACTGGCAGCGTCAATTTCCCCATTTACCCCAATCTGAGTCAAAGGTCGGTGATAAGACAAGTCCTCTTCCTAATATGCTGCCAATTTAGACTCGTTTCGAATGCTCACATAAAGTGCACTTTGCCGCTGCTTAACCGTGTGGGCCTACATGGACCAATGAAGGAATTTCTGCAACTGGTGACGCTCCCTGTTGGAAGATGTTATTACCCTCTCGCACGGAGGAACACGAATTTCGGCTAACAAATAAATTGAAATTTTACACCGGATTTAGCCGATAAGATGGGACTTTAATGTTGAATTTATTTAAGTACGGCGGACATTTGTTACATGGGTCCGCCATTTTTCAAACGGAAATGAATTGGTATGATAGAGCGAAACTCATGTAAAATACTGATTGGCCGAATCTTGTAGAGTGATAAAAAAAATCAACGTTCTTTTAGAAATATTACAGGTGTTAAAGGGTTAGATTAGGCTACAAAATACAGGTCAAAAACATTTTCATAAGAACTACACTAAAATTTTTTGGTGCTACTGAACCCCATGTTTGGTTTTCTGTTCGTATAAAGTTGAAAGTTATTCATTTTTTGATGCATTTTAAATATTTTTAAGTGTCTATCTGAAAAAATACAGACAGCAGAACGTTTTTTAACATATGATGTTCGTTAACTCAGTAAAAAATTCAGTACGATTGCTCATTTATCCTATTTTCATAGAAATGAGCAATCGCAATGAAATTTCGATACGTAACGGTGTTAACAAGTTTCATGTTCTAAGAAACGTTATACTGTTATAAAAAATAATTTCACGTTAAGAAAGCACAAATAAGCAGTAAAATGCAGACATATGTTTCGGGATTGCTTGGAATCCCTTTTTCAATGCGACAGGGAGCTTCTAGATGCAAAACATCCAAATGAAGCAGACAGAACAACAAAAACAAGGCTTATATAGCCTAAGAATTATCTGTAAACCAATGAGAATAAAGGCAGCATGAAGTGGAAGTAGAAGTAGCAAGGAAGGCACCAATAAGAGAGCAACAAACGAACCCAGTTGAAAGTACACAAAGTAAAAAAGGAATATCAATTAAAACAAAGCAAAAAAGACCACATCATGCATAAAAATGTGAAAATACATGAAAATTGCAAAAATAATAAAATAAAATACAAAGGACTAAAATGGAAATAAAAATAGGTACAGAAAGCACAGAAGGAACCAAAACAAAATGCAAAAACAAAGTACAAACGTAAAGGAGGGGGAGGGGGGAAAAAGAGAAAAATAGACACAAAAGCAATTCCAACAAGAAAACCAAGAAAGAGCAACAAATTAAAGGAAAACATGCCAGACCTGTGAAAGATAAGGAGTTAAGGAAGAATCATTAACCAAATTAGAACTATTCCTGTTAATATGATAAGCTTCCCCTTGTTTTTGCATTTTGTTTTGGTTCTTTCTGTACTTATTTTTATTTCCATTTTAGTTCTTTGTATTTTATTTTATTGTTTTTGCAAACGCAAAATTTTTTGTGTAGAATATTAAAAAAATAATAATAATTATAAAAACTTTGAATATTTCGTTTTAAATGTACCATTTTTTTGAAAAATGTGTTAGCCTTGTGACATAGGCGACAGAGCACAAAGTGCCCATACCATGGCCTCGGGTTCAAATGTCCATGTTCTGGCTGGTTATTAAGCGTTATAGCATTTCTTCCGATTATATCTTGGTGGTTAGGATCCCGCATTAAAGTAGGGGGTACTTCTGCTTCGCTTTGCTGGGACAAATGCGAGTGAACAAGGTGGTGGGCCGTTGGTTTACAACAGAAGCACCATTGTTGCAATGCTTAATGCATATCCGTCTTTTCTCTTTTTGGTTATGCTTTTATTATTTTTTGAATGCTTGTAATCTGTGTCTCTATGTCATTTATGATATACAATAGACGCTTGCATGGTTCTTGTGGATGGCTTTCACATAGACTATGTACACGCATAGTTTCAAGCATGCAAGAATATAAGTAAAATCTTGTTTTTACATGATTTATATAATTGTTTGTCAAAATTCATTTCGTTTCATATAATAGCAAATTATTATTATAATTTTTCTTTTCAAAGTTCCTAGAAATTTTTTAAATATCAAAAAATTTCATTCGTTTCACGTTAAAAGCAGATGAGTGAGCACAAAAAATTATTTTGTGTTTTCAAATTTTTATTAGAGAGGATACGTATACTGATACTTCAAAGATTTCAATTTTAGAACTCATTACATAAAAATGGTATAGCATTCTTAAATGTCATTATCGTTCTGGTAGGATTTTTGATTAACTTGAACTTTTCACACTTAAAAAAAGGAATTTTCCCAGTTTAATTTTCACTGAAATGAAATAAAATTTGTTTGTGAAATGAATCTTTTTCGAATGAGCGTTGCATTTACGTTGGGTTCAAGCAAAATGTTTCAATAAAATGCCCCGAGGATCTACACGTGACATTTACTGCTGCCATCTGTAGGTGAAAATAGAAGTGTTTAACACGCGAATCACATGCGGTTAATTTATCGCGAAAATTTTATGCACTGAGAGAAGAAGATATTCTATTTGCTGCTTATAAACCTAAAAAAAAAATCAGAAAAAAATCCAAGAGTTATGCTTACAATAACAAGTGTTTAAAAGATTTTGTCGACAATGAAGAATAAAAGTGCAATATTTTTCATTAGAGATTAAACTGCCACGCTCAATTATAAAATTTGTTTCGTAAATGCGTTCTGTGAATAGTAGTTGACGATAATTTAAGCACTGAAGTCTTCATAGGATGAAAATGACAGCACTGCACAAATTTCATCGATAATTAATTTAACGTTCTTGTACCATTTGTTTGTTTAGACTTTTTTTTTGTGAGAAAGTTTGTTGATAAAGAGGGTTTTAATTATTGTAAATGATAGGGTAAACTTTTTGGATATTTTATATTCAATTTTTGATACGGGAGGAATTTTTCATTATAAGTAGCTTTTAAATAACAATAAATAAATAAATAAATAAATAAAGTAAAGAAATAAAATTAAAAAAGAAAAATGTGAAAATAAATTTTTTATTGTTGTTTTCTTTTGAAGAAATATATAAATTTCAATACATATAAAAATCTAATGATGGTGTTGTAGGAACCAATGAAATCGCAACTGCTATTAACAGCAGCCAATCAGAAGCGATATCGCATCAGAGGTGCTCACGTGACAACCGACACGATTGTTATGCTTTTCGTTTAATTAATTTCTTTAAACTACATTTGCAGTTAAATATCTGGTGGAGCCAGCCTTTTGGGAATAATTTTATAAGTCAATCTCTTGCTAAAAGCTTTTTCTCATGTCTTTCTTGGCGCTTTTTTTTTTTTTTTGCCAATGAAAACACATTACACCTTTTGAAGGTATAAAGCAATTTCTTTGTCGACAAATATGAAAACGTCTTTACATAACTTAAAATGTGCAATAAAGGTGTGAGTACTTAAACTCTTCCTGTCGTTGACAAGAGTCATAAAAAACAAATCATTCTTATGCTCCTGTTATACGTGTATTGCTGAATTTAGTATTTTCTCCTAAGGATACGATTCGTTTTACTTTAAATTTCCGAGTGGGGACGTTGCTTCGTAACTTTACATAAAATTTTAATGGAGGGTAGGTATCCTTGGTAACGGACCTAGGTATTGTGTCGTTAACATTCCTATTAAATTCTACTTCTTTTCGAAAAAGTTGAAGCATTTATTGCTGTTCAGCAGACATTGTTGAAGGAACACCTTCAACGTTGATAGTGTTAAAAGAACGTAATATTTCTATCTAGTGAGCTCGGGTCGTGAAGCGATTCGAATGGAACTGCTTGAAGTTCCGGAGGTTGGAGAGCGGAGGCAGCCTAGTATATAAATATTTTTAAAAGATTTAGAGGTTACATTTATACCAGACTCTGAGGGGGGGGGGGCGTAGTGGTGGGGGTCTCCTCGTGGTGCGCATTGGGTCACGCTAAATCCCCACTGATATGTTCCGGCAGATGTGAGGCTTACTTTGTATGAGCCTGCGGCACCGGGACAGTAAAGCAGGTAGGCAACGCTCGCCAATCCGGTCCCTATGGCCAGTTCCGGTTGTCATGCTGTCGGAGAGTTTGTGGAAGGTTCGAAGGAGGAGTGCTGCGTTCCATGCCCTTCGGGGTAAACTGTGATGGCCTCAGATGCCATGGACAGTATGACGTAGTTAGGAGTACGTACCAGACTCTGGGGCAAGTGTTATAAGTGAAAAATATTTTAAATCACATCGGGAAAATAGTGTCTTCAATTGCCACTCAATTTAGAACTTTTGAAATTGTTAAAATATCACATTTAATAAGTTAACATTTACTGTTTCACATTTTGACATCCCCCCAAAATGCATCAGCCGTTTATTACATAATAGAACTCTTTAGGTATCGGCAAAAATGCTTTTAAAACTCAGAAATTAATACTTTTTTGCTAAAAATGTTTTTGTTTTTACTTAGATTTTCTTTTTTTCCCTGCCTTTCTAAAATTTATGAACAGAGACCTATAGCGGAGCGTTTAGCAAGATCGCATAGCAGTGGGCAACAAAATTTAGCGTGAAAAATGGAGCGGAGCCGAGCAAACGAAATTTGTTGTGCACCACTGCTATGATTAAAAAAAAGTTAAAAACTTTTTATGATATAAAGAAATAAATTAACTAAAAAACAGATAAATAGTCTAATCTATCAAAATTATTCGGAGCATGGAGTGGAGCTGGTGCGGTACCGGAGCAAGTATTCAGAACGCGGAGTGGAGCAACTCAAAAAAGTAGCTACTCCAGATCCTTGATTGCGGCAGTAAATTAAAATTTACAATTAATTATTTCATGAAATGAACCAATTAAAAATTGCATTACATTTTAAAAATAAAAATTTCAATTTTATTTAAAAAAAAAAAAATCATATTGTACTAATAAATCCGGTTTTCCGCTTCATAAATGCAGCACCATTTATTTTTAAGCAAAGTTTTTCCAAAAATTTGTAATTATGAAATTGTACATGCTTTTGGTTAAAAGGTGAGTTTCTTGACTGCGCATTAAAGCAGACATTTACTATTGATTCATATTGATAGTTCATGAAAACTGCTTAATAACGGATAAAATTACTTTGAGCATTTACATAATGAAGGTCTATGTAAGAATACAACTATCATTCATTAGTTCATCTAGATTTAAAAATATAAATTAATAAGTTGAAAAAAAATGCACAGAAACACCTTTAGCATGACAATAAAGTTAGTTTAATGCAAATATAATATACATTTATGGATCAGGATCCGTAATGTAGTACTAAAAGAAAACCTTACATGAAGAATTTTTCTTATTTATCTAGATGTTTTCCTTCTTATAGCTTAAAAAGTTACTTAAATTATGCCCTTGATATCAACTTATCGAGTCTTTCATTACGAAAAAACGCTTTGCACGTAACAAAGCATATAACTTGTATCATTATTAAATCGTAAGGGAATTCTGATAAACAACAAGATGACGTTCTATAATCTTGATAAGTATTTCTGTTAATAACGTTGGCCCTGCCCTTCGGTATAAGCTCAAGTTATTGCGAAAAAGGGTCAAGAGCGGAACAAAATAAATTGCTTTTTTATTTCAAATGTTTCCTTTAAGTGTAATGTTTGATAAATGAATTAGTGCTTGTTTCCCACAAAAGTTCTTCTTTATGCCACATTTTTCGTTTACTACATTTATTTCTAGTAGTGCACAAAAAATGTTATTTCTTAAATCCTTCTTTATGAAAGGGATTACACTAGTTAATGCATTTTCATTTTAACATACATGTTTTCGCGCACGAAAATATGATTTTTCGCTTGTATCTTAGCACATTTTGATGTACTAAATGAAATATATTTTTTCCTTCATTTTTTTCATATATATATTATTTTTATGAAACATATGTTTTTCAAAAATTGTTTTTACTTACAATAAAGTGTGCTGTTTTGATTCGCCACTCACCGTTTAGCTTGATTTCATCGGTAAGCTAGACAGGGGCTATGCTGTCTCAATTTTTCTTTTCTTTTCTTCTTCTTCTTCTTTTTAAAAATATTTTTTCAAAAGTTGGAAAAAATATATTTAAAAACTTTTTTAAAGCTAACGCCGTCAGAATACTTTTAGGAGGAACTTTACAGTGCAAAACTTGAAAGCGACTATTTCTATTATTAATTAAAAGGCTTAGGTTGACACTAAGTCGCTTGGGCCAACCTACCCGATTGCGGGTTAACCTGGATCACGTCACTCATTTAATGTTCTAATAATGTAGAAGTTAAAGAAATTAGGAAATAAAAATAAGTCAAAACCTTATTTTTTATTTCCTACGAACGTAAACATAATTCAGCTCAAGGAAAAATATCCGTTTCATTCATCATTTCTTAGCGAAATCAAGTTAGAAATTATAAAATTATATGAATGAAAAAGACAAAAGAACTGAAGTTAAAAAACGTGATCAATTGAAAGTTAGAATGTGAATAAACTGTCTTCCTCGCTATTATTTCCATTGTTACAATACCATACAAATGTAAAATATTGTTTCGCCACTTTTTTCCTCATTCCTCAGTTTCGTTTCCTTGTTATGTTCCCTTCCCGTAAAACATGATTCATGTGTCCAACGTTTGCACATGAATTAGAACCAAAAAAAATATTTCAAAAATATTTTAACACTTTTTTTTTATATACACAGAATGAAAACATTTATTGTGTGAAATATTTGCGCAAAATGTGTATTTATCGATAAGGAAAAAGAGAAAAGGTCATTATAGTAAAACACAATAATTTTCGTCTTATTAGAATGTTTAAATGTACGTATTTTTTGCCTTTCAACAATAGATATATTTATCCTAACTAAAAAAAGTAAGAGATTTTTTTTTCAATCTCATAGAAATGGCCGATAAGAATTAAGGGACATGCCTGTCCAACGCGCCTCATGCGAAATGAGCCAATTAACCTCAAATCCCTATTTTGTGTTCCATAATTAAGAAGAATTATTCTGATAGCATTAAAAACAAAGATATTTTACAATAACTATGAACAATTTTGTCTCTTGTGTCAAAAGGGAAATTGTAACATATATTAATAATTGAAAAACGATTATTTGTGGAGACGAAATTTAGTCACCTTAACAAAAGTTCCAACTGGTTCTTTAACGGGAGCTGTATGTTGAACGATATTTATGCGAAAATAGGAAGGCGGATCAGCACAAGCTTCTGGACTGCCAGGTGGTTTGTAAAAAATGTTACCTCTAATGGCCAACTAGCCCCGGTCTACTTTACTACGGGTATTAAATTCAACAATTATTTGAATCCATTATACAGCCGATTATCTAGTTTGTAGATGGAACGAGTACTTATGACGCTTTTGGGTACAATAAAAAATATTTACGACCACTGTGGCAGATCTAAAAATACTTCCTGGCGTTCGAATTTCAGTCAGAAAAACCGGCAGAACGCCGTAATACTGAAATGGAGGAGCAGTTCACATCTTCGTAACTTTTAAGCGAATCGGATATTAGAGACGAATATTTCGACGAAGTGACGAATCCTTCTTTTAAGCAGCGCAAAGCTCCTTCACGTGCTTAAAAAGATTCGGGAGTTTGTGGGAGGGACCGAAGGCTACTAGTACTAGTGTCAATTTCTTCACACAAATGAAGAGCTATAGATTTTTTTGTTAATTTTATAAAGCACAATAAGGAAACAATACCAAATGTGTAAAAAATTTTGATTTTATTTGTGTGTACGAAAAAAAAATCATTTTCCGGTCCTCTTTTCTTTTAAAGCCAACAAGTGAAATCATAAACATTTATCAATTTTGAAATAATAATTCAACGAATTAGTTATTTAAAACTCAAATCGGGAATGATTGCTAGGTTAAAAAATTATTTACTTAATAAAATAAATTTAAATTATAACAACTGATTTTATTAAGCAGCAGTATTGTATATTGTCTGCTTTAATCTAATATATCTTATTTAACGTGATATGTTACATTTAAGGTTTTTTAAAGGAATATTATTTCCTAAATGAGTTTTGAAAGGGTTTTGCGTCGACTGTTCAATGGATGTTTACAAAAATGATGATACAAGGATGATTGTTTGGTGCATTAGTATAAGTTTTAACCAGAGAAGACGGACTCCGCTGCAAAATGTTTAAGTCCTCATCTCTGATGGGCGAATTCCGCTGCAGAGGTTGAAGCTTTTTTCTCCATACAAGTGAATTCTGCCTTCTTGTTTACTTCTTTGGTGATTATTTATTTGGCGGTTAAAATGAATATAAGTGAACATATTCAATATTAATTGACGATGCGATGCCTTAATTTTACATTTTGATGTAAGTTTTGGGCTTGTTTTGTAATTTGGCGTCTTTTAACAATGCTGGGGAGGAATTCGCCGATGCCAAAATTTTGGCGGAGTTCGTTCATTGAATTAAAAAGGCAAAAATATTTTCCCGCAGATTTAACCATGCTGAGGCGGAGTTCACCTATGCCCCTTTGTAAGACAATCATTCCTTTTCGCGATTACCACCTAAAATTGCAACATGTACTTTTGTGCTTTTTGCAGGAGTCTCGCCTACTCGGAAGAACCAACTAATTTAGTGGTAGATTTCCAGAGAGCAAATTTGGTGAGCCCTAAAGGTCCTGCTCCTTTGTTGCCCTTGCGCAAAAAGCAGCAGCGGCTTGTGAGGGACAATCCTGGTGCCATGGCGGCTATCGGCAGGGGTGTCAAAGTGGCGATCGCAGAATGCAAACACCAGTTTCGGAAACGCAGGTGGAATTGTCCCACCACAGATTATACAAGAGGAAAGAACATCTTTGGGAAAATTGTCCAGAAAGGTGAGTTATTATTTTACAAGTTTTTGAATACTTATGAAAGATGTGGTAGTATTAGGTATCGTCGGTTTTTGTAAAAGTCGCAAAACTTCCAAAAAGAAGGGAAAAAAGTTTTGCTACTGTATGAATTTGAATTCATATGAATTCTTATTTCATGATGTAAACTAATTGTACAATTCAAGACTTGCATCAGTAAACCTACTGTAGGAATTGAGGATCTTAAAAAGTACATTTACAATTTGTCGCAAGGATTCAAAAATTTTAAATTATTAATATCTCAAAACTGGAATTTTGGACTTATTCTCTTTTACCTGAACGCCGACAGTATTTATTTTTACTAAGAAATGCAGTACAAGTATGTTTATCATAAAACCGCGATGTTTTGTGCCCTCTGCAATGAGCTTTATAAAATTTTAATGTGGTATATTTTTGCATATTGCATCTTTTTTTATTACCGACTTTCGGCATTTTATGAAGGATACAAAAATGAGCCTTATTAAATTCTTAATTTGTTCTTGATTCCAATTTCATAAACACGACTGTAGACGATTGAAACGATATTTGAGCTTTAGTTTGACTTAATCGTGCAATTTAGAGATTTCAAATCTTTAATAAAATTTCAACGCAAAAGATATCTAAAGTGTAGACACGTAGAAAACTGATTTTCTTAAAATTTTATGAGGGAGGAAAGAAGAGCGAGATAGAGAGGGAGAGAGAGAGAGGAGGACACCTAATTGTTTTTTCCCTTATATTTAGAAATTGTTTACAAAAGGATAGAATAATCACTAAATTAGGAGGGAATTATGTGCTCCAGAAACAAGCAACATCAAAATTTGACAGAAGTGATTTCTATGTTTTTATCGATCCGGTTAGTTAATTGTTACGGATCAGTTAACTAACTGGATCAAGTTCCGCCTTGGCAAAACAAACTTCCATAAAAGTCGAATGGATTCTTTCTTTTCTGCCATGCGCAGAAGCGACCAACTATTAAAATTCCGTGTCGAGCTGTAGTATTACGGAGGTAGCGGTTAAAGAAAAATTTCCAAAACTGGCAACATTGAAGTAAACTTCTTTTAAATAGCCATTTAGTAAATTTTTAGTTTAACCTTCACATAAAATCTTCACGAGCCTTAGTTAACAAAGTTTATTAACTGTTATGCATTCCTAAACGATTTCCGAAATTGCTTCGGCAAGATGTCAAATAATATGAATACTGATAATCGGAAAGTATGTCTTATTATTCGTTGGTTGAGGATAATTCCTGTATTATTTTCAGCCGCATTAGGTGCCTGGTTGTACTATGCTTACGTTGTCGAAATCTGCTGGTATTCCACAGAAAATATCGCAGAAAGATCTTTTTACCTAATAGTTTACCATCTAGTATTTCCTCTGCTTGTATGGTCGTACTGGAAAACGGCTTTTACGCCAACAGGAACTGTCCCACAAGAATTCAAACTTTCCATGACAGATATATTCAGTATACATAATGCGAGCACTAATCAAGAGCGGAAGCAACTTTTGGAAGAATTTGCAAGAAATCTCCCAGTTTTGTGTTGCACCATTAGTGGATTCATTAGATACTGCGGGACATGTTACCAGATCAAACCTGACAGATCTCACCATTGTTCTGTGTGTGGAGTTTGTGTGCTGAAAATGGATCATCATTGCGTGTGGGTGAACAATTGTGTATCTTTCACAAACTACAAGTTTTTTATCTTGCTTCTGGGTTATGCCTTGCTTTACTTCACGTTTATTTTAACAACATCTTTGAGGTTCCTTCTACAGATATGGATAGAGGACGTCGAAAGTTATAGAAGACTTCATATCAGCTTCTTATTTTTCGTTTCTACAGCTATGGCTATCAGTGTGTTTTTCCTGCTGTACTTTCATATTATACTTTCATTGCTGAACAGGACCACTTTGGAATACTTTCGACCACCAGTCTTCAGAGTAAGCAGCAGAAGACACATTTTCAACTTGGGAAAAAAGGAAAATTTGAAGCAAGTATTTGGCGATGTGCCATGGAAATGGTTTCTCCCTATTTACTCTACTAAAGGAAATGGTACTGAGTTTCCAACTAGGCGAACTGTCCTAAATGTTTAAGAATGTTTGTCTATTAAAAGGAGCAGTTCGAACTGTAATTTTTAACCTCTTGCATCTAAATCATTTCCAGTGCCCGGATGGATTACTTTATCGAACTTCAGGTACTTTCGTGGAAGAATGACATGTAAAAACCTGCAAATCAAGATGTAGCTTTTTATCCAGTTTAATTTGCAAGGGAATCAAATGGCGTCAAAGACTACTTGATACTTAATTTATTTTATTTGTCAGTTCCCAGTATACGTTACGACTCCATATTTTTGGCGACTTTTTGCAACAAAAACGCCAAATTTTGGTATGGGCTTTTCCTTGTTCTTTTTTTAATTTAAAGACTCTCATTACTCCATACTATTGCTATTTTCAATAAGTTAGGCGCCATCATTTAATTAAATCATCTCGTAACGTTAACTGTGACAGGACCTTTTTACTTCTAAAGTTTCTTTCAAGCTTACGGGGATAATGTAAAATTTTCATGTGTTAAAATTCTAATTTAGTATTTTTCGTGTCTAAATGTCCTTTCATGTCACATCCAACATACACCAGTCTTGTACTTACTCTGCTAGTTACATGGGAATTTTCTGGTACAAAAGCAAGACGCAAAATCTTGTGTTTGCTTTGACGGGGCCAATCTTAAAGTAATGGATAAGACTTATGCCGTTTGAAGAATTTGAAAACATTTGTTAAATAATGTCTTAAAACTACAAAATATGGGCGACTTAGAATAAAACTAGTAAAAACATAAAAATAAATAATAAATAAAAATAATGAGCAAGATAGGAGTTTCGGAAGGAGTTAATTCAAGCTAACATTTTAATAAATGTTAATTGCTAATCTCTCTACTTAAACAGAATGTTCAACTTGTACTTTTCCGTTTCGCGGGGGGGGGGGGGGTGGCGATTGTTAAATTTTTTTACTAAATCAATTACGCCAAATCTGTTTGTTTTGTATGTGGAATTAGTTTTTGGGGAAAATATTTAAACATCGCCAACGGCAACCCAAAATGGTATAGTAGTTTGATTCGTCGAAAAAAAAAAAAAAAAAATTAAGCGTCGTCAGCCCCGCCGAAAGGGAAAAGTACCGTTCAAACTCAGTGTTTATGCATAAACGAGAAAGCCAAAAATCAAAGGAAAAAACTAACAAACAGTGAAGAGTTTTTGTTTTTGACACTATAAAACACAAATTACTCACCGTAACAAGCCTATAAACAAGATGACATTCACATTTAAAAGTTAAGCCACCGCGAAAATATCAAATTACCGCCAAATGCAACCAATTTTTCATTGTTGATACTAAAGCGGCCTTTACACACACGTTCTTAACCGCGGTCCGGACGGCGAGCCATTCAGATCCGCGGTCAAGAGCGTGCGTGTAAATGCAATTTTAGGACGCTCAAGAACGTGGTTAAGAATGACACTCAGATGCGCGCTCATGATCGCGCTCCAAGAAATGATGCATTTTACATACACGTTCTTAACCACGCATCAAAGTGGGAGGCTTCTACTGTGGCTTCTGTAGGCGGCTTCAATGGAACGCCCCGCATCTGAACGCGCTCTTGCGCGCGGATAAGAATGTGGTGCATTTTGCAACGCATTCTTGAACGCCACGGTTTTACTCGAGTTCTTGACCGTAGCTAGATGCGGCACGTTCAGTCGCGCGGTTAAGAACGTATGTGTAAAGGGCGCTTTAGTGTCTCATCTCTACCATTAACCATATGCTGTAGGAGTGTTTAAAAAAGTCTTTGAAAAATGTTTAAAAATCATTAGTCATTTCATTTCAGTTCGTTAGAGATCAACATGCCGATTGAAGTTTTTGGCTATAATTACTGGCATGCGGTTAATGTTGAAAAGTATTATTCATCTTGTTTGAAGAATCAATTTTTTTTTACTTTTTAGCGTAATTATTTCGTTTTGAAGTCGGTTCTATTTTTTCCCTAAAATAATTTTATATGAAACTATAGAATCATACAACAAAACTTGTTTCCACGAAAACTATGCTTGATTTTGCTATTTCGTACGTTCACTCGCTTTGAACATGCCACTGCAATTTTTGAAACACAATACCATTCGACCACGTAATTTTTACATTTGGAAGCTTCTGCGCATCCATTCGAGAACAAATACATTCGAGTTTTAGGGACGTTCGTTTTGCAGGTGTGTTTATTTAGTACGCGAATCAGAATGTTTGCTTCTTTGGTCGTTGAAAGCAACTAAATTTATAAACTGGCACATAGCATCAGCTCGGAAAAGATCAAGTATGCTAAACGAACTAGAACGAGAACAAAAACGGCACATTCCTCATACCGGCAGTTCCTCCCTTAAACATGAAAGGATTCTACTTGGAACTTTGCCAGGCAGATCACTTTGGTTGACGGTAGAACTGTATCTCAATTTTTAAACTTATTTATTACGTTTACTTTTCTCACTCTCTCTTTATATATACATACATACACTGTTACATATATATATATATATATAACTTCCTGAGACCTGGCATCCATTAAATTGGATGTTTTGCTTTTCTCCCTGTTGTGACAGATTTTATTCCAGCAAGCAAGACCTGGACTGGAATTATAAAAGAGGAATAGGAAATCACTTTTTTACTTTGAGAATTCGGAAACGGTAGTGTATTTGCTTACAATATGGCAAAGAACACGAGTCAAGTTGGAATTCGGCGATCTAGCGGTTGTTTTGATTTGCACATTATTATTTTCTTTTTTAATATTGTTCTAGGATTTTTCTACAAGTTTGATCACTTTTCTTATGTAATAAGTAATGAATAAATTTTTTTGTCTATCTATTTTTGAGTAAGTATCGCATAGTTCTACTGTAGTTATGAACTCAACATACATTCAAATGGATGTATCCCCCAGAAAATTTTTAAAATTTAAGTTTATTAATTTTTTTGAAAAACATCCCCTTTTAATGCCCAATTGTTCAGAAAAACTAATAGTTGAGGAAATATGTGTATTTTATTTTGTTCGGGGTCTCAGGAGGATATACCTAAACTAATTAAAAATAAAAATAGAAGTTTAACTCCGAATTTGAACCTTGCACAAACGATTGGACTCACTCTGCAATCACAACAACTTAGCCTCTTGTATTTCGAAAATTAAATATTCAAGCTGTAGAGGAATAAATTTTTCAAAGTACTACTTTATATACAGTCTGAAGTACCTTCTTATATATGAATTACTTGTAGTCCATTCTACTTTTAATGATAGACAAATTACCAGTGTCATCATGTATAATCTAAAAAGAAAAAAACTGAAAAATAAATGAGGAAGTAAAGCGCATACAGCTCATTTTAATTTTCTAAATAATACGTTGTGATATAATCTGATATTTTCCTTACAAGCAGTAATTTCTGAAGAAGGAAAAATTGGGATATGCTAATTGCTGTCATTAGAACATGCAAGAACATTTTACTTCTACTACTAGCCCATGGTCCCAAAATTTCATTAAAATTTAAGCAATTTAGTCAGCAGCTGTATTATGCTTTATTTCTTAAGCATACGTTGAGAGTCAGTTATTACATGTGAATTTGATTTAACTTCGGCATTTCGCTCCTGCAAAGTCAGAAGTTTATATGTGCGTAATGGAGGACTGCGGATTAAATCTACCAAGCTGGCTGACCTTTATCCTGATTGTGCTCACTTTTTACTTTAGAAAGGATAAGAGTTTACTGGATTTGAAAGAATTGAATGTATTAAATTATCTGTACTCTGAATTTTCTTGATATAATTTTTCTCCTGTACTCTGACTTTTCTTGATACTTTTTTTCTTCTGAATTTTCTTGAATTCTTCTCATGATTGTAGGTAGCTTACTTAAGGTAAAAAATCCAATCCCGTGCGTGCTTTCTTATTTACCGAGGAACATCATCTATTTATAAATAGGCAAAGACAAAACAGTTAAGAACTATTTTTTCCTTACTTTTTTTTGTTTAGGAACTATTGACGAGTTTTGGTGATGTCAATTAAACATTTTTGGAAGCAGTTGGTTATTTTCCTTTTTCTTTTCTAGGCAAGCCTCATTTATAATTGAACGCCATTAAGGGATAGTTCATAAATGGTGTCACGCTTTTTCCTCATATATTTGACCCCCCTTTGTCACATGTCACGTTATTTTGCATATACCTGATGTCACGCTTCTTTTTACCCCCTCCCCTTCTCTTGTCACACTTTGTCACAATTTCACGAACCCCCCTCCCCCTTGAAGCGTGACATCATTTATGAATGATCTCTAAGCAGTAATATTAAAAGCAATTGTAATAATAGTTTGAGAGAAAGTATCTCTGAAACAGTGAAATGAAAAATAAATAGTGGTATGGAAGCTAACATTTAAGTTTTATTCAACTGTCATTCAATTTAGTGCGAAATCGGCAGAAGTACAAGCGTTAGGAGCGCAGGTGGTCCTGTGGCGACAATGATTTACAATATGTTTGCTTTATTAGGCGAGGACGATCAAAATAAACTCGACGTTAAAATCTCCAAATTTGATGAATATAATTGTATAAATAGCATGATGTTTTCAGTGCTAAATTTAATTATTACGGTCGAATTTTGACTGTTGGGCGAACTTTAGTTTAAGTAATTTCCTCAAATAATTTTTTTCTTTGCTTCATTTTAAGGTTTTTAAATGTAAATGTGTCCCTTTAAGCAATTTTTTATGGTTTCAGTCGAAGCCTTTGCAGCATGAATTGGAAGAACATTGTGTATTTGAACATTGATCTAAAATTTCATACGTAGCAAATCGGTGATTCCAAGCTAATGTTATCTTTTTTTGACCGACTCGAAAAACTCAGTGGGCACCCCGTCGTCTCAAGTTGGAGTATCGCTGTTTTGTAGGACACAGCTTATTGCTGTTTAATTTCAATTTGGTGACTTGAAATAAAAAAAAAATATGCACATATATTGCAACAAGCATAGTCGTTTCGTTATTAGTGTGTTACTCACGGAAAATTCCTTTTCAAAGTTTGATTAGTCATCACAAAATGTGATTAGCGCCATTTTCTATATGGCGCTAATTACATTTCGCTACAGAATTACTTCTATCTCTCTTTTGCATTAAACCCACAATAAATCTAGTGATTTCCCAAAGAAGTGTAACTTATTTTGAACGTAATCGGCATAAATATAAAGGTATATAAAACCACGGTAATTTGTGTTAGTTTGTTATCAAACCCTGCTTAAAATTAATCATATTAAATATTTTGCTCAAAGTAACTTTGCGTCACTCCTGCTACCTTGTGCAACGCATAACCACAATTTGAGTAACTTTTTAAAGCTTCTATAATCTATTTATTATCGAAAGTACCTCTCTCACCCATGTGCGCAATCTCACCTGCTCTATATGGAGAGAAACGAAAAATAGGTGTCTTAGTTTTATTCCACTCGTCATTTTAAATTAGTGTAACAACAATATAGTGATGTAAATGAATACACAAGGAATGTACTCTATATTATTGGCTGAAAGTTCGGCAAAATTTTGACGTTTTCATTCTTTTTAAAAATATTTTTGAATTGTGCGCCAACTCTTTCGGTTTTATCTTAGACGTTAGATAATCATAAACAGAACTTCTCGTGGCTAAAACTTCTGCAAAAAATTCACGTTTTCACTCGTTTGTATAATGATTTCGAATTGTAGTCAACCCTCCCGGTTTTATCTGACGTTAGACGTTAGATAATCACAAACAGAACTTTCTTCTGGTTCTGTAAGA
This sequence comes from Octonoba sinensis, assembly GCA_038502835.1. NCBI lineage: Eukaryota > Metazoa > Arthropoda > Arachnida > Araneae > Uloboridae > Octonoba > Octonoba sinensis. Next base: position 64,271,664 of record CM076600.1, on the reverse strand, counting down.
GTCTGTAGGAAATTATAGTCCCTTTTAGTTCCATTTTCTGATTTGGGGTTGAATATATAATGTTAGAAATTTCCCTGGAAGGCAATGTCTAGTCTCCAGTTTCCTGCACAGCACACCAATCCTTTTACCAAGATAGGCAAGCAAGCAAACGCAAGTCTGGAAGTTCCAAAACAGAGATGGCCCGGCTATCTGCCCCCAGATTGTTCGCGGACACGATCGTTGACGTGGGGTAGGGTTCAGACGAGGGTGGTCCTCGATGTCCGTTTGCGCAAGTGATAAGCGATCGCGCATTCCATCACAGCGTTCCCTGTCACCAGGCCCATTGTTATCTGTCCTCGAGGGCTCCTGGAATTCCCTGCCTGGGATGCCCTTTTGACATAGAGCCCGAACTCTGTAATGAGGAGGAATTACAAGAACTGATCTCTATCTGCTGTTTCTTGGCAAGACAGACGTTCAAGGTGATCCACGAGAAAATATTTTACTTTCAGATTGCGAAATCAGTTTAGATCCTTTTAGAATAGACTTGGGATATTACCGATAGAAGCTTTCACGTAACGATGCTAATATTTCGTTCTTATCATCCGCGAAAGAGAAAAATACTAGACAATATCTTCCTAAAAGCATCATCCCAGTTTTTCTGTGTATTTTAAAGGGCAGTGCCTGTGTACCTCTGAGTGTGAGAGATGCCCAGACAAAACTGCCTACATGTTATCCTAAGGGGGGCTTGATTCACATTGAATATGGAATTTTAAAATTTAATTAATTAATTTTTATTTAATGTTTTGCCCTTCTTTGTATGAGTTCTCTCACGTGTTCACACGTGTAGCTTAACTTTTTGTAACTACACAAATAAATCATTGCATCGTTATATAGTACAAAGAAGTTGCTCTTTGCTTTGAAATTCTAACGAATGTTGAGAAAATTTCCAACCAAAGTCATTCTTTTTATTTCTTCAAAAATTGATATCCGAATTCCATAATCCGACATTATAATAATTCTGTTATTTATCTGAAAATTCACATGGCAATCATTTTAAAATGTCACTCTTATTTAAAACAAGAACGATAGAAAGAATCTGTTTCTATTAGTTTTCAATATTTTTTTTTCTTGATGAATCCGATGATTTTACTTTCGATTACAAAAATGGATTCTTGTACTTATTTTTCATTTAATTTGTATTTATCTATTCAGCATATCAACTGTTATGAATTACATATTCGAAGTTTATAAACTTGGTTTTATTTAATTCTCTTTGGTAGATCAGCGAAAAATTTCTTCACATTTTTGTGGCTTATCTTTCATAGTCTTTGGTTTTGACAATTGCGCTTTTAATACTTTTTATAAAACATATCGGAAATCATTCGCTAGAGATAACTTTTGACCTACTCATTTTTTGGATTTTGTAATTTTTGTCACTTTCAATCTTATTCTAATTTGAGGGAGACAGTTAATAAACGTAACTCAAAATAAGGCAGCAGAAAATTTATTGTTTAAATTCAATCTTGGTTTACTTTGCTGACACTTTGTAACTTAAATCCCCATATTTTGATATTGTTTGTCTTTAATTTAACTTGCGGTATGAAAAAAAATTATTACGTTGTATTAGTACCATTTTAATCATGTATGCTTTTGGATTTTAAGTCCTTCAACATAAATGTTTGACACTTATTATGAACTGTTTTTAAAATATTGACTGTTTGGCAATTAATTTTAAACTAAAAAGAATATTTTCATTTTCCCTGTTTCACTGAAACTGTAATCTCACTTACAAAATCTTATTTCTGAGTTCAGAGTTCTTAAAAAATGAATGTCTTGTTTACGAAACTTTTTTCTTTTCTTTTCCTTTTAAATCCATTGTGTAACATCGCTATTAACGTTTTTCATTTACCATCTCTCTTCTCTTGCCTTTTTTTCCCGAGCAGCTTTCCCACAAACTTTCCAAACAGCGAATAATATTTTTACACCGCTTTTAAAGGCCATCAGCGAGAGATGTATCTCTTATTAATACACAACATTAGCGAAGTCACAAATTAATGCGCAATTAAATCTGACGTCGATAATTAACCGGCCGTAAAACCGGGCTATTTTCCTTGCCACTAGCTCGACCCCCCGTTATGTAAATCCCGACCATCTTAATACCAGAAGCACGATTTGGCGGCAGCAAATGCACCCTTCCAGTTGTGGGACCTTCGGCCGGTCAAAGCTGTGAAATGAAAATTTCGTTTCTGCAATTGGAAAAGAGCCTCACTGATAAGGACTAAGAGACTAATAAATTAATGAGCGGGGAGGCGGATTGGAATAAATGGATGAAAATTATCTTAAAAACATTCTTCCCATGAGATGGGAAATTTATCGTCGGGGTTTCGTCTTCTTTCTTTGTGTGTTACCTCTGACCTCTCCGAACTTTTAAACTGCAGAAAAAGTTTTGGCATACATTTGTTCCTCCAGATCGGAAAAAAAATGACTCCATTGTTGACTTGTTTTCTTCGTTCTATTTCCCTTAAGAAAGCGATGTTCTGAGAACTTAAATAATGTAGTCGAGTATAAAAGTATCCTTGCAAAAGCGAAATAATTGCATAACAATCATTTTTCGATTGCATTTGTATAATAAATTTTTGATTTCATAATGCAAATGAGCCAAACCACGATAAGATATTTCGTTGCGGAGGGGAGATTTGACTGTTTATTTCACTTTAATGCTTAAAATTATTAATATTTTTCCACGTTCAATATTTTTAATGAGTGTATAAGCAAGGTCAAAACCATTCCAATATGATAACCGAATCAAAGATTGAGTAAAAGAGAGCAAAAAAAAAAAAAAAAAATATATATATATATTGAAAATGCGTTGCGGAGGGGACAGAAAAATACTCCAATTTTGAAATTTTCAATATTTATCCTTTTTATGATAACGTATTGAAAGGACTTTTTTTAATAATAAAATGTTACTATTCTATGTCATTGTAGCAAAAAATTGCATCTGAATAAAATTAATTTCTTTGAGCAAAAAATTAAAGAAAAATTAAAATCGCGTTGGGAACACTTCGGATTTTTTACGTAAAATTAGGAATTTATTCATTACGAATATCTTTTAGCAGTTGGATATACATTTTAATTGTCAAATTAAACAATTAACATATTTCACGTTTTCTTCAAGTATAAATTTAATAAATTTTTAGCAATTCCTGCCTGTCATTTATAAATCAAGTTTTTATTTCTTACGAACTAAACGCTGAGATTATGATGTTAACATATGGTCAATACGTAGTTTAATCATCTTCGTTGAAATAATGGTTCTGTTAACAAAGATTTGGTTTGTAAAAAACCTTAACTAATCCTTGTCTTCTTTTTCCAAAGAAAAGTTTTTCGCTTTCTAACGCCAGAATTAAAACACGAGTGCTTACTTTGTCAACGGAGTAAATTTGAGCAACATAAAAATTGCCTTATATAGCTTTTCTACCACAAGAAAAGCTCGCGCCGAAATGTCTGTGCCTGTCTGTCACTATGGCAATGAGGTGTACCTCATTTTTCCAAAAGAAGTTCAAAAGACAGTGCTCCAGTCCTCCCTTGGAAAAATGAAACACACCCTTTTCTTGTGGCATACAGACAACCTTGTGATTTGTTGAATACCGTAATTATCGGTAAATAGCCCGCATCGTTGTATAGTCCGCAGGAAGAAAAATTCTTCCTAAAAAAATCAAGTTCGATGTATAACCCGCACCCAAACCAAAAACAATTACATGAGCAAATCACTCTGTAAGGTATACTGTTTATAAGGAAACAATTTTAAATTGCAGAACACTTAACATTTAAAATAATATTGTAAAAGGTTTACATTTTACCATATTTTGTTTATACATTTTGTTTATACAGGGACCTCTGCTGTGGTCCTACCCTCCTATTGTGATTTAATTAGTGTGGAAGCAAAGGCTTGCATGGGGAAGTTTAGAGGGGATGGGTGAAATTGGATCATCGTTTCTAAACCTATCATTTATTTCTTTCAATTTAATTTTCTTTTTAATAATAATTATTATTTTTTCAATTCAGTGTATCGCCCGCATCGTTATATTGCCCGCAGATAGTAAAAAAAGGAGCTTTTTTCGTAGGTAACCCGCGGGCTACACACAGATAATTACGGCAAATTTCAATCGTTACAAAACTTGCTCTGTTTCATTTGAATTGGACTTGGATGAAGAAATTTTAATTGTTACCCTCCTCTTACACTCCAACTGACGAAGAACATTACAACAACTCCATTCCTTGTAATGATAGAGAAGTTGCAATTTTTACTATTTAATTAACTACTTAACATAAATTCAGTAAAATAAGAATCTTACTTTTATTTTAAAAAATTAAAGTAACAAAGAATATTACTTTTATTTAACGTAGATTAAAGTAACAAGTATCTTACTTTTAGTTAACATAAATGAATCTATAGATACTACTTTTATTATTTAACATAAGAAATAAAAGTATTAGTTATACTACTTTTATTATTTAACATTAGTAATAAAAGTAGTTATACTACTTTTATTATTAAGGTTGAAGTTTTATATAGCACTGCAGTGATATTACTGTAACATTTTTTGTCAGCCCTCCATTTTACCTTTCTTATTCTTTTCTTTTCTTTCCACTTTTTCTCTTCTGCTTAAGTTCTTTCCAACTTTTTAAAAAAATTTAGCTGCTTATTTTCCATCTCGCTCTTTTTACCTGATTCTGCGTTGCACGCAGATCTGAATCTAACATTTCTCTCTTTTTGTTTTGTTTTTTTCTTTTTTTAGCTTTTTGTTGCTGTTTTTGGCATATTGGACGTAAACTTGGACACAAATATTTAATATCTTCTAGCAATTAAAATGAAAACCTAAACTTTAGGCGCTTCAGGATAAAACTTGAAACCACGCGTATACTAATAGTAGGTCCATAGTACAACATATATAGGTCCATGGTACAACAGGAGTGTTGTACCTTGGTCCTAATTCCTTTTTTTTTTCAAGACGCTAATAAGAGTGACAACAAAGTATGAAGCACATAGTCAAAACATCGTCATCTAGTCCAAAAAACAGGTTTTCGCAAATCTAAAAGGAAGCTGAAAACTGCATTTTAATAGACCTAATAAAAAACCTAGTGGAATAATTTTTTTTTAAGTTTCAACATTAGCTGCGATAAAAATAAAATGCAGATACGGTGACAATGAACATTAAATGCAATAAAAAATAAAAATATTTGTCCTCTCCGCAACGAAAATATTCCCTTCAAAACAATTTTCTTTTTGCATTATCAAACATTTAAATTTTTGATTTTTTTTCATAAAAGTACAATTTATTTATTTTATCACACTAATATTTAATACATATAAAGTGAAATATTTTTCAAATTATATTCACACTGAAAAAAATTTAAAAATATCTTAAAACACGTGCTGGAGGGGAGAATGGAAATTTTCGTTTTGCCTCAAAGGATCAATTTTTCTTTGTTGCCCTCTATTTAAGGTCTAAAATGTTTAATTAGATTACAAAAATGTGGGAATGTAATCTTGGTTAAAAAAATGTTTGAAATACATTTCTCCTTTAAATAAAAGTTTCTCACTTGTCCAATCAGTAACACATTTTTACTCAAAATGCAACTTTAAAACTAAATTGAGGCCTTTTAAAACAAAGTAATCATTTTTGTTTACATTTTACATTAACTTCAGAACATATGGAATCTAAATATGTAAATTTTTTCATGTTTGAAGTATGGTTATTTTTTAATGGCTTAGGGACCAGTTACTGTGGATTGGCCCACACACACACACACACACATATATATATATATATATATATTTTTTTTTTTTTCACACGAAAATATTTTTGATAGAATATAGGGTAAGGTTAAACCCTATAGGATATGATATTAGTGAACTAAATGTTAAGCCCTAAATAAACAGAATGAGCCCAGAATAACAGAATCAGGAAACACAAAGTAACGACTATTTATCCAACTCTTGTAGCCCGTCCACACTGTTACGTTAACTTAGTATTGGAGCAGGAAATTTACTGTAATATTATAACTTCTTGAAGGAAAGATTAGTCTAAACAAAAAAAAAATCAATTTATTAAAATAGTTTCTTTAGCTCCATATTATTTAAAGTTATAGGAAAAAGAGCATATATATATTTACAATATCAAATCTTCGAATTGTAAATTGTTTTCAGAATGACCATTCATATGAACGCTGTATGGTTTTGAGCGCAAATTTCCATGAATAAAAAGTGTTCAAATAACAAGAAGTTCCGTCTAGAACTATACGAGCCTACTTTCCCGTATACACCAAATTCAAATTTATAATCTAGCTATCTCTTTCTCTCTCTTTCTTATTTATCTTTAGTTCTAATTATTGAAAATATACCTTTTTCAACGGATAATACATATTCATTCACTCACTCATTCATTCTTTCATTTATTCAGCCATGCATTTATTCATTCATTCGTTACCTCATTCAAGTGTTTATTCATTCATTTACGCATTCATGTATTTATTCACTCATTTATTTATATTTTCATTTATTCAATAATTTATTCATTCATTCTTTTCCTTATTCATTTATTCATTGATTTATTCTTTCACTCTTTCATTTATTCATTCATTCATTATTTCACTCATTGAGTCACTGAGAAATATCCCTGAAAATCCCGATCAAAAAATTTCATAGCAAAATAGGCTCGTAAGTTCTGGATAAACTTTCTATTTCTACATGTTCTACGTTATAAGAGCTTTCCAATAAAGTTTGTTCCAAGCAAATCGGTCCGTTAGATCAGGATTTATATAGGGTTGAAATTTCCCCGTAAGCTCTGTGTTAATTTTTTGAACTGTTCAAAAATGAACAAAAACTGTTCAAATCAATATTTCACGCCGAGAACTCCTTTCAATAAGCTTTCAATAGGAACTTGGCTCTTGTGCCCAGAGTTTACAGAATTTGCTTCAATTTTGTCCATAGGCGCTAATGTTAAAATTTTTTGAACTGTTCAAAATTGAACAAAAAATTGTTCAAATCAAAAAGTAAAATATAGAAATGAGATGTCCTCGCCGAGATCTTTCGAATGCAAAAAGAATTTTTCCAATCGGACAATTCGTTCAAAAGTTATTAGGGGGGGGGGGGGACAGACCGACAGACAGACAGACCGACAGACACACTTTTTCCCCATCTCAATACCCTACTTTCAAATTTTTTATTTTTCAATCTTTATTTAATTACTTCACTTATTTTTGACTTTTCTTGATTTTTAACGATATTTTCACGATACATTAAGCCTTCTTTCATGCTTTATTATTATTTTTTTTAACTTTTACGGGAAAGTAGGCTAAAAAACAACTCATTTTGCTGAAAGTTTTACGAACATGACGCAAGAAATGAACTTAAAATTTTCTCTGAATCGTGTCCAAGTGTTAAAAAATAAACAAATAAATATTTATTACACATAGAATATTAATAAATAAATAAATAAATAAATAAATATTTATTACAAATTATCATTAAGGAAGGCATAAGAAGGGTCTCTCTAAATAAAATACTTGGGTAATTTTTTTTCCCAGAAACGCCCTTTTTTAATTACCTTTAATAAAGACAGATATAACGAATGAAAACAAGATAGATATAAAGGAGCGAAGCACTTCGTTGGTTCAAACAAGTCTAACACTTAATAAAATATTAAACAGAAATATTCAGTGCGAAAAAGCGAAATAAAGCCTAATGCCGTTACTCAGAAAAGTACCAGAGCTACTTGTATTCCGTGAAATTTTCTCTGCAAAGGATCCGAAAGCAACTTCCCTTTCTGATACCATTGTACTTGCAATATACGGAAGCTTTGGGGAAATTATGATCTAATAATTTCTTCATAAGACAGATTACGATCTATTTCTAGACATATGTTTCTACAGCTCATTTTTTGAAAATAAAAATAATTTTCTATAAATATTTCAGAAAAAAACAGGTTGGCGGAAAAAAAATTCCTTGCTGAAATAAGAGGAAGAACCGTTTCATCTTTAATATTTATTTCTTTGATAATAATGGTTCCCGCTCTTTTATCGCTTCAATAGTTTAAACAAATTATAAGTGCTTCTTTCCTTGATGTTATCAGATAATTTGATTTATTGACTAATGTCATCATAACATATCATAAACCTTCTGCAATTAAAGAAAATGTTTTTCACGTTATGATGCAGAAAGATAAGGTAAAGCACACCTGAAGCTTTCAGCTTGCAACCAACTATTTGAAAGTAATTAACTGCTTTAAAACTTGTGATAATCACAATGTTTCACTTGCATATTTAGGGTAATGAGGAAAACAAACGTTCATTCTTCTGTATTTTAATGAATTTTACCCTAATTAACTTCTCGCACGAATTATACGATATTTTTCTAAATGCCCCTGCTTCAAGAAATTCACTTTGCCCCCTTTAACATTGCTAAGCAGACAAAATTATCCTTGCACCATTAACATTTTTTCTATTTTTTTTTTTTCAATTCTACAACTACTACAATTACGAAATAACACTAGAAACTGCTTTCATAACTAGAAGAGTTTCAATGAAAAGGAAACGAAAAGCAAAGAAACGTGTCATAAAAAGATAAATAAAAAAGTAACTTTTTTCTTTTGAACTCAAAATATGAAATATACATATATATATATATATATATATATATATATAAAGTTTCTGTCGCACCCAAATAAAGAAATAATTTTGATTTGTTGTAAAATAAATTATACTACTCGAAAATCAATTGTTCACGAGTTCACTAAAACATTTTAAGAGATGAAAGGGAAAAGAAACTTTAACCAGAACACCCAGTTGTATGTTACTTTGTGTACTCACCAAATGAATGAATAATACTGGAAAAAAGTAATATTGTACATTTAATTTAATTTCTTTTCTGTAGCTTATGTTCCACACATTTTCCAAACTTTTTTTAATGAGCAAAGAATTTTATACACTTCAATTTCAAAATGTACTTTATCTAATTAAGTACTCTATTTTGCTTCAACTGTGGCAAAAAAGGGCACTTTTCTACACTCAGTTTGCTTACACTTTTTGGTATAGTTGTACATTTTCTTCCTAGCGTTGTTTCAATTTTATAAGCAATCATTGTAAAATAAGAATCGAAGAAAGGAGATGAGAGAATGAGGAGAGGAAACTTCCGGTAGGTGAAGCTCATAATTTATAGCAAGTTTCAGATGAACTCAAGCGAAGACATTGTAACAGGCGATGTCCTTTGCGATTTTAGAGGACATTCACATCAATACGACTAGGTGGGCTCTCTCTCAAGGAACACAACAAACAATCAATAAAGGTTGATATTTAGTACCTTCAGGAAAACGCCACAGAGCTGCAAAATAATGAGACGTAACTTCTGAGGGGAATGTTTTTGGAAGGGGAAGTTAGGTTTCCACACAAAACAATGGAAAGACTTTTCCTTTACAGGAGAGGAGCATACTCCTATCCGTGTTCTGCTTATTTCATGCACATGAAATTTGTATGTAGCAAGTTCAGATAGCATCAACATGGGACTAAAATTGTTCACTATTGTACAAATACAATTCAGCACTGTACACAGATCCCCTTCTTAGATTTCACTCAGGCCCGGCGAAAGTTGGAACGGCGCCCATGAGACAACAAAATATTCGCCGCCTATATGTATACACACGCACAAGTTAAACTGTATTTGTTTCTAACTATGTAACACATTAGTAGCTGTTAATAGATGCCGCCTGCAAAGGCGTTGCACCGTGAGACAAGCGCTTCGCTTCCGTTGTCTCCTGCTGGCCCTGCAGGATAAAACATTCTTCTCCCAGCCACCAGAGAAAGAGACCACTATTCGAGAAAAGTCTTCCCGGTTTGAAATCATATTAAACGGCTATTTCCTGAGTTTTATATATTCATCTAATGGAATGAGCATGTACGGATAGTTTACCAGAAACTTCGCAGAACACAGAAATTCGCATCATTTTGGTCGCCGGTGTACTTCAAGTATTCAAAATTTGCATACAAATTTACTTGTATTGTTTTTATTTTTCATCACCATCATCTTCTTTAAGGATTAGGCTAAAAGCCTAAGTTTTCCACTTTTGAAACTACCAAAATGCCCCCTGATACTAAATTCTTATTTTATAAACTTGTTTTTTGTTATTAAACTACCTGTTCAAAATTTTCATCAGGTTGTCGAGAGACTGCTTTCCTTTACGCCATCACTAGCGCCGGTGTCACCCATGCCCTATCTCGTGCTTGCAGAGAGGGTCTGGTCAACACGTGCAGCTGCGACTACAGGAGAAGGGGCCCCAGTGGCCTGGATTGGGAATGGGGCGGTTGCAGTGACAACATCGACTTTGGAGCCAAGTTTTCCAGGCAGTTCGTGGATGCTGCAGAAAGGGGAAAGGATCTCCGATACATCATGAATATCCACAACAACGAGGCAGGAAGGACGGTAAGGGAGATTCTTTCTGTTGTGTATGCTATATTTAGCACAATAATTTAATGAACCCTATTAGTGGTGAACATTAATTTTGCATTTAAAGTTTTTCTTTAATTGTCGTGTTGCTGTGAAAATATTGAACTGATTCGGATTTTCCTATTTTCATTTTCTTTAACCTTTGGAAAAAAGAGCGTAGATGAATTTCATTGCATTAAATATGTTTTTAGGTGTTTTTTAAGTTGGATAGAAACTTGGTATTAGGGTACATATTTTCTATGAAAATAACAGCCGTGTGTTTCTGGAATTGACATCTTCCAAAAGGCTGCTGCATAAATTTAAAGATGTATAATGGAAATTTTGTTAAAAAATGTATTCCGACTTATGCAAAGTTTATGAAAAAGCAATAATTTTGAATTTAATAATAGTACTAGTATATTACTATTAAGTATTTTTAATTGAAAGTAATAGTAAAAAGCTGTGAAAAACCTCACCTTTAGTCCACATTTGAGGCACTAATTTTTCATCTATTTTAATAAGACTTGAATGAATTCAGATGGGGGTTTAATTTTTAAAAAAAATCGCTTTCTGACTTGCTGACTGTATCAATATTTAACAGGGCATTATTAATCGAATGAAATCAATGATTGAAATAATTGAATTAAGTTTAAACAAAATACAACGATTTCTCGCATTGAAAATGAGCATTTAGCAACAGTTTTGAAAGTTATTGACATTTTTATGTGGAGTCCGTTGTCCTTTAGAAAGGAAGGTGGAATTACTTTTTTATTCCTTACCATACTGGCTTAAACTATTAGCTCCAAGCAATTTGTTTCACAATTTATCAGCTATGCACAAACACTAAGTCATAATATCGGTATCACACTTCGGGTACTCCTCGAAAGTGAGCTCTGTTCTACAGTAAGCTAGATTTAGCTTAGCTTTTTTAAATAATAATAGAGTTTCATTCTCTCTTCTAACTAATCCTTTTTTGTTGTTGACACGACGTTCATCTAATGCAGCCATTAGAAAACCGCCTTTAACGAAACGTTTTCTATTTTTTTAGGTTAGGCTTGAGCCTATGCTAATTACTAATAGTTATCGTCTAAATATCAGTGCTGAAAACTTAACTTTTTTCGGGGGAGGATGTGTTGGAGGTCTTTAAATGTATATGTATTGCCATACTGGGATCAGCAATATTGATTAAAACCAATGAAAAACAAAGGAGTCTGGGAGATAGACCCCCCCCCCCCTAAATGGTTATTTTCTATTATGATGCTTTGTAATGTATGCTGAACACAACACTTTCTCTGTAGCATTTTTGTTGTTTTTTAAAATATAATTTTTTTATCTGTAAAATAAATTTCAATTATTTTGGAGATTTAAAGTTATTTTCCATCTATTTTTTATGATTCCATATCTCTCGTAGAAGAGATACAATACTGAAGAAAAGTTAAAGAGGAATCACGTACTGTAATCCATTTTACTGATGACCACCAGGTGGCTCATTAGCACGGAAGAAGTGACGTCATCATCTTTCATTCATTAGTATCTAGATAAATTCCGGGCAACTGGGTGGTCTAATTATCAAGCTCGATTTGCAACATCACGACCTTTAGCCACCCCGGGAATTCGATTCATTTTAGCTCTGATTGGACAAGACTGGGAAATTAAAAACCAATGAATGGGCTATTACCTGTTTTGATGGCTCATGGTTATGCTCGTCGCTTAAACTATGAATAACGGATGGGGTGAGATTTACATAGAGTCAAAATCGAATCCGAAACCATCTTTTACAAATACTGGTTTCAGATTGCTTCAGAAAAAAAAAAAGTCTTTGTTATTCTACTCTTCTATACCTTTGTTCTTCCTGGTTCTATTGATAAATGTATTGGGAAGATAGTATATTCTATTACCGATTGCAAGGTTGTTTAATTGCTGTGTGTAGGTACATGCATGCAAAAGCACAATTTTATGCTAATGAATAAGGCTTAGATTTCTTTCCGGGAAGAGTCATAAGAGCAATTATTTCGTGTCATGTGCTTTTCATTTAGCAAGTAACAACTCATACTATAGTTATATAGGTATTTCAAAGCATCTTCCGTGTTATTGTTTTTAATAAAGTTCATCTACAGGAGCGATTGAAATTTATGGCTTTTCGTTCTACTTGACTGTTTTTAATTTATATCAGCTGGAACAGAAAGCACAAATACAACTGCCATAATAACAATCGTGATGTGATGAATTTATTGGATAAGTAATCTTTTTGTTAATTTCGTAGAAGCTTCAGACACGATCACATGATTAGTCTCATGTTAAAAAACTTTATATTAAACGGCAAAATGGTACCTAAAATATTCAGTTTTTTAAGCTTAAAATCGTACGGAGTTTACCTTATTATATATAAAAAATGTTTTGTATAAAAATTCTAAAACTTCAAAATCAAATTTCATAAATTCTACAATGAAATAGAACACATATGGGTCATTCTACAGAAAACCTGCAATTTGACTACATAAATTTTCAAATAAAAAAAAAACAAGATAAATTCTTCAAAAAAATCTAAAGGTTGGCTTATGATATGTATATATCTATAACATCTGTTGCACAGATCAACTCCGTTTTGATTTTGTGAAAAAAAATCAAGAGGAATTTAGCAGTCCACAGAAGTGATATCGCTGAAAACATACAATTTCTGTTGGGAAAAAAAAGAAAAAGACAGCGAGTTTATGCAAAAAATTTTTGGTATTTAATAATAAGACAAATTTTATTGACTATATGAGGTATTCCAGCTCTATGACAAAAAAAAGGAAGTGTAAATAAAATAAAAATTACAGACAAAATAAATTTTGTAACAGATTAAGTCACACTACTAACTACAGAAATGTATTCTAAGTTTGGGAATGGTGTTAAATCATCCTCAAATATATACCAACCTCTTCTGTTCCTGGTTGGAAACTTTAAAATATGAACTACGTTTTTCCTATCAACTATTTCTTCATCAACCTGCTGAGGAAAAGAAAAAAACTTTTTCTCCAGATCTCCTTAAAAAGTTCACTTTGCACTCAGTCTGATGCTCTTCTGTTACAACTCCTATATAATGCTTTGTAAAATTTTTCTTCCCTTCAAAGCAGACAATCACATATTTATTTTCCAATGCCTCAAGTTCATCTAAATTGGAGCTGTTGTGATCATCATCAAAATGAACAGGAATTTGAGAAATGAACACACTTTTCTTCAGGTTTGTAAGTTATACAGCTCAGACGTCTAGCATCTAGAAAGTGCTTGTTTTTCTTTGACCAAGTAATCTGATGTATTTTCATTGTACCTTTAAATGTTACGATATTTATTTTTTCTAAAATCTCATCAATTTTCTTCATTTCTACATCAGCATCTTTCGTGATATCAATCACTTTGATACCAGGGCATCTTGTTTTTAGCCGAGAAACAAACTCATCTTGTCGAGTAATATCATAACCATGTGCAATAATATTATCCGCAGTTCTTTTTACTGTTCCTCCCACACCATCAGGCGACCCCTTGCCATGACTAGTTTCTGAGAAATGCCAAACACATGTACTTGCTCCTGTTTCTTTTGCAATGAATACTCTCAAGAGATAAAACAATTTTTTATTTCGATATTGAGTGCTCGGCCCATAACTTAGTATATGTAGTGTTTCTAGTTCAAGTTTTTGAAAAAAAAAAATTCAGATGAATACATATAGCTGCCGAATCATGGCATAAATTTTCTGAGACAGAAGGGATGTCCACAGAAGTGATGAAAATTTCTGATTTATTGAATAATTATATTAGGGTTAATTCTATGAGTTGTGCCATTTATAACATTTAGAACATCATATTTTGTTTAATATGGCACGTTGAATAAAAATATAATTTTAAATTGTTACTTTAAAAAAGGTCACAGAGGTGATGACATAAGCAGAACAGATTACGAATGAACATAAATACCAAATTCTGAACCAAATGATTTAAAACTTATTCAAAGTAACTTGCTTTCATTTCCAACATGGCTGCTTCTTCTTTTATTTGCCACTACGAAAGGATAAGTACCGAAATCTAGAGAGTTGTTTTTTAAATGTTTTAAAATGTCCACAGAAGTGATGCAAAACCTTGTGACAAGCTTTCTTTTTGAAAAATATTCAATGTGACCAAAAATAGGGCAAACAATTCGTATGTAATGTTAAATTCATACATTTTCTAATGAAAATGCACACACTTAATCTACGTATGTGGTATAATACATCAGCTACAACTATTGAAATAGTACAACTCTGGCTTGTGACAGTCCACAGAAGTGACATATCACCTTCTGTGGATAGATTTTTTTACTATTTATTTCTTCTAATTTCTAAATTTTTTCAATTATAACTCAGAAAACATTGTATTTTTACATGTTAAATAAAAAAATAAGCAATGTTAATAATAATTTTCATTTTATTGTTTTGTGACTTAAAATGCAGGTTTTCTGTAGAATCACTCATATGCTTTTATTCTATTTTTGGCTTCGAGGCTCATTGAAACTAATTATAATAGGTAAAGTTATGAACCTAAAAATGCATACAATTTTCATTTACAAAAATTTTGAATATAGATAGAGAACCTAAAGTAAATGATGTTTTGGGATTCTTTTTGAAATTTATATAAAAATTTAAAGTTGCTTAAGCAAAAATACTGCATTTTTTATCATACACTTCATATCAAAAAGGTATGGAGATTTTTTTAAAGTGTTAAAGCGTTCTCTTAAAATGTGGTTAAATTACTGTAAAAAATTTTAAAGTTTACATCTGAAAAATGTCATAGTAAAATTCATATTGTGTTGTTCATGTATACCTGCAGATGTTGAAGAAAAACTAGTGCTCAGTTATTGAAAGGGAAATTTTTTCATTCTAATACAGAATAAACGATTACTTTTCTGAGTGTGTGTTAGATGCTTATTAAAAAGAAATATAGAAAAGTTTTGACTATACTGTATATTTAAAAAATATATTATGTAAGATATTATATAATATACATGATGTATAATGTATAATGCTTTGTATATTATGTACAAGTTACAAAGAATTAATGAGGGTTTCATGAAAAAAAAATCGTGAATTTAATATTCGTAAAACTCAAGCTTATATTGAAGCCACTAAAACAAAATTTAAGTCTGATTTTGTACTTACTGTTCTTTTGCGTTATGTTAGTTTTGTTTAAAACTTAAATGCATTAATTTTGATTTTCAAACAAACACATATGCTTAAAAATTTGGTTAGAATATTCTTTAAGCATACCATTCACAACCAACTATTTCATTCATCCACATTTAACTTTTTTTAAACGAAACGTACCCCATTTCACATTTATGTAAGCAAATTTCTGTGGTTAATAATAATCTTATCTACATATTGCTAAATTCCGTGCTTTTTATCCTTGTCATACGAACTAAAAGAGTAAACGAACAAACTCACCAGAGAGATAAGTTCTTACGGGGTAGAAATGAAGACACTGAGTGCCACAATTTAAAAATCCAACTATTATTCAAATTTTCTTTTTGAAAAAAAAAAAAAAAGTAAAATGTTTAATTTACTGTATGTTCTTTTGAAACGTTCGTTGAGTGGTTGCAGTTATTCAGTTCAAAGCCTTGTGCATTTTTCAGTTGTAAAAACTATGTGCAAATGCAATCTAGTAGTACCTAATAAAGACTGTAGAACTGCGGCAGTTCCCACAGATAATGGCTCATTTACTCATGCCTAATTGCGGTCGACTCAGCGGGACATGCCGGATGGGATAAAACTGTAAATCAAACCCATCCTCTCAGTGGCTGGCCTGCCTCCGCAAGGTGGCCATCTAATTAGAGAGAGTATCTTTTCTTCAACCCTGGTGAGGAATACTTAAGGTTAATTATCATCGAGATCTTTCGGGAAACGTCTAGACGATCTCTGCATGATCTTTCAAGCTTACGTATATTGAGTATTGTTCATTTCATGCGAGCGTCAGGATGATGTGGTGAATTGCAAGCCATTTCTCGCGAAACATAAGTCTACAAAATTTCTGCTTTCCCACTTTACACCAGCGATGTTGAACTATTTGTCTACGGGTCACAAGTGGCCCGCGGATTGTTTTGCAGTGGTCCAGCAAAGATAGTTCAGAAATTTGACAAGCTATGATAAAAACTTATTCTGGTACACATATACCTTAAAAAGTATTTTTCCCTTTACACAAGTAAATGCAGTTTGACCTGTCAGTGAAATAGACCGTTTATTAGAAGAGTTTAGCAACGTTATCAAAATAACGGAAATTAATTTTTATGCTACTGCCCGCATGAAGCAATCATTATGAATATATAATCCTAGCGTACAAAAGTTTGAGTACCACGGCTTTACAACGTATTAGTAGGAACTCTTGCTTTTAAGCTTTGTTGACACACTATTTTGCTGTAGCGTCACTTCTCCCGTCAAAACGAGTTTAACGCTTTTGACGATTAAATTGAGTTAAAAGTATAAATGGATCGGGAAAGTTCAAATCGCTGATGGGCACAAGAGAGTTCTTCCTGTTGAGCTAAGTTTAATAATTACCGTAAAATCAAATCACTTTCTTTGGCTAGTGCTTTGTTTTGATTTTTAAAAGAAGAAAAGTTCCAATTTCTTTGTAATGACAGTAGCCGTTTTATAAAGTTATCAACGAAACACAGAGTTTAGAGTCGTCATCAAGTCTTTGTGGAATGTTTTGAACTGCTCAAAGAGTTAGTTGTTCCACGCGAAATTATTTTGGTCAATTTCCTTAAAGACTTTAAACTGCATTACAACAAAAGAATTTATTGTTTCGAGATGGCTTTAAGACTTTTCAGACACTTTAGATATATACATTTATTATTATTATTTTATTTTTGCAGCTGTAAAGAATAATATTGCAGAAAATCATTCAAATACTCAAACCTCTTTAAAATTTACTTAATGATAATAATGAGAAAAAAGAACGCAATAGTTTAAAGGAATTTCAAATTTAGGCGTTTTGGTTTTCAGGCTCTATTTTCTTGAAAATTAGCATTTTCTCTTCGTTCGACTTTCGAACATTGCCAGAACAATCCTCATCGCGATTTTGCCTGCAATCTCTAATCTTATCAAAACTAGATGTAATTTTCTAATGTTTCTTAAAATATAATTAGCACATAGTTCACTTCTTATGTCATGTATGTATCAACTATTCAAGCAGCCAAAGTAGAATCTTTACCTTTATGATTATATATTGCAAACTTTTAAAATAGCCAAGATCACTGTAAATTAGTTTATTTTACAGTGTCTCGGACATCATAAAGTAAACAAATTTACAGTGGGGGTGGATTCAAAGATAGCTTTGAATTTAACGCATAATTTTTGTGCCAAAATACTTGTGTGAAAGTGTGCGTGCGTGCGTGCGTGCAACATAAATAGAGTCGCTGGTTGCTTATTTGATAAAAATGATGTCGCCACGCGAAAAAGGTTAGGAATACGGATTATTGAAATTCCACCATTGTTTGAACCTTTGGAAGTATCTTTGACAGACTAATAAAGGGTATAGATATAAGGGAGAAAATGAGATGACAAGAGAAATATTTAGGAAAATGAAGAAAATAATCTTTACAAATACATTATATTCAGTTTTTTGCAACCATTGAAATATTTTAAAACCAGTTTTGATTACCCTAACTGAAGGTTATTCTATTTTCTTTGCGTTCATAATTTATAATTATTTAGTAATGTTATTGCTGATAGATAAAGAACACAAAAGCGCTATATTTTTAAGGAATTCACTTTATGAAATAACTATTGCTCAGGAAAATATTAGATTTTTTTCCCAGAGGAAGTACCACAGATTTTGATTTGTGACAGTCATTAAATTCTTGGACATCTTATATTATGAGTCATTCTTTTTGTGAATTATTTTTTTCATATGTTGATATTTCTAGAAACCGAAAATAATTTTCCGAGGCTCTATCTTTGGCACAAAGTAAATTGTTGTAAATGTTGTGTTATACACAATGTATTGCTCGAATGTCCGTATCTGATGTCAAGGGAGATATCAATCGAAAAAGCCAGATTTCCACTTGATTTTTAGTGAATGTAATGATATTAAAAAAAAAAAAAATTGAAATAAATCTGACTGAATTAATGAATTTCATAAAATTAAAATATCCTAAATTGTATGAGATTTTAACGGTGCATTATTAGTTTAATTTTTGCATTAAATTTTCGCTTTAATTCCATCTAATTCTAAACTTTCTGCACGGATTAAACACTAATTTTAGAATCCGTTCGGAATCCGTTACTTTTCCTGAGCATCGCAGAAAGGATGTTGTCGAAACCCCCTCCCGTTGGGACCCAACAAGAAGATTGGCTCCTTAAAATGCGGCCCCTCGCTGCTTAGTTGTCAATGCTCGCTGCAAGAGGTCGCAAGCTCCCCGTGTCTATGGAGAAGTCCCTCGACACTAATGTACGCTGTTAACATGAGCATCAACAGGCAATTTTTGCAACGTAATTACCATTTTATTTATTTCATGAATTTTCTTCGAAAGTTTCCGGTAGTATTTATGAAATAAAAGCTGGCTCATTCATATGTGAAAATGGGAAAATGTATGCTAAAGAAGTCCATCGCCCTGAAATAGTATTTATCTTTGTAGTTTAGCAGTATGCATAGATGTTTAGCAATTATTTTTTGAATTTCAGACCCTGATTCTGGTTTTATTGATGGAGGCCGTTAGTGGATGCTTTTTTTATAATAGGAATGGCATCAGTATTTGACGTACAGATAAATTAGCCCTCTAACTGCTCATTTTTTTAAGCGAATTCGATTCGCTAAAACTTGGTCTACTTTTTGCAACTAAAGCCTTCTCTGGAAAAAAACCTTAATTAATGTCCTAATACTTGAGAAATTGCATTACTGACGTTTTAACGATGAGACACAGGGATAATATTTTAAATACACTTAAGTTCATGCCCGTGGGAATCGCAGGATGAGCAATTTTCCCTAAATTTACGTTGCACGTGGAAATCGAGAGATAATCAGTCAGAGGGTTAAAGGACGGTGTTTGTCAGCGACATGTGAGACTGTTGAACATAGCACCAGAATCAGACATAAGACTATCGTTATGTTATTTTATATCAGCCGTAATACCGATTCAATGTTGCATACAGTTTTGTAACGATTTTTTAAGGACTTCAATGAATATACGTATATTTACAGGCACTTACGGCAGACATTAATGTTTTGACTAAAAGCTGCATGATTGATATCGGGATCGGTGCCATATTGATAGCATTGATTAGTCTGTTTAACGGTTAAACAAACTCGTCAATGTTTGGCTATAAAAGGAAGAAACAGGACCTATATTTTACTTTTTACAAACCAATTTGGGAGGGGGTAGTTATGGGTATGTAAAACATCTTCTTTGGGGACTTTTGAAAAAAAAAAACAGACCAATGATATCCCTGCGAAATTAAGGCTAGTTTGAGACACAGGAATTTCTGTGAAATATTCCTTTTTTTTCCCATAGTAGTTCTCTCTCCTTTATCATTTCTCGTTCAACGTCTTTTGGAAGCTTTCTTTAATCACAATCTCCCACTTTGAAATGAATCTCATGATAAATCTTTGTATGTGGAGTATCAAGTATGCTCTTATACGAGAAATAAGACCTTGACTAAACAGCAAAACATACCATTTAATCGTAAAATACGTCTACCTGTCACAGAAGCGCGATATGTGTGACGGCATTGCTAGTAATCAGTAACCTTTTAGTTGCTTTTTAGCAAAATAGTCAATCTCAGCATTCGTTAAATGTGCAAAATAAATGCTTAATTTTACTATGATTATTTTTTCTTTTCCCATGGGTGAGACCTGCCTATTCTTGTGATTTGCACGGCCTCACACAATCCGAAGAGCGACACTGATTTATCTAAGCGATGGGATAGAAGAAATGTTAGAGAGAACATATTTTGTTCATTCTGAGTGTATTAAATAATGACTGATACATTTTATTCTTCAGTTAAAAACAAAGAACAAAAATATATTTCATATATTGTTCATCATTTAAATAGGTACTTTTGCCCACCAGGACTTTCCCATCACTTGGGAACTTTTTCTATATAGATAACTTAAATTACTCTGTAGACATACTTATTCTAAAAAGTTTAGCGAAAGCAACGAGTTATCGCGCATAGATTATTCCAAAGCAAAAATTACCTAGAGGAAATTGTTTGGCTTCCGAATAAATCATGATTTTTTTTCTTTTTTAATTTTGTGATAATTTTTCTCGGTTGTCATCAAATTTTGCTGATAAAAATAACACTTCTTCAAAACAACTACCACTTCTTACCTCTAAAACACATTTAAAAAAAAATCATCCAATGGAGTAAAATACTTCTTCGTAATCAATTACCTTTGGACGAGTTGACGTTTGGTGCCACAAGCATGAGGAAACCAATTACCATTAAGAAACCTCATAATACATATTCAAAGCTCCCTGGTTTCAGACGAGTTTTATTCTTTTAAATTTAACATCTGTGCAATAGAATGTTTTTTTAAAGCATAGTTGGCTTAATGTCGTTAAATTTAATTTATCATATTGCTATTATTAGTAGTGCCCTTCTGTCTTCCTCTCGTACATTAATCTGTTTTCCCTGCATGCACTTGATGACAAAGTGGCAAACTGCTTTCAGCTCCATTGCCTTTGCTGGTCAGTCGATTCGAATCATTTTCTCTGTAAGTTGAATTGCAGGACAGAGTGTTACTGCCCCTGCAGTTTCGGCTAGGGCTGTGAGACCACCCCGAGTACTGAGTTAATTGAGTCACGACTCACCCCGGGCTGAGACGACTAATTGATTTATGAATTGCAAAACACTTCTCTGGACAATACACGCCACTGGTGGTCGTCACCCCTCTTTTTTTTGCCTTCATGAAATATGGAGTATCACCGAAATTTACCTGTCGGTGTGTATCATGACTAGAAACCTGTTTAGGGCTGTTTTTTTTTTCTTTTTTCTCCCTTTTTGCTTTTTCCTGCTGGGATGCGCGGATGACCTGCAACAAGAGATTCTCTAACGAACTGTGTCTGAGGGCTTGAACAAAGTTGCATTCTCAAGAAAGACGCTGTGGTGGGATATGTCAGCTGACTTGATTGAGCGGGCGTTTATTTCGGTAAAAAATCAACAGCTACTTTTTGTGAGAACTTTTAGAAAGCTCGATGAAAAGAATGGGATTGTTGAACGATCAGGTGGTTTCAAGGATTTTTTTTTCCTCACACGTTACTTTGTTTGCGTGTTTCTCTTTATGGTTTCTTTTAGAATAAGATAGTTGGTATGCAGAATACTTTGCTCATGAAAGGAAAGATACCACATTATCGCTCCTTTGTAAAAAGAATAAAACTATCTTGCAGCACAATAAAAATATTTTTTCTCAAGAACGAAAAAAAAAAATCAATAGCATAAAATAAAAGTGAAATTTTCGATACAGCAAATTTCATGTTCGTGGACAACCGAGTATTGTCTCGTTCTCTAAAGCCAGAAAATTTACGAACAAAATACTTTAAGAGTTTTTTTTATCAATTTCCCCTTCCACCAAAAGTAATTAACTTTAATCATCTTGCTCTTTCTGTGTATAAATGTATGCAAA
Organism: Octonoba sinensis; assembly: GCA_038502835.1. Lineage (NCBI taxonomy): Eukaryota > Metazoa > Arthropoda > Arachnida > Araneae > Uloboridae > Octonoba > Octonoba sinensis. The sequence continues at coordinate 64,249,574 of CM076600.1, read as the reverse complement.
ATAAATTTCCTTTTTTTATATTACAATATTTTTTCTGAGTTTGAATATTTCAAAATGTTTTTACATTATACATTCTTGGGATCTAAGCTTACTGTGAGTGGAAGGAAATTAATCACATTCTAGTCCCAAAATTAAAATTCCATGGCGTTGTCTTGCTGATTTTTTTTTTTTTTTTTTTTGCGCATATGTTCTTGTCGCAAGAAACTTTTGGGTTCGAAAAAAAAAGGTTAATTATAAAGAAAGAACGTTTATTTCTCCATGATTTTATTTTATTATTTTTTTTTGTTGTTGTTAGAAGTGAAAGACAGTTTTATTAATTTTGTTTTAAATATTTTATTAAATTATTCATTCTCCAGTTTGGTCCAATAGTTTTCACCTTCTTGCTGCCACCAGCATGGTTACAATCTCATAAAACTTCTGCTTTTATATGGTCAACATGTGATCTAAGTCATTTTAGGGGTATTCACTTAAAGCTTTTACCACCAAAAAAAAAAGTCGTTGAGACCTATACAGGTAATCATTCTAATCTGGAAAATGTGGTGAGTAGTGACACGCCCTATCCGTTATGAAACTTTTGGTGAGCTACCACACGTATGAAGTATTATATTTTGATGGAGCAATATACTTTTTCTATTGATCCGTTCTGGTATTTTCTCTTTGAGTTGATCGTGGTATGTATCCAGTGCATGACAATGTACTTCAGAACTAATCGTAATATTGTCCAGTAAAACCAAAAAAAGCCTTGTTTTCGAATTCCACTTATAAGTCCTAAGATCGGTTTCCGAAGTGTTTGACTCGATTTATCTTTTTTACTGCATGATCTCTTGTGGAAGCTGTGCTGCAGGCAACCCGTTTCTCATTCCCCGGGATGATTCTCTACAAAAATAGAAGTTCCTTTTGACGAAATCATAGGTGTCTTTCGAATATGCTACTCTCAATTCTCCTTGTTTGTTAGGCACCAAACAAAACTATTACGTTGAATCCAAACAAACATTTTTACAAATAATCCTTCCTATGTCATGTGTAAAAGCATATAATAACAATGCTGCTGAAGCATGAATTTGGTTGTGCAAAAGTGCAGTTTAATTATTTTCCTCAAAACTCAATACTTCTAAAGATTAAAATCCTCATGAGTTTCCTTTTCTAAATTGTATTTATCCTATACGCAAATAGAAAAAGTAAATTTAAAAACATGACCATTGCCTTGTTTTATGATGTTCTTATTTTATAAAATTGTTTTAGAAGGCAAATGCAAAACAATTCTCTAACTACAAAATTAAACAGATTTTTTAAAATTCGCCACATACCAGGATTAAATTAGCGTGGGAAACTCTGGTTTCAATCAAAATTTGGTAAAAAATGTCATTCTGGATTACTAAAAATATGTTAAAGCATTTTGTCTTTTCGCGAATTCTTGATATCAGGTAAGGAACCGTCCATAAATGATGTCACGCTTTTTACCCGTATATTTGACCCCTCCCCATTTGTCACAAAATGTCACACTTCAACATACCCCTCCCCCTTTTGTCACATGCCACGCTATGTTGCATAAGCATTCTTGTCACCCCTCCCCTTGTCACAATTTCATGAACATCCCCCCCTCGAAGCGTGACGTCATTTATGAATGATCCCTAATTAGTTCGTAACACCAAAGACTGGAGTCTAAAATTTATCTACACTGTTATGATGCTCGCACTGCATGTTATGATTGCTTATGAAATTAATAAATGTTAATTATTCATTGACACGCAATCATACTATTAAAGTTATTTCAATGATTTTTATTTTCGGAAGAGAAGTTATTATATACTTGTATTTAATTTATTCATTTAGCAATCATAAAAATTAAGTTCAAATATAAATCATACACTGTAATATGTTTAAAAGAATCTTTCAAATTTTAAAATAAATAAAAAAAATTACAGAATAATAAAAAAAGAGAGAGTTGAAATCTAAAAAACAGTAATCAGTTTCTCGCTCACGTACGAATTTAAATCAATAAAATTTGGAGCTTCCGAAACAAAGATTTTGCTTGTTGAATTTGGTATGTTTCCAAAAGGTAGAGAGAGAACTAACTGGCTTGTATAATTAGACAGCTATTAAAATCCTTTTAAAATGCAATCTACATTACTCCAAACTTCCAAACAAAGATTGAAAATTCAAGTAGGATAAGTGATCCCGGTGAAAATTCAAGTAGGATAAACGATTTCGGTGAAATGCGTGTAGATTTCAAAATTAGTTTCTTTTTGCTTGAATAAAATTCTTTGAATAGTGCACTACGAATAAGTACAGTTTATTGTCCTACCACTATCTTCTGTATATCTTATCCACTATCTTATTCGAAAACATTATAGAGATTGCAGGTTTTTATCTTATGTAAAACGTATATTTTACCCGAAATTAATTATGCTATCACTTATTTCAGCATGTCATGGCTGGAATGCGTCGACAATGCAAGTGTCATGGGATGTCAGGTAGTTGTACAGTGCAGACCTGTTGGATGCAACTTCCTCCTTTCCGAGCTGTTGGTGAAGGACTCAAAGACAGATTCGACGGAGCCTCCAGGGTTCTTGTTACCAATCGTGGTAACGTAAAGCGGCGTGCACTGCTCAAACCTTACCATCCCGAGCACAAACCTCCTTCCAAAAAGGACCTGGTATATTTCGAAAGCAGCCCAGATTTTTGCTTTCCAGATGCAAGCTTGGGACATGGAGGAACGTTAGGACGCAGCTGTAATGAATCGTCTATTGGTTTGGACGGGTGCGACCTCATGTGCTGTGGCAGAGGTTTCAAGACCGAGAACCGTGAAGAACATTCGAGATGTAATTGCACCTTTCATTGGTGTTGTCAAGTGGAGTGCAGAATGTGCAAAATGAAGAAGATTGTCCACTCGTGCTTATGATGATGAGAATGGATGGTCAGAGTTAAGTTACACGGTACAAATGCTACCGTTTTTCCACAGAGCGTTCCATATGTTCTTCTGCCAGAACCTGTGAGAGGTATGCAGTTCATCTGTTAATGATATTCGCAACATTCTTGAAAAATCACCAGGAACGGCTAGTGGTGCACAATGTAAAAATGGTTCCAGTGTGGAAACATCACAGAAGAGATTTGAAAGTTGGATGTCAAAACAGCAAAACAGTTCAACAGCATGTCGTTTTAATTTATTACATAGGACTTCCTTCATGAAGATTATTTGTGTTCTTGATTTCTGTAGAATCTCACGTGTGATTGTCACATGCCTAACCAAAGCATTCTGTTAAGTTTAATATGTAACTTTTATGAATGCCTTCGATGGATTCTCAGACTTTTGATTATACGTTGTTATCATCTCAGCATTGGAAAGAATGATGTATTCGACAATTTCGGTTGTTGCAAATGCTGAAACAGGGAATTTGCTGGTTGTAGAAAAGAATTGAACATAGCTGATGCTTAGAAGGACCTCAATGGAAACCTTGTTTCTCATTTTGTGATCTCATTTGTGTGTATGTTACCTTTTATCAGCAACCAAATTAACTCGTGGTACGTATTTACTGGGTATAGATAAAAAAGACTCTAAGTTGTATTTCGAGTGACAAGAATGTAACTATTCCGTTGCATTTCTGAATTGATTAATGAAATAAATAATCGACTAGTGCAATACATAAGATTTAAGGAAAACATCGTAAAACCGAACTTTAGACACGAAATACGTTTTTAAAGCTAAAGTAATATTTGAAGAAACTTATGTCAATGTTGATATTTATAAATGACTTTTTTTTGTAAGAAGTAACTGCTACTCGAATTATTTTTGGTTTTTCTTTCGCGATGACTTTAATATTTATTGGCATATTCAAAACCCACACTTAGTTTTTTAAGGTTTTGTTTTGAAAGTATAAAATTTTATGCAATAAAAGCTATTTGAACAGATTTATTCATCTGTAGTAAGAGAAAAATTAACAACATGTCTGGGATAACTGTAATAATTATTTGGTGCTGAGAAGTTGGCGGCTACTTGTATTTGTTTTTCTTGTTGGTATTTTCCGGATAGAGTTTTATCATTTAACTTTATGTCATTATTAACTTTTCCTTCAAGTTTCAAACTGAATGTTGACAACATGTGCTATAAATTCATGATAACCTCGGAGTTTTTGGTCTTCCTAGATATTTATTATATCAAAGTATGAGTCTAAAAACATTTTATTTTGTTATGAAGTAAGAATGTATTGGTGTGTACATTTTTAAATTTTAGTAATAAAACTGTTTGTTAATATAACCTTTGCTTTAAGCGTATCCCTTTTTTTTTAATTCTTTTTTTCTAAATGTACCTTTATTGGATTGCTTCTAGATTTAATGAAAATTGAAGTTAAGGCTTGAAATACAAAATTTAAAAGCTTTAGAGTCAAAATAAGTTTTTAGATGGGGAAAAAATGTTTTTAAGGGTATACTGAACTTTCTTACACTGAAAAACATATTGGTCACAGTGAGAACACTTAATTATTCTGTAAGAAAAAAAAATCCCTAAAAGTTAATTGTGTGAATATTGGGTAAGTACCTAAAGGAATTTAAATTAAAGTATAATTTGCACACTGTAACAAAACTCATTAAAATAGAACATTACAAAATTGAAGCATTGAAAAATATATAACTTTTTACAGTTTGGCCAAACTCATGAACCAGTTTTAGTTTTAAAAGATATGATTATTGGCTAATGTTTTTCCGTTCTTAAAATATAATCAGCGGTTTTTTTTTAACGAAATTATTAAAATAAATCAAATATAAGCTCAATTACAAGTTAGCCTAGTTTTCAAATAAAAATTATGCCTTTTAATACCAGATACCAAAGACCAACCGCAAAAACTACATAAATAATAGCTACAATAACATTACTGGTTCTTCTTTTTTCTTTCACGTGAAGAATGAAAATACAAAGAAGCGGAGGTAAGAGAAGTCATAACAGTACATTTCACTGCGGAAAACGTTTCCAGCACGAAAACCTGCATTTTTCGATTTATTCCATTAACCCTACTGAAGGCACCTTTTAGGAGGAGGGGCAGAAGTGAAAACGTAAGAAGAAAGTCAGCATCAGACTAAAAAATATGAAAAGAAAAAAGTTTTTCGAACATGGCCTTAATTTAGACCCCTCTGCTTCTTGCATTCCCTTTCACGGTCAATTTAGCGGCGTGAATTGGAAAATCGGCGAGAGGGGAGCTGCAAACGGCTTTTTGTCGCCCCCGTAGACCACAGTTCCCCTGCGTGGGCACTTAAGATGAATTGCACCTGAATGGATCCTGCAAATTCATCAAGTTATCCGGATGTTTTTCCCTTGGAGAGGGATTTTTTTTGCTTCTGTGAATTTTGGGGAATTAAATTTTTCATTGCTGCTTCTTTAACTTTTTTAATCAAGTTAAAAACTGAAATATCACAAAAATAATGAAGTAAATTAAGGTAAATAAATCCTTAAATAATTGTCGTTTGAAATGACCATGAAACTATCTCCCAACCACTAGAGCTTTCACCAAATTCTCTGTTGTTACTACATGAAGCTAGGCTTCAACAACAAAAAAAAAAAAAAAAAAATGACCTTCTTAGTGTGGAGAGGGGTTTCATGTGGACGGATTACAATAAAATAAGGAGTTAGTTTTTTGCTTTTTCTTCCAATATCAGCAAGCTACTAGGCAAAACGTTTTCAAGTATTGTGACGTATTCGCTGAATTTTCGCATTGTATGCACAACATAGGTGCAGATTTTTTCAATTCTAATTAATGCGGTCTTCGTAAATAATTTTTTCGTACTTTTTTCTTTTTTTGGAAAGCAAGAGAAAATAAGATGCCTTAATGTTGTCAGGATACTTGAGGTATCTCTTTTTTCCACTTCCCTTTTACCTTTAAAGAGCAACAAATAAGTTCTTACGCTTAATTTTGAAACTATTAATGTTGAAAAATGGTTCTTACTTATATTTAAAATCTTCTCTTTTAGTTCTAAAATAAAAGAAATCAGAAAGTTAAAGTATAAAATACCATACATTTACTTAAACACGATGAAAGATTATAATATTGAATTAATATTAATTTTTTTAAATCTGTTTAATGGAAAGCATGTACTACATTATAAAATACCTTGTAACTTTTTATAACAGCTTGATTTCATAGAAACGCTTATGGAGTATGTAAAGACGATGGTGAGCAGCACAATGCAAACCGACATTTGCAGCTGGTTCAAAGTTTCAGAACCTTTGTTTTTTATTATCATTTGTAAGAGTTATTAGCTCATAGTAACCTATAAATGTTTTTATCGAAGCTAAACTCGAACGTAACTTTACTAATCATTAACGAAATAGCACATATGAGCTCTTCGGTTTCTTTTTTTGTTATTGAAGTCGTTTTCGCAGTTGTGGAGTTGAAATTTGTAATGTACGCGAATGATCTTCTGAACATAACCTTTTTCCTATTTAGATTTTTAATTCGAAACTCCAAGAAAATCAGACTTTTTGATGGTGCTCCGTTGGATATTTTACAGGAAGGGATTTTTCGTAGGGACAGAATCTCGAAAAAGCCGAGCAGAAAATCGTTTGACGACCACCCGGCTTGTCGGAATGCGGCTCGACCTCACACCTCGGCTAGGCCCTTTCGCGCTCTGGTCCTCGTAATTACGCAGTAGCGGCCCCCTATTTACCGGGCCCAATGAAGACATAGCGCTGTAACCCCTAATCATGCTGTCACTTCTCCGCCTTCATTATCAGTCCTGTGGTATTCTACTCTTTCACTTAAGATCTCTCTCTCTCTCTTACTTATTTATTCATCATCATCTCTCTCGCTCTTTTTTTTTATCCTCTTCCCAACACGGATGGTTAAAAGGACCGGTCAGTGCTCACAGGTGTGAGTCATAATTAATTCCTGGTACGCAGGGGAGAAAAAATAGTTTCGGCAAGTGTGGTCTTCTTTGGAGAAGGGGAGCTGGGGGTAAGAGGAAATTGGAATGATTAAATGCGCGTCTGAAACGGACATGATGGCGATCTGTTTCGTCAAATTTTCGCCTTGTTCGTCTTGTACGGAAATCTTCCGCCAATTACCTCTGGTTGGCTGAGCAAATTTTTCTTTTCATTATTTTTGCGAGGAAGAACTATGCGTTAAAATAACTAACTACTCATTCGATTTGCCAATGGAGAAATACCTTTGAAAATTGAGCTGACTTCATTACAACAAAGCATGCTAAAGCTTTTCTGAATATTATATTAATAATTAGTATGAAACTATTCGAAACTAGTATAAGGATGAATTTCCAAATTGGTTATTAACTATTTCCAATAAGTTCTTCTTGGTTTGAGTTCGCTCGATTAAGACAATTTTTTCCTAATCAGTTCAAGCTTCCTTTGTTAAGAAGAGAGTTGTTAAAGAAATAGATTAATAAAAAATGCATTAATAATGCAACAAGACTTTAAAATTAATGAAAACTTTTTATGCAGTAAAGGGCTAGGCTCTAACGCCATGGGTTTTGACGAAACCCTAGCTTGGACGCATATGTTAAGTCCATGTAGGCAACTGGTTATGGTTTCTGTCCTTCACTCAAAATACTCGAGTTCGCTGACTGTTATGGGAAGAAGCATGAGAAAATCTACTGCTTCATCCGTACAATGCTGAAACGCATAATAATCCTTAGGCGTTACGGTAAACGGTAGGGAATTTGTTGAGGACATAGATGCTGTCGATCGGTACAGCAATTATTCCGATTATGTTCTAGTGGAAAAAAGAAACGACCCCCAAAAGAACTGAACTGAATTTATTTTCGTGTAAACAGTTTCGAATTTATTTCTGCTTATCAATTAATATGCAAGATGTTTTATTAATTATCAATGCAAAAAAAAAAAAAATATTTTGCTTTTGGAAAGTTTCTTTGACATGATGAATACAATAAGAAATCTTTTTGACTGATTAAAGGTTTTGAAATCAAGGTGTAGTTGGTAAAAACGTTTCTTTCTCTAGGACTAGCTTTAATTTAAGTAAGCGGTTTCATGCTTTGAGAATTGAAATTAGCTAAAATTGTGTATGGTTGAGATTGTGAAAATTCCAGGTTCCGCATCATCGGCATTAAGTCACAATAAACTATCCTCTCTTGACGGAAGATAAACACTATAATAAGTTACGTTTGTACTTGGGGAGCTAATCAGTTTGATCTTTAACAATAACGCTTGCGCGCAAATCTTGCAAAACCAGATCCTGAACCCCCCTCCCCCCCCCAAAACCAACTAAATAAATAAAACGAGACAAACGTGAGAATTAATTGAGAAAAACATACATACGCACTCTAAATTTTAAGGAACGAGAAACGGTTTAAATTTTTCTTTGAAAAATTGAATGGAAATAAAAAATTTTAATACATGTTCACGTTATAAGCTCTTTCTGGTAAAATTTGCTATAAGCGAGCACTTGATTCAAATTTCCCCGTAATGTGTAATTTTAAACTCTTTGAACTGATCAAAATTGACCGTCAAATTAGTCAAATAATAATAATAATAAAACTTTTTAATTTTATAGCAAAAGTGAACATCAACCAGCTTTTTTTCCCGCTTTTGATGGGGTGCATTAGAAGGAATCCAAAATCAGATTCAATTTTTCGAAGTTGCATCCTAATATTTTACCTGTAAATAAGCAAGCAACCTTACTTATTGACAAGCTTTGATCTCTAATTCCAGATTATATGAACAAATAAAAGAAAAAGCCAGTTTATAGTAAAAAGTACAATTTATTCCAAACTTATGATGTCTTATTATGTTGTCGTTCATAAAATTTAAAATAAATACATAAATTTACATAAATGGCGATAAATTACAAATTAGGCTAAGAATCGACCTATCATAGGGAACCAACATTATAATCGTTCTTTTCTATTAAATACAAAAAAAAAAAAAAAAAAAAGAGAGAGAGAGAGAGGAAAAAAAAGTTTTTTCTTAGCACAAAAAACGGAATTATGATTTGACATGTAGCATATTTGATTTGTGCCTATTGATCCCAAAAAAATGTACGAATTAGATACGCAGTCAAAATAAATACTGAAGGATTTCGTTTTGGTATTTTCGTTCATCAGAAATCGGGTATTATCTCAGGCACTCTTGTACAATATTGCCTAAATGAAATAAACAAAAACAGCACCTCTCAAAACCGTAGCATTTTCAGAACAGAGTGAATAATTCAAAAGCAAAGATAAAGAACTCTCATAATATCGACGGCAAAACTGAATTTAAACTTCAAAAATGGCACACACCCCCTGGAGCTATTCGTTTATTGGCCCGAAACCGGCGGTGCTCGCTGCTCTTATAGTAGAAAATGGACGGGAATGGTCTAGAAATGGCATTTGTTGGTAGACTTGGCACAATACCTGGCTGAACTTGATGACAACACTCCATATTTGCCAGAAGTTATGTGAATTCAAGGTCGACTTACTGATATTTAAGGTATTTCAATAAAACCATTGGCGAGGTTATTTGTTTCCCCACTGACAATGTCTGTAAAACTGTCTTTCCCATCTTCCTGTGTGTCAGGGCTGGAATCGCACTTCAGATGCACTTCACTTTTTACAAATGTTATTTCTAAAATTTTATTTTAAAACTAGTGGGATAAGCATAACTGAAGTACAAATATTCTATTTAAGTTATTCAGAACAAAATCTATATGTCCAACTGATAAGGATAACTTGTAACTGAGCAAGATTGAATACACACACTCTAGGTCGTTTGCTAAAATCCTGTACCATCCCCAAATATAAACCACGAAATTTTCTACACCTTCGTAACAATTGGGAAAACAGTTAGTAATATGACTCACACTACAGGCTGGATTTGACTCAGATTACAACTCACATTATGAAATAGCAGTTCTCTCTCTGAATTATTACTTCAAATTTTCCATTATTTGTTTTTAAAACTAACAACATTTTTGACGCAACATGTTCATTAAAAAATGAGAAAAAATAGATTTATTGAAATTTCTTAACCCATAACAACATATTACGTAAAATACAGAGTTTAAAGAACAAATAGAAATAAAAAATTGCAAATATATATTTTGTGGGTACAAAAACCCTTTTTCACTCAAAAAGATGTGAGCTTCTAAAATAAAACGCAGCTGACAAAAATTTTGAGTTTTCTAAGTTTTTTAATAAGGTTCTTCCCCCCCAAGTTTTCCTTGGGACATAAAAATAACCTAACGAGAAAATTAGCATTTAATCGTCATATAAGAATATAACAATAAATTCTACTAGAAAACATTTCGCTGAAAAAAAATAAATAAATAAAAATAAATGAAAAGAAAAAATCCTAGAGTGAGTAAAAATTCCAAAGTAAGAAATACTTTGCTTTGGGAAAAAAAGTTAGGAAATATCGGGTGTAAAATAGACACTGACAACAAAAAATCAGTAATATACGCGTGAATTTTTGTGATGAGCGTAATGAGGAAACCATATAATTACTGTTTAGAACCGTAAAGAATTTATTAAAAAAAATAAATGGAAAACGGTAAATAAAATGTATCCAATGTAAGAGGAAGGCACATAGAAACGATATTATCTCAATACATAAAAAAAAAAAAAAAGAAAAGAAAGAAATATCGAATGACAAAAACGCATTTCTCCATCTTCTAAGTGTAGTTTTGAATTAAAAAACATGGAATTAATATTTTATTTTCAACATTTTTCATTTTTAATGTGATTGGCCCCGTTTTTATGCTTTTATTTATTTATATCATGTTTTCAAAACTTGTTCTGTTTTTTATTTTTTTATTTTTAAGAAAAGTGAACAATAATTCAATAAATGAAATATATCAAATCAAACAACTGATTCTTTATCACAAAGAAACAATTGCTTGTGCTTAACTCTAGAAATTGAAATACAAATAATTATTTGCACATTTTTCAGTATATATATATTTTTTAATATTGAGATACATTTCAAAAAATATTAAAGCAGTATTACTGGTCGAATACGTTGAAGGAGAAAATATTTTTGCTCATAAAGAAAGTACGGGATCCTCTTTTCACGCATTACTTGTTTTCAATAGCAATGGAAAACAATTAATAAGCTTCAGTTTCAAACAAGAAAAACCATTTAACTCTTTGAAGAGTTTCGTTATCTGGGTCGCATCTTTACTCTTGAATTGGTAGCTGAATTAAATATCATTAAAGGTTAAGCAATATTTAAAATATTTTGACTTTCTTATTGACCTTGCCATACCCTCTTCCTCAACGTAGCCCAATTTAAACGATTAAACAGATAATAATCTAAAGTCATTTACTGTCAAAACAAGTTGTAATTGGTTTGGATGGCTTCACAATTATATGTCCATGACAAATCCTTATAATTCTTTTCAAAAAAATGTCTGGAAAAAGTTTGATTAGTAGATGAGTATTCCTGATTGAGGAGGATGTTCTCCAGGCTCAACGTAAAGGAATGTAATCAGAATTCCGTCTTCTTTGACGAAATTTCACTTTCTTGTCAGGCGTATATAACTGAAAGAGTGAAAAATGACATTTTCTGAAGCTCTCATAAATTGGGGCTTCATTAGAAAAACTTACATTACCGCAGATGGTATCTTGACGAAAAAAGGAAAATATGCTGTCATGGTTGTAAACGCAGTAAGTTGAAAAGGACAGATAGGGATTTGGTGACATGGAGCATGGATTGTTTCATGGAGGGGGTCTGTAAATCAAATTCGTCGTTCCGTTTTCAAACCGGTTTCTATTGTGAATATGAATTGAAGATGGGAATCCGAACTGACAAGGAGAATTGAGTGCTTACTGTTCGAAATAACAGGAGTAGCTCCCAACAAATCATCGGTTTAAATCTTGAAGACAAGTATTAGCCAGATTATTAATCATAGGATGTCATGAATGAAAAACATTTTAGAAATAAAGTTTGGGAAACTTGGATAAAATTTATAAAATTAAATTAATTGTTGGTTATTGCTTAAAAATCATGCCATGAAATGCGTCTTTCCTTTCAAAGGAATATATTGACAAGAGTGCCGCACGAGCAAGTAAATAAATAAATAAATACATACATCAGCGATTCTCAACCTGTGGGGAGCGAGCACACGAGAAACGGCGCTCGAGAATATCCAAGAGAAAACATTACTTTAAAAAATTGATTAACTGACTGAAAGGAAAACACACATACACACAGAAAACAAAATACGTTTTGACATATTTAATAACTTATTAAAGTAAAACAAATTACTAAATTAAAACTTTCTTAATCAAAACATACTAAATTAAAAACAAATTTAATAATTATTAGTAACTTCCTTGAGCCTGTCTTTCAAAGCAAAGTTTTTCGAAGGAAAGCTTAATAATAGAAATTGCCACAGCCAGTTGTTTCTATATTTAGCCGAGATCTATAGTTTGTCTTCAAAGAAGCCGAAAAGCAGAAAATCCAGGTTCCCAAAAGTTATTGAGAATGTTGAAAATGGTAATAGAATGCGAAATGCTCTTGTTTTTAGTGCAGAAAAATCATCCTCTACTCCTGCCCAAAATTCAAAAAGTGATTTATTACTAAATTAATTTTATTACTAATATTATTTGTCTTTACTCTTGTTTTGGCAGTCAGTTAAAAATAATTCAAAAACAGAATCAGTATACGCGTATACACTATTGTTGTATACATTTTATGGTAAGGGGGGGCGCGAAGAAAATTATGATAGAAAATTGGGCCGCGAATACTGAAAGGTTAAGAAACGCTGATATACATACATACATGCATAGGAATTTTTTAAATATTTATTGCATTTATTTTCATAAATGATTGAGAGATTTAGGATTGAGCATGATTAATTTAACTACTTACATTTACGGCATATATTTTATATATATATATAAAAAACTGTATCAAAGGAAGTTTTGAACATACAAAAAATCACAAATGAAACGGCAGCATTAGGTTCAACTATTGTAATTTAATTAATTACATACTAGTGTAATATTCTGCAGGTAATAGCAACATGCAGGAATTATATCAGCCATAAAATTGGGAAAATGATTTCATTGTGGTTTTCATAAGGGAATGTTGTTACATTCCCGTATGTGATCGTAATACAGTGAACTCCCGTTTGTAATGTGCATTACATTATGATATAAACTTCAAGAACTTGTGTTTAAGCAACATAATTTGTTTATTAAATGTAAATTCCTATTTTTTGCACTAATTAGAGAAAATTCTCTACTGAAGGTTAAATTTATGATCTTGAAATAAAATAGAACAAATATTTTGTTTGACCAATACCACGTTTCATATATACAAACTATACATCCTTTTTTTTTTTTTAAATGAATATCGCTAACTTAATGTCGCCAATAAATCTAATAAGAACTAAACCATACATTTGAAATATGTGAATAAATAGAGGAACTTCGGCTATTGTGGAATGCCATTTGTCTATTTTGTCAACATATAACTGATTTATGAAATCAAACTTAAAACTAGTACAAATTTTACATTGTTGTGACTAGCTATGTTCGTTCAAAAGTAAATCTTAAATTTTTCGTTCTAAAAAAAGTTTAAAAAGTAATAACGAAGTCATTTCAAGAGTAATGTATAATATTTGGGTTATATGGATGAGGAAATTGAAATTGAAGATACGATATTAGGCAAGAAACAAACTTTATTGAGCATACAATACAGACGTGGATACAAGTTTTTGCGCAGAAGAGGGGGATTTCTTCCTGATTTTACCAATTTCATCGAAGAATTTACCTAAAGTAGGAAATTATAAGTCTTAACAATAATTCCAGTTGAAAATTATTTAATAGCTTTCGGAAATATATAAAAATAGGAAAAGATGTCGAGGACACCCCCAAACCCTTTCCATTATTAGAACAATATTATTTCAATAAAGTACTCTTGCTACTTTACACGGTAAAAAAATCCTGTTTTTCTGCGAAATGTTTGGAACAAATTAAAAAGGATCCTCATCAGCAGTTTTAGTGCCAAAAAAAAAAAAAAATGAATTTAGAATTTAAAACTCTTTCAGGATTAAAATATTCATGTACAAGTTGTAGATCAAGATCACTCATATAATGAGCCTTCGTTTGTCCGATTACATAAACATACACAGTAGCGCTTATCCAGGGAGATGATATATTAAGGAACGACGGTAAATAATATACTCGCCATTGGGAATTAAACTTAATGAACTTAAGAAAAACCTTTAGAGGAATTATTTTAAACAATTCGATAGAGTCGAAAAACGTAGTCTATTATGGATAAGTCGAAAGGAACGAAATGCAGCTCTAAAGCCTTTTATTAAGAGATTCGTAAAGCTAAACGGTAACCCATACCACTCATTATCCGAAAAAGGTGAAACATCGTACGTACGATATTCATGAAATGTGTTCAGATTCGATTCTTTTATTTATACAATTTAAATCTCGAAATAGGTAAAACTTAAATAAAACGCAGCCATACTTTTTTTTTTTGACACAAAACGAATCCCACGGTTCTGAAAGGTCATTTCGGTGTCAGCGGTATTCTACCGCCACCAGTCAGGTCTGTAAATGAAATTTTGTTTATTATAACCAAAATTGCAAACCAATCATTTTTATTTGATAAGTGAAGCTTTCGAAATTCTTGTTAAGTTATGCCTCATCTTGATTGATCCCATAAAAAGAATGCATTTAGTTCTCACCACTAGCACTTCTTCAGACAATGAAGTTGTTCGCCTCGATTCCCCGACTCTGCAGACACGCAATTAGTCGCAAAATTTTATGAATCACTCTAGCGATTTAGTATAATTTCTTTGCAGTAAAGATAACACTGATTATCGGCAGAAAGTGCCATGAACAAATTCCCGACTTTATAAATCGTATAAATAATAATAAAAATGCAACCTGGAAAATGACATAAAATGTCCCAAAGATAAAGCAGTTCCTCCTCCATATTTGTCCACAAATATCGAAAATGCCTGTTATTTTCCCTTTATAAATGCATTCTTTATATTTCGTGAAACAAATGAGTGATAAAATATGAAGAAAATAATTGAATATTTTAATTCTAAAACGAATGAATTTAAAATTACGTGGAGAAAGTTCTAGCCACATAAAGTTCACAATATGGTCAGAAGTTCGAACTGGTCTGGGAAAATTATAAGAATCAAACGGTATTAATTTCACTCTGCCATTATTCTAGTCTACATTATAGTTTTTAAACTTAAAATGATTTCGCTAAATCTTTATCCCTCGATTTGAGTTAAGCTTTCCATATTCTGATGATAAGATTTGTAGTTATGGCAGCCACCAAAAGTAAGCTCTAATTAATTTATGATCATTATGCAAAAGGAAAATCCAATAATTGTTCAAAATCACAGAAGAATGATAAATAATTATAAAGTTAATCAATATTTCCCGTATAAAGAAGTTGGAATTATTTTATTAATACAACCGACAAAAAAACGTATTGTTTTGTAGACATCATCATTATTGTTTTACAACGAACTACTGTTTTTAAGAATTGAATGTTTAAGATAACTATGAAACCCGGACAAGTTTAATTATTATGTATATTTTTCGAATTATTTAAAAAAAATAATGTGGTCTCATGAGACTACATTGAATTGCCTAGTTTATTTAGGTTTTATTCCATCGCAAAATATGGAAAACTCATTATTATAGTACATAAACTCAAATTAAACTAAACTCCTAGAGCTTATTATTAGACTTATTATTGTTGGATAGGGAAAAAATGTTCCAATTCGTTTATATAAGGTCTGATTTATCATACTGAAAAGTTCTCTCTATTGATCTTTTGCCAATTATTTTATGGATAAAAGAATTACAGAATTTGGAGCTTATTACAACAGACATCATTATTTACATGTTCTTCATCACGAAGGAAAACTTACAGAGCTCATAAGCATTTGGAATGACTACGAATTGTAAACCTCAAGAACGACCAAAGATGGACGAATTATTGAACTTGTGCAACTTTCCTAATAAAGCTCATCACAGGCGACGAATAAAAGCCCGTTTTTACGGTGCTTTTAAGTAGACGCAGGTGTCTAAGCCTGAAGAAAAACGTGCCATCAGATAAATGTTTACTACAGGCTTAAGTTTTTATGTGCTGTAGTGCGGTAATTTCTGTTTGGGCCCGCCTAGGAAATAGTGGCCCATAAGTAAAATGGCATATTCCTTGGATGACATTTCAGAATTCAGGATCAGGATTTCATGCTGAAACAGGACCAATACTGTAATTATCGTTTTGCGCAGTGCAGCCTGCTGCAGCCGTTAAGTTACTACACACAAACCAAACAAACTTTCGTTGATATTTCGCTTACTGTTTATAGTTATATTCACCAATAGTTGTCTTGAATTTTTTGCGACAAAATGCTTTTTCTATCATAAAAAAGTTAATTGTTTTTTGAATATCATTTATTTGCTCAAATTTGTTGAAATGTTGCCAAAATATAGCTGTGCTGTTTTAATCATAAATATTTTATTAACTGGAAAAAAATAAAAGACAGTATGATGAAACTTTGTGCATTACTTTATTAATTGAAAATGAGCTGAACTAGTTGTTCCTATTATTCCAATTACAATTACATTTGTTCTTACAATATTACATCTTCTTACATGGTATATATACATATATATATGTGTGTTTTTTTGAATAAAATTTTAAATTTATGTTTGTGGAAAAACATTAAATGATTTTATTATGTTTGTTCGTAAAGAGAAATATATGTAAAACTGTTTGGAAGAAATTGGGATGGT
This sequence comes from Octonoba sinensis, assembly GCA_038502835.1. NCBI lineage: Eukaryota > Metazoa > Arthropoda > Arachnida > Araneae > Uloboridae > Octonoba > Octonoba sinensis. The sequence continues at coordinate 64,232,846 of CM076600.1, read as the reverse complement.
AATGCAATCGTAGTAAAAAGTTTCGGCTTCGTAAAGTATTAAATGTGATAAGAATGTTAAAAGTTGTTTTCTAAAATTGGTATGGAGTTCCTCCCATTCTGCCCTAGAAATTACTATTTCAATACACATTTCAGGAGTAAAAAAACCCTGCTCCTGCTCACAAATTGTATTTTACTTAAATTTTTACCGAAAGTAATCTTTTATAACGAAATACAACTTTAATTTTACAAAACTGCATAGGTTCAGTTTTCACAATTCTTTCATCCAAAGTTCCGAGGTTTTACAAAAAATGATATTTATTTGACTTTACGAAGAGAAGGTTACCGCATTAGTACCGCATTTTTTTCCCCTCTCTTCTTTTGAGTATATATTACTTTAATAGGACAAACCGATTTAACCGATTGTTTTTTAATCGTTAAGAAGACACCCAAGAAAGTCCCGCGCATTAGTGTAACCGTTAATCTTTAACGTATCAATACTTTGAAACGATGGTTACGGGTGGAAAATCGTAAATTTTAATTTTTGAGATTTGCCTGAATATTAATTATTTCTGTAGTCACGATACAGAACTCTCTCTCTCTCTCACACCGTATGTGAATTTTGAGAAATTCCCTCTATACAAGGGGGTGGGGGAATTTTTTAAAACCAGGAGGCTAAATTAAAAAGAATTCCAAAAAAAAAAAAAGAAATTTTCACTAAGAACGTTTACACATAGCCCTTTCCTTAAATATTCTACATAAGTAAAGAAAGTACGAACTACACAAAATTGAGAACTCAACGTTTTTATTTTTTTTAACTTTTATGTTGCTATAACCACAACATGGTTTTAAATTCCTGTATCATTACTTTGGCTGGTGCTCAATGCACAGAGAAAATGAGCCTTAGAAGATGCCGATTTGAGAAAATTACTGGATAGGGTCGCGATATAGGATTTTTTTGTAGGTCACAAAATTTTCTTCAGAGGAGTGCGGAAAAAAAGGAAAGGAAGAAAAACACACCGGTTTTCTAAAATTATTAGAAGAAGCCACGATAAAAGTTTCAGAAAACTAAAAAATGGTTATATAAGTGCGATGCGTCTTAGTATCGAACCATGCATTCGTTGGGGAATGTATCGCCTCTGTTTCAATCCGCACAGTATGTTAGGTGTGTCTCCTGGTTACTGTGTAATGTAAGCGTGTTTTTTCCCTCCCAATCTGCCTCTTACAGTCGCTTCCTTTTCAAGAATCAATTGTAGCACTGTTTCATATTTTCCATAGATGGCAGCACTAGAGCTTTCGTATTACGCTTTCATTGAGGTGAAATGTTTATAATCACTGCAGTTATATTTATACTACGAAAAAGCGTATAGTGTTTACGGGACTTATTTTCCTGTATCTATTGTAGAGAAAAAGAGTCATGTGCTCTAAAATAACGAAATGATTCGTAATGAAAACGAAACTTCTTCTCAGACTGAATTTCTTATCTTGTGTTATGTACGAAATAAATGACATATCATTGCAAGCTATTGAAAGTAACTTAGAAGACGAAGTCAATGGGTAAATCACGAAATAAATCTTGCCTCTCGCATCACAGCCAGTTGAGACTCTTGAACCTCTTCTACACAAAACAAAATAAATAAACTACATGTTGAGTAAACTGTAATAAATAATAATTGCACGCTGATTGTGCACTAAATTCCTTTATTAACATGTTGAGTCTTTGATTACTGAGACCCAGTCCAGAGTGCCAGAAGTTGTTTGCCGAGTGCGTACCAAAAAGTTTTTAAGAAGTAAAATAAATAGAGGAATAAAAATAAATAAGTTGATTTTAAAACTTAGTATTTTTTCTAATTGATAACATAAAGAATTTTAAAATTTCTTTTCAAAATATATTATTTATTTTCTTTCAAAATTATTATTTATTTTTGGCTTATAAATCTGCATCATTTAATGAAATCTTCATTGTCTCTCTCTCTCTTTTTTCATGTTAATGTTTTTAACTCGTTACAAATAACAAAAAACATCTAATGTTTGTTATTAAGGTTTTTAATTCATTAATAACAAGAAATAATTTAATGTTAGAAAACTATTACACATTAAAGAAATATATTCATTGACGTGCTTTTAGCTCGGAGTAGGATAAGACGTCCAGTGCCTGAACTAGAACACTAGAACGTTTTTTCCCGTTTTAATATTACAAGATCAATGGCAATGATACTACTCAAACTCTAAGACCTCATATTATTGGAAGCACACTTGCTTGCGTTTGTTTATTTTGCTATAATTACAAAAAACTACAATTTTAAGTAGGCCTTCATGCAACTGCGGAGTTAAAATTCAAACGCCTCCCCAGCTTGAAGTGATTTCCCCACAGGGATCTAAAAAGAAATTTAAAATTGTTTGAAACAAAATTCCTATTATTTTTTACACTTGCTTACTTAGTGTAAATATTTGATCCAAGTTATTTGAGCCAACCAATAAGTGAGCCAAGAAGTTGTCTCCCAACTTCTGTTCTATAGATTTCAAAGCAATAAAACTTATCAATTTGAATTTTTATAAAAATATAAAATAAAAATAAAACCGTGAATACTAAAAGGGCGAAGAATTTCTTAAGTTCGTTGAATATTTGAGGAGCCATTCTGCACGAAAGTAATTACAAACGTTTTTGTTATGGATTAATTATATCATTTCTTAAGGGACATACTAAATAAAAAAAACTACCGGAAATATTTTGTTACATCTTACGAATTTAATAATAATAGTAATGTGCGGCAATACCAATTATATTAATGGAACTACCGAGGCGACTTAAAAAGTTCGAAAAGGAAAAGGCCTCTTGCTATCTAAAGACACTAGGTGACAATTCCCAGTGCAGTGAAAAAAATAATATTTTTCTAAAACCAAACTGACCAAAAGCTGGGTTTACATTGAAGAAAAATAATACCTAATTTAAAATATTTTTGAATATATTTTAAGGTTCAGCTTTTGCACCAAAATGTCTTAAGAACCGAATAATAAAAGCATTTTATATTAACTGTAATGCATAATTAAATATCTTTATCAAATATAATAGTGAACAAAAAATTGAGTCAAATGTTTTTCGAAGGCTTTAATGTTATCAGAAAATATGTTAGCTCGCGCGCGCAATCCACTTCCACTAACAACGCCACAGAAGAGAACAAAAAATTGGCGTTAATGATAATTTGTTTTCCTTGCAATCTATTTACCTAGCCCGTTAGATTCTCGCAGAATCGTAGAATAAAAAAAAAGTCGACTTTTTCTTATAATATTAAAATTTTACACATGCATCAAATAACATTTAACCCCATTTTTTCACTATTAAACATCAGAAGAGACATATAATTAGGCAATATAATTAATATTAAAAATTTTTTTCTTTTTCTTTCTTGAGAATATTAAGAATTTTTGGGCGGCCAAAGTGGGCCTATAAAATGCTTCCAAAATTTCTGAAATTTGGTATTTCTCTTATTCAATGTGAAACACTGCTTTTAGTAACTATATTTTGATATTAAAAAAAAATCTTTTTTTTTCTTCACTGCAGAATATTTTACATCCTTGGTTTATTCCATGATATTGCAATTGCAACTACTAAACAAAGTATGCCATGCTTTTTCATCACTTTCCAAGGGAGTACTTCAGACAATGGAAGACTTTCAATCGAAAGTCCTCTTTGCTTTAAACGCTCGTGCATTTTCTCATATTTTAAAGCTGCTATATCACTTGTTTTGATCAAAGTGAATGAATATCACTTTTTAAAAAAAAATAAATAGATTTTAAGAATGTTCATCAGTTTGCAATTTGGAAAGAAGATGAAAAAAACTTCATCTTAAGAACTTAATTTCTCTTTAATTTTCTCACAGTATGTGAAACTTTCACGGAACGAATTTTAATTCGGAATCTTCTTTTGAGGAGGGAAACTAAAGATCATTGAACCGACATTCCATAAGGGTTGAAAAATGTTCCCAGAAACCAGCTCAATATTTAAAATTTTTATCTCAAGGGAATTTCACTAATATTTATTTTTAATGATGCCTCCATTCTCTGTTCCCCCCCAATTTCACAGAGATTCAAACAAAGGCTTATACAATCTGCTGGGAAGGGGAAAAAATGGAGAAAAGGGTAATAGGTATTTCATAGAGGGAAAATTATCATTCATTATGAAAAGAGAGCATCTATTCCCTCACTTTCGTGGCTGAAAATATTGTATTTTTATAGGTTGAAATGCCTCTGTTTGATATTTTAAGAGATAAAGTTTAACAAAGAGAGATTTTAGTCCAGTTCTGCCGCGAGTAAACAATAATTATCATCGTGACGAAATTTTATTTCAGTTGGAAGTATTCATTTAGGTTTTTATTGATGCAGAAGATCGGATGCATTGTTATCATTTTTTTACTTTGATAGCTTCTTATTATTCTAAAGATAAATACGTGGTTAGGCTTGAAATCTTAATTTCGCATGCTAAGTCTTCGCATTTAATGACAGAACGGAAGGGGTGCGGTGGGTGGGGGGAGAGTCTTCGAAAAAAATGGCTAAATTTGAGAGAATGCAATGTTTATTGGAGAAACCCCGCTGCTGTTCTGTGGGAAGTTATTAAGATTCATATCTCGAAAATATCTTTTCAGAAATAGAAATTACTTTTTAGAAATTCAGAATAATAACTTTCCTTAAATGGAAATATGACATCAGTGGCCGAAATAAGCCCGATAGTGGATAAGATTTGTAGCTTTTTATAGTTGCTCAGTATTGTTAAATAAAATTTATTATAATTAGATTTTTAAAAAATTGCAGTGATTTATGCATAATCAGCCCTGTTTATACTTCTTTTGATTCAATTCTTGAAAAAGTAATTTCTGCATCGTCATACACAAAGTGTAAAATATTAATTTGACATACTGAAGTTGAATAGTGAAATTTTACTATCGATTTTTTAAAAATTTACTCTACGAGTCTTTTTATTTCTTTCTTTCTTTTTTTTTTCTGGGAATATTAGACCAATATTTGTAGCTTTAATAACTTCATTCTATATGACAACAAATTTATAATTAAAAAAGAAACCTTGCTTACAATATGACAAACGAAAAGGCATTTTTTTCTTAAATTTTTCTTTCTTTTTTTTGTTTTGTTTTATAATTAAAGAAGTATCTAGGGAGGTTAGTTAGTTTAACATTGGAAATCTTACCTTAATGTTCCTCCCTCCCTTTTTCTGAACAATTTGGAACTATTTCAGATATGCAAATTTAAATTTGTTTAAAATATTTTCGTTATTTGACTGATCCTGCCTTAACTTTTTCTTTAGCTGTTTATGCCGTTCCTGGGTTTATAAATGTACACTCTATTTCACCTCGCGGCTTCAGAGGAGGGGCCCGGAAAGTTACTTCTTTTAAAATTATTTGCCTTTTTTTTCATCGATTTTTTAAAAAATGTTATTTAATTTAGGTGTTGTTGGAAATTCAACGAGAACTTGTCAAAATTCAGTTATAAATATATATTTTAAAAAAATCTTTTACCGATGAAATTTTTGTGTTTTAAAAGAAACAACCCTTAAATTTAATGCATTGGTGAATTGCTAGTTATTTCTTTTTGCTTTTTTAAATATTTTTCGTAGATTTAAATATGTCTTATGTTTAATTGTTGATCATTTTATTCTAAAGTTTTACCTATTAATTTTGTCGTATCTATCTATAAATAAATAGAAATATACGTATACATTATTTGAAAGTTTGAGATTAAAGCAAACATAATTTCTTTCTATCAAATTGGAGGCTACAGAACTTCTCCGACTTGTTTCTCTATGCTTGTCTTGCGTAGAAATAAAAACGAAAAAATTAATAATCAATAGCAATAATTAAAGAAAGATCTTAGAGTATGTTGTAATTTCGAACGGCTGCAAAACAGATTTAGAGAGAAAAAAAAAAAAAAAAATCCAGCACATTTTCCTCGGGAGAAACATAATTTCGTGGAACGCGCCGATACCTTGCGGTGGCTCGCTTTGCAGACGACCCCCCAGCTGCTTCACCTCTCTCCTCCTCCTCCCGAGAACGGAGAAGCAGAGAGAAAGCGAGAGAAAAAGGCCGGAGTCGGGTCTGCAGAGAGAAGAGGCACAGCCGCGGAGGGGTCGTCCGACTCCATGCCGAAGTTCCCATGGACTGCCGGCGGATGCTCTGCGTCTTGCTCTGCATGATCTACATGCTGCACGTGACGGGACTGTGGTGGTAAGTGGAATTTGCTCTCTCTCACTTTCTTGAGAAATGTTTCACACTTTAAATATTCCATTTGGTACTGAAGTTGCCGGCTGCCGTAGTTGGTTTGACTCCGTGAGATGGTCATTCTGTGGTGTAAACAAGAGAACATAAGTCTGCTCAGAACCCACAAGCACGTGGTTTTTAACATGCTGATGGCTGCTGACGTGAAAATATGTCAATTAGAAAATGGGTGCCCGGTGACGTACACGTATGTCATTAAAAAATACTTTTAACAGTGTTATGCATTATTACTATTATAGTTTCGGATGGTGAAACAAGTATTTTTGCACAATCACTTGAAAATAAGTTGTTGCACAATTAGTTAGAAAATAAATACATAAATAAATAATAATATTTAGTGGCTCTCGACTACTGTTCAGGAAAACACTGAGCAGCCGTTAAAGTGTTTCTGAAAAATATACCATTCATTCCAATTGCGATGCAAAAGAGTATGATACCGTAACAAGCAAAATTAAAATTTCATATCAATTCATTCAGACGACGTTAATTAATGTAGGGGAATGTGGGGCAAAGGGAGACAGTTGAGATAAGTTACTTTTTCAAAATGAACAAATCTTAAATTTATTTTGAAAATAACATAGATAAAGAGAAATTATTTTATAATAAATATTGCATTGAAATAGTATTTTCCATTTTAAGCAGTAACTTTGTACGCTAAAGCAAAAGTGGAAAATTATGACTTAGCACCATGTATAAGACAACGCGAAAAATAGAAATAATTTCCTAATTAAACAATTTTATGGGATAATTAACCTTTTGCATTTATGTGTCGCCTTATTCTAGTCCAAATAACATGTAATGATTCAGATTTATGAGTACAGAGGGTTATACGTTTTTTTTACTAAACTTGAACAGAAATGAATAATTGATAAAACGAGCGAATGAATAAATGAACTAATGAATGTAATAAAATAAGAGATTAATTAAATGAAAGAATCAAAAACCTACTTAATAAATGAACAAATAAATGAATTAATAATTGAATGAATAAATAAGTGAGAGATAAATATGGTTATCTGATGACTGATGTAGGGACAAAGCGAAATTAAATATGTGTTTCACTTTGCCTCGCATGCACATGACAGATTGTACTAAACATTTGAATTAAAAACAAATTTAACATGAAATAAATTAACACTGCATTGGACATTAGTAAGTCTTAATTAATATTTAAATTATTAATAATAGGAATTTTATCATTATATAATATCAAAAAAAATTTTTGACAATACAAAACATTGCAACATGAGCATCAAATTTTGAAAATTGCTTGTATCATATAGCTTTATCTTCGGAGCTGACTATTTTTTGACTGGAATCAACTACATGTTATGTAACATTGTTAAATGTTATTAACCCTTATTCTCATAAAGTAGCATATATGCTACTTTATGAGAACAATGGTTAAATAGGTGGCTCTGCAAACAGAGTAAATATTTAAACATTTTACTTTGCCCCAATATGTCACTGTGCCCCAAATTCCTCTAGTGAGAATTTGGGAAATAATGTGGATGTTAGTTAGCTATATAAATAAATAAATGTACATTTTTGTAGCTAAATGCTTGCTGTCTGCAGACTTGTTGAAATAAACATCACCTTGATACAGTAATATCAGCCATGGAAATGAACGTGAGCATATGAAATTATCCTAACCTAATTAAAAGAGCATAGTTTTAGATTTCTCTAACGTATCTAAGGAAAGACTTTTACGAACAAGTACAGTAATGGTATCAGAGAAAGTTTTCTCTTTCATTGCTAAGAATTTTGAAAATTGTTAAAGTAAACTTATTAATTGCTTTGTGTTTTCACTAAGAAACTGGAGCAAAAACATCTTTGAGTTGCTCCGCTCCTACTTCTGACTACTTGCTCAAACTCTGCTCTAGTTCATCTAAAATAAAAATATTATTACCTATCATATTTATTTGTTTATGTTAATGACTTTTAAGCAATTTATTTTCCTGACGGAAAAACATGCTTCCTTCTTTGTCATTGTTAACTCAATCAATTTTACCGTGGAAAAATTTAGTTTTACTTTTTAATGAAATATTAATTTAAAACCGATACACTTACGTATCTAGGTGTTATATATTTCACAAGACTCATATTTGAAGTTTTTTGTTTATCCAAATAAACGAAAAAAACAAAATACACGATATATATTGATGGTTTCTTGGTTCCCATGTTATTTAAAATTGCATTTATGACTCAAGTACAATAAAAAGTAATAAAGTTTCAGGATAATTTTGATGTTGCTGCAGGTTGTATTGTTCATTATAATCATCAGCAACATTATCATTAGATCATTATCACCATTATGAAAATTAAATAAACTGTTATTATTTACTTTTATTGCTGCTACCACCACCACCACCATACTAATAATTAGTATTAATAATTATTTCTATTTTTGCTATTATCATCATTACTATTTAGAAGCAAGTATCGGTAAATCTCGCATAGGGTAATTTATCTCTATTAACAAAAAGAAAAAAACAAGAAAGAAAGAAAGAGAAAGAAGAGCGGACATTATTTTATGAGAACTTTGCGAAACACAACAGCATATTTTTATTTGTACTAGGTTGATCGAGAAAAGGTGTGCCAGTTTTAATAAACATTTTTACCTTATCCTTAAGTATGTTTTAAGACATATTTCTCACTAGTACCAAAAAATATTCAAAGAAAAAACACATTTCAACGAAATAGTAATTTTTACCTTTGTGCTGCAGGTCCCAAATATGACTCCCGTTGGAAAAGCTGGATACATTAACTAGTGAATTAATGTATTCACTGTAGTGAATAATAATTATAAAAAATATTTCGGATTAAGAGATTTATAAATCTTTTCTATCTAAAAAAAAAAAAAAAAACTTTATGGTAAAGTGGGATTAGTGTGACACAGAGGTTAGTGTAACCTCGGATTAGTGCGCGTACTTCTTAAGATCGCGATTCTATCCCTCCTAAAGAAATCCCTCTTCTAAAGATACGAGAGATTTCTTTAAGTTTAAATGTTTAAAAGTGATTTAGGTCATTTTTCTGAAATTTAGGTACGAAAAAAACTTTGTGCATACAGAGCCCCATAGAATATACATCTCAAATAAATGATGTAAAAATCATTTTGTGCTATTTTTGTGACCTCCACTCAACCCTCCCCCACACCCCTTTAGCAGTTTTTTTTTTTATTTTTTAAGTTAGCATATTTTGCATGGATCACAAAAGGCAAGAAGAAATGAGCGAAAAATTTCAAATTGAGCATAATTTAAGATATTAAAACAATTTAAATAGTCCCTCTTCCCCCCTCGAGGTAAAACTTGCCCCATATTTCAATAACAGTTACCTCACTTTACCTTACAAGAAAATTATTTTCATAACTAATAAAATATCCTGTAAACAAATTTAAATAAAATTTTGGGGTAAAAAAATGAAAAATAATTAAAGAAAAGGACTTTCTGAAAATAATAATAATAGTTATATAATCTGAACTTTGCTATAAGCAGAGCCTCAAGAAATAAAATGGTAAAAATCTCCTGTTAGACCCATTATTATAATGTAAAAATTTTCAGCTTAATTTCCTACGACATAGGGGAAATCAAAAATACAAACATATAATAAAATAAATCAATAAAAAATAAAATGTTAAAGTCACATAAAATCACAAGAGCAGGCTTAATTTTATGTAAAATTTATCATTTGAACAGAAAAGGAAGACAAGTTAACTATTTTAAAGAAGATCTGACTGAGGATTTGTATAAGGAACATACATACCATACATACATACATATATACATACATACACGCTTCTTTATTTATACGGAATATCATTACTTCTTTTTTTTAACTTTAACGTTTGGGTTTGCAACGATTCAAAAATAAAACAATTTGATGTAAAGGAGCTCTATTCTTTTACTTACTGCTTTGACACACACTCACAAAATATATCTGAAGTCCTTAAATATTAGAAAACTATTCATTCCCTTTTCTTTGAGAATTTCTTTATTTTTTTTTAGTTTTTTGTTTTTTTAAAAGAAATTTGTGGTGCTTCACTGCCCTAATTAAAAAAAAAAAATTGTCATGACGGTAAAAACTCATCACTTGCTCTGAGCCTCATAGATGAACCGAATAATTTATTGCTCTTTCCTCCAGAATCGTTAAATAAAACAAACTTTCCTCTGAGGCAGTGAAAATGGCGAAATTCTTTTATATAATTCAAATCTTATACACCATTTCGACCATTTCGAATAATTCTTCTTGAATAATTAAAAAACACATAGTAATTTAAGTTTATCTCAAGACTTGGATCCCGCTTTGAACCCGGCAACACTGTGAGGAAGTTCGTAGCATATTACACCCTGAAGAAAAAATGGTGCATATTTGCTAACTTACTTTTATTACTTACTGAAGTACGTCGCACCAAAATGTGGTAAAATTAATTTCCACCCTTTGTAGCTAGCAAACTTGCATCAATTTTGGATGAAACGTATTGCAAGAGGCAATCCTTAGAAGCGAAAAAAAAAAAAAAAAACGCTTTAAGAAAAAAACTTAGGTGCGTTGTTGTTACTTAGGAGAGATAAACTGGTATTTACATTTTGAAATGACTCATTTACAAAATTTATGTACCTTATCGCTCTTCATTCTAATAAGAAACTCATCCTCCTCTTTTGTACCTAAATGCTGTAAGAACCGCAAACATATCGTAAAATGATTAAATCAAGTTTTAGAGGTATTTCTAGCCAAAAACTAGAATATATCTATATGCATGATTGATGCATATAAAAATTTATCTGCATCAATTAGGACGATAATTCCAAATTACAGTAAGAGAAACTTTATATTTACATCCATAGTTAATTGAGTTAGGAAGAAGTTTGAAGAAAAAAACTGTTCCTGCTTGAGATAATATCTATTTGTTTAAAATTTTTAATATTACATTTTATTTAAAAACAATTTCACTTTATGTAAAAATGTAAATTTATGTATCACTCTATTAAGCACTAAATTATAAATTTGATAAATACTTTTTCAAGCTAGACTTTACTAAGACCTTTTATTAATGGCAATTTTTTAAGTACTCTACTTAGTGTCACAAATAACTATTGTGACATTATTGGATATTTTTAAACATTATAACTGTTGGACTTGAATTAGTGTTTTGTGGTAAGTAAAATTTAAACAATTAATGCAGCTTGCTGTGCAGTAAAATGTTTTTACAAAATCTGACTCAACTTCATTCTAACTGTAACTGCCGTAAAATGTAGTTAAACTGAATCACAAATATTAAATTTTGTTTGAATGTAGCATACAGTAAAATATAAAGCATAAAAATAATTTACAATGAAAATTGCTCACACATATTTTTACTTGAATCTCTTTCGTCAATGCATGAAAATAGAGGCACATGTCAAAATTTGCAAAATAGCACAAAGAACTCCGAAACCGGAGTGAACTGGCCGGATTCCGAAACAATTGAGAATTAGTAATTGCAAATTTTTGCTCCTAAATACATTGTAGGTATCAAAAATTTAGCCATGTAGATTGAAATGTGTGAAGCTCATGTGTTCTATTATTATTCATTGAAATTCGTTCCTTAGTACATTGTACATATCCAAATCTCAGTCATATCGAAGTAAGGAAAAAAAAACTACGTGTTGTTGTTGTAACTAATCCCCTTGGCATAGGAAAACCTACTACCAGGTCCAAAATATCAATAATGCACTGGCTTAGGGTGATAAGTAGTTTCATTTTAGAGCGAGGAACCACAAGGGCTGAAGACTCACTTGACCTCTTGCCCTTTTGTGGTCTCTATGGTTGGCACCCCCAGAGGGATAGTTTCACTTGGAGAACTTTGAAGCCACGACCTATTTAACGTGCACCAGCTCCCTTTAAAGTACACGGCCCATAGGAACCAGTCGCGAGAGGTTGTCACCCTCCCAAACACTGACCTAAGTCGGTGTTGCTTCACTTTCGGTGTTCTGCGGGAACCGAGCTTCGACCGACTGGTGCACTACGGGAAAAAAAACTACGTAACCAGTGTATGCGACTATTCATAGCAAATTTGATATTAAGTTCATAGCATGAGTCGTAACCTTCTCATAGATTACACTGAGACAGGACCTTAAAACCTGTGTATGTAATTATTCTTCGAAAATTGCTTCTAATATTTTTAACAATTTTAGTCATATAGCACTTCAAAAAAAAAAGAAAAAGAAAAGAATTGAAACCTGTGTAATTAATTCTTAAGGAATCTACATGAAATAAATTGATTAAATCTGTAAAGCGGAATACATGATTTTTTTTTTTATTTTTTAAACACAGAACTCTATTCGACAAATTAGAGTGAAACGGTGTTTCTTCTTTTCATAAAGACATTTTTTTATTCGCTAGAGGAACCTTCAAAGTGAACAGACAATGAAAGTGACAAAATAATAATAACAACAATAATAATAATTGTTAGCTGAAAATTCCGTCTCACAGAGTGGGAAGTCAACATCGCTTTGTGTTCGAGGCTGAATTTTTTGCTCCCCGAAGAGAAAAGGAAAATAGCAACAGAAAAGGAAAATACCAAAAGAACGTCTTTGGCTGTCCCAGCCTTTCTTGAGAAGTTCCGCCTCGCGGAGAGGTCTGTCTCACCTGTGGCTCCACCTCCCCACATCCGGGAGCCCAAAGGAAAAGAAAAGTTGCACCAGAACTATTAAATTCTTCTTGGTTCTTTTAAATTCTTTCCCCGACTTCCCAGCGACAGCCACCCAAATGGGGCCTTGCGTCATCCTCGGGGCTCGTCAAGTTCAAAATTAAACACCAAAATGGCTAAAAAAAACAAAAAAAAAGAAGTCTGAACCAAAAGAGAGGTGTAAAGACAAATGGAGGTTAGCTATGATGGGGAGGAGGAAAACGTTTCAGGTGAAGGTGGTTCAATTCTTCTTCAAGACCAAATTTTGAATACTCTGGAGAACATTTCTCACATAACGTTTTGGCACAAGATTTTTTTTTAACTTCCGGGGGCGTTTTAACTTCTCTTACGTATTGCTTATTAAAGAAAGATCATTTAAACTCAGAACAATGCTCTGAAGTTTTTTAAGCCCTTTGCTATAGTGTTAGAAAACACTAGCTGACGCATCATTACATAGTTCTCTAAATCAAAAATGCTAAGAACATGAATAAAGAATACGCTAAAAATAAGAAGAGAGAAATAAAAGATAAAACAATGTACAATCATAAGAATTAAATGAAGGTTATTAAATCACAAATTTCCAAAAAATAGTCGAGTTTCGGTTTCATTTGTAACCTCTTTCCCAGAGCAGAAAAAGTTTGTAGTTTCCTGTGCTTATCGTCTAAACTTAGTTTTGATTTTGAAAAATCAATTCTTTTGTTTAACAGTTGATAAAATGTTATAATTAATAAACTCATACTGTTTTTGTTATGCTTAAAATAAATATATACTACGCACACTCAAGGAATTAGTAAGTTAGTTCTTGGATATTATTTCGTGAAATTGTGGTAAGATTTTCTAAAATTCTTTTCCTAATCATCTGACTCGTATCAGAGCGGAACAACTGTCTGTTCAGAATCAGAAGGTCCAATGTCACAAATAATGGAAGCCCATATTTAATATTAGGAAGCCACTTTTACAACTATAAAAAATTATTGTTCAACCTTTCCCCGAAAACGCTAAAAAATGGTGAAATTTAGTTGCAACCAACATTTGATACTAAAGTTAAACTGGGAACCATTATAATGGCTCCTAGTTTGATATTCATGGTAAAACTAGAAGAAACTACACAGGGACGTAACTAGAGGGGGCAGACCCGAGTGCCAGATTATTTTAGGGGCGCCAAATTCACTAAATGTGTGTGTTTACCTAAATGCATATAGTTTTTTGTGTGTGTAAGGGGGGAGGGGCACTAAATCCTGGTTTTGCCCCAGTTGGAAAATAACCTAGTTACGTCCCTGAAACTACATCATTATAATGGTTCAACTCAGTAACAAATGTTGGTTGCAGTTAAATTTCCCCATTTTTCACTAGAATTTTTTAGTGTAAATTATGAATATGGGATCAGGAAAAATTGCTTCCCAGGAAAACAATTTCTTAAACAAAGTTTCTCTCCAAAAGAGCACTATGTAAATCCTGAAACTTTTAGGTATCTAGTAAAAATTATACTCCCCAACTCAAGCGAAGAGTGAACCTTCAAGAGATTTTTTTCGTTATCAAAATTGGAAAAGATAAAGTTGTTTTAAAAAAGTAAAATATTCTTTCCTTTAATTAATAAGTCTCCCATGATGTGTAACACCTTTTGAAGTATTTTTTCGTTTATTATTATTATTTACTTTTAATAAACATTTGTAATAATCTTGGAGAAATTAAAGTTCTCTCCATTCAGTTATGACACAAAAAGATGCTATTAGATCTTTGGAGAAAGTGGTTTCTGAATGTAACTGCATTCATTCGCGAAGGATTTTTTTTTTGTTTGGGTTGCTTTCTGGAGTAAACGTTCGTTTTGTTTTTTATTTCACTGACATGTCAAAACTCTATCTCATTCTAAAATTACGATAAATGTTTTGATAGGGCAAGTCATTTTATAAGCTTATTTTTCTTTTGTTTCCTCTCTGTTTAGCCTACTTTACCGTAAAAGTAAAAAAAAAAAATACAAAGTATGAAAAAAGGGCTTAATGTATCGTAGAACTATTGTAAAAATAAAGAAAAATAAAAAATAAGAGAAGTAATTAAATACAGATTGAAAAATAGAAGATTTGAAAGTAGAGTTTTGAGATGGAGGAAAATGTATGTCTGTCGGTCTGTTTGTCCTAGTACTTCTCCTAATCCACCAGCACAGTGCGAAAGCAATCCTAAGGCTTCGGCTAAAAGATAGGGGTCTGGTGGAGTCTCGTGGTACTTGTCCTAAACTGTTGAGGAAAGGGCCCGATTCGAAAGATTCTTTTTTGCGTTCGAAAGATCTCGGCAAGGACATCTCAATTCTATATTTTATTTTTTTATTTGAACAATTTTTCGTTCTATTTCGAACGGTTCAAAAACCTGAACATTAGCAACTACGGGGAAATTTGAAGCAATATATATAGACCCAGGACATAAGATACCCCAGGACAATCCTATGTAAATAACCTAATCTAACAGACGGATTGCTTGGAACAAACTTTATCAGAAGGATCTTATGATCGGGGTAGAACATGTACAAATACAAAGTTCGTCCAGAACTAAACGAGCCTATTTTCTTATGATACTTTTTTATCGGGATTTCCAAGGATATTTCTCAATGAATGAATGAATAAATGAATCAGTGAAAGAATGAACGATGAATAAGTAATTGGATTGTCGTTGAAAAGGGTATATTTGAAGCAATGAAGATTTAAAGCTAAATGATAAAGAGATAGAGAGATAGCTTCGTTATAAATTTAATGTTGGGAGTATACGGGAAAGTAGGCTCGTATAGTTCTTTTTCTGTAGTATATTTATGCTTCTACAGTTAATTTATAATTAAAGTAAGAATTATTTTCTTTGTTATTTATGAAATATATATTTATTACGACATTTCAAATACATTTTAAGTAATTTACTACAATGGGTAAATACAAAAGTTTTGAATTTACAAAATTGTTTCCTTAATTTTTAAGAGAATTCAAGTAGACTTTGAAATAGTGTGGAGGGGAAAAATGGTTGACTTTAAAATATATGCTGGTAATAAAGATAAAATTATATTTTCTCTAACTTTGTAGTTCTTGTTTTCTGTAGTTTTCACGCATAATTATTGTTTCATATAACAAAAATCCATTTTGTATTTTAACTGCTGCATAATTTTGGTCTCAAAAGCAGAAGGCATTTCTGTTACCCTTATCCCTGAACTTCCGATATAAATCCAAACACAAATTTGGGAAAGCTTATGTATATATACATAGTTGTTTCCCTCCCGTAAAACAAATAATCTGCTTACTTCTCTCCAGATGGCTGTTACTAGAATTGTCGTAAAAAGCACCTGTTCGCTTCCGCAAATATATCTCGTCCCAACCCGCGATGTTCCGCGGCGATTTTATGTTGCGCCAAATGTGTGGGTTCACAATGAGCCCTTTGCTCCACTAACGTTAACTTTATTTAGTATATTATCACGCAGCATAACGGAAAAGAAAGGACTTTCTTATGCCACAGAAGTAATAAAAAATATTTTAAACCCACATCGCATACTTATCTTCGAATTTTATTGCTGCCATTCTGTGTTTAAAGGGATTCGAAAATAAGTTGAAGAAATGTTAAGTTATTCCTTTTCAGCAAGCGATATTTATTTCTTTACTTGTTTTGCTTTATCAGAACGGTTTTTCAAAGAATTTATATAAACGAAAGTTTCGATTTGACTGAAAAAAAGTGGGTAAATAATACAATGTAGCCGGTAAATAGAGAAATTCTATTTGTGGTGATGATTTACAGCTGGGAAGTATACAGAAATTTATTTGGGGATGGGTCCAAGTCAGACATGAGAGAATTCTCTAAATTGAAGTCGGATTAATATTTCATAGAATAGAAGTACATTTCTAGAAATAAATTACTGATTAATCTTATTTAAATTGTAGCAAAAAATATTGAATTTTAGCTATATAGCAAAGTGTACCTTCATAAACACCACATTTTAAATATTTTGAATCTACGCATAATTTAAAAATATTTTAGAACTTTTTAAAGGAAATATGATAGTTAGCAGTAACGAAAGGAATAAGAAGTACCTTGATGTAATATTTCCTGTGAGCATTTAACATTTTCTGTCCTTGTGATGCCATTCAGTATCATCATATTTTTTATTTTAAGTTTAAGTTCCGCCTCTTAAGCTCCTTGTGATATCAAATTAGTATAATTAAATTTAAAAGAATCATCCAATGTATTTATTATTTTATTTGGCGTCTAAAGCTACATCTGACATCAAATTAAGAGAATTTTCCAATGGCTTGGAACTAAAAGGAACTCGTGTTCCTATCTAATAACTCAAAACTTAAGATGATTTGTTCTTCAAGCTACTAACATTGAATCTGTAAATCTGGTAGATACTATTTTATACTCCAGCTTGCTGAAGTATCGTTCCATTATACGTGTGGAAATAAATTAGAAAACAGCAGCATAAAATCTTTTTTAATCTCTAAAAGACATGGGATCGCTAATTCTTTTTTTTTTTTTTACCATCTACATTTATTTTTCTTTTGAAGAATTGACATGTTATTTTTTCTGTAAGACGCAACGCTATGTACGAAATATGAACTTACAGAAGAACACTGTACTAACCAACTCTTAACTCAAATTTTTCGTGAGGTCTTCAGAAAGGCTTAATTTGCATTCTAGATTCCCCAAGGCTTAATTAGCATGGGAGTTCACTGGAACTCAGCACTTTCACACACAAAAAAAAAAATTATATGAATTTTTCCATTTGTCAGAATTTTGATTATTTAAGCAATAAAATAAATTCTGGAAACCAGGCACGTCGTTTTAAAATTTTTCGGGGGGGGGGGGGGGGGAGTATACATTCAATGCATATTATAGGTGAAAAACAACAAAATGCATAAACACTAGTACAAATGCATTATATTTCTAACAGTCAGGGGAGGGGTATTTGACTCCCCCTCCCTGACCGCTCAAATGGCGGGCCTACTGAAAACTATAGAGTTTACACGCTTCTTTCGTTAGAAATTAAATCCTTCCTAGAAGTAAAGTCTAAGGAGTCTCTGTTTGGCTTTAACTAGTATGACCTTTAAGTACATACAAGGACTAATTTTAAAACAAACAATAATTGGCTGTGCGCTTTTTATGTGCGGACATTTGATGAAAGTAACATTAGATTTTTAAAAAACATATTAAAACCAGAAATCCTAATTTTTTTTCCAGTTTTTAGTTACTAACCAATAGATTCTAATACGAATTCAAAATTTACTTGTCCTGAGATTTTTGCGACTAAAAAATAATGACGCATATATAACAAGAGTATTATGCGCATGAACCAATTTGTTTTGTCTACGGAGAAGAAAAATAACTACAAAATCTCAAAGCGCAAATTTTCAACCTGTTGCCTAACGTGTTCAAATTATTTAAGTTATATAAAAAGGTTTTTTGTATGTTGACAAAATGAATGGATAGAAAGCAGAGTAAGGACATCAAAATAAGGGATCATTATTTCGTGTCAGACAACCTTTTCTTTAAGTATCGTTTGACTTGAAACAACCTCCCAATTCGACAACAAAAATGAATCTGAGTGAAACGGGTTTTATTTAAGCTTGTTTTCATATAGGAGATCTTCTTCGACCTGAGAGGAGGTTATTTGTTCTTTTCAAAAGACTATAAATGATCAATAAACTACACTGTAAAAAAAAGAAAGAGATCTGCTTGAAAAGTGACTTTAAAAATTACTGGCATCTATGTAGCCAATAATTTTTACCATAAAATTTATTTTTAGTGTTTTTTTTTCGCAAAAGTGATTACTGTAGAAGGTTCTAGTTCAACACCTTTCATCAAAAAAATAGAAAAATTGGTTAAATTTAGCTGCAACCAACATTTGGTACTAATTTGAACCATTATAATGGAGTAGATTCACTTAATTTCACCATGAATGTGTAACTAGGAACCATAATAATTTTTCAACTTTAGTACCAAATGTTGATTGCAGCTAAATATCTTTTTTTTTTTTTGTGAAAGGTGTTGAACTAGAACGTTTTACAGTGAATGGTAGAAAAGAAAGTTTACCGCAAATGTTACTGTAAAATTTACGGTAAACTTTTTTCCTACCGTAATTTTTACGGTAAAAAGTGCGGGTAACATGGATTCAAGTACTTTTACTTTAAAACTTTCCTGAACTTTTTAGCGCACATTAGAAAATGTAGTTGTCACTGTAAAAAATTCTAATTCAACCTTTCACCCCCCAAAAAATGGAGAAAATGGTTACATTTAGCTGCAACCAAACATTTGAGACTAAGTTGAACCATTATAATGGTGAAGTTTCACCTAACTTTACCATGAATATGAAACTGGGAGCCATTACAATGGTTCAACTTTAGTACCAAATGTTGGTTGCAACTAAATTTCACAATTTTTCCTTTTTTTCTTTTCATTTTTTTTTTTTTTTTGGTGAAAGGTTGATCCACAATTTTTCAGTGATGGTTTACAATATTTTTATTACTCGTTGAAGAAAGTAGAGTTAAAATTGTAAATGTTTTGTGACAGTTGGTGTGTTTCTTCCTTTTCCCCCCTATATATCTTTTTGCCTCGTCAAACCTAAATGGGAGACCTTAATCTAGACAATGAGTCGAAACTCTCGGCGTGGGTGAGAGAGGAAGTGATTACAGAGAATCGTAAATTGCTTTCGATGCTTCGAGACGCAGGAAGTGACGCGGCGAAAGAAAAGTCGTTCCCTTACTGACCTACAGAAAGACAATGCTTAAAAAGCTGGCTAAATCTGATGGAAAGCTTTCTTATTCATTTACTTTTTTCAGTAACAGAGATCATTTCAATTTTAAAAGTAATCAGTTGTCGGTAAATGATGAGATATTTATTCACTCTAAATTTTCAGAAGTGAAAGAAAGACTATGCTTGACTTTTGTAAGGATATTTTATTTCCTTGAACAGCAAAAAAGATTAATAATTTAAGTTTGAACTCAAGAAGACCAAATATGTGGACCAAATAATTTCTAAGCAGTTTGAAGGAAATTGATTGAAAGCAAATGTTTAAAAATAAATCAATGATACTCCTTAAAAATTGTAATTTTGTATGCAATAATTATTATAAACACATTCAAACTGAAGCTTCAGTTCGGAGGTTTTCTTCTAGATGCTCATTCTTTTGCATTGAAAAAGGCGTTCCTTCCAACCTCATAACACGTGTCTGCAATTTTTCGCATATTTGTGCGCTTTTACGTGGTTTTCAATTATATAGCACAAAGGTTTACTACTCTTATCATAATAATTATTGTTTTTTAAGACTTTTATGTACTGATACAATGTGAATATATACTTCAAAAAAATTACTAATTTCTAAAATATATTTACATGCAAAAGATCGGTTTTTATTAGTTTTTTCACTTTTAAACGTGCACTATTTTAAGGAGTTATGAGCTTGTAAGGCGTTTTCCTTATGCCTTTGATCAGGCTTCTGTGTTAGTTCATTCTCTTGTACGGTCATGGTAAGAAGAGATTTTATAAACGGAAATAATAATGATATTAATTAACAAAACAAATTAGGTTTATAATAATAAAATAAAATGTGTTAATGATTAGTTAAAATTCATCTATTATTTTTTTTTGTACGAAAAGTAAAATTATAATAATTGCATAATGTATGATTTTGTTTGCATATTTTTTTCCATAAACTGCGAAAATACTATTCATGCACGTGTGTTGTTGTTTTGCTGTAATAAAATTGAATTGAAATGAAAGATGAGGTTTCATTTTGAGTACATTAATTAATTATTAATAATTTTACCGCTTCCGTATGACGTTCGAAAAGACTTTTTTTTTATGAATAAAAAATATATATATTTTTTTCCCCCTGAAGAACATCATCCTTCATAATATTCTATGTTACACCTTGGATAGTTAAAAAGATGTTGCCTGTAATAATAAATGGACTATTTTGTTCAAATATTTGTTAATTTTTTTCAAACGCCTTCTTGTTATAGGAAGTTTAAAACTTTTGAATTTTTTATCACTGGACCAGTTTAGATTAACCTTTATTTACCTTCGCACTGGATATATCTAATCCCTGGATTATTTATTACATTTGTCTGATTTTGAGATAGCAAAATATTCAACACGGCTTTTTTAAAGAGAATAAGGAGTTCTTGACGCAAAAATAACGTCTTTTAAAGGTACAATTAATCAAAAATTTAGAGTCTAGATGAGGGTTTTATAAATTAAAATGAAGACACATATTCTACTTATGAGGTGCATTAAAGAAAAGAAACAAAGAATAGAAAACTGATGCAACCTCTAACAATGACCTCCAGCCTCATTACAAAAAATTAAATTAAGTTTGCAGGATATTTATTTGGATTTAATCTAGGTTAAAAATCTTCTGCTCGATACCTATAACCGGGAGGATTGTGTGTATGATTTAATCTCTTCACAGTTTACATTTGCCATTATGGTGATGAAGGCTCATT
Organism: Octonoba sinensis; assembly: GCA_038502835.1. Lineage (NCBI taxonomy): Eukaryota > Metazoa > Arthropoda > Arachnida > Araneae > Uloboridae > Octonoba > Octonoba sinensis. Next base: position 64,211,455 of record CM076600.1, on the reverse strand, counting down.
GCTCATTGTAGAAACTTCGCTTTTGAAAACAAGAAAAAAAAAAAGTAAGTGACCAAAAAACGATTCTGAGAAAAACGCGTTCAAAGTTTGGATCTTATGGGACCTTTAATGGTAATCTTTTTCTAAATCACGTTGTTGCGGAGCACCTGTTAGAGATATCACTAACATCTCTTGCCACAATATTGACTGGTCCTTTTTCTATTATTTTCACTGGTTATCTCCAAATTTTAATTTTTGTCAGTTACACCGCTTTGCTTCTAAGTGCCTCATTTGTTTTTTTTTGTATGGATATCAAATATGTGGATAATACAGAACTAAATTGATTTATAAGGATGCTCTGTACGCACAACTGATTTTAAAATTATACACTGTTCTTCATTATTTATAATATTCTTTTAAAAAAAGATTCTACTTAAAACTTGATTTTAATAATACCCGATGATTTCGAATACAAATATTATTTGAGTTTCTTTTTGTGCTCCTTCTTATTTCGATCCTCTCTTTCGCAGGGCTATGGGTCGGCATCTGGTGCTAGATCCTGGTCGGATCTGCCGGAAGACTCGTCGCTTACGAGGGAAACAGAACCTCATCTGCAAGAAGGAACCGGAAGTTGTGACAGCCATCGGAGAAGGGTCCAAACTGGGCATCCACGAGTGCCAGCATCAATTCCGATTCAGGAGATGGAATTGCACGACGGCCAAGAGGTCGTTGAAAAAAGTTCTTACTAGAGGTAATATCAAGGATAAGTCGTAGCCAAGAATGACACAAAACTGATCTTTTACAGCGTACAATGCTTTGATTTTATAATTGTAATTGAATGTAAAAATACGTTTCCAGAAATCCACTTATGCAACATGGGGAGAAACAAAACTGCATTTTTATTGGAACGAAAATTATTCGATCCTCGCCACTAAACACCCACCCAGAACATGCGGAATACGTGCTCGCTAAATCCATGGATTCGAAAGTCCTGTGGTCGGTGGCTATCTACCATGGGGGCAGGGTACTGGAGAAAGTTTCCCTTTCCTTCGGTACTAGGCCAAAATTGGGGAGGTGGAAGGTAGACGCTGTTGTTTACCGGTTGAGGGTGGAAGTTGAACTCCTGCCTACAAGGCCCTCATAACAGAAGTAGAGCACCCTCTCTTCCTCGTTTCGCGAGGCAACGACAACAACCTCAAAAATGGTATTATTAAGAACTGATGAAAAAAAAATATTATAAGAAGAAGGAATGAAGGAATAATAATAATAATATGTTGCTTATTTGTTATATTATATATATTAGTAAAACAGCTAATTTTACAAAAGATTAACTTTCTGATATTTATTAACTTTTACCTGTTTATCAATTTGTTCATGTATTTATTCATAAGTCATCATAAACTTTAGCATTAATTGCACCGAAATTAACACTACTTTCACACTTATGCAGTATTTACATCGATAAAATATGTTTTTTTTAAAAAAAAGATTAGTTAAAAATCTCTTTTAAACTGAATGTCATGAGCCAGATTGTACTTTTGATCCACTTTAAAACTGAAGCACGAGACTTTGTTTTGTATTGTATTGCTTCTATTTCACCTACACGTTAACCATAGGGTTAACAAATAAAATTAATATCAATATTTTCAGCATTTTGAGGCTTTGATAGTAGCACAAACTTTTATTATTACACGGTTTTACTTAACTTGATTTGTCACGGAAGTTTGTTACGCGGTTTTCGACCACTATTATTACATAAATTATGTTCAAACTTTGTACACAAGCTTATTTTCGATGACAATACAATATTCCATACATTTTATAATTTATTATAACGTTAATCAGGAAAAAAATCGATAATTTTGGCTCAGAGGAAATTATCAGAATTATTATTTGTCGAATGGCAACGGTAGCTTTGTTTGAAATTGTTTGGATAATGCAGCGATGTTTTGAATTTTAAAATACTCAAATCATGGCGAAATTTTTTAGTTTTTTAAAAAATAAAACCGTGAAACTTAAAGCATTTTTACACGGTGTTATTTAGTTTATCTTGGTTCAAAATCATTCTTTTTGTGCAATTTAATTTGTTCCCCGATAAGGATTTGTACTATAATTGCGAGTAGTAATATTCATATCTATACTAATATTATAAAGCTGTAGAGTTTGTTTGTTTGAACGCGCTAATCTCAGAAACTACTGGTCCGATTTGAAAATTTTTTTCAGTGTTAGATAGTCCATTGATTGAGGAAGGTTATAGGCTATATATCATCAAGCTAAGACCAATTGGAGCGAAGTTCCGAAAATCGAAAAAATTCTATCGGAAGAAATTATCACATCCTATCGAGCTTGATACCATTGAAAAGCGCGTAAAAAACTACTAGAGGAAGAGTTTTTCGCTGCGTGCTAAAATTGGAAGCCTCTAAGTTAATTAGAAAAGAAGTTATAAGCGTTTTTCTCTGTAGTTTAAAATTATTTTTTCACGGTAATTAACTTTAATTTTATTTGACCGTAAAAGTAAAAAAATAATAATAATAAAGCATGAAAGAAGGCTTAATGTATCGTGAAAATATCGTTAGAAATCAAGAAAAGTCAAAAATAAGTTAAGTAATTAAATAAAGAATGAAAAATAAAAAAGTTGAAAGTAGGGTATTGAGATGGGGAAAAAGTGTGTCGGTCGGTCTGTCGGTCGGTCTGTCTGTCTGTCGGTCTGTCCCCCCCTAATAACTTTTGAACGAATTGTCCGATTGGAAAAATTCTTTTTGCATTCGAAAGATCTCAGCGAGGACATCTCATTTCCATATTTTAGTTTTTGATATGAACAATTTTTTGTTCAATTCTGAACAGTTCAAAAATTTTCAACATTAGCGCCTATGGGTGAAAATGAAGCAAATGATCTAAACTCTGGGTACAAGATCCAAGTTCCCATGAACAAGCTCACTGAAAGAAGTTCTCGGAGGGAAATATTGATTTGAACAATTTTTGTTCATTTTTGAACAGTTCAAAAAAAAAATTAACATACCGCCTACGGCGAAATTTAGATCCTATATAATTCCTAATCTAACGGACCGATTTGCTTGGAACAAACTTTATCGGAAAGCTCTTATGACGTAGAACATGTACAAATAGTAAGTTCATCCAGCACTAACGAGCCTATTTTCCTATGAAATTTTTTGATCGGGATTTTCAAGAATATTTTTGAATTAATGAATGATTAAATGAATAAGCAAAAGAATGAAAGAATAAATGAGTGAATAAATATATGAATGACTTAATAAATGAATGATTGAATGAATATGTATTAACCATTGAAAAAGGTATATTTGAAGCAATTAAGAACTAAAGCTAAACGAGAAAGACAGAGAGAGAGATAGCTAGATTATAAATTTGAATTCGGTGTATACGGGAAAGTAGGCTCGTATAGTTCTAGACGGAACTTCTTGTTTTATTTACATTGTTGCATCGTTTCAATAATTGTTACAGTTGCCATGTGAACAAACAAATCAATGCAGTTGCCATTGTTAAACAGATTTAAAAATATAATAATCAACGGTTCTAGCATTTTGATGAGGCATCCCTGTATTCGCAAAATCTAATTTAAGATAGACCGTGCAACGCCGGGCGTCGCAGCTAGTCAAGGATATATAGAACCGTGGTGGCCACAACAGACTACTTCTGAAAGTGTTTAAAAAATCACTTTTGTTAATACATTATTTTCAGGATAGACATTGTTGCACAAATTTATTGCGAATGTTTATAAACAAACATTTTTTACCAAAAAGAAAAAAAAGATATGAAACCGAAAATAATTTTTATTTATTATGCACTAGCAGTGATTAAAATGCACTTAATAGCGTACTGAAATTAATGCTTGTAACACTAACTAAATAATAACTAAAAATAATGCTTTAAGTTTTCTTAGTAATATATGTTAAGTAAATTTACAGAACCATTGCCTTAAAATAAATATAAACTTGAAAATTTGATTAATGTTAATTGAAGGAATTAAAGCAAATGTTTTTTGGGGTGAATTATTCTTGAACACGAGAAAACTTTTTTATTTCAGACACCAGAGAGACGGGCTTTGTGAATGCAATCACGTCAGCTGGTATCATATTCTCTATTACACAAGCGTGCAGCTACGGGCAGCTTCTGGATTGCACTTGTGAGAGAAATGCCCCACCAGCAGCCCTGACAGCAGCCCCAGCTCAAGATACGGTCGAAGGACGCTGGGAGTGGGGCGGTTGCAGTGACAACATCAATTTTGGATACCGAAAATCGAAAGAGTTCATGGACGATAGGTTCAGGAGGCGAAGTGATCTCAAAACCCTTCTTCTTACGCACAATTATGAAGCAGGGAGACTGGTGAGTTTTAAAACTTGTTTGTGTCCATTTTTTTTTCAATTAAAGGTTCGTAGACCTTACTGTTTTGTGATCTATTCGGTATAAATTTTTTACAAATTATTCTTCGGAAATCGTGTATCATAGTTTTGCGGCTTAAGAAGTTATATTCATAAATCGTAGTTATAAATCTATGATAATACACTAATGAATGTAAAGATTGTTATAAAAATCCGATAAGGATTTGCCATGTACAGTCGAAACTACATCTTTTCTTTTCTTTTTTGCAACATTAATATAATTATATAATTATGAAACTAAAGCCAAAGAATAAATCTCCACTTTAAGGGGTGACAGTACTAAAAATATGCCTAAAATATCGACAAATGTTAATTGTTTTTTTCTGAAACCGTGAAATATTTTGAGCACAGTGACAAACTTTCAACACTCTAGTTGCACTACGAGTGATTTTATGTCACGCTAACCGCCAAGGGTTCAAAATAGCTAGTGCTGTTCCCAGTTTTTCCATAAGATAAATACTGATTAAATACTTCCAAGTTTCAAAAAGTTACTGTTTGATCGTATTTCTTGTAGTTTTTAACTGTTTTGAATTTTATAGTGTTGGTAGTTGCAAGAAATTTCATTGCATAATGTTCAAAACATTTTAATTCACTAGTGGTTCGTTAAAAAAAAAAAAGAACTTTGAAGTACTTTTTCTCAATAATCTTTGTTTTGCCTTCACATGTTAATTGAATCTTTAACCCCTTAACTGGTCAATTTTTTAACCACAAGTGTTCCCAAAAAGCAAATATTTTATTGCATATAATTAAAGTCCTAACTTGGTATAAAAGGAATATGAAGGATTTTTTAAAAATTTCATACTTAATGAATTTACGCATTTTTCTATTTTATAACTTTAAAAAACAAATGCCCTTGAATGACTCTCTTTCAATCTATTAATAATACGGCCAACTCAAAACAAGAAAGGCGGACATATAAATGCCCGTACGCTGTACGGACAAACCAGTTAAGGGGCTAAGGCATTTTTCTATTATAGATACAGCCTTACAGTCCTACTTTTTAGAATCAGTATGTTATATGTAACAAAATTACAAATTATTAAAAATTTTAAAGGATGTTATGCAAAATTTATGATAGAATTTTTCTCATTTTTAACATAACAAACCATTTCCTATTTAGCCTCGTTCTAAATTGTTAAACTCTAAACTCAGGAAATATTAAATAGAAAAAAGAAGAAAATGAAACCTAAAGGAAGCGTCTATAGTCACCCTTTTTCAAAAGATAATCACTTTAATTAACGTTCAATGAAAACTTATTTAAACTAATTTTCGTTAAACCTTAATTCATTTCACTTTTTTCAGGCAGTGAAACGATACATGAAAGTCGTGTACAAATGCCACGGAATGTCTGGGTCGTGCGCAGTAAAGTCCACTTGGCGGAAATTGCCTCTTTTCCGTGAAGTCGGTAATTTCTTAAAAGAGAAATTCGACGGGGCTGCAAAAGTGATGCCAGGAAACGACGGCCAGGGATTTATTCCTGAGGGGGATACCATCAAACCTCCCGATAGAGAGGACATCGTTTATACCGAAGAATCTCCGAGCTTCTGTGAGCCAGACAAGAAAACCGGATCGCTTGGAACACAAGGAAGACACTGCAATCACACCTCCATAGGAGTTGATGGCTGCGAACTTTTGTGCTGTGGTCGAGGCTATGAAGCTGTGCGTAGAACGCACAGAATCAACTGCAACTGCAGGTTTCAGTACTGCTGCGAAGTACAGTGCGAAACGTGCGACAAAAGGCATACTTATAGTAGATGCTTATAAAAATGGCTCAGCTACAGGCATATTTAAATTTACTCTAAGACAACTTCACACTGCGTCATTGTATGTTTTTAGATCCGAATTAAAACAAACTCCGGGAGGAACAGAGCTCAAAGAGCTGAAAGCTTCATAATACAGCTATTTGTTGAAAGCAATGCCATTTTGGATCTATAAGATTACTTTTGAAAATCATTGAATCATTTGTAAGTGTTTTAAAAACGTGGAGATTATAAATAAAAATTTTATTTGAATTATGAAGATTCAAAACGATGTTGAATGTGTGCAGTACGAAAGGAAAAAGAGAAAAACCTTATTTATTCAATTATTTGCGTAATAAAAAATTCAAGCACTCGAATGACCAAATGATAGCAAAGAAGATTAAATTGAAAGGCTCAAGGCAGAGCATTTAATGGATTTAACGCAACTAAGCTACATTTTAGAAGGTTTTATATTTCTTTGAAATGATGATTTTTTGCTGGTTAAAAGAAGAAGGAAGGAAAAAATTTTGTCAGAGCTTTATCAGAGTAAATACTTTTTAAAAAAGTTCTTTCAAATTCCTTTTTTATGTGCCTTTGATGGTTAGTTTGTTTTAAATGTTCACCATCATGGCGTATCTACTCTTGTATATTTGATATTAATCATTCAAATTGTAAGAGTTAAAGCTATACAGAAACTTCAGAAAAAGTTTTCCAAGAAAAAAAAAACAGAAAGAAGGTCATGCTGAACAAAATACGACATTTTTACTTATCAGAGAAATTCTTTCTCTCTTTGATAGCATAAAAGTCAAAAAATTTCATACAAAACAATAACTGATTAGTAGATTGTTTTACCAGTATTTTTTAATCTTGAAAATTAGAGTGCTGCTGACATTATATGCTTTTATTTTGATCACTTATTTAAAAAAGATTCGCTCGGCTCATGCTTGTTTAGATTAGTGCGATTGCTTCTCGTTGAAGAACGGTGAAAAGAAAAATTTTCATTTCAATTAGAGCCGCTACTAATGAACAGGATAGTTTTCCAAACACCGCGTGCTCCTAAAAATGTGTCCTTCATTCTGTAAATCTGTTCATTCATATCATTCATGTAAACATTTCATAGAAACAAGTTCTAAATTTGAACACCGGTGATATACCTAACCTTCACAGCTTTGTAAATACAAAGAACTAACATCCATTCGACGTTCGAAATGTAGTTTTCTGTGGAAGCAACTGAATTTCTTTTTATTTTTAGCAATTATATCTTTTGGATGTTTCACAAACGCAGAAAAGACTTTACGCATCAATGCACGTCAAATTTTATTTATTACCATGCAAATTTGTGCCTAAAACTTTGCTTCCTGTTTGTTGCCATATTTTTGTTCCTTTGTTTTGTATATAGTATCGTTTATTAAAGTTTTGCTGTTGAACCCTTTTTGTTTACTTTTATGAATGGTAACACCCAGGCCCGTATTTAAGATGTTGTGCGTCCCTGTGCTCTAAGAAAATTGCCGCCGCTCCCCTCCTACACACAATATCAGCAAAATCAATAAATCAAGCCTTGATTTTCCCGACAAATCAGTTCAGGTTTGGTACATCTTAGCATGGGACAAGGACTCCGTATGCCTTCAGCAGATTTCGAACTATTTTGAGGGCAAATTATTGCGAGCGGTTATAATTTCTTTCTTTCTTTTCTTCTTTTTTTACGTTATCATTCTTATTCCAAATAACATATTTATGCATTAAAACACTTGAAAAAACAATATTTATTCGCTATAGCATCTATTTGCAATTTTGCAGGAAAAAAGTAATAAAAAAATACAGAGCAAAATTTTGCTTTATTAAAACACTTACACAGCGCCTATCTGATCATCAAAATTGTTTTTATTTTGACTTTATTTTTATGAAACTTAATGATTGAAGATAAAATAAAGAATTGATAAATCTGGAGCGGGGGAGAGGGCGTGATAGCCCTACGTTTGGAAGAAACCATTTCGAAAAAATATTATTGAAAAGTGATCTGTTTATTGAAAAGAGAGCAAAACAAAATATATTCCAACGTAATAAAGTACACATTTACACTGAGATAATATTTATTGAAGAATTGCATCAGTACTGCATAAGGTATATAACTATTAACTTACCAACACTAGCTTAAAAGAAAAAGTTCAATAATTATTAGGAACTATCTTCGGCATGGTCTTGCAGAACAAAGTTTTTTGAAGGAAGTTTCAATATTGGAAATAGACACTCTGAGTTCTTTGTTATGTTACCCCAAGGCACGAGTTTGTAATTCTAGGCTGTCATACAGAACAGATAAATTACTAGAGACTTTTTGAGGAAAAACATTTTTCAAAATCAATTTTAACTTTTTCGCCTCGTAAATCATTGCGGTCAAAATGAGGTTTCAAACAGTCAAAAGACTTCGGATAATTAACACCCATTTGGAGGAAAACTATCAATCACTTCCTTCGCTAAAGAACTTTATATTGTCTTTTGCAAGCAGTACTGGAATTTATCCGAGGCTACGAGTTTGGAATCCTCCTGCATCTTCTCAATCCTAAAATTTCAGGTTTGAAATTTTCTCGTTAAAATTTCCGATTTATAATTTTGTACATTTTATATTGTTGCTATTTTTATTAAATCGAAATTATCAATTTCAACTCACTGCAAGGTGTGTTTTGTTTTCCTTTTTCTATGATAATTATCCCATTCTCAGAAATAGAGCTCTCACTTTTGACGATTGTTGAATCGTCAAGAAAATTTCATCATTTACAACGATTCTTTCTTCGCGCAATCACTTAAATATAAAAAGCTTCTACTCAAATTTGGCCAATTTGACGAAAGGTTTTTTCGGAGCATTTTTTACGAAGCCATTTCGTCAAATACGACGAAAGTTTCGTGAGATTTGAGCATGCGTTTCTGAAAGGGAGGTATTTTTTTACTTCAATTCAGTTCTCGTTTTCTTATAAAGAAATTACATGCTAATTAAATATTTAGGTTCGATTTCATCATGAGTGGTTGAATCCAAAAAGCATGCTTTTGGGTCTGACATAAACATTCAGCTTTTGGGGCAAAAATAGCTAATTCTGTTTCAAGCTCATTAATGGGCACACTCTATCGCTTAGTTAGTTCTTCTACTCCACTTTCAGCCGTCATAAAAGAAAATTTTTGAGCTATTCGAGTTTGCGTCCAAAATTTATAGGAAGTAGATGTATTTTAAAAATAAATAGATGGAAAAGTACAAAGAATGTGTTTGTTTCTAGTGTAAATGTACGCATACCCAGCATTAAAAATATTTTTTGGAAAATATTTGTAGTTACAGTAGTAAACTAATGATTACAACTAAGTCCATCGTGTCAGATGATGCCATACATTTTGGATGACATGCTTTGAATAAGATTCATCAACGTGGCTTTGGAAATTCCCCCCCACCCCCCACCCCCCATACTTTTATACCTTTTAGCGGAATTCGTCTTTGATATAATATATTGTTTGTTGTTGAGTAGATTTTGGGAGCCAACAGGATCTTCTTTTTTTTTCGTATGAAGAAAATAGTTGCTATTTCAAATTATTTTTACTGATGTCTAGCCATCATAACCATGCGTAAGGCAAAACCTATTTAAAGGTAATTTTTTTTTCTGCCGGATGACAGTAAAATAAACGCTTTAATTTTCACTTCCCTTTTTCTCTGTTTCGTCTTCTTTTTGTAAAGTTAATTTGCATTCACTGGAAAATACACTATATTCCCTTATTCAAGCATATTTACCACGTTCACGTTCAAGTAAGTAAAAAGGTTTACCTTTTGTATGACAAATGAAATGAGATGAAAAGAAAAATCTAGTATTTGCATCTAGTACTGCATTTTTTTGCTTAATTACGTAGCCTTTTATTTTATTTTATTAACGTGCAACTTTTAACTATCTCAGAAAATCACGCGCTATTTGCGGATGCAAAACTGAAGCATTTTCGGAGCGTCAATTTATTTCAGTTATAGTTAATTGCCCGTCTGGGTCGACCCAGCTTTTGAAGGAAAAGAGAGAGATAGCAAGCGATCCTCATTCGTGAAGATCATCTGCTTGGGTGGCTTGGAACTTCGCGAAATGCCTCGGGGGCTTCGCAGCCTGACGTGAGAAAATTATAGGTCTGGCCCAAACGGCGTGTCGACCGGCCTTTGCCATTGGCAGCCCTTCTCCATCCCCATCTCTTCTCTTATTTTCGTTCTCCACGGAGGAAAAGCGAAGGAAAATAAAAGCAGACGCAACCATTGTTTAGGACTCCGGAGAAAATGAGTCCGGCTAAGCAAAACAGAGACACCGGGCTACAAATATTTTATTCCACTTTCTCGCTCTTGAGTGTCCCTTCGGAAAATGATACCGAAGTGAAATCTGCCTCGTCATTGTGAGTTGTTTTCTGGTCGTGTAATCATTGTTTTGCGCTGGTTGTTATGGCAAGATTCACCATTAAGTTGTGGTAGCTCCAACCAAATTACCAGGTCTTGATCAACAATGCCAAATTGCTGAAAAGGATTTTTTTTGGCCAAAGCCACAAACAAACCTGAAAATTACAATACTACCGAGGTTTCGTTTAAATTTCTGTGATTGCCTTTCGAAATGGAAAGAATAAATCATTGTCAAATTAAATTAATGGGGTTACCGCGGGCGATAAAAATTGTTTGAGTAATTTTCTGTGTTCAAAATTATTATTTTGAGCAAAAATTATTTTCCTATTTCTTTTTGACATAGTGTAGTTCTAAGCTCTTCTGATTCGGTTTCGTTTAATATGCCTACTACAAGACATTAATTCACAAATAAATGCATTTAAAGCTCATCTTTCCTGGGGGGGCGGGGTAGCAAAGTTAACGAATTGTATTATTTTTAAAGCATGTTCTTAATTGATACTACTTCGAAAAAAAAATTATGTTTATTTTGTGTTATATTACAATATATCATTCTTAGTTTTGTTTAAGCAGTGAAAACTTCCCGTAATTGTAATTTCTTCTTATGAGCACAATGAAACATATTGTAAAACACAACTTAAGAAAAAAGCAATAAATTGTGCAAGTCTGGTAATAAGTCGCGAGAGTTTTATGATTACACTTAATTTAGCAATTTTTCTGTATAAAGCGTTGTATTTTCCTGTAATTGAACATTGCCAAATTTGGTTCAATTCAAAAAATCGAAAAAACAAAAGAAAATACTGATTTTCTTAAAAAGTACGATTAAATTCTAAAATATATTGATTTGTTTAAGAATAACTTTTAAAGTATTTATACGACTTATTAATTATCGTACTAATTAATAATGACTTGATGTAATTTAATTTACTAAATACATTAATAGTAAATAAAAACAAAAAAGGGGCGCAAGTTAAAAGCAGAAGCTTAATAGTATGTCATTTGTAACAAAGATATTCTCAAAATATCTCATTAATTTCCGTGTGAATCACTTCTTTGCGATATGTTCATTTAAATATAAATCATTGATGACCATCTTGAATTTGCTTCTAAAGCAAAAGAAAAACAATGTAATTTTTTAAATTCATTTCAGAAATTAAATGATAAAGAGAGAAAATATTTGTTGTACATTTCGTTTGAGAAAACTTTGCATAAAATTCAAACTCGTGAGAAAATGATTATCAAGCTATCGAATGCAGATTTATAGGTTGAGTGTCAGAAATTATATTTTATTTAGATGTTTAACTGGAAATTAAGAAGTTGATTAGAGTCATTAAATTATGCTTTCGTCCATGTGTTCAGGAAATAACATATTTGTTGTCGTAATTTAATTTTAAAGCATTTTTACCTATCTTGTCGATTTAATGACTTAAAAGACATTCTAAAATTAATGTATAAAACTGGGGCTTTTGATTTATTTTATCTGAGTCTAGAATAGGATAATTGCGTAGTATCTAAATCTGGCTCTAGACTTCCCTAACTTGAAAAATGCTGTTTGTAATGCAAAGCATTTTGTTAAGTTTTAAGAAGACTGAATTATGGAAAAAACGAGCCTTACTTTAAATGAAGGAATCCTCTTTAACAATAAGTAGTTTAAAATGACAATACTGTGATAAGCAGTGTCGCGTAGAGGAAGTTATTTCGGAAGGGGCCGAAGTTAAACGTTTTAGGGAACTTTCCAAATTAAGTCTCAAAATATTAACATTTTAGTTCATAATGGGTGGTTTTGAATTTATTTCTGAAGGAGAAGCCTTTTATTCTTCGCTTGCATGCTTATCAGGGTACTTAGTTAGGACCAGCCTTACATTTTAATTCTTAAAATTAGAAAATAAAACAAGTGACCATTGCAAAAAATATCGTTGTCCAATGTTTGGTTTTAGGGGTCATTTTTGTACTGTAACAACGTAATTAATCTTTAAAAGTGCACGGAACTAATTAAAACTAGTTATTTGGTTATCACAGCAGAAAATACTCTCAAGCACTTAAATTCATTCATAGTAATATTTTTGTTTCATGGTTCATGCCAAAATATTTCATTTTGATTGCACTGCACTACTTATTAAGCCCGCTTTTTTTCTCTTTTGAACTTTAGATAAAAATGATTCATTTTTCCTTTGAAATAACTAACCAACTGACCGCTCCGGTATTCACCATAGTCCCAAATGCCTTGATTCGATAGAATAGTTTAAACCCCCCTTTTTTTATAATTAAATATTTCTTAAACGTGTTATCTGCATACTTATTGATGTTTTCGGTAAAGGACTGAATTTGATATATTTTTCTTCCTAACTTATTTTTTCTTTTTCTATTTGGTTTTTGTACTAAAATTTACTTAAAAAATCTTTGCATTCTAAAAATTCTTGAAAATGTTAGTCACATTAAAGTAACTCGAAGTCATGTAATCAAAATTGCACATCGTAACCAAGATATTTTTTCCGGGTTGGCGAACATGACTGTTAACAGTTCTTTTAAAAAAAGCTATTAATTGAAGAGCATTTATCTCTCTCAGAGTCCGAGAATTTTTCTCAGAAAAACATACTTATTTCTTTGCTAAGAGGGAACAAACTTGTTGTCAAAGTTAGTAAAAAAATCGTTTGCTTAAGAGTCAGTTTTCAAATCTTTAATAATAATAATAATAACAATAAGTTATTTTCTAAAAATATTAACAAAATTAAGGAACCGTTAAATTCAATTCTAATGCAAAGAGGCATAAAATTAAAACGATTCAATACAAGGAAATGCGTAGTTGATTATGTATAAAATTGGAGTGAAAGATTTTGCATTGTAGTAAATATTTATCGATTCCTTCTACTGTAAAACGGGCACTATACGTGCAATCATCTTTCAAATATTTCCATCAAATACTTGAAATTTCTTTATTGTTATTTTACAATTGATGCTAAGCGTAATAAAATAGCTGCTCAAATGAAAGAAAGAAAGAAAAAAAAAATACAACAACAAGAAGATGCATAACTCTTGAAGATACTCTTGAAGATCACGACTTCTTGATCAAATTTTTGATTTTGGTTTGTTTATGGTGAATTTGTCTTACCAAAATGGATAACAAGCGAATTGTTGACTGCAGTTCATAAACGCACCCCAATTTTAGGACTGAGAAAAAATGAAGAATTCGGAATCAACCCTAGAAAGTTGAGATTTCTTTCTTTCATAATTTATAAAAGTAAATATTTTACCATTCGAACTTTTTTCCCTAATGAGGCTTATATTTTTTTGATAGAAAACTACAACCAAAGTCGCGCAAAAATGTGCAAAATAAATATGCGAGGCTCTAACACTTGAATATTGTTGCATTCAGGTATGTAATTTTAAGACGCCTCTCCACCATAACCACAACATTCTATTATTACCAGGCATTAATGCAAATGAAACGTTCAACAATGGTCATACCAATTGCGAAACTGGAAAGAAATCTGAATGAATGCCTTAGAAATGAGCATGCTTTGGTTTATTTATACAGTTTTAAGCTGAAGTGACATTCGTTAGAGAACAGCCACAAATAAATGGTATGAAAATTTTGGATCTGAAATGAAAAGCAAATGGGTAACTGAGAAAGAGAAAAGTTGTTTACGAAAGTTCGGATTTTATATTTGAGTAAAGAAAAAGTATTCATTATAGGAGTACCGAAGGAACATTTCATCAACAAACAATTTAGAAGTCGACAAACAGCCATTCAAGATTACTAGAAAATGGAATTTCATTCATGTAAACCTACATTATTGTTCTCGTTTACAATAAATTTAACTCATGCGTTTTCCTACAGATTCGTACTGAAATAGAAAAGTGTACTACCATTTGATTTGTTTGTTTGGATTTTGTCATCGCCTGTTTTAGTATTACCCTATACTCGTGTTTACACACTAAAGGTTTCAAAAACTTCGAAATGTTCTTATCTTGTCGCATAAAGAAAACTCTTTAACAAGAAGGAGTAAAAAACCATTGAAAATAATAAAAAAAATTTCATTTTGCAAATAACACCTATAACAGCGGATTCAACGTGGTATATAAATTGTCTTCAAAAAAAAAAAAGTTTTAATTAAATACGTTAAAAAAACGTAAAATATTTATGCATACTATACATACCTCATGTAATTTCGAAAAGTAACTTTAATTAAAATGTCGAATGAGATGACATTCTTTTTATATTTTTATTTTAATGAAAAAGCTCCTCGCAATACCATCGCTACAAATGTCAATCAATCAATCAATGATATATGTAAGATTTAAGAAAAGATTCCGATTACGATAATAAGTTGTAAGTTCGTTTTTAAAATGGATTTGCTGTTTATGAATCAGCACAAAAATATATTCTACAAAAATATCTCAAAACTAATATGGAGTCAAGTTTTGTCCACTTTTTTTGACTACCTATAACGAGATAAACACAAACATTCAACGGGCCGCATGCGGAACGTGGGCCACAGGTTGAATATCGTGGGGTTAAATTATACAAGATTATCTTCTTTGTAATTTCTTGATTTTTTTCTTAATGAAAATTAATATTTATTTTTGTGAGTATATTTGTTAATTGTTGGCGTTATGTGATAATTTGTGTTCTCTCTGATTCTAGTGCCCGGTCACAATTGTGCTTAGATTTTCAGCACTAGCGCCTAAAAAATTTGAGGATTAAATCTTCTAAAATTCAAATATGTTTGATTCTAACAGGAATACGAAATCCACCATAAATCTGAAGCAATGTTTTGCGCACTTGTGACTTTACTAGTTTTAAAGAGAATGTAGAATTTTTTTCATCTGCATCATTTCCTTCAATAACAGCGCTATCTTATTTGTTTATATTTTTTAAAGAAACTTCATGCTTTAATAACTACAGCAATGCCATTTAATATTTCTTTGCTTTTCCAATATGTAAGTTAAAAAAATTGCTTTGAAATTTAATATGGAATTTAGAAAAATGACGATAGAATGATTTGTCGAAATGGGAAATTGGTAGAAATTTGAAAAATAAAAGCTGGTTCCTAACTTTTTTGTATGGTTCCTAGGATTTTAGTGATTTTGACAACCTCTGATATGAATACATTAAATGAGTTACTGAGCTTACATACTTTATGTTTATTATTTGACCTTATGTATTTTATGTCTAGTATATTTTATATCTAAAAAAGAGAAAATCAGCAAAAAAATATTAGAAGTTTCTTTGAATTGAAATCACCAGTACATTATTACCCTAAAGCAATAACATATAAACTTTTTCCGCTCAAAGAGTTCAAAATTATTTTTTTTTACTTTTCAAATGGTCCGAGTCTTTAATAAGGCGAAGTCACATTATAGAACTAGTAGTTGACTAGAAGTATTTTATGTTGTGATATCTTCTACTCTCGTTCAAGTTTTTTTTGGCCATATTCAGTAACTCAGTCCGCTGACAATTTGGTGCCTAGAAAAATGTGTGGCAAGATATATCTCAAAACTTCAAAATCGATTTTATGCCAAGAATATACTGTCTAGGTATTTTTTAAAAATAATGTTGGAGAAGTAACTTAATTCCTAATACAACAAACCTTAGTATTAAATATTGTTATTTTTTATAAAATTGGCTGTGTCGAGGTTTCTTTGCTTTCTTCTTGAAACTCTTATGCAACTACGCAGTGTTAATTGTTATTATAAAGTTCTTGATGGCTTTCCTTTGGATTTGTAGATTTACGAATTGCATCCTTATTCTGCATCCATTGGATAAAAAACAGTTTTGGGAGAGACGCCGCTTTTAACGCAATAGTTAAGCAGTTAGTACATTGTAACTTTTGTACCATAAAGGTTGTGCTGAAGCTAAACTGAAATCATTTTTGAAGAAATGCCAACAGAATGGGGCTAAGATTATAATTAGCACGTTGACTGCCATATCACCGTATTCTGGTGACAGTAAAGTTTCTGATCGGGCCGCGTCACCCTTATTGGGGATGACGCTTATTTGACTACTTGCGCAGAACATTCGTATGTGTTCGAAAAGATATTTCGCAGAGGACGTAACAAAACTACTGAATATTAATTAATATAGGCTATAATAGAATATTTATTAGTATATTCAATTGTTATAAAATTAATATGAAAATGGTTTATTAAGAAAATTATGTAGAATGCAAAACTTTAAAACATTCTATACGTGGCCTGAAAGAGATTTCACTGTAAACGAGCGCGGCAGTCAACGTGTTAAAGTGAATTGGCATTCCCCTTACGTGCAATAAGTAACATTAATATTATTTACTTATAAAAATAATACCAGACCTTATTGCGATTGTTGAGAATAAATCCTTATTCGATGCAATGTGGTTATGTAAATGCAATTTAATGCACTTCTGCGGAGAGCTGAATCGGTTTTCTTTCAATCAGCATCAGCCGCTTGTGTAATTCTCACACTATTTTTATCCGACCCCTCATCGAAAGTCTTTTTTTTCCCTTCCACCCCTCCCTCAGTCTCGCCAGGTAGGTTCGAAAAAGGAGGCCGTAATTACAGGCCAGAGGCAGCGTTCTATTGTGAGGCCGTCCCATCGGGTGCTGGATTACTTAATCAAAAAAAGCGTCAGAATTGAGACGGGAAGGATATTAAGTGACGTTCATGATCTTTGTGTTTAACCTCCGAAACGTCTGGGGTGGATTCCTTTATTCTTTTTTTCTCCGTTTAGCTTTCTTTCACTCGAAACAAAGATAACGGTGACTTTTTCCTCTTTCGCGAGCTGCGATTAATGAAGAGGAAGAGCTTAGTTTAGCCTTTTATGGGAGCTGATTGGCAATGCGATCGAGCTGCTTGTTAAATGTGCGACCGCATATGCTTGAGACATTGCGCAATTTGACTCGGTTGAATGTTTTCTGAGTGGAAGTAATGCTTTATGTGCTTCATTGCAAAAAGCTGATTATGAGGTTTAATTGTGAAGTAATCTCAACAAATTGTCTCTTACTTAGAATAATTGTCTCGTGTAAAATTTGACAAGACTCATTACACGGGATGAAAACACGCTACCGTGCTCTTACTAAATTGTAGCCGTTATAAATTTATATCTATTTAATATTTATGATTTTTTACTAATTATTTTAGACATTATCTCAAAATATTATATTCCATATTTATCGTATTCAGCAAATTTTTGGGGCTGTACCTCTTAATTAGTTTGGAATAAAAAAATAACAAAATTTCCCATCCATTAGATTTTTACCTACACTTAAAGTTTGAATTAGATATGTATATGAGGCACCTAGAAACAAAAGGCTGTAAGTGACAAAATTGAAAATGTAGATGCAAATAGTGCAAATGATGGGGAAAGCACTATTCTATATTGTGACAAGAGATGTTATTGGTAGCCCGAACAGGTGCTGCCCCCCAACATGATTTAGAAAAAGAAAAGCATTAAGGTCCCATAAGACCCAAAGACTTTGAACTTTTTGTCGGAATCGCTTTTTGCTCACTTACATCCCTTTGCTTCTCACTGCCTTATATATCTTTTGATAGCAAATGTATTTCTTTTCCTTGGATGAACTATATTTATTTCATTATTGCTTCCTCTACTTTAACGTGCAAAAATTAAATTAAAAATCCGAAATTGGAAACTGGGTGCAAGGTATATGCATCTTCGGATGCAGTCTTAGTCGTTAATAGCTTTGCATGCTACTTTCTTAAATTCTTTTGAATTTTTTACGTAAATGATGTATTAATATAAAAATGCATGCAAGTACTAAATTATTAAAAGTTGATGGAAATGACATTTAAAGCTTTCAGATTATTGAAAAGTAAATAAATAAATTAATTAAAGCAATATGATATCAGTTGGCCGTAGTTTAGAAGTAACAAAATTTATAAATTTTAATACACTTGCCGTTTTGGTTAAAATTTTGCTCAGAAAATAATTAATTAATAATTTTTTCACACGAATATTTTCCATTTTAATACACTTCTTTGCTAAGTCATTATTTTTAAAATTGAATGTACGAAACGTTAGGGTAAAATGCTTTTATTGCTTGGGATTAGAGAAACATAAACGTAACAGTAATCTATACAAAATCTATTAAACACTAAAAAATACATCTATAATTATAAGTCTAAGGGCATTGTATAAAATATACAAAATGTATGTCCCATTAAGGAATTTCTTTTGAATCTAGTGCATTCGAATCAAGTCTGTTATTTAGAAAATTATACTGATAATGAGTATTATTTCGAATTGTTCTTCCTTCGTTCAGAACAGATAGCAATCAACTTGTCCCAATGAAATACGTTTTCTGATTGGATAAATTAACAGCCCCTCGCATTTATCCCCAACGTCCTATCACAAACATTCTCTAGAGATTTCTTAAAATCCCAGAAATGCAGAAAAATGCGATTTTGAAATGACAAATTTTGAGGCATGTATGTTTTACTTAAGTTATTAATTTATGGTAAGAGTTAAAATTTTGATTAATTCGTCAAAAATTAATAATTCCTAAATAATATCGAAATTGCACGGCATTGCAAGCAAAAAAACTAGTAATTATAGTCTGATCGAGAACCTAACAAGAATGAAATACTAATGTAAGAACTGTAATTTTTGATAAAAGTTTTGTAATAAATTCAGCCTATTTTTGCTACCTTTTCACTGTTCTGTTTTACATTTTATGCATTCTGAAACCTTATATATAAATATGGTATTAAATACAACTGAAAATTTCAACAAATTAGTAATATATTCCGTCTATTTTTATTATTATTTACTGCTTTAATTTGCGTTTTAAGCATGTACCTTTAACAATAGTACAAAACTTAAAGTCCTAATACATATTAGTTAAATTAACCACGTATTTGTTTAGCATAACAAATTGCTATAATATTCCTTATTTTCATTTCTACTAATAGTTAAGCTTTAAATACAGGTTAAAAATTTCCGTAAAAGAAAATCAACATTTGTCAAGGCAAATGGATGGAAGCTTGCATGTTTTTAATTAATTCAAAGCAACGGAACAAGCAATTATATGTTGTGTTGAGATCCTCACAGAAAATTTCAAACTCTTTGATAGAATATTCATTTCGAATGCAAAGATTATGAAGAAAACCCTGCTTATGAAACATATATGCACACGCTATATTAAAATGGAACTAACTCATGTAGGAATGCTTCTACACATGTCTTTAAATTCTAACAAGTTGAGGAGGATTTCATTAGAAGTTGTAGTAAATTATGAAATTCAAAAACTTGAAATGGCAATACAAAACATGCTTAACAATCGAACCATCAATATAAAATGGTATATAGATACAAATAAATGATGTATAAATTCAAAACTCTTCACTATTTTTTTCATTAGCTTTCAACTCGCAAATGCCTTTAATTTTTTAAATTCGTGCGTATTAATTTAAGTAATATTTATTTTAAGTGAATAAAATAACAGTGCAGAAAGATGATGTACGAATTTAAAGCAAAATCACAGAACGTAATTGAAAAACAAAAGTGAACTCAATGTTTGAATTGCTGTAAGTTGCAGATACCGCGCTATTAATTATGCAAAATTAAGAAATTTATTTGTTTCATGGAATTATTTGTCACCGGATGTCTCCAACATTTAAAATAAATGCTTTCGAATATGCAATGTACTACATGTTTACTATGCAAGAATTGGCCGTGGTAGCCTAGTGGTTAAGGCTTCGTTCTTCGAACCGAAAGGTTTGGGGCTCAGAACCCTACCCGATGAAGATTCACCATATACTTGGGATACGTGCATGTAAAATCCGTGGACACTGAAATCCCGAGGCAGTTCCAAGGGTAATAGAGGTCTGAGGAAATGTTCCTCTCCATCAGTCTCAGGTATAAAAAGGGAGCTGGCGTAATTTTAGTGTCGCCATCTTGTGTCACCCGAGTACAGCGTGTTAGGGTTAATTCTGGCCTCTATAATGTGCAACTTCACAAATACACAGAAATTCCCGTGACTTTGAAAATGGCGAATATCGACAAGGCGATTCTTCCACGATGTAAAAAAAAACATTATGCAAGAATAATTTTATTTAGAAATATTTTCCTTTCAAAATTATAGAAGGCAAAATAACACAGGATTACTAAAAAAGAATGCAGCGCTTAAAATAAAAATGGCAGAAACTTTCCAGCGTATCTGTAGTTTGTAACCTTTAGCTTGTGCCCTTTGGTTTTTGAATGGCACTACGTAGCACGCACACGTGTTAAAGGCCAACTAGCTCTTAACACGTGTGTGAACTATCGTTTTATGACATTAATCTTCTAACTTTCTTCATACACTTGCATGTACCTTTTATGTCCTGATGCACCGCATCAAACTAGCATGTTTTGATATTTCCATGTATATGTCTCCCTTTTAGCAACAAGCAATTTATCTCTAATTCATTGGACATAAGCTTACTATTATATTTTAGAATGAAATTTCAAATGTTTGCTTCGACATAATGTGTGTATCTGTGAGAAGTTACGAAGAAATAAAATGAACTCTGAGGAAAGTTACAACAAAGTAAAATGAGCCTCGACGAAAGTTAAAACGAATTGAAATGAGCTTTGAAAAAAGTTTCAACGAATGAAATTGAACTTCGGTATTTCTTATTTAAGTTTGCACTTTGTAATTTTGCGGTTTCAAGTTTTTAGAACTTAATATTTTGCAATGCGGTGAATATTTTTGGATAAACATATTCAATAAATATCGGTTCAGAAAATAAATTAATCAATAAGAAAGGAAAGCTTCACATGGGTAACGTTTATATAAGAATAAAAGTTACGAAAAGATTAAATCATTTTTAGAAATGGTGTAATTCGGATTAAACATGAATTTAAGCTGAACTCCCTTACGTAAAAAATATATTTGTATATAAATAAAATAGAAACATCAATTTATTGTAAATAATTATAAAAAGAAAATTCATTAAAAAAAAAAACAACGTTTTTCTTGAGCACTACAGCTAAATTTTTGTGATTTTTTTTTTTTTTGTTCCAGAACTTTCTTCCACGTTTTTTTGACGATCGCAGCGCCGCTACTGAATTTTGGTGGCAATTTTCGAAACTAATCGCCATTTTTAATTTTATTTTATTCGGAAAGAAGTTCGTTTATGAAGTATCGAAATACTTCATAAACTCATCAAATCATGATAAAAGTGGTAGAATATTGCATTGTCATCTGGTTCTGAGCTATATCTAAAGTTTCAGAATAATAGCTTATCGGGAAATGGTCGAAAATTCGACTGCAAAATTCCGCGGACAAACAAGAAAGCGAGTTAAGAAAAACGCTGTAAAATACGCAACAAGTTGAAAGCTAATGAAGGCCAACAAATGGATAATCATCTGAAAATATGTTAATGTAAACCATGATTTCGTGATTGTTCGAAAAGCTGCTTCCGATATGTATCTTTATTTCAATGCGACGTCAGAGCTGCTATCTTCCTTGAAAACATTTTTTGACAGATTCTTAAATTTCACATAAAATCGATTGAGCTTTTTATAAGGTGAAGAACTACCATATTGACTGGTACACAATTTATTGTTTATAGCCCCATTAATAGAAGGTAAAATGTCTGCGGTGGTCAAAAGTAAATTCAGCACAAAATCATTAAAATGAATTGCATCAAAATTGAGATCTATTTCAGAAATACGTGATTTGAAGTTTTTGTATCGATTTAAAATAAGCTAAAAAATATCAGTATTGGATAAACAGATCAAATTCTAAAATAATTCTTTGGAGCTGTCAATTATTATATAGCGATTAATTTGAGCTTCTTTTTTTTTTCTGCTGCACCTAGACTCACAGAGCAAATATACGAAATCCTTTCAAACATTTTAATCATCTTGTCGGTTTTTTTTTATAAATTTAGTTAAACAATAAGCAACCCGAATTAAAAATGGTTAGATAAAAATAAGTGATTTAAAATCGAATATTATTATTTTTTTAAAATAAATTATTTGTTAAAACATTTATTAGAATTGCCATGTTCCCTAAAAATCGACGGTTTTTTGAAATATCGGTTCAATTTTTTTTGTACAAAAAACTACGCAAATTGAAAACCCACAAATATAGGTGGATTTAAGGGCAATGACCACATCATACACGCACTTTAAAACTTCAAATATAAATAAATGAAGAAGATGTGTTGACGAGCATTTCAAAACGTACTGATGAAACCATTTTTTATCAGCAACAACTCTCAAATTAAAAAAAAAAAAAAAAATCCGCACACAAGACGATAGGTATTTTTTCCACATCAGTGCTTATCAGTGACTTTCATTACTTCTTCAGGACTTGCTGATTCTCTGCAGCAATCGTGCGTACTCTTCAGGACTGAATGGTTCTCTGTGGTACTGGATGGCATCCCGTCTGCGTCGTCTTCTAAAGTCGTCTTGGCTGGTAGCTTCTATGCAAAGAACTACAAAGCTCCGGTCACAGGGGTGCTTTTCCTGATCAAGAAGTCGATGTCTAAGAAGTGAACTGGCGACTCCTACCTGAAAATTAGTAATCATTTTTCAGTGCCAAAGAAAAAGCAGTTAAATATGAAGTAAAGTCAAAAAAAAAAAAAAAAATGCTTGATGATTATAATGAAGAAAGCTGGGGAGACTACCAATAGAACACCCACATACAGTTGTTAAGATGATATTTTAGTGTGTTCTTTAACGTAAAAGCTCTTCAAAGCTTCAGAAAGTTCATAAGCGAACACCAAAGAAGGAAACTTGTTTCGTCCTGTTTTTTTAATGTATTTCTCTCCATCTATTTTCTCTACAAAATGTACACAATTAATACAGCAACTTTCTGCTGACGTTGCTACTCGGAAAAAACAAATTAAAATTTCACATTTGTCATTTTCTTTTAGCCTTTAACTTCTGTGTGCAGTCCGAACGTGCTTTCATAACAAACGCAACAGCGACTCGGGGCATTACAATAGGAAAAAAACAGGTTTAATAAATGTCTTATAAGTTGTGTGAAAATTAGCGGTTGCACAACCCCATCTAACACCAGCAGGACGTTTTATCAGAAACATGCGCTTCACAGTTTTCTTCTTAAGGGGGGAAATACGCGTAAAACGGCGTATTAAGAGAAATTTTCATGAATTTTTTTAACGTATAAAGAATAAATATATTTTCTTAAGATTTTGAGGTTATTTTATAGATATATTGAAGAACGTTTACTGAAATTTTCAAACATTTGTCTTGAAAATCCCGGAGATATCGGCTGCTGCACACTGTAAGTCGCCACCCGGGTCGGCCTGTTTGCGTACATCCTGGAGGTCATAATTTTTATCTGAAATCATTTTTTTTTAAATCTACTTTTTTTATAAGTGTCTCTTCTAGTTGAACTAAAATCATCATAAAAAAATTGAAAATTTCTATTTTTTCTTAGAATGAGAAAATTAAGTGCGATTTTTAACCGTTTTTTTTTTTTTTTGTTCTCTTTTTACAATAAAATGAGTAAAAATAAAGATATGTTTATGATTCTAGTTCATCTAAAGCGGGTATATATAAAAAAATGTGCGCTGAATTTGATAAGAATTGACCAAAAACTCTGCGAGCTAGAGTGTACGCAAATTTGAAAAAAGTAGTTTCGAGAAAAAAGCGTTTGAAAAAAAAGATTGGTATTGAAGATAAATTTAAGGCTTTTTTTATACTTATATATACTAACACTTATAGAAGTTTCTATCCGAGGTCTCAATTGTTAAAAATAAAATAAAATTACCATCTGCTATCACCTAACGTTCTCTAATACCCTTCAGGTTATTCTTGAAGTGACTACCTGCTCAACTGCTCCAAAGCTTATAACTTTTAAACGACTTGGAATTTTGCTTTGAAATTTTCAGGGTATATTATTGTATAGTTATAGAATCGATTTCTGAAGAAATTTTTAAACTATTTTTTGAGACCTTTACACGTATTTCCCCCCTTAATATCATTAATAAACAGCCGCCAGGTGAGTTTACAGTCGAAAGTTACTCCCAAATATTTGGTGTTCCCACAACACACGGAAGTGCTGTATTGTCAAAAAGCATTTGGAAGTGCGAAAGCTTGGTAGCTTAATGAAAAAGTCTGACAGAATTTTTTTCTGTGTCAGACTTTAATTAATGAAAGGATTGATATAAATAGATAAATGTAATGTATTAAAATGTTTTTTGAGTTTGAATTGTAAATTCTGAATTTGTATCAGAGTGTTTTTGTGCATTTTCTTTTTAGTTATATTCTTGACATTGCTATTTTACAAGGTAAAAGCGAAGATATTTAAAGCAATTGGTATGCTAACTTTTAATCAGTCATTATCGGTCTGTCTTTCAATTTAATGTAACGGAACAGAACTATTAAGGTCTCAAACTTTTCTCAGAGATTTGTGAAGGCAAGTTTTTGAAGTTTTATAGCAGAAAATATACTTCTAAGGATTAATTAATTAGAACGTTGCCTTGGTGATAATGGTTGTAGCCAACTGAGTGGAAAAAATTATTATTAAAACGAAGGACAATATTTATCATTAGGTTTTTAAATTTAAATATAAATATTGATAGTTAAAATTAAAATTTATTTTTCATGTGTACTTTGTTCTAATTTTGATAATTCTATAACGTTCCATTTTCTCCTATGTTAATTTACGTAACCTGTTGTCTATTGAATATAAATAGAAGTTGACTTGTTGATGTTTTCATTGTAGGATATCAATTTTTGAATCTAATAAAAAACTTTCATGATTTAGTAGATAATATGCAGTATATATAGCAAATTTTGGTTAATAGTAAGGTCTTTCGCACATTCCATACGTTTTTTCTATGTATTTGTTAGGTTTAAATATATATTAACCTAAAACATAAGGTTAAGTTTTATATGATAATTTTATCTTGTTTTCTTAATCTAAGTTTTTCATCTAAAAATAAAGTTTCACAAATTAAACAAGAAATTGTTAACGAATGTCATATTCTTATGAAATGAGTTGTTTTTTGCTCATATTTGAGTGTTTTTCTTTTTTAGAAAATCATGGAAATACGGAAAGGATCAAATACTTGTTTATTGATATTTACTCTTTACTTCCCTCCTTATTTTGCCTATCTTAAAAGCTGTTCACATTAAAATTTGTTATATTTCATTATTCAACACATAATTATTCACCAAAAATTGTGTGTTTCTCTAGAAATGGACTTCAAGCTTTCCCTCGAGTACTTTATCAATTTTATACAGAGAAAAGAAAGAAATTTTATTTTAGAAAAACAAAATAATTTTAGAAAAACTTATTTTTGAAAAAACAAAAACGTCGAATTAAAAATTAATTTTCGTTTCTCCCTGGAGCGGTATTAACATGTACTGTGAACCACAGTTCTTAAAATGACAGTATTTGTCCGTTTTGAGACATGAACTGAAGCGGTTTCCTTGTTGAAATTTCTTTTCCACAAGAGCCTCTAGTCGTGACGTCACGAGAGCAGCGGGCTGGCTTCGAGTCTATCGAAGGTGTCGGTTCGATAGGAGTAGTGTGAAGCAATTTTCGATTCATTACGAGTGAAGAGCACGGGGAGTAAAGCAATGTTATTGTCCTATGTACTGGAGTATAATTCAGTACAGAAAATAATTGTTGGTCAGTGCAAATCATTAAAAATTATCCTCTTCAGACTGGTACATTGTAAAAGCTTTATTTCGATATCCTCTATCAGACTTATTTGCTTACATTTATGAAAATGGATTGTCCTGCCATTCATCACTCAAGCTTTTTTTGAAGCACAGTGTATATAACGTCAAATAATTTACCTTTGGAATTTACCACACTGTTAAAAATTTCCGTAAGAAAATAGTAAAATAACCCTTTATTTGATTGTTATTTTACCATATTTAATTACAACAGTTGAATAACCATTAAAAAGAGGGTACTCAAACCGCTGAGTGCGAAAAAAATCGTTTATTCTCTGTTTCTACTAACGAACGTTTAACTAACCGTAATTTACAAGCGCTCAGTAAGAATCGGGCGTTCATCTTGGTTGCGAAACCTTACCGGTCGTACGTTGTTGTTAAAATGTGAATAAAGATTTATCAGTTAAAATCTGCATGTGTATATAAAAAAAGAAGAAAAAAAAAGTGGCTTAAGTATTGGTTACTAAATAGAAAGACATACACACTTAAATCAAAATCTGGAGACATCGGATGCCCGAACTGTTTGCGAATGAACGAACCCATAATTTGAACTGCTGAAGCTTGTTTGCGTTTCAATTTTTGCAGCAAATAAAATGATTTTCGTCAATATACAGTAAATTTAGACCAAAAATAAATTCGGATCCAATCAAAAACTGAAATCTCCATTTTAAGGCAGTTTTCCTGTTGAAAAGGTTCGATTCCGGCACGCTTCGTTTACTGTTTCTACGCCGCAAAGATTATACACCTCGAAATGGTTCAAAAACGGAAAAACTTTTGTTTTGAAACCATTCTTAAATGGTTATAAAACCATAAACTTTTGTATTTACGGCTTTTTAACCAAGCTGATTGGAAATGGTTAGGTCCAGTAAAAGAAAAATGTTCCAAACCGTAAACTTAACGGGGAATTAGATAGACAGACTGCTGCCGGTCATTTAACCGTAATTTCATGATGAAATTTCTAACAGTGCATGTTTTAATATTAAAATTCTCTATCCCTTTCAAAAAAGAAAAGCCATTTAATTTTTGAAACTTTTGAAGTCTCAATCATACATCATATAAGTTTTAATATTTTAAACTTTCTGCTTCGCTAATTATTCCGCCAAACTTTAGTAATTAAGCTTCTTACGATCGTAATTGTTTTTGAACGTACTTTAGAACTGGTAATTACCATCATTTCAATGCTATTCAACTATTTTGAATGCGTTAAGTATAGAATATAGATGAACGTAACAAGAATAATTTAAAAACTGGTTTGAAAAACTTGACTGAATAGCTAATTTAGAGAAAAAAATACAATGCAATATTTAAAACCTTAATAAAAAGAAAGTTGCTTTTACAGCTACGACGTTTTTAACAATTAGCCCAGCTCATAAATGCAGATTAAAGCAACCAATGTCTTTCACGTCCATTTTACTCGCTCAGATTCCATCGGCTTTTTTTTAATTTTAAATCATTATTTACATAATTGCAGTTTAATTGCATTCACGTAATACTTGAACTTTTATTTTTGGCTATTAGTTGCCTCTTAAATTCATATTATCAAATTTTTGACTTTAGTATTCAGTAAACAAGAAAAAAATGGAATTTTGATTATCAAACTCAGTACTGTAACACTCTATGTGAACCTAATGAAACTCGTGTGTGTATAACTGATTGTTACAAAAGAAATACGTTATTCCAGCCCAGTATAAAGAAATAATTTACATCATGAGTTCATCTTATGCTCTTTCTTTTTTTATATGTTACGTCGAAACATTGTTTGAAAACTTGAGGTAAACTAGAATGATAAAATATCCTCACAAAATGTCATTACTGTCAGTATATTGCAACTATATTTATTTTTTCTGTCGAAAATTTGTTACTTACATTAATATGTTGTTACACTCTAGCAACAGTCTACGCAATTAGCAATTATTTGAGGTTTAGTTGCTTAAGCACTTCATTATTAGTTTAAAAGGGTCAAACCTTGGGTGGTGGTTCGTGGGGTCACTACTTGCTACACGGGGTGGTTCGTGGACATAAATGTTTGTGTCAATATTTTTAAGATTTATGTCATATAGTAATTTTTATACGTTAATAAACTTTAGGCAGGCCCTTAATAAAATGAGAGGAAATATTTGAATAAATCCTACTTTAAGAAGGCGCAAACTTGCAGTGATAACTACATACACGAGTTTTAGAGTTACAGGAATCGTTTATTCTGGTAAATGAAGGTGGAGCTTACTTGCGTTAGATTTTTTCAACATGCCACGGGCAGCGCATGCTGACATGATAGTTATTATATGCACAGAGGTGAGTCAATTGGTCGCCAAAGCCTCTAGTAGGGAACTAAAAGGAGACTATGCTCCTTTTGATGAATAACAGTAGTCGCCAAACTTATGAAGCCACTGAGAAACCATTCCGTTTTTAAATTCCTTAAAATTTGGTTTAGCTCCCACTGATTTGAAACATAATAAAGGAAGGAGTTTGTATGCTGCGCTTCCCGTTAAAAAGGTAAGGCCTAGAAATATGAAATTTAGTATAGAGGTGTACTTCTCGCCAACGTTGTGTATTTTAGAATGAAAAAGGAAATAGAATAAAAAGTGATTGCGTACGTTTACTCAAAGGGATTTGTATAATATGAGAAACTGTAATTACAATAGAAAAATAAAAACATACTCGTTTAAACTAGCTTTTCGAAGTATATGAGCTTAATATGTCTATCTTTCTATACATATAACAAGTTGTCAAAATTATTATAAAGTGAGCACATTCAAAATTTAAAAATAAAATTTATAACAAAAATAATAAAATACAATAAAATTTATAAATGAATGAAAAGTTTTGTTTCGCAGATCATATATTTTTTAACCATAGATCTGTAGATATTTTTCAACTAAACAGAAATATCGGCATTTAGAAATATACACATATAAAACCATTGCCTGCATGCTAAAATTAAACTTAAAATTTGAACACGGTACTGAATTTGGTTGTCTGAGAAGGATATTCATCTTACCTTGTTCGTACTTTCCGAATGCCATGCATCACAATATGCCTCCATCTCTCGAACCCCAAGCCGGTCTGACCCATGCCATACAAGTTTATGAGGCCTGGAAACAAATTCGTGTTTTGGAAAGTTATTCTTTCTATTTCAACTGTTTGGAATGCATTATTTACATTTCACGTATCTGAAATCGATATCAGTGTGGTTCCTCGGGGAGTTATCGCAACATAAACCAACATGCATTCCATTACCCAGGTAACTATTATTTTGAAATTACTTACTTAGTTCTGTTTCTCTGCTAAGTAGCAGCAAAAGTGCTTCAGGGGCTGTGGCTAAACTGCTACAGCTCTTAAAACAATTTTTTGCTTTGTGTTCTTGTAACCCCCAGAGTTCAAGCCGCCTCTCAACTTACAGTAGTGCCATTATTATTAGATTCAGTGTTTTGTTCTGTATCAGAAACTGGAATATTAGTCTCTACTTTAGCGAAGAAATTTATATAAGTGTTTGACATGAAGTTAAAATTTAAAACGATTACTAGTCCCAAATTCATCTCACATCTATAGCTATTAAAATACTGTTAAATAAATAAATAAATAAAGCAGAAAAAAGCTTTGAGTAATCAAACTAATCTTTGTTCTTGAAAGTTATTTAGAAAAAGCGGAGAAGAGTTGTTGCACTGGAATTCTATTGTCTATAAAAGTACACTGAAGACTCATTATTTTATCAAATTTAAAATGTCAGAAACCTCTTTGAATTGAACCAATCTTGAAGATTTTGGGAGAAATCTCACCCAAATGTTCTGGGAACATAAAATCTGAAAACGACTTGGTCTCTATCTTTATAACTGGGGATTGAAATTGCGAATGTTGTTTTATACAAAACCTTCATAACTGAAGGTCAACCAACTTTTTTTCCGCGGCTCAAGAACAACCTTGTTGTTCGAGGAAATATTCCCTTTACCCGTAGTTATAAGTGGTTATATAAGTAGCATATAAAAGGGATATAGCATTTTGTATTTCTGATATAGTCTACACTAAATTTTCATTCAACTTTGCCCTTAAAACCGCAGCTATGCATGTATTAATAAACTATATTTAGATATCTTGAAAACTTACCAAGTGTTATCAGTGAGTACATTTCGTCCATCAAAGGAGTATATTCTTGGTGGGTAGGAGAAAGGGGCAGCAGAACCGGCGAACAACTCCTTCCAAGAATTAAATAGCACTTCTCCCTAAATGGATCAAATACATAGATAGAGAGAAACCTAAATAATATAATTGAACGATTTATTTACATAAGTATTAAAAAACAAAATAGTTTCGTTTCCCAAAAGTCATTTAAAATAAAAACGTGATTTTTTCATCTTTTTCTGCCGCGTTTTATTCCTGCTGATGACACTATGAATGATCAAATTTCTAGAATTATAAGAAGACATTCGGATGGTAGCGAAAATGAATGTCTACAAAGATATGTTGAAATTCTGTTCGCATTGGACACCAGTAACGTTTGCAAAATGTTTTCAAAACATGGATCATTTTAGCAGATCCTTTCAAATTTCGTAAAAGATTTTTTTTTTCCAGTTAAAAAATAATTTCCACAAAGAAGGACAAGTTTCGTAATCGTTAAAATTTCAGGTATAAAAGAAATCAAACTAACGACTACTCCGATGAGAGCAAAATAAATTTTTAAAACACTTTTACGGAAAAATCGGGGAGGAAGGAATAAGTTTAGAAGAGAATTTAGCTTTTTCTTCTGTTACCAAATTTTTAATTTTTATTACGCTATTTGAATAAGATGGAAATTAATAATTATGTAGCTAATTAATTATAAAAATAGATAAGCTATTCATATTCCTTTGGTAATTTTCTTTATTCCTTTTTCTTATTTACTGTTTTGTATATTTCATTTTAGAAAAATATTTGAGATTCTTCGTTTTAATCAAAAACATATTTTCAACTAATAGCCCAGGGTCTTATCTTTATGGTGGCGCGATATTATATTCATAAATCTTATTGCAACAAATTACCCGTATAGAAGAAATGTTTTCAACTATTTAATTCTTCGCATATTTTTATGCACTTGTGGTAATATTCTTCTTCAGCTTTACTTTCGACTATTATACTCAATAGACAAAGCACAATGTAATACCCATTTGCCAACTGGTAAAACATGTATTCTCTCCCAGACCGTCGATTCTAATGCTATTTCTATGACAGATTGCACTTCACTTATTGTATATAGCTCAATGCTTTACCTGGTAATTTTCATGCGCCTAGATTAACAGATATTACTTTAAAAAAAAAAGAATAAATATTTCATAATGAATGTATACACTCTGTTGGATGATGAGCGGCTTGTGTGAGAGTGTAAAAATTAAAATTTTTGCACAAGTGAACTGTCTAAGCAGAAGAAGTATTGAAGTATTTTTCTCTGTGAGCAATAATTTAATTATATTGAATATTAATAAGAAAAATTGGACATATTTTCTCATGATAAGCTATAACCTGAGTGTATTGAATAGCATTTTGCTAATAAGAAACAGTCGATATCTTTTTTTTTCTACGTAAGGAATAACCTGACTCTATTGAGTATTATTTTTATAATTAGAAACAGCTGATATTTTTCTTTCTCGGTAAGCAATAACCTGACTCTATTGAATGTTATTTTACTAATAAGAAACAACTGATTTTTTTTTCTCGGTAAGCAATAACGTGACTCCATTAAATATTATTTTGTCAAATGGAGACAGTTGATTTTTTTCTCTCGATGAGCGATAACCTGACTCCATTGAATATTATTTTTCTAATAAGAAACAGCTGATATATTTTTTTTTTCGGTAAGCAATAACCTAACTCTATTGAATATTATTTTGCTAATAAGAAAAATTGATATTTTACCTTGATATTGACTATAGGCAGGTCTGAATCCTTATGTCGCACAATGCTGTCTAAGTTCTGCACTCGTGAAGCTAAGAATGCTCTAAAAGTTCCCCTCAGATTGGCTCTCCTTGATTGTCTGTAGCACTCGTAGTCTGCCCCTCGTACTCCGTGCATGTCTCCAGTGTACGGTTGATTGAGAGCTGCCATTCGCAACTAATTCAAATATTAAAATATTCATAAGAATAAGAAGAAAGAAAAAAATTGTTTTTGACAAAAATAAGAATTTAAGACACTTAAATTGGAAAGATTGACACTTAGTTACACATACATAAGTGTAAAGTATAGTACATATTGAGGATGCACTTTAAAATGTAAGGAAATTAAATGTTTTTGTCTGCCTCTGAAATATGAAATTGCAGTAACAGTAACTAAATGCGATTTGTTTTCAAAATTCAAAACTGATGCTATTTAAGCTCCGGTATAAATATTTGGTAAAAATACTGATAAACCAATGGATTCCAATCTATAATCAAAGTATTACAATGCGAGGAAAAAAGTTCGAAATGTGATAAATATCGTTCAATAAATTTTCTGTCAACGGAATGAGATGTATATTAATTTTTAAAATTTACTTATTGGTATGAATTCAAGCTCTAATTTTCCAATAATCATTCTAAAGCCATGTGTTATTCAGAATCATTTCAACGGTTCTCCTACGAAAAGCACATATATTTCCACAAGCTTTTCAAAGAAATAAATTTTAATACTTTTTGATTTCAAAATTCAAAACTGATGCTATTTAAGCTCCGGTATAAATATTTGGTAAAAATACTGATAAACCAATGGATTCCAATCTATAATCAAAGAATTACAATGCGAGAAAAAAAGTTCGAAATGTGACAAATATCGTTCAATAAATTTTCTGTCAACAGAATGAGATGTATATTAATTTTTAAAATTTACTTATTGGTATGAATTCAAGCTCTAATTTTCCAATAATCATTCTAAAGCCATGTGTTATTCAGAATCATTTCAACGGTTCTCCTATGAAAAGCACATATATTTCCACAAGCTTTTCAAAGAAATAAATTTTAATACTTTTTTATTTAAAGAAAACTTTGGAGTTTTATTAATTTTTGAGGAATATCACAAAGCATTCACGTTCACTTCTCTGATTCTCATGGAAGCTTACGAAACATTTGAAAAAAAAAGTATGAAGTCTCAAAATAAACATTGAATTACACGATAATGCAATGTTTATTTTGCAATTGCATGTGTAAATTAATATTGAGGCAAGATAATCTCTTTATAGATAGCTAATTTACTCCCTTAAACGTTATTATTTATTTAAATATTTTACATTGCCTTTTTTGCACATACAATGCGCAGTAAATTAGTAATTCTAAATGACAGGAAAAAGTTTACTCACCTTTCTCCTTATCTGGCAGCATGGGAGACACAAAATAAAACGATCAAATCAATAACAATAAATTAAAATATCAAAATTCCACTGCAAAATAAACGGTATTCAGATTTTGCATTCGTTTTTTGAGCAAAGTTAAGACTTATCTTAAAATGATACAATAAATAAAATTAGTATAGTGTTGCACGCCGTGCACTATAACATTATCAATTCTGCTACGGTGAATGTTTTCGTCCATGGTCATATATAAGCTGTTAAATCAGAAATTTTGTTTTTGGGATAAAATGACTTAGTTTTAAGAACATCACGTTCTCGGAATGGCTCCCAGTCAAATGACTTCGATTTGAAAAACCGAGCTCTTATTCATGAAGTAAAAACTTTTTAAAAAATGATCCAGTACGGTCTCACTGTTAAGATACCAAAAAAAAGCAGATGTTCCTTCATATTTGACGCAATACACCATCAGACATAACACGACTCGTGCGAAGCAAGAATACTCCGTCGTTGGGAACGGTGCACTGCTAGGGAATTGAACTTGGATCGTTGTGTCTGCAGGCGAAAATCTGGAAGACATCGAGATCAGTTAAATTATACAGCTTCCACACGTGCCAGCTGCGAGTGCTTAAATACTTCCGTGGCAAATTTTTTTTCATAACACCATACAGAAGAGCGTTAATTATCCACTCATCCATTCTGGCTTCTTGTTGTACTGCGTCCGATCAGAATCCAACGAATTATTGCTCTTGTATTCCTGCTCTGAATAAGACTACTCATATTTTGACGTCTCGCACCGAAAATAGGTCCTTCCTTTTGATACAAATACTATTGTTCTGAAGAAGTAATCGTTAAAAAAATGTGTGTCCCCTGTGTTAATTTTGAACTCACAGCTGCTCTGTAAATTTTTAATTTATAGCAGTAAAAATAAAATAATTCTTGTTCTTTCAGCAACTATAATTTCAAAGTAAGCATCAGTACTTAAAACTGAGAACGGCGCTTGACCATTTTCAAGTGAAAATTACTTAAAAAAAATAAGAAGGTATATTTTCTTCTTTTCAAGCATATCATTTTTGACAGTGTAAGAGACTTTTTTATTAAAAAAATCGATGAATAAGAATCTTAAATACACTAAAACTTTTAAGCAAAAAATGGAAAATTGCCGTTTTCAATTTCAAATGTTACTTTAATTATGCAATACAATTTTTATCTAGTTTGAAAACACAACAACAGCCAGATGTATTTACAGAAAAGTTTGAAATTAACTATATTTTCTTCTAATTTTGATTTTCAAAGAAAAGCAGATGAATTACATAAACTTCTTAAATAAATTTAGTTACTTAAACATTAACAGAAGTTATGCTTATGCATGCGTCAGAAAGATTTTTGAAAAAAATTCATTTGTAAATGATAACGATATGAAAACAAGATGGATAAAAAATCAAAACCTATTTGTTCTAGAAAAATACTACTTAAGAATTTTAAAAGGGTTCTAACCTTGATAACGTGTATAGGTTTGTCATTAAGCAAGACGTGAATAGATTCTAAATGATTCTTACACGAAGCAATCATTATTGCCATGCATTAAAATGAAGTTTTATTTATACTGATCCAATTTACAGTTTAAAGAAAGCAGTGAACAATTAGGAGATAGATAAGAATTGAGTCAAGGAGAAACAAATTAAGGGAAATTAAATATTTAATTTGGATATGTTTGTGAAGTTATCAAAAAAAGAAAAAAAAATGTCGGAAACATAACGTAAATGATAGGCACAAATATCTGTGAAATGATATTATTTATACAAACAGGTGTGCAAACCTCGAAGGGGGGGGGGGAGATAAAACACATTCATTTTTATTTGATTGCTGTTTACATTAGGCACATGAAAATGTTAATTTCTCTTGAATATCTCTAAAAAATGCGTAATACATACTCTCAAAAATGCTATAAATAAATTTTTCGTAAGGCGTTATGTTTAAAATACCGTTATTGTTATTTGATCATCGTTTGCATTAGACATTTAAACTATTCAAGCGTTTATCTGGAACACCAGAATTTCATAATTCTCTACAAAATGCGATTAATAAATTTTTCGTAAAGAGTTATCTTCATACATTGTAAAAAATTCTAGTTCAACCTTCCCCCTCTCAAAAAAAAAAAGAAGAAGAAGAAGAAGAAGAAACGGGGAAATTTAACTGCAGAAAATATTTGGTACTAAAGCTGAACCATTATAATGGCTCCTAGTTTCATTCACGCCGGCATGATGGCGTCATGGTGAGACATGGAGCTCGTACTCCCCAGTTCTGAGGTTCGAGTCTGGCAATGTTGGTGGATTTTCCAAGATGCAGAAAATCGTCAGCGCCCATGTCGCATGATTATGCGGCATGTGAAAGATCCCTTGAGTAATCATTTGGCTTGGAAGCTCTCGGCTAAATGAATTCCTAGTGCAAATTTCGCTTCAATAGAGCCCTGGTGATCGCCATTCAGGTGGAGAAACTTTCGAATTTCTCATGTGGTGATGGTACCACACTCATTGTGGAGCCTCTGAAAAAAGACGATACCCATCTCTGGGGAACGCACTAGGTCTGCAATCGGCGGAAGCTAACATCAGCCCATTAGAAAAATGAAGTTTCATTCATGGTGAAACTACACCATTATAAACGTTTAACTTTGTACCAAATGTTGGTTGCAGCTAAATTTCACTTTTTTTTCAGTGAAAGGTTGAACTAAAATATTTTACAGTATATGAAAATGCATCTATATTTATTTGATTACTGTTTACATAAGACAAATGAGATGTTCCAGTTTATCTGGAATAAAGGTGTAAGAATAAAAAAAAAAAGTTTCATGTTAATGGCACGAGGCATGCTGAGGCTCTAGTCCAGAAGAACTAACAAGATCAATAGCTTATTGAGCGTGGACGGATGTGCTGAGTTGTGAGAAGCCAACTCATGTGGACAGTGGGTAGTTGATTTTAAGCAACCATCAGAACACAGTTACTGCGTGCAAGAAAGGACGACCGATTCTAGGAAATTCTGCTTTTTCAAATTTATGTATCATGTATGGAAATCTTGAATCATTAGCCAAAGTTAAATTTCCTCCGATTCTGGGATCCGTTGGTAACATCTCCACGTCCCTAGTAGAAAAACACTTTTTCAAAGGGAAAAAATAAAAAAAAATTTAACGTGATGAAACTACTCACCCTGGGTGCACTGTCCGTTTTCATGCTTCCGACAGGTGGATTTAGGGGGGCAGGGGTAGTAGATGTTGTCTGAGAAAACAAAGGATGAAGTTTGAACATCAAAGCAGGGGTTCAACACAACTTTTTAAATTTCACAAAACTTGTTTAACTTTTATGCGAATTTCAGCATGTATAATTTAGAATTTAAATACTAGTTTCACATTGATTTCATTGGTCTAAAAAGGTCTCTTTTAAAAAATGCCTCAGTTATTTGGGACCCCAGTGGGAATATTTATCAATGCACATTGAAAGAATTCAAAATACATTTTAAAAATATATGAGTTTCAAACTTGTGCATCCTTATAAAAGATATTTATCGCAGGAACCGTTTATTGGAAAGTGTACTGCCTGTTAGAAGATCAATAAAATTTATTTATTTACTAGCGGTGCCCGCACGGCGTTGCCCGGGCTGAATTTTAAAAACGTCGCCTACGGCGCTGTCCTTGCTAAGAGTATAAAAAAAATCGCCTGCGGCATAAAGCCTGCATTGTTTGAAAAACATCGTGTGTCTATTTGTCAAAAAAAAAAAAAAAAAACACACACACACATTAGACATTGTCAATGCTTGGAAAAGATCTTAGATTGATTGCAAGAATGAAATTGCAATATCATATTTATTTTATTTCCCAGCCATGGGGAACTGTTATCTCGCTAACCTAAAGATAAGTTTTATAATAAAATGAAAATAGCGGTACCATAGAGATGAAATAGGAGGAGATAATATTTATAGTTAAATGATACTGTAAACCATATCTAAAAAACGTATGCACAATTTTGTTAGTATTCTTTATCTCCGGTTTATCACCAACGCCTAATTAAAAAAGTCCAATTACAGCGTGTCGTCGTTCGCCACGTTATTTGAAGTCTAGAATAAACTATACGTCCGTAAAATTTTCGAGGCGATATTTATTTAAATGCTATTGCTAAATCAAGAAAATCGTAAAATCGGGGAGACGGAACTTTTATCAAGTTCATTCTCGAATTTAAAACCTATTGCTAATTTGAAAAAACGTTAAATCGAAAATATGCTTTATGATTGTTTTATCTTTATTAAACTGAACTATTCTGAAAAATAAGTTTCACATTGAAACCTAGCGGTACCCGCACGGGGCTGCTCGTGCTGAATTTTAACTGTACCTAAAAAACGTAAGCACAATTTCATTAGTGTGTTCGGATTTATCGCCAATGACTAATTAAAAAGTCAAATTGTAGCGTGTCATATTCGGCCACGTTATTTGAAATCTAGTATAAACCAAACGTAATCCTATTCTGGCGATATTTAAATGCTAAATTGTTAAATCAAGGAAATCGTTAAATCGGGGAAACAATACTTTTATCAAGTTCAATCTCGAATTTAAAACCTATTGCTAATTTGAGAAATACGTTAAATCGAAGTTATACTTTATTATTGTTTTGCCGTTGAAAACTAAACTGATGTCTCTCTATTTTGAAAAAAAAGTTTTATATTGAAATTAAGCCAACACTATTACCCGGAGTTGAAGAAACTGCTAATTGTTATTTTTGGACCAAGGTAAGCCTTAAGAAATCGCACTAAAAAGCTTATAACTGGTGTTTTTATTGACTTAGAAACCTAGAACAAATATCATCCTGTGCAGAAAAATTAGAGCTTTCAATCGATATATTACATTAATATGTGCAAGGTTTTTTTCACTCCCATATTGGGAATTTATGTGGACAATTGAGTAAAATTGGAATAAAAAAAAGAACTACCTGTAGGATTTTTTTTCAGAAACCTTCGCAGGAGTGTACTCAACAACTTCCCAAAGTTTCAAGGCGATCGGATGAATGGTGTAGTAATGCATAACACACAGACACATGTACATTCATTTTTATATATATAGATTTATATTTCTATAAATTTATAACCTAACTGCTGTTTTTTTTTCATTAATTTCTATGGGAAAGGGCAATTAAATTTTTGTTGATGATAATATTTTTACTACCGTTTAAATGGAAATCATCTTTTACTCTAATACGGCTTGGATTTTTTTTGTATCAAATTCCATTGATTAAGTGCAATATTAGTGTCATTCTCAAAGCAAGGGCAATTTATGAATCTGCTCTTTTAGTTCAGATTCTTGTGATAAAAAACGCTCTGCCAGTTACAATTTAGACAGCTACGTGAAACTGTTCCGTAAATGGCCTCCCAGAGAGCGAGAACCAGCTATTTGGAAGGAAAGCAAGTGTCGGCAAGGGACCAAAAATCCACGCCACACATGCAGTAGCAAACTGATAGTTGTCTGCAGAAATATAGGTTGCAGATAAAGATGCGTCCATCTGATGTCCAATAAAACACTGATTACGAGTGTTTAGAAGATGGTTACTATCAAGTTTATGGGATGCCTTCCTCTGATTTACATAGCTCGGGAAGTGGCTCTTTATTCTTGGAGCTGAAGACAAAACACAGGCGGACATGTTTGGTCCACGATTGGTTTATTGAAAATAAGCCCAATCGTTCCGCTCTAGCGAACACTTTTGGCAATGACCAAGGTCTATGAAACATTAACGTCCATATCAAATATTTCTCCAATTTTTTTTATAGAGCAAATACTTATATTAAATGATAATGAGTATAAAAAAAGTTCTTTTTATAAACAATTTGAAGGTAATAGTATGATGACAAAATTCAGAATAGTATCGGAGTTTTATTCTTTCCGGAAAGTTTGAATCACTTGATAGAAAACTGCTTAATTGTGCATGAATAACTGCTGAAATGTTTTAATAGTTAATACAAGGAGCATGTGATATTTGAAGACACTACATTGTTAATTTCGATTAAAGTTAAGAATATATTTATTTTTCACTTTAGGAAGCGATCACGACTCTTGATTTTATGCCAAAACCTTAGGTATCTACAAATCCTGAAATCGAAACACTGGTTTACTGCATAACAAATTATGCAGTGATTTCAATATTTACGATGCTTCAAATAGGTATTGTAGTAAACAATATTAATTTGTATTTCATATAAGTACTTTTATTTTTTCAAAACCCTTTGTGCTTTCAGAGTTTTTCTCTGTTTTCAAATTTCTATAATACTGTTGTGGGAATAAACTATGCATGTGTTTTTTTCCTGAAAGGTCCGAGAATTCCTTAAGCTGGACAGTTTATGATGCAAATAAATACCAAACAATTCGTGATCACATGACTCAGGAAAATTGAAAAATAAATGTTCACTATAAGAAGCAATATATACGTTTCCTTGTGTTTCATTAAATTCTATACAAACTATTTGAAATGTATTATATAAAGCACCTGTGTTTTTATTTTTCTAAATAACAATTATTGTGCCTAAATACATGATGTGAAAACAGTTTTATGTCGCCTAGAATACTTAAAATTCAGAACTCTTACTTCCAGTATTTTCTTTTTTCTACGCAACTTTCTTTTTCGTTGCATTTTTTTTTTTTTTTTACGTTTCGTCATAAAGAATTCAATTGGCTTGATTTTTGCTTGCATTATTAGTTTCAGCGAAGATATATTGGTATGACTTTTATCATTCTAACCTCAAAGCTTAGCAAAATTTTGTTGTAGAAACCAAAATGAAAAAATCTGTACGAAACAAACGATCAAACATGGCGGCTAAAAGGAGGGTCTGGTTTTTAAACCCTGAACGAGATATCACAACTTCGCTCTCAGGTAAAGCTTTCTTCATTTAGATAACGCTCCATCCCCATCGTGACTACGTAGTAAGTCACTGATGACGTATTTAAGACATTCTCACTAAAACTGGAGTACAAGAAAGTTTTATTATTACTCATTTTCTTCAGAAGAGGGAGAGATATCTTCATTTCCTTCTAAAAGATGGGAATTGCGCCATTAAGTAGCTTTTATCTCCAAATCCTTTTATCTTTGAAAATTATTAGGAAGAACAATTCAGATGACGACATAAGTCAAAAAATTATGTTCAAAAAACAGTAGGAGGGAGATTGATTAAAGGTATATAATGAAACATTTGAAAATGAACGGCAGACATTTTCTCCTTCCTGGGAATGGAAAACAACTATTAAGCATTGCAAAAATTATGTAGCTTTATTCGTAATAATTTTCCAAGCATGTCTTCCAAATAAATTACATGGTTCTCTTTCTGAGATGTATGTCTTAATTTATTTCAAAAGATGAGGACCCATATATAAAACTTCTACAAGATGAAAAAGAACGCAATTAAAACCAGACCTACTGAGATTGCATATCAGTTAATGCCTATTCCATTTTTCTTAAAAACTATATTGCAAGCAGGGTAAGAAATCATCTCTAGGTTTAATTGCTGGGCATGACACATGACGGGAAAAGTAAGACACATTTATTCTTAATTCGCTTAAGGTTTTCCGGTTTGTCTAACAACTGTAAAAGTAATTTGAAACGCAATATCTAAATGACTATCTGCTTTCGAGACTAAGGTGTGAAATCATTAAAAATATCACTTTGATTAAAGTCAATTTGTGTATTTATGCCAGCCTTTCGCACGGATTGTTATCAAAACGAAGTAAAGGAAAAATGGAAGTACAGCGTGATTACTCCTTTGGGGAAAAACTAAAAAGTAGTAGCATGAAATAATTCATGGAAAGTGTGGGATGATAAAATAACAAAATTACTGCGGAAGGAGAGGAGGGGAGAAAATGAGGAGAGGATATCACGAGGAAAGAAAAGATAAATTAAAAGTAAATTCCCATTATGACAAATTACATAAGTTCCAAAACGCCGAATGATTCAATTTCACTATTAAGGTGGCTACACACGCTGAATTTTGTATAGCAAGCATGTTTCTGTAAACAAACTTAAGAGCAAAAAGAACTTTTGACACAAGCAAAATGTTAGCGCTAGGAAAACTTATGAGGCACAGCAATTCTGCATTCTTGAGGAAGCATGCTTGTTGAAAAATTAGTCCCCTATGCTTTGGCGCCAAGCATTTTGGCGGGAAAAAAAATATCCCTCATTTTCTCAGAAATGGAAACTTTCCGAATAGTTATGGTAATAACACTTCCATATGAATTTTGTCACTTCTTATATTGGAAAACTAAATGAACTAGAGTGAAAAATTTATCAAAATTCTGTCATAGTAGTAGTAAAGTTTGTAGTACAATTCGGGCAGAAACGTCTCACACTTTGTAAACATCATTACAATGTCTCATACTATTTACGTTTTTTTAATTCCGAAGAGAAGACACTTGAGCGCAGATGCTCTGCACGGGATCCGCAAGTTGGTATTAAGAATCCATTGTGTCCTTAAATTCAATGCATCTATCACGACTTCAGATACATTATCAAAAGGTTCTTGAAGCACTGAAAATAAATTAAATAAAAATGGCGTTGCTTTTACAAATGTTGTACCAGTTGAAAAATTGGGTAAAAAAAGTGGCAATTTTTCTGCTTATTTGCAGCGAGATATTTTTTTTTAGTAAACACTATTATGAAATGATTGTGCATTTTCATTCCTTGCACGAACACCTGTTATAGAACTTTCTCTGTTATTACAGCAATTAAACGGTAATTAATGTTTTAATGACATTGTGTTATGGATTTATTGATTATATGGCTAATGAGAAATGTCAGATATGATAGCCTCTGATCTGAAGGAAATGCATATCAACACTTACGACTGGAAGTTTGACTGAATACAATAGTATGAAACGCTATCAAAACTTACCGTTGTTGTAGCAGATGGAAGAGGAACTAAGGAACCAAGCTGAAAGAGCGAAAAAAATCTTTAGTGTTATAAATGAAGTTCAAAATTTAATTAATAAATTCTGAGTCGGTGCAAAAAAAATATAAAAGGATTAGAAATGGTTCAACACATAAAAAAGATTGCAAGAAATTTCTCGAAATGTCTAGGGAAAAAATTCACATTCATGCAGTAACACAGTACTTACAACGCTTCATTCAGCCTAGCGAATGAATAGGGAATTCATTCAAAGTAAGCTTAAAATTGGTATAAAAAAAAAGAACAAAGTTGAAGTTTAGAAAGAACGCAAAGGGGTGTACACTCCCATATTCAAAAGAAATTTTGTGCGAAATTACATGAAAATAATTCGAACGGTTTTGGCGTCAGACATACATGTTTCCTGCTTTATTATTAGCGAGGAGGAGCACTTTGTTGATTAACTACAAAAGCTAATTGATCACAAAAAAATCCAATAAAAGAACACTTACCGCCACATACTGCCAACCACCACTGACACGTACCAAAAGAGTTTCTTCGTCTAAAACAAAGCCTAATGTACCCAGAGGGCTCGTCTCAGAAACTCGCAACAGTGAATCAACATTTTTTAGAGTCACAGCCTGAAAT
The DNA here is from genome assembly GCA_038502835.1 of Octonoba sinensis. Taxonomy (NCBI): domain Eukaryota; kingdom Metazoa; phylum Arthropoda; class Arachnida; order Araneae; family Uloboridae; genus Octonoba; species Octonoba sinensis. The sequence goes on along the minus strand of CM076600.1, from coordinate 64,168,451 downwards.
TAAAAAACACCAACATACCTGACTAATTACGTTAAAATTGAATTATCTCAACTACATTCCTATTTTGTGTCTTTTCTGAACTAAAACATGATTCTTAATTTTGCAAAAAGATAAATTTAGTAGAATACTTTAGTAGTTGATACTTTCAACAACTGATTGTTAATATTTTCGTTTGACAAAAAAATACATACATGGTCAGTAAGAATTATACGTTTTATCTTCACTGTAAATACGTGACGCCGAATACCATTTAAAAACAGCTTCACTCCAAAAAGAACGACCTACTCCTGAAGTGGGGGGGGGGGGGGGGGGGAGAAGTATTCAAACATATAATCTCTGGATCAGGGGGTAGCACCGTAGTACTTCTTGGTAGTAGCATTTTTTTTGTATTCATAGCTGTGAGGTCTCTAGAGACTATTAAGTCTCTCTCAATTTTTTTACTGTAACAAAAAATAAGCTAATTTTTTCGTAAATGAAAATAACAACAGATTTCGTTCACAGTTTTATTAACAAAATGTCTTACTGCAAGGTAACCACAAAGAAAACGAGTCATAGAGAAAGTCATGTTTAAAAGTGGAAATATGGTTCTCATTTGCAGAAAAACGTAATTAAAAGTTATTTTTTAAAATCTTTTTTTATACTTTCAAATAAAATAAATTATCCTCTTTCTGAGCTATTAGAAATGTATCAAAAAATTAATGCATTCTAATTTTAGAATTCTATTTTTAATAAATTTAGAATTTTACCAACTTAAACTGTTAGAAAATAGTAAAATGTTAGAATGTTCTTGATATTTAATAATTCCTATAAAATCCTAAAACTCCCATTTTTTCTGCATAATTATAGTATTTCATAAAATGTACATTCTATTAATAAAAATATTTTAATCGTCACGGAGGGATATTAAGAACTCTTTCAAAAAAGTAGAAGGGTGAAACGTAATTAAGAACATACCCCTGGTACAACCGTTGGCTGACTTCTTTTGCTGTCTTCAGTAGGGAACGATCCTGATGGTCCTGGGGGTCCAGGGGGTCCTGGAGGACCAGGTGGACCTTTCATCATCGGAAATCCTGTTGACATATGTTTGTACATTTTATTTTTTTACTCAGTTCTTCAAATGAACAATTATTTAAAAAAATCACAATGATTTATTTCTCGTGGGTGCAGTCTTAGGGGAGGTGGGGGTGAACTGATAACACCTAAAAACTCAAGAATCATATGCCTTAGAGAAATAAGTTAGGTGACATCCGATATCAAATGAAATGTTCTTTTAAATTATTGAAATAGAATTTGAATATGGTTCCGGATGCATAATAATATACACTAACTTCGAAAATCGAATTAGAAGCACTATTTTTGAAACCATATATAAAACCAGCGTACTCAAATTAGTCTAGGTACAAAATTTGATTACATTCTGTCCATTAGAGCGCGATACACTTGCAATGGAACCATTAATATTTCTAACATGCTAAAATAGCAGGTCGAGGGTTCATGAAGCCGTAAAAACAAAAATGAACATGTTTTAAAGAGATAAGTACTTACTGTTATATTCGGTATAATATGTAAGTTTTGAGTAACGTAAATACTGTGGTTTTGTTAAGATTTCGTACTTTTACGAAAGATGTGCAATTTTACGCATTCAGCAGCAGTATGCAAATTCTAAAACTGCGGTAAAAAATGTGCTGAATATTTCCAGCTGAAATTTTAACCGTTTTCCAGATTAATTTTTCAATGAAATATTGCATTGTTTCAGGTAAAATATTAATTTTAAAATTCATAAACGTTATTAAATTATTATTTTCGGCCACACAAAATATATTTTTGCTGTTGCGTTTGTTTATAATTTAACATAAAACATAAGTAGTGCCATAAAGTCTAGATATTACAAGCAGAGAAAAAAATTCCCCTTAACATTACGAAGTGAATTTTGCTTAATTTAAATATAAAGCATCGGCGGAACCAAATTAGACGAAAATTCGTCTACAAAGTTAAATTTTAACGCTGATTACAAATCTGGTGAAAAAACAGAGGGGTGCGGCTTAACTGTTTGAAATTTTAAAATTGAAGTTAATTTTAATATAAAGACGACCCCTTGACAAAACTTTATTTTTACCATTTTAGACTATGCATTATTCAAGATAAAATACAGTATTCAATAAAAATTTAAAAATCAGCGCAAAACTACGTACAAAATTTGCAGACACTTGTTTCGAGGTTACAAAAATCCATTTTTCAATGTAAAAGAATTTCATCTAGAATCTCACTCTTTTGGATTGAAAAGGGGTTCTTTGTAACCTTGAAACTTGTGTTCACAATTTTTGCCAATTTTGTGCGTAATCTTACGTTGATTTTTAATTTTTACTTTGTAGCACACAGATTTACATTTTATTTTAGTATTCAATATTTAGATTTTTTTTTTAAATTTATTATACACTACATAGACTGATTAGTTTAACAACTACAAATTTATAGATACATTTCCGCTATCGAGATTATTTTACTCAAACTTCTTATTACGTTTAACCGGATGGGTCATAAAATAACTTTTTTTAATCTATTGAACCAATACAGCTCAATAATTTAAATATTTTTATGGTTAAAATAAAAACACAAGAGGCGTTTTTGGTAATAGCCATAATTACTTACTCATGTGACGAACATGCTTCAAGATTTTTTAAAAACCTTTTGCCTAATAATGGGACAGTTAATATGCATATCCTTCAAAATCGAAATAAAGTTTTAGAAAGTTATTTTACGAAATGTGTACAAAAAGTATAAGTTCAAAAAGTAGTTTTGAACGTATGTTTCGTTAAAAGTAGGCATTTGGATTTTTTATTAAAAAAAAAAAGATATGTATGTGTATACGAAATTCATATTTTTGTTTCTTGTTTTTATTTTTAAAAAAATTGCACAAGTGCTATTACAAACTACTAGTGTTGATTATCTGAGTTTCTGAGAGCTGAATGTTTGTTTTACCTCAGAAGAGTATCGACGAGAAGTTGGAGAGCATTGAACATTCACACCCAGAGGTTTTCGAAATTGTCTCTTTCTATTATTTTTGATTGATGGCTGTCAGAAATTTCGAATCTACTCACACTGGAACGAAGTAAGGTAAAGATAACACTGCTCAACAAGTGTTTTGTCCCAAGAATGAATTTCACTTTTCCTGAAGTAGTTTTGCACGAGGAATCCATATCTGGCATCAAAATTTTTCCATCACGATTAGTTTTTTTAGTTATGCGGAAGGAAATGTTCGATTTTACGTTTTTTCAGTGTTTTTCCGATTACGCAGCATCGTTTTTATTGAGATAAAGTACACAAAAGAGCATGAATGTCAACCGTTAAATCAGTGGTCACTTTATTTTGCTGGAAAAAACTTAGTGGGGTCTCGCAAACAGCCCCCGCAGACCCCCGAACGGAAGTGCATATCAAATTACTGCATTGGGTGCGGGTCTCGGTTGGAATTTCGCGAGAACTGAGATACAAAGGCAAATAGGCAAAAGATTGATACTGTATGACACGTTTAATGAGCATGAGCTACTATTTTTTTTTTATCATAGAAGGCTCCTGTTGTGTGTAAAAATACCCCCTGCAAACATGGGAGCTGTATAACCGATGAACAAAGAGAGCGGTTCCATCAGGACATTTCAGTTATCGAAAAGAGATATCAAGGGAAGTGGAGTACAACTATGTTAGCAGGTTACTGCTGGATGTTAATATAGGGACATTCCTGAGGAAAAGTATGCCAGAATATGTCAAAATCACCCCTTTTAAGGTTAATAGAAAATTACTTGGTTTTTTGATGGAAATGCTTCTAATGTAAAAACTACAATGCCCTCAAAAAAAAAGGGGGGGGGGGATCCTAAGGACTTTATTGACTGTTCTTAGAAGTATTTTCCAAGCTGAATTCGAAAATGAAAACCATTTTCCTTATCACTTAACAAGGGTTTTGCTTGTAAGGTACTGCAATAATTTAGAGTAAATGTTATTAATGTCAACTATTACAGCACCTTGCAAGGAAAATCTTTATGTGATAGAGAAAAATGGTTTTCATTTTCGAGTTCAGCGTGAAAAATACTTCTAAGATCAGTTAACAAAGTCTTTGGGGCAGAAAAAAAGTTTTTTTTTGGAGACCAATGTAACTTTCAATAAGCCATAAACTTTTGTAACAATTTTTTTTTTTTACTTTATTTTAAAGCTTACTTGAAGCGTCATATGGTTTCTTTCAGGGCTCTTTTGTTTTACAAAAATTCTAGATTTTTAACATTTTTCATGCTTTAGAATTCAAAGAATATTTAAATGTAAATCAGAATCATTGTGAAAATATAATAAATCGTTCGCCCGTACCTTCTGACCGCATGAGAGATTTGAGGCCTTTGATGCCCCCACCTGAAAGCAAAGCAAAATTGTTACAATCGTAACAAATACATAATAATAATTATAAGAATAGAGGAAAATCATTTTGCTTTTAGTAGAATTTATGATGGAACTAAATCTAAAATTGTAATTCTGTAAAGAGTCGATTTCATCGTTTAGATTTTAAAAAAAGGAAAAGCGTTTGAATACTGATGATCATTGAAAGTAATTCGGGAATTTTACAGGCATTAGCTCTTTGAGTTAAATGAATAAAAAAATGGTTAATACCCTAATTATCTAACTATCTGATGTATGTTGGGCGTTATTTGTTGTTGTTATTATGCTTTTTTTAGTATCGGTGCTTTACATCATATGTATGTACAGGGTGGGCCATTTAGCTTTTGGAATTTGAATCGGCTATAAAATAACAACTAATTTATATTTTTTCAAAATTATGACTTTATTAGAAAGATTAAACATTTTCATTTATGAATGAAACACATGATTCAAATGACTGCCACGGCTGGCTTGACAGTACCTTATCGCCTTATCCGATCAACCAATTTTTTAGTACATTTTCGATTGTTTGAGCTTCAATCGCACGAATGGCAATATCGATTTCGTGTTTCAAGGCATCAATCGTCTCTGGGTGGTTAGCGTAACATTTATCCTTAAGTATTCCCCACAAAAAAAAAAAAAAAAAAAAAACAACGTTGTCAAATTACAGCTCCGTGGTGGCCAGCCAATTCACATCAGCGTTTCGGCTGATTATTCAATTCCCAAAAACAGTGCGCAAAAGATCGATAGTTACGTTGACTGTGTGGCACATGGCCCCGTCCTGTTGAAACCAAATGTCACTCATGTCATCCTCTTCCATTTTTGGAAAAGAAAAATTCATTTAGCATGGCACAGTAACATTCGCTATTGACGGTAACGGCGGCTCCTTGCTCATTTTCAAAGGAAAATGGCCCAATGATGCCACCGAACCAAAAACAACTGAACAGTTACTCATTGTGGATGCATAAGCTGCTCAATAGTCAAGTGTGGATTCTCTGAACCCCAAATGCGACAATTTTGTTTATTAACATAGCCTCCGAGATGGAAGTGAGCTTCATCGTAAATTTCTTACCGTTTGGGTAGAAGGTTCACCACTTTGGAAGTAAGTTTTCAATATTTCGCAACTTTGTTCAAGCGCAAACCGTCCCATTTCGTAAATGTGAAAAACTAAACTAAATTTCTGTCAACTTATAGCTTTCATTATAACCTTTCAAAGTCAAAATAACTTAAGTTGAAATTCCAAACGCTAGATGGCCCACCCCGTATATTATATACGTGTTTGTGTGTGTATATAGATAGACATAGATATCAAATATTTAATAATTTCTTTTTTTAATTACAGCAACTATGCACAACAAAACTTCGAACACACTAAAACATTAAATAAATAATTTTTGGTAATTCCTTTATGAATCACCTTCTTCTCTCCTACCCTCTCAGTAATTCTTTCTTTCAAAACCATAGCAGATTGCTTTACCCTTTTTTTTGTTTGTTTGTGTGTTGATAAATCAATGAAACATAAAAAGGTTTGGAAATCATTATTAAGAGACTTAGTCGACAACTGAATCTGTAAATCACGAAAAAGAGAGAGAAAAGAAGTGAATTTGTATGTTACCAAAAACATATTTTCAAGAGAGAGAGATCGAGAGAAAGCGAATGTTAAAACTAATTCTGATTGATTTGCAATTTCAGACTTAGTACCTTCTGCTTAAAATTAGTGCGCAGCACATTTAGAGTGATTCGTTATTGCCAAATAAATAAAATTGCAATATGTCTTGTATAAAAACAAGAACGTGATATTTATTATATAAGAGTTTAAAAAATAACTCGTCAAATGAATTGTTCAAAAGGATCAAAAAAAAAAAAAAAAGAAGAAGAAGAAGAACAAAAAAATAGTCACAAAAGAGGGTCTTCGGACAAAACGCAAGAGCTCTTGTCGCCCCCTCCCTGAGTTAAAAAACTTAGAGAATACTACAAATAATTAGCAAATAAATAAAATGGCATTTCGCCGCTTATCGTTTTACAGAATCAAAATATATTCATTAGTTTTGGTGCTCGTTTCCGTCTCTGTGTAATGTTTTTTCTTCATCTTTATATTTTTTATCTTGAAGGCAAAGCAAAACATCTCAGCGCTCAAAATTTTCCCATTGTTGCTGAGCTGAAACGAAATCAGTTTCATTCACTGTCAATCTGACAAAAAGTTTCAGCACTGCGTACATTAAACTTGGCTGATTTTTTATTCACGGTGACATGAATTCTACTGTGCCCGTCCGTCCCAATCATGTAAAATTTATCTTTCATCTGATGGATGTTATCGATACTGCTTCTCAAATATGCAGTTTTGTAAAAAAAAGCTTTTTCTGCTCTAGTGCTGCCATCTATTGAATTATTTTGGACATTAACAATATATCTGGGATTATTTCCATTCCTTTGGAATCCAAATAAAACGTAAAGGTTAGGAGCCTAGATTACACAGTAAGTACAGATACTTACTGCTACCTCACTGAAGCTCAACTTCACTTTAGGATCGTTTATTGACGACGGTTTTAGAAATGTCCATAATTGGCTTATAGCAGATAGAGTTTCTTTAAAATTATCAGGTCAGACTACGCTCCTCCACATTAACTACGTTATATTCGAATCTAAATAGTATCTGACAGTGCCTCCTTGCTTTTTGTTGCTCACAAATTAATCACAAATGAATGAAAAACAAAATAACATGCATGCTAAACAGGTGACTATTAGTGAAAGTTCTAATGGAAAAAAAAAAAAATCAGCGCGTGCTATTTTATCTAATGAAAATGCTTTGTTCACATTTCATTTGGCGATGTTAGGCGAGCAAAAAAACGTAGGGAGCATAAATATCTATGCTTTTTCTGAACATGAACCGAGTAAGTGTAAAATAAATATATGCGATATGTACCTAATTACAGAAATACAGCAACTCCATTAGAGAGAGACAGAGAGAGAGAGATAACTCAGATTTTGTATTGTTATTAGAAAGAGAGCTGTGATTTTTTATTATTAATAGATTTTGCAATATTCCACTCTTTTGCAAATTAGGGTTTTTGGTTCATGATTTGTACTTTTTTCGCTCCATCTTATTGTACAATATTTTAAGTGGAGTGGCTCTATAGAAGGGCATATTTACATGATGGAATTGTAACTCAATAGTCAGTTTCGTGTTTAACGTCAAACTTTTGATGTGAATGACCAGTTAATTTCACACTACTCGTGGTTTTAAATAAATAATCGTAATTTATCATTATTTATTTCATCTGATTTCGTTGCTTTTCTGACAAGTAAGTAGAAAAAGCTATGTTCAGAGTTATTTAGTCAGTCAAAAATTGTTCTCACTTAACTGATATTTTGTATTATTAAAACACATTGCAATGGGCCACTCTTTCGAAAATTTTTGATTCATGGTTTATACTTTTTTCACTCCACCCTATTGCACAGTATTTTAATTGAAAATTTATGATGAAATATATGAGCTAATTTATGATGAAATATATGAGCTAAATTGTGATGAAATATATGAGCTTTCTTTCAATCTGAAATGAAACAGAGAATGCTCACTGTAAAATAGCAAAGTAAATTGATTGAAAACACATGCAAAGTTTATGTGTAGTACACATTAACTATAACTGATCACCCGCAGAACTTCTGCGGGCTATAAGTTCAAATATCAAACTAAACATGACGATCGCTCGATATAAACAAACTAAGGTGTTGCCACTCCAAAGAAACGGATTTTAACCATTTTGAAAGCGTAAAAAGGGCTTTAAAATTCGAAAGGCTTAAGAAATCTCTAGATATAGACAGGAGATTGATCGCTCGTTTTTACAAACAAAAGTGTTGCCACACCAAAGAATCGAAAATGAAAAATTGAGTCATGAATGGAAATACTTTTTAAGAGACAGAAATAAATCTGTTAAAGTCCGTAAGTTACGATAATAAATAGGAATATTATGTTACTTTTCTATGCTAATCATTAACAAATTTTTAAATGTAGTTTGTTTTTTGCATGATGTCAGTATCGTATCGTACCGCAAAAGTTTATCGTAACTGGTCCTCGTTAAGTGATATATATATACATATATATATAGATAGGTAAGACTTTTCTAGGCTAATCATTAAACAATTTTTTAAATATAGTTTTAACATAGTTTGTTTTTTGCATGATGTCAGTATCGTATCGTACCGCAAAAGTTTATCGTAACTGGTCCTCGTTAAGTGATATATATATATTTTTTTATATATAGATAAGACTTTTCTAGGCTAATCAGTAAACATTTTTTAAAATATAGTTTTACCATAGTTTGTTTTTTGTATGATGTCAGTATCGTACCGCAAAATTTAATCGTAACCGGTCCACGTTAAGTGAAATATACATAGATTTTAAACAGCTATAAACACTTAACGTGCAGAAAAATTTATGTGGAATCATCATACTATTTCCTGAAAATGGTATGATTCGGAAAAGTTAAAAATGCATAAATCAAAAGGTACGGCAGGAAATGAAGTAGAGCGAAAAATAATAAATCACCTGGTGATAAAAATTCTCACGCTTACCTTTCTTTCCGTTCGAGCTGGTAGCATTGAGCCATGGGGTGCCCCCTACAGGTAGCCCTGGGGGTCCTGGCGGTCCGGGAGGACCCGGAGGGCCAGGAAGGGATTTTCCCATCGGCCCCTGGAAGGTGTAAACAACATCACAAGTTACAGCATTTCCGTGATAAATTGCATAATAATAAACTTTACTTTCGAAAAAAAAGCAACAAAAGTTACAAAAAACACACACACACACTAAAGGACAAAAGGAATGCTGCATAATAGTTTTAAATTATGCCAAGGGAAAATGTCACTCAGCAGTACGTAATTCTAATTTTTAGCACGTATGTACTACTAACATAACAAAAACACCGCACTGTACATTTAAAAAAAAACAAAAAAAAACGTAATTTTCCACTAAAACTATCAGTTTATCTTCTTATTTTTGTCTATTTATATTTTTATTATTTTATTTATTCTTTTTTTTAACTATCGTTCCAAAAAAGAAACATTAGTGTGACGTCTGCACGTTCAGCATTTCAATACCGATTCTTGGTGGATTGAAGAACGACTAAATTGTAACCCTGAAACACGTGTATGCAGTTTGGTATTGCCATTTTATGCTTTTATCGTTGTTTTTTATTTAATTTTTCGTATAAAACGTGACCTTTTTGCTTATTTTTTACTGAAAACGGTTCTACTGCTCTTTCCGTCCATTTGAGAAATATACATCAACAAATTAACATTATTTCTCTGCATTCGAAATGTCAGTTTCATGCATTTCTAAACCAAGAAATAAAATTACCCAAATATAAAAAACTGTTATACACATTGATTATTAATTCAGAAGTTACATTTTCGTCAGGAAAATGGCGTTATTTGAGATAAAGCTGTTTTGAACATGAATTTTCTTTAGGGAAAAAAACGAAATTCCTTAGAAAGGGACCATTACGAGAGAAGAATGTTTACATTTCATTAAAAACATGGAATGGAATTTAGTTTTTAGACTTTTGAAAAAGTACTGAAGTGTGGTGCAGATGTATATTTTTAATTTTGCAAGGGAAAAAAGCTTAATCTCACATATTAATTTCTCTTGTGTAACGCTCAAAACCAGCCCTTATTTAGATATAAGATTTGGAAAAAATTTGGTTAGGCTTTCATTCATCCTGTTATGTTTAAATTAATTTTGTAGTTAATCATCTTTTATTTTGAGTGGCAACACGTAGATTTGGCTTTTTCCCTTTTCTTGTGCAAATTAATTTTGTAGCTAAATATCAAGGCTTAACTTGATCCAGTTAGTTAACTTGGTACTGATCAAGTTCAGCCTAGCTAAATATCAACCAAATTGAATATCAACATTTTTCTTTTAATTATTTTTTTTTTTAAGAAACATTTTTATCTTGGCGATTTTTTATAGGGGAGAGTGTTGTACCTTGGGACGCTTGTACCTTGGGACATTGTCAATTTCTAAAAACCTAATGGCAACATTAACATTATTGTTAATTTCTAATTGTGACCTTAACCAACAGATAGCATCACAATAAAAGGCAGCATTAAAAGCACTGAATTGATGACTTGGTGAAAGAAAGAAAATTTCATCACTCAAAATTAAATATCTTTCTCATTCTAATTTCATTTTCTGAAATAGCATTTGTAAAACTATTCTACTGAATTTTAATAGGATATTGAACAGAAGATTTTTAAATGTTTTGGTTATGAGAAATTGATGATACTGCATTTTGATTGACCGCCATTTTGATTTTATCTAAACCATGTGATGATTGTATCTTGGGACATGTCTCAAGGTACAACATACACATGGTTCTTAATAATTTGGATATATTTTAGTATAAAGAGAGAGATATTCTAATCAAATGCAGTCTTTCAAATACAAGAACTGTTAGAATATGATGCTATATTTTCGTTCAATAATGTTGCGAATTTGTCAATGTTGTAGTATCCATCAACACTTTCAGACTACATCATTTTACTCTGAAACCAAGCTAGAAGGTTGCTATAATGAAAATCCTGACTTGGCCACATTTGGCTCCTGATTTTTCGTGTAAAATTGGTTATGTATATGATTGTTGCATGAATCACGAAGTATGTCCCAAGGTACAACAGGGTGTTGTACCTTGGAACAGTTTTCAGTTACTACTTAAAATGGCTGGCATATTTTTATTTTTAAACTGTTTGAATTTGAAAAAAATATATTATAGAGGAGAATGTTGGTGTATTTAAATAGTGTCTTCAGACTTTAAATCTAATTTTAATTTTTGAAGTTAAAAATTAAAATGTGAAAAGTGTCCCAAGGTACAACTCTCTCCCCGACTGTCACCAACTTTTTTCACACGATATTTACGAAACGTTTGAAAACTTTTTGGCGCGAAACTTTTTTTTCTTTGACATTTCCAATTTAAATATAATATAAGTCCTATTTTTTTTCGTAACAAAACAAGATTTTTTATAATACATGCAACACATATCATGTCTGACTGCATTTGATGTAAAACGGTCTACTAAACTCTGTAAAAATGGAAATTTCATTTTCTCACAGCGTTATTTATTTATTAAAAAAGGAGGTATTTTTTCTCGAACGTATGGTATGTAAAATTTTTAAGATTTTTCGAGCCCTGATATGTATAGTGTATGTGCTAATCATGGCGATGTCATGTTACAAGTTTCGAATAATTAAGCTTTCAAGCGCAGTTGAACTCGCTTAATACGAAATGCCAAAAATTCGCGAATTTATTCGTTTTAACTGTTATTCGCAACAACTGTGAATACGTAAAATTGTGTAAAAGAACTTAGAAATGCATGATTATACTTTTAAAATAATTACTACCATTTATAATACAAAGTAAAATAAATAGTGAAAACAAATGATTTATTTTTATTAATATACACTTTTAAATCTTTAAATAGGAAAAGTGAACTTATTTTTTAAAATTTAACAATGTTAGAAAACATCCTTATTGGTTAGTTGTTTTTTAGGTACATTAAATTTTTATCATATGCGTACTTGGTGGTTTACAATGACTCAAAATAACCAACAATTTCTAAAAAAATAAATAAATAAATAATTATATAGCAATCGAGAAAATTTTTCGTGAATAGGTCAAAAATTTTGTTACTCTTAGCCGAAATGTGTAATTTAGCTTTCGTAATACGCGTGAGATATTTAGTGTAATAAAATACCATAAACCAAACTTGGTGAACAAAACGTTCGTTTTTAGCCGTGGTTTCATATTAACCGTGTTCGTATTAAGAAAGTTCAACTGTATTTTAAGCAAGAAGGAAAATTGAAAAAAAAAAAAAAAATGACTTAACGAAGACTTTTTGTTTGAAGTTATTTTCTTCTCTCTCTACTTCAGTTCTTAGATTCAAGTACACTTATGACATTCCCAAAAACAGCTTGCTTGTGAGTTTCCAGGCTATACGTCTCAGTTCAAAAGTAAACAGAATTGAGCGGATGTATATCTAAACGTGCCTTCTTTTTCATTTATTTTTCGTACTGTGCATATGGTTGTATCTATTTATATTTATTTGTCAAAATAAAAAAATAAAATGAGTATTTATTATTACTCACTTCAGGTCCTGGTGGTCCTGGAGGTCCTGGAACATAGATGTATTTATCATCTTTTTCATCGATGTATGCAATGGAACCTGGAGGTCCTGGAGGACCTGGATCACCCTTTAAGCCCTTGTAATGAACAAAGCAAAATCGCTGTTAAAAACTTCAAAAACTAAAATGTAGGGCTCGACCGATGGCATTTTTTGGCCGATGGGCCGATGCCGATTGTTGGTCGATTGTTCCGAGGTCGGCCGATGGCCGATTGCCGATTATTTTCCTCTTCCATCGGCCGATGGCCGATGGACAAAATTCGCTTTTAACCATTATGCTTATCAAAAATGTCATTTAAATCATTTATTTAATTTAATGTTTATAAAAACATAAATGCATTATTCAAGCACTATAAAACGGTTACTGTTTGTAGGAAGTTTACGTAATAATTAAAACTAAAAGAATCACTCGCGATTCTAGTAAAGTAATTACACTATTTGGTAGTAGAAAAAATAGCTATATCAGAGGATTTTTAATTATTTTTTCTTATCCTTTCAAAAGAACTCAACAACTATTGGATCGGATCGCATCTCCTTCACTTTCCTCCAACATTTTCTCTTTATAGCGCCTGCACTGCAAATAACAAGCGCAGCTGCCTTTATTTCCTTATTTTTGTTTTCCTGGGGTGGAATGTAGATGTTATAAATCAGACTAACAAATAATGTGGGTTTGTATCTAACAAAATTGTCAACCTCACTCGGATTTTTTTCTTGATTTACCCCCGTTTTTTAAAGAAAACCGGGAACGATTCTGTTTATTTTTTTATTATAAAAATTATTTTAACTAAAAATAGCTCTTTTTATAAAATAAAAATAAAATATTAAAAAGTTTCGCTGGCAGTACGCAACCCCTCCCCCCCCCCCTCCATGTTCATAACCTAGAAATACTGAATATTTCTTCAAGAATAGACGTAAGATTTTGTCATTACCAATGAATGAAGAACTAAAAGGAACCAATCTTATTAGCTTTTTTTATTGTGAGTTAAAAATTACACTAAAATACCCGACATATTCTTTATATTTTTATGAGCACAATGTAAGGTCACCGAAATAAACTAATATTTTGTAACGTGCAAAATATTTTGAGCACCAGCAGTTTTTTATTGACAAATAATCTTCTGAAAAACACGTGATCAATTATAAAAATCAAGATGTATTTTGAAAAAAAAAAAATATATATACATATATATATATATATATTTGTAAGCTAATAAATAAATTGTAGCATTTTCATTAAGATATTATTCCACCCTGTCTAGCGAACTCGTTTTTTAAGAATTACGTTTTTGAAAATTGCAAGTCGAACTTGAACCACATAAAATTTTGATCCATAAACATTTATACTGAAAAATTGATTTATATTTTTTATCAGTATGTTCTATGTTGTAAACTAATAATAAAAGAACAAGAAATATTCGAAACTGAAAGCAGATGCAACGAGATTGTTGTACAATAGTAGAAAAACTGTCAACTGTCGTAACACGTGGCATCGAAGCAAAAAAAAAAATATATATACAAGTGCTTAAAAAGCGCCGTTTACACGGGGAAAAGTTAAAATAAGTATCGTATAAAAAATTAAGATGTATTTTGAAAAAATATGCATCGATCAATCTTTGAAAATAAAGAAATGTTAGCATTTTTATTAAGATATTATTAAATCCTGTCACGCGAACTCGCATTTTGAGAATTCAATTTTTGAAAATTGCAAGTCAAACTTTGACACATAAAATTTCGATCAATAAACATTTATACTGGAAAATTGTTTCTTATTTTTGATCATTTTTTTCTATGTTGTAAACTAAAAATAAAATAACCGCACACTAAAAGCAGATGCAACGAGACTGCTGCACAATTGCAAAAGAACTGTAACACGTGGCATGGAAGAAGGAGAAAAAAAAAAAAAAAACCGAGAAAAAAGTTTAAGCGGGTAAAATTATTATCGTACTTTGATTGAGTTGAATTTGTATTGTTTACAATTTCGGAATAATAAGAAACATGACAAACTAAAAGCAGATGGTATAAGATTATTGCACAATGACATCTAACGCACTAAGTCATTATTTAGCGAAAAACGGACAAAATGAGGCAACTAACCTAGTGCGAAAAACAAATGGCACGCATAAGACGCCTCTATTACTTTAACTTTAAGGGGGGAAATACGTGTAAAAGTCTCAAAAAAATATTTTTTTTCTTCAAAAATCGGTTCTACAACTATTCGATAATATACCCTGAACATTTTAAAGCAAAATTCCAAGTCGTTTAAAAGTTATAAGCATTTGAGCGAGCAGTTGAGCAGATAGTCCCTTATGAATGACCTGAAGGGTATTATTGAACGCTAGCAGATGTCTTTTTTTTTTTTTTTTTTTTTAAAAATTGAGACCTTGGATAAAAATTTCTGTAAGTATTAGTATCTATAAGTATTTTTAAAAAATGATTCATTTACTGCCTTAAATTTACCTTCAATACCACTCTTCTCTTCAAACGCGTTTTTCTTGAAACTACTTTTTTCGAATTTGCGTACACTCTAGCTCGCAAAGTTTTTGATCAATCCTTATCAAATTTAGCACACATTTTCTCTATATATACGCGCTTTAGTTGTACTAGAACCATAAACATATCTTTATTTTTACATTTCTTATTGTAAGAAAAGAACAAAAAAAAAAAAAAAAAAGAAAGAAAAGGTTAAAAATCGTATTTAATTTTCCCATTTTAAAAAAAATAGAAAATTTCGGTTTTTTTTGTGATGATTTTAGTTCAACTAGAAGAGACACTTATAAAAAAAGTAGATTTAAAAGAAATTGATTTCCAATAAAAATTGTGACCTCCAGGATGTATGCAAACTGCCGACCCTGGTGACGACTTACAGTGTGCCGCAGCCGATATCTCCCGGATTTTTCAAGAAAAATGTTTGAAAATTTCAGTAAATGTTCTTCAATATATCTATAAAATAACCTCAAAATCTCAATAAAATGTAGTTATTCTTTATACGTTAAAAAAAAATTATGAAAATTGCGCTTAATACGCCGTTTTGCACGTATTCCCCCCCTTAACATATTCTATTTCGATAGCATTCTGTTCAAAGAGAAATAATTTCAATATTGAAGGTTTTCGGGCAACGATCGCTTAAACTATTTTTCCGAATATTTTATCAAATACACTTTGTAGAATGACATTATTTTTGTGCTTTTTTTAACTGCTGTGCTGCCTGTTATTGTCTGGAAATAGAAATTTAGCTATGGAGGAAAAAAGTAAGTTAAAGACAGAGAATGTTTTCTGGAAAGTTGTCCCTGCGAAAAACATCGGCCTTGCATCGGCTTTTAGATGTTTTTCAAGGCCGATGGGCCGATGTTTTTCTAAAGTTAACATCGGCTGCCGATGCCGATGGCCGATGGCAACTTTGTTGAACAATCGGCGCCGATGCATCGGTCGAGCCTTACTAAAATGTTAAAATTACAGTTTATGTATACTCCCTTATTTTGCTTAATGGCTCATTTAGTTGCTTATTGTTTTATCCTTGAGCATTAAAAATATATACGTTTTTTAATAAAAACACCATACAAAAAAGAATATATATATTTACAAACCTTACTATGATTAATGAGAAAAATGTTTATCTATTCATTTTATTTTCTTGTTTTAACTCTCATCTTGAAATTTACAAACTGCAGTTGAACCTTCGAGATGTGCATGACTGCCCCTCTCCATCTCAAGCAGCAATAAAGTAAAATTTTGTTCTGGTACAATTTAATTTATCTTTTTCTTAACAATAAATTGTCCGTACTCACTTTCGATCCTGGCAAACCTATGGGGCCAATTTCTCCCGACAGACCAACAACTCCGGGGCTTCCTTGTGGTCCGATAGGGCCCCTATCACCCTTATCGCCCTTTTCACCTTTAACTGAAAATACAACCAGCTGTCAAGACTAAACGTCAATAATCACTTTTCAAATATAACACACGTACGATTAAATCCCAACAACATTTTTTTTCTCTCGCGACATTGATTTTTCTATTTTCACGGATCTCAATTTGGGCTCATTGAACGGTTTTAAAGAGCAGTATTACTGGTATTACCAATGCCCTCAATGCACAAAGCGTAATGTGTCCACTTTTATGCGAAACTTTATTAGTTTCGAATGCAATTCTTTATTATTTTCGAATACAATTCTTAATTAGTTTCGAATACAATTCTTTATTAATTTCGAATACAATTCTTTATTAGCTTCGAATAAAATTCTTTATTAGTTTCGAATAAAATTCTTTATTAGTTTCAAATTTGCTTCTTTATTAGTTTTCGGAATACAATTCTTTATTAATTTCGAATACAATTCTTTATTAGTTTCGAATGTAATTTTTTATTAGTTTCGATTACAATTCTCTATTAATTTCGAATACAATTCTTTATTATTTTCGAATACAATTTTTTATTAGTTTCGAATACAAGTGGGTATGACAATGAGGGCAAAATGTATTCTTCCGCGGATTGTCTCCTTCACTGTTAATGCGATGGTAGATAGTACTCCATTTAGCAGTGGCGTAACTAGTGACCCGCCGACCCCGCGACTACTGGGAACGTAGGACGATACGGGGCGCCCAAATGACGAAGAAAAAAACAATTCTGGGGAAAAGAACAATTTGGGGGGAGGGGGTGCAATACTTCATACCTGCTGTGGGAGGGCGCAAGCAAGTCACGTTATGCCACTGCCAATTAGTCATTATATCTAGCTGTATCACAGATAAAATGGTAGACGAAACAAAGTTGAGAAAAAGAGTGACTGAAATATCTCGAAACTTGGAAAGAGCTGAGCAGGATTTGGCAAAAAAAAAGGTCTCGGTTTGAAGAAAGACCATTTCGATTGTGAAAATGCAGGGCACTTTTTTCACCCCACTCCCAAACTTTTATGCTCTACTTCTGTTGCGATCAAAAGTACAATTTTTGAACATCGATGATAAATAGGCCCGTCAAAGCCGTCATTTAAAATTTTCATAGGTGGAGGGAAGGGCATATGTTCGATACATTATTATACAGTGGCGGATCCAGAAAAAAATTCTGGGGGGGGGGGGGCACAATGTGGCTGATGTGCGTGGTTTCAGCTTAAAAACAAAATAGAGGGGGGGACACAACTCCAGAAACTGTGATCCGTTTTAATTTCCAAATATGATTTAATCAATTATTTAATTAAACTTAATTGATTTATTAAATTTAAACCATCAATAAAATTTTAATTAATTATTCCCTAATTAAATACAAAAAAACACATTTTTTTTAAAAACTGGACATATATAACAAAGGAATATATACTGTGAAAGCACTTATTTTCTCGAGCACTTTTTTTTAACTTTTGGTTTTGTTCATATATAATTCGCGAAATTTTCAGCTCGCAAAATCACCAATAACTTCTTTTTCGCGAAAATTTAGGGGGGGGGGGGGGTCAAATGGAGTCTTCTTCAAGTCTATTGAAGATTTAACGTGAGCATAAATCAACTGTCTAAGTGATTTTGCAGGTGTCTGCTTCTTTCTGTCTTAGCAATTACCCGGTTATCTCAGTTTGTCACATAGAATTGAAAGAATTGAAGTCACATAGAATAGAAGTTTTATCGCTCCATCTGCAAAATAGTTTCTTTTTCCTCGTTTTTAGCGTAAAGGAAGAAAAGAAAGTCAATTCTTTCTAGTCCTTACCTAAAGCGTCTGGAGGGGGCACGGGCCCCCGTGCCCCCCCCCCCCCTCTGGATCCGCCACTGTTATTATAGATAAAAAAGCAACACATGTATGAATACATTCTATTTCCAGGAGAGGGGAGGGTATATTTCCCTTCACGTGAAAAATTAATAATAATAATAACAATAATAATACAAGTAAAAATACATGAAATGTTCATAAAAATAATTTATATTCTCAAGCCGGGGTGAGGGGGGAGCTTACTTCCTCAGGACCTCCCCCCCCCCTTAATGACGGGCCAAATGATGAACTGAACATGCCAGACAGGAAGTAATCTTTGTGATTCTGGATGAAATAAAATGATAATTTAAAAAAGCTTGTAAATTTTCTTAGTTTGCTAAAAAATGAAAACCGCTTTATTATAAATCACTTATCTAAAATTATACTCAGTTTGAAACAATTAAGTAATTAGACAAACACAAATTTGACAGTAAAAAGGGAAATAAAAAGTGTTCTTGTTTTTTATAATATGTAATTCGATTCCTCTTCCACATTCGAATTATAATTGAGGGCCTTGTTAAGGATAACTAACAAGACAAAAGCAACGAAGCTCGTTTGCTTGCAAAGTCAGACATTTAATTGCAAAGTGAAAAAAATAAAAGGATGTGAGTGAACGACAGCAATTACTATAGTAAATTGTAATTTGAACTTTTTTCTTAAATTTCATTTAAGTTCAGATATTAATTTCTGATAATAGATGGCAGCACGAAATATTTTACTAAGAATTAATTTGGAGAGAAGATTCAAAAATCAGAGAGAGAAAAGGAGATCTCGGATTTCTCCTTTGAGTTATATTATATTTAATAAATTTCTGCAGTTATGGTAGACATATTTTAAATTAAAATTTTTATATTATTTCCTCAGTACTTTAAATTATTTTATTTCACGCCTTTACTTCTTGTATTTTTTACAACGGTTTTTATAAAAAAGTTTTCAGAAAAATAAAAATAAAATTAATATCGAGAATTTAAAAGCATTTGAAAAAATGTGGTCAGAACATATTTTTGATGCAAGATATATTCAAGTAAATTCTTCTAATTTATAATAAAGTAATCCCAAACACAAAAGCAAATTAGATCAAATTAAATCAGTAAGAAAGATAAATTACTTACCTTCTGTTATTATGTCCATGCCATCCTACAGAATATGCAATGAATTATATTTATTAGATTTGTTCAGTCAGTTTAACATTTTAAACAATAAATATAATTTAAAATATTTTCGCTCTTCGAGGATCGTCTACGATATTTAAAATTATAAAATGAAACATAAATTAGATGAAATCGTACGGTATATTTTATAAGGTTAAGTTAAATAAATATTTAGTTCCTGGCACTCGCATATTCATCATTTGTTTGATGATGATATTCGGTAGAGTTTTAGTGCTTTTCTTCATAAAAACAGTTAAATTAAAAAGTTTATGTAAAAATTACGCTCCTTACATAACTTAACAAGCTCTGATAAATAGTAAACGCCTGATAGAAACGTTATTCAGAGGGTACCTTTTAAGTTACACCAAATCCATAAATTCCGATGAATGAAAACTTAACGATATTATGTAGTCCTTCTATTACTCTGTTTTTTCTATTCTTTTTTGTTTTTAACGAAATAGAAACGAATTCCCTGCAGCAGAATACAAGATTTTGAAACAAATGATAATTACTTCTGAACTACATTTTTACAGTTAGTGCAGGAAAATCTTCAAACAACTTAAGAAATAAAGTAGGTTCACTCAAAGTAATGCAGTAAAATGCCGAATAAACTATCGTGCTTTTAGTAAAACACCTCCAGATGGATTAAATTTCATAAGTCCTAATTATTTGTCCTCGAAAATTGATACAACTTGATAAATCAGTTTTAAAAACATGAAACACTTATTGAAAAATATATTTCCTGCTCAAGAATATTTTCTAAACACACGTTAGAAAAGCATATTTCTGCTCAGTAATCAGTTATAAACACACGTTTGAAAAGCATATTTTCTGCTAAATAATAAGTTCAGTTCTAAACACATGTTTGAAAACATATTTTCTGTTCAAGAATAAGCTCTAAAAAATGGTTTTCTTGTCAGCAAACGATTTCGTTATATCTAGACCTGACTGCAGTGTGCTATCCATTTACATTACTAAACTATTTTTCGAAGAAAAGACATAAAATAAATCGCACTGCTTCACCTACTAAGCAAAATAAATCATTAGTCTCAATGAGAAAACGGATTAGTATTCATTGCGAACAAATATTTCCTTAAGAATTGCTGTAAAATTTCGTTTTGTATATGAAATAATTGATAAACTTACTGGATTCACGTAACCACCTGATCCAGGAGGTCCAGGAGCTCCCCTGTCACCTTTCTCTCCTTTTACAGCTTCTCCAGGTTCTCCTTTTTGTCCTGGAGGACCAGGGACTCCGGGGCGTCCCTACAGTTAACAGATATATTCATGTCTGTTGTAAATTTCTACATAATTTTCGATACCGGATATTTCATCTAGAACGTTTTAGCAAGTTCTTAAAAAGATTTCAAAGACAATAAATAAATTGAAGTATCACGTACCTGTTGGACAACGAATTCCTTCTTCAGGGGGACAGTAAAAGAAAAATATATAACTACAAATCTCATGTTTAACATAATTAATAGATTAAAAATTTTATTAACGATATTTAATAATAGCTTCTAATTTAGTTAAAATATTTGAAAAATGAAAACTGTAAATGAAGTTGTGAACGAACGTGGTTGGAAACATTAAATTTACATCAACTAGAGCCACCAGTAAGAAAAATCACTATCGCACAGCTAAATATATAGTATTTGGGAAATTATACGGCACCAACTACAAAACTTAGAACCAAATTCTAGCTATAAAATTTATACGTAGTTTGGAAAATCTAACACGTGGCAAAAGTTATTTTTTGTGAAGAAAATAAATTTTAGTTCAGAAATTTGTTTTACATGCTCTAAGGTATTTAGATGTATTAAACTACATTCGCATTAGTTACATTAGATCTCAGTAGGTGTAATATTATTTGAACAATGGATTGTTTCTTTAAGTAAACTTTAAGATAGATTCAAGTCATAAATTCAGCGTAGTGTTGCACTTACTGGAAATCCTGGAATATCACTGATGATTCCTGGATCCCCTGGCGGCCCAGGGGGACCAGGTGGGCCAGGGTAGCCTCTTTTTCCACGCCGTCCCCTTTCTCCTTTTTCTCCTTTCTCTTCCTGAAATATGAATGTAATTATTCATTTTACTGAAAAAAGAAGATTTATATACCACGTCTCTGTAGGAACCACCAGTTAAAAGTACATTCCAAAAATGGGACTCAAAATAGTAGAACTAAATACATTATAATAAAGAGTTTGCTTTTCAATGAAATGTAATTTTCAGAAAACTTGACAAAATGCAATCGAAAAAATTGTCGGCAATCAGAATGGTAAAATGTTGAAATATTTAGTCAGATATGAGCCTTTATACTAAATCATATTTTACTGCGCATGTGTCAGCTTAAAAACATCTATTTTTCGATAATTTAAATGTCAAATCCAAAGACTAGTCTGCTAAAAATAGTACCTACAGTTAAAAATCGCAGAGATATCATCAATAAAACCAGTTAATTTTCAGTTGCTTTCAAAACGAAGCGAAACAATTAGGGGGAAGGGGATTTAAGGGATTTTCTACGCAATTTCAACTACAACAGCTTTATACATTTGAGAATAGATAAATTATTGCACTTAAACATTGTCTATATTAAATTTCCATGTTTAATAAAGCACACTTGACAAAAAGAATTGCAAAGTTTCTTACAATAATTAAAGTTCCATCGGGAGCCAGATGCGATATGGGACCAGGAGCCCCAGGAGGTCCCGGATGTCCATCGTTTCCTTTGGGTCCTGCTTCTCCAGGCATGCCATCTAATCCAGGATCTCCTCTATCACCCTATGATTAAAAATAAAAGCGTCGCAAATTTAAATTTCAAGATGATATTGCAATAACACTTTACATTTTAAAAATGTATGGGAACATTTTCTTCTCAATTTATTCACTTTTAAGAATAAGACATAGCAGAACAAAGAAACTCTGTTAGGGAGATTTTGATTAAGATGAGGAAAAACATTTCCCTATTTTAAAATATGCTTTTTTAATCATGAGAAAAACATTGTATTAATATCATTCCGTCAGAAGTGAATATGCATAAAATCTTGCTCACATTATACTGTGAAACGATAAACATAGAGCTAAAATAAGTGGTCCCGTGATTTGGTACCATTTAAACACAAGGAAAACTCGATGTTTGCAGATGAAATATCAAAAAAAAGAAGAAAGAAAGAAAGAAAAACATCACTACAAGAATGTCTAGAGGTAAACTACGCTGCAGTTTCGAGCGCTCATCATTGCTTTAATTTTCCACTGAGGTAATGTGCTGTGAATTTCAACAAAAATTAACAGAAAAGACAAGGTAAAGTTTATCTGATATAGAGGCTTGTATACAGTAAAACCCCGTTAAAACACGGGGGTCGGGGGACCCGTTTGGCACCCGCGTTATAACATAACCGCGGTATAGTGAAACTATACCCCGGAACCATATTCACGAAATAATACTCACTTTTATTGCATCATTTTTAACTTTATCAATTGCTTGTAACTTTTCTTCCTCCTGTTGTATATTTTTTTCTTTTCTTCTTTGCTGCCATTTCATTCACTGCAATTGCTGTGCAAGAAGCACGCATCTCAGCTGCGCAATCAGTCTATCAGGCAATAGGTTATAAACCAACTGTGTTTCGGGAAAAAAGGTGCTTAAAAATCTCTTTATGTTATCAACATGGGATTGAAACAGGGAAGAGGTCTTAAGAAAAAATTAAATTTGGAAGGGGAGGAAAGCACTTCTCACTGGGAAATATGTTTACTTTTCAGGAATGCTAAAGAATCTGGAATACAAAGGTTAATAGCGCTATAAAAGAAGTTACACACGCATAACTAGATTTCTGAAAACGGAATTGTTAAGCATTGAACTGAACAGTCCCTGACAGATTGAGCTCCGCCCATGTAAAGAGAAACAAGTCAGGGCGATTGCACCCGATTATAAAATCAAGCTATATGTTCTAGGTTGAAAGGCAGAAAAAGCATGAAAAGGTGTACATCACGCCTATCACAATAGGTCTTCATCTGTTAGTGTGTCTGGTGGGGGATGGGTGTTCTTTGGCTAGAATATCTGTGCCCTCGGGCTGGCTTTATTTACAATGGCAAATAAGGAATCACCTTTAAATGGCAATGATACAGGGCGATTTAAACGTCGGGGGACATGATAGTCACCGCGGTATATCCGATTCCGCGGTATACTGAGGCGCGGTATAACGGGGTTTTACTGTATTTATCCAACAAAAGGTTTCCTTACGACTAATACACAATTTATGGAATCTACCTCTGAGAGGTTCTATGAAGAAGGCTATGGAATAATTTAAGCATACGTTTTCTAACAAATATAAAATAAATCTGTAAAAATTGAAACGCAATTATTAGACAAATATAAGATCGTAACTATAACAAAACATTAGCGAAAATAATGAAAATTAAATTCAAACACAAAGTAAAAGCGCAAGAATATCTTCTCATCACTTATATTAATTTTGATTTGTTTGAAATTCGTATTTGGAAGGCGTGCTTCATTTTAAAAAGATTTCTAAATTCTAAAGTTTGTGGTAATTCTTTTTCGAGAAAAAAAGGCAATAAAAAGGTCCTTATAATGCCTGTATTTCTTTTTTAAAAATTAATTTGAAGCATGATTTTTGAGTAACAACAAAGTTGTATAAAATATAGTCAAACCTTTTCGCCTTGGAAACCGGGAATTCCAGGTTCGCCAGAATCTCCTTTGTCACCTTTTTCACCCTGAAACATTTTTTTCTCCGTTTTAAAAATAGAAATAACTTTGAAATTGTGTCAAAAATTATATATATATATATATATATATATATATGGCTAATTCCATGAAAAAGTATCCTTTGAGTGATTAAAAAAATATTTTATGGGGGAGTTATATTTTCTGTATGGGCTATAGAAATGTTTGAATTTAATAAATTTTGCATAAAAAGCATTTCGAAATTAATTTTGTGGCAACAGCAGAGTTTTAAAATGGCCGCTCTGCACATATGAAGTTGTTTTGATTTTTGGAAGATTTTCAAGTTCTAATTTCAAACTTAAGTTAAGTTCTTACAATAAATTTTAGAGTATGTATTAAAAATTTAGTGTTTAAATCACGTACAAAAATATTTGTTGATACTATTATTTAGAATTTATCATTTCCTTTATGAAAAAGAAATTAAAAAAAATTTTGTAGAGTAAGTCACAAGAAACAAACAAAAGTTTGTGTTAAGTTTCTAAACAAAGTCAGATTTTCATAATTTTTTCAATTTTCTTTCTTGATGATGATGACTGTAAAAGTACAATTTTGTATTTTTAATCGCTAAATATATTTATTGAATATTAAACTTTTTTATACTGTAGAGTAAGTCACATTCATATGCGTCATTAAAGTGATTTATATTAAAACAGTTAAATGTTGTCTCACTTTTACTTTATATGGGAAAAACTGCATCTGAGAGAAAGAAATAACACAGAAACAGGTTAAAAGCTAATGTAAATTATGAAGCTTTTAAAGAGAAAGGATCTAAGAAGCAAAGAGAAAGACGAAGCAAAAAAAAAAATCATGACTGTTGAAGAGAAAGAAGCTTTGGAAGTAACGAAGAGGGTAGAAATGAGAAGATATAGTGCAAAGAAAGTACATAAAGCTGTCATGGATGCACAGAATTCAAATTTGGATTATCCACGTAAAGCATTTAAAAGTCAAACTTTGGAAAGGGCCTTGCGAAGGTGAAAAAAAATGCCACGAAGTCCTAACAAATCAAAAGCTTTGGTGAAAAAGTTAGCTTATCAATTGATACCAGATATTGTTCAACCAACATCTAACAAACCAAAAATTTGTGAGCTCTGTGAAGAAACAATATCAATAGCAACAGAATTGTTTTGAAAAGGACAGCATCCCCTACCAGACACCTGGAACTAAGGATTATGTTATTATAAAAGCAGCAAATGAAGAAAAGTTAAAATTGCAAAAGAAATATCTATGTATGGCTCTTGGTGAAGCCTTCCAAAAGTCATATATCAATCAGATGGGGCAAGCCAACATTTGAAACAGATTTTCAATTTGTTTGGCAGTGCTTATAGAGTGGCACTTTTCAGCCACAGGTCATGGCAAGGGACCTATTGATGGTATTCGTGGAATTGTGAAACGTAGAATAAGGGAATCCACTTTCAAGGAAAATATATTCTCGGTCTGCTATTTTTTTTTCCCTTCAGTAAAGAATCTGTGCAAAAATATTACCATTCTTATGGTTACTGAAAGTAAAATCCTTGAGGAAAAAGCCTTTATTGACGAACTATGTCCACCTTCAGGAAGACAAATATATCAAATTTCTGGGACGAGAAAAATGCAATGCATCATTAAAAGTAAAGATTATGAGCTAAAGGTAGCTAACGTTTCCCGAAACCACAAATTATTTTAGAAAATGAACCTTATCACAGGAAAAATTGAAAATTTGAAACCTGAAGATTTTAATGATAACATGACACCACAGGAAATAAATTGCCTTTGTTGTTGGCGATTGGGTTTTAGTACCCTTTGAAAGGAAAAAAATTGTTAAGCATTTTGCTGGGAAAACCATAGGTAGAGAGTTTTTGCAAAGGTTAAGTTTCTGAAATGGAAAATAAACCATTTTATTTGGCCATCGAAAGAAGACGATGAAGTTACCAGAAATAAATTTTTATTGAAGAAGTAACTTAAAATTTACAAATTTCAACTTTAATAAATTTTTAATGAGATAGTTTAATGTGTTAATCAATGTGTAGTGTAAGTCACGATTCCACTGTAGTGTAAGTCACACAGAATAAATTAAATTAAAAAATTTTAAAAGAACCTTCATTCTTGTTAATTACATTCTCTTAAACTTGAAGCTCTATAGCACAGAATCTGCAAAAAAAAGTTTCAAAAATGTCTCGTTTGGAAGAAATATTAAAATGAAAATTCTGACAAATTGCAACTTCTTTTCACATAGTGTAAGTCACATCATAACAAAACAAAATTTAAAAACTCAAACTAAACGACTATTGAAAATTTAAGAGTTGTTAAAAATAATTTACCATACATCACATTTTTTTAACATGTAAATGTTTGTCCAAAATGTATCATGTAAATCGTAAAAAGTCTTCTGATGTAGTGTAAGTCACACATGGAATTAGCCATATATATATATATATATATATATATATATATATATATAACTTATTTCTTATTCAATATACAGGAATCCGTTGGAAACAGAATAAGTAAAGAAATGTTACTTTTTTTGCGACTATCTCGGAATCGTTTATTTTTTAAAGAAAAAAAAAAAAAAAAGAGCACTGGCCGCAGGTTTTGCATGCAATTAATATTTTAAATCGCATATGAATTTGCGTTCTCTGCACCCATAATCAGCATAAAATTTGGAAATTTAAAGTATATAAAATAAATAATTAATACTGCATGAATTTAATAAGAAACAGTGGTGAAATTACAAATAGCACCACATAATTCTAAATAGTTGTATATTTTCTAATATAATTTTTGGAAGGAGGAAATAGTCAATATTATTCATATAATGTGCAAATGAATCGATTCGGAAAAAATAAATAAATACCATCCACCAAACTACATCACAGAAAGAGTATTTATGATAAATAATGCTTCTGAGTTGATAATAAATCTGAGAAATAAAAATTAATAATTTATCTCAGCAATTTTATTGCTAGGTTAAAAAAAGCGTCACCGCAGTTAATGTAATAATAATGGCAAGTTCGGAAGAAAAAAAAAACTTTTAAAAGCAACCTTTGTAATGATCATGATTCCTTCTCCATCTTCTGAATCTCCTACGGAGCCTTTACTTGTGCCATAGTAAGTCACGGGACCAGCAGGTCCCGGTGGACCTCTAGGTCCGGGAAGTCCTACTCCTGGAGCACCAGTGTCACCCTAAATGTGAAAAATAGCTAATAATCTCAGTGAAATAAAGTCCTCTTTCGTTCAACATAGTGTTTGTATAGCAGCTAAAAAATGACTTGTCCAAATGAATGTCCTATAAATTAACCACAATTTGAGTTTTCCGGAAAATTCAGTTAAATGCGAAGGTCAGTCTTTTACTGCTGCATAATTAAAAAAAGATCATATAAATTATCACGTCTATTAAAGTAATTTACGAAGGAATGCAAACATCAGCAAAACATTTCACAGTTTTTAAAATAATGTATTATTTTTTTGTATATAGTATTTTGTATTAGCTGCATTATTTTTTTTATCGAAATTTTTTAAATTCTTTGGAATAATTTAATAGGTTACATTTACTGTAGAGCAGAAGCACCAAAAGAGACAAGCTCTTATAGCCAGCAAAAAAAGTTAATCATTATAACTGGGTGCCAAATTTAAAACTCTATAAAATTAAAGGCAACAACTTTAATTATCTTTTCGTTGACAGTAGTTATCGTTGCCAACATTTTATTAACTCATATACTTTTATATGTATAGAATAGAATTTACTAAAGGACGTGTAACCTTATCTATATATAAATAGGCAAAGATAAAACAGTTAAGTACCATTTGCTCCTCTATTTGTCAGCCGATTTTCTCTCTCTCTCTTTTTTTTTTTTTTTTGTAGTTATTGATAGTGTTATCAATAAAAATGAGAAAAAATAGGAATAGTTAATGCCCCGCACCCTCCAACTTTCGACATTGATCCGAAGCCTTTTTTTTAGATGTCTTCATTCCCAGTCATTATTTCATACTACTCCTTACATGTGCAATTTACGTATTTGGGGATTAAATACGAGATTAACGTTGGTTTTAAGGTGATGTGGGATCGTTGTGAGATACTGTTGAGTGCTTAAATCTGTACATAGTGTAAATATCTTGTAAATCAATTGCTGTGTATGTTCAAGGAGTTATTCATTGGTTTAAAGGTTGACGAGCCTGTACTGACCCGTATATATATATATATATATATCAAAAAATTGCATGAATGTATACATAATGTATGGGTTAGGTCCTTCAGCAGCACTATACTTCATACTTTTTAATGTAAATTAATGTTAATTAATGATGTAAAATAATCAAGAAGATTAATTTAGGCCAAGTAAATAACAATAGGCCCTATAGCCTTAAACCGTAGCAATAAACCTAAGGCACGAAGCTTTAACAATAAAGCGAAGGACACAAGAAACAAAATGAATATAATAGGAAAAATACATAAATTGAATAAAAAAGCAGCTTGCTGTCCTCATCAGAGGGAGGGGAGCAAAATTCATACTTAAAACCCAAAAAGATATTCTCACTGGTTTCGGAAGGTGTTGCCGATATGGCATTTAAATAAAGACCAAAAGATGAAAAGGGCAAAATAATTCAAATGCAGTGTAAGCATTAAGGAACAAAATTATAAAAGAACATTAAAGGAACTTTGAATAAAACGTGAAAATCCAAAAACTTTAGAAGTAATTGCAGCGAGAACAGGCCAGATTAAATAGTAGCTAAAAGTACAATATTTATGCCCAATAAAAGCAGACCTAGAATATTTGGAAATGAAAATGTAAAACCGGCGTAAAACATGCCACAAATGAAAGACACCCGTCCAACTTCTTAGCTATTTGAATCTATTGAGAGCAAGTAGGCATGTGTCTGGTAAATGGATGAAATATTTTACTTTTCATCAGTCAGCTTTCGGTTAAAAGAATCATGGAAACAAAGTTATCTAAAATTACCTTTGCACCTTTTATTCCGTCATGGCCTGGTATACCTGCTATGCCACGAGCTCCGGGCACTCCATGTTCACCTTTGGATCCTTTGTCCCCTGTCCAACCCTAAAGGGGAAAATCATGCATTGAAATAAAATCATAATATTTTCCACCTATCAGCTTCGCACGCAGCAAGTTTACTGAATTATGCGTCGTTGTGCGCACGTTAACAACTTCCAAATCATTCGCTTAGTCTTTGACTGTCACATGCTGAAGACAAAGCAACAAAGCAAACTAGAGACATAAACCTTCGAGTCAATCTCGCTGTTAGACCAACTGAAAAATAAATTGCTGGTCCGTCTGCAAAACAAATGGATTTCACGTTTAACATTATTAATTATGACTATCAAATAACATAATTTATATTCTTTTATATTTGAATACTATTGTTTCCCACCTTTATTTCTTCGCTGAAATGAACCAAAATAGATTTTGATCCAAAACCTTTTCAATTTAACAGTTCAATATCCCCTTTTTCTTAATACTAAACTTCTTTAGTGTAAATCCGAAAGCATATGTGATTTCAGTTAGTTCAACTAGTTTTCTGCTTCCACATTTCCGCGATAAAAAAATAATAATAAAAGAAAATAATAAAAAAAAAAGACATATGATAGCAGTGAGAGGTTTACTTAGAAGCAGAAGTTTGAAACGTTTCTGAAGTAAATCTGGGCTTTTTTTTTTTTTTAATTTAGAAAATTGTATATGTAAATTTTCTGCAATTTTGTGCTATAACATAGTAAACTACTTTTTTTCTACTCGCACTTACTTTTCTGCTCAAAGGCAAACGTTTTAATTTTAATTCTTATGAAGCGAGTGGTTTAAACATCACTTACACATTTGCTGTGTTGCTCACACAACCCTTTCCTCGTTTCTTCAGTATCAATCCATATCTCCTCTCCATACGTCGCACCTTACCCGTCTCCACGATCAACGCAATTCCAACTTGTTTATTTCCCCAAACTTAACACCACACCGTTATCAACGATCACGAAATTCAATTAATTAATTGCAGTCTATAATTCATGGTTTCCCTTTTTTCAAGCACTATACGATCTGATATAATATCGACTAATTGTATTTAAAGTAATGAAGCTAACATCTGAATAAATGATTTGTTTATCTACATCTGAACTATTATTATATCTCCATCACTACTCACTCCTCAACAACATTAAACCTCTACGCTCTGACTAGAGAATTAATTATGTCAAACTGAATATGATCTTACTAATTAAAGATCACATACCCTGTCTCCTTTCAGCCCACGGGGACCCATATCTCCTTTGTCGCCTTTCTGACCGGGAAATCCTCTTTCTCCTCGCGGTCCGGGAACTCCGGGAGTGCCCGGAATCCCTTGTGGTCCAGGACGGCCCAGATAGGAAGTGAAAGGACCGTCTCCAGGGGTGCCGTACACTCCTCCGCCAAAAGTGTCATCCAGCTAGGAGAAATAAAACATGAGTACATGTTGGGAAAACGAATTTTTTAATAATATTAACATTTTTTTTAATAAGAATAACAGAATAAGTAATGATTTTATAATTTTAGATTTAATATTTAGAGGTAAATATTGACAATTCAATTGGTCTCAGAGTTTTGGCAACAATTTGGCTTTGGATTGGTATTGTATCAAAAGGACGTTATGATTTTTCTATAATAATTTTTGGTTCAGTGTAAAGAATCAAGGTAAATATCGACAAATCAGTTGCTCTCAAACTTTTGGAAACAATTTTTACTGAGATTGGTGTTGTGTTTATCGAGACCTCTTCTGTATTATAGATTTTCGATAAATTTGTGTCTTAGTTATTCTAACGTCTTTCTTCGCTATTATTTCTTCGATTGATAAGATATTTTGAGAAGATGTTATATTCATGACTTAAGTTAATAATCCTTTATGTAAATAACTACTGTTAAATGCACTATGTTCTGTGAAGTATAAATGTATGGTGATCTATCTTCTAATTCGGTGTTTGATTTGCTTTTTGGGCATCAACGTTTAAAGCCCATAAGAAGAAAAAAAAACAGATTGACAAAATTATAAATGTAATTGTTATTTTTACACTAAAAAACAAAAGTTATTTAATTCTTAAAAATAGAGGAACGTAAAAAACAATTATTTATTATAGTATATAAACAAAAAAATTGAAAGAAATGAAGAAAAAAAAAAATCAAGTTTAAGTAGTAGATAAGAATTAGTGCCGTTAAAAATAAATTCTTTGTTTTGTTCTTACCTGGTACTTTAATGTTTATAGATTTAATAATGTTAACAGTAAAATACGTCCGTTTACAGCTATCAGATAGAAGATGCTTTTCAACTTTTTTTTTTTTTTTTCAAATGAAATAATTTTACTGTAAGGTATGCAATCAAAATATTTAAATTAAACATTGTTGAAAAATTTTAAATTATGTTTAATAGAAATCGTTCAAGTGTCAGGAAATTGGGGGATAAAGGTTTCAGAATTTCAAGCAAATCCTTAAAATATATTTCATGTTGGGTATTTATTTGCATTTTGGAAGTAGTTTACCCAAAATGGAAAATTAATTTTCACGTCAATTTTTAGTTGTTTTAAATGAACTCATAAAGGCATACAAGTCACATAATAATAATTACAAGTGAAAGTTTTAATATCTAGACTTTACTATAAATAAAGTCGAAGAAAGCAAGAAAACTACTTATATGTTAGGCATTAATTTTGACAGTGAAATTTGAAAGTATTTTTCTAATTTTAATGTACTAAGGGAGAAAAAACCACTTGAAATCATTATTTTATACATTTAATATAAATGCATTAACAGTTAAAAGGAAAGAAGAAAAAACAAAACTCGGCCTTTAGTATGTGTAAAGACATTTACACTCGCTGAAATATTGAGGAAGGAATTATGCCTTTCTTACGTCAAAAATGCTGCCTCTGTGAGAAGTGGCCGATGCAGGAGGACCTGGAGGACCAGGTAGGCCCCTGGGTCCAGGGGCACCAGGAATGCCATCCAGTCCTGGTTCTCCTTTCGTACCCATAGTACCTGAAGGACCCATGGGTCCTGTAGAACCCTAAATAAAAGAAATAAAAAAATTTCACATAAGGTTCCGAAATATGATTAAATATAGTGTGACAAAAAGTTAATCAGTAGGATTTTTAAATAACTACTTTTTTAAAAAAGTTGATTGGCAATTACAAAACATTTTTAACTATTGAGTTTTAAGCGTATTTGCTTTAAAATGTATAACTAGCTGCATAAGAAGTGTATATATTTAAGTAACTTGATTTTAGTTAAGTAAAAGAAGCTTCTGGTGCCTTTAAAATCTTAACGTAGTTTGCATTTTCATGCATACTTATTAGTTATATTAAGAATTATAATTATTCAATGGCATCCTTATTATTATTATTTTTTCTTTTTTGACGAGGCTCAAAAGAATTGATTGAAATAAATATAAATCTAAATGGTAAGATTTTCGGGGTTAAAATATTGAAAGTAACTTTCAGAAAGATTTAGAATTGAAGACTAATGAAATCACTGATTACTCTGCGTTTATTACTGAGTTGACTTTTTTTCCACTTTCGAAGCTGAGCTATAAAAAGAAATGTAAAATAAAAACATCAACCATACTTTTTCGCCTTTATGTCCTGGGGCACCGGGTAGGCCTATTTCTCCAGGTGGTCCAGGCATGCCCTAAATAAGAATGAAAATTATTGGTACGAAATATAAATGGAAGATAAAGTTAAGTAAGTAAAAATGGTAAATTCATTCGTCAGAGTTGGTGTTTCAATTTTAAAAAATTTAACAATTTTAATTTATAATTAATATTTTAACAAATGAGCAACTTACTATTAATAAGTGAATACTATCGTTTTCACAATAAGATTTAAAACATACTCTTATAAATTCAGTTACTTTAAGCCAAATTCTGACAAATTTCTTAAAGTTCAATCAGTTTCATAGGTGGATAACTTAATTTAAAGCATAAAAGCAAATTTAGTCACGTTTAGATTTTTTTGGTGTACGTGGTTTACTGGCCAAATACATTATTTACTCTTTTGCCATGGCTTACAATCACAGGATATACGTAGTTAATTTTAATCAATTCAAAATAGTTATGTACTTCAAAAAGTGCTTCTGCAAGAAAGTCAGGTTCATAAATATTTTCTTCTCCCTGTAGTGAGCATCGTTTGCTTGCGACTTTTGAACTCGGCTCCATTTGTTTCCACTTAATAAAACAAAAACAACAACATACTCGTATATAATGTTTAAAAGTTAAAAGAGGAAAGACTGCTAGCAGACAAGCCGAACTTACTTTCGTTTCTGAAATAACATAGCAAAATTGAGTCACGTAACTAAATCTTAGTTTGAAGATTTTAGGATGTAACGGTGTTAAAAAAACCAAATCGATAAAACCAAGAATGATGGGAATACGCCTTAAGCAAAAAAAAAACTGAAAGAACTGTTTTTTTTTTTTTTTTTTAGTTCAGTTCATGATTGTCAGTAATCATTTATTTTTTTAAAAAAAAGCGGGTTTTTTTCATATTTAAACATAACATGTAATTTTGCGCTAGAACACTAAAAATGAAATTCCATAATTTTTCCCAATTTTACCCAATTTTAGTCGAAACCTATTTTTCATAGCTTTCAAAACGGTGACTTAAAACCCAAAGACATTGTTTGACGTGGGAAAAGATTCATCAAACACCATATGACAGTTACAAATACTCTCTAAAATCCAAAATATTATTTAATACCTAAAAATATTTTCATAAATTAGAAACTACGTTCCGCGTTTGAATACAAAGTTAAGAAGAGTTCGTCACCAGTTCTAATATTGAGCAAAAGACGGTCGCTAAACCTGTCCAATGAACCCTGAAAAAAGCATGATTTTTTATTTCATTGGGAATTATTTATTTTACCCAAGAAAGGATTTCAGAGATTGAGTTTGATTCTCGATGAAAAATGTTTGGTACTGCAAGAGCGAAAGTACAAATAGCCCTGCCATAACCTCTTCAGACCGCAGAACTAAGCACAAACAATTTTGACGCAATTTACAAAACAAAATAACTAAACAAATTTTTTTTTCAATTTTTAATTAATACTTAGTTTAAATAATAATCAATGTCCAATTTCCATGTTTTCCATGTTTAAAACGAAGTAAAATATCTGTCGATTAATATCAAAAACAATTGGGTGTTTTAGCTTTCAAATTGCACAAACAGTAGTTAATGAACATTATTCTAAAATGTACCCAATTGGGTACACTTGGAATGAAGAAAAAAATTCAAACTTTTGAAAATTTGCGCGAATTTTTGAAATTTAAGTGCACATGATTAGCATTTACCAGGTGTCCAAGTATACCCAGAATGCCACCTCTACCGTCTTAACCAGGAGGACCGGGTTAGGGAAGCCTTTATTTTCCCCAGCAAAAGGGTTTCAAAGATCGATTTTGATTCTCGATGGAAAATATTTGGTACTGCCAAGAGCGAAAGTACAAATAGCCTTTGCCTTTTTTCACACCATTGAAAATTTTTGTGAATTTTTGGAATTTAGATGCACATGATTAGTATTTACCGGATGTCCGGGTATGCCCGGAATTCCATCTCTACCATCTTGACCAGGAGGACCGGGTGGCAAATCCAGCGCCGATATATTGCATTGACATTTTGAGGTGTCATCCACATCCAGTGTAGTGCTGAAATCACTCGGCTAGAGAATGAGAAGCAAAAACATCTGGTAAAAAGGCTTCTGAACAAAACTATTTAATAAATATTTCGTGCGCTTTGAAATAAAAATATTGAGAATATAACTGGTGTATCGACAAATAAATAAATCAATAAAAAAAAATAAATATTGGATTCGAGCACTTGAGCAACTACCAAGACAGTCGCAACAAAGATTTTAAAATATTGATTACACTAGAATGTTTATCAAATTCAATAATCAAGTTTCAAAGTGATGGATGTTAGTTTTACATCTAAGAACATGTGATAGCCTATACTTTCCGCAAGAGCCCGCTCCGTCCTTATTCTACAAAAAAAATCATCTTCACTTATCTATTTTGTTTTGAGAATTTAAAAGAAATTTTCAGTTTTATCGGCAGATTACTTAGTTTCAAGACACGATAGCAATTTCAGTCAACTTTTCTGTATTTTTTGATAAACTTGGCTTACTTTGCTGTTGCTTGCGCAATATTTTTAAAATTTTTATTTTTGCTATTTATATAATTTTTATATTTTATATAATATTTTAGAAATATTTTATAAAAAAAGAAAAAAATGTTTAATTATAGTATTTATGTAACACAATATACATTCTTCAAAAAATTTCTTTTTCATGAAAAAATAAAATAGTAAATTAATTTAAAATGCTCATGTGTCACTCCTCTTTTCTCTCCAATTCCAATCTCTTCCATATCGTTATTTCTTAAATTACGCCAATAATTCAAAAGTGCATTGTAGACATTTTGTCATTAAAAATTGCATAAAGTTACTTAGTGCTTATACTATAGTGTATGTAGTTAAAACACATTAGTAGCATGAAGTTAGTACAAATGAATTTTTTTTCACTGTGTTGAGAATAACTAAATTATTTTTCCGCCCATGACTGGAGTCACCAATCTTTTACCACCTTTGCAATTCGTGGCACTGTGCTGGGGGGGGGGGGGTGTATTTCTTCATCACCCTGCGCCTATAGTAGCTGCTAGCGGCCGACCGCAGAGATTTCGAGATCAAGTATTTGGCCGGAACAATTTGGCACTACGCTCGAATATCAGTAAAAAAACACATAAGAACAATAATAGATTTCCTTCACCTTAATTTCTTCTAAAAGTGCATAATTCTATGGGCCTGACTCTACAATAAAGTATAATACTGCTGAAAGGTGCAAATTTGGGAACCTTATTTAAGTTTGTAACCTGAAGATTGTTTACTACAAAAAAAGTTTCAAGACCTTTCACCTTAGAACACTTTCTGCGATTAGTCAAAATAATGGCATTAAAAAATGTGATAGAAAATTTTTAATCTCAAAAACAGACTTACCGGGCCTTCTCCAGATCCAATATCAGGAAACAGCCAATCCTCACGACTGTCTTTTCTTTTCCAACGAGGGTTTCCGAAAAACATGCATTCTCCCTTTATATAAGAAAGAAAAAATAAAAACACGAAGTTGTAGTTCAGAAGTGAAATCAGCCTCTTACGAATTTAAATTAAGAAATTACAAAAAATATGGGAGTGGGGGCAAACAGGACCGGTTTCCCCAGAAGGCATCGTGTATCCGGTATCCGACTGATTTTTAAATATCCGGGATCCGATGAGGTCACCACACGGAGCACCCGACTTAGCAAAAGACCAGAGTTCAATTTTGAAGGGGGGGGGGGGGATCGCTTCGAAGTGCACCGTACCATACTTTGAAGCATTATTGCACAAAATTTCAAGAATTTTCTGGAATGGTATTTGCGATACACAAACGGACAGACTTTGAGTGTTATTTTGAAAGATATATATAAAATAAATCACCTTTTTTCCTTTAACGTAACACTAGTTTTTCAGCTTTTCTTCTAGAAGATATCCAAAGTAACACTGTTTGAGTGAAGGAGTCCCTTAACTTTCAAGTATTTTTAGATCAGGTAAAGTTCTACTTAGTTGAGAACTTCCGAATGAATCAAATTAAAAAATATTTTAAAAGTGACCCTTTTTTGCGTTAAATACAGTTTCGTGCGGGGACCGGGTTGACTTTTGCATTAATTACAAATTGAAGAAGGATTTGTAGCAGATAACTTTTATGGTTAATAAAAGTGCGGAAACAGATTTTATTCAATTGAATAAAAATAAGAAAAAGGCTGTACTCATTGGACAATCGTTGCTCAAGAACATTCGAGTTAATTAAATATGAACTTATGGTTGTGGCAACAGTTTGTTTATAATTATTTATTTCTAAAAATTCGTTTACTCAACTAATGGCATTTTCCATACATCCATTTTTAATGTCATGTATTTTTGTTAATGTATGTGCAAAAAATACAGGAAATTGACTTTGCGTATTTTATATTGCAACCGTAGAATATTTTCTCTGCTAATTGAAACTTTTGCAACTCGTGAACACCGTATTATGAGGCGTTAGCATTGATTATAAAAGTGAATGCAGAATTTGGTGAAAAGCATCATGTTAACCTAATATTTCTGCATTAAATTAATTTTTCTTTAGTACTTTTCCCCTTTGTTACGCTATTTTCACCTCAGTACTACGGAAACCATTATTTTTCTCCATAAAATATTAGTACACCTTCCAGGGGATATTTTAAACTATTTTATTAATCTGAATGATGTCATTATTATTGCATTTTATTAAAATGTTAAAAATATCGCCATTCATCATATGTAATATTGATCTAAAAGGTGGTTTCTTCCCATAATTCTTTAAATGTTTATACCAATGATATGTTTACTATTTTAACTAATTTTACACTTGTATTTTAAACTACTGCAGCGGAAAAAATGAAACGAGATATTTTTCTCTCACCTTTTCTCCTCGAGGCCCGACTGGACCTGGTGGTCCTGGTGCTCCTACATCTCCCTTTTCTCCTCTTAAAAGCTCTATTTTAGGTGGCAGGAAATGTTCTTCTTCATTTGGATTGAAGAAATGAGACTAACGTGGGAAGAAAAAAAAAGTTACATGGCGCATTTGAATAAGAGACGTGAAAGATTTCAAATCATGCTTTAAATTTTATGTGAAATTTGAATCTTGCTTTAAATTTTATGTAAAATTCAAACCTTGCTTCAAATTATAAGTAAAATTTGAATCTTGCTTTGAATTTCAAGCAAAGTTGGAATTTTAATACGAAGTCTGTTTCAATTTACATTTTAATTATTATTGAAACTTTTTTAAATTTTAACTCACTTATTATTAGGTTAAGTATTCGTCATGCATTGTAGAAGCAATATTAAATTTTAAGGATCCTGATCACATCTTGCCACCTTATACAATTATTAAATGAATTTTCGCAACGTTGGAATTTATTTCAATTTTAGAACTTTGCAATATTGAAATGTTCTATGGGTTAAGTCAAACATTTTTGTATTGAAAATTTAAATGTTAAATTAATTAAGTTTTGTACTGACCGTTGCATGGGATCCTTTATGTACTTTGTATTCTTGCAGATGTTCCTCATGATGCGCTGCAAGTTTGTATAACAATTAAGTAACAGTACGACATTAAAATAAACAGTAACGTTGAAAATGAAATATAATTTAAGAAGTAAAACTGTATGTACTTTAATGCCATTAAACCCACCAGTTGTACTAGTATAGTTATAAAAAATATCTAAAACAAAGTGATGAAAAAAATTCCCCTTCGATCTTTAAAAAACTTGCATTTTACCTAACAAAGGTTAACAGAAACACGAGAGTAGCCTAAAGCATTTTCGGAACCTATAAAAAGTTTTTTTTTTTATTAGTAAACTAGTTTCTTTTAATCCCCACAGTTCGTCAGTTAATGGATTAGTATGAATGGAAATAAATCACTGACATTTTAAAGAAACGAGACAGAAAGTCGACAGAGAAAATATTTGTGCCTATGTAGAGATAAAAACAAATACCAACATTTAAAGCACCAAACAGCGATAATGACTTTTGATCTGTGTTTTAGAGCAATAAGGACTCTTTTTGTCATTGCAAAAAAAAAAAAGTAAATGTTTTATGGATGCAAAGAAATCCAATATAAAGCCAGAAAAAGGGCCTTTTCTAGCCCCAAAACACGTGTCTGTGATTGATATCGTTATTTTGCGCTCTAAACGTTGCTTTTATTTTGCTCGCTTATATGTTTGTTAACAAAAAAGAAACCTTTTTTTGTAAAGTTGTACAGAAATGCAGATTAAGTAACGCAGCATTTTTGTTTTTATTTATTCATTTATCTATTTATGCGTACTTTTTAATTTATTTCTGGCGAAAAACTAAGACAGTTATACAGACACGAATCTTTATTTTCAGCGAAGGAGTAATTTTCAACAACCAGAAAATACTGTTTAAAATTTTCGACTTTTTTTTTTTTTTTTTTTGTGGAAAAAAAAGGTAATGAAAACAAAAACTTTAAAAATATATACAAAAATAACAAAATTTGACCTGTTATTTATTTTTTTATTAACGAAGATGAAAAGAAATGGGAATGCAGAAAAAGTTTTGAGCTTTCGACGATAAGCTGCAGTCCGCAATGGAAGATTGAATCTCAAATCTACTTCTGCATCAGAAAAAGGTTCCTTCTACCAAAACATATATACGCAGTAATTTCGCATCTTAATAATATTTATTTATTTTTTTTCGTTTTTAATATGCTAAAAATAAGCTTATTGTGCTAAAGAAAATGTTAATCTGTTTTGTTGCGTATAACATAATTTATTTTTTTCATTCTCCTGTGATTCTCACTGACAGGAACAAAAACACATAATTAGATCACGAAAGAGCTCGGGCATGTCCTGCAGCGAATTTAGAAACAGTCATTCTATTTTACTCCATCAAAATTTATTTCTGACCAAAAGACCTCAACTTCAGTTTTCAGTTTCAGCTTCTCCGAAATACTGCCAAGAAAATTCGAAATTTCATTGACTTCGCAGATTAAGAGACACTGCTAATAAAGATTGCATTTCAAATTTGTTAGAGAAAAGAAAAATAAATCATTTAGGAACAACTATTTTTTCCGGAAAATTATTATGCTGATGTTGTGTACAGGTTTCAATCGATACAATATTAAAGAAATATCCTTTAAATATTCCTAAATATTATTATTTTGAAATATGCTGAATTATTTTACTTAAATAAAGTTAAGATAAAGTTCTGATAATGAAATAAAGGACATTCCTGGGGCCGTGGTAGCCTACTAGTTAGGATGTCGGACCAGAAGATTGGGGTTCAATACCCAACCAGCTCAAGATTCACTACGTACACTTGAGGATACGTGCATGTAAAATCCGTAGACCCTGAAGTCCTGAGGGTACATGAGAACGGAGAATTTCACTTCCCTTCACTCTTTGGTCAAAAAAGGGAGGTGGCGTACTTGTGGTGGCGCCATCTGGTGTCATGCAAATACATAATGAGCCAAGTCGTACTTTCACCATTGTGGTTCTCCTCTATAACCGGAAGGCGCTTCTTACTGCCTTAGTTCATGGTCGCTCTGCGAAGGTTTTGATACCCAAGTAGCATTTGAAACAACAAAAACAGAACATTTCTATTAATTTTAGCTTACTTTTTACCACGCTCGTGCGGTACAATAATTTACCGAGAATCATAATGTAACTTCTTGCATAAATAATTAAATAATGTAAAAAAAGTAAATTTTTTTTAAAAATAGAAATGTGGGCTGAATGGGAAAACACCCCCCTTTTACCCCACCTTACCCAACTGTTTAGTAATGCAATATCTTGCAAGCTTTAAATTAAGTTTTTATAGTTACATAAATAAACTTTGTACACAGGGGAAAATTTTATTTTTAACGATTGTTTTCACGAAAAAGGTCAAGAACTATCCAAGTAAAGTAATAGAAATCTGAAATATCAAAGTATTGCTTACGCTATCAGTAAAAATGGATTGCATAAGAATACGCAAGAAAGCTCAGATCATAGCATCCACACTGTTTTCCAGTCTTCTATTAATTGCATTATTTCTTAGACCGTGCTTATTCAAAATAATGGCAATCAGTAATTTTGGAAGGAAAACAGCGATGGTGTCTGCATCACTCATAATTAACGTTTTAGGTCGGAACGGAGAACATTTTACAGAGTTTTAAATGCATCAATTTATCGCTAATTCGGAATGGCATTTAAATATATTTATATTGTTTAAAGAAGTGAAAAATGATAAAATTCTCTAATTTTGATATTCGTTTGATGGGATAGTTTATAGTGCTTATTCTTAAAGCTACCTTTTCGGCTTTGAGAATGAGTATTTCTCAAAAATGGATGTTCAAGTATTTTGACTTCTTTTCGTGTAATGAGAGTGAAGTTACAGCATGCAACGGTTACAGTGACGTCAAGTTTTTTGCAATGAAACGAACTATGAACAACACCGGAGCAAAGTTACTTATTGGGGGTTGCTCTTATTGCACTTTTTTTTCAAATGTGGTATAAACGTTTTTGTCTTTGTAAATGAATTTGAAAATTTAATTTGAAAATAATGAATGATATCACGCTTTTTTCTCATATATTTGACCCCCCTCCCCTTTTGTCACAAAATGTCACACTTCAATGTACCAACCTCCCCTCTTTGAGACATTCCCCTCTATGTCACACTGCCTTGTTACCCCCTCCCCTCCCCTTCTCACAATTTCACGAACCCCCCCCCCCCCCCCGCGAAGCGTGACATCATTTATGAATGGACCCAATGAGAGAATACACTAACTCATTCAAGTC
Source organism: Octonoba sinensis (assembly GCA_038502835.1). Classification (NCBI taxonomy): domain Eukaryota; kingdom Metazoa; phylum Arthropoda; class Arachnida; order Araneae; family Uloboridae; genus Octonoba; species Octonoba sinensis. The sequence goes on along the minus strand of CM076600.1, from coordinate 64,126,912 downwards.
AAAGCCACGTAAACAAGTAAATATATTTAAACAAAATGGATCAACTCAGGATATATTTTAATGTTTTGCTATATACACAAACGTGATAAGCTAAAATGGTTAAAATACAAAAAAAAAAAAAAAAAACTAGGTTATTTATATTATTTTATAGCTAAACGCTTGCAGTTAGTATAAATTACAAAAATAAAAATGAATTTCTTTCGTTACTCAATGTTTTTTTTAAACTAACGCACTAGATCTGCCTAATACAGAATGCAAAATAAATAAAACAGTAGTTTCTGTTTATGTTTTAAACAACCAATTGCTAGTTTTTAATTTTTATAACAGATTTGACATTTGACGCATTTTATGTGCATGCATTTGTTTCATCAGTGACAAAAATATCAGATTATGTATTGCTACTTTCAAAAGACCGATGAGTAAAACTAAATTTGTCCCATACTTCGCAGTCCTTAGGAAAGTGATAATTTTGGTTAAATTCCATAGTGACTACACGTTATCCGTATTGATTGACATATCTGCACACTAGTCACACTGTTAAAAATTTCCTTAGGAAAATAGTAAAATAACCATTTATTTGATTGTTATTTTACCATATTTAATTACAACAGTTGAATAACCATTAAAAAGATGGTACTCAAACCGCTGATTGTGAAAAAAATCGTTTATTCTCTGTTTATCCTAAAGAAGGTTTAACTAACCGTAATCGGGCGTCCATCTTGGTTGTGGAATCTTACCGTCGTACGTTGTTGGTAAAATATAAATAAAAATTTATCAGTTAAAATCTGCATGTGTATATAAAAAAAGAAGAAGAAAAAAGTGGCTTAAGCACTGGATACTAAATAGAAACACATACACACGTAAATCAAAAATTGGAGACATCGGATTCCCTAACTGTTTGCGAATGAGCGAACCCATAATTTGAGCTGCTGAAGCTTGTTTGAAGCTTGTTTGTATTTTAATTTTTGCAGCAAATAAAATGATTTTCGTCAATATACAGTAAATTTAGACCAAAAATAAATTTGGATTCAATCAAAAACTGAAATCTCAATTTTAAGGCTGTTTGCCCGTTGGAAAAGAAGATTTATTGATAAATAAACGTCCGCTTTATGTGATGACGGTGGCCTAGTGGATAGATATCTAGACTAGTATACAACACGCATTGGGGGTTCGAGTCCTGCAAGCTTTCGTTGGTTTCTTCGCCTCAAAGATTCTACGCCTCGAAATGGTTCAAAAACGGTGAAAATTTTGTTTTGAAAACGTTTTTAAATGGTTATTAAAACCGTAAAACTTTTGTATTTACGGCTATTTAACCAAGTTAATTGGAAATGGTTAGGTCCCGTAAAGATAGAAAAATGTTCCAAACCGTAAATTTAACGATGAATTAGATGGACAGACTGCTGCCGGTCATTTAACCGTAATTTCATGATGAAATTTCTAACAGTGCAGCTTCTCCAGAGGTCTTGGAAGGTATAACAGTTTTTTGGAGGGGATGACCTTCGAATATTAATATTTATCTCATGGAACTGCGCGTAAAATGAAGTGCCAACAATTGTAATATTATTTTACAAAATATGTTCAAGATGTTTTTCGTTTCTGAGGAAAAAATAATAAAGCGTGAAAAGTGTCTTTTGGATTAAAAAGCGATAGATAGGATCGTATGAATATTTTAATAGTGCTCCGTAGAAAACTGCTAATTTTCTGCAGTATATAATAACCTGCAGTTGAAAACTGCTATATTCCGTAGTGACTATGAGCTATGAGCTCCGCATTGGTTGGCGTCTCTGCATACTAGTCATCGGTTTACAAAACCTTGAAAAGTTCGCCAAAATTTCCAGGAGAGGATGACATTCAAGTATTAATATTTATCTTCAGGAACTGCGCGTAAAATGAAGCGCCAAAAATTGTAACATTATGTTACAAAATATGTTCAAGATGTTTTTCGTTTCAAAGGAAAAAATAATAAAGCGTGAAAAGTAAATGTTTAAGTAAAAAGCGATAGATAAGATTGTATAAATATTTTAATAGTACTCCGTAGAAAACTGCTAATTTTCTACAGTATATACACTCTCAGAAAAATTCGTCTTTATACACTACATTATTCCTCATTTTTCAACAAACAATTTCCGTAACCCTTGAGAACGAACTTTTTCCCTTTACTCTCTGCACGCATGCGTATTCAATAATCTCAGCTACACAATCAGAAGTTGACAAGACAACGAGTTTAGCTTAACCAGTTTCATTTCGCCAAACATAAATGCAGGTATCGGTAAGTTCTTATTTCAGATTTTGATTTCAGTAATTTCTCGAAAATATGAGTCAACTTTTAAAGTTTTTAGCTATTGATTGAGAGAAAAAATGTCTTAAGGTATTCACTTATTCACCTTGTGTTTATTTTCCCTATGAAATACGATTGCTATGGTTGATTATTTTCTAAAAGATTAAATCGAAGTCGAATGTTTTACAATGCTATAAAAAGTTCGTTTTCTTAAGCTTTCAATAAGTAATATCTGGTCTACCTGCAAATTTCAATAAGAACTCTGCATCTTTTATACAAAGTTCCCACGGTCCTTGAAAATCCTTGAATTTCATTTAAACCACTCGGGAACCCCAAAAAAGCTTGAAAACGACCGTAGGGAACTTGAAAAGTCCTTGATCTTTCGGAAAGGTCAAGCTCGTAAAAGTAAGTAAAAATTTCCGAGCAAAGATCGGCTAGCAAAATTCCAATCCCCCTTTAAAAAAACAAAAGTGATTCTTGAAATCTTTTAGTGTGGTGATTCCTGACTTCCAAGTGCATTTCTTCAGAGATCAAAAGCTTGCTAAATTTTCGTTTAGTTTGGCCGGAGTCTGAGTTTAAACGGTTCTGCTAGTGTGACCGAACCGATGATTATTCTTTGAACTGGCTCTTATCATCAATACTTGTCTTTTCATTTACGGCCGAAAATGCCGGGAAAATGCGTGTTTAGCCCAGCGTGGGTTGAAAAAGATCGTTATAAGGTTCGACTTGTTTCTGAATGATTGTTTAAGTTTACAAATCGTTTGTTTATTATCTGTTTATCGCAACAATTATAAGAAAGAAATTGAACCTGCAAGTTAAACTTTCATTTTTAAGTTCTATAGCTTTTTTTCTTTTAAAACACACACGTGCTAAACAATAAACATCAAAATAGGTTCCATGAAAGTTTTCATTTGGGTCCTTGAAAGCAGATTCGTAGCTAGGTGGGGGCAAGGAGGGACAGCTGTCCCCGGGCGCAGCGTCAATTAGCGCCAAATTAATGTTAATTTATTTTAATTTTAAATGCGAAAAGAAAATTATTTAGACTGAAGAGGTGTGAATATGTTCGACAAAAAAGTGGGAGCATCGCAAATCATATAGGGAATGACCAGTGTAGCACAGGAGTGCGTGGGAAATCAGACAAATAATTTAGCGAAGCCAAAGTGTCCCATATTTCCATTAGAAGTGAATGGTCGCTAATAAAAATGAAAGTTAAAAGGGCTACTTTTTAGAGCTACTTCTCATTTAGGAAGCATAAAAGTTTTTTAATTCCCTTTAGGGACACTCCTAGGTCCCCAGGGGCACAGGGCGGCGCAAAATCTTCAGTTGTCCCCGGGCGCTGAAACCCCTAGTTACGCCTCTGCTTGAAAGCTCTTGAATTTTTTTTGCGATAAATGAGTGAATATATCATCAATTAGTCCTCTGACATGGTGATTCTTAATAATTAAACTATTGTCAAAATCACCAGTATAGAAGGAAAATTTGACTTAATTCAGAATTAAATTTTTGATTATAGCGAGTCTTACATCTTTTGGTGTAGGGGGGAGGTATGGGGATAGTGATAAAAAGAACGTTTTTTATTGTTAGTCATATGGCCCATAAAATTATTTTGATTATAAAATATGGCTGATATAATTTTTTGAGAACTCATAAACCAGACGGCAACTAGACTGCGGCACCCTGCCCAGTTTATTTTCTTTGTTGTCTTGTCATAATTTTACTTTTCTCTCTTATTTTCTGGTGTCTTTGCAGAAATAAACCCTGAGAGAGAAACTTAGAGCCCAAAGAACAAAAACAATGTGTTGGAAAAGATCTTAAAATTACGTAATAAGTTATTGTGCTTCGAAAATCTATTTCATCTATCAGTTTCTTGAAAATGTCAAATAAAACTTCTTAAATATGTAAAATAAAACTTTGTTTGTTGTTTAATTATTCATTGGTGGTTACTTTATTGCTATTGACTTTATCCTGTTATTTTATTGCTATGCTATAAATATGTATACATACATACATGAAGTTTTAGTGGCGTCTAAGTATAGCTGTCATTATTATTATTTTTTCAATTTTATTGTTTACTTATTGAATAAAGATGGCTGATTTCTTTGTGTAGGATTCTTTGAATTACTATAGTAAATTTATTTGAAAAATTAAATATTTTTTGGTGTTGCAAAGATTGATAATTGGCAAAACTTGAAAATTGACTTGGCGAAACATTCGTCACTTAAAAATAGGATGCACCTAAAAGTTCAAAGTAATGTTTACTATATTAAGAGATATAAATAAATTAAACCGGTCTCAAGACATACATATGTGAATGACTTGACCATAATGAAAATTATGCAGATAAGTTTTAATAAAATTGTCTTACATGAAAAATATTTTAAATAATTTAAAATTTAGTATTAAAATACTAATATAGAAATAAATGGTACTTTATTGATTTTCTAAATATGGTATCATGGTGACAAATTTTTATAAATCTACTTGATGAGGATTATCAATCAATAACTTATATCTCATTGGTCTCTGGGGGGGGGGGGCGAGAATGGGTATATTTCAAAAGTTGGACTGGTGGTTAATTGCAACAAATTATCAACTTTCATTTTTAGTGAAATTTTTGAAGGTAGGGAGACTGAGAAGACCTGTGGTAACTTGTTAACAATTATAAGCTGAAAGCGCTGAGAAAGGCCCTAACAGACCAAATAATCTCACAAAAAGTTTGATATACTTTTCTGAAAAGGAAACTTCCGGAAATACTGGCTTACAGTATATTTTACATTTTACTAAAAAAAGGTGCTTTACTTTATGAAGTTAAAAACATCATAGAATTACCATCTTCCATATATTTTTAAATATATTACACTTTTTATTAGACTTTCAGGTTCTTCGTTTCATGAATAAAATTTCAAGGCTAAAAATTGACAGAAAAATGAGAGGGGTTGGCATGTAAACTTCGTTCATTGAGTGTGCTTTCAATTAAGAGTATAGCTTTGTATTGTTTGGAATTTGGCAGCATACTTGGTTTTTTCCTCCTCCATATTAGACTCCACATAGATGTCAATAAAAAATTAATTCAGTTGTAAATTTGATCCTGAGGGAAAAAAAAACTTGTATTGCTGCTGCAAAGTAGAAATGATTTTTCAATTGTGAAAAGTCAGAAGTAATGTGCAGCTTTTGGCGTGTAATTTTATTAATAGGTCCCTTATACGTGTTATAAAACTTTATTTTCAGTGCTCTTAGCTGCTACTTAGCTTGGTACTTAGTTTTTAGGTCGAATGGGGTATACCCAAAAATTATTTTTAAGGGAGTTCAGAATAGTGTTTAAAAATAAATAAAAATGGAACGTCTGGAAAAAAGGAATTTTTTCAATTAAATTTTTAAAAATCCTTAAAAATACATTATTTGCAGATGTAGCGTAAAAAAGGTTTTTTATTGCAATTTGTTTTCTAAAAAGTAATGAATGAAAAAAAAGTCGAATTTTCTATCCCAAAAGGCACCTTTAAAATTTTTTTCACCATTTGAAAGTGGGCATCTTATTACTCTAAATGGCCTTTTTCTGAAAACATTCTTTAAAGTTTGCAGAAATAAGTTGTCAGGATTCATTATATTTTGTGATACTAGAGAAATTTAGAAAACTAAATTTAGAAAACCCCTCCAAAGTATAAAATGCCCACTTTCAGATGGTGAAAATAGAATTTTGATGTGCATTAAGCAATGAAGATTTTGATTTTTGGAGTTTCTCCATGGATTAATATGGAATTTTTGAATTTGAGAAAGTGACTGTAGAAGTATAAATGATACGGCTTTTTTCAATCTGCACAAAAACTTCCTCTTTAACCCCTTAAAGCACAAGGTTTTTTCTGAGAAACTGGTATAATGTAAGTTATTCTTTTCAATTTCAGGTTGTGCGGGGTGACTAGGGAGTTGGGGGGGGGGGGGCGGATGAGGTAAAAGTTACATAGAAAAAAAAATATTATACAAACAAAGTGTGAACGGATTTCTGACGGGCATTAGAAATAAAATATCGCACGGGCATGGGCAAATTTTCCTGGAAAAGTCCCTCGTTTAAGAGAAACAAACCTAACAGACATTTCTTCAAATAACGAAAAATTTCCATCATGGAACAGAAGATAACTGAACGCAAGTTTTTTCAAATAGCGAAAAATTTTCATCATGTAACAGAAATAAACATAACGCACGTTTCTTCAAATAACGGAAAATTTCTGTCATGTAACGGAAATAAACATAACGGACGTTTCTTCAAATAACGGAAAATTAACCTCGGATGACGGAGAAAAAATATAGGAAAGTTTCTTCAATTGACGGACATTTCCCCTCCTAGAACCGAAAAAATTGTAGAAGGAAGTTCCTTCAATTGACGTGAGAAAGAAAAAACGGATATTCTTCAAATAACGGAAATTTACCGGCAGCACTGCTGCCAGTAATATTTCCGTGAATTGAAGGAAAAAATTCTGAGAGTGTAACAAGCTGCAGTTGAAAACTGCTATATTCCGTAGTGACTATGAACTATGAGCTTCGCATTGGTTGGCTTCTCTGCTTACAAGTCATCATCTTACAAAATCTTGGAAAGTTCGCCAAAATTTCCAGGAGAGGATGATATTCAAGTATTAATATTTATCTCCAAGGAGCTGCGCGTAAAGTTACGGGCTAATTATTGTAACATTGGTAACAAAATATGTCTTAGACGTTTTACGTTTCTGAAGGAATAAATATACATAAATAAAAAAAAATAACTAAAGTGATTTTTGGAATATTTTTTCCCCTGTTCAGTCGAACAAAACCCGGTCTGTTGATATTTCTGAGCGATAATACGAAGCCCCGTCGATTCAGTTAGGTCAAGAACCTTAACATGAAATAACTCTTTCACAATGTTTAACTTTAATCCATATATTTTGAGGACAATCTTACAGGAATCGCAAATATTAAGACAGTTCTTATCGATAAAATGTAAACCTGCGTCGTACTAATTGCGCTCCCTGTTTTCGGAAATACTCGAGCTCTCGGAACTTATTCTTGCGACTATCTCTTTTGATAATCAAGAATGGTAATCAAACCGAAAAGGTAACCGCCAGGCTGAAATTATGACTCTGACGCAAACAAGCGCTCTTAAGAGACTCGCGTAAGAGCTCTTAGGCTGCAAAGGGGAAAGAGAAAAGTCTAGTTAGGGCTCAGCTGCAGCCAAATATCGATTTTGGGTGGCAACGGGATCCGATAATCATTATCGTTATACCAATGATTTCGAGAAAACTTTATTAAAGTCGAGTTCATTTACGCTTTTCAAAATAGATCAGTTTTACTTACAGCCCCCATTTTTTTTTTTTTAAATGAAGGCAGATTTTTTGTAGGTTAGTCCGCGTTATTTGAAGGCAAAATAGAAGTCACTAGTAAATGGTTTTACAAATAAAATAATTTTAATTATAGCAGGGTCTAATTGTAGAATATTTTGTCAAAATTTTGCTAAGTGTAAAAACTTGAATTTTTTTTCAAGAAAACAGCTAAACAAAAAGAAAACAAAAAATTTTTTTTTCAGAGTATTTCACACAGGAAAAGTCATTTTCAGCAAATTAGTTCTAAGTAAACAAAATAATGCGTTAATATTGTAAAAGTATTATTTTGGATGTGTTTTTTTTCTCCCATGTATAAATGCTTTAAACAACTGGAAACTTAACTAATTTGAAATACTAGTGTCAAAATTTATCACTTAGAATAATATATAAAAAACATTTTCATGAAAATATAAAGAAACTTGGCATTTGAAGAAAAAAAGGGGAGCGGAGCCTACCATTCAGGTCTCCTAAACCAAAGGTAAAAGGAATTACTTGCTGCCCCTGAGTTCGAATTTACTATTTAAATTTCCTTAAGTGTAATTCCTACGATGTTCTAAATGAAATCTGTAGTCGTCGTAAATATGCTTTATTCAAATTTATTAATATTATTTTATTAATAAATTTGAATAACCTATAAAAATTGCGGTAAATTGTTGTTGTTTGAATACAGTGCTTATTTGCACTGTATTCAAACAACAACAATTTACCGCAATTTTTATTTCCTTAACAAGTAAATAAACTTTTAAAGCTTAGTTAAACTCTTGAAAGTATTAGAATATGAATGAAAAAACCTGCTAAAACTACGTCAATGCTACATACTTGGTTTATGATTTGCACTCTCTTCTTTGTGATGCTGGCTGGTGTCTTTCCGTCTGTAGTGTGGAAATAAATCCCTTCGGTACTTCTAGAAAGAAAATTTCAACACACAGTAAAAACATGTTTAAGTACTAAGTATTGCAATTTTTTAAGAACTTGAGCAGCTAGTTTGTTTGTAAAACTTTAACATACAGTTTAAAAAACTTGTTCGAGGAATATGTACTGAAAATTGAGACTATTGAGCAACTGTCTTGTTTGTAGAAGTGTATGTAGAAACACAAAATAAGAGATGTTCAAGGAATATATTGCAAATTTTCAGAAACTCGAGTAAATAATTTGTTTGTAACTGAGTAATAAACGATAAATAGCACAATTATTCCCAAAAAACACATTCACAAACTTTGTAGAACTTTAAAAATTTGAAGAAACTCGGGAGTAAGTAATTTGTTTATAACTGGGTAATAAACGAGAAATAGCACAATTATTCGCTGAAAACAAATTCACAAACTTTGCAGAATTTTCACACCCCAATAAAAGATCTTCAAGGAATATGTATTGCACATTTGAAGAAACTCGCGAGTAACTAGTTTGTTTATAAATAGAAAAAAAAATGGGTAATAAACAAGAAATAGCACAATTATTCACTAAAAACACATTCACAAACTTTTTAGAACTTTACAAATTTGAAGAAACTCGGGAGTAACTAATTCGCTTATAACTGGATAATAAACGAGAAGTATCGGAATTATTCACTAAAAACAAATTCACAAACTTTCTGAGTTTTTACACCCAATTAAAAGACGTTCAAGGAATATGTATTGCACATTTAAAGAAACTCACGAGTAAGGTTCGTTTATAAATTAAAAAAAACTGGGTAATAAAAAAGAAATAGGACAATTATTCATTAAAAATACATTTACAAACTTTGTGTGGAATTTTACAGTTTTGAAGAACCTCGCGAGTAATTAGTTTGTTTATAACTGAGTAATAAACGAAAAATAGCGCAATTATTCACAAAAACGAATTCAAACTTTGTAGAATTTTTACACAATTAAGAAATGTTTAAAGAATATGTACTGTACATTTTAAGAAACTCGCGAGTAACTAATTTGTTTATAAATAAAAAAAACTGGGTAATAAAAAAGAAATAGAGCAATTATTTACACAAAAACTAACTCACAAACGAACAAACGAGATGAAAATACCCGAGCTGAAACAGAGACCTTTTCTTTCATCCTGTCAGTTAATGCACATATTTATATTTTTTTACATGCCCGGGGAAAATTGAAAAATTTAAGTTAAAAATTTACATTTTCACAACCTTAGTTCAATGTAAAATTTTTGTTTAAAATATTCACGAAGAAAACGAAATACGCCATTAACTTACATTTGCAACTACCAAAATTGATATTAGTATGGAACACATATTTTTCTTCTTGAATATTGACTTCACTTCTTTTCCCTGATGTTTAAGATTTATAATGCTCACAATTTTGAGCGTTTTCTTACTTCTTTATCAATATTCATTTTCTTGAGAACAAGTGTTGAATATATGTTCAAATAGTAATCTATTTATTAGTGGTTAGAAGCTGAAACTTTTATTTGTATGGTTATAAAAAAATTTCTTTATGCATTTTCTGCAATAGTTTTTTTAATGTAGTTCGTATGATCCAAAGACACATTCTTGTTCCGGATTTATATATAAAAATATCACCGCATTTTAAGAGAAAATATTTACAAATTCTAAATAGTTAAAAATAAAATCAAAAATAACATAAATGTATCGCATGGGTATTATGGATATCTTTCAAAAAAAAAAAAGAAAAGAAAAAAAAAACCTCACATCATGTTACCCTCGGAATCAATAACGCTCAAAAGAAAGCTATAAGGCAACACTTTTTCGAAAATTTGCAAGGGTTTGAAACACATTAATCTTCTTTTACTTGTCAAACTTAAATAAGTTATTAGCGAAACTCAAAAAGTTTCTTTTTCCTAAATACATAGAATTGCTTGGTAAAATATCGCTCTTTGGAAGATTTTCATTTCAAATTAAAATTCGTAAAAATAGCAATAAGAGAATTGTTTTGAAAGCATACTGTTATTAGACCACATCAAGTTGGTTATAAATAAATAATATTTCAGTCAGCAATTAATATTTTTATGTCACTAATAACGAATAACACGAGTATCATAATCGGCTATCAAAACTGAACTCTTCATGCTGTCATGTCTCTGCTATGATGTCGGATATTCCTCGCTGTTAGTTTTATAACTACTGCTACAAATTATTGCGACAGAGGCAAAATGTCTGTGTCACCGATGGTGTGAATGCACTTTAAGAATTAGTTACAGGATGAAATCATCTCTTCGTTTCTGAGACTTAAATTTTCTTGCTTTGTTGAACATTAGAACGGATAATTACTTTTCGAATTTTGACGGGGAATTTCACAGCAAACTAGGAACAAAGACAAAGAAAAAAAAAAGAGTGACATCTTAAACATCAGCAAATCGATCAATAATGCATAAATTCATTTTTGCATTAGACATATTTCTTATTTACACAAAATATAAGTGGGGGATTAACGTACTACGCAAACTCAATTAGCTTATTAGCGAAATTGTACTACATATATGTACATGATTATTTTAAAGGTAGTCTGTTAAAGTAAGTAGAGTGCTTCTGTAATGCAGAGGAGTCTTAATAAGGTTATAAAAGATAAATTTTCAAAATAAAATCAATTTCTGTTATCATTAAAACAATGATTCACTCCAAGAAATTTAAATAACGATTTTTGCTGCTTAAACTGTACTATTTAGAAGTTAAAAATTAGTTAGAAAAAAAAATCCTTCGAAGAAACAGAACCAAGAAAATGGAACCCAAGAAAATGGTGAATTATTTTAGGAGTTCAGCGGTGAGTAAAATTTAGTCATGGGAACACATTTTTACATTAAAATAATGCACTAAAACATTCCAGAAGAGGGCAATAAATTCACCTGCAGAATAAATTTCGCCGTTCTTTGCAACGAAATAAAAGAAAGCAAAAAATAATTATAAATAAATGGTGAAACGAAACGTATAAAATGTTAATAATGTTCAAAATGTAAATCAAGCTTCTTGTCTGAACATTATTTTTACTAATATGTACTTTATTTGGTAATAAAATTTAAGGTTGAACATATTGGTATCTTTTATACTTCTAGAGGACAATTATTCATTTGATTAAAATGTTAAGATGTGTTTCATTTATTCTCTGTTCTACGTCTAAAAACTTGATAGTAGACTATGGTTTTACACACAGCCCACTTACAGTTTGATATTCTTTGCCGCATTTAAATTACTTTGCTTGTTTCATTTTCAATTAAATGCCCATATCAGCAAAACACGATGAAATTATTATTATTATTATTATTACTATTGTCGTTATTGTTGTTAATGTTATTATTATTATATTGCTGTTATTATTATTATTAATATAAAAAATGATGCTAGGGGTAAAGTACATAAAAAAATGAAAAAAAAAAAAGAGAGAGAGAAAGAAGTGGAAAAGAGTTTAAAGTGTACTTAAAAAATCACTTGGTTGCGAATTTTTTTTAATGTGTAAATTATTTTTCAACAAACCTTAAAGAAGTATCTCTGATGAATAAAAGTTCTGTAAAAAATAGTAGCACCTTTGTTGTAGGTATTATTTAAATTGTGTCTGTCTTTATTAAATTTTATATAAATAGGCAAGTATAAGATGAAATAAATTTAAATAGATAATGTGAGTTCCTATCTCTATTACTAAACTCTCGGTCGCTCACAACGATGCGCCGTCCGTGACCGTATATGGTAGTTCTTGCTTATTGTCGTAAGTTTCTCAAGACTTAAGTTTCGCTAGTGGATTTCTTTTGAAGTTAAATGCAAGATTGCTTCATTTGGTGAGCTACTTCGCAAAAGTTCTAAAAAGTAAGGATCAATTACTCGAAATTAGCCGTGACAAAGGCGCGGCGATCATAACTCGACTCCCACGTTGTGAGGAAAGAAACGAAACAGAAGTCCATTGGCGAATTGAGGCCCCGGGGCTCAAGGTATCTAATTGGGCACGTGACAAGTGTCCAAGCTCACTCCTTCTGACAGCTCAATTCACTTCTGCGCGAATCCGTAGTTGCGAAAAGCTGGCCATTAAGAGCTTTTTCTCCCGGCCGGATGACGGAGAAAGAAATCAGATTGCACTTTTCTGCACGCACTGAAAAAGTGGTGTAATTCCATCCTGTTTGGAAGAATACTATCTTAGTATATTTCTGCCCCGAGAACAACCCTCCACCAACGATATTAAACGCGGACGATTTCATGGAGTTCAGTGAACGATAAAGGTATAAAAATTAAAACAGGTCTCAGAGTTTTTTGTAGTCTTTTGCAGTGTGAACAGGAGCTAAAGAATGCAACAACAACAAAGTATCTCTTGTAAAAATCTTAAATTTTGCTTATAAAGTAGAGCAGTACAGAAAGTACTTAATTTACAAAGGAAATCAAGTTAGCAGAGACAAGGCTGAACTTGATCGTAACCGTTACTAATAACAGTTAAACAGTAAACTGGATCAGGTTCAGCCTTGACTGAGAAGATTCAATGTTTTTCGCAACTTTACAAGAGTTACATTAGCGTGGTTAGCATCACTCAATCCATCTCCATTAAGAAGTTTATTGGCGACAATTTGGAATCTATCGGCAAATTTCTCCCCGAAAAAAATGATGCCAAAACCAGTGTTAGTTTAGAGGTATACGCAGCATTTGGCTAGTTTCCCGTCGAACTTTGCATTATAGCCATTTGAGAGAATTATATATACTATCTTAACAATCTACCTCTCCAACGTACCGATGTTCGAAAGACAGCTTTCCTACATCGTTCAAAACAAACTATGGATATAAGTACATTATTGCTCTTCTCCTCACTCCAAAACCCGTCATTATTGTATTTTTGTTCCTTTTACATATTCCATTCAGTTATGGTTATTTGAATTTCAGATTTCAGACGCCAATGAAAACATTATAAATTTCTTTGAAGGCTGAAATATTTCCCATACTTTTAGGTGTAGGAATATTTATCTAACCATGAAAAAAAAAAACTAAAAGTCCATTTAAAAAATAAATTAATTTAAGAAGGATATATTTTAAGGCGTGTGCCTGAGTACACGCATGTACTTTTTAGTTGCTAAAAACAATGTAATGATGCTAAAAACTTTAGCAATTTAGCAGGCGTACACGGAACTCATGCGGTGCGCACAACAGATTTTTTACTTTTCTGCTTTGACTGTTATATTTCGAATGCATTTTGCATTGGAAAATTCACTCAAAATCGAACCCTCAGTCTATTTCGCTCATATTATCCAGTAAAGCCCATTGCATCGTTAAGGAGGATTCATTACGTACTTCAATGAATCTAACGCAGCGAATAAACATTTCGTTAATGATTTTTCTTTCCTATACAAACCGAATGCCATGTCCACATCACTGTGTTTAGCAGAAGATGCTTTCGTTCTCTAATCAAAGCTTTTACGGGAGAACGGCTCAGTACTTTTGCGTGTGGGGGAGGGAGAGTTTGTGCTTCTGTCAGAAACGATGGCTGGCCCTAATCAACCTTCCTTTCCAAGAAGTGGTACTTAAGCTCGATAGTAATCCTCTAGAACACGGTGTGAGAAAATCAGATTTCGCACTGGGTGTGTTTTTTCCCCCACTCGCACTAATTTCGCCAAAGGGTCGTGGTTTAAGACGAAGAGAAAGATTAATAATAAGAACTGAAGAAAAGCTTTAGAACGTAGATAATAATACAAAGAAAAAAAGTGTTCTTAATAACTTTCTTTTTAATCCTACAAAAAGGATTCCATTAATGTATGATTGATAAGAAAGCTTTGAAACACTCCAAAAAAAAAAAAAAAAAAAAAAATCCTTGTGTAAGTGTTAAGTACATTTTTCGTCAAGGTAGCAATGAATATAAAATAACAGCTTATGCAAATCTCATGATGACTTTTCCCAAAGTTCACTTCTAAAAAAATTACTGATTGAATTTTTCTTCTGTAGCACAACCATTTTGCCCAATCTTATTTTTACTAAACATTTATGAAATGGAGCAATCCTGCTTAAGAAAAGAGATGTATATGTTGTCTTGAACAAGGAATTAAGATTTTTTTCAAAGGAGGGGAGGGATATGGACTGTGTTTAAAATAAGTAAGGAAAGGAGCATTCCTTAGAAAATACATTCAGTATAGTGAAATTTACAAACATAAAATATTATTACATTTATATGTACATACATTTTATGTATATCCAGGAGTTTTATAATAATTAAAGCTGCAGTGACTTAGCTCTTGTTCTAACAGACGCCTGTCATTGAAACTTGATAGTACATTAATTAAGAAAAAAAAAAAAAAAGAAAATGTGGAAACATAAAGGACACTGAAAACAAGGTTGCAAGTAGTTGCAAGTGTAATAATGAAAAAAAATTACAGCTGAGACTGAGAAGATTGAAACAATGTTCAAGGAAGTTGTAAAAGAAACAACTGAACAAGATTCAAGAGAACACTAAAATAAACAAACTTACCTTGTCGATAAACTGAAAAACATCATTCTAACTAAATTCTACCATACATAAGCAACTGCCTTCTCATTTTAATGATCTCTTCTCATCATTGAGAAGACACTATGTCTCGGTTAACACAATCTCCTAAATTAGAAGGCGAGTCTTTTCAATGTTTTTGCCGAAAAACAAAATAGTAAAATATTAAATCGCCAAAAATGTTTTAAGTTACACGATTTTACTTATCCCGCTGCGTCGCAGTTTTTTTTTTCCGCCAAACTTTTGTGTATTTTAAAATTTAAAATTTCGTTGCATTATCCAAACAAAGCTATCGTTGCCATTCGACAAATAAAAATTCTAATAATTTCCTCAGAGTCAAAATTATTAATTTTTTCTCCTAATTAAAGTCATAATAAATTAGAAAATGGAAGGAATATTGTATTGTCATCGAAGATAAGCTTGTGTGCAAAGTTTGAAGATAATTTATGCAGTAATAGTGGTTGAAAACCGCGTAACAAACTTCCGTGACAAATCAAGTTAAATAAAACCGTGTAACAATATTAATAAAAGGATGCCTTCTACATCGTATAATGCAATCTAGGAAATTTTATTACGTAAAATGAAAAAAGCGAGTCACACCTTCCTAGTTTGCCCTACACGACTTTTGTTAAAGTTAACTGTTAAGGAACGTTTGCGCCATCTTTGTGGTTTTTATGTTTATTACATGATGGACCCACTTAGATGCCATGCATAGGGGCTAGTATAAATATGAGCATAACCATTTAAATTGTTTCACAGCATGTTCTGAAAGATTGTACTAATATCAAAGTTGTTTTACTTTACAATAGTTGTCATCTAATTCAGCAAAAATACAGGGAAACCTCTCAATAAGGGACACTAAGAGGACTGGAAATTGTGTCCCCTAAATAGAGGTGTCCCTTCCTCGGAGGCTCATAAATTGATGCATACACATATAGTGTATTACATTGGTTCAACTTTTTGATAATAAACATGTGTTACCATTTAAGCTTAAATACTGAAAATGTATCATGCATGCAAAATATAAGTTGAAATTATTGGAATTTAAATTTCTTCACTGAAAAACTAAAATTTTAGCATAAATGTCGTATTGGCAAAGTTTTGTAACCTACAGAAATTTATTTGAAGTTATCTATTAGATGGGTTTGTTTTAAAGTACTTAATTTGGGCAATACGGAATACAGTATGAATTGCATTTAGTGTACTTTTTCCAATCCTTGCATAAAAAACTTGCTGGTAGCCGGGTACTGTCTGTCAATGCCGAACACAATGTATTCCATAGTGCAAAAGAGGGAAAAGCCTTTAATACAACTAGATTTTGGCAAACACTTAAAAATATACTTTTTTTTTTTTTTTTTTTGTTCGTGCTTCTAGGACTTATACCAACTTTTAGAAGGAAAAAAAACTTCAGCTTCCAGTGAATTTTTATCTATATAATTTGAATTTTGGAAATTTTTTTCTAAGAATGTCCTTTAAATAGAGTGTCCCTCATTCAGAGTTAAATAATTGCAGTCCATACTCAAAGGGACTGGGACCAGAAAAAGTGTCCCTTAATTAGAGGTTCCCTTTTTCGGAGGTGTCCCTTAAAGAAGGTACCACTGTATATATTTGATCCAGTTAATTTAAATATTTTCTACAGAACTTAGTTATTCAGATGGTTAACCATTATGCACTAGAATATTTCTCCCATAATAGCATTTTAAGTTATTTCCTCCCGAAATTTATTTATTTTTGGTATTTTTTTTAATTTCAGGTTTCTTGAGTGGCATGGTACACGTTTTCTGTTACATTGGCTTCTTGCAAACATGCGATCATATAATACACTCACTTCTTAACTGGCCCTTGACAAAAGATAGAAGTTTTATTCTTCAGGTCATTTGTGTATGTGTATAGATTATGTTGATTATTAATTTTGATTGCTTTTTCATTTGACCAGTGCTTAATACAAGTTATTTGGCTTTGCCCGTTTCTGCACTGCAGCCAAAATATTAGCCTCATAAAAATACAAAAACAAATCAATAAATAAAATGAAAATCGCTTTAATCTCATTTTTATAATTGTATCTAATTTTTTATATTTTCCAACCGTTTTTCCATGGAATTGCATTTGTATGTATCTATGTTTTTTTACATTTTTCTTAATCATTTCGTATTTATTTTTGTACTATTTCGTATTTTTCTTACTTTTATTTACATAGAATCGTATTTAACTCTTCCCATGCTCTCCTTCGCAAGTAAATATAAACAAACTGCTTTCTTACAACTTATGTCATTCACCTGTACATACTGAATAACAAATTAATTAATTAATTTACATATTTATTAATTGTTTGCTATTTACGCATACGTAGGATGGCATCTCCAATCCAAGTTCAGAGGGGGTACTTTTGCGGGAACTAATTTTTCTTATTAAGATAAGCGTGGGACTTCGTGGCACATTACCTTGACGGCAAGATCAATGTCCGCCAAAGAGAGGTTAGGATTCTCTGCCAAAAACCATCGACCTGGCCCATGGGAACACCCCATCCAAGGCCAAGGCTCCTTCCCAGAGGCCTTGACACTGATCCCCGTTCTCTTTCAAGACCAAGTTTTCTCCTCCTTGGGTTCTTTGACTGAGGGTGACCTTCGGAAGAGTCGCCGAATTCGGAAATCACCTTGGAGGTCCCAAAACCGACCTTGGGAAGAGTTTCGACCCTGACTCTTAGCCGTTCATACCACCGGATCGGCCTTCGGGATGGACGCTTTCAAGGTTCCAGTCATTGTCCGGAAGTTCTTTTCGGGTGGGGGCATTGGACGCCTGAAAGTGAGGTCAGAACAGAGATCGAATTCCGGGAGAAAAGTGGCACAGCAAAGAATGTGGACACACGCGGAAAACTCCTTCCGCTGAAAATTTTATACCTTACACGAAATTAGTTGAAATAATATAATACAAATCGAAACATATTTGTTTATGAATGGAAATGTATTATTTCGAATCGAAACGTAATTAATGTATGCAGAATTACTAGATGTGTCATAATTGGACATCGTCCAAAAAAAAAGTCTTTAAACAAATATTTTCCTCAATTTTTCACTGATGCCTAATTAACGCATTTCAAAAAGGTCTTTATGAGCAGTAGTCAGATAACATGCTGCCGTTTATTTTTGTACTAGTTGCGGTAACAGTTTTTTTTTCTTCTGATTTTTCAATTTTTAAATCCTTTAATTAAAATTTTTAAATTCTTGGAGAGTTCGGTCTTTCTGAAATAGCGTTTTTTTCTTTTAAGAATGTATTTATATTTTTGTTTTTTATTTAATTTATTTATTTAGGGTCAGTTAGGGTAATTGTAAACGCTTTTTTAATGTTTTAACTTTTGATTCTTCCTTACCTCTTGAATGAATTCAGAGATAAAATTGTGAGCAATGTAGCCATACTGTACTTCTTGTGAGTAAATGTGTACAAAAATTTCGACTTTATGACTATTTGTTAGCGAATGAGCTCGTGTTCACAATTACTCCAGTGTGTTTACAATTACCCCAGAGATCTGGGGTAATTGCTTGGATCTCCAAGTGGCATTAGTTACAACAACAAGTTATGTAAATAAAATAATTTTTATAAAAAAACAGAACCGACTTCAAAATATAAATTGCGCTAAAAAGGGGAAAATAAATTCATTCTTTAAACAACATCGAAGCGACTTTTGAACATAGTTTTAGAAGTCGGTGCAAAATTAGGATAGATAAAATCTTTTGTAATCATGAATCAATTACAAATATATATATTTTCGCAGAATTAGCAACAGTTCCAATATGGAAGCAAATGGTGTAATGGTAATTAGACTCATAATTTTGCACCGACTTCTTAAACTGTGTTTAAAAGTCGCATCGATGTTGTTTAAAGAATGAATTTATTTTTCACTTTTTAGCGCAATTTATATTTTGAAGTCGGTTCTGTTTTTTTATAAAAATTATTTTATTTTATTCTTTTTAGTGCAAATACATTTTTTACATAAATACTCTACTTTTTAAAAAATCCATATCAAAGGGCAAAACTTCTTTGAATGAATGGCACTAAAATCCAATCATTTGTATTTTGTATGATAAATTCCCTTTCGAAGTCAATTTTAGCAAACAAACTGATTGGATTAATTTTTGCCACAGGGAAGCATTCAGTCAAACTCTTGCGGTAATTTCTTTTAATATTATAGCCCATGACAATAAACATGTTTTCAACAATGACTTTTATATTTATTAATAGATTTCCCAACAAAGAAAAATCAAGCCAAACCTTTCCAATTAAAATAAAAAGTACTTATTTTTCACCCGTAACGTTTTTGCTAAAAAATAAATGTAGTCAAATTGATTTGCAATATTTGACGACCCTCTATCGATTAAAGAAAAAATCATCAAAGTCGGTTCATTTAGTCAAAAGTTATGGACGAAAAAACAAAAAAAATACTACATTTCTGCCCATCACTTTTTTTCTAATTATCGAATATGGTCAAACGAAGGTACGGAACCTATGGGAAACCACCCTCGATTGATTAAAAAAAGAATCATGAGAATCGGTTCATCCAGTGAGAAGTTATGAGTGGACAAACAAACAAACAAAAACGACATACATACAGTATGAATGTATAACCTCCTCCCTTTGTGAAGTCGGTTAAATAGACACCAAAGTGTAATTTACATCAAAATATAATACTTATCCAACCGAAATATCGGAAATAGGATAAATTTAAGTGTTTACAATTACCCCAGAGTAAAAAATTTATTGGGTAATTGTAAACACCTAACTTGCACATGAAAAATAACAGGGAGGATTAAATTCATAACTAAATGTGTTTAGCAGCATTCCATATGACAAATAAAAATGGTTGAAACCGCTTTCATCGCTTTTGTAGATGAGCAGGAGACGAAAATGTAAGATCACTAAATATTGTTAAACAACTTTTTTCACTGTGCCATTTTCAAACAATAGTGACGTCTCCACAGCTGTTTCAAAGGTTACGACACTGTTTCAATGTCTTCCCTATGCTGCCAGTTTATCACTCGCAAGCAGTTAAGTTTTCAAAACCACCACAAGTGTAGTTATGAAGATTGTTTACAATTACCTCATCTTTACAATTACCCCAACTGACCCTACTTATTTACTTTTGAAAAATTAGAGTGAAAAAAAACTGTTACATATATTATTTTATGAAGTTTCATTTATGTTGTTTCTTGTCATTGCTATTAAGTGTAAATTCGATTCAGAATACTTTTTAGCTTTTAAATTGCCAAGAGATAATTTAAATTAATGTCTTTCTTATTAAACAAAAGATGAATTATTTCAAAATTAATTCTCATAAATTACGTTTCGAGTTCTTAAACAGAAAATGGTTTCTTAGAAGTAAAATATGGTTTACTTTCGTTTCTGAATTTACTATTATTTTTCTTTATTTATGAAAAGTTCCGGTATCTAAATGATATTTTTTGATTCTTATTCATTCATTAAACTACTTGTTGTCTTTTAAAACAAGTTAACTGAAAAAATAAATAAATTAAGTGCTCTGCTGTATTCATGTGCAAAGCAAACTGGCTTGAAATGCTCTTCAATGAAACCTTTACTACAAATCTTTTAGTCAAAATCAAACAAAAGCTTCGGTACTATCCTAAAAATGGTGCTTGTTTCAAAGAACGTTGAATAGTTTAAGTATCGGAAACATTAAACTTGAACCAAATCCGTTGTGTTCCAGAGTAAACATTTAAATTTGAATGAGTTCACTTTGCATAATTTTCATCTTCAAGATGCACTTTCGAAAAATTAAGAGTTTTGAAGAGCTGTTTGAGACTCCATGCAAAACTGAATAGATAAATATTGACGAAGTGTGACATTTCCTTATCTTTTTACACAAAATCTAAATGTTTACCACTGGATAATCAAATTACTAAGTTTAGAAATTCCCCTTAGTCACAGAATTTCGTTAGTCGACTCGTATATAAATCCTTGTTAGTTATTTTTAAAAAACCATTCTTTTTCTTTATTTCTTGTTTTTCTTCTTTGATTTAATAAGTTATACAATCCATAAGTGTACTATTTCTTGGCTTTCACATGCATACACTTGCATCATAAAATAACAATAATAATAATATATCCCATTGATATTTTCGGGTGCTAGTTTTTTCAGCTCTACACCTGTGTCGATTTCAGCTCTTAAAAAACCAGTACGCTGTTCATTATTTAAAATTTATGTATGTATGTCCAGATTCACACATTAAGAGGTAGAGAGGCTGGACTGCCGGGGTTGTTGTACGCATACAGTCCAGCAGACTTACCTCGGCGCGAAAATGGGCCCACCGTACACGATCGACGGCTACTAGCTCCCCGCTTCGGCAGGCCTAAGGCTTCGGCTAACAGGTTTGGGGTCTGGTGGAAAAAAGTACGCTGTTCATAGGTAAAAAATACTTGAAAATTTAATTTTTTAAAATGAGACATTAGTTAACAATGCCGGAATTTTTCTTTTTAAAACAAGTTAAATTAAGCTTTATACGAAGATGAAAATCATTTACTTTTTCTCTTTGTTCTTACTTGAAGTCATTTTGAGAAGTCACATAAAACACACAATCATTTCATTAATAAATACCTATTTATTGTCTGATTTTATAGTGTGATCAAAATCTCCCCTTTGCTTTAAAAAAAACTACGTTAATAAATAAACGGTTTATTGATTTTAATAGGTGATGAGGTTAAGAAGAGGTCAGCGTAGCACGTACTTCCTCAATTTCCTTTAATATTTAAAAACGGGTGTCCAAATATACAGCTAAAACTTCCAATAGATCTGAGTGAGTGTATGTGTGAGAAAAAGAGAAATCGTAGAGGAAAAGTAATTGAATCCATATTTGTTTATCAAAATTCAAAAAAGAAAAGCATATTAAGGCAGGATTTTTTGCATATGTATGTAATGAGTTTGTTCCCCCGTAGTTACACAATTTTGTACTTTATTTTACTAAAAACTTTATTGCAAAATGTTTAATCATTGGATACGTATTTACTTTGAAGTTAAAGAAATAATGCATTGAAATGCTCGTATGTTTTTCATTTCTTAACAGCTTTAGGAAGCAAAAATGTATTTATAAATTGAAACAAAATGCTGATTTTAGCGTTTCAGCGTGAACTACGAAGTGTGAATTAGATAAATTTTGGAAGAAACTGTCTTACGCAACTTACTAATGGATGTTTTTTTCAAGAAAAACGATGGAACATAAATCATCTTCTAAGCAGAAAAAAATTGCGAAGGCGAAAGAACAATGTAAGATTTTAGCTATGCTCAGACGATATAGAATTGAAGTATCATAAAACTTCTACAGAATTTCGACATCAGTATTGTAAAAAAAAAAAAAAAACAGAAAATTAAAAACTTTATTTTATGAACGAAGTTAAATAATATTTTCTGTACGTAGAATGATTTACTTTTCGAGAGACAATGCAAACAAAACTCCTTTAGCAGGAAACAATCGGAATGTTATATAATTAATTTTCAATCAAATTAAACATAGTATTTGAAAGAAAATTACAAGTATACGTATAACGTAGACATCATCTCCCATATCATCGCTCAAGTTGTTAAATATATTTTTTGCTTGGAAACTTCAACATTAAATTTTAATTTCGAATAACCTATCCATTTTTAAAATCACATATGCATTGACCTACATCCAGTTTTAATTTCATTGCCAAACAAAATATGCCGCTGTTAAACTTTTTTTTTTGTAAAAAATATGTTTAATTAACGTCCCAGAAATTGATTAAAAAAGGGAAAAAAGTTTCTATCATGAAATTGATTTCCCATTAGCCTGGGAAAGTTTCTCTTCTTGCATTCCCGTCGAGGTGTACCATTTCTTTTTCTCCCATACCCTTAAGTTGTGTGGTATTAATAAACCGTTAGGTGTTCGATGATTTCCCCGAAAATTCTAGGATCATTTCAGTAATTCTTTTTGGAAATAGTTTCTGGTATTAGATGCGACTTGATAGAGCTATATAAAACAGGAGAAGAAAAGAAGCAACCCTGTAATGTTTGAGTTGGCCAAAATAGACAACGAATTTAATTCTCCCTGAATGCACTGTTTAAATATAATTATAACAATGAATTGAAGGTGAATTAAACAGTATTCGGGAAAAAAGGGATTGATACAGCACAAGATGATTGATCTTTGGATTGAACAATATCACTCATTGAAACATAATAGAAAATTCTGAATCTTTCCTAGAATGTAGTTACCTTTCTTTTAAACTAAAGGTGATCTAATATCGTCTTGAACTACATTACGCTACTATAGAAAGTTGCTGATTTAATAAATAAGTAAATGTCTTAGAGCTTATTATTTTAAAAAGCGCTGTATTCTTGATTCTTATAGAATGTTTGCTTTCACGTCACTATCTATGATAAATATGCATAATAAAAGATAAATATACATAATAAAAGATTTTCTACGTCATTCCAGAAGAAATGACATTGCGGTGGATTGAAGAAGTTATAAATATAAATCGTTCAATTCCATTTGAAAACTCAGTAAATGTCATTGAATCTTTAGAAATTGTAGTCCTTTTAAACATGCCTGTATATACTTAAAATTCTACTGTTTCCTGTTTACAGAAAAGTCCCTCTGTGGAGTTATCACTTCTCCCAAACACTAAACTACTTTTGTGTCTTTAAAAATTAAACATTAACACCGTAGCTTTTAGAAATTGTACATTTCTCTATCCCACCCCTTAATATAAAACAATTTTTTTCTGTGTCTTTCTGGGAAGTTAATTTTATTATTGTCCTCTGAAGTCGAAAATACTAGGTAATTAGGAAATTTACAAACTATATTTTTAATGCGCTCTTTTGTAATGCCAAATATTTTCATTGTGCGTTTTAAAACGAATCATACCTTTGCCTATCGTTTTAAAAATAACTCTTTCATTCTGGACATTAAAAAATTTTGATTTCTTTTTAGGAGGATAATAATTGTGGTGATTTATTTTGTAAAAAAAAAAAAAAGAAAAGAAACGAAAAAGCCGCTTCGTTTCATGTTTTTACGAACTCATGATCTTGGACGCGAATTTTTCAAATCAATTTAAATGAAAATAAATTCTTGAAGCTCAAATATGCTCTTTTGTTTCCTTCTATACGTTATCTTTTCATTAATTTCTTAAAAATTATAATATAGCACTAAGTAATAATTGCTTACCAACTTTACTCAGAAAGGACAGCTTTCATTATGTTTATCTCTTTTTATACTGAAGACAATTTAAATGTATTCAATGAATTTCGACTAATTATTTTGATTTTTGTAGATCGTTGTTGACAGTTTCGTTACTTTTGAAAATAAGTACTAATTTACAATTATTTGAGCTATCCATTCTTATCTGGGTAAGGGGTTATTTAAACTCTTTTGAAGAGAGTTGCATTAGTAATAATTATGTGCAAGATTTTTGAATATTAGTCCATGTCCATACAATAATGTGTTGTACGTTGTACACTTTTATTACCGTTGAAATAGGGTATCAAAACATTGTTTACTTGAAAAAACTAAGAAGCAACGCAAAAATGTAAAATAAAAATAAGAATTGTAGACACGTTTTAGGAGGTTACAAGGAGCTTATTTTTCAATTCAAAAGAATTTGCATTGAAAAATATGATGCTTCTGTTGAATGTTTTATGTTATGAATAAAAAAAGCAAAGAGACGGGAAAAAAAAGTTTCAATTATGAAAAAATAAAATCAATTTATGAGAGAACTTACTTTGCACTTAAGTTTTTTATACATATTAATTTACTTTGTTCTAAAGTTTTTTAATCATCGGTCTAGCGCAGCGTTAAGGCAGAAAATGGGACAAGTATTAATATGAGACAGAAGTGAACAGTGGTAACAGTCCTGTAGATGAGAAACATATGGCAACCAGGGTTCGAAATTAGCGGTCGTTTGTTGAATTAAACTAAAAATTCCCGTTTGACGACCACTGTTTCACATGCAGTCGTCACTTTTGACGCCTATCCTTTCATAAAACTTTAATTTGACAACCACAATTTTTCAATAAGTCACCATTTTATATTTATTTATTTACATTCTTAAATCTGGTAGAAATGTGCACAATTATCTTTTTATATACATATTTCATCTTCTGTAATTGAATGAGTTTTAACTCATGAATTTTAACGATACCTATGAACATTACAGTAATTTCGCAACTTTTAAATTTTTGAATCGCGAATTTTTACTTACAAATGAAGTTTTGTAAGTAACACTAGACTAAAAATAGCGCGTGAAAAAATAATTAAGCCATTTAAAACATATTTTATTTTATTAGGCACCGATCAAAACAGATATTTATATTGATTCATAAACTTAAGAAAAATTACCAACTTCTCAAAAGTTACTAGTAAAAATTGATTTTTTAACATTTTTCTCTTACTTATCAACAATTTTCACAGTAAGGTTGTGATGATTTGTGATATTTTTTAACCATTTGCACAACTGTCTTCATAGTTATCAGTTGTTATCTCTGCCCAAGCAATTTGAATGATTTTAAAATAACGCCTAGAAGAACATATTTGGCAAATAAAACAAAACAGCTATAGGTGCCAATGATGCCTAACTTTTACACTTTGGTTAACTTTTATCCTAATTTCGAACCCTGATGGCAACCCTATCGAAATTAAAACAGATTGTTACAACCTAACAAACACAATACCGCGCATCTTCGGACCACTCAGACAAAAGTAAAAAATACAAACGCCCTGACAGAGTGGTTGACATGACATCCGTTGAGCTTTGTCTCCGTCTCATTCGTCGCGAAAATGTCATTTCTGTTTCTGAGGACATAATACGGCGGCTGTAAGTCAAGTCGTTATAAAGAAAAAAAAAATTAATGCACATTTTTTTTTTTTCGAACTCGATAACATAATGCATTTCAAAATTAGAAATAACGTCGCGACCCCATAATAAATGTCTCGCAATCCCATATGGGGACGCGATGGCGCGATCCGCAGGTTGGAAACTCCTGGTTTCTATGATCCGACTCCGCCTAATGGTAACACAGTATGCTTCGAATTATTATGTTTTCGGTTGAATTCCTGATTTGCAGTCGTATGGTATGTAAGGTGTTATTTAGCTCTTGTCGTATTGCCAGATTAAAACATTTGTTTTTCTTTTCTTTTCTCTTTTGCCAATTTAACACGTACATACTAACTGTAGAAGAATCCTAGAGAAAAACGCTTCCCACATGATGCTTTATAAAACAAGACTAAAAACAAAATAATAATATGTGAAATGATACAGATAGACTTATATTCATAACAACAATGAACCGCGATCTTACGACATCTAGAAGAACATTTTATAGATTAGCAGCTATGAAAGAATACCTTAAAAAAGTTCTTTTTCTTTTCTTTTTTTTTTTGAAGTACATAGACTCGAACTTCGATTTTTGCGTGCAAAATGTGTATTCTTCGATAGAATTAACTTTAGAAATAGGAAAAAGTATATTGTCGCCCCCCCCCCCCATCAGTAAGAATGTTTTCCTTGTTCGTCACACAGCATAATTTTAAAATGCTGCAATTCGAACTTAGAGTAAAATCCATTTCGCCACTGAAGCATCTCATACAAAAGACACACCGACATGAGCGAACCAAGAGCCAATTTTCTCCCATCCTTCAAACGCGTCTTTCCTCCTTTACGCAATCCCCAGCGGACACTATTTAAAGATACATGATCCCGCACATTTTTATTGCACTTATGCCGAATCAGCTTTTCGTGGTGGGAGGAGGCTTGACCGCATCTCTGGTTTCTTGGAGGTGTCTGGTACGTAAGTACATCAAAACCACATTTGCTGAATCGTCACTTTTCAGGGGAAGAAAACAAGATGGCTGATGTACACACAGACTTCTTCTGAGTAAAAATATCACCTTTACTGATACTGTTCGTATATTTAATTCATTTTTAAATCATTAGCTTTTTTTATGAGAGCTGTTGGGAGTTTTTTGTACAATACAAAATACGCTATACGCCTTTATGCAATGCTCAGTAATTTATTAATGATGTCAAATAATGTCGCAATGACTCACCGCCCAGCTGACAAAGCTGTGAAAAGAAATTGAAAATTTGACCATAGAGAAAAATCTTTACAGATTAACGCCCTAGTTACATGATATTTTACTAAAAGCTCATGTAGCTGTAATTTCCACATTCATAGTACAACCCTTTAAGGAATGGGGGAAAAAACACCAATTTTAAATCTACAAACTTAATTATATATTTTATTTAGCAAAAAGAGGCTAATTTTTTATCCCAACTATCATTATTTATTTAGATTTCTTTAAGATATGTTGAGTTTGAGTTAAACTTTTACGAAATATTCATGACACTTGAAACATTCTCTTATGACCATTCACATAAAATGTTTTGCTGCAGTGATACTTATCAGCAGTGCTGATTTGTTTAACTAATCTAAAGCGAATCGGTAATTTGTTCTTGGTTATTTCGTTGTCAACTGCAATCTGGATGTCACAGTTCACAGAGTTTGTAAACATTACTGAACAGGATTAAATGAACCTGTCTAGTTATAGATTAAAATACCCTGATCAACCATACTACAGTGCATAGCAGAAGCAGTCTCTCAACTATTCCATGAGTCTGAAATTAAGGAACGCTTCGACTTAGATTATTTAAAAATATGAATAGGTTATAGTTCTTGCAATTGCCTATATTGTATGGACTGCATTATATTCCATTGAACGGTGTTTTTTCTTGAATGTTTTAAGGTAGATTTTATTGGCTAACATTATTGAATTACTGTTTTTATTTTTTACATCAATTTTCACTTACGGGTTTTAACTGTAGGTATGCACTAAGCAAGTTAACTTTACCATAAAGTCGGTAAATAGAGAAGACAAATAATGTTGAAAAGAAGAAGAAAACAAGATTAGGCTGAATCATCTCGATAGCAAGATGTAAAGTGCCGGCAGGGTGGCGCAGTGGTAAGGCACTGGCCTCGTACGCCCATGTTCGGCGGATCAAACCTTGCCGAAATTGACGGATTTTCAAGAAGCAGAAAATTGTCAGCGCCCATGTCGTATGATTATGTGGCATGTTAAAGATTCCTTGAGTATCTATTTGGCTTGGATATTCTCGGCTAAATTAAATTTCCTGTGCAGTTTCGCATTATTTAGAACTCAGGGGCTGGATAGTGCTGCTTCTTTAAAGAATGGATGGCGTCTTACGGGCCATGCACTAGGTCTGCAAAGGTTAGTGACTATACGAAGGCTCATTAGAAAGAAAGAAAAAATGATTTAAAGTGCTGCAAAACTTTCAAGAATATTCTTTTTATATAAGACATCTACCTTATTTAGTATTGTCGGGATAAAGCCAGCTATATATCTCCCACGTTCCACAATTAGTGTGAGAAGCGATATTCTTTCTCCCAACAAAACTCCACTGCTTAGTTTAAGCCTATTTTCGCAATGTATCTGTTCCAGTAAAGAATGGGAGATCTATTTGTTTTATTCGGAAGAAAAGGCTTCTGTTCTCATTTGGTATAAAATTTCGCCATGTTCTGCAAGGGGAATGCGTTGTGGAACACTGTCACGTACCTTTCATCCACCCACGTGATCGGCAAACGGTCATAAACGAAGGATTTCGCCTCGATTCGCGCCCAGGGAGCTTAGGGACAGTCCTCCCTATGAAATTCTTATCCATCCTCGATTTTAATGGTAACTGGGCGAAAAGCTTTCTTCTCGGGGGGGGGGGGGGGCTGACTGTATAAAGCAGGTTTATCAGATGTGTCCATTGATATCGTTTTTCTCTATAACCTAGACGATTTTGTTTCTTTGTACGTCCTTACTTTGAAATGAGTTTTGCATAGTTTCATTGAAACACAGGTTTTAAGTTTTTATTTGATTTATTTTTTGTAGTTTGAATATCACGCAAAGTTAACGTAAAAAAAAAAAAAAAAAGTTATCGCTTTTGGTACTATAACTGTTGCATAGATTTCGCTAAAGATTTATAACTGGTAAAGATACAGTATACGTACTGTTATCATAAAAGGTACAATGAAAGCAAAATTTAAATAAGTACAGCATTAATGAAGGATGCAATTAATATAAATGGAAGCAATAAATATTTTATTATTTGAGAGTACGTGGTCGACATTGTATGGAACAAAAACAACGGAGACAGAAAGGAAAATTTTCACATGGCTTCTCTCTCTCTCTCTCAAAAAAAAAAAGGGAGAAGGAGAAAGAGACAGGAGGCAATGTACCTGGGGGGTTTTAAGGGGGAAAACCAGGTATTTTCGGAGACAAAAACCTAGGCCTTAGAGAAACGTTAGAAATCTTGAATTTCATCAAACTTCTCTTTTAAATACCAGGCACAATGCACCAATATCTTCAGTTTATCAATACAGATGATGTTAAATCTGATGTAAATAAAACTTACAGGAAGTTCCATCTAGAGCTATACAAGCCTGTATTCCCGGGGGTGGAGATAGGTGACAATTTCTGGAGGGTGCATCAGGGAGTGTCAGGTGGTTCTCATTCGTAAAACGTTTTATTAAAGAATTCTCATAAGAGTTTTTACATTTTTCTTATCCCTCTTAAAACTAATTTATCTACTTTAAAAGTAAAGAAAAATAAGTAAAATTAAACGGAATAACTAAAAATATCTTTTACACCCTTGGGAGGGGTCCGTGATCCCCTCCCAAATTTACCACTGTACAGTCCTGTGAAACGACATCACATTTGAAAATTACTTTTTTGCCATAAAAATCTGAATTTATTAGTTCTTGATTTCATGAAATGTATTTTCACGAAATTTCACTTGGGAATGTATATCAGTGTTGAAGGACTGTTAAAATTTACTGAGTAACTTAAAGTGAAAAAAAAAAATGTTTACGGTGGCCCACACTAGCCTTTTTCTCCCCGAAAGAATTGATTGGAGAAATATTTCCGTTGAGTGCATAATTCTCACAATTTTTCAAACTTTGTAACTTAATACTAGATTTGAATAGTTATATTCTCGTACAATCAGTATCTTCATTTTAGACAAGACGTGCTTATCGACATTTTTTCTTTAAATCTACTTAAAAAAAGTCAGTGATGACGAGAAACTCCCTTCTATGTTTACATGCAAAAACGTACTTTCTTAAGACTATTTATAACTCGAATGTGGACATACCTTCGTATAAAACCATTGACTTTGGAATAAATTATTAAGCTCTAGTCTAAAAAACTCCTGGAATTGATTATTTTCACGTCCCTTAATAAAGGAGACGGTGAGGGAGGGAGGCTTATTTTTATCCCCATATTTTTTTTAGATATTTTTTTCTTGACTGAAATGATCAAGAATTCCAGATTTAGCTTCCTCGCTCAGGAGAAACTAACATGGAAGGCGTCGTTTCTTTATTATCTTAAGAAAAACTCTTCAAAATTTTAGATGTCTTTTTTTGTGCACATGGGAGGCAAAAGTGTTGCACACATAATTTTCATCTCCTGATCTTATGGGTAAGTTCTTTATAGAAAAATAAAAACCTATATTTTCTGTATAGTTGCTTTCAAAAATTTGAAGTGTAATTTCCTCGGGAATAAAGTTCCAGTGAAAACTGTCCCACAATTAAATGATTTTCACTCTCAATGATATATCTGACGAAAGATTGAAAGAAAATTCAAGGATTACTATTTAGTTTACATTCTGTAATTCACAGATTTTATCCTTATATCAATTAGGATTGACTTTCAGCAATTATTTTTAAAAGATAATGAGTATACAAAAATAAAACAAAAATTACACATAGAAAATACTTTTATTTCATTGATGTAATGATCTTGAATTCGTTTTCATACAATGTTAAAGTGTCATGATCCTCGTAAAAAGCAGTAAAAAGGATTACTTTTGAAAAAATAATTTTTTTTTACACATGATTTGTGGCACATTAAATACTTGAAAATTACTTTTCTCTTATTTTCCCATAATTCAGTGACAAGAGGTTATTCCTGAAATTTGATACAGTTCGACGAATTTTGACATTTGGATGCTTCTGCGCATGGCAGAAAAGAACGAACCCATTCGAGTTTTAGAGAAATTCGTTTTTCAGGTGCGTTTTTTTAGTACGTGAATCAGACTACTTGCTTCTCTGTTTGTTGAAAGAAACTAAATTTATAAACTGGCACATAGCATCGGATCGGAAGATATCAAGTATGCTAAGTGAACTAAGAACGAGAACAAAAATGGCACTTTTCTTATGGCAGCAGTTCCTCCCTTAAAAATGCATAGATTCTTCTTGGCCCTCTGCTAGGCTCATTATTTCGGTTGATGGTAGAACTGTATTCCAATTGTGTCGACAGGGTGGCGTAGTGGTAAGACGCAGGTCTCGTACGCCCAAAATCGCAGGTTCAAACCTGGCCCAAGTCGGTGGATTTTCAAGATGCAGAAAGTCGTCTGCGTCCAAGTCTCATGAATGTGCGGCATGTTAAAGATCCCTTGAGTATCCGTTTGACTTGGATACTCTCGGCTAAATTAAATACCTAGTGCAAGTCGCATCAAATGAGAGCTCAGGTGCCGCCATCTAGGGGTAACAGAGCGTCCAAATTCTCGTGGCAATGGCATCCACCGAGAGTGGTGCTACTTGAAAAAAATGGGTGCCGATTACTGGGGTACGCACTAGGTCTGCAAAGGTTATTGACCACATGCAGCTCCATTAGAAAGAAAGAAAAGAAAAGAAAGAAAATATACCAATTATAACAAAATTATACTGTTATACAAAGCACTTCAGAGCAACTACAATTTTTTTCCAGAGTAATAATTCAGATTTCTTGGGAATGTTTAAACCATAAATTTGTATTTCGAATCAGTAAGAAAATAACATGAAGCATGATAATAATAATTATTATTTTTAAATAAGCATTCAATCGCTTTGATATTGCGAAAAGTGAAGAAATTCCGTTCAATATCTGATTGTTAGTAGAACTGTATTAAAACTATCTTTAACCTCAGCACAAAAAAAAGATCAAAAATCGACAGCAACTGGGATGATAAAACTTGGAAGTGCACTTAAATCACGAGCTTAAATTACAACAACTGTAAGCTGAGAGTTCTCAAGGGGTTGGGAATCCGATGCTTTTTACTGATACGTGTCACGTTGGG
This sequence comes from Octonoba sinensis, assembly GCA_038502835.1. Classification (NCBI taxonomy): domain Eukaryota; kingdom Metazoa; phylum Arthropoda; class Arachnida; order Araneae; family Uloboridae; genus Octonoba; species Octonoba sinensis. Next base: position 64,094,744 of record CM076600.1, on the reverse strand, counting down.
TGGTGATTAAGTGTGGCATGTACAAGTCCGTATCTGTCTTTCTCAATCAACACTTATTGGTTGAAAGAGAGATTCTTCATTAAAGTGGGTGAATCGAAGAAAATGCTTCTTTCAGGCTCACAGCAAAGTTAAATTAAAAATTCTATCGAATGATTTTTTTTCCCATTTTATTTTTAAATAATTAATTTAATTATTTATTTTTATTTTTCCTTTTCTTTCATGGAATTTTTAAATTTAGTAAAAAATTTATTTATTTTAATTTTTTAAACCCAAGTCCAATGGATTTTATTAAATGCTAGTCTAAGTTATTGATTTATTTATTTATTTATTTATTTTATTTGTTGAATTTCAGCACAATTGCTTGTTTGCCGCAGATGCATTGAAATCTTTGCCAAGTGCTTCTTTTTAATGAAATTTGTATTAAAAAAAATATTTTTCTATTTTCGATCATGGGCATTGAGGAAAAGATGACAATCATGTCACCAAGTGCACCAATGAAAATTTCAAGTGTGTAGAATAACTCCTTCATTTACCGAAATGTGTCAAAATTTCGGCGAAATATTATTATTTCTACATTTCGGAAAAATTTGCTAAGAACGTAGGGATAGAACAGAATTTCTGTACACTTGTAGCAAATTAATTACTACACATTTCAAATTTTCTTAGGGGATCTTACTAACACCAAAGGGCACCTTTTCATCACGACCCATCATCACAAAATGATTTTTTCCCCTCAACCCTTTTGCGGCAAATCAAGAAATTGTAATACAAACTTTAAATTATTTACTTTCACTTTGGGCCCCCAATGGCAGCGTTCCCTCACTACCCATTATCGAAAATATAATAGAAAATAAGTTTTCACCCGTATATATATATATATATATATATATATATATATCTACACTTTGAAAAAATAATTCTTAACTGTTAAAAAGCTTTTAATTACGTGCAAGAGAAAAATAGAAGCACACAAAACAGAAGTATACAACTATTTATCAATATGTAAATCTTTTATTTATTTTTTAATTTTTACTGTTAATTTTTTTCGCCTGAAAATGATTGGTAAGTAAAATAACTTTTTTTTTTACTAAATATAGATTCAAACGTTTAATTGTAACTAATCTTTGTTGTCAATTATCATAAATTTATGGGATGTGTGCATATTTCTTCTATTTTGAGACTTAAAGAATCTATTCAGTTGTTAGAAGTAACAAGTTCGAAGAATAAATCAAAATTTTTATTAAGATCGTTTTTCGCTCCGGCAGGAAAACCATAACTATTTGCGCTGATTTTCTTATTTTCGCCTCATTCTAAACGTTAAAATTCTTTAAGCCTGATAAAGAAAATCACTTCAGCCGGAAGTATTTGATGTGGGCCGAAATTTATGCCCTCCATAAAAGGAAGTAAACTTGTGAGCTACGAGAAATAGGAATGCCTTTTATTTCATTGGATTCTACTTTTGCGAACAGTTTTGTCCAGCTTGTCTATCGTACTTTAAAGACCATCGGGTGCATAAAAGTGTATCATTGCAAGTGGTGCAATGGATATGAACCATAATTTAATTGCGTTGTGTAAAAATCAATAAATATGATGATACACTAAATAATTGCTATGCATTCAATGCTCATATAAACAATTATTGGAATAAAGCTATGATGATTTCACACAATCGTGTAAATAAAAAGACTAAATACGCTAACCATATTAAATAATTCTTATTTGATCGCAAACAAAATGTAAGTATCATATCTCGTCTGAAACTCAATTTTTTAAGCAGTCTAGTCATATAAATGTACCAAACTCTTTAAAGCAGTTTAAACATTATACCCTTAGTGTATACTATGCAAAAATACCAATATATTTGAATGCTTAGAACTCATTACGCAAATTGTGTTAACGTCCAACGTATATAAAGTTTAGCAATATTATTGATACAAAATTGAATAAATATTTCAGCCAAGTGTTATGTTTACCCTAACCAGTTAAAGAGTAAAATTTATTTAATAAAAAAATGAGATAGGAGAAACTACGGAGGTTTAATCTTCTTTTAAAAGATGTATTCCTCTTTTTTTTTTAATTTTACGGGATAAAATTTGCTAGCTATTATTTGTTACCTTAGTCGGCTTGATGTTGGTATACTTTCCACTTTATTTTTTAAACTACCCTTCCGTGAAGGAATTTTTTAAGAGCGATCTAATTATGAGGAAGGATTTATCCAACAAGGATTGAAAGTTATTAAAACTAAACAGCTATGATTATTTGTTTTAAAAATGCTATTACAAGAGGCATGTAGCAATTAAATGCCTCAAAAGTTACCATTAATTTACTTAACAATTAAAAATAACAAATAACCTTACGTTAAATTATTAAACTAATTACAATTTAATCTAATTAAATACTCTGATATCTAGAAAATGTTGTTAAATGTTATTCTGAAAATAATTGGTCCCTCCAAAAAATCATTTAAGGTAGACTGATTCTTAATGACATCTCTTCAGGTAGCTGTTGCAACAATTTGTTAAGGTAATTACAACTAAAGCTACATGCATTATAGCTTATGACAAGCTTATAGAAAAATAATAAGGCAGAACCTCGTGAGAGGGCGCACTTGAATATTTTGGGGGGAGGGGAAGTGTGAGTGCACCGGCGATCCCAGGTGACATATGTTTCGGGATTGCTTGGAATCCCTTTTTCAATGCGACAGGGAGCTTCTAGATGCAAAACATCCGAATGAAGCTTCATTTGGACTCCAAGCACTCCCGAAACATATGTCTGCATTTTAATGCTTATTTGTGCTTTTTTAACGTGAAATCATTTTCTATTACTGTCGTTTTTTATTGTTTGCTTTCAAAATGTAAGGGCTTGAATTTTCATTACTGTTCCTTTGATTTTCATTGTGATGAGAGCACTGCAAGATACTTTTTAAGCAAACACTTTTTCAGCAATTTTGACAATTTACTTGCAGCTATTAATAATATAATCTCTTTATTATTGAAAGCCATCTCCCCCGCGTGTGATCCCATGTGCGCAATCTCACCCGCCCTATAAGGAAAGAAGCAAAAAATAGCTGCTTTGTCTTTATTTCTGCTGTCATTTTAAATTATAGCATAGCAAGGAAATAGTGATGGAAATGCATACAGAAGGAATGTAGTTTATAATATTCATCAATAGTTTGTCAAAAAATTAACGTTTTCATTCTTTTTTATCATATTTTCAATTGGGCCTTTACCTTATTCATTTACTTCATGAAACAAACAATATAGTGAAGTTCGAGAGTTTACGAAATAGTCATCGGCCTCTTTCGAGAAGTGAAAATTGCTCTTTCACAAACTAACTCTCATTTCATAACTCAGTACATCAATACTTCCCATTATACGCAATCATTTCATGTAAAATTGAACCATTAAACTGATCCTATTCCATAAATACTCAGCAATGATAATGAATCAATGTTAATTTTATAAACTAAGTAAAGAGAAATGTGATTTCCCAGATTAATGTGTTGATTTTGAGTGAAATAAAAAGATTACAAGAGTAATTATCATTTAATGAGTTAAAAGGTTAAGATACAGGTAAAATGTCTTAATAATTTGATGACTATTAAACTAAAAAGGAAAATTAAAATGTTAGTACACTGTTTTTTTATCATATTAATACCTAACTGGTCAATGTTTTCCCAGAAGTTTTCATTAAAAACATATTGAAATATTGAAAATAATTCATTAAAATTATATTGAATACTGATATTGCTTCTCCCAAATCAAGCCTCTGGATCCACCCACTGCACTACTATAACATTCCATTCGATATCACTAATAAACAAGATTGATTTTATGCTTCATAGACAAACTGTCGATAATTGGTCAATAGATTAGTTGCTTACCTTGGCTACGAAGCCATACCAAGATTTGACTATCGGTTTGTTAAACATTTCATTTTAGATGAACATTTAAATGGTAGACTTTGGGGATCCTCACAGGAGGGGGACAGGTTATCGAATTCTCAATTCCTCAGTCATGTTTAAGTTGCAGATTAGTGACAATTTAATAATCTTTATATGTTTTGAAGTTTTTCTCCCAAGCTAGAAAAAAAATGGAGAAATGCATAGAAAAATTATTTTACGAAAGTAACGACCTAGACTTAGATGAAGGATAATTGTTTGGGAAAGTTTAGGGATACAAAATATTTCCAACGACGATGTTATTACCCTTTGCATGCTTTTGTTTGTAAAAGTTTTGGTAATTGTGGTTAATGGATAGGAAGAGAAACTCAGGGATTATTCAATGTGGAATACCTTAACACAGAAGCTAAAAGAAGAGTTGTACCGCCCCCCTTTTTTTATTCCGTAAGTGAGCAGATGATTTTTAGTGATTTAAGTCAATATATTCGTGGTTTTTTTAGAAAAATACGTCTTGTGAAAAAAATATAATTTTTGACGTGTGGGAAAACATTCTCTACAACTATTAATGAAATCATCATTTTTTTTTGAACTTGCATGAGGAAAAAGTTTGTAATTCCTCCTCCCCGCATCTTTTAGCATACTAATAAATGAATTTTTCAAGCCCTAAGTAGAGGCAAAATATGATTCATTTTCAAAATCCATGCTTTTAATGCTCTTATTCCTGATGGAGCTTGTCATTTTTTGAGTTTTATTTGATTAGAGCATTTTAAGGTAAATAGTTTTTTAAATTAATGGTATGCATTTGGCAAATGTATACTTTTATATCCTTAAGAGAACATGCCTGTAGAATATGTTATGCAAATGTTATCAATTTTCTTTGTGCATAAAACTTTTTAGTATAGTTTCTATATGTTTTTCTCTTCTTTTTTCTTTTTCTTTTTTGGATAAAATATTTTAAATTTAGTTTAAAATTATGAATTACAATCAAACTAAATCAACTAAAATAAACAGTAAACAGATTTATTATGCGTCAAAAATGTACACTAAATATGGCTTGAGGATTATGAGAATTATTTTATCTAATAAACAATGACACAGAATTATTCCATAAAATGGTGATGATTTTAGTTATTAAAATTTGCAACTCCGTACATGCATGCATATCTAACAACTCATTTTTCGGGTAGGATTCTCGAACGAATAATCCCAAATAAATTTTTACCGCAAACAAAAGCCGACTTTGTAAAGAAATGGGCGGAAAAACCGCACTAAACCATCTTAAGAAAAATTCCTTTCCTTTCTTTATTTTTTCCGCTAAAAGTGATTATATGTTTGAAAAATAATAATGTTCTGCTAATGATAACGCTTAAAAATGCAGACAAAGAATTTTTTTTCACTGTTTTCTTTGGGATTTAACTCGTGCGATAGGGAAGGGGAACTATGTTTAATACTTTATTGAATGGATGTCCTTTTCTTTGGAAGAAAAACAGCCTATGCCTGCCGAAAATGATATGTGGATACAAAAACATAAACCTTCTCTCCCTTTTTTCAGTTCTTCCATGTATGCGCAAACCGAGTTGTGTTAAAACGACTCATGTCAAAACGTTCACGCAAAGGAGGGGATGATTTTTCACTCTCCCCTGCACGATAAATCACGGACAATCAATAACGCCAATTTATACAGACGAAGGATATCACCGATTCCGCCACCATTCCATGGAGAAAATTAAAATTGTGGTGAAATCGGGATCACTTTTTACCTGTTCCAACCTTTAGTCCCTAGGCCACTATGGCTCTCACTGGGACTAATGTATTCCATCGTAAGTCAAGCAACCACAAGAGAAAAAAAGTCTCCAAGACAAAAAAGGAGCGTTAGAATCCTGGGGAATAAAGCGAGGAATAAGTAGGCAATGAAGTTGTGGCGTAACTAAGCCCCCCTCTGGATTTCGGGCCGCACTCGAGGATTAGGGATTCTGTGGGAGGGGATTTTAGGCAACCGTTGGGGGGATGGTAATTGATCCCCTTGTGGACAGGAGACACTTCTTTCTGCCTCCTTATCCAATCACGTAGCTGTAGGAGTCTTTTTGCTTTCTTTTACATTGAAAGAGGAGTTTTGTCTTTTCTTCCCAGTAGAGCAATCCACTGAGAAGTGTCGGAGAGCAATAATGCAAGCGGAAGATGATGGAACTAGAAGTAACACCAGGGCCGTCTAAAGAGGGGGCTAGCAGGAAGGCCAAAACTGAGGGGTCGCCGGAAAGCGCACAGCTATATTTCAATGATTTAGAATGGGGTGAAATCTTTCCCTCAGAGGAGGATTGCAAAAACAAAGAGGGCGATATAAATTCAATAAGTAATGGAAGTTACAAAGATTTCTTATTCACGCTGCAAGATAAAAATTTGTTCATACTAAGTCTATTCATTCTATTTGGTTATTAAAATTCCACTCAAAATCATTTGAATTAACTCTTTCGATGTTTCTAAACATTTCCAAAAGAGACAATCCACTATGGCATAGACATTGTATGCTCTTCTGACGCTTTAAAATTCAAACATGTTCGTTGTCCATCTACTCATCCATAGCTTCATCAAATATTAAAACCAGCCCATTAAATTTTTTAGAGGAAAATGTTGATCTTATTTAGTTGAAAGCTGTTGGTTGTTGTGGGACTGCAGTTAATATAAGACCTGCAAAGGGAATCATAAAAAAAAAAAAAAAAAAACCTTGAGCTTTCTTTCGCTAGGGACTTTCCGCAATGGTTTCTTTGTATTACGATTAATTACATCATTTGTTGGAACATTTGAATAAAAAACTTCCAAATATAATAGCAATAATAATTAAAAAAAAAAAAAAAAAGCGAAGAAGGATAAAAGAAATACAAAAAAAAAAAAAGCAAATCTTGCTGAAATTATCAAAAACAGTAAAAAAAATCGATTCCTTCGATGAATTGTAAAATTTACATCCTCACATGTGTGGCTTGAAGAATCTACGATTCATTTTTATCGTGCAGATATTTTAAACTTCAAAAAACCAAATGAATGTTCTCATATTAATTCTATATCTTAAACATGACAATGCGTTCTATGTAAAAATTTATATTCTAATAATAAAGTACAAAAAAAACCTAAAATAATTAATAATTAATAATAATAAATTATAAACATTATTAAGTATTAAAAATTATCTAGAACATGCATGTAACTTTAAAAACACTGGTGATGTTCTCATACTGATTTTCAAATTTAAATACAGTGCTGCTAAATTAAAAAATTTTCATTTTATAGTGTTTTTAATAAACAGAATTGATGTAACATAAGCGATGCAAAAGACTTTCTTTGCTTGAGAAAGTAAAATGCAATGAACTGTTTTATCTTTGTTCCTTAATAATGATTGGGCACATACAATGAAAAAAAAAAAAAGGAAAAAACATTGTCTTTCGTTTTATGATCCTCTGCAGATGTGTAACTATTACGTCCTGGACATAGTTTCACAATTTGTGTTTCACCCTGATAGATACTGATCAGTTTCCATTTAGAGTTAATAGGTAAATATGAATAATAAAAATAATTAATAATCCAGAAATCATGTTTGAAAATATTCTAGTAGGTGCGGGGCATTTAAGAAAGAAAAATTAGAATTAATATATTACTCTTTCAATTCACACTGGATAGATACACCTGTTGACGCTACTACCAACATCACTCGACGTAAAACAGATGGGCGTTTTTGATATTTCTTATTTGAAGCAACACTTTATTTACTCGAAAAGTTATTTTGTTACTAGTAAAGGGATAATTGCAATGTTGATTGCAATTCGTAGGTATCATTAAGTCAGAAATCGACATATTTTTCGAGTATGAAGCTGCGGTAACAAATGAGCGATATCACTTGCACTTGTTCCATTCCAAACTTCAATTTTGCCACTCACATCCTTTTATTTTTGCGTGTTTCATATTTCATTGAAACTACGGGGACAATGTGCACAAGGTGGTGTCACTAATACAGCATGAAAGAACGCGACTGAAATTTAAAGAAATTTTTAACGACATCAAGAAATTATATTATTAATATCTTTCATCGTAACTTCAATCTTTGAAAAGATACACTAAAAATAATATTTTTGAGAAAAAAACGCCCTTTTTAATAATTTTAGATAGTTAAAGTTATTATAATTTAAGATAATGAAAATGAATTTAATTTCTACATTTCGCTATGCACGGACTCGATGCATAAATTTCGCATTTACCAACTAAAAGTTCAAAACTCAAAAGTACCAATATTCCGTGAGCAAATAGGAAGCATGAAAATGTTGAAATATTAAACTACATCAAAATTAAATGGTAAAATCAACGTTATTTCAGGGCATTTACAAAATTATGGAGTACACGCATTTCGAAGTTACCTATCTTCAATAGGAAAAAAAACCATCCCTAAAATACATGCATGCAATAATTTTGCAACTTTGAGTTCATAAAGTTAATTTTATCTTTTTTCTGCAGCAAGGTTAAAGTTATATTTGTTAAGCCAAAAAAAAAAAGCTAATGATAGTTGTTGATTTACATAAATATCTTTATACGAGTCCCTCTAAAAAATGTGCTAGTAACGTGTATACCCGAAAATCTTGATTTCAGTTTTAAGCTTCTTAGTAAACACCAAGATATCATTGTACTCCGCATGTTTTCACAATGACGAAGCATTCGATTACGTGTATCTTTCCCTCCCTCGCAATCCGATTATCGTCAGCCGGATTCATGGAATGCATTCAGTATGAGGTGGCTTACCTCCCCTTCGGGTGTTCTTTTATTACATCCTAAATATTTCTGTTTGGCAACACAGGATATCCCGAGTTCCGCTTCAGCGCTCCTATATTTAAGAAGGGTTATATTTACGAGTTCAGGTTGCCCCAGGAGAGTATCAACTATATGATTATTCTCACTTTCTAGAGCTTCCATTGTGTCATATTAAGACATGCCGTATCAAATGCAGCGTCCTACTTTTAAAAATATTACTAATAGTACTACTCTAGAGGAGAGCAAATGTGCCATTGGGAAAGATGTCTTTCGGAGCGATGAGCGTGAAAATTCATTATGTAACATAAAATTTGCAGTTTATATAGATATTACAGAACTCTTTGTAAAAGCAGAATGGCAACAAAAAAGAAAATGTTTTTGTCCGGACAGTGAAAAATCTACGTTAGGTTTTCACCAGGTTGTCACTTATCGCATTTGTTGATGTTAATTAAATGTTTCTTTTTGTACTTGTGTTGCCTTTTATATAATAAATATATATATATATATATAATTTCTTAATAATCCCTTATACAGCGCAGTCGGTATTTTAAGGGGGTATTCTAATGTAGAATTTCGGAAAAAAAAATCGATTTTTTTTTTTTTTTTCATATTTCCAAAGTTTAGATATTCCATATGGCATTAAAAGTATTTGTCAAATTTCCTATTATTTCATGAATTATAGCCGTTTTAGTGACGTGGCATCAGTTCTGGTCCGACCACTACAAGTCAACAAAAGACGGTAGGCGTTCCCGAGTCCCTACGGTTGAATATCCCTTATAAAATCTTTATTGTATATAGTATCCCTTTTAAATCTATATTTAATTGAAGGACATAGAAACTTGTTTCTTGGAATATTCTCCTTTTTTATTTTAAGTTAGTTTTGAGCCAACTTTCGCAGTTAGTATTTTTAATGAAGGTTTTATACCCATACTAAAAATTTTAGATGTTATGGGAATCACGATTGGCCCAGAAGCTAATGCTTTTGCAGCGAGACGGGACGAAGCACGTATCGAGTGCTTGGAACTTCGGACTTCAGATGCGTCAAAGGAGGGCAGAATTGCTCTTTTTCACCAGAGAACATCGGATTGTGAGCATTTTGAAGTAGAGGAAGGTTTCTTATATGCAACAGGATTCGCCAATTTAAAATATGTAAGTATTCTGTACCATTCTATAAGTAAAAGTGCCGAAAATTTGTCTCAAAACTTTGAACGCGTTTTTCTCGAAACTACTTTTTTCGAGCTGGTAAGGTCGAGGTCTAATGAACCGATTTACTTCAAATTTGGAGATGTCCTCTATACATCCTTTTATCGTGTGAACCTTGCCCAAAACTATAACTTTTCATTAGTATTTTTAAAAATTCGGAATTGTTAAAAAAATATGCAAAAAAGATTTTTTTTTTGCAAACAACCGCCATTTTGTAATTTTTTTTTGCTAACTTGTCCAAGGTTCATACGATAGCCGCATCCATAATAATTAAGAATGCGTCTGTTTTTTATTTTTCAGATCACCAGGAGGGTTGGAATAATGCACCCTTTTTTTTTTTTGGATCCCCCACTTTGACTGCTCATAACTCTGTCAATTTTTTTATTTATTTATTTATTTATTTTTTGTTTTTGGTTATTTTTTGTATGTAATAATAAAGCATCAATAAACAAATGGTAATAAAATGGATGGTAAAAATATTTTTTGTTTCCTTTGTACAGCGCTTCAAAAACCGGGCGAAATTCCTGCCTCTACACTGGAATACCCACTTAAAAGAACCTTATATGTACATATCTCTACGAAAAGCACAAACGTCGCCATTTTTTTCCTCTACTGTTCGAATGCTTGTATTGAACTTATAATTCTGATAAAACAAGATAATTGCTAAAAAAAAAGCTTCATAATTTTCGAGTTGATTTTAATTTGGTCGAAAAATATCTTTATTGTAACAAAACCTCAAAATTTATTCCGTGCAACTCTTTCCTTTTACTTACCAAAAAGAAATAGTAGAAATAGTGAGACGAAAGGGGGACGTCATCCATTGGAATCATCAACTCTATTACAACAGTACTACACACGCAAACTGAGGATTTTAATTCTTTACACTTAATTTTTTATAATATCAAATAGCATTTTAATATTTATTTATTGACTGAATTTTTTTTATAAAAGTGATTTTGGGTTCATACTTCGAGGCTTCTCATTTCCAGAGTTACTTTGATGTTTAGACTTTTCCATCTAGCTAGAATATTCTTTATGCATGGAATAAAATTAATAATTACGTAAGAACTATCACTTTTTTTCGGGTAGATTGAATACGTGTAGTCAATGGGAGATTCATCTTATTTTAAACAACGAAATTTGAGCTTCTGACTTTCGAAAAACTTCAGTTGACTGGCCAGTATTTTCTAATTTCGGAAGAAATTCTATTGCAGTTTATTGACTGTTTTCGCTATTTAGGACCTGCTACTGAAAAAGATATGGCGTAATTCAATCAGCCTTGCACACATCTTTGTATATATAGCTGCTATATCATTTGGCACATAATTCTTTTACGTTCATGTTAACAAATAAAACTAACAATTCTTACAAGTTTTTATGTGATTGGATAAAAAAATCTATCCAAAAAGTATTATATAAATTACATCGATTACATATAAAAATAACTGCACGTAAAATGTTGCTATAACTATTCGTTATACTTTCATATAAAAATGGAGAAACATTTTAAATCCATTTTTATTTGAAATTTATCAAGTTTCTACTGGTTATAATTCAATGAAAAACAGTTGAACTTAAGCAATTTCTTTTGAATACCACATTTTTAAGTTTTTCAACTATTCACTTGCGCATTTCTTCTGCTTAAAGGACAGGCGCCGACACAGAAATTCGCAAAGTATTCCGTATCTTTTTCAGAAGTAACATTCTTTTGTTCTTTTAGCCGTCTTTCGAAAAGGTTCTTACAAAAGAGAATGTTTTAGGTCCTTATCATTTTGCAAAATACTTGACTAAGATGGCCCCCAATCTTCTCCAACTGTATCCGTGCCTGTTCAAGGAAAATGTTAAAAGATTGAGCTTTATTTGATTTACTAATGTGACACCTTTGTACAATTGTTATTCTTTTAAATTTAGACCTCGATCAATGAATTATTGAAATGAAAAGTAATATGCACATACATAGTTTACAGACAATTTTTGCAGCAATTATTATAAGTGATAATCACTACGTGCTTCATTCGTACAACTGTAAAATAAGTAAAAGTAAATCATCTCTTCCGCACAAATAAGATCAAATGAAAATCTAAAATTAAAAAAGTAAATTGGCCATGCGTATTTATTTCATGTAGCGGTAGATGTACTATCCGTAAGTCAGCTAAATTCCCCCAAATTTTCGTGAAATTGAATTCCCACAGATGTCCCAGTATCATTAGATCTTTCACAAGTAGTAAACACTAAATAAGACCCGGGTGAAACTTTGCTTTATTCGAATAAATTATCAATCGTGGGCCATAAAACGCCAATGCGACGTTCCAAAAATGAGTGCTCTGATCTGGAGAAGCTCCTGATGTGGGCTGGATAATTAACATTTTATGACGTCACGTTCCAGTCGCCGTTTAGAGCGAAATCTAATCACCCGACAAACATTTTCGTACTTAGCTCTCTGAGGAAATTCATGCATCTGGAGAAATGTGTCACGGCCGGCATCGCTTGCATGAGTAATATTTGATTTGTTTCTAGAAGTGGGGAATAGCGAGGAGCTCGATTGGAGCATGATCTTGATATATTCGATTGCGCTAAGTTTTGATAACTGGGACCGCGGTCGGATTATTAGCTACTGTAGTAGTCCAAAACACTACACCAGTTTTGATAACTAATACTGCTGTTTCTTTATCTGCAGGCATACACTACTCTATTCCTCCTTACATTTAATCTACACACAGTTTTTACAGACATTGCAATTTCTCGCTCTCTCTATCTCTCTTTTTCTCTCTCTCTCTCTATATATATATGTTACGGCCAAAGCCCGAATTCGGCCACTACGCGAATTGGCCGGCCAAATCGCGAAATGGCTAAGAACGCTGTAAATTGGCTGGCCAATGTCCGATCTTTTCTTGATTTCGAGAATTGGCCGGCCAGATCGCGAAGTGGCATGGGAGGATCAGCCAAAGTTGGAAGAAAAAATCATTGGCACGTATTGGTTCTGTATAGCCAAAACTTAATTCTTTAAAAATTACTAGCTGCTGTACTCGCAGCTAACTGCGGTGGGATGTGGTCATTTGAGACAAAGTAAAAAATTAAATTTTTTTAAATTTTACTTTAAAAAGTTGTCTATTTTTTTATATTTTTAAATTAGAAGATTTATATTTTTAAATTAAAAAAGAAAAAAAAAAGGGCAATATTAGCAAATTAACTTTTTAATAAAACAAATATTAAAAAATTGTGGTCTCCCCGTACCACCCGGTATGTGAAAAAACAAACCACTACATTTTTTTTTCTGTAAAGTTAAAGTTATTAGAAATACAAAAGATATTAAAAAAGTAGTAAAATGTTCAACATAAAAAAATTTACCTCTTTTCCTTTAATTAAAAAATGAATTATAAATCAACGTAATCACTTATTACAACAAGCTGAGCGTTTGTGACATTTCGAATTACATAAAAGTTTAGCATATCGCGTTTTGGACGGAGCATCATGGCCACATCACGTTTTGGCCAGAACATCGTGGCCACTTAGTGAAATGGCTGGCCAAAATAGACTATTCACTGATCGTTTTAATTACACCGCACTTTGGCCATACTGCTGGGCCAAAGGGCGAAATGACCGGCCAATTCGCGAAGTGGCCGTACTTTGGCCGATACATATATATATATATATATATATATATATATATATATATATATATCAGGCTTGGAGTCGATTACAAAGAAACGTAATCGATTACGATTACGATTACAAAGAGAGAAATTGAGAGATTATGATTACGATTACGATTGTAATCCTTTGCTAAAAAGTAATTACGATTACGGAAGCGATTACAGTCGTTGAAAAATGTAATCGATTACGATTATGACATCCAATTACGATTTTGATTACGATTAGATTAGCATAAAATTATCCGATATTATGCATACAACTTATTTTTGCAATAGTGTCACAAATCAAAAAGTAATGATTTTTAATTAAATTTTTGATTTAATAAGAGATAACTGAAATGATGATGAATGCAATTATAATGAAATAATTTCAACATCACAGTTCTTGAATTATGACGTCGTTGCAGAAATGAGAAATTTGTAATATATATATATATATATATAAAATAAGGAAAGGCACATTCCAAACTTTTAAAATTCATGTGAGGGATAACTACATTGATCGTATTTTGTATATAAAAAAAGACGATGCACTAAATGTATATAATGCATAAGTGATTTACCTGGTTCATTGTTATTTTGTGTGCATACAATCAAAATTTTAGCTGGCCGCAATTTCTAAAAATGTAGTATATTTCTCCATTGTATTTATTTTCTAGTTTAAATTGTGCAAATATTTCACATAACACCAATTAATTTACTGTAAATAATAATTTTGTATGATTCTGTATGAAATCACTTATAAGAGGTGTATGGATTGCACGAGATAACAAAATATTCAGATAGTGTAAGAGATAAATAATCCTTTGAAAATAAATGCTGCATTTTAAAATAATTTCAAAAAATTTGAACATGAACATTCAAATAACTCTTAAAAAATTAGTAATCGTTAAAATGTAATATGAAGAATAATTATAATAAGAATGACTATGATATTTTAATATGATTTCTTGTGGGAATTTTTTTTTTCCATGTAACTGTTTTAATAAAAAAATAAAGGGAAGTAATTTTACAATACAAATTTAACGTACAAGATTAAACTGAAATACAAAATTCAGTTGAGGTAATTCTAAGAAGGAAAAGATAATTAACTGTTTAAAGTAATTCCTAAATATGAATTCATGCATGTAAAAAACAATTATGAGAATGTCTGAACAAAATCTCTTTTTCTTGTACATGCCTATTAATTAAAAAGAATATTAGCATTAAAATATAAATAAATTTAAGATTTAAATGTATGTATTTTTTTAAATATTCGAAGAACATATTTAAAAAAACAATAATAATCACACGTTTCCAGGATTAAGATTTCATACATAAGCATAGAGCATCATGTAACACCTACTCCTAAATTGCTAAAGTGTAAATGTGATATTCTTTGGAAAAATTCTTCACTTCCGCCATTAAAGAAAGGAGAAAAACGCCAAAAGGCATTTCGTGACATTCTCTTTCCACTAGATTTTCGGGGGGCAGTCTGCTTCGAATATTGAAAGGGAAAATGGGGCGTCCATTTCATGCCGGCTCCAGACTCTCGCCTATTGCTCAACCGTTTGCATATGTTTTGAAGGGGTAATTTGTGCTTCCCCTTTCTTATCTACCCCGAAATCTTTTTGACTTGCGGACAGATTACCGCTCTTTTAACCGAAACTGGACGACACGAGGAGACCCCCTTGAGAGCCCCAAGGCGATGCGAGTGACATATCCAGAAGTCCTGTATCTAGACCCTTTTTTCTCGGGCTCTCCAGCAGCCATTCCCCGGGGAGAGTGGAGCCGCAATTAAGAATTCTGAGAAACCGCAACAAGCAGGACAAGAAGCGTTTCTGGCAGACTATATGGTCCTGCCATCAAGGGTCTGCGACCGCCACCCAGAACCTTTTATATTATGATCGCCCGTAGGTTACAAACCACTTAGGATAGGATAGGTCGCCTCAGTACACAGCTTGAATCCTTTTTCTTGTAATCTTATCTCTTCTATTCAATGGTAGAACTAAAAATTTCAGCTTTCAGCAGGTCAAGATTACACGATTATAGGACCAGCAGATTACGGATTTTTTCCGTAAGATTACGATTAAAATTACGGGAGAAAAGGGATTACGGGATTACACAATTTCGATTATGATTATAAGAAGATGCCACTGTCAGATTACGATTATGATTACGATTTTGTCAAAATGTAATCGATTACAGCCGATTACGATTACGTAATTGCGATTACTCCAAGCCTGATATATATATATATATATAATTACACCATTTAGAAAGGTAACACGTTTTTGAAACCGTGCCCGGCTAGGGTTTTTGTTTTATTGTGACCTTAAAGACTAATACTAAACGGTCAACGGAACAGGGTTACTAAAGACTCCATTGGATGCATTTTTTGACCTTTATTACAGATATGAAACACAGTACTGTTTGTTCACAACTTTTGTCGATCGGTTAAAGTTACTATCAAGTAATGACAGCGGATATTTTGTGTACACATTGTAAAAAACATCTTTTCTAACAAATTAATTTCTAGCGTTGTAACTATAACTAATTGTTACCGTTATAAATATAACTAATTGTTACTGTTATTTTTCACCTTTTTGTGCTTGTGTTATGTTGAAGTTTCCGGGTGACAATGTGTCATTACGAGGTAATTTATGCGTGGAAAATCTTCTGCTCACCCTTAGAGAGAGAGGGCTTCCTTTCTAGAGCATTTATCAAAATTAACGCCTGTGTCTTTTTTTAGTAAAAATGTATGCAAGTTAGCTGCATGATCTATATTTTAATTTTTATTTTTGCTTTGTTAGTTTTTCGCAAGATCCTAAAAAAATAATTCAACGAAATTTCAACATTTTTTTTCGTTAAATTTGAAATAATTTTGCAATTTAATGTTAATTTATTTCTTCCTTACTATTCTTTTAGTGCTACTATTTGAGTCTTTTAAAAAGAAAATTCTTATATTTTACTGTGTATGTATTTCCTATCTATTTTTTTTCCTTTCTTCTTTCCTTTTCTTTTCTCTTTCTCAAATCGACTCTTTAAGCTTGCAACCCGTTATTTTTACAAGAACTGCAAACAGCCAAACCTCAGCATTTCATCCCAAGATACATTAAAAAATTCACAATCCATAAAATATTTTAAATAACATCACCTAACTCCTCTAAGTTATTAAACAATTTTTTGTTATTTTTCATTAACTACTTACGCATGGCTTGAAGACTTATTAGCGTTCAATTCTGTTGGTTTTCATACTCATTAGAAACAGAAAGAAATAACCATTGGTTTTAATTAGGATCAATGAGCAACTTGGATTGCATTAACAAGCACTTTAATTGCATTAAGAAGGGAAGTTTGCTATGTCTGCGTATCGATTCGCCAGTTCACATGCCTTAGGGAAAAGTAGATTTGCTAGAATTTAAGAATGAGAAAAAATTTCTTGTTCATAATCAAGGATTTTCGGGAAATATGTGTTGCTTTTGCAGTTTTACAGTTGATTATGAATTAATTTTCACCTCGGTTTTTTTATAGATTTAATAGAAAACAACAATAATTAATTATCTAATTAGAGGCTTAACAGCTATATTAAGGAACATCTTAAGAGTTTTCAACGACCTTGCTTTATTGTTTAACTTCATTTCTAAGAAAATGTCGTGGTAGTGGGAAATTTCTGTGACGATATATGAGAAGGAAAATAAAAATGTGTTAAATTCAAAATTTAAAATTTGTGGAAAATCATGGAATTTTGTTTTAAAATATTTTAGTTATACTAAAACTTTGGAAACACTTTGCTAAAATGTTTTTTTAAAAGTAATTTTGCTGTCAAAAGCTCTTTCATTTTGCTGTCAAAAGCTCTTTCATTTTGTTGTCAAAAGTGCTCAGTGTTTTATGAATTGAGTATTTTTAATTAAACAGTTTCTAATAAAATTACTAGAGCAAACTCAAACAATAACTTTTGTATGTGTATGGGAGCTCATTTTTTCAGCAATGTACTTCCAAATTAAAGAAAACACATACTATTGCCACTATATTTTAATATGTACTGTCATTATGTGAACTCTTAGCAATTTTATTTTACCTGTTTACGAGTTCTTTTTCAAATCATTCATAAATTATTTTTCTTTTGCGTTTTCTCGTTTCTTTAGAAATTATTTTGTTTATATATTTAACAATTACTTTTTCTTTGATTTAATCATTTTTCACCAACGTTTCTATAAATTTTCACTGTTTTAAATCTTTCTCTTGCTAGTTTTTATACAAACAATATTCCAACTTTTTGAAATAATAAATTATTCATCAATAAATCTATGTTTTGTTAGTTTCTCCTTATTATTTTTATCAATTTATTGTGCATTATATTTTTCACAATTAATTCTATCGTTTCCAATGCTGAAAATATGCACGATTCACTATTGAATGGACGTTTTGGTTGAAAGAAATTCCTCCTTTTTTTTCTTTACTCCTTCATCGAATGACATTCTTTGTTCGATCTATGTTGATGAATTTACTTTTCCTTAACTAACGAAGCAATCACAGTACGTGAAAGGACTTTCCTTTCCCTACAAATGACGTCTTTTTCATCAATTTCGCTCTTTGCCATCACAAACAGGATTCTTTTGTTGAGAAGCGTGTACTTTGTTGCTAGCATCTATTCCCTTTCAAGTAATAAGGGACAAGGACAAAAGATTGGTTATTAATGTAGTATTAATACTACAAAAAATATTTTGTTACGTCATTATGAGTGTTAATATCTTTTTCCGTATATCAGTGTTTTTCAAAATCCTATCAATCGTTTCTGATTTTTTTTCTTTCATTTCCAGTTGTCCCATTTTTATAGCCTAGTTATTCAATCCTTTTCGTGCAATTTTGCTGTTTTAGTTTCATTTATTTCTGGAAACAAAAAAAAAACTTGCAGTCAAAAGTGCAGTTTTTTCACGTTTCGTTTCTAGAAATTAATCTTCGACACTTTTCTTTAGAAAAAAAGGATTTTCATTAAATCTTTTAAAAAGATAATTAACATTATTGCCCCCTCCCTGCCAACCCCTATATTTAAGGTTGCTGTCTCGCCTTTCTGATACCTAGGGGGGGGGGGGACAGGGCTCGAGCACTAGCAATGGCGTAGATGTTATCCATCGATATAGCACCTGTTGCAGTTCCGTTCTGAAGGCTGGGAATCTACTCAACACAGTTGAAGCACGACCCCCAATTAGGGGAAACCATCCTATTTAGTAACATTATTTTTTTAAAAAATAGGAAGGCTCGAGTACACGAATTTTCCCAACATTTGACCTATGTGCTCTACTTACAGGTCATTAAGAAATTGAGCTCTATTTTATCGGTGCTGGAAAAGAAACAGGCCAATATTTCAAAACGCATAATAGGTAGTTAACTCTATCGATAAAGAAGCAAAAGAAAAAAAGAAAGGAAGAATAAGTAATCGTCCAAAAAGTAATTCTCCGAAATGATTATATGTTTATTAATTTCAAGATTAGCCTGAGGTTTGAAAAGCTTAAAACAATGACCTCTGGTTCTACTTTCAGCAAATAACTGAAGCCCATCAAGATTTCCCATTTTAATGAATTTAAACGACTGAATCATGTCCCCTCTACCTCTTCTTTGCTCAAGACTATACATATTTAGCCTTTTAAGACTTGTTCGAAATAGCCTTATTGATAAACCCAAGCATCCTGCTAGCTTTGTTACTTACTATGCTACACTGCTGACTGAACTTGAAGTTTGGACTAATCAATACTCCTAGATCAACAACTGTTTCTGCTTCACTAATGACTGAACCTTGTAAATAATAGCTTGCATGTTTATTCCCATGACCAAAATGAAGCACTGGTTGCTTGCGTAACTGGAATGCAGTTGTCATTGTTGTAACACATGTCAAATATACTAATAATCAAAACATTTCTAGCATTTTGAGTGAGACATCGCTAGATTCGCAATCTCCGTTAAAAATTAATCTAAACGCGAATTTAATTTAATTCTTCTTTCTTTGTTTTAATTTATTTTTAGTCTTGCGCTTTTTATATATATTAAAGTGGCAGAGCTCTTTTTTTTTTAGGATTCGTTAAAACTATTGTTTTGACGATGCTTATGTTGGATATAAATAAATATTTTTCACAAACAATTTTATTATATAATAAATAATATTTTTATTTAACAGATTATTATAACTTAAGTTTTTTTTTTTTTTCAGTAAAAATATTTTTTTTTTTTGAAATTATTATATGTTTTTTATTTATTCATTAAACCGTACTGTTCTACCAGATAAATATCTCTTTGATTTGATGTGCATTTGCAGTTACAGGGAGAATTTTATATTTATAATATCTAAAACAGCTGTCATTTCGTATGACCGCTGGGCTTACTAGTGTTAATATATGCGACTTAAAACAATGAGAATTTTTTTAAAATGAAATGTAACAAAGACAGGTTTTTTTCTCTGCAATAACACTACAAACGCAAAGAAACATGTTTTACAGAACTTACAATATATAATAATATTTTATACAAGTTCTCACTATATACGTTGTTGAGGTTGATCACTCAGTCATACACTTTTATAAATAGGGAAAGTGCTTCTGTAATTGAAATTTACTCTTTTCTCTTAATTAAATTAGTCAAGTACAAAACTTCAACAAAGCAGCTTAGCTTAATTCTTTATAAAATGATTATTTCATATTGAACCATCAGAGATAAGTTGATAGATACAATTTTATTTCTTTTCTAATTTGTGAAAGACACACACACACACCCTATATATATATATATATATATATATATATATATATACTTAACATATGATTAATTAGTCATATATATATATATATATATATATATGACTAATTAATCATATCTTAAGTTTTGCCTTTTGGCTATTTTTGAAATTCAAATTAGACAGCAGAAAGTTGTTTGGCAATAAAACTTTCCAAGATAAACTGTCACACATAAATGTTATCTAAAAAGCCAATCACGATTTTATTTTTGTCGATATAAAAGAAGCCATGTTTCTTTACGATAGCTAATGGAGGATAAATGCCTCCATTCCACTTTTTTTTTTTTTTTTGAGAAGATTTTGTCAAATTCTTCTTTAAACTATTTGAGCTCTTTTCGCCAAACAAGATGCATTTCGTCAAAAAAAGTCGAACAAAAAGGTCAAAGTTTTAGCGATCAATAAAAAGATGATTGATGAGAAAAAGTTTTATTTCAATGCAAGGATTCCACTGAGCAAAATTATGCGTAACTTATGGCTCGAGATGCATAGGAAGGAAATCATTTTAAATCAAAATTCATCCTCTACGATCAAAGCAATTTAGGTGTGAGTAAGAAGAACTCACATAAAGAAATTTACGAAATATGTTTACTTTGGAAAGAAAGAAATTCGAATTCATTTTATGTCTACGTCTAAGGTAAAATGAAATACTAAAAACTAAATCAGAGAACAAATTACAAGGTCGTTAACTGAAAATATTGAAAGAACTTCCTTAAAATTAAAGAAAATTACAGCGGTGGATCGGTTAAGCAATCTTTAGGCAATACATATTTCAACTAGATAATTTGCATCTCGCATTTATACTTTGAACTTTGACTTAAACATTCATATTAAATTTATGATTTAAAAAAAATATCATAACGCTTTGCAAAGAATGCATCTGCTTTTAAAATATAACTCAGCTGATACCCCTACGGACTAAGAGCATGGATAATCCGAAATCTAATTTCGTTTTCTCGTCCAACAGCAAATAAAGAAAGAAAAAAATATTTTTTATAAAAAAATATAACCGACTTCAAATTATAAATTGCGCTAAAAAGCGAAAAATAAATTAATTATTTAAACAACATCTATGTGAATTTAAAACACAGTTTTAGAAGTCTCTTTTAATATTATAGCACAATGGCAACAAACACTTTTTTAACAATGACTTTTATATTTATTAAACGTTTTCCTAGCAAAGAAAAATCAAGCCGAGCCTTTTCAGTTGAAATAAAAGATACTTGTTTGTCACACGTAACGTTTTTTCTAAAAACACAAATGTAATCAAATTGATTTGCGATATTTGAGTTAGACGGCGCTTTATCGATATAAGAAAAAAAATCATCAAAATCGGTTCATTTAGTCAAAAGTTATGAATGAAAAAGCAAAAAAAAAAAACTACATTTCCACCCATAACTTTTTTTTTCTAATTATCGAATATGGTCAAACAAGCCAAATTTCACCCATTCAAGCTATTCGTAACGCGTTCCAGCATCCCCATGCACGCTCCCTCCTTGCTTCTTTGTTTTTGCATTTATCAAGCGAGGGGTATCTATTTCAGGGAACTTAGTGTTTGTCTAAGTTTTGGCTATTATCTTCCTTTGTTTTTGTGTATATTTTGAGTGTACCATTTCACATTGTTTTGATATTGTATGATTGATTTTGGTACTTTTTTATAGTGTTGCACGGTTTCTCATTGTTGTCTCATGTCATATAGCGCTTAATGCATACTCTTAAAGTTTTGCATTCTACTGTGATTTAGTGTTTAACAATAACCTGTATTTTTTATGTTTTTTTTTTTTATTATTTATTTTTTTTAATGGTTTTCATAACTTTGCGGTTGGTCGAGCTCTCCCGGAACCCCATTTGCTCCTGAGGGCTTGCACTCGGGGGCATCTAAAAATACGATAGGCCAGAAAATGGCCGGTGCGGGGGGTTTCTGGGCGCACTACCTTGCACTATGGTCAAACAAAAGTACGGGATCTCTGAGAAACCACCCTCGATGGATTAAAAAAAATCATGAAAATCGATTCATCCGGTGAGAAGTTATGAGTGGACAAACAAACAAACAAAACGACATACATACAGTATGAATTTATAACCTCCTTCCTTTGTGAAGTCGGTTAAAAATACAAGATGTCAACAAAACGTCCTGTCAAAACATGAATCATTCATAGAGAAAAAAAAATATTACACATAGCTTTTTATTGAGATATTGTTGAAAGGAATTCCATGGATTAGAAGTGTTAATCTCGGTTTTATCATGAAGCACTGAAGCCGAAAATATTAGAACAAATGAATACAAAATCTGTTTAAAACAAATGAAAATCTATGTTCCAACAATTATTCTCAACTCCTGGTTTTTAATTTCAGAACATTTTGAAGTCTAAGGATACTTTTGAATTTTTTTCTGAGGTGTGGGAGAGGGGAATGTTAAGTCCTCCTTTAATGCACGGAGTTGTTTTAGAAAATTGATGCCGCTTATTTATAGTCATTTATGTTACGTTTCTTCTCAGATATATTTCATTTTTGTAAAATTTTATAAATAAAGATTTTTTTTTAATATTCATATCCATCTCAAGCATTAGAGATATATGTTACAAATGTAACATTTTTATTAGAAATTTATCTTTGAAATTAATTCTTAAAAGTCGGTAAAAATTTATCCTCCCATAAAGGCGGCTACTGTTATATATATTTATGTATATCTCTATTTCTTTTTGTATGTATATATAAACATATATAAACGAAAACGCCGAAGTTATATTCAAAATAGTGTATTTGAAACAAATAACAAAAGAACTGTACACTTTACGAAAAAAAATTATGAAGAAGCAAAACTTATTTCGTTGCTAAAATTAAAAAATAATAATAATAATTCAAGGCTTCCTAAGAAATAAGTAATTTTAATTCACCAATTATGATAATAATAAATTATAAGTAATAAGAAATTTAAAAAATTACCAAAACATTCAGTTAGGAAGCCTACTTATATCAACTTTCAAGTAAGCCTTTCCGATCGAACCCGAAAAAACAAGCTAATGTCAGAAAAGTTTAATCGGGATCCAACCTTTTTACTTTTTAATAATTAAAAAAAGTGAGGGATTAATTTATGAATAAATGTGGAAATCAGCACTATTCACTAACTAAATACCTTACATCAACCAAACTAAAATCGTGCGTTACCTACATATTATAATATATATATATATATATATATATATATATATTGCGTGCGTGTGTAAAGCATTTTGACTTAACACGAACGATTTAATTCAATTTACCTTATTTTTGCCGAAATTCTAAGAAAACAAAAATTTGATTTTGGTGTGGAATTCCATTTTAATACAGAAACTTCTCACAAGGAATTACATATCGTCTGGCCTAAAAAAAGCACAAACAAAGGTGTTTATAAGGGGATTTATTCTTAAAATCCACGAAACAACAGGCAAACAGAAGAGGCATGCTGATTTTGTCCATATGAAAATGTCCACAATGTTTCTAATGACAGCAGTGATATTCCGCAGCAAACGCTGGCTTTGTTGATGCGAAAATGAATTTTTTTAAAATATCTGAAAATCAGCTTTTTTCCCCCTCCTTATAAATATTTTTTTCTTTATTTTTACTGCTTTTAATTTATTAAAATTTAAAAAAAAAAAATCTAAATGATTTCATATATGTTCTAAAAAAATTTTTACTGATCTTTTATATTCAGAACCAACTTTCCCTTCTTCAACAGCTAAAATGTATATCTTTACAGAACGCATCCATCATCTAAAAACAAAATATATAATCAATTAATACCTGAATAAACTTCGCGAAAAACTTCTTAACTCTGCCCTCATATCAGCAAGTTTTTAGTAAAGAAACAAGCGAAATGGT
This sequence comes from Octonoba sinensis, assembly GCA_038502835.1. Classification (NCBI taxonomy): domain Eukaryota; kingdom Metazoa; phylum Arthropoda; class Arachnida; order Araneae; family Uloboridae; genus Octonoba; species Octonoba sinensis. The sequence goes on along the minus strand of CM076600.1, from coordinate 64,070,572 downwards.
CTTTGTTTTGCTTTTGAGTGAAAATATCTCGTCTACAAATTTATACAGAAGAGCGAAACAATGGAATATCTCTAATGCATACTTTAATGAGAAAGAGCTGTGTTACACCTATGAAAGTCGGTAAAGTCTCCTAAGCAGTGCATTCGAACAATTATCTTACCTCCTTGCAACAACTAATGAGCAAAAATAATTGGATGACGTAATTTGAGAATAACAGTATAAATGAGCTATGTTCCGCAGGACTCTTCATTCCCGTAGAAAATTATTTTCAACCAAACTGTGACTGTTCTCAAATTATTTCACGCCATTCTTCTTTTGGTCAAGAGTTTATAGTAAATAAGTAAAAAAAAAAAATTAATTTATTATTCAACGTATTGTAGTTTTCTACTGATATCTAACAAAACAAAATGTGAAAGCAATAAGTTACAAATTATTGATGAAAAATGAATTTTAAGTTTACTGAAATTTGTTGTTCTATTTGTCCTTTTACGAAATACAAATTATTCCTGCCTATTTTACTGTATTTTACAAAAATCTAATACAGTGAAAGTAAGGGTGTGTTATTTAGTTCACGTAGAACCAATGATGAGAAAATGTCTTGTTATCGCTTTTAGCCAACTTTATCGTAAAAGTAGAAAAGGTAATAATAAATCATGAAAGAAGGCTTTAATGTATCGCAAAAATAGAGAAAAGGAAAAAAAAATTACATCATGAGTCCATCTTATGTTTTTTCTTTAGCCTACTTTCCCGTAAAAGTTTTAAAAAAAAATCATGAAAGAAGGGTTATTGTATCGTGAAAATATCATTAGAAATCAAGACAAGTCAAAAATAAGTTAAGTAATTAAATAGAGATTGAAAAATAAAAAATTTGAAAATAAGGTTTTGAGATGGGAAAAATGTATATCTGTCGGTCTGTGCCGCCCCCCCCCCCCCCATAATAACTTTCGAATGAATTGTCCGAATCGAAAATTCTTTTTTAGATTCGAAAGATCTCGGCGAGTACATCACATTTCCATGTTTTACTTTCTGATTTGAGCAATTTTTTGTTCAATTTTGAACAGTTCAAAAAGTCTTAACATTAGCGCCTATAGGCAAATTATGTAAACTTTGGACGCAAGATCCAAATTCCTGTGGAAAAAACTTATAGGAAGAAGCTCTCAGTGAGAATTTTTTTTGATTTGAGCAATTTATGTTCATTTTTGAACAGTTCAAAAAAGGAATAACATTAGCGTCTACGATGAAATTTCAATCCTGTATAAATCCTGTTCTAGCAGGCGGATTTGCTTGGAACAGACTATATCGGAAAGCTCTTATGACGTAGAATATGTACAGATACCAAGTTCAACCAGAACTAAGCGAGCCTATTTTCCTATGAATTTTTTTGCTCGTGATTTTCAAGGATATTTTCGAATGAATGAATTATTAAATGTATGAGTGAGGGAATGAATGAATAAATGAGTGAATAAATAATAAAATAAATAAAGGAGTGAATAGATGATAAAATAAATAAATGAAAGAATGAATGAATGAATATGTGTTAACGGTTCAAAAATGTATATTTAAAGTAATTAAGAACTAAAGCTAGATGAGAAAAAGAGATAGATAGATATATTATAACTTTAAATCTGGTGTATACGGGAAAGTAGGCTCTTATAGTTCTAGACAGAACTTCTTGTTATTTTTAAAATGCTTGTAATTTGATGATAAAAATCACTCACGATCAGCCAAATTAGATCGTATAGTTTAGTTGAATTAAGAGTATAATGACTGCATTTCATTATAATTTTCACTTCACTTGTAATAAACATGTTTCACAATTTTTTGGTAAAAATGATTTCGAAAATGTCAGTGTTATGTTGTTTGTGTCTGTAATAAAGATGTTCTTAGTTTCATCATGCCTTTATTATACCCTAATATACCATCGTAAAATAGCGTTTAAATAGGAAAGAAAATTCACTTTATCTTGCAACTGTATACAATTATTTTCTTGTTTAATGTTAAATGAGAAACTACAAATATACTTAACTAATTATTTTCTAAGACATCTACTAACATTTACATTGATTCAAGCAAATTCAATGTATGTAAACAGTAGAAACATATGTATGATTTTCGCCCAGCTAGTAAATATTTATCGTTATTTTACATCAAAAATGTTGGAAAGATATCAGAACTTAAAAAATGTATCAGGCAGTTATTATTTTTTTTCTACATGCTCAACCACATTAATTCACTATATTACATTTCTACAAGTTAAACATTAGTTTTAGGAGCAAAACTATATTAACATTAACTATGAATACTGAATTGTAAATGTAAAAGCATTTGAAAAAAAAAAGTAAAAATAACTTTGTCACATGGCAATACTTAGAAAGTTTAAAAAAATAAAAAAATTTTGTTCTGGTAAAAGGATTCTATTAGGTAAAAGTATTCTAGCCTAGAGGATTTCTTCTTTAAAAAGTTAAATAATGCATTAAACGAAAAAAGGTCTTGAATATTTCCTCGAAGTATCAGGATTAAGAATTCTTTTTTCATTCAGTCTCATTTTAATAATAATAAAGCTATACGAGAACTGCTGAATAAATGGAATCCAGGGAAAAAAATATATAATGTATTGAGGCTTTCACTCTTGTGGTCTTAGTAGATGCGAGAAAGGTGTGAATGAAATACTTTCTCTTACATTCTATGCTAAAAAATCACTTTGATTAAAGCATCAGTTGATGTTTTATTTAATACCATTCTATTTCAGTTAACTCGTGAAAATGGATAAAATATCGGTGAAAAGGTCCATGTTGCCAACAGTTTTCCGAATTGTCGTAAGCACCGGTTATAGGGATTATGTGTTGACGATAGCTCTGATGTGATATAAAATCATATATATTAAAGACATTTAAATACATCAGTTTTAATAATAATTGCTAATAATAATCTATATTAAGTTTGAGTAATATGTTCCAGATTTTAGTCATCATAGCAAAATAGCCAAATAATCATTCTCACAGTACAACAATAATAAAATGGCCCATAATGCAAACCAGCCTTTGTTAATAAACTGCAGATATATAAAAATAAACTTCAGTTATTTAACCCCTTCGTGACAAGCGTACCCAATTGGGTACATGTTAAAATACTGTTTATAAACTACTATTTGTACAATTTGAAATCTAAAACACCCAATTGTTTTTGAAATTAATAAACAGATAATTTATTTCGTTATAAACATGGAAATTGGGCATTAATTACTATTTAAACTAATTATTAATTAAAATTTCTAAAAAATTATTATTCTTTTGTTTTATAATCATTTTTAAATCAGATAACCAAAAAATTGTATCAAAATTGTTTGTGCTTAGTTCTGGGTTCTGAAGAGGTTAAATTCATTCTAGAAAATGGCAACGTTTATGTCTACTTTGGCGATGTTCCTTCCTCTAGGCAAGCCCGCATCATTAGCCCTACATCCGATAAGTATCTGGTTATGTTCTCTAAAATTGACAGCACATTGCCTTCCTGATTAAGAAGGTATGTATCTCAATTTTTTCTTAGAATATTCCATTTCATCAGTTATTCGTTTGGAAATATAATTATAAACGTATTGCATTTACAGAGATAAGAATGTGTAATTAAACTATCAAAAGCTAGTAGAAAAGTACAGTGGAGTATCATTTATACCAGTGGTCCCCAAACAGTCGTACGTGGAGAAACATGGAGGAGTTTTTCCCAAAATGAAATATATTATATATAAGGTAAATGACCCTCTAGTGGACACTGCTCTAGTAGTAGACACTTAGATCTTTAAGCTCCTAAAATGAGCGAATGTAACATTAAACTCGAATGAAATTATCAGAACCTATAGCGAACGATTTCTAGTGCTGGTTAATAGAACTAAAGTTGGCGTGGAGCATCTATGCAAGAACATGAATCATAATATTTAATAGCTGCCTTCCCACAACGGTCACATTTTCTGATCTTTACTAAAGCCGATTAATAAAAAGGTTAGGGATTTGGGGAAAAGCATGACATCAATTAAGAATGGTCCCTCAGTCATTTTTAAAATTTTTTCTCCAAGTTAACAGCATAAAATAGATGATATTAATATCTGTCCACTATTAATGCAAATACGTGTCTTATAAATGTCCACTATAGATACAAATTAAGCGTCCTAATTTTTCATCAAATGACATGTTATAGGTAATTAATTTTTAGAAAAATAGTTGGCGATTAAGCTAAATATGCAAATATTGATGTAAGTCCCTTGAAAAAGATTTGCCACGCAAAAGAGTACGAAAAGTTTCTTAACTGTGTCCACTACCGGGTCATTTACCTTTATTCATATATTTTATTTTAGATACAGATTTATTTTAATAAACGCTTTTCTCTGCCTTAACTATCAAAAATTGTATAATTTATATTACCCAACCGCCCTAGTATTTTTCTATAATCTATTACTATTCTATTTTATACAATATAGCTATATTCACAGTGGTACGCAAATGGTTTGAAAGAAAAATGGTGGTACGCGAAAAAAAAAGACTGGAACCGCTGATTAATACTAAGCCGAAGGGACCAATTTACTCTCCTAGATAAATCCAAGAATTGGGAGCACACTAAAACGTCCAATAAATGTAAACGTCATAGAAACGATCGTCGTACAAACGCTACTCTACTGTATTAGAAGCGTGAAGAAAATAGTTGGAAAAATGCACATAGCTAAAATTGGATTTCTTTAGAGGATACTGTATTGCTTCTTTAAGAGAGCAGTATATCTAAAATATTTTATAAACATCCATTAAAGACGTATATACTACTCAATTACGTACTTTTGCAAGAGCCAAAGTGCGGAATCGGATATACACCAGTCGCCTGCTACCATTTTTTGGAGGGGGGAGGGTAGTCAAAAATCATCGTAATCTTTAATGTTGCAGCAGTATTGTGCAGGATAAAACCAACCATAAAGCACGCGAGCAATTTTCAGAAAAAAGCTTTTATGTTCATTTTTTTTGAAAATTTTGCACAATTTTTACATGTGGTAAAACTGCTAATCACTTGAAATTAGTTGGTAAATCTTTATTCTAAAATAAGTATTTAAGTAGACTATGAAGAAATATATATATATATTTTTAATTTCTCAAATTCATTGGTTACTGGAACTCTTGAATAAGTGGCGTACATGCCTTCATGAAACATGTTACGTGTTAGCATCATGAACAAAGAGAGCAATTTATACGATCTACAAAAATAACGGTAATGGGTATGTCCTTAAAAAAATATGAAAGAAAGCGTACGATATCGTAAGATATCATGACATCAAGAAAAAGTCGAAAATAAATTAAATAATTTCATAAAATTTTTTAAAAGAGTATCGGGATGAGAAAAATGTGTGCTAAAAGTGTGTCCCAAACGAGAATTGAAGACCCTAGATGGAAACGGATTAAAACAAAACGGTAAATGACAAAAATGAAAAATTGGGGTAACTAGTACGAATGATAAACATCAGTCTGTTTTGGAATAGGACATCTTAATCAGGTGCTGGCTGTTCAGCCCGATTTAGAGAGGCTAAAAATCCCGTATGATTCGAACTTCGCATTCGCTCTACTCAGAATTCTTCTTTTGTTACTTACATTTCTTACTTTTGCGCTGTATAATTTTAGAAATTCAAGGAATTACGAAAGGAATTCGCAAAAAAATTCTTAATGAAAGCCGTTAGCTTTATGTTTATACTTAACTATACTTATAACTACCTAAATTATAATATCCCTTATTTTTACGTCACGAACACAATTCTAGTCGATGGTGGTGATAGCATTAAACGCATAGTATGCACTAAGCATGTAGAGAAAACTTCCTAACCTTACAACTTTCTAAATTGTATAAAGTGCTGACCCAAACGATATAAATTTGGTCAACTTCTATTACATCAAACACTTAACACTAATATTATTGGATTTTTTCCGCAATAAAAAATAGTCAATGAACACAAATCAAAATCATAAGATATTATGAAAAAAAAAACGTTCTCAAAAAGTATTGTTCTTTCTCTAGTGATTCTAATATTTTATACGGCAACAATAAATTGTTTGAAAAAATGATCACTAAATAGTTAATTAACAGTTATCAATTACGTTAATATATGTATATATGTATTAAAGCACAAATTTTATTCTCAGAGAAACTAATAATAATAATAATAACTAGTTTTATTTAATCATTTATTTATTTTTAAATTTTACTCGGTGTAATGCAAGTTTAAAACACGTCAACTGGGCAAAAAGCTTACTGGCGATTACGCAAAAGACTAACGAAAATGTGTTCATGAAAGTTTCCTTTTTCACTTATTAAATAAATCAAATAAAATGGACAAAACGAGGCAAAAATAAAGAAATCATAACAATAGTAATAAGATATTATACAAGAAAGTTGACCAGGGATAAATTGTTCTCTATCGGTTTATTTTTTAATTTATACTTATTGATTAGCAAGTGGGATGAGAATTTTTTTTCATTCATACCAATGATTAGTGGATTTTTTCAGAAAAAATAAATTAATTAAATGTATAATAAGTTATTGAGTTACATTCAACCTTCGTAAGAATAAAAATTAAATTAGGCGTTCAATAGCTTTTGGTGTAAAGGTAGTTACACTGCATTAAGAGTACTTCGGAAAAGAAAAAAACATTAAGTGATAGGAAATTTTACTAAAAGTCTCCAAATATAATTTAATTGCTGTGATTGTTACAACGTGATGAGCTGAATCAAAACTAATACAATAGGTTTAATTGCCTAGGAATAATCTTCACAGATTTTTTAGGTCCGTAATAAAACTAGATGACGGAGGGGAAATAGAGTATCAGTTCTTTCTGGTTATATTCCTTGATTTCAAAAATCTCCGAATAAAGATTGCTTCTGCACAAATTATTAACTGCTTACGTTAGTTTCGTTGATTCTTTCTTCTTCATGTAAATTATATTGACTTCATAACTATTGAGGAACGACTTCACTTTGAGATTTCCTTTACTTGTAGCACTTACCAGTTTGAATAAACATTTTCGTACAGATAATTTGAAAATGAGCACAAATTTCCATCTTTATTTTCCGTTTAAATTTACTTTGAAAAGACTTTTTCTAAATCAAAGTTAATGAAATACATGAAGCATTCAAAAGTTCCATTTCTTTTCCTGTTCAATTGCCAACTTTTGATAACATAGCTCATGAAAGTTTTATAATTTATAATGACATTAACCTATTTACAGTTTGAAAATAATTTTACTTAACTTAAAATAAAGTTGAAAGAAAAGCAAGTACTAAATTCTATGTATAATACAAATAATAATAAAACAAACATTTTCAGACATTAAGGATTCATTGCTGTCTGGATTTTTCAAAAAGGCATGATGTAATCAAACTTCCAATGTTTCTGTACAGTAATATGAAAAACTACTTTTATTTAAGATACGAACAGCCAGATTTTAGGATTAAAAATTAAATTATTGTCATTCAAATGCAGCACTAGAAGTTTTATCGTAAACTTATGTTGAACTGTTATTGTAAAGCTTTAAATTAATGATTTCAGTTCACGCAACCGATTCTGGATTTAACTGTCAACATATATAGTTAATTTAACAACATACAACAGTTTTTACTAGGAAAATTAAAACACAAGTATCTGTATGCTTTGACTTTTAGATGTTTTATAGTTAGAATGCTTATTTTTTTTAAATGGTTTTCAGAACACGAGAAAAAACTAATGGCGGACTTCAGTTTATGAATACGATGCTTTCGTACAAAACGGAACTGCAAGTGAATTTTTACTAGAAAAGTAAAGCAATCAATCAGGAGTTTTCTTAAGCAGTTTTTTGCAATAAATACTCATAATGTTGATAATAATCATAAGTATATCAATAATGATGTTGATAATAATCATAAATATGTCGATATAATAATGTTAATACTAATTATGGTAAGTATTAGATTGGAGCGAAAAATCAAAATGTGGAGAAAATAATCTACGAGGGATTCAGAGGCACTTAAGTATGCGATAAAAACTTATTTTTATGCAAATTTCGAATAAAAAATAATGGGGATAAAAATGGGCTGAAAAGATCAATTTTAAAGTAAAAGATGGAAAGGTCTTAATACTCTGGCATATTTATGAACATTTTGAAATAATCCCCAATTCAAACATATTTCCATAAGTAATAAATTTCTCCCATGTTATAGGGAGCTTGTGGTACCAAGAAAATGCAGACGGATATCAAATTTAAAAAGAAATTCTAAAGTAGTTTTAATTAGTATGTTTTTATCATTGAGGTTTAAATAGAATTCTCTGTTTTATGATTTGCATTTGCAATATGCAACGAAGATTTTGCCTCTTTTTTTTCTTACAAATTGCTCGTGTCATTGTTTTCTTGATTACCTGAATGAGTTTTTTTTTCTGTATTCTGCGGTCTAATATTGTTCGAGTTTAAAAACTCCTTTCCTTTATTCATTTATTTTTGAAGCAACAAAAGATTTTTTTTTTTCAATTTTTCAATTGTTTTTGCAATTTTCAGAGCGAAATTTTATTTTTACGTAGCTAAGGTAAATGACCAGGTAGTGGACACTGCTCTAGTAGTGGACACTTAGATCTTTAAGCTCCTAAAATAAGCGAATGTAACATTAAACTTGACTAAAATTATCAGAACCTATAGCGAACGATTCCTAGTGCTGGTTTATAGAACTAAAGTTGGCATGGAGCATCTATGCAAGTGCAGAAATCATAGTATTTAATAGCTGCCTCCACAACGGTCACATTTGTTGCTCTTTACTAAAGCCGATGAATAAGATTAGGAATTTGGGGAAAATATATGGGAAAAAAGCGTGACATCATTTATGAATGGTCCCTTTAGTTATTTTTAAAATTATTTCTCCAAGTTAACATAAAATAGATGATATTGATTTCTGTCCACTACTAATGCAGATAAGTGTCTTATAAATTCCACTATAGATACAAATTAAGCGTTTAGTATATTTGAAGTAAAAATCCTAATTTTTCATCAAATGACATTTTATAGGTAATTAATTTTTAGAGAAATAGTTGGCGATTAAGCTAAATACGCAAATATTGATGTAAGTCCCTTGAAAAAATTTTGCCACATAAAAGAGTACGAAAATTTTCTTAACTGTGTCTGCTACCCGGTCACTTACCTTATATTCTTACGGAAAATTATGTTTCAAATATTTTATCTAACGATATATTTTTTACAAGGAATATGATTATTTCAGAAAAAGTTCAATTCCATGTATCTACGCTTTTTCCGCCGAATTTAATATAAATAGACTTAACAGAAAGCAGTTTTTGGAATAATAAATAAAAGTTCCTCGTTTCCGAAATAAGTTTTATGCTCCAGCTTGTGAATAAATAAGAAGGTTTACCAACCCTCTCTCCATTTAGTAACGGAAAGCACATCTTAATACTTATTTTAATTTTTCCCCAAACCTTTTTTGAATTAATTTCGAAAATTTTATTGCTAACAGGTACAAAACTTAGTTTAACGAGTTTCATTAGGCATTGTTACATTATGCTTCAAAAATTTATTGAGCGTTGTCAGAGGGAAAACACTAAATCTTAAGAAGTTTAACTATACAATTTGAAAAATATTCAAAGATGTATCACATGAAAAAAAGCTTTTAAGCCATTATGTCTAATGGTCCATTAATGGAACTGTAGTAGTGTAGGTTTATATTTAAGGGCTCAATGTCGACAATGGGATTTGATTTGTCACTGATATTTCAGCACATAAGGGTTTCTGCTGAATTCATTGCTAGCGAAGCGATGAGTGCACAGCTGTTGTGAAAAAGTGATTCAATTATTCAATAAAGTTTTGAAATTACCTTAAAGAAAAAAGGTAAATACAGTTTTATAGGATTACACTCTATGCATGTCATTTTTTTCTGCTTCTTCTTTTTTAAAGTTATGCTTTTTTTTTTTCACCAAAAAAAAAAAAAAAATCAGAAGCTATTAATATGATGTTTGTTATAAGCTTGAAATTTATTGTGTTTAATTTTTAGAAGATCATATAACTGCAAAACGGATCGAGATATCTATTCTTGGTGTATAAATTCTTATTTCTTATATTTTCTTTTTTTTAACATATATGAATATCATGCACAAATTTGAAATTTAAGCCTCCGGCATAAATGGATCAAAAAGTTATACATTAAGAAAAGAAAATTTCAAAAACATGTTCGATCATCTGGTGCAAAATTTTATAGCTATTTCAAGCATAAATAATTAGTTACTAACCTGGAGCCAATGAGAATCACGGGATCCAACGAGCGGTAAAGGAACCAGGAGAAGCGGCAAAACAAGGAAATATTTCCAGACCATTTCGAGCGTCTTTCTTCCGCGATTCCCGCTGCCCGAGAGACAGGGATAACCCCCCATTTAGCTCCACCTTTCGGGGAAAAGTTTGCGTCGGCGCAGCTTTCAGACCCTTCGACCACCCTTTCCGGAAGGTCAAGATCCTCAAAAACCATCCATTACTAAAGATGCGCTGGTAAGCTATAGAAATAAATTCACGGAAGACTACTTTAAACAAATTCCTTGGAAATAAATTGAAATCTGTCATTTTGAATCGCTTTGTTGTGACGAAATAAATGGAGAACTACAGGAAAAAAAACTAGAACAAATTTAGTCGGTTGAGCCATCCGGGGATTCAAATGAAGAAAACTGAGACAGAAATAGAGAAAAGTAATTAAGAGCGTTACGTCCACATGGAAAAAACTGATCTCTCTAATTATACATTTTATCGTCACATGGTTTCTTCAGTATATCCCCGGTGATTCCCATATATATATATATATATATATATATGTGTGTGTGTGTGTGTGTGTGATTCTACAAATACAGAAAAGTTTGGGGTTTGTGTTTTTCAAAAAACTATTTTACTTAAAAAAATCTGAAACGATTTGAAAAATACTTCAAAGCTTACTTAACTAAAACAAGACGTCAGCAGAGCTTAACTATTTTTATTTCATTGTATCTTTGTATGTGTTTTCCGTGTGGTATGTGAATTATATAATACATACTCCATGTCGATGTTCTAATGGTCATGTTAGGGATATTTTTTTAACATGTGAATTGGGATATTTATTTATAAATAACATATATTCATTATTATTGTGTAACCCAAATGTTTAACTAATAAATCGAACGATGGTTTATACATAGAACAGAAAATATCCAGAGTTGATTAATCATAGAGTAGAATGATCGGGAATCACATTTAAGTAACATAAATAAGCATTATTAGTTCATTTTATATTGTTTAAAATAATTCGTTTATTAAATAGAATGAAAGACACGTACACAACCCCACCATGGAATTTGGTGTCCATGGAAGCGAATGATACAGACACTTGAATCATTTACATTGCATCTGTTAACTTCTATTAATTTTATTTATTTTTTAATTTTTTTATTATTTATATATCTGTAAATGGTCTTGATTATTAAGCAATTTTTTTGAAGAAAATGAAAGATAAGATAAAAATTAGCAATTACAAATTTATTCAAAAATACAATAGTGTCTTTTAAAGCTGCTGCCACTAGAAGTTATCCAGTAGGATATTTTTTACTGTGTTTGATCATATAGAATTGCATTAATCATTGATATAATCACTACGATAAAGAAAAGCGAGAAAACTCTAATTTCCTGTACTTTTACTTTTGCACATGTGTTGTTTGCGAAAACAATTTTTAATAGCTTTAAAAACAACTTCAAAACGAGCACTGAGCTAGCTTACATTAAATCCTCATAAAACACTTTTTTTGTAACTCATTGTAAGGTGAGCAATTGTTCCGCAATTGTCTAATGAGGCTCATCATCGCTTTAAAGTATCCATTTTTAGCGAGTTCGTCTTGTGCCATTCTTATTGGCTCCCAGCTAAAACAGAAATTCAAGCAGTACTCCAACTTTGTTTGATTTTATCAGTAATTTTTATGATAATTGTAAATAAGCTAATGGTAGGGTTTTCCTTTTTGTAGGCTCTAGTGAAGGAAAGAAAATGAACTACATGTTTGTGAAATAATGTTAGGATTTTACTACATCAATTTTCTGCCTTTTTTGAGCCTGAGTAAACTTATATTAATTAAAAATTGAGCCAATATTTGCACTACTGCAGCTAATGGATAGACACCTTCCTCAGAATCAACTATCGAATAAGCAAATAAAAATCAAGTACTACTCCTCTTAACCAGATAAATTTTTGAGCAGTTATCTTTGTTTCAAAAAAAATCCATTCCCTCTTAACCATAACAGTAACTGTACTCTTTTACTTGTGAAGAATTTGTTTATGTAATCGTTGGTCAGAAAATAAGATAAGTATAACGTAATTTTATGCCCAACAAGATATTTTCTGGGAAGTTAAGAAGTAAAAGTAAAAACCAATCCCTCCGAAGCTTAACATATTGATGTACTATAAGTTAGTGCATTTCTCTGAATCTATGTTTACATAGCAAAATCCTTCCGGGTTCGGAACAAGAAAAGTGATATTCATTGCAGATTATATAACCATCAATAGTTGAAAATCAGTAATAAGTTAGTCGGCGCATTGAAAGCCCCAGCGGCATTAGCTCACATCAAAATAGATTAAGCAAATAATAAATATGCAAAGGCCCGCAAAATATTCATTCATGCAGTTCAGACAAGGAGCAAGAGAGTTAACTTCGCAAATTTATTGCACGTTTTCATAAAATTTGTTGTGCATTTGCTTTGTTAAAAAACTCTCTCTACATTGTTTTCCTAATTCATTTTCTTTTCAATGAAAGACATACATTTCAGCTCTTTAATATCTTTGGATGTGTAATCTTCTAGTTTAATACGTTCTTCTATTCGCAATATGAGAAATGAAAATGCTTAACCAGACCTCTGAAAAAATGCACCCAGTGTATGTACCGACTCTCACTGTAATCCTAAAAACTTTTCTGTCCGTTAAAAATTTGCCGACAAACTCGACCAACGGTGGGATTACTCTCTCCGCCACCCGCTACGGTTGTAGCTAACGCAGACCAAAAAGGAGATTACTACATCTTTTTCGGTGCTCGTCAGAAGCAAAGTATTCCGCAAATCGAATCATTCTGAGGATTTGTTAAAAGCTGAAGACTTTTTCAGAGCTTCGTTCTTGCTGAAACGAAAATGACAGGGACCTCTCTCCTCCCCGACTTGCATCAGCGCACAGACATTTTTGCTTTTCTTTTTTTGATTCCTCTTTTCTTTCCTTTTATTTTTTTATCTCTACATTTTTCTCCACATCAGAGTACAAATAAAAAATTCTGGAAATGCTGTTTTCATGGAGCATTTTAAAAGTTTTATTCGTTAATATATAGATTCGTTGAAAAATAAATTGAATGATTCTGCCGGATTTGAGTCAACAAACTCCGAAGCGAAGAGAAAAAAAGACAGACAACTGAGAATTCCGTTAAAACAATGCAAAATCTAAAACGGAATTTTCAGTCATGGAATTAGGGCTTTGAGTGTAGATGTTCTTTTAAAAGGAGAAATGTTTGCATTTACTACAAAAATTAAATTGAATAAGAAATATTCGAATTTTTCTGGGTACAAATATTCTCTTTAATGAAATGCAAGCACAAAATCTTTCGATAGTAAATTTCAATGAGGAACGTTTAATTTTTTTCCTTAATGCACTACAGATGTTTCAATGATTGACTGCAACTTTTTTCAGCAACTTAGCTCCTGATATTATTTCTAAAAATGGTATACTTATCATGGTTCATACAGCCACATGTCCTCAAAATATTTGACAGAATTTTGTTAATTTCCATCATTCTACTTACTATACGGCTTCAATACAAAACACTTTCCTGAATTTTGAAAGAAAGTTTATATCTATATTTTTCCTTTACTGTAGCAAGGTGAGCCGTAGTTATGGACGATTTACACCTACTGCGACAGCAACAAAATTTATGCCTCGCAATACACCATGGGTTCCCAAACTGTGGGTCACGACCCCAAACGTAGTCGCGATGCATTCCTTATGGGGCACAACATTATTCCCGATTTTAAAATATATAGTATTTAGTTTTAAAACTTTTCCCCTTAAAAAAATAGCAATTTTATTTTCCTGTATAATGATGTTAATTACGGTTGCCGTAATAAAACTGAAACTTCATTTCAGTGACGACAAAGACGAAGCGAAAGCTAGAAATCAGAACTTTGAACATTGTGTTCAGTCTTCATTCACGAATTGTGCATCTCAAAAACCGTGATACGTTCGTTTTCACGTTGCCATACAGTAAACGCAATCCAAGTAAAAAAATGATACATTTGCCTGAACCAAAAGTATACGTAGAATTCAATGAATGTAACAGCAATAACCAAAAACTTTTAGCAATGGTGCCAAAGTAACAAAAAAAAAAAAAAAAAAAGCAAAGCAAACTTGTTCGGCACCCGGTATATGTTTAAATTTCCGATATCGTGGGTTGTTTAATTATTAAAATTTGGGGTCGCGAAATGAAAAAGGTTGGAAACCACTGGTGGGGACAGTAGGCAACGTACTACTGGATCTCTGTTTCCGTCATTTTTTTCATAAATAATGATAACAATTTCAAATTCATGTAATTCTTTTTTTTTTTTTTTTTTGAGTTCTCGAATCCAAAGAACTGAATAAGTCAAAACTTATGAGTGATTGCGGTTAACATTTTTAAGCTCAAGTGTCAAGTTACCAAAGCCGAGCTTTAAGATAGACATTCATTTATACGTCTTGCTCCTTCATGAGTCTTTTCTAGTCGATCGCTTGTGTCAACGTATAAGATGGAGATTACTCTATTAACTGTACATTCAACGAGATCTATGGTGGCAACTTCTTATGTCAGAAAGTTTTGAAAAGTGTAATAGTAGTGTGCTCCTTTAGGGTGTTCAATCCTTAATGTAAAAGTGCCGAATGACCAGTTAATTAGGAGAAAGAAGCAATTGAAATTTCAAACACAGGTTTTTCAAATTTACTTAACATAAATTTTTAACTACCAACATGAAGCCTCGAAATAGCCTGCTTTCTTATTAGTCCCTTATTTCATTTTACCAGTTTTTGCATTCAGTAGAAAAACAGCAACTCTAACATTCACATGAGTACTGCTTCGTCAGAAAAGGCTAGGATGAAGCTATAAAATGAACTTTTACGACCATTTACGTACATGAAACAATTTAAAACAGTTGCATTTTATGATTGATAGGAATTGTTGCGATATTAGAGCTATTAGTTATTTTGCAGTTTAAAAAGTAAAATGATTACCATAATTAAAATATAATTTTATACCCAATGAGCCTTTTTTCCGAATAAATTTATTTTTATGTAAATATAATAACTTAAATAAACAAATAAAAAATATAACCAACGGCGGGATTAGAACCCTTAACATTCACATTAAACGCCGGCACGTTACTGAATAGGCTACTTCGGCGATGTCGCATGAACAAATTTATTAGTATTTAAACTGCGTTTAAAATTTTTAATCTTTTTTTCTCCTATTTAACAAGCATTCGGAGTTGAACACCCTAAAGGAGTACTACTATGTCACGAAGTCTCGACCCCAAATGAATTTCCCATGTCTTGCCCAGATTATTTTTCACATCGCACTTTACTTCGAAATCAAGAAACTACAAGATGGTCGCTTGTTTACTGCGCATGCGCTGTAAATTTAGACTGCTTGGACCCTTCCATTTCTACGGTCGAAGTTTCTCGACCGACCGCGCTGGGAAATAGCTGTCTCCTCGGCGTGGAGAATACCGTTTTGGACTTGTCAAAAACGGACCGGGAAAACGCTGTGTGACTGCCAGTCGAAAGGTTGTTGAATACGGGCTGTAATACCAACCACTGTCAAGACAGCTGTCTCAAGAGAGGCAGTCGAAAGATCAACGATGCTAATGTCTGGTGAATACGGAATTCGACAGCGGTCTTGACATAGGTTCTTTCGAATATTGACTGGAGCGGCTGTTTGACCGTGTTTGGTGAATAAGGCCGTTAACCTCATTAGAATTCAATCTCATTGTAAAAAGAAAACATCTTTTTTTTCTTTTTACCATTAATACGAGGATTTAAGGTACGAAACGTCTGCAATAAGTGTATATAGATACATAAAAAAAGGCAATCATCCAATATAGTAATCTCTCACCCATGTCGCCACTTTTGTATACTTCAGTTGTGCGTCTATTTCCATAGACTCGACCAAGAACGTATGAAAATTCATTTCCTTTTACGATTCACGGATTCAGAGATCTTAGTTACACGTTGGTGAACTGTTTTTACTGCAAAAAAACTGCAAAATCTGACCAAAAAAATACGAAACGACTGACTAAAAGGCAACAAGACTTTCGGCACTAAAGGGATGATTCATTTAAGGACTATAAACGGGCACCAAATATGTTCAGCTATTAAACTGACATTTAGGAATAGCCGGTTTTACCATTGTCAATGACATTTTCTATCCTGAAACTTTTTTTTCTAAGAAGGGATGAGTTAAGGACTACAAGAAGGCGCCAATTATGTCCTTATCATATTGATATTAAGGAAATTTGCATGTGAGCTAGTTTAACTATATTATCAAGTTTGAAACAATGTTTTATTTCTAAGAGGGGATTCTAAATTTAAATTTTTACGGTCCACAGAAAAAAGTTCAAATTATACCTTTTTGGTTCCTTGTACAAAGTTCAGGGAATAATGTAATCGTAAAAAATTAACTTTCTTAAAACATGACAATAGGGTTTTTCCATAGTATATAGATAACTCCTAAGATAATGGACTACTATGAAGTTGGTATCTGGATCTGAAAACAAGGGGTGAAGTTTTACCTCTAAGAGACTGAACTTTTGAAAAGTTGCCACCTACGTAAGGAGAAATTTAAACTTTAAGAAAATAAAAATTAAGTTTTCAAAAGTTAATCAAGTAATCAATTTATGAAAGTGGTACAAAAAGTCAATATTTTAAAATTGAGTTTTAAAACTTTCAAACAATCGTGAAGCTTTTTTTCTTTTATGTACGTAAAGGTCCTTTAGTAAAAAAAAAGTTTATGACGAACTCTGCAAACAGTTTTTGTTCATTTTTTTCCAAATTTAATCGAAGTATGGAAGTTCTATACGTTTGATGTATCAGAAGGTATCTCCCATCTAGCGAAATTAAACCTCTTCATTCTTTAAGAACAATTCAAGTGTAGCTCTGAAATATTTATCAATTACAAAAGTCCATACTTTAAAAGTTAACAATGTTACAAAATCGATCTAAATTTTTTTTCAGTGAAAATACGACGAGATTATGAATATCTAAAAGAAGGCGAACATTAAGAAATGAAACCTAAATTTAAAGTAGTAGATCGGATGGTACGATAAGTTTAGATAATATTTTGCTCAATTATTAAACAGCCTATATTTTTGTTTTTAGTCAATATTAAAAAGATTTAAATATTTTGATTTTCTCAAACTTTTCATTCTATTATTGTTTTTTTGTGTACAATTTCTAGTAGTACTTTTCTTTTTAAAATCAAAAATAAAGTTAAACATAGCGTATATATCTCAGTGTTTATTTGAATAAATTTTTTGTTACACATACATTATGGCAATAAGAAGGTTTCAATAACTTTCATTCAAGTATAACAGTATTGCTACAGTTTCTTACAGCGAGTGGTAGGCAAATAATCCAACATTCGGGAGTAAACAAAATGTAAACTTCAGACTACTATTTGCGACAGAAACAGTCTAGTTGTTTAATGTTTTCAATATGGCAACAGAATATCTTCAGAAAGACAAGCGAATAAACGGAGTTCATTTAACAGGAATATGCAGTAACCACAACAAGATTGAACATCCTTTCTTGACTACTAAAGTTGAAGATTTTAGATTTTTTAACGCAGCTAGAGGCCTAACGTTGTCCCTTGTCACAAACACTAAAAGGAAGGAACAACATTCAAAACGGCAGGTAACTGATGATTTTCCAGGTTCTGATGATGTGATGCCGAGAAAACTTAGCTTTCCCTATTTAATGGGGGAAAAAAGAAACGTTAGAGAGATGTTTATCAAAATTAAATTTACAGTTATATCCAAAATAAACATTTGAAATTTAGAAGACGTGAGTGTGTTGGAAAGAGTGCGATAGCATTACCTACCATCAAAGCGCAATCGAGTTTATATCTACATTAATTTAGCTACTGTAAGAAACCTACAAAGATAGATCGCATAAGAACACTTTAAAAAATATTTACTTACATGAATCAGAAAATCTCCAATTCACGCAGGTGTTAAATAACAAGAGTTCCTTTCCAACTTGGTTTCTCCAGTAAGGGCATGTAAGATCAATAATATCCATCTCTTCTTCCAATCATATCCTAGTGATTTGGATCCCAGTTTAAGCTGTAGATCCCCAGAGATCCGTGGGTCCCTTCCGACTAGTTAACACCAGTATAACTTAGGACTATTGTTGGGTTACAACCAAAGTATCAAAAGATCAAAATAAATAGGGACCCTGCAATATAAACAAATAGTAAGTTCCCTGAAAACGAATGAGTTATTTCAAGTCATGCTCTAAAAGAGCATCTGTCAGTCTGGCTGAAGAATTACAGAAAACAATGAAAGAACAAATTAACATGCAAAACATTAAACAGTAAATAAGAAATAATTGTAAATTCCTTTGAAATTATGCACACACTCTATTGAACTGCATTTAGTACTTACTGATTTTGTTTGAACGTGAGTAAATCCGTACCTTTCTGTGCAAGTTTCAAATAAAATTAACAGTTGATTTTTAGGAAAGTGCAAGAGTTCTTGAATTATGGAATATATTAACAAAAACTATTTCAAAAATAGGTTTTACTTATTCGTGCATACTTCCCCAAAGAGTCAAGGTTATTTGAATTATTCCTGTAAAACAGCATGTGTTAAGACATAGTAAATTCAGATCATTAAAATGAATTCTTTAATGAAAGCTACAGTTATTTTGCCGAATTTTTTCAGCTGCTTTACAGTTCACACAAATAGAAAGTTAACCAATTGAGTTTGTATTCACGTCACTCAAAAAAACCAACAAGTTCAAAATTTACAACTAAATCAACATTTCAATGGAACTCAACCCTGCAGTAAGACATGATACTGGTAGATTTAGGCATATTTTTTAAATACAAAACTTGTAACATATGGTTTAAAGATCTACCTGAAAAAAAGAAATGTCGGTAAAAATTTGTCCTTTTCTTTTAACAAATAGGACAATTATACTTAATTCACATTTCATATATATATATTTTGTAATGGTATGGAAACTAGTACATAAAGCGAAACAAATTGCTTATACCAACAAAATAAACATGAAACACAATTTGAGTTTTCATCACATTTTGAAAAAGCCACTATAAATTCGTTACATTGTACAACAAATTTTTATACCTAGACACGTGTTAAAGTACATACAACCTCATAACACAAAAACAACTAATACACAAAATTGCAAATATGTATGTATGTATGAAAACAATATTTTTAACTTTCAGAGAATCAACAAAAACCAATTTAAAACTATTAAGTTCAGGCTAAAGTATTTAAAAAATTGTACTGCAGACACATCTGAAAGGAAAGAAAATATAAGAACATCATTTAATGCAAGAACTACTGTGCGATTCGAAGGACCATCGAAATAAAAATAACCAGAAATATATATTACTACAAGTATTTTTTTTATAAGTCATTTTCTTAAAGTATCATATGCAGATGTGACGCCATTGAACAAATATAAACGTAACTTTCGTGGTTACGCTGCTTTGCCATTGACTAAATTTCAATCTTTGCGAATCTTTATTAAAAACAGAGCATTATTACTAGAAAAAATAACTGATAAGTATATTTCTGTTGAACTAGAAATTCGTCCAGTTCGCCACATTATATAGCGTGAAATTTATCTTTTAACGCAACTGAAAGGAAAGGTATTTCAATTATAATAGACATTGGAACGAGTAAATATTGAAGGAACTGAAGAAAAACCTGCATTTGAATAGAGGAAAAAATTTCAGCTACATTTTAAATACAAAATTCGTAGTTTTAACGTACATTTTAAACCATACCGCTTCAAACCACAAGCATTTTTACAAACTACACGAGCTATCTACAGGAGCTATCGATTTAATAAAGTAAAAATCTGCACACCTAAATATTCAAGAGTTTCATGACCATAAATAAGTCATTTTCGTAAAAACAAAGCTGTAATAAAAAATTAAAACACATTCAAGTACATAAGTGTAATACACATTTGGAGCTTTTGCATTTGCGAAATATGTTTTTGAAAAGTAAAATTAAATGCAAAATTTCGCGTTACAAAATAGTTACATCAACATAAGACAACCCCAAAACAAAGGTACTACACATTTACACAATTAAGAAAAGCAGGAATTTAACACATCCGCACATTTAAAAGTCGCTCTCGATCTTTCGACGACGCATTGATTTTAGGGGGAGGGGGCGGGAACACCAATTATTTTTTGCTCATTACCTATTACAGTCATGTTCAAACTCTGACGAACGAGCTCATGTTCTTTCATAGTTGTAAACCCGAACTATGGAACATATGAATGAAAATCAACTGCCATAATTCAATTACATATATTTCCACACATATATTACAACGTTTCTGAAATACCTCGCTTACTAAGGTTCAAAAATAAATGTTACACTCTAAAAATTCATTTTCTATGGAATGAATATTTCAAACACCGAAATTAGCTATCTTGGAAGCCACGGATAACAAAAGATTGCAAACGAATGCGTAAAAAACCTGCAACTAAACACTTGCTGCAGAAACTATGCTGTCAGGAGAAGTTAAACGAATTCCTAGAACAAATTTAGATTCGTACAACGTAAACATGAAACAATGTTTCGACACATGCACAAAAATATACCATTTTAATACATAAAAAGTTCAGAAACACGATTTGAAATTAATAAAGAAAACAGCAAGTGATTTAATTTCTGGCAACATACTCGCCACTTTAAAACCACTTATCGAAGACTTTGCGAACATAGAAGTTATGCCACATTTTAAAATAGGCCAGATTTTAACCAAAAATCGATTATTTTAAATACAAATATCTTGTTGGAATGTAAAAAATAAAATATCAAATGTTACAGTTAAAAGGAAACAAAATTAAAATAAAATATAATGCAGAAGGGTAAATGGTAATCAATGCATCATAATATAATGTAAAATAACTAATCAGGTTTATATTGGTTATACAAAAAGTATATGATATTCACATTAAATCAGTACTTCGTTGTACATAAGAAATTTTATAACTGCAATTTCAGGAATCAGAATAAAAATCTTTGAATCATAAATATGAAAAATTACTCATAGGGATAACTAAAATATTTCATTAACTAAAGTTATAACATTCAGGCATTGTGAAAAATTCAGAAATGGAAAAATCATACCTATGGATTTTGTTTCTTCCTGGATACCGAGCATGGCACTCTTGCGCTTGAGGGGATTATCGGATAACTGGAAACATCGTTAATAAACTCAGCGAAAATTTATAAAAACTGACTAACTTCTTTCCATTCATATTATAAAACGAAATCAAAAACAAGTCTAAACATTTTCATCATACTTCCACAAAAATGATAATGACAGAAAATATGCAGATTTTAAAAACACGTGGTTACATTTCTCGTTGTAAATATTTCTTTTTTATGCACAGTTCATTACAAAATCTATATACGAGGGAAAAGGTACTCAAATAATTCTTATACGACGCGGTATAGACGCCAACGGTATCAATGCGCAAAATTTGAAACGCAAGACTTCGCGAGTTCGAACCTAGAAATACGAAGTCTAAAATTTTTTAATTCTTTTTGAGGCCACAACCATCACAAATAACAGACCTATAAAACGACTGCCATAGCAGCTATTAAGCGGAGTACATCATTTGAGTTTTACAAATGCTGCAAAGTAATTATATTTTACGCATAACATTATCTTTCAGTAAGATTATCAAATAACTTAAAATATACTTATCTTGCACTCAAGATCAACAGGGGTACTTCCAACTGTACAGCTCAGGCACAACTTTGAAGAGACAAACTGCACAACAGTACTCTATGAATCTAGTAACGATCTGACGACACTGCAGAGCATTAATAGTTAAAATTCAAAATAGTTTATGATATACTGGTTTGAAGTTAATTACCTAGAAGGTTCGTACATACAAAAGAAAAATTCGGAAATCTTAATATTTAGAGGAGCAAAAGCTGAAATATGTATAGAATAAGGATTTATATTTAATCAAAAGGTAGCCAAAATATAAATTTTAGTAAAAGAGGGAAGTTTACCTAATCACGAAACCAAATCTAAAACAAAAGATTTCATTCTTCCGGGTGAAGTATTCTTCGGGAAAATCTACCCTTGAACTTCAAGATGCGTTCATCTAGGACCATCGAAACCTCCTTAGAATCTTCGAAAAGGTTTTAAACAGATTGCATTGAAGGAAGTACATTGACTCGTCAAACCTGCAGTAATAAATTTGGAAACCCTTAATTAGTTCGACGGGATAACTCTTTTGTTGTAGGACTTTAACTACATCAATTGCCACCCCATCAATCCGAGTGAAACAGTACCTTCTAGTCAGGAGCTTCTCATTTCCATTGATTTTAGATCAACCTGAAGACTAATAGATTTGCAGCAAGGCCCGGTTCTTGGGAAACTTGTCTTTCAGCTAAGTAAAATCTTAAAAATAAAAAAAACCATGACGACTTGCTTAAAGCAAGTAATCATGCATAGTTAGTACAGTTATCACATTTTGCAAATGAAAGATTTGCTAAAAATTAAAATCTAGAGTTTAACTTAAATCTTCAGCAGACGAAATGGAATCTTTAGATCCCTACCCCCCTTTTTAGATTTCCGACTTTCTCCGTACCATCAACCAGACGCTATGTAGTAGCGTAAAGTCTGGAAATTTTAATCTAAAAAGTTACTAAGATTTCAAAAAGTAGTTGATTTTGAAAAACTATCTTTTAGAAGTAAAAAAAAAATAATTCATTAAGTAATAAATAACATTTAATTACCGACATCCACCTCTGTTTGATTTCATTGAAGAAGATCAACGGACTCGAGTGATCTGTTACCATTTCTTAACTGTTGAAGATCAGTAATTCTTTAGAAACTTACTTTTAGACGAAACAATCCTTCAGGCAAACTCCTCTTTTATTCTTTTCAGGAAAACCGTTATTCTGAAAAAGCTATCGTGTATGTACAGCTCTTTCGGAACATTTACAGTTTTCCAATCTATATGTACGTAAAAATCTACGTATCGTTCCTATAAACAGAAAAAACGCTCGATAAGTAAACCCGATTAACGTGCAAAAAGTGCAGTAAAATACTTTCTTTATTGCAGGTTATTCTACAAAGTTATAGAAATAAGATTTGTATGCAGTACCATAAATAATATCTAGGGTTTGAAGAAATGCTAAATTATGCCACAGTTTGTGATCCGTCTTTATTTCTAGAGATGAAGAACTTACTCCAAAAGGTTTTCCTCTTCCCATTGATCACTGGCGGATTTCCCAAAGACCTCAGGTCGAGGAATGCTCTATTTTAGCTTCAATTAAAGGCCTAAACTAATTAAACAAAAAAAATTGTTGCTTAGTTCATGGCATGAAATAATGTATACAGTAAAGCAAAAATACATACTTCCGCTTTCACTTGATGAAATACAATTCAACTGCTATAAATCTTCCAATTAGAGCAGTTTACCAGATTCCGACAGTCTTATAGTTTTCCAGCTGCCATACGGAGAATTGGAAGATCACGTCATCGAAATTTCCATAAAAAAACACCATCAACGAACATGTCTTCGTTCAGTTCCTTGAAAGGGGGAAATTGAGTTTCAAAGACTAATCACCTTGGAACTACTAGAAAGGTCGGAGACAATCATCTTCTTTCCTAGAAAGATTCAGGAGACGGGAGTACGCTTCTGTATACCTACTTATTCATCTTCAACACGCGGAGAAAATGCTCCACACATGCACCCCTTCAGTTTTGAGAGATTCTCTGTACGCACAAGCATCCGGCTTCAAGTGGTAAATCTTAACTCCTTCCCGTAATTTTTCTAGATAATTGTATCTTCCAGACAAAAATTTTCAAAAACATTCATTTTTTAGTTCCGGGAACAAAAATGTCCAGTCGTTCATCTGATTCTCAGACACGAAATCGTTCCTGTAATTAGTCTTCTAACTTCAGAAAAGTGTTAGACCAATAGCCCTCTTTATTCTAGTTTCTAGAAAATTAGTTTTCTGGATCATTAGTCCTATTTTCAAGTAATATTTCCGGATCATTAGTCTTTTAGCTTCTAGAAAAGTCTTCTAGATCAGTTCTAATTTCAAAGAATATTTCCAAATCATTAGTCTTCTAGCTTGCAGAAAAGAAATCCTAGGTCAGTAGTCCTCCTAATTTCAAATAATATTTCCAAATAATTCGCATTATAACTTCTAGAAAATAAATCCTCGATCATAGTCCTCCTGATTTCAAAGGTTTCCAAATCATTAGTCTTCTAGTTTACATGAGTTTATATTAGTCTTCTGCATGAAGAAGTAAATTGTTCTCGAAGTCTTGACTTTTTACTTCAAAGAAACCATGAATCATATTCCAGTTGCAAGAAAAGGGGGATTGTGGCGTTTTATATTGCTTCTAAAGTGAAAAAAATAAATTTTTAAAGCTAAATCATTTTTTAGCTTTTCTAAAATGAGGAAACCTTTCATATCACTCGGTTTGGGTCCTTCTAACAAAGCTATATTGTCTGATCTTTTGTTTCATTTTCTCAGCAGATAAGATATATTTCTACTCCTTTATCTTGTATCTTCGAAAGATAGAAAGTCTAATATTAGTTTTTGTAGAATGAATAGTTTATTTTTCATTTTATTTAGCTGTCTTCTAGGCCATACATCTCATAGCTTCGACAAAGGTGTCAAATCAAGTCATTCCATCTTCCTACAACCAGCAAATGCATTCAAACTTCTTCCCTGTACATGGCCACTGTTAGTATTTAAATTATGATTCTCGCTTTCAAATGGACTTTCTTCTAAATTTTCTACCAAACTCCCCTGAGAAACTTTTCTGTACCAAGATGAATCGTTCTTCTAAGGGTATACTTGCCTCTAAGCTATATCAATGAAAACTTAGAATGTCTATACGCGCACTACTGCGTTTTATTAATCTCTTTATATATTTATCTTTGCATATACTTTATCTATTTTTATAATTGCTAGTTTATCTCTGCATTTTATTTATTGCTTTTCGTTTTTATATTTGCGTGCGATAACTGATAACAATTAAAGATACTTTCTGTATTTCGTACAAAGTAATAGTGCCTCACCGACGCAATAAGCCGTTTCTAATGTACAACTATAAATTTAGCCTCATAACTTTACAATTAGAGATCCTTATGTTATATTTAAAATAAATTTGCATTTATATTTAAGATAAAGAATAAAATAACTAAAATTTCCCGCGAATCTTATAAAATTGGATACTGAACTGCATGAAAATTTGTTTGCTCGCGTACCAACTTTTACCGAAGAAATAATTTAACTATTTTACAAAAATACAATAAAATCCGGGACAGATTTGAATTCTAGATGTAATATCGAAGACGCACAATATTATTTACTAGATAATCGGTGCTATAAGAGTCAATCACGTTTTGAAAAGGAGCTAAGTTCCAAAAGCGTAAAATATTAAGAATGAAACAAAAGATTAAGTTTTAAACATATCTTCTAAACGTTTATTTTTCAATGAATTCAAGCATGAGATTTCTAAATTTTATCAGTTTGATTTTGAAGCAGCAATTACGGAAATCTGACACTATGCACGATTTGTTTAATTACGTATACCGTTGGTTTATCTAGTTTTACATACAACAGTCAAAATATCAGAACTAATGGAATTCGTGGTTCAAAACACTGATGATGAGGTCACAAGGTAGCATCTCATAGTTAAGAAATGCGCACGGCATGAAAATTTAATTTCTGTGATCGGAAACTAACATGCGCACACAGACACACAAATCATGACCTTAAAGCTTGCAACTAACTTCAAGATATTCAATCAAACAAAGTCGCAGCAGAAAGCAGTTTGAAATCATTTCGTAAGGAACTTAAGTGCTAAAGATTTTAATTCCATTCCTTGTCGGAATGTTTATTACCCAATGACATAGCTTATAAGCATGTTCAAAAGAGGAAACCAATAATCTCTGATAGAAATTAAGTTCAGACAGAAGATATAATTTCAAGAGAAGTACTATAGTTCTGAAGTACCACTACCAAACTGCAAGTGGACGAGACGAACAAATATAAACGAGACACGTAATAGTGACGTCACCTGTATTTTTTATATCAAACATAATATAAACAAACCGGACAAAAATCTCAAAATCCTGAAATTTTGTGCTAAACTTGCATTTCGTCTCTGAAGATTTCATTGCTAAATGCTACTCTGTCACTTGTGTAAAGAAGGAAAGAGGGGCTCTGTCCTTCGGAACAGAATTGCCAACCCACTTCATTGAAAAATTGAATACCATGAGATGAAAAACTAGGATCATATTCTTTCCAAAATACAGCTGATGAAGAGGTCAGCGTTGAAAATTATTCGTACAATTTATGTCAACAATATCGCAATTACGACAACATTAACCAACAAATTACTGTTGCAACAACTCAATGAAGTTCAAAGAAAATATGTATCCCATCTTCTACAAATTGCGTCTGCTCCAAAATCCGGTTTCGAGATGAATTTCTAATACCTATCTACTGCAATTGCACAACGTTTCATTGCCAGAATATGAGCCAATGAAGTTGATAACCCAAATATTTAGCTACGAATTAATACAACAGCACAAGGGAATTCAGAGAAGCTCCGAAAATTACAATATCTAAGTTACGGCAAAAGACCAATAGGTCAATTTTCAATATTGATTTTTCCTATTTATCTTTATTAAGTCCCTTACACTTACAGCAAAGAATTTACTGAAGAAATAAACATTTTGAGATCCAAATATCGTTTAGAAGTGAAGCCATAGGACGTCAATTTCATAGCGTCACCTTATTCAGATAATAATTGTTTGTCTCTTTCTCCTGAGGAATCTGAAAAACTAAATAATTAGTTAGCAGTCATAATCATACAATAAAAAAGCAATTCAGATATTAGAGTTCTGGTAACCTATTGTTTAATTCACTTTACCTCGCGCAGAAAGCATAAATTGTTGAAGGAAATATATTCAACTCTTTGGATCATTTGATTGAATGCAAAGTTTGCTAAAATATAAAATCAGATTATTTAACTCATTGCCTCCATCTATGCGGAATATATCCTTAGCAATTCGGTACAATAATTTTAAGACAGTTACTGGTACTGGATATCCGTTAAATCAGGTTAGTTCAACCAATATCACTCACAAAAATTATAGAACGTAGCGTCCATAGCTTGAATGCTAAATATCGAGAATAAGCTAGTCGAAAATTTGTACTCTGAGCCAGGCGTGAAAAGGGATTGTTCGGTTAAAAAAGTTCTCACTTACTGAATAAGAAAAATCGTCCTACTAATAATTTTTTCAATAAAAATAGGAAAAGTCTAATATTCGCGATTTCATTTCAGTGATCAAACGTCTGTTTAAGTGTTTTTAATTTAAGTAAAACTAGTATTCATACGAGATCTCAATCAAATTTGGTCAATACATGGGTTACCAGAAATTCTAAATATATTAACTTTAACAACAATCTCTTAATTTTGTATAAGGAAAAGCAAGGGAAAATAGCCTTTTGCTGATAATGATGAATTTAAAGAATGTCTTGCTTCGACAGATTGAAAAACTGCACTCTGGCCGTCTAAAATATTTGAATCACGTGATTATTCCAAAGTCCCGTTCTGTCCCTCACTTTCGATATCTGAAGCATCAGAAACCTATGAAAGGAAACTTTGCTTTATTGGCTATTTTTTTGAAAAGTCTATGTCATAAAGAAGCAATAATAGAAACATTTCTTACCTGAAAACTTAGCGCATAAAAACGTTCAGCGGAGCACTTCGACAGAAACTAAAACTCAAGACTTTAAAACGATTAACTTATAGAAACAAGAAGTTAGTAGAAGAAAAATTTGCGAAAGAATTAGCACCGGATGCATGCAATACACTTAAAAGCTTATTTGTTATTATTTAAGTCAATGAAATAAATAGATTAGGCAATTACTTTTGAAATTGAAAGAAGGCATGCATCAGGCGCAGTAGAGCAATTTGCTATTTAATGGAACTAGAGATCAGAAAGTCCCAAATTTTTGCGCCAACAGCGCTTTAAAATCCGTTGGAATTACCCACAGGATACTTTAACATACGGAAGTTCCTGAAGAAACTTTACTTTTCAGTCCAAAATAATTCTTTCAGTAGATACAGTTTTAGAAATACATAAGAAATTACTGGGTTCAGAACATTGCAAATTTGAAGAAAAGGAATTAAAGGAAATTAAAGAGGAGGAAATAATAAAGAAAATCCACCATGAGGTTCAAAATATTATTGCAAGTAAACTACGATAAGCACAAAATATTTTCGCAACCCTAACAGTGCTTGGTGCCACCACCAAGACTCACAAAATCGCAATAACATAAAGACAAAGAGCACATTCTCAAATTATCGATCACTTCAATAAACATACGTGCTCTGACAAACTTAACTGTGCATGTTTCTGTGCTGGGTGTGTTAACCAGGGACGCCCACGAGACGGGAAAGGGGGTCACTGCTTTAATTTTTTGGGGGTCTTAGTCCTTTTGGGGAGTAGAGTTTTGAGGGGGTGAGTCATCGCTTGTGGGGGTGGGTTTGCACCCCTGAGTGTGTTTTCCTAGTGTGTGGTCCTAACAGTAACATATCCAGAAAAATAAAGCACTAGTTCAAATTTCCTGCAAAAAAATAAGGATTAGCATCTACCAAGTCACTGGACAGGCCACAAATCTACCACAACTGCACAAACTAAAAACTGATATCCAAAACAAAACGCACATATAATTTGCCTGATCAATACTTCACGCCAGTCCATTAACTTGGAGGACCATGAGAGGGTTTAGAATGCCTTATATCCTGACATTTTTTTTATTCTTCTATTTCTTCATTGCTTTACGTAACCGAAGAAAGTATTTCAAGATTTAAGCTAAAGGCCAAATAAAAACATTTGCTAAAGAATTTTTGCTTTTGCTAAAACTAAACATTTGCTACCCTTTAAAAAATGTTTTTCTCCATAAAGCAAACACCACAATTTGCACTCACCACCTTGAAGCCACGGGTCAACGGTGTCATCCAACCTGTAATAACCCCCCCCCCCCCTCAATACCCCGACCTGTTTGCGTGTGTGGGGTGTGTGGCCCTCCTAATTTATACCTGAAGGACAGCCAGTCGCTGACAGCTCAACGTGGCTTTCCTCTTCTGGCCTGAAAACACTTTATGCACAGAATACACTTCATAAGCAATTTTAAAATTACATGAACCGACAACTTATTAATTTCTTTATTTTATTACTAAGTTAAAATTTATCAGCTATCGTAATTAATTTTTAATTGCAATTGAAGTTAGATAAATATTTCACATCCCTTAAAATAGAGAAATTAAAATTCAATATATATTATTTAATCTCTTTCTATTATTAAATTATCACTGCTTATTTTTTCAACTTTCTGAATAATTCACTTAAATATTCAAAATGGCTGCTCAAAGAGCTGCCATACATATTTTAATTGCTACTTGAGAACTGTCATCCAGTAAAAGTTAACATTATTATAGCTTATTTAATTATATCTATTTCTCTATATATAGCTTGATAACTTTAATACTATCCCTATTATATCCCCAAAATTAAACATTGAAAACAATTTTTCAAAGATATCATACCCATTATAAAAAACAGCATTTCAATACAATTTAAAATGATATGCTTAAAAATATTTGCATCACTCAATTCACAAAAATAACATTTGCAAAGCAACGAAGTGCTATCAGGCATTATAAACGCTCACCACAACCCAAACATGCATAAAATAAAACTATACAGTTAACATTCATAAAATAAAACTTTTTTAATAGGATAACATAATAACATGTCAATTTCAGAACCCATCGAAACACGGAAAACAAATTTCAAAATTGAAAGTACCAGTAAACAGAAAAGGATACAGTTT
Source organism: Octonoba sinensis (assembly GCA_038502835.1). Taxonomy (NCBI): domain Eukaryota; kingdom Metazoa; phylum Arthropoda; class Arachnida; order Araneae; family Uloboridae; genus Octonoba; species Octonoba sinensis. Next base: position 64,040,352 of record CM076600.1, on the reverse strand, counting down.
ACACATCAATTTCAAAACCTTTGAATACAGAAAACTAATCTAAAGTAGAATCATGAAACCTTGTTATTCAAGAACGGTACTTATTTTTTTTTTTAGTTTAATTCATACAATGTACCACTAAATGTCTTACACGACTCCTCGTAGCAAATTAAATTTTATACGTCCTCTGAATAACAAAGTCTAAAGATTTTACTAAGGCTGCTACAATCCGATATTAAATACAATCCCCCTCCCCATATATTTTTAAAATTCAATAAAAGCCGAAATAATTTTAGAAACATCAGTAGCCAGCTTTCATATATTAAAAGTGCCCAGGAGTCGGGCTAAAAAGGTCTAAGCACAAAACTGGGACAGAGCACATCTTTTTAAAATGCAAACTTTTAAAACACTAGATCACAGGGGGGGGGGGGATGTGTAGCATACTCTGAGCCAAAACTTTTCTAAATATTAAATTTAATCATCTACTTTGATTAAAACAAATTTACTATTACGACATTTCAGTTTTTAACTATTTTGATTTTGCAACTTTTAGAGTTATTAGCGCATATCTGTTTAAAAGATTTCCTCCAAATATATTTATAACACCAAAATTGTTAAGGACTTAAGAAACGATAAACTTCTCGCTTGAGTACAAAAACACTAAAAATAAACAGTTTTCTACGTTTGTCCCAATGTTGGCCATGACCTTTAAAGTTTAAAACTACTCACGGTACACCAATTAAGCGATAATGGACCTGAAGAAAGTCAATGAGTTCATCTTTTTTAACAAAGTTTTACTACGAATAAGTTCACTTAAGTAATTCTCGCACTGTAACCACATAAATACACGCACCAATCACATAAAAAAATCGCACAAAATCACATTAAAACCAGCCACTATAACTTACTATAAATATTCACCAATTCTGTAACACAATGAACTGCATACTATGCGGCTACCTATAAAGAAAAAAAAAAGCCAAGTGACAAATGAATCAAATTAAAACTTAAGGTCTTTTAAACGAAATGTTTAAATAGCATGTACAATTAAATTTCTCTCAACTTTACAGCACTAATATCCGCTATCCATTACTTATTTTCCTGTGTCAAATGCATGAACCGTTGCAAAAGTTGTTTCTCCATAGCAGCATTGTAACCGAAATGCGTACAAAAAAATGTTCAAAGCGTCTGGGTTGTGGTAAAAGCAAGTCCTAACGTAAATTTAAGCGTTTAAATCATTATGACAAATAGTAAAAATAGGTACATTTGCTTTACAGTAGGTTTATATAATTTTTGCATTGTGTCACTCGTTTATATCATGCAATAAATAATTGCAAATTCGAATAGACTGCAACAGTCCAAAGTTTCTTTTACAGACTTTGGTTCTGCTTATAAAAACACTTACTCAAAATTTAGTAAATCACTTCTTTTTTTTTTCACTTATAAATCAATTTTTGTGAATGTTTCTAGAGCTAAAATAGAGTACATCTTAATTATTGTTCGATAAATAGGCTTGCTTAAATATGTGCAGTACTTAGCCCCAAATCCAGAATCCTCCCGACTTCCAATAATACGAATTTCCGACTTTTCCAAATTTTAGATAACAATTTGCTTGTCCCAAAACTAATCAATCCTTGCCCGACAAATTTGCCCATATGCTATTTATGTCAGAAACAGGTTTACAGTGGTAAAAAACGCAGATATTTATGTTTAATTGAAAGTTTCCATTTGGAAAAGTTTTAATTTAAAAAACTAATTTTTCACATATTTTCGAAAAATTTTGTTGCTGCAGACTTAATTTTGAGTAACCTTAATTGGGTTTATTTATTAGTTTTTCAAATTTAAATATTTTTTTTCTCTTAAGGTTTTATTTAAAAATTTTATTTTAAAGAGCTAGAGTGACTTTATTTTTCGAATGAAATTTGCTAATTTGGAAAAAGCTTCAGTATTTCACAATACAGAATCTAATAACCAGGGGTACAAGTGGCTGACGGAAAAGTGTATGGGGGGGGGGGGCAGCAACAAACATTCATTAATATGAATCGTTGATAGACAGTCTCCGGAGGATCAGCGCTGGCGATTTGAGGGGGTAACAGGTAACTGAATCAGATTTCTTTGTTTTGAGCCATTGCCAATACTTGTATGGTAAAATGTAAGTGCATGTAGGAAATTATTTTACATAAGGGCAAGTATTATTTTAACACCTTAAAACACGAGTTTTTTCGGTAAAACTGGCAAACAATGAGAGTTTTTTTTTTCTTTTCTAAGGAGTTAAACTAAATGCATAGAATTTTTAATTAATGGTATGACATTGTTGCCGACTTATGGTACTGGCGGAACATAGGTGCACTAAAGTGAAAATGCGTCCTGTTTCAATTAATATTTGGGGCATAGTAATTTAATTATTAATTGCGACTACATCACTTCTAAACTATAGCGGAAACATGAATTGTTTGAAAAATCTTTCACTGTTTTTACAGCACAGAAGCATAATATCTTAGGTACTTTCAGAAGGAGTTTGTAAATTAAGCTAACAAGCATTTACTGAAAAAAACCAAGAACCAAATGAAAATAGTGAACTAAAAATGCAAAGCCCAAAAACTCAACTGTTTCATGACGCAAGCATCTTTATTTGAAAGTAAAGAAATGTTTTGTTTTAGCTAGACAAGTTTTTACTAAAGTGTCGGAAGTATTAAATACTTGTAATAAGTAAAAATGTTCTGCATCTGATATGGCCATCTGGGGTGAAATGTGATGAATTATATCAAACTAAAAATTAAATAAATTTGAACCCTTTTCCATGCAAGTGCGGTAAAATTTAACTACGTAAAACTGAGCCAATCAGCCCAACTTTCATTTTAATCAATTTCACTGTACTTATTATGACATATATAAAATAAATGTTTTCAATGCCTCATGGTTTTCCATAACTTTCATTACTAATTATATACACAATCTGAATTCATTGGAAATTATTATTTGGAGTTTGAATTTGTTGCATTTCACTACGCAGATATCTGAGCCTCACTAAAAAACTGACTTTCCATCCACCCAGCTATATGTTCAAATTTTCCATTTGAACATTGTATGAAAATTTTCCAATATGTGTAGAAATACTAAGATATTTCACTTGAGAAGACCGAAAGAATTTTCAAATTAAAACTTACCGTATCAGTAGTTTATTTGCTGCTTTGCGATAGCCGCACGCGCACCGATCAATCCGAGATACACTAGTCACTAAATTGAATGCACGAAATGGCATTGTTAGAATGCTAACCGGAGCAACCACGAAAGATAATGCGCGCGCCACATATTCGTTCACGTATTCGAAATTTGCATAAGGAAATTTGCATTTAAAAACATTCTGAGACAAAGTGAAAAAAAGCTCCGAATTTCTTTTTAAAAAAAATCAAAATGTAAAATATTATTGGAAATAAGTACTATGCTACCGAATAGCATAGGGAGATTATCAGAAGTAAGGCAGCGATTTTCACACTTACTGAACATTTTTGCAGGGCTGTAGAGTCGGAGTCGAAATCGGGCTGATTTTGCAGTAAAAGTCTGCGTTGGAGTTACTTAAAAACTTCTTGACTCCGACTCCGGGTTTTATTTTTCAATTTTTCTGACTAATAAGAAAATGGCATTCCAGTCATACTTAAAAGTTTCACCTGAAATATTAAATTCTATCGTCTTCCAATCGTTAGAAAAATATTTTTGAAATCGTGCATTGTGCGTACATTTTACAATTGTTTTAAATCGTTTAAGATACAACAAATGTATAGTGGATCCCGAAGCTAGCAATTATTCCAAACATTGTTAATGATATGCCTTTAAGGAAAATTTCATGAATTGTAGGTCAGTATGGTCTATAAAGATTCTTACGATAATAAGTCCAAACCAAGTACTCTGTCTCCCTCAGGAGCATGTATGTATTTAATTTATTTATAATTTAATTGTATGTCATATTGTTTATTTATTTATTTATTTTTAATTTTTTCCCATAGCAAAAGTAATCAAAACTGAAATGAATAAAACGTTTTTTTCCTAATGGGCTGCTGTTGTCTTCTACCAATTGCAGACCTAATGTGTTCCCCAGAGATTGGTACCATCTCTTTCAGTGGCACCACATTGAGTGTGGTACGATTGCCGCATGAGAATTTTGACGTCCGATTTCTCCACCTGAAAGGGCGAGCCCCCGACCCTGTAGATGAAAAATTGTACTAGGACATTAATTTAACAGGAAGCATCCATGCCAAATGTCTACTCAAGGGATCTTTTACATGCCGCATAATCATACGACATGGGCGTAGACGATTTTCTGCTTCTTGAAAATCCACCGACACTGCCAGACTCGATCATCAGACCTGGGGCGTACGAGCTCCGCACCTTACCACGACGCCATCATGTCGGCCATGAATAAAGAGTAACTTGCTTCCCCCTCCCCCACCCCAAAAAAAGATAATAATAATAATGCCGCCACGAGTAGCAGTTATGATTTTCAAATAATATCAGTGTTTTAAAATAATATTTTAGCACAAAAAATAGTTTAAATTAATTATCTGGAATGGAGCAGTAGAGAAACGTGATTTTGCTCAAAACTCGACCAAGGAAATTTACTGTGCTCCATTGCTGCGTTTTTTTTTAAGCTTTTAAAATTTTTTTATCGTGTAAAAAAATGACTAAAAAAGGGGGATAAACGTTACAATCTATATAAATTATTGCAGGATTACATATATAGAAAAAACGTAGAAACTGTGCAGGAACTATTAAAAGTAACTCGAGAATTTGAATCGCGAAAAGAAATTTTTAAACAACAAAATGCATTGAGATTTGCGAAGTACCCTGAGAACTATTACAATTCTTCTAGAGCTGGTCAACAGTATTATGAACCTGTTCGAAAAAATAATAGGATTAATAAGCTTAGAATCAAAGAATCAAACAGAAATTCTGGTTCTAAACGTGAAAATTTCGGAAGGAAGAAAATCAAGCAAAATGCGGATTTGAGAAAACAGTTGAATTCTTTCAAGGTCAATCAAGAAGAATCGTTTCCTTATCAGTGTGGTCTTGCGCTGAGGGGAGGTATTCTAAAAAAAAACAGTCTGTTAAGAAAAATCACATGCCATATCCGGAAGAAACTCAAACTTGTTCGCGTAATCGTGTAAAACTGATCCTACGGCACTATAGCTACGGAATGTTTAAAAGTAAATGCAGTAGTTCTAAGAGGCCAATTAATTAACCGAAATTTCTAGTGCAATTAAATAACATAGCTGTACATTGTATTGCGGATACCGGAGCAGAGAAATCATTTATTTTTGATGAAATAGCCAATAAATATTTTAAGTTTAAGCCGCGTAAGTTGGTATCATGGGAAATTTTTTTAGCAAGTGGAACTCAATGTAAACTCGACGGTCAAATATTGTTGAATGGAGAAATAATAGGTGTGAAAAAAACTTGGGATTTTTTGATAATGTAAAACTTGCAAGTACCTTGTATTTTGGGTGTGGGTTTTATGCGGAGATTCGGTATAAAACTAGATTTTGTTGATAAAACTTTAACGTTTAAAAATTCACAAGAGGGTAATACAAAAGAAAATTCTAACGACATAGCAGTAGATTCGCACTATTCTCAAATCACGAATACGAATGTATTCGTGAGAGGACTGTTCACCGAGAAAGGCTGTTGAGTTTCAAAATCAAAAAATACAACAATGCGCGGCATTTACGTCATTAGTATTGAGCTCGAGGGAATAATTAATTGAAGAACAAAAAAAAGGATTCAGAGAATATTAGGGTATATTTATAAGTATTTAAAAGATCCAAAATCCGTTGGAGAAAACTTGAAACAAATTAATGAAAATAAATCCACATCATATGAGTTAGTTGAAGAAATTTTGTATTATACGCGAAAGAAAAATAATTGTAATGAAATTAGAGTAGCAGTACCTTTATGTCTAAAATAAACAGTGTTAAGTCAATTTCATGATAATGCTATTTCAGGACATTTAGGTTGCAGAAAAACTTTTGCAAGAGTAAACGAAGTTTGTTATTTTCAGAAAATGAGAGATTTTGTAAATAGGTACGTAAAAACTTGTGATATATGCCAACGTTATATTTATGATAATTCATTACCAGCAAGATGTTTAAACCCAATAAAAGTTAGCATTCCTTTAGAAATTAATCGGACCCTACCCACTCTCAATAGAAAACAGATACCGACATGTATTAGTAGTGACAGATTATTTCTCGAAATGAGTAGAATTAATACCTTTAAGGAAAGCTTCAGCTAAAGCCGTATGTGATGCATTATTTGAAAGTTTTATGTCAAAATACGGTGTTCCAATTCAAGTAATATTGGATAATGGTCCTCAATTCATTAGTGACATTTTTTCAAAAATGAGTGAAAGGCTAGAAATTAAACATAGGCTACTGTACCTTATAGGCCGCAATCGAATTCAGCGGAAAGAGTAAATCGTACTTTGATATAAAATGATTATTGCTTTCATTAAAGATAATCATAAAATGTGAGATAGAAACTTGCAACAGTTTGAGTTTGCCTTAAGAACGGCTGTGCATGACTCGACAGGAAAATCTCCGTCAGAATTGTATTTGGGAAGAAAACTCATCACTATATTCGCGGAACCGCACAAACTGGAAATATTGAGTGAAAGCAATGAGAAAGTAAAGAAAGAAGCGCTGAAGAAATCACAAAAATGTCAGGAGAAATATTATAATATCAGAAGAAAATTAATCGAAGTTAAACATGGCGATAAAGTTTTAGTGAAAACTCATTTTTTAAGTTCGGCTCCTAGAAATTTTGTAAGCAAGTTCGCTGAGAAATATGAAGGACCTTATGTGGTTAAAGAAGTAAAGAAGGGAAATTTAATCTTACAGAAAGCAGATCTTCTTAAGACGGTTAACATAGATCAAATAAGATTATCATTATATAGAGATAGAGAGCTGACTGGGATAGATGTAAACGATCAGGAACGACCAAATTCTGTGGAAAATGCAACTAAATTTACTAATGAAAATATTTTTCAGAATTCTCATCCCACAGTAAAACAGAACGAAAGGATTCGGGGGAAAAGGGAATTTGCCGGACCAGAGGAATACCAGCCCAGGAAAAAAGGATCATGCACGGGGTGCATCAGATGCCAGCAAGCGAGGAGATATCGACGCCCGCGAGATAGGAACAGGGAAACCCAAAAGAAAGAAATCCTAAAAGTATTTACGTCTTCCAGGATGTCATGGACAAAAATGCGAGACTGTTTTGTTTAGAAGAATAGTGTAATATTGTTTTTTTTTTAAATTGATTTTGTGCTCTGATTTAATTATTTGTAAAATCTTAAAAGTGTGAAGTCAGTTTTATTTCTTTATTTTCCGCGAAGAATACGTTGAAATTTCAGCATTCAGGCAAAAGTGCTTCTTTTTTTTAACAAAATTTGAAAACGTTTTTTTTCGTCTGGTTTTCGATGATGCATAGTGAGGAAAAGATGCCATCACTGTCAAAACATATTGAAGTGTGTAAGATAACTCCTTTGTCGTAAATGTGCAGAAATTTCGATCAAAAATATAGGACGACCTATAGTATTTCAGTTAGGAAAAATTTGTTTACTCCTTTAAAAAAAAAAAAAAAAAAAAACCCATCATCGATTTTTTCCCCCCCATAAATTATGTTTAAAAAGTGTAGTTGACCCGAAAAATTCATCGTGTGCGCGGCAAATCAAAATATTGTCGTACAAACTTCAACTTATGTGCCACCAATGGCTACCCATTATCAAAAATCGAAAAAGTTTTTCCGGCCCACCCTAATTTTTGAAATATATGTCAGCATTTTGATATCTGTACGTGGGCATTAATAAATTTCATTGGTATGTTTTTCATATTTTTAGGCTTTGACAATAGTATTTTTCTTTTTTACGAAGGTTTTCCTGAAAATTAGTATTATATACACATTTTTGGAATGATATTCAACGAAATATCTCTTGAAGTGGCTTATTAGTAGGCATATTTGACTGTTGCAGCGTTATAAAAAAACAAAATTGGGTTTTTTCCTAAAAATATTTCAACGTGTTTATTTCTGATTAAATAGATTATTTGACTTGAGAATGATCTAATACAGGGTGAGCCAGTCAAACCGGCATTTTTGAAATGACTGTAAAAAATAAACCGATGGATATTTCAAAATTTTATTGTTACTATCTTAATCTACATTAAAAAGCATTTAAGAAACAACATTAACTGTTTAAAAATAACGCCAGTAAGATGGTGTCCTTTCCAATTGAGACATTCTTGTAAGCGATTTCTGAAACTGCCCATCACATTACGGATCATACGCTGAGGAATTCTCTCTATTTCCAACCGGAATTTTTCCTCCTCTTGAGTTCTCCAAGTGTTGGAGGGCGTTGTTCAAAGACTTTACTCTTCAGGTACCCCCACAAGAAAAAATCGCACGCTGTGAGGTCGGGCAATAGGGGAGGTCAAGAAATTGCTCCATTTCGGGATATCACCCGATTTGGAAAAACATTGTTGAGAACATTCATGCTCACACGGTTTAGTCCACTGCTCCATGGCGACTGAAACGCTTAGTTGTGGGGGACACAATGAAAACCTTGGTAACTCGCTCCGCCCACTTTCATGGCTCTCCCGCTCTTTTCAAAAATGCAGGTTTGACTGGCTCACCCTGTATTTTATTAATTACCAGGAAAGCTCCAGTGGTAATGTTTGCTCAGTCAGCAAAATCCTCTTCTGTGATCTATTATTTTGGCAGACATTGTGAAAAGACAATGCTTTTTCATGCACATTTTCATTTTTAAATCCAAAACTGCTTAAAAAGGCTTTTCTTAGGCTTATTTGAGAGATACATAGTTTTGCTGTAATGAATTTTTCGTAACTGAGGTACTGGGAAGAATAAAATAGATATTTTCCCCCATAATGGTAATATTTTACTACTATGGATGCTGAAACAGGTTCACCCTTTTTATGTTACTAATGATTTGCCAGTTTTTTTTTTAAGTGAATGAATTAAAAAATTCAAAGTAAATGAAGCTTTATTTCATTCCAAATATATTATAGGGATGACTCTTTAAAAACGTGTCGAAATTTCCTACTGTTCCTAACCGTTTTAGAACGATTTCAGACACTTAATACTTTTTTCAATTGCCCATTTCCTCCCCCCCCCCTGTAAATGTAAAAACGTACCAAACATTAATGGTTTTTCCAATTGTCCAACAGTGGTGTGGTCCTGGAAGAGAAGATGGAGTACACTTACACATGTGATCAAAAGGGAGGGGGGGGGGGGGGTTCGCTTATGTTAAAATTCCAAACAAGTGGCAGTGGGGGGTCACTTGTGTTAAAATAAGAAGGTAGGGGAACGCCGTCCCCCTCGACTATACCACTCTGATTTCATCAATCTTCAGTTTACTCACTTTCCATCTTATTTATGCTATGCCTCGATATCCTCCAACGCCCCCCGAGAAATATTAGTCATATGTTTGGGTCGCGGAAAGAAAGGAAGAAATATTTTTAAAAAAATATGTACTTCAGAATATTTTGGTGGCGCCATCTATTAACTACAGCATCAATGTTTTTTGAGAAAAGTTAATACCAGAATGCGTGTGCATTAAATAATTTTTTTTTTAATATTTGAAGTATTGATTATTTATGCTAGCATCATTTAACAGCTTGAACAACACTAATAAAAGAAATGATGAACGAAATGCGGGAAAGTTGAATTAAATGTAAGAAAAGTTGAGCTCAAAGAGAACCAAGTAATTGTTCCTTAGATTTTTCATGAAAGAAATATTTTTTGATTACCAATCTAACTCACGTCATATTTTATTATTTTATTCAAGTAAAATTGTATTTAACATTTAAAATAGACAAAAGATATCATAGACATGGGACACTTTTATTAAAAATTCAACAATTTGGACAAATTGTATGAAATTTTTTGGATAACTCTTAAAGAATTAAAAATTACTTAATATTATCAGACTTCCTTTTTTACCCTGACATTGGAATCTTTAAAAAAATTCTAAGCAATGCAAGTAGCCTTCAAAGCCAAAAATTGTGTATAAAATTCTTCTTATCAGAAAAATGCCAATTAATTATTAAGGTAAAATTAAAATTAGCAAACCAAAAAAAAAAAAAATAAATAAATAAATAAAATTATTATGTTTTAAAAACATGACAAATTATATATGTTTATGCCTAAATAAATTTTAAAACACTGAAATCCAGTTTTAGCAAAAACTTTATATAAATATCATTTTAAACTTGAAAATGAATTAAAATGTGTAGGAAATAAGGGAAAAAAAGATGAGGGGGTTGATGCAATTTCAATTAAGGAATGCAGTGTTTGCAAAAGGATGTTTTTTTTTTTAATTTAAGATTTTCCCAAACAAAACAAAGATAGTAGATTTTAACACTGAACTTACTACTCAAGGCTAATCTAAGAAAGGAACAGGAAATTAAAAAATGGGAAAAGTAGGAAAAAAAATAAGACAAGGTTGAGTTCTCCCAACTTATTCACTGCTGTCTTTCCCTTTTCAAGTTCAAATTTACATTGCAAAAGGATAACCACAGATTTTTGTCCAGACAGAATTGGTAAAATTTCAAATTATTGTTAAATCTTAGAAGTATCACATTCAATTTTGAAACCTGATAATAATGCAATTTTTAAGCTTTAAGTTTGGAAAAAAAAAAAAAAACAATCTGAGACTGGGAATCATACCTACACCTAAAAACCTATGAAACCCCTTCCTGAAAGTGAGGACCCCCAAAATTGTCCAAACCTAATTTCAAAAATTTCAATGGCAGTCTGCCTCATGAACCCCTTTGTGGGCATCCCTGACTATGTTTTTCAGTGTTCAATCGTATTAATAATTACATTAGGAATAACCTTAAAGAATAAGGATATGCTTCAAATTCTACAAATCACTTTTCCCCCCATATTATTAGGCAATTTATTACTTATATTTCTTATAGCTCCGAACTTATTTAAGTGGCATGCATGCAACAAAAGATAAATACATTGCAATACAAAAGATTGTTTTATTCCATGAGATAAAACCACAAACACATTAAATAATCTGTACAAATTTATTTAAAGCCATTAAAACATGACACTTAATTTTTATGCCTAATCATCATCAATCAACATTTAGATTTTGAAGTTCTTCATCTAAATCTTCTAGATCTTCATCAAAAAGATTTTCATCGATTGGAACAGCATCCTTATTGTCATCATCTAATTCAATACCTCCTTCAGCTGCAGGCTGGGATACTGAAATATTTATAAAATAAAATAATATTTTAAAAGATATATATATATGTTTAACTCTTTGACAGCGGGAGACCCACAAGGAATTTAATGCACTCTTAGACCGTAGTTCTGCAATTATATGTTAATTGATGTTAATAGAGATATTTGTGCTATATTTTTACAGAATATATATATATATATACTAATATAAGTATCATACAATGAGAAAAATGTTCTTTGGAAGCAATAAATTAAAAATAAGATAAAATAATGAAGAAATAGATGTGTTCATTGGATTAAGTTACAGCAAAGTTGGTTTTTTTTACAAATATTATAAATACGGAAATGTTAAATAATTTAAATTTCAGTTGATGTACACAAATATCTTAATCTGAGAACTTAAGTTTTTTTTCTTTTTCTTGATGCTAATCACTTTCTCTGGTTTTGCAAAATTGTAATGTTATTTTTAAATTGTTAAAAACTAAGGTAGCAGGAGTAGTAAGTTTGCTCTCATGGTTTTCGTCCCTATAACCAATTTTATGACAATTTTTAATTGAGCGATTAATTTTAAGTTTTTAATTTCTTCACTATTTTGCCATATCCGGTGCAGTTTCACATGCACCCCAACAATCCTAAATTATTCAATTTTCTGGTAAAAAATTTCATAATATCTAGGATACTTAACATACAATCATAAACACAGACTAGGCATAAAAATATTCTATAAATGGTTTTCAGTTCAGATTTTTTGTATTATCTGAATGATTATTATGTACATTGCTTTAAACTCTATTAATCTGCTTTGACATATCAAACAGAATTCATTAAAATACATGCCTTATTAAAAAGAGTTATTTAGAAATATTTTACAATCAACATAGACCTTTAGGATCAAATTATTTTAAATGCATCAAGCTCTAGAAGAATGTATGTCAGAAACTAGAAACTCATAAAAATGCATAATATACTGACCTTGAGAATTTTCCCAATGTCTAGTAGATGCCACTGTTTTACCTAGATCATCCCTGAGCTCACTTTCAAAAAAGTCCGATGATATTTCTTTACATGGTTCAGCCTACATATTAATTTTAAAAGCATATTATACAACTAAAAAACATTAAGAACCTAACACAAAAAGTGCATTCTGTCAACAAAATTGACAAAATATTATCAAAAACCAATAAAATATGAAAACTAAAATTAAACTTTCTTATAAAAATTAAACATTACAAATACTATGTATACTTGTAGCACTTCAGTTTGAATAGTACTGCAATAGGTAATGATTGTGAATAAAATCATACACAGTGTGCAAAGAAACCACAGCCTAAAATGGCCACTTCTGAAGTTTCTGTACTTTTAAGAATAATGACTGGGGAAAATGTCCTACATAAAATTGCTTTTAAAAATAACAGAAAATTCAAAAGCCCGGAATAAAAATTGTAATTTTTTTCTGATTACTGATTTTATGCTAGAACAATAACACTAAAATTTTGTTTTTTTCATTTCTGTTAACCTTATTCCATTAGTATATCAAAACAACCAATTTTCATGCTCTCAACTAGCCAGAAAATGCATGTATACAGCATTTGTAGCTTGCTGGATAGTCAAGCTTTATTGCAGTAAAAACAAGGCTGTATCCAGAGGGCACCACCCCTCCCCATTGAAATCCTGAAATTTTTCTTAACGTACCATTAATTCCTACCCTAAACTGTTCTTAATGTAGTGTGTTCACCCCCCCCCCCCCACATGAAAAAATTTCTGGATACGCCCTTGAGTAAAAAATACTAGTAAAATGAACAATGCAATTGTGTCAGTATAAGGGAGGGGAGGAGGAAGGGGCTATTTGCAGAGGAAAATTCAATAAAAATGCTAGATATTTTCTTTAAAATATAAAAATAAAGAAACTACAAAGAATTTTTTTTAAAGGAAATGTTACGAACAACACCACATCTCCAAGCCATTGGTAATATGAGAAATATTTTATTTAATATTTTTAAGAATAAAGGAAATTATAATAAAAATACTTTAAAAATTATGGGTTGGGACACATTAGGAAACGAACTAACAGAGACATTCAACTTGCTCCTTGTTACTATTCTTAAACTGAAACCATTTAAGAATCTTGCAGACCAAATCCTACCCATGTCTCTTTTATCTTAACCTATCAACTAGTGAGGAAAATATTTCTAAAAATTATGCATGCTGAATTTTCTCAATTGTTACCTCCTGATCTTCCCTAGATTTCATGTCAAAGGCTGCTTCTCCTTCTTCAGTCTGATCATCAATGGCCATATCAGGGTTAAATGTAAACATGTCTCGTCCACTGAGCTGAAAGCATAAAAGTTTTTGAATTAATCAAATAAAAAATATGTTTTTATCCATTAAAAAATAACAATAAAATAATTCAGAGAAGAATAGTAAAAATTTAAAACTTTAGAATAAATGATAAAGTTCAATAATTTTTAACTTTCGTACTAACAATTTTTAACTAACATACTAAAATTTTTAATTGAGTGTTGAACTAACATTTCATGATGCGTTTGAAAGAAAAGTTAAAACTAAGGTCATCGCTCTCTTTGGGCAAGAGTACTTTCAAATGATCTTGCCAATAACTTTTATGTATCAACATAAAAATCAATATTTTTTTTAATGCAACATTACAAACCTAATAAAAACAAATTCAAAAGACCACCAGCATAATAACGACTAAATATGCAGCAACATGGTCACCCTAACACACCACAAGGCTAAGAACAACAATGTGTTACCAAAATGGCTAAACAGCAGAGCAAGTTTTAGCTATTACTATTACCTAATAAGTTTATGCATCACTAGGAAAATTAAATATTGCCTGGGTTTAAAAGTAAATTAATAATTAATAGTAAAGATAATAAACTTTACAGATTATAATAAAGTTAAATAAATGGGTGGTAAGAAAATAAGAAACAGCTGATAGGCTGCACAAATTTGATCACCATTGGTTCTCATTCGTCGGTGTGTCCTTGTATATATATATATTGTCCCTTTATTAATTCTGCCATACTTCCATTACTAAACCTTGAATTTAGCCGACAGATTCAGGAAAATTGAAAAATTTTGCCCTAGAGAGTTTTTTGAGATAGGCAAGTTAGACTGTATGATGTATCAATTATGAAATAAAGTTACCCCAACATGACGACCAGCTTTAAACTCGGCTCTTTTTCTATCCTCTTCTTTTCTATTCTTTTCTTGTTTTTCTTTTAGCTATGAAAGAAAAATTATAACTCAAAATAAATAAATTTATTTAAAAAATACAACAAATGAAAAATATCATAGATTCATACCTTTTTCTTTTTCCATAATTGAAAAGTTTCATAAGTGATTCGTGTCAAATTTACACCTAACTGAGCTCTCTGAAATATAACAAATAAAATTTAGAGATAAAAAAATCAATATTTCTAATTCAAAAAGACTTTTTTTACTTTTGAATGTTTTGATCGAGATCTCCGTTATAATATAGACCTGTCCATTTGACAACATTGCCAATCTGCCTGTAGCCACTAAAAGGTGCTGCGCATAGTGCCAAATGTCGTTTTGTTTAGGTTTCATGTTTCAGGATTTTGATTTTCAGATTAAAGGCGAGCAATAAGAAATACACAGTTTAGTTGATGCAAGTTTATACTATAGAAGTGCTTCTGAACCAAAGGAATCATTAAACAATTTTAAGAAAAGCTAAGTGTAAGAAAAGAATTTCCTGAATTTTTGTAGGCAGGGGTGATTGTGACACAAAGTAAAAAAACCCTGAAAATTTTTCATGCAAAAAGTCAATATGACTTTTTATGCACCATAAATTATAAGCCAGCTTCTACACACATATAGTTACCACAGCATGTTTAAAATAAATTGTAATTTATAGTAAAACATAATGAATAGGAATTTCCCATGACCATTTTTTGCCAAATTTTTGCAGTGAAATATTTTTTATATTTAGAGTTATTATTCTTTTATTTATTTGTCAAA
The DNA here is from genome assembly GCA_038502835.1 of Octonoba sinensis. Classification (NCBI taxonomy): domain Eukaryota; kingdom Metazoa; phylum Arthropoda; class Arachnida; order Araneae; family Uloboridae; genus Octonoba; species Octonoba sinensis. The sequence continues at coordinate 64,025,106 of CM076600.1, read as the reverse complement.
TATCTGCAACTTATAAAATAAAAATTGAGAAAATGACTCCGAGTCCAGCGCCAACCAAAAGGTCATAAAAATAAGTTATTATGCAAAAAAAAATGAAATTCCGAAGATAACTTTTAAAAACTTCCAAGTTTTTTTATCGTTCTTTTAAAATACAAATAAAGTTCTGAAAAAAAATTAACACTTTTGGTGATGTGTACATCAGGAGGCATTATAGCTCTTGCTGCATAAAGGGTTGCTACAAAGGGATTGTTTATCGCTTTTCGGAGTATTTTTTGTTCCCATCCGCTAAATTTTCAATTTTAAAAGACTAAAAACTATGATTTTGAACACACGGAAGGAGGATATGGAAAACCCGGATTTCCGGGGTACACCCAGAATGCAATCACCCCTGGATATCCATTCAAAATCATTAGGAATGGAGAAGGTCACCAACTTACATCTCTTATTTATTATAGTGCTAATTTGAAGAAACCTTGATATTTCTTAAACTTTCAATAAAAAATTTTTTAGAATTTCAATGTTAATTTACATTGATATATTAAAAAGAAACATTTGCATTTGGCTTTAAACTTGGTTTTTTTATTTGATGCCACGTGTTATGCATAATATTAGCGCTTTGTTGTTGTTGTGCAGCAATCTTTTAGCATCTTCTTTCAGTTTACCATATTTCTTCTTCTTTTATCATTAGTTCATGATATGAAAGCATACTGAGTGAAAATAAAGTGTTGTTTTTTAGTGCAAATAACTTTTTTTGTTGCATTGATTGGCGTGTCATAAATTGCGTAATAAGGCGCAGCATAATATTATTTGGAAATTACACATTGCTGTATTTATCTGATTTTTTCCCCAGCATTCCAAATAAATATTCAATATACTCAAATCAATTTGAATATACTCAACTTTGTGTGAAAACGGAATTAGTGCAGTTTAGTAGCAAAAGACAAAGTTCATTTCGGCACAGGAGCTACGCTTCAGCACACTTTGACAAAAATTCCAAGTCCCATACATTTTTGAAAATTATTCCAAATGTTTTAATGTTTTAAAGAAACATTTTTGTTATCCACCATTGGACCAACAGTGGCCATAAAAAAAATAATCATGGCCAATTTGTACAACAGTTGGCATAGGCAAAAAAATGCTATGGGTTGAAGTTTCCCTACTTTTACCCTCCAAACTTCTCACTTTTTTTTCCCCAATATTTTAGCAGATTTTATGGTTTTATAGTCAAGTTTATTTACCTCAAAAATTTTAATTATCAGACAAATCATTCTTTTTTAAAGAAATTTTGATACAAATTTAGGAGATTGGTACTTTACCTGTTTTTCAACTAAATCTTCTATAGAAATTTCCTCAGATTTTTCTTCCTTTTTCTTATCTTTTTTTAAAATAAAACCAGGAGGTAAAGCATGCCTATAATGACACTTATTGGCTCCATTAGGACACTCCCAGAACCAACCATACTTATTATTCTCCAGTGCATCCAGAAAATACTTACAAATCTGCAGTTGAAAAAAAAGTGCTTGAATGAGTAAAATGCATGAACAAATAAAAAAGGATGTAGAAATATTTTGAAATTAATGCACTGCAAGTTTCAGTTAATTCAACAGTGTAAATAAGGCGTTTAAACTAATAGTTAAAAATTTTCGGACAACAATATAACTTACATGATGTCAAAATGATTTATGATTAAGTTTTCAATAGCAGAATTTTTTTTTCTATTAAAAATCAGTTTTCATTTCATTCATCAATCTTCATTACCTTTTTCAGTATAAAATTAAAATATGATTTTTCAATCTTTTCAATCCTATTTCGTCTACTGGATCAAATGGCAAGAAACATTCAGTATGCAGCAAAAGCACATAATTAGAAACATATGTACTATTTGGAAAAAAAAAAAAAAATATATATATATATATATATATATACGTAACAAATGTAGTAAAATATTTTTGAAAGGTTTACAAATGAAACAAATTTCTTTTAAAGGTTTGAGAATGAGACAAAGACTTATCAGTCTTGGTTTATCTCAAAGAATGAGTGATACTGGACCACCTCACAAATCCCACACAAAAACACACTAAAGCCGACAGCAATATAGGTGAGAAAATCATTAACCTCTGCTTTTTTCGCCTTTTTTTTGTAAACCTTTCAAAAATATTTTACTACATTGCTTTACTAAAATTATTGCTGCTTTGCACATGTTTAAGTGATAAATGTTCATTTTTCCATTTTAACTCTTTTTCAAATTTGTCTTTCTATCTATACATATATAGAGAGACAGATTTGAAAAAAAAAAAAATTCTGGCCTATATTGCTGTCGGCTCTAGTGTGTTTTTGCTTGGGATTTGTGAGGTGTTCTGTATCGCTCATTCTCAAACTTTTAAAAAATTTTTTGCTTTGTAAACCTTTCAAAAAGATTTTACTACATTTCTAACTTTTAAATCAAATAAAATATTTATGTGATTCAAAAGGATTGTAACGCATGCAACGCCAATTTTCAGAGAAGCATGTGTCCGTGCTCGCATGCTTCAAAATATAAGTTTTTATTTATGCCTCGAATAAATTAAGAAAATTCAATTAAAATATAACAGATATTTCCAAAGTTCATGCAAATTTATCGCAGATTTCACAGGGCAATTGAAAGAAAATCTTGCAGTAACGACTTTTGATTAATGAGTGATCGATGTTGGAGGGAGGGGGCAGCTAAATATCTTATTTTCTTGCACAGCAAAATATGCAATTAACGGTTGCAACCCGATAACATTGCAACCCCCGAATTTTGCTCATGAATCAAAATGTTAAGCTTAATTTTAAAACATTGGGAAATTATTAATCACAATTTCATAAATTGGGAGAACCTAAAGAATGGAAGATCGGGAGCTGAAAAGCAGTAGTCTCCTTTAACAATTGGGCTAGTTGGAAACACTGTATTGTCTAACAAATCTCAAGATTAATTAATTGAAAAATGTATTTGAAATTGAAAATTAATTCGAAAAACCAAATTAATTTTCAAATCTAATTAAAATTTTTCGGATCAGAATCACCCCTGGATCAGACGATTGTAAAAATGCGAGAAATGCTGAATTTCAATTTCGTGAATGTTCTGAATTGTGCGAAAATTAGAGCCCATTAAAAAAAAATAAATATAATAAAACTACAAGAAATAAAAAGATCAAAATTAAATGATATTAACTGAGAATTGCAAAAACGAACATGACAAATTGGAAAAAACTGAATTAAGTTGCATTATTTGTGTTCATGGAGTCTGAATTTGAACGCTATTGTTTGCTTGGCCAAAATTATCATGCAATATAAAAATTTGTGGAAAACCCCTTATCTTTTTTCTCCAATTTGAGAGCTTGCTAAATACGGTTCACTGTACGGTCTATATCTCTTTGAAAAATATCAATAATTCAACTGAAACTTTTACATAAGTTGCTCCATAGATCTCACTACCAAATTATTAAAAAAAATAATTAATATCTTTCGCGCATACACAATCACATTTGTTTTAATAAAACTGCTCAAATCTCATAAACTATTTATTATATTTTCCCCACGTTTTGGTACCATACTTACTTTTTATTTTGTCAAGTTGTTTGCAAGTTTCATGTAATTTGAGATGGAACTTAGCCTGTTATAAGCAAAAGAATTGCGAAAAATTTCGAATATTTAAAACAAATGCCCATATCTTCATGAATATTACTGCTATTCTGACGAAAGCAGGTGTAAGCATTGCGTATATAATTTAAAATGTTTTGTGAAAGTTACAGGACATTTCGATTATTTTCTGATACAAGATGTTCAAAAGTGTTTTTTTTCTTCTTTAATTTTTTGGCCGCCCCCTAATTGCCCTAAGCCTTAATTTTGTTTCTTAAATGTGAGTTTAAGTATGTTCTTTCCATGGTACAAAATACAGAACAATAAGTTTAATATTTCTTCAGAATTTTTAAGAAATGTCTAAAATCCAAAGTGTCCAAATACTTTTTGGTAGATAGTGTATACACAGTCAATTCTGGTTAATCAGACCACATCAGGACACCGTTATCTTTGACCTAATAAGCGAATATGGCCTGTGTGACAAGACTGATTGTACTATATGTTATATATTAAAGAGCTTTTATGGTTATTGTGAGGCATACATTTTTGGCCAACAGACAAACAAGAAATAATTTACTGTTTACAAAATTTATTTAAACAAATTTAATACGATTGTCAGCAGGTGAAAACACAAATCAAAGAAGCCTTTTACATGCGTTCAACACTTTACCGCCCAGATTCAACATGTTCAGATGGATACACAAAGCTAAACTTATAAATTGCTTATTTTACAATCAAAGAATTTTATTCAAATTAAAATTTAATTTTATTGTACATGCTTAATAAATTAATTTTCATTGTTCGTTCACCCCCTTTAAATCTGTTCTTTATGTGGGTACTTTAATCTACTGTACTTGCTTTCACTTTTTTGGTCTGTTTAACCAGAATTTTAGTCCTAATAAGCAAATAATATTAGACTTATGAAATGGGAAGTGTTTTAGTTCTGTAGAGTATGGTTCAATTAAGCAGTGGTCGTATATCCGGTGGTCCAATTAAGCGGAATCCAGTTTTTTTAAATTGCTAGATTAAAAAAATATAATTACAATATCTGTTTTAGGCAATTTACGATCAGTTTCACCATGCTTCTTTTCTACAACTTCTTTTAGCTTGTCTTCATCCCAATTTTCCATTAAATCTAAAACATAAAAAAGAGCCTTAATTTAAAAACAATTAATTAGGATCAATTAGGATTCTTAGACTTTGGATGAAAGCGTTACATAATAAATAGGCAATTACATTCTCAAAATCATTATATTAAATAATAAAAGAAATTTATACAATGGAAATTATTACCTTCTTCATTATCTCTCATATCTACATATACATTTCGTTTTTCACTCTTTCTTTCAATAGTTAAATCATGTGAAAACTTGCATTTGTCACCTTTAGTACACTGCCCTTGTTTATAAAAAGCACATAAAACTGATTTGGGATCAGCACCTGTCAAGACAAAATATGTATCACATTATGCAAACAATTAATCGAAGTGATACAATCTTAAGTATGATGATTAAACATAAAGTAAATAAAACATGAATTGTTAAAAGTCTGCAAACTAGAAATCAAAATACCTAAAATCAAGACGATTTTGGAAAAATTGTAAAAAATGTATTTCAGTTGTGCGATTGTATGAAATGATTGTAAGAAATGAACTTAAGAATAGTAATAACCTTCAAAACAATTACTGTAATTTTACAAATATTTAAAACTTCAATAAATGTTTTACATTTTAACTAAGCATAAAATATATTTCAAGTAAAATGGCAAAAAAAAAACATAGATGCTTGTGGCAAGAAATTTACATAAAGTACTAGAAAAATTAAGTTCCTTCAAACAATTATTCATTCATATGCCATGGATAAATGTTAATTATTTCAAAGAGAAAATAATAATTTTTACGTTATCTAATATATTATTAGTGTATAAATAAATTATAATCTATAGTTCAATTTCAACCTCAGAGCAGAAAACATCTTGTACAATTTGCACACCATCCCCAACAAGCCTTGCCGTCTCAGAAAGACTAACAAGATATCTGAAGAAAAAGGTTCAGGAAGAGAAGCTGATATCTTTGAACTGACAAAAACTTACTTGTGTAATTGTACTGAGCAATAATAAGGAAGATATTTATTAAACTAAGTAACATTAAACTGAAATGAAATAATATTTTAAGTTTCTTTTGGTTTTGTGCTATACATTATTCTATATTTTAATAAAAATTAAGTTACTTAATGTTCTAAAACAATTGCTTTTTTAATAAATTTTCAGTATGTCACCCCCCTTTTTGTATTAGCTCAGTGCTTCACATAGCATAGTTCCACACAATGAGCTATTTTCTAGGAACCTATCTAACTGTGTTAAATAAGAAGGTTGGTTACCTGTAGTTTTAATATGATTTCATGCAGCATCTGAATACAAACCTTTTTCAACTTTTTGTACAGTAACAGGTTTAAACAAATTATTAAGTTCATCAAGTTCTTTCTTCTTTTCATCTTTCTTTTTATCAGTGGTTTTCAAAAGATCAGCCTGAAATGTATGAAATCTGTAAATTAACACTAAGGAATGAACATCTTTACACAGAAGAAGATGTACTAAATTTATATTAAGACTTCAACAATTTTTATTATAAGAACTATAAATTTTTTTAAATTCCAGTTTGATTATAAAAACATATACAGTGGAACCGCACCATTCATCACCTCTCTACTCGTACAACTCATTATTCGTCCAACTTGTTCAAGTAAAATTCAACTCGCCATTCGTACGCTTGCCCCACGATTTGGAGGGTGCCAGGGCCGAGGGTTGTCAGTTTGGCTTTTTTTAAGAGAAAAATTGAGAAATTACACTCTTTTTGAACTCATCTGGAAATAATTTGTTTGGCGTTTTGGATTTAAAAAAAAATTAATGCTTTTTGAGATTTCCTCTGACAACTTTAGAAGACTTGTGATGTTGTAAAACAAAAAAAGTTGAGTTTTTAAGTATTTGAAAATATATTTTTCTAGTTCAATGTTGCATAATTACAATACTTTTGTTAAAATAGTTTATTTCATATAATTTTTTCTGATGTGGTTAAAAATTACCCTGAGTGTTAGGATAACTTTGAACCAGGTTATTAATTCATTTTAGATGGTTTCTGTAATTGTTATCTTACTTTTTAAGAATTACACAATACTTTGAGTTTATGACAATAATAGAAATAACATTATTAGAATATTAGTGGGACAATTGATAATAGAGAAATTGCGGTGTAAAGTTATACTAATTGACTGTATCATCTTTTATATGATTATTATGAACTCAGATTTTCTATCAAAATTCTATTATGGGTTTTTCCCATGGAGGTTAAAGGGGAGGAGCGAAATCTTCGCTATCTTGAGTTGGCATCATTTCGTTCACCCTTCCTAGAGGGCGCTCGTTCCAAATGCTCCCATGTGTGGAGCCAAATCAATGTTAATGATACTAAAAACGGTCATTCTTTTAGGAGCTGCTGTTTAAAGCAAAAAATTTTTCCAGACTTGAAATTGGTGTTAAACATCGACAAGCATTATGAACTAAGTATGGTTTTTATCCCAATAAAATCGATGCATTACTTTTGTAGAAAATGCTCAATTTATTTGCTGTTTACAAACCCGCCGAATGACAGATGACAGGTGACAGAAGTTGCCACGCAATTTGCGCTCTACGAAGTATCGCGTACTAGGATTAGGATATTTTCTATTTCACTCGATTATTAATAGATTAAGCTTGCAGTTTTTATTGAAAATTAAAATACTTATTTTTTAATTATTAATTAATTATTTTTTGGAAACCATCATTAAAATTGAATTAATTTTTCACTTTAAATTACTTTTAATAGGTAATAAAAGATGCTTATAATTTTATTTACTTGATTGCCAATTATTTTTTAAATATTAGTTATCAAGTATTAATTAATTTTTATTTATGCTATCCGATTTGCGAAGTTTCGTGTACAAGGAATGAGAAATGTTCTGTTTCTCTTTTTTTAAAATAATTAACAGATCAAGCTTAATGTTTTTATTAAAAAGCAAGATATTTATTATTTTCTTTAAACCATCATTAAAATTAAAATATTTTTACGCAGTTTGCAAAGTTTTGTGTGCTAGAAACAAGAAATGTTTTATTCCTTTTTCAGGTAATTAATAGATTAAGCTTGCAGTTTTTATTGAAAATTAAGATACTTACACATTTCTTTTTTAATTAATTTTTTGAAAACCACCATTAAAATTTAAATATATTTTTCTTAACAAGTAAAAAAAAATATATTTAATGCAATGACAATTTGCCTTCCTTTTATGCCTCTTGATATGCAAAAATATGTTCCCTTTAACTTGTTTTTCTCTTAATTATCCTCCTCTCTTTAGCTACAACCTAACATCCTTGAGGGAAGGATACAATTTTTTTCTAATTAGCTTATGATACATAATTTTTACCAGCAAATACACATTGAAAATATGTTCTTGTTTCAGTGTTTTGTCGACGTTTTAAGATTTAATTCAAATATTTCTTCGCAACTCATTTATAAATTAGGAAAATTGTTGGGATGTATAAGAGGAATAAAACTTTCCAGCAAACTATTCTTTATAAAAATTGGGAAGTCTTTCATAACAGAAAACAACTAATGAAACACATTTCTAGGCAGGAACAATTAATGGGCCAAAACAAGTTCATAGGTAGCTATTTTTTCTAATACTTATTATTAATTCGAATTTTATACACTCTTCCTTATCAGTTTTTCAAAAGTAATCAATCTGAATCCAGTATTTGATTGCTGAAGATGCAGAAAAATAACAAAATAATACTTAACTTATAGCAGGGGAAAAAGCAAGATCTGGAATAATTATAGAAAAATAAAAATACCATTTTTCAAAAAACTTTTATTCAGGTTCAGTAAAAGAATTTATTCAGGAAATACAAAACAAAGCTGTATAACATTTGTAACAAACTGAATATAAACAAATTCAAAATTCTTGATTACTTTAATATGTAACCAACCATATTAGCGGTTGTTCACAAATAATGTCTCACTTTGAGGAAGGGAGGAAAACATGAATTAAAATTTGTTTACACGATTGAATTGCCATCTCATTTCATTTTACACATTAATTTATATGAACTTAGAAAACTGGATATACCTTAGAAGTTAAATGAAAGAAAAGATTTCGAATTGAAATTGAATGCTTGTGTTAATAAAAAAATGACTGGCATAAAAAAAGAATTGAATATTACTTTAAGTTTGTATAAGTCAGAAAAGTTCGTCAAAAAATAATAATTAGGTACTATCTTGGAACTGACATTTTGTCGTGTCGATTTCATCAAAATAGTGATTTTAAAAATATTATTTTGGTGAAATTGAGGCAACCACAATATATACAACACTTCTAAAAGAGTACCTAATTGCTTTTATTGGACAAACTTTTTTTTACTTATACAACACTTCTAAGAGAGTACCTAATTGTTTTTATTGGACAAACTTTTTTTAGTTATACAAAATTAAAATAATATTCAAATATTCAATACTTTTCTCAACGCTAGTCATTTTAAATAACATGAGCAATCAAATTCAATTTCAAACCATTTTTTTTTAAATCAAGTTCTAAGATAACAGTTTTATAAATGTTCATATAAACTAATATGAAGAATGGAATGAGATAGCAATTTGCTCATGTAAACTAGTTTTAATTCACGTTTATTCTATTTTATTAATTTTAAAAATCTATAAAGGTCAGGCCTATAAAGCAAAATATATCAAGTTTTAAAATACTATTGTTTCTTATTGCTCTTCTACAGTCTTATGTACCAATTATGTTTTTTCATTTTTTTTTCGCAGAAAAATCGCATTTTGCAGAATGCAAAACGCGTGGCATAAATAAATAAATGAAATTAATTAATTAATACTTGATAACTAATATTTATATATGTAAAAAAATTGGAAATTAAGTAAATAAAATTATAAGCATCTTTTTGTACCTGTTAAAAGTGATTTAAAGCGAAAAATTATTTCATTTTTAATGATGGTTTTAAAAAAATAATAATTAATATAAAAAAAATAAGTATCTTAATTTTTAATGGAAACTGAAAGCTTAATCTATTATCTAGCAAAATAGAAAAACTCCCATTCCTTACACGAATCTTCGCAAAAGCGAATCGCATGGCAACTGTCATCTGTCGAACTCGGCGAGTTTATAACGGCAAATAAATTGAGCATTTGCTATAAAAGTAATCTACCAACTGTATTGAGACAAAAACCATATTTAGTTCATACTGTTTCTCGATGATTAACACCAATTTCAAGTCAGAAAAAATTTAAGTTTTAAACATATTGTAAGTGTATTTCCTGGCCAGAGCTATTTTTAATAATAATGTAGAAGAAAAAAAAAAATTAACACACATTTTTCATTTAAATCAAATTTATCCCCTAACCCTACCAGGAATAAGAAACAGACGTTAAGTACAAGGAAAATGGACAAATTTAGGTTGAATTCAATTCTTATATATCTGAATGATGAATAAATCAAACAATTGTGTCATGTTAAATGAGAATTAATTTTTTTTTACACTGAATGCACTTTAATAACTTTTTAATTAGCTTCTACAAAGCAGTCCTCTTCGGAAAATCACTTTTAAAGTACAACATAACATAAATTAAAACAAAGACTTACTGAAAAATATGCTCATAAGATTAATATGAAAAAAATTGAACACTGTTACCTTTCGTGCACTTTGGTTTCCTGTTTTTACTTGATGCTGTACTTGTTGAATAAATTTCTGTGTTTTTGCACCTTTCTTGTTTTTCAATCCAAACGTTTTATCCTAAAAATATGTTCAATTAACAAATATGCTAGTTCTTAGCAAAATCAGTACATATTACTTTACCTTAAAGAATTTCATTGAAGACTTTAGTGAAATTTCGTATTTTATAAGAAATCTAATTTCTTGGCTAATTCTTAAAAATACCGATTTAAACGTTGAGTATTTTAATATTCAAACCTTGGCTTTAGAAAATATGTTTCAAAGAACTAAGTAGACATCAGTTTTACTTATGATGCCAATCATTAACATTTGGGGGGAGGGTAGGGAGCTTAACTACTTTTTGAACATAAATTTAAGACCAGAAAACAAATAAAACTTAAATTAATGTCTCATAACACACAAGCGTAGAATGGCAGAAATTTAGTAATAAGTATTGTAAAGGGTGTATATATGGTTTAAATTAATTAATTTCAATTATTGATTTAAATCAAGATATAAATCAGTTTTTCTTCTTTAATCAGTGATTAAAATTGAATGTTTTAACAAATAACTCTTTATGTATGGAAAGGGTGGAAAATTTTACTGCAGTTAAATCCAGAGTTCTTCTCGGCCCCATTATTGTAAAAAAAAAAATTTTTTTTGCAAAAAATAAAACACCTATACATATATACTGCCGTGGGCAGGTAAACGGTCTACAAATTTTTCGATTTTCATTTTTTTGCATTTTTGTAATCTATATTACTTCAAGTTTATTGTAGTAACATGTTTATTTGGTTTACACTACAAATAAACCATTTTTTTGGCAATGGCAATTAGCAGTAACTGCTTTTAACGCTACATTATGCAGGTAATCAGCAGTATGTACATACTGCTCTTTACCTTCCCACAAGCGTTGTCTTGCCGATCGAAAATTGCGGAAGCACAGGCAGAAAAACCAGTTTTGCCACTTTCTTTGATCTTGCTCTTTCAAAGTGATTTAGTGTTCTGTCGCAAAGTGTGAAAAATTAACTAGTTACTTTATTGTAACTAATTGTTGCTTCCTAAAATGGATGTAAGCGCTGTAGATGGTCAAAAATTTTCCCTTGTTTCCTATTCAGTGTCAGAAAACTCGGAGCAAGACCTCCCGTCTATGTCAACCTGTAGCCAAAATCCCATGAGGGCAGATGAAGAGTCGTTTCTTAATGCAAAAAATTGTGAGTAGCTTATAAAAAAAGAAGCGGTGCCGAACTCAGACTGAACGTATTGCTAGAGACGCAGAAAAGCTACAGCTGCGGTCTCCTTGCAATGCAGATACTTGCCAGCTGAACTGCTGCAAAACAGTTTCCCTTGAAGAAAAAAGGAAAATTCATGAATACTTCACAAAGATGTCCAGCCACGAGAAAAAAATGTTTGGTCTTACAGAGAATTAAAAAAGAAGCAATAAAAAGGAAGACCACTGAAACGATTCGACGTAAAAATTCTATTAGGTATTCGTTCCAAATATCTACCGGAACCTACCGTGTTTGCAAAGTTTTCTTTCTAAACACCCTCGGATTTCACCCGAAAAATGAGAAATGATTACGACGGCAATTAGGACATCTGAATTCGACATAATTTCACCACGTCCATCGCAACGTGGCCGCCAAACTCCCCCAAACAAAATTGAGAGGGAGCCTATAAGAGCCACATTTTGTCATTCAATCCATGCACAAGCAATTACAGGAGGGTACTCACTCCGAAACGACTTTATCTTCCGAGCGAACTTACAGTAAACTCCATGCACAAGGATTATAAGGAAAAACATACGGAAAATCCCTGCAGTTACTAGATTTACCTAAAGGAGGTAACTAAAATGAACATTAGTTTTCCCAAACTCGGAGGGGAACACTGCTCCACATGTTTAGAATATGAACGTCGAAACCATAGTAACCAAGCCATACATTCCGACTGCTCTGTATGTAAGTTGTAAGTCATGGGGTACATATCTGCAAAAACCAAAGATCCTCAGGATCGTTACAAGGTTGATGCTGAAAATTCTTTACAAATTTCTCACCCATTCGCAGCGTCAAATTGCAGTAGGTCATAATGTTACCCCGAATACCTGGTCACAAATCAGTCTGCTTTACGAAAAAAGTTTGTAGTTTTTCATGAGACTTTCGCTGCAGTTGTAGATCAAAGGAAGAATCAAAATGTATCCAACACAAAGAGGAACTGATCTGGCATGAAGCTGTGGCTGGGCGAAGTGCTGAAGAAATTGCCTCCTCTTACGCCAAGGCCTTATAACTAGAGAGAGACAGCAAAACGGTCGTCTACTGGCTGAACAATTGTACGGCGCAAAATAAAAATTGGTGCCTATTTACCACCATGACTGCCATGGTAAACAGCAAGAAGAGAAGCGCAGAGACAATTTCTTTCTGATATTTTGAACCCGTGCGCACTTTCATGAGCGCTAAGTCCGTTCACCATGGCATGGGAACAGGAGATGAGGAGGTAATGTTTTTGATTTCCCCGACTTTGAAGAAGTTGTGGCTTCCTCCTACAGCAGGAAGATGACTGTTATCAACATGAATGTACTTCACTTTCTGGACCCCTGCAGGACAATCCTAATGGAAACTGAAGTCCAAGGACAGACCGTACTTAGACGACATAATAAATCGCCAAAGTTGAGTTCCGCCGAGGTTCTCGGAATCTCTTCTACAAAGAGGATCATAAACAGCGTCGGCTCAAAGAATTCGACTTAAAAACACGACATTATTCAGAAATTGTGCCCTTCAATGCCAGAGAATTGAAGAGCCTTTTGGGAGACACATCCAGTCAATGATAAATCAGAAGATTTAATAGATGAGTAAAAAAATCTTTTCATGAAGTTTTTTATTTTTCAGTGATTAATTTAACTTAAAATTTCTGGATTCTGAAAAGGCTTTCGTTATAACTATGCCCATTTACTTAGGCAAATATTTCTGGTATTTGACGTTATGCAATCATTGCAATTTTAAATTTATATCAAGTTGATATGTGTCTTTTTGGCACTGCACATATAATTTACTTACATTTTTTTATATTGCTACTTATTATTTTATATTTTTATTTATTTATGTTAAATACATGAAACAAATGCATGAAATTTATATATGTTTTTTATATAATATGTAATTGTATGTTTTATATCATTTTTATTTATTTCTATCCAGTGGTTACATAGTATTTATTTAAATGTCATTAATAAAATAAAAATACATACACTCTTCGTAATAATATTTTTCGCAATAACCTATCTATTTTGCATCATATGCACTTCGTAATGCTTAACTACTGCGCATTTAATAAAGAAATGTGCAGTTACTGCCAACTGCCAGCCAGCTGTATATGACAATTGCTACTGAGAACGGAAGGTAAACGGCAGTAACTGCTTTTACAATCAATAGGAATGCAAAATCAAAATAAAACCTAGGGCGAAAGAAATATCTTAATGTCAACACATAAAATCACTTTACTTCAAATTTCAGTGTTTTGTTATTTGTGGAAATTCAAAAACGCGTTTCTTCAAATATCTCGAAAACTCATTTTGTGTAGATACTGCCCTTTACCTGCCCACGGCAGTATATATATATATATATATGTATGTTTTATATATTGGATTTTTTTAAGGAGCTTTTCAGAACATAACAGGGCCTTTTTTATATTTGAATTTTGTGAAGCAGATTTTGCGAGTTTGAATTTTGTAAAGGGGCAGCAAAACGGCCCCAATTTTTGCCTGCATCAGCCCCCTGACGTAGCAATTTGAAATTCTTTGATTATGGTAACTGCCAGTGCCTTGAGGTAGATGGTTACTTGTTCAAAATTGATAAGTGACAGTAATATTTCTCACATAGTGTTATGAAATGATAACATCTTTTAGTAGTAATAAATTGAGAAACATAAGTCAATTAACATTTCAATAGAATCATAATTGAATAAATCAATATGTTATTTTATAATATTTTATCTTCATACGATTTTTTTAACACTTTCATTTCAAAAGCTTTAATTCTCTGATGAAATCTAGAGATTGCACTAGCAATGTTAAACCTAAAATAATTAATTATAGCAATCATTTAGTAGGTACCTATAATAAAAACCAATTGTAAATGACAAAAATGTCTCATAACTGGATCACAATTTCACGGGAGATACATTTAAATTTTGAATGAAATAATATACATATAAGACAGATAATAATTATCTTTGTATAACACAGAGCTTAGAAATTGTTTCAAACGTATTTATATAATGTATACATCTCGTTCTTTAAAATGTATTTTTCTTATAAGATACACAAATATACCAAATGCCAATCACAAAACGAAATTTAAAAAAAAAAAAAAACAATAAATTACAATAACGGAATTTTTGGAACGTAAACAAATCATTTACTGCTTCAATGACTTACGAAAAATAACGTGGCTAGTTGAACCATTTAAATTCCTCCATATTTAGATTAAAGATAAGACGAACATTTCATTGGCGGAAGCATACAACGTAAATTTAAATTCAAAAAATAAACCTTACTTCAATAACTTTCTCTTTTTTCTTTAAATCCGCTTTTTTACTAGGTTCTGGACCTTTCTTCTTAGGTGGCATAATGTATTTTATGACCAACAATCAAAGACAAAGATTAAAATGAATGCAAGAAGAATGTATAAATATTGTTTCGTAAAAATCAAAATTAAAACGTGATTAGGTACACTGAGCTCATAATTATTTACCCAGCAAGATAAATAAGTACATTTATGAGCTTCTGCTAGAGCCAGAGCGCTCATAGAGAAAATTTGCTAACATGGTATTTGAAATCGATAAATTAAAATTTAATCGATTTACTAAAAAATAACAGCTTCTAAGAAGAGATTTATTACAATAAGCTTGTGTTTTTAATTTAAAAAATGGAAATCTTGTTTTTTTTTTAATTTTTTCTGATAAGTACTAAAGCTTCTGAGTAAATCTTTCTATCGTCATGATAAGCCACTTACTTTGATTTTCAGTTATTTTGGTGAATTATTATTGCGGTTACAATACAATACGAAACATAAAATTACGTGTGGTCTGGGTGGCTTTAAATTATCTTTCGGCGTACACGTTTATTGAAAGCCGACTAGATAAATTGGCATATTATGACAGTTACATATTGTCAAATTAATAGAATATGAAAAATCATTATTTAGAATTACCTTTTTTCAGAATGTTACGAACTGTCTTTTTATTATACGTGTGCTTGTCATCGGTAAGTTTTTAACAAATATCGAAGGCTTATAATTTGCATTAAATGCTTCAATTCAAAATTTAAATTTCGATGAACAGAATTTGAGACCTTGATTTCTTCATTATTGTTTCTAAATGAATTAAAGTTGCCTGTTTTGCTTTTCTCCGTCACTGTTTGAAGAGTGGAAAATTGGTCAATATTATGTTATCGTCCTCAGTATTTGGTTTGCGGGATTTCCAATTTCACATACTGATTTAAAATTCTACATATACATGATTCAGAATTCTAAAATGTCTATAATTGTGTATAAGTGTTACATTTCGGTGTATGCTGCTTGATGTACCTATGTGTTTTTTTTTTTTTTTTTGGTGGTACTACACGCAGATTATAATTTTTAGTAAATGCGCAATTTTCTGAAATAAATGTTTCTCACTATCTTATACTATTGAAAGTGTTTGTTAACCTTTTATTGATGATTAATATTGGATTCTCAACTCATTCTGTTCATGAAAATAACTTAAAAGCAATTTAATTTAACTAGACATACAATCTGAATTGATGTAGTGTCAGAAATAAAACATAAAGGACACGCACATTGAATGCAGAATTTCATTTTTTAAAACTATGATATGTTATTATATAATATATTTTTATATTTAATTAATTCCTACTAGACTGGCTGTAATTAATTCCTTTTGAAATTACCTTTTATTAATTACCTTTCAAAATTACCTTTATTTGTTATTGTTGGATTTGATAACTGAAAAGCTTTTCGCAAGCATTCTTAAAATTAGCAATATATTTCTCAGGTAGAAATTTTAATTTTTTTGAAGAAAATGAAGGTTTAGCAATGACGATTTATAAGAGCTGATACTTTTAAGGCCTGTGTCAATAATGCGGGGGAGTTGGCGAGCAAGGCAGATGCACCAGATCAGGGGGGGAGGAGCGCCAAAAGAGACAAAGTTTAATGTTGTCTAAACAATAAATTTCTTTCTATTTTGTAAATATTGTCCTCTTGTAAAAAAATCAAGCAAATTAAAACTCATAACACCATATTTAAGGTCAACTATGACCCAAAACAGATCGAATTCCCTAGCAATAATCTCTATCGAAAATTAAACGGCAAAATCTATTGATTTAGAAGAATCAATAAAACTATTTGCATCTGCCAAAGCATTTGTCTATGATACAAAAAGGTACTCAATTTAAAATGTTACATCTGCCACCCATAGTAAAATTTTATTTTTAGAGTGTTTGGAAGTGATACTCTGATTCATTGAGTTAATGGCTTTCTTGTCAAATTTAAATGCTTTAATTGTTATTGATTATTAGAACATTTCTTCAGTCAACTTTTATAGTAATGTAGAATTTATTTTTCTGGGAAAGTATTACAATTCAAAAATAAAAAAAAGGAATTCCCTAAAAAATGTTTAAAAAAAATGAAATTTAAAAAACTTTTCATACGATAATGAGACAATAATATGCATTACAGTGTTTAGTGCTCTAGGAGGACAACTTAAAAAATTACTTAATTTTAAGTCTGATTTCTTTTCCAAAATTGTGCTATGGGCGCCATATTCAGTAATGCTCAAGGCGTCAAAATGTATTACACTTGTACTGATAAAATAAGCAGGATTCATACTCCACCTCTGGAAATCATGGAAAACCTGGAAAAGTCATGGAAATTTATTCCCTTTGCAAGAGTCGGTTGAAAACATAAACTTTTGCTAAACCTGGAAAAGTCGGGGATGTGTTTCCCCCACTAGGGACTCCTTGGAGAGAACTTACGCCATCGTGATGTCAGATTACCAAAAAAAAAAAAAGTGTTTGGTGCGACATCCCCTTTCCGATTTTGATACTTTTTCGTTACTGCTGCCATAGACAAAATTGCCAACAGTTGCAATTCTGCATGAATGTGGCGCTGGAAAAGTACTTAACCACAACCTAGTGTAGCTACAACCTTTCTTCTTTATGTAGTGTGGTGTTTATTATATTATCACAGCATAAAAGTGCCTGCATCAGCATTTCTTTAAATATTTCTTTTCATGCATTATATTATAGTTAAGAAGCCGATTTGACATCACTGGGATATCTTAATTTTTATTTTATTTTATTTATTCTGTATATTTTATGTTTTACAGTTTTAAATTACCTTTCTAAAATTTTTTGGCAGTGGTGTGTCACAAAATTTCACTTTTGAAATTCTATATCCTAGAAATTCTATATAGTAGTATAAGTTTGTTATCTTAATAAGCATCGGTGTGGAAATTTTTTAGTATGAGATCAATGTAATTGTATGTATAAAAATTTATCGCAGGGCTATTTAATGTACAAGTAGTGCATTTGTTAATAAATATTTTTACTTGGAACGTTAACCTGGAATTCTGCTTTGATCTACCTGGAAAAGTAGTGGAATTTTTTTTGGCTATTTGAGTATGAACTAGGGATGTACCGAGTACTCGGCCAATTTGCGGAATACTCGGTGTTCGGCAAAATTCCAGCCGAGTACTCGGCCATTACCGAGTAGTTGTAAGAATTTCGTCATTTTTTAAAAGTTTACTAATAGTAGATAAATTTGTAACTGATTAGTACAATAATATGCAAATATAAATATGTACTATGCAATAATTAAAAAAAATTATGAAGTATATAAAATATTTTTACACAGCTTATATATTGGTAAAGTTCATATGCTAATTCGACTATTTTTTCCACTTTCTATACTTTGTTTGCCACTTTTTAAGCGGTACGAGTAGCGTCCAACATGTTTGATTTAACAAATCGGTGAAACATGTCAGAAACTCGTATGTTATGCCCTGGCAATCATTTTGGATGCCTGATAAAAAATATTGTCTTTTCATCTAAACCTTTTAAATGGATTAATTTGTGGTAACTTATTTGCATTAAATATGATTGCTCTTTGGGTAACTGAGTATATTACATATATATATATACAATTTGAAATGAAAATCAAAAGCTAGCTACATAAAAGCTCCAATTGTAAAAGTGGGGGGGAAAAAAGACTTTAAAGTAAAGAAATTATCAGCAAGAAAAAGGAAATACACAAATTTCTATCAAATACAAATATTTTAATAATTAATATCAAATTCAATATGTCGTGAATTATGGTGTAAAAATAAAAGTTTTTCTACATTTTCTGCAGACAGGCAATTTCATTTTTCATTATAAATGTTTCCTGCCTCTGAAAAAACTTGCTCACTGTATGCACTGCTGGAAGGTGCAGATAGCAATTTTTTTGCCACTTTGGGATAAAATTGAAAATTCTGTAGCATGATTTTTCCACCACGAAAATTGTATCTGAGGAGTAATGTGTTTCAATTTTAAATCAATGTATCTTAAATTATGTCATAGTACATAGAAACTTGTGTTTTTTTGACATTAATAATTTTGTATCTTAGGTTTTAAAAATAGAATTACTTATAAAAAATATCACTTTATTATTAACTAGAAAAAATTAAAAAATGAAAAGAAAGTAAATAAAAATATACAGTGTCAATATAGACTTTTTTCCTTGGGTGCGGGGAGGGAGGGGAGAGGAGAAGATTATGAGGTATTTTACATTATTGAATGAATTTTTACCGCAACCAATAATCATTTTTGCTAAACTGATTTTTATAAAGAGTTATAATGGTTTAAAGAATTCTATTTTGGAATTCTTACATTCAATTTCTTTCATTAGTTTATATATATTATGTAGTTAAAATGTATGTTTTCATTTCAATATATACAACATTCTTCATGTGCACATCAATACTCTTTTTAGCCTACTTTCCCGTAAGAGTAAAGAAAAAATAAAGCATGAAAGAAGGCTTAATGTATTGTAAAAATATCGTTAAAAATAAAGAAAAGTAAAAAAAAAGGGAAGTAATTAAATAAAGATTGAAAAATAAAAAATTTGAAAGTAGGGTTTTTGAGATGGGGAAAATGTGTGTCTGTCGGTCTGTCCCCCCCTCCCCCCAATAACTTTTGAACGAATTGTCCGATTGGAAAAAATCTTTTTGCATTCGAAAGATCTGGGCGAGGACATCTCATTTCCACATTTTGCTTTTTGATTTGAACAATTTTTTGTTCAATTTTGAACAGTTCAAAAAATTTTAACATTAGCGCCTATGGGCAAAATTGAAACAAATTATTTAAACTCTTGGCACAAGACCCAAGCTCCTATTGCAAGCTTATTGAAAAGAGCTCTCGGCGTGAAATATTGATTTGAACAGTTTTTGTTCATTTTTGAACAGTTCAAAAAAAAAAAAAATTGCGGCATTTTTCCATTATTCCGGCACAGGTAATAAAGTATTCAATAATGATGCAACTAACGCCAAACGGAATATCGTCTTTGTTATCCTTTTGTGTGTTCCGTCGCCAAAAATTTTGCTTGGCGAGATTTGCGCCTTGATAATGAAAAGGTACCAAATTTACATTAGCGCATATGGGAAATTTCAATCCCATATAAATCCTGATCTAAACGACGGATTGGCTCGCAACAAACTTTATCAGAAAGATATTACGCTGTAGAACATGTACTGTTACAAAGCTCAACAAGAACTGAAAAAGCCTGTTTTTCTATGAATTTTTGATCGGGATTTTTAAGGGCATTTCTCAATAAATAAATGAATGAGTGAAAGAATGAATGATTGAATCGATGAAAGAGTGAAAGAATTAATGAATGAATGAGTGAAAGAACGAATGAATGAATAAATGAGTGAATGCATGATAAAGTAATTAAATGAGTGAATGAATGAAAAAATAAATAAACGAGTGATAACTACATTAATGAGTAAATGAATGACTGAATAAATGAATGACTGAGTGAATGAATATGTATTATCCGTTGAAAAAAGTATATTTGAAGTAATTAAGAACTAAAGCTAAATGTGAAAGAGAGAGAAAGTGATAGCTATATTATAAATTTGAAGTTGGATGTATACGGGAAAGTAGGCTCGTATAGTTCTAGACGGAACTTCTTGTTTTTATTTCACAACTACTCGGTACTCGGCTACTCGGCCAAAGTGCTACTCGGTACATCCCTAGTATGAACCCTGTATAAGTGCCTTTGGGCTTGTCTTACAGGGACTTACAGGGTTGTTGTGTTTTGTTCCACCTCAGATAAATTTATTTTGAAAAAGAAATAATTAAGTAAATTAAGCATCAGTTCATTACATACATACCATATATGTGTGGATAAGCCCATCCCCCAACTTTCCCACAAAATTTTTTTCAAAACTGATTGACCCTACCACTTTTCTTCAGAAATCTATGTGTTTAGTAATTGAGTCTTATTTAGAATCCTTTTTCGGCAGGGGGGGGGGGGGGTAATGTCGATATTAATTTTGCCGATGGCTATGATGACAAATGCAAGAACAAGTGAATTCGGAGCACTTTTCCACTGCTTCGATGGCAAATAATATCGGAGTAATGTTTATCTTTGTTGCTTTTTAAGTACCAAAACCTTTTGTTAGATCTTGCTTTTGTTAACATAACATATTTCAGCTCTTTATTCTGTGGATCAAATTTTGAAATTTGTTGACATAACTATAAGCCCCCTGCCAGTGGCGTAACTATAGAGTGGCAGAGCTGGCAAAATGGCCTCGGGCCCTCAGGCCCAAGAGGCAGTGAGTTCAAAAGTAGATATTAAATGAAAAATTTCATACTTTTCCTTGTTATTAATCTAAGAGAGTGTCACACCTGTGATTCTTACTATCAAAAAATTACCAGCTGTTACTTGCCTTATTAAAAAATCAAATCCAGCATTAATTGTTCTAAAGTTGCGTTCAGCTTTTTGGATCCCCAAAGGTCAATGTGTGAAGGCAAAAACTGAGCGGAGTAGAAGACATAGAAATTGTTATGAGCTATAACTCTGTGCAAACAACTTGCCACCAAATTGTTTTTAGATATGGAACATAAAAGGGCTAATTCTTAAAATACCTAGAGTTATTCTATGAAATGACAGATTTCACACTTCAACGGTAACATCTATTTATATTATACGAGGGTCATTTCAAAAATCATGCATACATTTTTAGACTGACTATTTTTTTTTTAAATAAAAGAAAAATTATAATTAAAAAAAAACTTAATGTCCTAAAGGTTTTTCTTTTCTGTTTTTGTCCTTGATGCAATATGTAATGATATTGTCATGCTTTTTAAAATTTGGTTTATATTTACTTCCTGCAGTTTCCACACAATGCTGAAGGAAAAGCAGTTCCACTTACTGAGAATAATTTCGATCAATATGTGGGTAAGCTGATTTAAATTGTGTATTAATTGTAAAATAATATTTTTATGCCTTAAAATTGTGTGGTGTTCAGTAAGCTTGACTCTTTTCAGAAGAAAATGATCCTGTGCAGGATACATGGATTTAAATTTTGCATTCTACTTTCCAATTTCAGAGTAATTGATGTGCAACAGTATGTCAGCAGTAATCCTGATTACATTTAGCTTTTGAAGAAAGATATTTGAATTTTCTTATATGTTTTTAAACTTGTTAAATGAATTAAGAAACATACATTTGCTTTATTAACTAGTTTAAAATACCAAAACTATCTACAATTAGATATAATAAAAGCTGAAGGAATCTAATGTTTTAGAGACAGTTTTGGTCTTTTTGCCCGAAAAGAGGTATGGAGGCCTCGTTTGTGGCCAAACACTGGAAAAAAACGACAATAAGGAAAAAATATGGCAAAAGTAGTTATTGTTCTTGTACCCACAAGCTGGGTTCATGATTTAAAAAAAAAGTTTTTTTAATTAAAAAAAATTAGATTTTTTAAAATTTGAATCAACTTTTAAAATTTTTTATAAAAGACCTTAAATATTTTGATTATTTATTGTGTTACATTCATAGAAACAATAAGGCATGTGAATCAATATGTAAAAGGACACTTTAAGCTATTTTCACAGCAATAAATATTTTTAATAATAATGATGAACAAATTTTAAACAAATGCATGACTCAAATGAAACTTAACCCGGAATAATGGTACACTCATAAGTACAGAGAAAATGAACAAATTTAATTATTTTGCTGTTGAAAGCTGAAAAAAAGTAACAATTGTGTTTACTTAATTTTTATATTGAGTGCACTTAAATCATTTTTCTACTTTATAAATGAAAAAGCCTGAAATATTTTTACCCATTTAGTAAAATCATATGCTCACACCATTACTAAAAACTGAAACTTTTTGTTTTAACGAAATATCATTATTGAAAACTTCTATGATAAAAAAGAATTTAGAAGGAAAAAAACCTTAAGCTATTAGAGGACATGGATAAAACTTTAAGGATACATATTCTAAATTCTAACAATTGTTGTTTTAAACACTATCATTCTGAATAATTTATTGTGTGGCATTTATTAAATTGATCTAAAATACTATTTTTAAGATAAAAAATACAGAATGGTTCATAATTATTATGAATTCTAATTTGAATGATTGAATGAATTATGCTTTGTTGTCAGGATGCTTGAAGAATAAGATTAGTTCTAAACTTATGGAATATGTTATGCACACAGACAGATAGACCTAGGAAGTTTTGTTTGAAACTGGTTGTAATTGCAACATATTTCATTTTTACAACACTTTCTAAGATTGTAAAATCAATGTTTTTTTTTTTTTTTTTAATCACTTGATTTAAATCAAACCGATTTAAGTCAACAAACCCTGCCCACAAGGTGTCTATAAATCACGAAAGCTCTGAGTTTGGACGAGACCAGTCCCTGAGTTGGGATCAGTTTCGTAGGGAGAACGGTTCCCCTAGAGGACATTGGATATCCAGTATCCAAAAGGTTTTTAAGTACTCAGAATCCAATCCCACCGCTATACAAAGCACTCAGTTATCTGGCATGTCAAATTGGATTTTAAAACTTAATTATATAAAATATTTTGAAAACAGATGTGAATTTCAAACTTACAATGCAGTAGGAATATTTGGGATTTTTAAAAATATGTATAGAATTTACAAGTTTCAAACATACATCTCAGATATCCGGTACATATATGTCATATAGAAGACACTGGATATCCAATTTCTGATGTATGACTGAGCTGTCTTGAAAAAGTCATGAAATTGCACTTTTGAACATCTGTAGATACTGACCCAAAACTGTGCTAAATATAGATTCATAAATGTCCTACCTACTGGGTATACCTGACATACATCTATAGGAGCATGAGTATAAATTTGAAATTATTAGGATTTCTGATAATTGTTAAGAGTAACCATAAAAGAGTTTAATTGTAGTTTTTGTAAATTTTCTTTACTGTGTAATTTATTGATGATTAATAATATTACTTATTTTCTTCCAGCTGCACATGATCTTGTATTTTTAAATTTTTATGCTGATTGGTGCAGATTTAGCCAAATTCTTGGCCCTATTTTTGATGAAGCTGCTGAAACAATTACAAGAGAATTTAATGTAAGTATTTTTCACACATGATATTTTAAAGATATATTGCTTGGTTTAGGGGGACATCTGTAGCATAATTAATGTCTGAATTTAGAAGAGAAAATGATATTCCACTTATTGAATAGGATACATATTAAACTTATTTCATACATTCAGGAGAGCTTATTAATTCAATCCCATATGTTTTAAAAAAGTATTTCTAATGTCTAAACAATTTAATTTCAAAATTTGTATTGTAAATAGGATAACTTAATCTCATGTGTATGAATGTGTCTGGACATATTTTTGCTTTCCAGATTTTTGTTTGTTCCATGTTTTCCAGGACACTTTATAGTTATATCTCTAGTTAGAATCTTCAGCTCAATTCTTTGCATATTTTTCATTGTACTCATTGATCTTAGAAACAATCTCACTTTTAACTACAATTGTAATTTCTTATTGTGTTACTTTAATTGTTGACTTGAGAAGTGGCTACAGAGCCCTCTAAGCAATTGGCCTTCATATAAATTTTTATTTATGTACATAACATTCCTTATTGAAACTCATAACAACTTTAGGTACTTGATTGGTCACGGGGACCATATGTTGGTGATATTATTTGATGAAATCATGTATTTAATATATTTAGTTACATAATTTCATTTGGTAATACTCCAGGATCTTGATGAGCTTGACATTGTGAGCCTTATACCTTACAAGTGCCAAACTTATTTGATGAAAGCTGCTTTTTCTCCAGTAACTCCTTTTTTTCCTCCTTTTTTAACATCATTACTACACCAAAAGCTCTTGAATCAGTTTTCATTTTAATCTGTATTTAGTAATTAGAGTAACTTTAAGAATATTGAAAAAAAAATTATGCAAAACTGGAGACAAACAGAGCTTTACTGGCCCCTCTAACGAAAATTTGTCATCATATTAATTTTATCATGTATAACTTTAAAAAAAAAAACTCATAAAATCTTAATTGTTGAAAGATGCATTTTACTCAGCTTACTATTTGAAAAGCATTACTACACCAATAGTTGACAAATCAACCTCTCCACAGAAATTATTGGATATCTGGTATCCAACCAGTTTTTTTTTTTTAAATATCCTGCACATGACCCAGCCAGTGCATGAAAAATCTTGTTTGTTTGAAATTCAGTTAAAAATTTGATAAAGTTTTATTTTTATTTTTTAATAAAATACTTGTATGAAAATTTGTGTGTACATATATGGGGTCACAGGTTGCTTATTTCTTAAAAATGGGGTTGCAACACGGAAAAGTTGGGAATCACTGTTCTAGAACAAAGATCAATATATTACATTGCTCTCTATAAAATATTAGAAATTCTTAATTGAAAATGTATTCTTTGAGAATTACCTACACCTATTAAAGTGGGTTTGTTTTTACACAATATGTAATAGATACAACAAAAGAAAACGAAAGCATAAACATTTATACAAAATTTATATTTCTATATAAAAAGTTAATTAAGTGCAACTATTTGAAAAATTCATTATTTAAATAATTCAATCAGACCAAGGAAAACACTGAATTATGAAGAAATAAAATGTAAATATCAATAATATTAATGCAGGTAATAGTATTAATAATGCTAATAATAATAATAATAGCAATATTAATTATAATTTTAATAATAAATAAGAATAAAGAATGAGGCTTTAAAATTAATGTGTGCAACAGCAATACAAGTATAATGCAAAATACAGAGATTTTGTAAGAAGTGTCAGTAAAGAAAAACAACAGTCGAAGTCGACACGTTCTTAAGCGACACAGACTCCTTCACACCTAAATCAGTCGGACTCTGCTGCCCTGATTTTAACCATATCTTGATGTGTGCAAACAATTTAGCATCAAACTGTTCTTTGTTTTCACACTTCCCTTCAAACAGGTTTATCCTGAAATTTATTTAATTTTTGTTAAAGTGTTAACACACAGCATTTATGGATGGTACTTATAATGAGAGTCTTCTATCATGCTAAGGGATAAAAGTTGTAAGTGTAGTTTTTATTTTTGTTCATCTATATTTTTATCTTTCTTTTTATTTTTTGTAGGAAAGTGGAGCTGTTTTATTTGGCAAGGTGGATTCTGTTGCAGAAAGTAAGTCAAAATTAGGGTTTTTTCTTTTTATCGACTGTCATATATATTTTTAGTGTAGTACCTATTTTTAGAAAGTCGGGAAAAGAACGAAAAAACCCTTCTATAGGAGATTTTTCTAATACTGATGTAGATTATCGAAAATAATCACATATAAATTGGTTCACACCCAATTGTACTCATTTTATTTTCAAAGACATGGAAATATCCACAACTCATGTTTAAATCAACCCTGTACTTTCTGAGAAAGGTAAAAAAAGATTTACCATATTTGTTTGCAAAAAAAAAAGCATTTTAAAAACCATTAATAATGGAATATAGTGAACTTGAAGATGGGCAATGCACAGTTGTCATACTTGTATAGTGAAAGGTTCTCTTTTGTGTGATTGTGGTTCTTATAAAATGTTCAATTTCGTGATTACGATTTTTGTTAATTGTTGCTTTTATTCCTTCTTAAAAAAATTAAAGCTTTAGCTTCTAATTTCCTATAGTTTTATTACTTTCAAATTTTTATTTTTTATATTTTTAATGAGCTTGAATTTTTACTTGAACAACTAACTACATGGAAGTTTTGTGTATCTAAAATGCGGCATCTCCTGCTCTTTCCAAATGCTCAAGAGGTAATTACAATTTTTTTAATGGCCTGATGGTATAAAACTATATCAAAATAGATCAGTATTAATTTCTTTGTTGTTCAGTTAAAAGAATTCAACAAAATAAAGAAAACAACCAAATTTTCAAGTGTTCATGAAAATTTTTTCCCGATATTTCCCTATGAGTATCTTGTCACCCTTTGAATCTCGTTTTTGTATGCTAAAAGCCTCTACTTAATCTAATGCAAGTGTATAGCATAATTATCATAAGAAAATAAATTTTTAACAAAGAGTATGAATTGCAAGCCAAGTCTATGGTGGACTATACCTTTCTATACTGCAGTACAATGTCCTTGTGTGTATTACTTATTATTTTATTTATTTGGATGAAATGCAACTCTCCTAATCACTGGACTACATGGAACTTCCCCCACCCTGTACCATACGATGAAAAAATAGGGGAAGTAGCTGTAAGGGAAAACATTACAAATACTGAAAAAGTTATAATGAGCAAGCAAGCAAAGAGTTTTTGCTGTGCTAAACTGAGCCAAAAGCTTAATATTTTTCTTCATTAATATTTTGCCTTCGTAAACAGCAATCTAGTTCAAATCTGATGCAGCAAATTCTATTGTTTCTACTTTTATTTCTATTGTTTCAATTCCAAAGATGTTTTAAAATATGTATTATATAATTTTAAATATGGAACATGCTTTTTTAAATGAAATTTTCAATTATTTTTCCAATTATCTTTTGTCATGAAATTGTGCTATTTTATGTCGGGTATCTTCTTCTTTCTTTTTTTTAATAATCATTGAATTTTTATCGAATATATCTTGAAAGAAGCATTAAAATAATTAAGTGAAGATTAACTAGTAACTTATTCTCGGTACATATGATGAGTTCTTAATTTTTTAGTCATTTTGAGGTTTTAATATTTAATGCGGCTTTACTAAATATTTATCAGGCATGAGATTCTTCCGTGGATCCGCAATTTTCCGCTTTTTGGATCCGCTTTTAGTTTTTGGAGATTTCGCGGTTTTTTGTTTTTTATCTTCAATTTTCCGCCTCGGAATTTTTTTTTTGTTTTGTTTTCCTTTTTTTTCTTCACACAAACGCTGCAAAACTAGGTTCGTTCACGCTGATGACTGACGCACTGAAATCGCGATGTTGGAGCCAGCATAGCAGCCAGTACAATTCTTTCCAACAGCATTTGGACCTTCCTAACTACATGACTTCGGGCTGCGTATTATAAGATGTTTTTTGTAGTAAACTTTTAAACCTAGATTTTTCAAGAACAAAGATCGGAAGCATCGTTGATACTTACTTTTTTTTACATAAAGGAAGTCATGTTTTATCCCAAATCGCACATCTAAATGCAAAAGTAGCATTTTTCAAAATGGCAGATGTTGAGTTTCCTTTTAATGCAAACGAGTAAACATTTTGTTAATCAAATTAAAAAGTTTTAAGTTTTTGAACTTTTATCTTCAGAATTAATTATTACTATTTATATTGTTTTTTAAGTAATTTTTTTTGTACTACAGTAATATTTGTTCCAGAGTCACACTTTCATGATGAGAAAAAGAAACAATAAATGCAACCTTGATAATTCTTTAACTTTCAATGCTAAAGTTTTCTTACTTTCTTTTTTAATTTTAAACATTTAAAACCACTCACATTCAGCTCTTATATATTAAGGCTCTTCGTTACCGTCCATCTTGCTTTTCGGTGCTAATGCTATCTCTACGGGAAAATCTGCAAAAAGTCCTACTCATAACTCGAGAAGTTATTTGAATATTTTCATGCGGTTTCTTTTAAACAATAGAGTGGACCTAGTTAACGGTTTGCTATTTTTCATTTTTTCTGTGGTGAACTTCAAAAATTTTTTATAACATTTTTAAATTTCAACTCACAATTTTTAAAACTTTGAAAAAAGATACGGAGAAACGGAAAAGTAGCAAACCAAGCTTGAATATTTCTCTTTACAACCATATTTTAAGTTTATATTTGAGACAATTTGTTCACGAGTTATTAGTAGGAGTAAAAGTGTTGTATTTGAAAAAGTTTGAAAAACTACGAAAATTCACGCCCCGTAACGAACCACACCTTGGCCCGCCCATTCGAGGGACCTTTTCCCCTCTCCCTTTAAAGTGACAAGCAATCAGTCTCCTTAGTTCAGAAGTTGCCAAGAGGTCCATCCATTCTTTACCGATCGCGTTGTATGTTTTGTGATACCCGTTTGGTTTTCGGTTCTGAGTTCAAGCGGAAAAGAAGTTTTTGCATTACATTCTATTTCCTTGATGCTTGATGAAGAAAATCGTTCTATGATAAAGCGAATACTGCGTCTTTAACATAGCAGAAACCGTAGTGTAGTAAAAAGTAAACTAAAAATGCAGTTTGATCAATAAAGCTGTTCCACTTTTACATTACACTACTATAAATCAAAATTTTATGCTCATTAATATTTTTATTTTCAACTTGAAAATTAAATGCTGAAGAGTATATTAAAGAAATATCGATATATTTTAAGTGCAGATGAAAAAATATTTTCATTTATGTATTTATTTGTGTTTAAAAAGTAATTTGGGGTGTTAAAGTAATATAATTACTTAGAAAAATCAAAAAGGTTAAAAAATTCATTTCATTTAGTGATTATAAAATTGTAATTTAACAGCATAATGGCTATTAAGTATTAAATAATAGAAAAAATATTTTCTTCTATGAATGAACATATTAAAAAAAAAAAAGAACCAGCGAAATATCTATAGAACAATATATAATACTAGCGGTACCCGCACGGCCCTGCCCGCGTTTAAGAAGTGAAAAGACCAGTTGGTTCACCATTATATATATACACTGGTATTTTTTGAAATGTGTATATATTATATTATTCTATTAAGATGTATAGCATTCCACAGAATTAAAAATTAGCCTCCTACGACAATCAACCGGCAATCCTACATATTTAAGCAACTTTATTTTCTTGTGACAAAGACGCAAACATAAAAAAAGCAAAAAGAAACTTTAAAAAAACGCGTAATGTTTTGTGATTCAAGGTACCCACACAAAGAGCACGATTAAAAGGCAATGGAATCAACACACACACATACATACTTGCTGTTTTATTATTAGTAGAGATGTATGGCATTACATGCAAGTGCCCCCTAATCCATACGCTATACATCAAACCGAGACCGAGAGAATAATTTACAGATTTTGGTCTTTGTATATTACCAAAGAGAGGGTTGCCGGATGCCCACCCCCTCTGAGCAATGTCGAGTGCTGTAGTAACCCGTAAGCAAAATTATCACGTTCTTAGGGCACCAAGAAAATGAGGGGAACCTCAGAAAAATTTTATTGTCAATTAAATAATTCATAAATTAATTTAATTCGTAGGAATTTTCAAATTTTAGGGTAAAATGAATAAGCTCTTTATATAAAACATTCCATCTTTCTGTCTTATCTCAATCCTGAAAAATAAAGTTATAAAGTAGTACATGTCTATTTCGTTTTTATTTGCATGTTTGAAACAGCGAAAATAAGAGAAATATTTCTTAAATAACATTACAAGCGTACACAAATTCTTGAATATCTCCAGCCAGAATTGATTAGGGAGATTTAATCACAGACCTTTGCAGGTAAAATTAGCACAAGGGTCGAATTAGTACCGTCGATAAATGATGTCTTGCGTTTTTCCCATATATTTGACCTCCCTCCCCCTTTATCACATGTCACGCTATGTTGCATAAGCATGATGTCACACTTCTTGC
Source organism: Octonoba sinensis (assembly GCA_038502835.1). Lineage (NCBI taxonomy): Eukaryota > Metazoa > Arthropoda > Arachnida > Araneae > Uloboridae > Octonoba > Octonoba sinensis. The sequence goes on along the minus strand of CM076600.1, from coordinate 63,994,637 downwards.
TACCCCCTCCCCTTGTCATAATTTGTCCCAATTTCACGAACCCCCCATCCCTCCCTCGAAGCGTGACATCTTTTATGAATGATCCCAAGAGTTATTCAACCAAGTAACAATTAAGCTAAAAAAATAAATGTTTGTTTGTTCAAACTTTGATCAATTTATTATAAGATTTTTCTACCAGTTTGAAAACGTTTTATGTATTTATTTACCTGCATTTTGAATCTGCAACTTTTGTGGGCAAATCATTTTTAGTGTTTAGGGCCTCTAAAGGTCTTAATCCAGCCTTGGTAACGCCCCCCTAAAAATTTCAATGGCGCAGTCTACACCATGATCCCCCCCCCTGGTGGGCACCCCTGCCAAAAAAAGAAAGAATGTCCAGTGTCCACAGAATATGTCCAAAATATAACTGAAAAATAAAATATTTAACATTTTTCTCATCTGTTAAAGTTTTTTGTTTTATAGTTTATGATAATGTTCTTACATAATTTGAAAAATTGTTAGGATTGCATTAACTTTGTCTAAATTTCTTTTGTTAATTTGTTTTTGCTAATCTTATTGCTTGAACTTTAGTTTAACTGCGTTTACATTTTCTGTTATTTGGAATAACAGATCATATCTTTCACTACGCAATCGTAGAAGTTTTAACGAATCAACTCTGTATGACTTCAAGATTTTAATTATAGCAATACTAACTGGATTTAGAATTAAGTGTGAAACTTAACAGTTTCTATGGTTTGTAGAACCAAGAACCAAAAAAATAAAGGAGAAAGGTCTTGTATAATAGAAGGAAAAATACTTGTTTTTGCAATTAAAGACGCTGCATCATTTACTACTAAGTTAAGTTTATAAAATGACATGCCCGGTCGCGGGTTACTGAAATGCCTTTCAACTATATTTTATTTTGCACAAGCTTTATTACTTTTTTCGTGCTGGCTCCATTGTCACAAAGTTGTAAACTAGAGAACTAAGCTACTTCAACTCAAACTCTAACTTTTCCAAATGTGTAAGAATACGTTTTGTCAAACTTTGAAAATTGGATTATTGGAACAAATAAGTACAGTAAAAATTAGGCGATCATCTTACAGAGGGTTTTTTACAATACTCTTTCCTAAATTTGGCGCACACAAGTGGTCAATATAAACAGGTGGTCAAATTAGCTTCTCAAGTTACCAAGGTTTCTCTACATTATATATTATTGGGCTAATTCCATTCCTGACAAAAGTGGTGAACTTAGACAAGTGCGTCCAGAAACCCCCTGCACCTGCCAGTTTCTTTCGGTGAACTTAGACAGGTGGTCAGCTTACAAAGGTGGTGAACTTTACAGGTTTTACTGTAATTAGTTTTAAAAGATACTAAAGGAACATAAAAACCTCTGATGGCAACTTTTATATGAAATATTTACGAGGAAGAACCAATGAAAACTTGAATGAACCTTGAAAATGAAGTTAAAATTTTTACAAATCAAAAATGCTTCAAAAATTGAAACCTGCAACTTCAGTCTGAATGAGCAAACGAAAATGCATCTTTGCCTGCTTTGTTGCCGTTTTTGGAAACTTATTTTATGAGACAAAAAGAAGTATTTAGTTTTCGGCCATTTGAATGACTGGAAAGGGAGTCTTGGGCCAACGTTTACATTTAGTTTTTGAGATGAATTTTCACACTGTTTTGGGTTTTTCACGATTAATTTTCGTAACATACATATATTTAATGATAGGAAAAAAAATGCCAGCTGCAATCACTAACCATTTCATATCCAGAGTTTTTAGAATAGAAAAAATATAGCTGCGGGATAGGGCACGTGGATGATATTTCACTGAAAAGAATTATTTTTAGCGGAGTAAAAAGTTTAATTTTGGCATAGTTAAATATGAGAATTACTGTAATAAACAAGTTTAAAATTATGCAATATATATATATGAAACATCCTAGCTACTGGATGTCACCTTCAATTGACTTCATCATTTTTAAGTGATAAACGAAAAGTAAAAACAAGACCCAAGAGCCAGTCCACACGTCTTTATTTCACCACATCTCTAGCGAAAGTGTGTGCAACACAAGCTTTTGCCATATGTACAATTTCTTATTGCGCATGACACTTTTTCACTACCTTATATGGTAATGTTAGATGGATAGGGAACTGGAGTATGACGTAATGAACATTCTTGGCCCGTGGTAAAGCTAATGGAATACCGAAATCAAAACGGAAACCTTTAGCTAAATTATAGAACCGTAATTAATATTAATGATTTAAGTTAGATTAATTTTAAATTAATGAAATATTAATTTTCATTGTTACATCCCCCTCCCGAGAGGACTACACCCTATGCGTCCATAGGGTGGAGGACACTCGGAAGTAAGCAGTATAACTTTTAGAAGAACCCTTACTTTTGTATAACTTGAAATACCCAGGAATTTCCAAATTCCAATTCCCCATCCATCCAAACCAATATATAAAAAAAATAATAATATACAAATAAGTTTAATACTGATAATACAAGAAATAATACAATTTTTCTGACAAGAGGAGACCGAAGTTTTGTTGTCTTATCATCATGATTGCAATCACATCTTGAATTAACTTTCCGTTGTATACAATGGAAATAAAGAAATATGTAAACAGAGAAAGAGAAAAAGAATATAGGGCCCAAAAAACTAAAATACACAAAATTACAATCTACCTATAATACACTCTAGTACTCATAAGTATGAAATATTACACCAATCATGAATGAATAATCATCAAAATAAAAATTTATACAAAATACTTATAGATAAAGACCTTAGTTACATTACATAATTTTTTTTGAGGTGCACCTCTTCATATCGAAACTTTACTCGATATTTACAACAAAATACGAATGTTCTTACAATCATTATAATCATATAACACATAAACAGTTTGACCGCTTAGTTAACTTAAACATAATATTATAACAAATATACTTAAATCCCTAAATATTATACTTCTACCACATAAACATCAACATCTTCACTTTATTACTTATTTTTAATGACTCTCAGATCAATTTCAAACTCAACAGCTATAATTCACTGAAAATAAACAAACATTTCTTATATGATCATTTTTTACTCTCTTATAATTCTCAATTTGGCAGTTCTCCAAAATTCTTCTCTCTATTCGGTCATCAAATAAAAAAATGTGATTCTTTTACTACTTTTATGACGTAAAGAAATCTGGATTCTTGCTTGATTACAACAAACTTATCAGAGTATTGTTTTCTCGTGATAATTATTGCAATTAAAGCAGTTTTATAAAATAATATAGAACCAATATATGTGAAAAAGTAAAGTTAGGTCTCTTTCCATATTTTAGTCCACATTAACGAAATTAAAATTATTTTAAGATTTATCCCAGATTTCTGATTACCAAAATTCAAAATAACGATTTCATAAATTTTCCCTAGAATAAAAATAAATTACTTTTTAATAGGGATTTTTGAAGATCGTTGAACTAATTTAAAATTATTAGCAGGATTAAAATATCTTAATCTGGTAGAATGTACGATATCGGTTTTCTTTTGAGTCAAAAAATTAGGCTTATTTATTTCAAATGTTACCCCTGAGATTTTCTTAATTATTTTGAAAGGTCCGTCAAAAATGGGAGTTAATTTTCTAGTGTTTGGATATACAAAATTTTCAACCATGACCATATCTCCCTCTTTAAATGGAGACTCTGAAATTTTTTTGTCATATCTTACTTTATTTTTCTCATGGTCTTTGAGCGTTCTATCAAATGCGATTTCCCTAGCTTGTTCTAAAGGAGGATATACTTCCATAGTTGGTAACGGAGATTCATATGGTAAAGTACCATACAATAAATAGTTAGGAGGAAATGAGGTCACTTGGTGTGGTGTATTGTTATATTCTGCGGTCGCTTGTTCGAGTAATTTTGGCCATGGAGTTTTTGAAGTTTCCGAATTAATTTTACATCTCATTCTCTGTATAATCGTCGCTCCTACGCGTTCTTGTTTCCCATTGGCTTGTGGTCGGTGGGAAGGAGTTAATTGTTGAGTGATACCATTATTTTTTAGGAAATGTTTGAATTTAGGAGAAGTGAAAGCTCTATTTCTGTCACTCAGTAGTTGTTTGGGTTTGGAAATTAAGAAAATTTGCTTCAAACAATTAATATAGGTTTCTGTGGTAGCATTAGTACTAGCAAAAGTCCACACATACCTTGTACTATGATCAGTTATGCAGTGTAAATATTTTTTGGTGGAATGGTAATACCCCAAACCTCCTATGGTATCGATGGACATCAATTCAAAAGGTAGTTTCGCAGGTGGTAAGGAATGTAATAAGCCGTATCTTTTCTGATGACATTTTTTGTTCAATTGGCAGATCTCACAGAATTTTACATAATTAGAAACATCAACAATTATAGATTCCCAATAAAAAATAGGTGATAAAATCTGGAGCATCTTTTGAACCCCTGGATGACCAAATTGGGCATGTGCATTTTCCATTAATTTTAACCTTAAAGAAAAAGGTACTACAATTTTTGTCAAACCCTTCTTCTGAATAGTTAACACTTCATTCATTTTTTTAAATTTAGGGTTAGATATGTTATCCAATTGCTGATGTTCCCTAATTTCCTCTATGTCCAATAAATTAACCTGTGTACTTACAAAATGGGAAATCGGTTGTCTGCTTAAAAAATCTGCTTCATGATTAGTGGATCCCTTTTTATATTTTACAGTGTAGTCGTACATGGACAATTTGAGAGACCACCTAAATAATCTACCCGTGAGATGTTTGATAGACTTTAACCAGACTAGGGCCGAATGGTCAGTAAAAATTGTGAAATGGACTCCGTGTAGGTAACAGTGAAATTTTTCTACGGAGTCTATGATAGCTAGACATTCCAATTCCGAGACACTATAATTTTTTCATATGGTCTTAAGGACCTAGAATGGTACGCTACAGGGTGCCAACTACCATCGGGATGTAGTTGTTTTAAAATACTCCCTATGCCATCTCCAGAGGCATCTACATATAAACTACAGGGATAATTAGGATTATATATTGACAAGATAGGTTTTGATATTAAGCAATTTTTAAGAGATTCATATGCCTTCTGACATTCATCATCCCAAACCCATTTCACATCCTTTTTTAATAAATTATTTAAAGGCTTCCTCAATTGAGCATAGTTATGGATAAATTTGTTGTACACATTCACACTTCCTAAAAATCTTTGCAATTGTTTAACATTACTTGGAGGAACAAGTTTCTTAATAGTTTCCACACTTGCATCATTTGGTGAAAAAGTCCCCTCCCCAATTTAATATCCCAGAAAAGAAATCTTAGTTTGTACAAATTGACATTTAGAGAATTTCAGTTTAATGTTTTCCTTCTCGCAAATTTCGAAAATAGTTCTAAGATGTTCCAAATGTTCTTGCAAATTATTTGAAAAAATTACTACATCGTCAAAATAATTTAGAGCAAAAATTACCTGATATTTGTTTAAAATTTGTCTAATTACCCTCTGAAAAATAGCAGGACTGTTTTTATAACCAAATGGAAGAACTTGGAATTCGTATAGTCCGAAATTACAGGTAAATGCCAATTTTTCTTAACTTTTTTCATCCAATGCAATGTTCCAATATGCAGAGGTTATGTCCAAAGTTGAAAATATCCTAGCTTGGCTTAATTGATCTAATATCCCATCAATTCTGGGAATTGGTTCTTTATCAGTTTTTCAAATTTCGTTAATTTTTCTATAATCTATGCACATTCTAGTCTTTCCCTCTCCTCTTTTTTGTGCTGTGACATCACTGGACTACAGTAAGGACTATGGCCGAATAATGTCATGTTTTAAAAGTTCATTAATTTGTTTCTTAATCTCAGCATTGTCTTTTTGCGAGGTCCGATAGGGTCTCAAAGAGATAGGATTTTCCGAAGTTAAAATTACTTTAGCTGGATCCATTCTGATTCTCCCAATATCAAATTTATCTTTGGAAAAAATATGTGTGAATGACCGTATTAGCGATGCCAATTCCGTCGCTTGGTCCATTTCAGCGAATCCAGGTAAACACTCCTGAATAGCTAAATGACTTTCAAGGCTTTCAGCCAAGCGAGAGAAATTACCATCTCCAACACTTTCCTTGGTCACATATGCAGTATCAGTACTAGGAATATTTGCCTTTCCTGCTTTACAAAAGTTAGAGTTATTACATTTTACATTCTTATTATAAAAATTTCTTGTTTCAGTAAAATCAAATTGGGTATTACTTTCATTACAAATACTTTTATCATGAATATCATAAATTTGAATTAAGTTATCATTATTATAATTTCGTTTAACTTCGTTTAAGTAATATGTATTCATTGACTCTTGTTTAGGATGCATATCATAATAAGTTATATCTCTATCCCCTTGGTAAATTTTCCCTTCCTTTAAATTAATATCTAATTCGAAAAGTAACATATGCTGTAAAGACATTAAAATATAAGGCAATTCAGAGTCAATGACATACATAAGTATTTTGTTTAAGTAACTCCCAATCTGCGCACTTACCTTTATAACTTTATTTATCCTTAAAATAAATTGTGTTTGTCTAATTGGTTCTGTTTTGGTTCGAACTTCAGTATACTGTAAATATTTTAGAAAATTTATTGGTATGATAGTAATCTTACTTCCAGTATCTAAAACACTTAACAGAGTCTGTCCAGTGTCTGGAAAGTATATTTGAGTCTGCAGAAATCGGTCTTTTTCAGCAAAGTTCCTGGCATTTTGCACGCTTATGAGCGGCACAGCCCTGTGTCATTTTGACAGACATGTCCTGGCTATATGTCCTGGTTGACCACATTTGAAGCATATCACATTAGCTTTATCCGTTGTTGGAAGCACACTAGGACAAGGAATTCTTGGCATCTGATTTAACTCACGGTAAGGTTGTTGTCTTGTAGTCCAAGGCTGATGAGGCAAGAACGGTGGGGTCCACACTCTATTTGGTTGCACTCGAGCTCGGGGCAAAAAAGTCGGACTTTGTCTGACAGCTGGTCTCCAATGTGGAACATACTTGCGTGGCTTAAAAGTTGGGGCCTTTGGATCCAGAATAGGTGTAACCTTTTCTCTGTAATTTATTTCCGTTTGAAGGAATTTAATTAAGTCCTCTGTTGTGCTTGTTTCTGTATTTTTGTCCTTTTGACGTTCATACAGTAATAACATATCCGTGGGGAATAACTGTTTAATTTTAGTGTTCAATATAGGACTGCAGTTGTTTGTATCGATGCCGATATTATTTAGATTCCTCAAATTAATAGAGAGTTCTGTAATTAAATTTTTGAGTTCACCTATCTGAGCTACAGATGTCACAGGTTTCAATTCTAAAATTCTTTTCACGTTTAAGTCCACTATTCTGCTTTTATGGTCATATTGCTGCTGTAATACTTTAACGATATCTTCATAATTTTCGGCAGTGACAGCTGTTATATTGAGAAGGCCGGATGTATAAAAATATGAAAATAGTGAACGAAATAACTATTCTCAATTTCCCCAGGAACGACCCTAAAATAAAGGAATGCGCTTCACAGTATCTCGGCCGATGTTAGCGTGCAATAGGGAAAATGAAGATGTCACTCACCCAATTGACGACACATAAGTTGAAAATTAAATGTTTATTTGATCTTTGAACGCTCACACACAGTGCTCTATCAGACACAGTTCTTGTTCCTCATCCTGATACAACGGGCTGGGTGGTCAGAAATGCAACTCTAAACAGTTCATTGACAAAAATGTTCATTGATGACTTTAAAAGTCCAGATCATTGGCTGCTGCAGAACTTTGGATTCAGTAGAATTTTCTGCAACACGAAGTACATCGATGGTGATATTCTCGGGAGTCTGAGAAACTTTAATTTTTCAGCAGCATTTACATCTAATTCGATATCCGTAAATTCTACTGGACTCGTGGTGGTGTGTTTTCCTTAATTGTTTTTCTCCAGGGAATCCTCCTTGCAGTCGAGACACCACACTAAAAATTGAATAATCCACACTGAGAAATTCGAACTCGGGAACTCCCCGAAAACAGAAGATGACCGCTACCTTCTCTCCGCCGGCCACACAAGCTCTTCCCCATCTTTCTCTGAACATCCCCGCTTTATCACTTTCTCCTCCTTCCAGAAAGTTCGCTTCTCGAAGGATCTACACCCCTCCGGAACACAAGGGGGTCAGACTCCAAGGTCGCCGTCGCACGGGGGACGATGCAAGGGAAACGAGGCGAAGGGAAACTGACCACCTAACACCGCTGTATTAGTGAGGTATTAATCTCAATATGAGAACAGCAAAACCTGACACCAATCTGGACGGTTCTCCTTTTAACAAAGACAAAAGGTATGTCACTTTCTCAATGACAGATAAGTCCTTTCTCCGATTGATGGTTGCATCGAAAATTTGCCAGAATGAAAACCAGGTGTTAATATCACCCTGAAATGTTGGCAAATCGATTTTGGGAAGGCGTGCAGAAATCATATGTGCTTGTTGCTTATGTTTTTCTTCTGTGTCAACAACCTGTAAGACTTCTAATTTTTCATTCTTGTCCTTCTCATTTTCCTTTAGTTTAAATTCAATTTTTTCCATAGCTTCTAGAATTTTTTCCTGATAATCCTCAGATGTATCACAATCCTTCTTAATTTCTTCATCTTTCTCTGTTGTTACAAGCATTAATTCCTTATCGAGATCTTTCAACTCTCTTCTTGTTTCTTGTAATTGCGCTTTTAGCACGCGCAATTTGATTACGTTTTCTGAATTCTTAATTAACTCTTCTTTGCCAAGAAGCTTGGTCGCCTGAGCTCTTATAAATCCTCTCCGTTTCTTGATGTTCTCCATGATTTCAGCTTCGGTACCCTTCACCTATGATCCGTCACGATGCCTTAATAATCAACAAAAAAAATCAACCGAAGGTTTCTCCTTCTTTGAGCCAATCACACATAGGCGCACTTCTTTCCCCACTTCGGTGAGACGGGGCAACATCTGGAAAGCTCTTCGGCGCCTGTTTTAACATCTGGAGATTCTCTTTGGCTATGTCAAATTCGAACTCGAAAATACTTCAATTCTAAAGTAATGTCCATTTCAAAACTTCGTATAGTCTTAACACAGGCAACTATCCTGTCGACTTGAAACATCCTAGCTACTGGATGTCACCTTCAATTGACTTCTTCATTTTTAAGTGATAAACGAAAAGTAAAAACAAGACCCAAGAGCCAGTCCACACGTCTTTATTTCACCACATCTCTAGCGAAAGTGTGTGCAACACAAGCTTTTGCCATATGTACAATTTCTTATTGCGCATGACACTTTTTCACTACCTTATATGGTAATGTTAGATGGATAGGGAACTGAAGTATGACGTAATGAACATTCTTGGCCCGTGGTAAAGCTAATGGAATACCGAAATCAAAACGGAAACCTTTAGCTAAATTATAGAACCGTAATTAATATTAATGATTTAAGTTAGATTAATTTTAAATTAATGAAATATTAATTTTCATTGTTACATATTCTTCATGCGGACTATACAACGATGCGGGCTATTTACCGATAATTACGGTATAAGAGTTACATAAATGAAATTTAATACTCTGGGGGTTGAAGGGGCTCCTATTGGTCATGCAAAATTTCAAGTATGTAGGCCTAATAGTTTTTGAGTAATGATGGGGTGGAAATGGTTCGGGTAAAAATACATATTGACTAGTGTCGCCGTCTTTGAACTTGGCGGACACACTGCCGTGTTTAGATATTTTTTTAAAAATGAAACGCAACTAAAACATCTATATGGAACAGACTTTCCCTCTTTTGTAGAATTACCCATATATTCTCTTGAATTTTCTATTAATTTTAATCAAATTTATAAAATAATTGTTTTTATTTCTGAATGCCTGTTTTTTTTTGGTTTGTTTAAAATATATAAAATATTCAAAGATATATAAGCGTCATTAAGCTTCCTATGTATTACAAGATAAAATCATATTCTAAAACCGCTAACAGTTACTAATTCTAGCAGTAGATTGAAAGAAATAAAAAGTACGTCGGAAAAATAATAAACGTTGTATTTTACGATAAGTCATGTGACCATGTGAACTGAATTTAAAAAAGGAAGAAAGAAAGAAGTCGGCTTCAACAGTGCAAGGTTCAAGAAAGAATTTGTTCGCTCCAAAGGAGAGTCCAGATTTTTCCGAGATTGAAAAAAAAAAAGGGAACGTAGAATGAATCCCCACTTCCAGATGTTAGTACGTATGCATCAGCGGAGCCCTGAGGGTCATCCACTGAGGATCAGGAACAGTCTCTTTTTTGAGGAAAAGGGTAGGTGTTTTGGACTCCTCTCTTGTGCCAAACGGTCCGACCGCAGACAGCAAGTACCAGCAGGGGGTGTCGCGAGATTCCCCTTCAAAAGATTTATAGCTGCCCATTGAGAGGCATAGTGATTGACGCTGTCCATCAAAAGAATAGACCAATTACCAGTGCAAAGAGCCTGAAGAAGACACTCCCACAGTTGCCACTATTTCAGAGATTTTGTCAGCTCCGAGTTTCCGATTTGGTAGCGAAGAGCCTTAAGAATCGCATGTTTATCGCTTATTTTTATGTTTTCACGATGCCATGTGTTGCTGAAATTTTGCGGTAATCCTTTTGCATCTGCTCTCAGTTTAATATATTTCTTATTATTTTCTCATTAGCGCACAATACAAAGCCTACTAAGAAAATATACAAAGCAGTTTTTATGGAATATGATTTTTTATTGCATCGGCATATTACCAGGGTGCGTAGCGGTGCTTACAAGTGCTTGTATTTGAAAATAAAATAAGGGCCCTTATAAGTGCTTACTTTTCCTTAAAATGCTTATTTTCTAAAAAAAATTACGAATGTTTAGTTCCCCCTAGCAGAAATCGAACATTAGTTTACTCATCGGATGCATAAAATGGCTTTCCGATTGCTAAACCAGCTGGCCCAGATCGCCATTCATAGTCAAAATGAAAAAACATTAGTCTATGAGTGAAGAAAATATTGCAAATTTGGCGTAAAAAAACGCGTGTCAGCACCGATGCTTCCGAGACATTTTTGGGTCTGTAAATCCGCCATGTTTGGTCGTGTTCCAAAATTCTGCATAGCGTTGGTGCTGAGCTTGCCAAATTTGAGGTTCGGTACTGCATACTTGCCAAGTCCACTGTTTTTAACGGGAGAATCCCGTTTTTTTGCGTTTGTCTCCGATCTCCCATTTTTTGTAATTTTCGCTTTAAAATAAATCAATGAAGTTTCAATTTTTTTGCTCAATAGACAGCGCTCGTAATCGTAGTTACTCGTCGAGTAGTTTTCATGTGATTTTCCCCTATTTTGCTGAAATTTCGTATTTTTGGTATTTTTGAAAAGTCAAAATTTCTGTTCCGCGAATATTCGGAATTTTGGGATTTATTTTTCTTTAAATGAGAAAATCTTGAAGTAGCATGAGCAGATACTTGCTTTACGAAACTTTTACAAGTTAGCAGTAAAACTTCCGCATTTTGTCTTTCATATGCTTTCAAGGGTCAGTCCCGATTTTTTTGAAATCCGATTGCATATTACGTGGTCGTGATATTTTGTTTGAATTGTTGTGGTGTAGATGTAAGCTAGTAAGTATTGGGGAGAACTGGCTTTTTATAATTAACTAAATGTAATTCTTGGGGTTTTGTGCATTCATTTTTTGCATAGTAATGCATTTTCTGTAAAGTGTAACCAAGTTTTGTCCAATGCTGTCAAATGAAAATCTAGAGAACACACTATTGCTCATAAAAAATAGTTTTGCTGGAAAATGTTTCGATCAAGCATTTGATGATAAAATTTTATCAAATACTGCTGTAATGAACATCAATTTTTTTTTTATTTGTAAGTCGGTTTAATTGTACATTTTGTATGTGTGTGGGGGGGGGGGGGGTGTCATTGAAAAAATCTCCTGTTTTTTTCCTGCTCCAAGGTTGGCAAGTATGGTACTGTACATGATATTGCAGTGGCGCAACAAGGGGGTTATAATAGGCGTGTCCCCTCTCCCCCCACTGAGTGATTTGAATTTTTTTTAAAACCATTTTTACCAATATGCATTTTTACAATATGCATCTTGAGAAAATAAAGTTCTATTTTTATCAATAAATCACTAAATATTGATGTCAAGGGGATCTAAATTTAAAAAAAAAAACTTAAGATTTAAAAAATTCTCAACAGTGCTACATTATGTTACTCAGAAAATTACATTATTCCCCCCCCCCCCCCAATAAAATATATATATGTATATTCATTATATTGTTAGATTATCAGAATATTACTTTCAATAACTGCAATTTATTACTTTATTGTATATTTTTGATGGGTGTTTTTTAGTTAATACTACAATTAAACAGGCTCTATAAGCAATGCATCTGTTAAATAAAACTTATTTGTTTTTCTTATGTAGTGCAAAGCCTCTCTTCTCAAATTTGTTAGCTATTTCTGTTAGAAGTATATAATTTTGTCAAGTCGTGTTTTTCCTCTAAATTATGCAAGTAATAATGTATATGTGTACTTAAACTTGTGCTTATTTTTTTCTGAAAATGTGCTTACAAAGTGCTTATAAATGCTTACTTTTTGAACTAAAATGTGGCTACTCGCCTCCCCCAAAATATACTACCCGCAAATTATACTTCAGAAAATATGTTAATTGAGTTTCAATCTTTTTACATCTGATTTTTATTTCCTAATTGACAGACAGAAAAAAAGGAAAAAAATAGCTTGTTGAGCAGAAATACAAAAGTTTTCTTGCAACCCCTGAATTTTTGCCTTCAATTTTTAAAAGATTTAGCGCTATTTTTTGAGATTTGAGAATGTCTGTGAACTGATTGATTGAAAGAATTGACAGTTATTTAAAACTTCCACTCTTATTAATGTGCAGTTCCCCACTACTTAAAAAATCATACAGTAATAGAAGGCATGCAAGAATGAGAGCTCTAAAATGTAAAGATATGAATAACAAGAAAATTGTATTAACAATCCATGAGCACAAAGTTTGAACCCACATTTAATTTTAGAAAAATATTTTGAGTTTGAATGAACCTTGGTATAAGCACTCTTCTTCATTATTGCTTATGAAAGAACTGTCAGCATTTGCAACAAATATCATAAATGTAGATGAAAAACAGCAGTATGATTTAGAAGTGCATAAATATTATAGGTATTGACTCTCTTGCTGAGCTGAGCCATTTAGAAGTGAAACTATTGATGTTTGGTGGATGAATGTGAGGAACTTTTTGAAATTTCATTTACTGTCCAAATTGGCACTAGCCTTTCTTACGTGCTTTCATGGCCCTCAAGTTGAATCCAGTTTCAGTTCCATGTAAACAATATTATTATACCACAGACCAGTAGGCTAAATGTTTCAACTTTCAATGCCATCCAAGCTATCAAGTACGAACTGAATTTAAAAAAAAAAAAAAAGAAAAATCATTAGTTATATTTTTTGGATAGATTTTCCTAAAGAAAAGGTAAATTCCTATTTTTGTAAGAATTTGAGAACATCTTGTAAAAGATATAACAAAGAAAATCAGTACAACAGTCTCATTAGGAGAAAAAAGATTGAGGGAAAAAATACTGTAAAAATTAAAGCATTATCTAAAGTGGCAGCAAAAAAAAAAAAATTACTGCTAATGCTATGAACATGTAAATGAACAAACACATAGACAGAACAAAACAATAAACAAATGAACCAATCTGTTCAAAAGAAAAATGAAGGAAAAATTCAGGTGCAGCAACATGAACTAGAAGAAGCTAGAAACATTTCCTCAAGCACTAAAATTAGTACAATGGTTAATGCCACCCACATAAAATTTCAGATGCAAATTACTAAACTCAGACCACCAGTAAAAAACAGAAAATTAAAATAAATAAACCCAGTTTAACCTCAAAAGAAATGTATGCTGTTAGATCCTACCTGAAAAATTCTTGTCAATAAATTTTTGAGCTTTTTTTGATTCAAAAAAAAAAAAAAAAAAAAAGAATATGAAGTTATTTTTATACTCCTGTTATTTTCAATAAAACTTTATTATTTTTTTTAAATTCAGCTATGGGAGTAAATTTAAAAATATTTTTATAATGTAATATAAACAGATTAAATGCATGAAAATCTATTGGATTGAAAACTTATTTTGAGCATTTCGTCTCTTAATATAATGGAACTTTTGATCACGCATTTTTCCTCTTTTTTCATCTTTCTTCAATCTCATGCCTGATTTATGCTTTTATTCTTTTTAATTACAGCAAATTTAGCTTCACGGTTCAAAATATCAAAATATCCTACTTTAAAATTGATCAGGAATGGAAAGTTAATGAAGCGTGAATATAGAGGTCAGAGATCCTTGGAAGCATTAACCGATTATATTAGAGAGTTAATGAGAGATCCTGTGAAAGAATTGGTTGTTCCAGATGATATTACAAATGTTGATGTAAGTAATTTTGCATACTTAAATTAATTTTAATTTAGTAACAAGGCTTGCAACTGGTCTCTTTTTTCTGCTCTTGTAATTCAAATAGTGATGTGCTCTGGGGGCTTTGTAAACCTGAAATATTAATAGTACAGAGTTATCCAAAAGTCTTGCAACATGTTTAAAATATTTTATTTTTTAAATACTAATAATTTTAAACAAATTATTAAGCTAGTTGGCAATGCTTTTAATTTTTGAACTTGCCCACTATTCATTTTCTATATGCACTGACATTTTAAGTAGCTATTAGTTTTTAGTGTGATCAAAATGGTTCTTCTTTGGATCAAAGAATTTTTTTAACTTGTTAATTTGAAGTCATTATTCAATCTTTTGATGCATAATGAATTTCCCAATCTTTCTGCACCCAACAAAACAACAATATTTTGTTTAATACCCTATTTTCGGGAAATGAAAATCTTGGAAACCAGAGAAGAAGTGGAAGACCATTTTTGCTGTTTAAAAATATCTAAAAAGAGCATTTCAACTCTTGAAATCATTTTAAAAAGTGGAAGAATTTTAGTGTGAGAAAAGAATTGACTGATATGACAAAAATTAGACATGTTTGTTATGGCATGCTTACACATTAATTCAATATATTTTTCTTACATTAAAATTCTTCCATTATTTTTAAAGTGTGTAAGCACACCAAAATTCATAATGTTATTTTAATATTTAGGACCAAAACTTAAACTGTACATAGTGTCAGACATCACAAAAAAACATATAGAATTAACTAGTTGTGTTATAGTCTGAATGTATGATGATTTACTTTTTTAAAGCCTATTTTCCCATAAAATGTATTTATAAATGCTGCTGCCATCTAATTTATTTTATTTGTTAATGTACAAATAAAAATATGTGGGAACATAAAATTAATCATGTTCTATCCTTTTTCTAGGCAAACAAGCGAAAAATTATTATTTATATGCAAGAGAAACAATTGCCTATTTATGATGTTTTCTTGAAGGTTGCAAAAGATTTGAGGGATGACTGCCAATTTTATATCGTTAAAGGGTATGAAATTTGAAATTTTTTCTAGTTAATTTTTTTTTAAAAATCTTTTTACTAGAGCCTGAGTAACTAAACCTTTACCATTTTGAAACATTTCATGTGTTATTAATGAGTAACTTAGTACTAAAGTGCTCTTTTATATGGTTAATTTTCGTTTAAATATTCAGCAGTTTCGCTTAACTAAAATAACTACAGTTGACGCTCGTTATAACGACCACCCATTATAAAGACCATTCCATTATAAGGACCAGTGTTAAAACTCCCAACTTTATCCCTATGAACTCTGTTAATTTGCTTTCAGTATAACGACTGTTTTGAATCGTCTAATCCAAAGCTATTTCTGGTATTTTTCCAAATAGAGCATATTTCTAAATTTGTAGCCTGAAATGACCTTAAGGGGAATTGAAAGCTCTGGATGTAGCGAATTCTGACATCTAGATGGCGCTGCAATCAAAATCTAATTTGGGGGTTTTTTGTTTTGGTTTAAATTCCCTGATGTGGTTTTCCCCACACACACTCCCATTTTTCCCTGTTCTCACCACTCATAGCTTTCTGTCCTCTGAGGCATTCTTCGTTATCTTCCTCCACTGGCGTACAATTGCTTTGCATATATCTGATCTTTTAGGAATCTTCAAAAATGTGACATCTGGTTTTGATTCTTTGTTTGAATGTTTCAAAGGAAATATTTAGTTACAACATCAATACGTAGCTGTGGCTATTTTGCTTGTTCGTTTGCAATGTTTGTTGCCTTAAATGTTTTAAAATTAACATTATTTTAAACTTTAATTCAATTTAATGTCTAAAATTCTTAAAAATTCCACTCCCACCCCTTAATGTAGGCGTGGAATATTATTCTCGACCGGTTCATATTAATTTTAACAAGGGAAAAAAACCCCGCAGTTTGCAATAGTACATCATGGGATGAAATGAATATGTATTTAATTAATTCAATTAACGTATGCGTTAAGCAGATGTGCATGAACAAATATTAGTGGAAAGAAATTGCGATATTTAATTTATTTAATACTAACAAACAAAAATCGTATTTATTAAATGTTTGGACATTTAGTGAATAAATTTCAACTGAACGAAATTCCGTCTTGCTATGTCAACTGAACAACTGCACAATTGGCATCTTTAGGAAAGGGGGGATGCGCTTTTTGAGGGGAAGGCGTGCCATCGCGCTTAGGAGGGGGGAGCTGTCTTTTATGGACATAATCAGAAGATTTTTTTCCTTTTTAGCATTCAACTTTCTTTTTACTTCTGCCTTTCGCACTCGCTTGTTGGTGTGAGAAAAACACATTAAGTGCAAAATTGACCTTACACTGACAGAAAAAGGGGTCATGCATAGAAAGTGATTTTTCACAGTAGTGTGATTAACACACTTTGAAAATGTGCATTTATAACAAACGACAAGAATAGAAAAAACATCCGGCAAATTATGTATATGATATATGAGGGTATGCATGTATATATAGCATACATAGTTATTATATATAATTTATCGTTTTAATATATATCTTATATATATATATATGAAAGAGTCCAGCTTCTGGTATAGAAAGTGCTCATTGTTAGAATATGAGCAAACAATTCAGGAGAATTGCATTATATATGCTTAAAAATGACAATTAACAAATTATCAATATGAACTTGATCATAAGTATATTATGGCATAAATAGAGGGGAGTTCAAGGGTCTCTTTTTGGTGACGTTGAAAAAAAAATTTCAGAATTCAGAGTTTCATTCTCCTTTTCGGAAATTCGTAATGATATCCATTGATGCTGTTAGACCTAGAGCAGGGTTTCAAGGCTATTTTCAAGGCATAAAACTCACATTTGGCAACCTTTGGTGATGTGAAAAGACAGTTGAAATTTTTCTAATCTGGAGTTCTAAAAATACAACTTTAATGATTTTCGAGGATGTGAAAGGAAGGGGCGGAAGGTGCTGAGGGGAGATCTCCCTTAGAAATGTTTTAAAACTGAAGTTTTAAAAACATATATTAGACTGTCTTCAGAATTTTTTCTAAATTCGGCTCAAAAATTCAAATTTGGACATCCATTGATGATGTTAGAGGGAAAAGGAAAGGTGGAGGATTCAAGGCTTTTTTAAAAATTATTTTTATGAAATTCAAGATATAACACGTATATTAGGGTATCCTTGATGTTAAAAAACGGGGTATCTTTGGTATCTCTATTAGGGTATCTTTGATGTTAAAAAACGGCTGCATTTATTGTTCACACAAACACAGACTCTGACTGTGAAAAAAAAAAAGAAAGATTGCATCCAGTGTGTGTGTGTGCGGAGGGCGGGGGGAGGGGGGTTTAGCTCTTCTTCAAGCCACCTTGACAACCATCCCTGCCTTCTTTCATTCAGTTCAAATCAAAATGCTGTTTCATTATTATTTTCGTCGTTATTGTTTTTTTTTTTTTCTTTTATAGTGAACTAGCAATGAAAGAATTTCCAGAAAACCAAAAAGCGAAAATTGTGTTCAGTCCAATGAAGTCAAAGGTAATTTTACTGTTCATTTGCTTTTTAACAGTCTGGAAATCAAGTACTCCTGTATTTAAAATAATGTTACTTCAGTAGGTCTGTTGGTTTGTACTTCATTCAAAAATATTGGAAAATTCATTAAAGGCAGTGACTGAGCTTAAATTTTCCTGATTTTCTAGGTACCGTATAAACGGTTCTGTACTGTCTTTTATTGTTTACTTTGTGAGGTTATCGGTCTTTACACTCCAAAGAACAGCAGGTATTATAAAACTAATAAAGTTTATTTACAGCTTCATTACACAAAACTGGACAAGAACTGGTGCGATGAAACCCAACTGGACAGCAACCAAAGCTTCACATGTACACATACTATATATAAGCTCTGTTGCCTAATCCACTGCCTTCCTTTGCATATGCCTCACAATTTATATTTAATTAAATAAAATAAAAATGAAATCTGATTCAAATAAAAAATTTGTTTCTGAAGCTATTAGTAGAAAAATAGTTGCATAACTTTAAAATTAACTGCTGATTACTGAAATTTGGTGTAGGAATTTTTCAAAAAACTTAACTTACTTTTTTCTTTTTATAGATTGGATCTCAAGATGAAGCATATCTTGGTGCTTTACTTAGTTACGATGAATTGAGTGCTTGGGCTACAAATAGATGTATACCACTAGTGCGAGAAATAACATTTGAAAATGCTGAGGTATTATGTTTCTTTATTTTCACAAAAAAACTATTTTGGAGAATTTTTGTAATATATTTTTTTCAGTTGGTCTATAGCTTCTGATACCTGTTAAACACACAAACTTCTGTTTTCTTGCAAAATCCCACCAAACTGGTAGGACTCTTTCATCCCACCCTGAAATTTAATCCCTGGATTTTATACCGTGAGCATGTATTGTTAATTTTTTTAATTTTAAAAAATACAATTTTTGCTTTTAAGATTTCTTAATTTATTTTATTTTAATCTGGAAAAATATAATGAGGACAATGCAACATTTTTATTTGTGTATTTTTTTTTTTTAAGAATGTTTTTTACGGTGTGCTTAATGGGCTTTGCAATTTTGTTAGTATGATGTAGTTCTAAATTATTAATGGGAATGGTGGAAAAGATGAATGTCATTTACGTTTAGAAAGAATAACTTCTATTTCTTTTATAGGAACTGACAGAAGAAGGTATACCATTTTTGATTCTTTTTCATCATCCAGATGATACTGAAAGTCCTAAAATATATTCCAAAGAAGTTGAAAAACAACTACTTGATGATCGAAGTAAGTAAAATTAAAGTTAGGGACACATGCAGTTGTTGATATATCAGACCATGTTAGGCCTTTAGTGTACAAGTATACTTTGAAAGGAAAAAATGTATTGTTTATTAATATTTTACAACATTTTTCTTAAATCGCTTTCATGTCTGTCTGCGGAATTTTGCAATCAAATTTTCGACCATTTCCCGATAAGCTATAGTTCTGAAACTTTACATATAGCTTAGAACCAGATGACAATGCAATATTCTACCACTTTTATCATGATTTGATGAGTTTCTGAATTATTACCAATAAAATAAAATTAAATATAGCAATTATTTCCGAAAATTACGACCAAAATTCGGTAGCGGCGCCGCAATCGTATTTTCTACTTTTTTAGTGTGCAAGAAAAACGTTGTTTTTTATTATTGAATAAAACCTTTTTAACTTATTTTAAAATATAGCAGGCCCCCAGAATGACCTTTATTTTTCGGCTTAATGAAATTAATAGCATCAAATAGGTTTTTGCTTTACTGCATTAAAAATTTATATACAAAGATGAAATTGTTTCACGTTATAAAAACAGGTTTCAAAATCAATTTTGAAGAATTTTTGACCTTAAAACTATTCAAGTGAACTCAGAAACATAAAATGTGATCATGCAAAAACAGATCTTGATGAAAATTTTGAATGTAAGGATGGACTCAACCCTAAAATATGCTAATCACAAAATAAAATTGCTTTTAACAAAAAAAAAAAAAATCTTTCAAACCAATTTTATGCAAAACCTATAGTTTCATATAACATCAGATTATTTTAAATATTCTGTTATAAAATCAATATTTTCTGTGATATTGGAATAAATTTTCTTACTGAAAATTTTAAAATGAAATTTTTGAATAAGGTATCTTATAAATTTTAATGAAATAGATTGAAATAAATTTGTAAAGTGCTCTTTTACGTTTCAACCCCCCCCCCCCCCCCCTTTTTTTAAAAAAACTATTTTCTTTATTAACAAAAAAGTTTAAAGTAATTTTGTTGCATATTACTTTTTTTTTTTTTTTGAAAAAATGTTTAAGAGAGTTTGAAGTTTTTATTACTGTGAATAAGCAGAACAATTTTGTTTGGAACATAGTCTGAGTAGTTCATATATTATTATTATTATTGTTTCAGGCTTTCAATCAGAATTAAAATTTAATTAACGTGCCATGCTTTTTAGCAATTAAATTTATTCTCTAATATACAAGTAGATCAATTAAAAGAAATTTAAAAATTAAATACCCCCCCCCCCCCAAAAAAAAAGCCAAAAATTAGACTGAACTCTCCAGTGGCGGAAATCACAATAAATAAATAAAAATAATAATAACAATAAATATAATTAATTACTGTTTTATTTCTATGCAACTGAAAAAATACTGAGAATTTTTTAAAAGTTGCTTTCTCTGAAAGAAAAAAAGTTTCTCCTTCAGGTTGGACTTCAACTTGGTATGACCTGCTTTAAAATTGTTGAATTCAACTATTTTCAATTGTTGTAATTACTTTTCATTAATGAATATGTTTTTTATAAAATAAAAACAGCAAAATTTTTCAGTACTGTCGTGTATTATTGTCTTTGGAGTTGTAAAATTTTCAAGCCTCAACAAAATTGCTTATTTTGTTAAAACTGGAACTAAGAACTTCAGATGTTAGATGACATAAATATAGCACTTATGCATATGATTTTTGCTTTGAAAAATAAACTTTTTCAATTATGATTTTCCTGACATCCTAACACTGCACATCTACGAGGCTTATTCAGAAAGTTAGTACCATTTTGAAAAAAAAAAAAAAAAACTAGCATAAAAGTTATGGCATCATAAAAGATACTAAAACTTAAATGTAATTTACATGAATGGCAACATCAGTCTCCTCTACACCAAACGCGCACTCCAACAATTGTTTTCTCATTTGGCAATGCCGATTCTGACAATCAGTGACCTTTTGGTCTGTGAATCCTCCATTCAATATGGTGGGAGGATTCAAACAAGTAAAGAGTGACCTGAGATAAATTTTAGGATATACCTTTTGTTGGGGGGAAGGTAGGTGGTTTAAAAAACACTTATTGTTACACTAGTGTGACAGAGAACAATAAAAAAAAGGTCTTTACCCAACAGTCTGGGCAGTGTGGTGGGTGATAAAACTGCTCCCAATGAAACTGTTCAATCATCGTTTGTCACCAGTGGTGTGGGGCCGAGGATTGTCATGGAGCAACACAATTCCTTTACTGAGCATTCCTCTCTGTTTGTTTTGAATCGCTTGCCACAGTTTTTCAAAGTCTCACAGAAATGTGCCACATTGATGGTTTCACCTCTGGGAAGGAATTCAGTCTACAAAATCCCTTTCCTATCCCAAAAACAGAGTACACATGAATTTTTGTGCCGACATTGTCGTTTTGCACTTTTGTTTTCTCGGAGATTGAGTGCTTCTCAACCCCAGTCACTGTTATTTCAATTCTGGTGTGACATGATGAATAGGGTGGGTCGAAAAAAATTTTTTTTTTCGGAACGCTTTAGTGCGGAAAAGTTACCTATTGTAATAAGTAGGAAAACGCCACAAAAAAAAATTTAAATCGGTTAATATCTTCCGGTCGCGCATTGTACTTAAAATTATTGAAAAATTCCAAAAATCGCGCATTTTTTGTAATTTTTTTAAGTTAGTTAAACATTTTAAAATAAACACGCTTTAGTTTTTTATGCTTATTTCATGGTTTAAATAACCAAAATAAATTAAATTCTGATCAATAATCTAATTTTTCCATTCGTGCAACATTTTAGAAAAAACAGAAATTTACCAATATTTTGCAATTTTCATTGTGCAAACCTTCGTTCGTTTTGCTAGAACAAAACGAACAAGAACTCACTTGAAGCAGATTGAACTGGTTTGAACTACAACACCTGATGCGTGTCAATGTGCAATTCTAATTAAAATGCTTATGTGAAAAAACAAAGAAAATTCCTGTCCTCGAGTTGAGGTTCATATTTCTTCAAAGGAATTACGGTTTGGGGAAACTCGGATCTATTGACAAGACAGTTACAAAAAAGTTAAATGCGAAGGGCAAGCGGAAAGCTCGTGACATTCAGCGAGCACTGAGTGGTAAAGAAGTTCCTAAAATAGGAGAGTACTCGGAAATTTATGAATACGCACACAGTTCTACTGAAGACTCAGAGTATGAGGAAGATGAATACAAACCAAATACATCGACTGAAAAGCCTCAATGGCAGATGAGAACCCAACAGCGCAACAGCGCTAAACAGCGATCGATTCGGAGTTTCTGATAGGGCAACAGCTGTCATAGCGTCAAGTGTTCTGCAGGACCTTGGGATGATAACTGACACAGATTCTTTCTATGTGGTTGATAAGTGTAAAATAAGAAGAGACAAGAGTCGTGTTAGGACGGATTTGAAAAATCAATTCACACCTCCTGAGAAAACTTGGGGTCTTTTCTTTGACGGACGAAAAGATGATACTTTGTTAGTCGAAAAATTGAATACCAAGCAATTTCGCAGGAATGTGAAAGAAGAACACTATTCTCTTATCCAAGAACCTGGATCAATTTATATTGGACATGTATCTCCTTCCTCGAGTTCATCAAATGATATAGCTCAAAGTATTATTTCTCATTTGTCTGAACTATCAATATCACTAGAAAAATTAGAAGTAGTGGGTTGTGATGGCACTATAACCAACACTAGATGGAAAAACGGCGTCATACACCGACTAGAAAATTATGTTGGGCGCCCGCTACAGTGGAGCATATGCCTCCTGCATTTTAATGAGCTTCCTTTTCGCCACATTTTCCAACATATTGACGGTCAAACTGCAGGGCCAAAATGTTTTAGTGGGCCAATCGGGCAGCAGCTCGCATGCTGTGAAAAACTCCCTGTGGTCAATTATGAACGCATAGACTGTTCGATTCCTGATATAGACAGGAAAATGTTGAGCAAAGACCAACAGTATTTGTTGGACATTTCAAATGCAATCACCTTGGGACATTGTTCAGAAGACTTGGCAAATCGGGACCCTATTCCTTTGTCCCATTCCAGATGGCTAACTGCGATCAACCAAGTCCTTAGGTTGTATATAAATTCATCAGATCCATCCGGAAACTTAAAAGAAATAGCCGGCTTTATCTTAAAATCATACATGCCTGTGTGGTTTGCCATAAAGATGAGCAAATATTTTACTGACGGACCAAAACATGTCTTTCAAGCAATCCGAACATCACGGTATTTATCCGACGATTTACTTCAACTTATCGAACCAGTAATACAACGAAATGCGTTCTTTGCGCGTCCAGAGAATGTTCTGTTGGCAATGCTTGTCGATGAAAGAGAAAATATTCGGGAGCTCGGTTACAGAAGGATCTTAAAGGCAAGACAAACCGTCCCAAAGAAGCAGGCTGTTAGAAATTTTGTACCACCAATAATAAACTTTCAAGCTGCCGATTACATTGAAATTATTAATTGGAATTCTTGTGTGGTATATCCACCCCCAATGCTACAGGATCTAAGTGAAGATGATATTAAATCACTCATGAATTCTGACAATACGCCCATTAGAGAAATATAAAAGTTTCCCTGTCACACTCAGGCTGTGGAAAGGTGCTCCAAACTTGTGACAGAGGCCTCGAATAAAGTATGGACATGAAGCTAGAGATGGCTATATCCGAGCAACACTGAAGTCTAGATCGGTTATGCCTCATTTCTATAAAAAATCAGACTTTAAATGTGTAGTAGATATAAAAAATAAAATTTAAAAAACACAGTAAGCCAAAGTTTCCAATACTCTATGGAAAATCTTTGTAAATAGTTGTAAATATAATGTAAATATCACACCCAACAATTGGATGGTTGGTTGGGTAGGGTGTGGGTGGAACTCGACGTGCAACCACCTCCACGTGGTGAGTTCTGGGTCGTTTTGTTCTAGCAAAACAAGCAGAGAGTTGCACAGTGAAAATTGCAAAAAATTGGTAATTTTCCGTTTTTTCTAAGACGTTGCGAGACCAGAAAAAATTAGATTATTAATCAGAACTTAATTTATTTAGGTTATTTAAACCATAAAACAATCAAAAAACTAAAGCGTGTTTATTTTAAAATTTTTAACTAAGTTAAAAAATTACAAAAAATGTGCGATTTTTGGAATTTTTCAATAATTTTAAGTACGATGCGCGACCGGAAGATATTAACCGATTTTAATTTTTTTTGTGGCGTTTTCCTACGTATTACAATAGGCAACTTTTCCGCACTAAAGCGTTCCGGAAAAAAAAAATTTTTTTCGGCCCACCCTAATGATGAACCCTTTTGTTTCATCACCTGTCACAATTTGTTTTTTTTAAAATCCTCTCTCTCTTCACTGTATTGTGAGTTAGATGTCAATGCAATGCCAAGTTGCTTGGTTGGTGGTGAACATCAGTGAGCATTTTTGTAACCTATTGGGAGCACATCTTGTGATAACCAAATCGTTATGTAACAATTCTGTACAAAACAGAATGAGAATTTGTGGAAATTTGTCTGAAAGCATCGTCATTGTGAAATGTCTGTTCTCATGGATTTTCCCCATCAACTTTCCTTACCAGAGCATCATTGGCAACAGAAAGCCGATGACCACTCTGAGCCTCATTGTATGCATTTGTTCAACCTTCATTAAACATTCTAATGCACTTTCTCACCATTTCATCACTCATCTTTTGTGTTAAACTTGATGCTAAATTTCAGCCAGATTCACGTTCCTTGTATTCAAGCAGTGATGTAGTTGAAGGGGGCACGGGGTCGCCCACCTTTTTGTTTCAATACAAGCATCCCCCCCCCCACCCAAATTTTTTACATTTTAACATAAGTATCCCCCTCACTTCGGATTTTAATTGCTTGTCTTCGTATGCATAAGCGTTCCCCCCCCCCCCTCCCAACTTTTCTTTCAGGTCTACACCACTGCTTTCAACAATCAAATTACAACACGAATCTCACAGTCTGTGGGATCAGTAATTGTCTTAAACATTTTAAATGTGTACAGAAAACTGAAAACGCAATGTAGAGTGACTAAAATAACGTCGGGTTAGAGCTAGTGAACAAGGAAAACTAGTGCGCATGCGTGGAGCACCAACCTTATCTTTGAGGTGGCGGTACTATGAAATAGTACTTACTTTCTGAATATGCCTCGTAATATTCAAGGGGAAATAAAAATCCTTCAAGTTATGTATTATTATAAGTTATGCTTCACTTTTATTACCTGTTTTATTTTGGAATTTAAAAAATATAGTCTATATATTTTGTTTCTCAAATCCACTAGTGCTAAATCCCAGTTAACATTTGGTATCATCGTTCTTTGGACCTTTTAAAAAAAGTAAATGGATTTGTTTCTAATATAAGTTTAAAGTTTATAAAAATGTATGCTTTTTTTCATTTTAATTCAGTATATTTTATTAAAATTATTAATTTGCTGTTTTTATTTATTTTCATTTAAAAAATAATTTTGCATGCATAGTTATACTGATGCAAATTTTGTATAATATAATTTATACTTTACCCGTGCATTATTTTTTTTCCACAGCGCTTGTGAATTTTTTGATTGCCGATGGTGTGAAATTTGCTCATCCATTGCACCATTTAGGAAAGAGTCATAAAGATTTGCCTCTTATTGCCATAGATAGTTTTCGCCATATGTACCTATTTTCTAGCTTCAATGACATTCAGTAAGTTGTGAATAATTCTTTTATATCACAGTTCCAATTTATTTATTTATAATTTTTTTTTATTAAATTTTTCATTCAGTTTTGAAATTTTTGTATTTCATGTGTTTTTTATAATATTTCAGAGCAATTTATTATTATTATTTTGCATGTATTTGTTTTGCTTGGGTGTTTTCCATTGTACTAATTGTTTAATTATCAATTTCTAGCATTCCTGGAAAATTAAAGGAGTTTGTTTTAGATTTATTTTCTGGAAAGTTACATCGAGAATTCCATTATGGTCCTGATCCCGTAACTAGTGATGTAAGCATGCTATGAAATTCAAATTTTATTCATTTTAAAAGCTTAAATTCACAGAAATCAAACTGTTGCAAAATAAAATATATGACGGATTAATAGTATTAATTTATAAAGTAAATTGCTCAAACGATCATTTAGTAAAAGAAGCAAAATAAATTAATTTAAATTATGAAGGGGAAAATATTCTTATGACAGCGAGGAAATAAATTTGGGTAGGTCTCAGGTCTTCCTCTCCCTCTATTCCCAATTTTTCTGTTAAATAAATAAATCAATAAATATTTAATTTGTATCGCAAATTCAAAAGAGGGGAAAAAGACTGCTTACCTGGTTAAAAGCTTGTTTTAATTTTTTTTTTTTTTTTTTGTAACAGTTTATGTTCCTATTTGTTCTTATTGCTGGGGTTACTTTACGTATTTATTGGTTCTTGGTTTATCATCTGTTTTTACTACTTAACAGTTAGTGTTTCTGTCTATTTTCTCCTCCTCTTTTTTTTTTTTTTTTTTATATTGAAACACGCCTGCAACTTTTATTGTTTATATATTATTTTTGACTTTTTCAAGTAGATAATTAATACAAGCAAATGAAAGGTCAAATTATTTTATATCTTCCTTAACATTTATTGTTTAGCATCATTTTTTGTGCTGAATGGTGCTGAGAAATGCTAAATCACATTAAACTAATATTTGTTTACTTTGACCTACCCGTTTTGTACTGCACTTGGTTTATGACCACATTTGGAAGTCTTCCAATATAAATTAATCATTTAAGAATTAAGCAACAGACATTAAATAAGACGTACTTTTGTATAACACTTCTTCTATAATTATAAGAAATAAAAATATTTTTATTTTATGAATTTTTTAAAGTTGAATGTACAAGTGTGTTTTTAATATTTTATTTAGTACGTGAAATGTTACCTAGAATTCAGTTTAAAAAATGCATGATGCATTAATTAGTGAATCATTAAAAATTTTGCTTTCTCATTATTTTACATACTGATTTTCTTAACTTGTAAGCATCATATATGTACCAGGCTTGGAGTAATCGCGATTACGTAATCGTAATCGGCTGTAATCGATTACATTTTGACAAAATCGTAATCATAATCGTAATCTGACAGTGGCATCTTCTTATAATCATAATCGAAATTGTGTAATCCCGTAATCCCTTTTCTCCCGTAATTTTAATCGTAATCTTAAGGAAAAAATCCGTAATCTGCTGGTCCTATAATCGTGTAATCTTGACCTGCTGAAAGCTGAAATTTTTAGTTCTACCATTGAATAGAAGAGATAAGATTACAAGAAAAAGGATTCAAGCTGTGTACTGAGGCGACCTATCCTATCCTAAGTGGTTTGTAACCTACGGGCGATCATAATATAAAAGGTTCTGTGTGGCGGTCGCAGACCCTTGATGGCAGGACCATATAGTCTGCCAGAAACGCTTCTTGTCCTGCTTGTTGCGGTTTCTCAGAATTCTTAATTGCGGCTCCACTCTCCCCGGGGAATGGCTGCTGGAGAGCCCGAGAGAAAAGGGTCTAGATACAGGACTTCTGGATATGTCACTCGCATCGCCTTGGGGCTCTCAAGGGGGTCTCCTCGCGTCGTCCAGTTTCGGTTAAAAGAGCGGTAATCTGTCCGCAAGTCAAAAAGATTTCGGGGTAGATAAGAAAGGGGAAGCACAAATTACCCCTTCAAAACATATGCAAACGGTTGAGCAATAGGCGAGAGTCTGGAGCCGGCATGAAATGGACGCCCCATTTTCCCTTTCAATAATCGAAGCAGACTGCCCCCCGAAAATCTAGTGGAAAGAGAATGTCACGAAATGCCTTTTGGCGTTTGTCTCCTTTCTTTAACGGCGGAAGTGAAGAATTTTTCCAAAGAATATCACATTTACACTTCAGCAATTTAGGACTAGGTGTTACATGATGCTCTATGCTTATGTATGAAATCTTAATCCTGGAAACGTGTGATTATTATTGTTTTTTTAAATATGTTCTTCGAATATTTAAAAAAATACATACATTTAAATCTTAAATTTATTTATATTTTAATGCTAATATTCTTTTTAATTAATAGGCATGTACAAGAAAAAGAGATTATGTTCAGACATTCTCATAATTGTTTTTTACATGCATGAATTCATATTTATGAATTACTTTAAACAGTTAATTATCTTTTCCTTCTTAGAATTACCTCAACTGAATTTTGTATTTCAGTTTAATCTTGTACGTTAAATTTGTATTGTAAAATTACTTGCCCTTTATTTTTTTATTAAAACAGTTACATGGAAAAAAAAAATTCCCACAAGAAATCATATTAAAATATTATAGTCATTCATATTATAATTATTCTTCATATTACATTTTAACGATTACTAATTTTTTAAGAGTTATTTGAATGTTCATGTTCAAATTTTTTGAAATTATTCTAAAATGCAGCATTTATTTTCAAAGGATTATTTATCTCTTACACTATCTGAATATTTTGTTATCTCGTGCAATCCATACACCTCTTATAAGTGATTTCATACAGAATCATACAAAATTATTATTTACAGTAAATTAATTGGTGTTGTGTGAAATATACTACATTTTTAGAAATTGCGGCCAGCTAAAATTTTGATTGTATGCACACAAAATAACAATGAACCAGGTAAATCACTTATGCATTATATACATTTAGTGCATCGTCTTTTTTTATATACAAAATACGATCAATGTAGTTATCCCTCACATGAATTTTAAAAGTTCGGAATGTGCCTTTCCTGATTTTATATATATATATATATTACAAATTTTTCATTTCTGCAACGACGTCATAATTCCAGAACTGTGATGTTGAAATTATTTCATTATAATTGCATTCATCATCATTTCAGTTATCTCTTATTAAATCAAAAATTTAATTAAAAATCATAACTTTTTGATTTATGACACTATTGTGAAAATGAGAGTTGTATGCATAATATCGGATAATTTTATGCTAATCTAATCGTAATCAAAATCGTAATCAGATGTCATAATCGTAATCGATTACATTTTTCAACGACTGTAATCGTTGCCGTAATCGTAATTACTTTTTGGCAAAGGATTACAATCGTAATCGTAATCATAATCTCTC
Organism: Octonoba sinensis; assembly: GCA_038502835.1. Lineage (NCBI taxonomy): Eukaryota > Metazoa > Arthropoda > Arachnida > Araneae > Uloboridae > Octonoba > Octonoba sinensis. Next base: position 63,965,241 of record CM076600.1, on the reverse strand, counting down.
AATTTCTCCCTTTGTAATCGTAATCGTAATCTATTACGTTTCTTTGTAATCGACTCCAAGCCTGATATGTACATAATTCAAATACTTAAGTGTGTTTTATATTTGATCTTAAGAATTTCTAGTTAATATGTGATCCCTAATACTACCCATACTTTTTTTTCCTCCTTAAAGAAAAGGCTATTAAATTTAGCTCTTAGTTTTAACGGTATGTAATTGTTTCAATTACATGCAGTATAAGCCTGATCTAACAATTGTCTATCCTTAAATCAATGATATTTGTTTCATCGAGGAAATCGAACATTCATCACATCAGAATTGGACTTTTAAAATATATCGCAAATTTAAGGAAATCATTAAATTGAGTATCATTAAACCAAAATCATGATACTGTATGTTAAGAAATTTGTGATTGATAGCATAGATGTAAAATGGATACTATTTCTAAAGCATATACATTGAGGTGGTTTAACTATCTCTATGCAAACATTCAGTATTACCTGTAAGTAGTACTGTGTTTGTTCGAAAATTGTACCTCAAAAATATAAGATACGGTTCATATTTGGGGACTGGTCTTACGTGTGGTTTTGAAATATTGTGTTGCAAAATCTCATACAAAATGCTAAGAAATTTTTTTTTTAATGTGTACCGAGTAATTAACTGATTATGACCTTCCACTCTTTAAAATTTTAAACTTAAGAAAAGAGACATTTTATGTTTGTCAGAAGTTAAAATTTTCGGTGAGATGGTAAGAATCTTAACTGAATTTTGTCTGTAACACTCCTTGAAAATTTTAGGATTTAGAGACCTCCACCTGTAGCAGATTCATCAAATACCATATTGACTCAGTTCATGACATCATTTGCACAGTGCTGCTATACTATTATATTTATGCTGCCAAATTGAATTTTGAAATATTTGCAATTTTAGTGGCATAAAAATTAGCAATTATTGAGATTTTGGATAAAGTTTTGGGAGTAAGGGAGTATACATTGAATGCAAAATTTTGAATTGGTAAAATACGAGTAATTTTGAAACATTTTCTCCCTTTCAGAAATTAGCCCTCCCACACTCTTGAAATTTGAATTTTTGCTCCTATTTATAGTTTTTTTCGTTCTTTAAGTTTGAAAATAAAGAATATGTTGATTTTCATTTACCAATTTTATTATTATTTTCTAGAATGTTATATCAACTAATCCACCTGAATCATCCTTTAAAAAACTTGCTCCATCTAGGAACAGGTACACATTGTTAAGAGATGAGTTGTGATATTTTTTTGTCAAGTAAGTATTTTTGTTAATTTTGAAATTTTGCTTAACATTATTTTGTGTATTTACTTACTTTGTTTAAGTTTGGTCAAACTAGATAACATCGTATTATCTTGCTTCATGTTTTATGGTAAAATAATTATATATGAGTACATTATTTGTTTTTCTATTCCAATTAGTTATTACATAAGTTTTAGGGGAAAAACAGTTGTTAAGAGCCTTGTCAGAGGTGCTTAAATATTCTGCTTGAGGTTAATGCTCTAATTTCTGAGAGATAGCTGCAAAATATGATCAATTGAGCTAGTATGTGGTTGGAAAGTTAACTCCATTTCTCAATAGTTTTATATTTCATATTGAGTATTTTGTGTACTAAAAAGCACTTATTTTAAATTTCACAATCATCTATGAAGCTAAATCACATTGATCTCTTCAAATGTGAGAAATATCAGCATTAATGACTCGCTATTATATTTTTGAAGGATTACAAGTCAAAAACCATTGTTTTGGGATATTTTAAGATATTTTGTGCATTACTCACACAGAAATTAAATAAATAAAAATTGTTGTTTCATTAATGTGGGTGCCACTCATATGGGGGAGGGGGAATTCGGTATTATACAATGTACAGTATATGGGTCATTTCAACAGTATTTTTGTGTTACGAGCAAGACATTTTAGAGCAACTTGTTTGTCCCCGCTCCAAAACCTCATTTGTGTTACGGAGCGTACATACATCCTCACAATTAACATTTACAACATGCGGCATTACATGTTGTGCACAAACATGTAACATCAGTATTTTTGTATGAAAATTAAAACTGCAATGTTTGGTCATTTTTTTTTTAAAGTATGATAAATTCAACTATTGTTTGACAAACAGAATTAAATTCCTTGTTTTGACAACATGTTTAATTTTTTAGCTATGTCATGCAGAAAAAACTTTTCTTTTTAAATTAAAATTTCTGTAAAACATTGTACTGTAAATCATTCCTTTTTCTTTTTCAGATAAGTGCTTGTCTTTCATTTTAAGTGCAGTACTCACTTAAAAATTAACACTTCAAAGATCAAGGAATTGTGAGTACTGGTTGTTCACTATATGTGTGAGAGGCGTTGCTTCAAACGAGAAATTAGCAAAGTGTTTCCAGTATTTTGCATCTGGTATTATGCAGTGCCTCGTTCTGATGAAAATGAATGGCTTTGTTTTTCATTTTTTGGTTTCACGTTTTTTGGTGATTTGCTTGTTTTACCTATTCACAGCACTGGTTCAATCTGCTTTCTTCAAACTATTTTTGTAAGGCAATTTCTGTTGTTTGATGTAAGACTTTTATATTTATACAAATTATTCACAACTAGTTTTTTTTTTTTTTTTTACTCAGGGAGGAGAATCATTTCTCATTCAGTGAATTTTGATTTTGAAAATGTTCTGGAATGCTCTTCCCATTTCCTTGTTGGCCCTTTCTTTTCTTTTTTTTTTTTTTCCAAATGAAAAAGTGTTTAATGAAGATTCAAGCTCCCCTTTGAAAGTGCAGTGGCATCCAATAGCAAATGGTAATTTTCTAAGAATGGGGAGAGTCAGCAATTTTTAATTATTCCCACCATTGTTATTGGTTGGCTCTTCATTCTCACCCCCTGTTTACTGGACTTATTTTATGTAGTCTAGTTTGATATTGAATCAAGAAATAAATGGGCAGTGAAATGTACCTTCGATGTCCAAGTATTATCAGCAAATCATGAATTGCAATTCATCTCTTCTGCCTTCGCTTTTTTATATTGACAAAAACATTTTTAATGTAAATATATTCACATGCAGGAAATGTTGAATTACTTTCTATTTTTTTGTTAGAAAATGTACATACAATATTAAAGAAAGACATGGATAGTTTTATATAGATACATGTTTCAAACTAAAATTTTCATCTAGTGTTTAAGGGGGAAAATTGGTTGTCTGTATATAAAATCTGTACATACTTCTAAGCTTTGTATTACTTTTCATAAAATAGTTCCCTTTCTACTGTATATATGTTTACAGAGGGGGTTTTTAATTGAAAAATAAATAATATTTGTTGCTAAGTGCTCCATATTTTTAATATTTTTTACGGTTTTATCTCAATTTTTTTTGTAAAAGACAAATTTTGAAAACTAAAATTGCAAAGATTTTAATGTTGATTGTAAAACATATCCAACATATTCTCCAGAGTTAAAAACTTGACTTATATTTATATTATTTATTTTGTGTGTATTTTTTGCTCTCAACCTCTTTTTACCTACCTTTGTACTTGCTTCAATTAAAATTGTTTTTTTTTCCCTCTCCCTTTTTTTTCCTTTAAAAAATACCTTCAGAGAGCAATAATTGTAATGCCTAAAAAGTGATTTGGTTTCAAAGTTATGTGGAAATTGTAAAACTTTATTCAAGTGTAATAAAATGAATTTAAAAAAAAATGTTGTTTTATTTTTACTGATTTATAATTTATGCTGTAAATGGATAGCATATACCGTGCAAAAAATGCTTATTTATGTTTATCATTTTAGTAGAAATGTTAGTTTCTTCATTCCTGTTTGCTTTGGTTTAAAATATTGTATCTGATGCTACTTCGCAGATACAGGGTGGTTTTAAACAGGGTTTGTATTTTATGATTTTAAAAAATATTTTTATGAAAAATCAAATAATTTTGAATATTCACATCTTAAACTTATAGCGATTAATTATTATTATTTGCCGCTTATTTATTATTGAGTAATTCTGGTAAAAAGTACAATTTCGTAGCTCCCAAGTTTAAAAGGTCCATTTTGATTGATTGTAATTTTGTGAAGGGTCCATTTTGATTAATTGGAATTTCGGGACGGTTCAAAAATGGACTTGAATTTCCTCTAGCATGACCCCTGATATGAGACATAAATCTTAAAGTCAGGGGAAAAAACCTGGGGAAGAAAAGAAAAATTTCTCACAAGAAAAATAATTTGTTCAGTGAAAAAGTTATTATTTTATTTTTTTATATTTAAATATTTTTTTTTCATTAGTAAAGAAGATGGCAAATGAAACATTTTGAAGTATGTTTCAATAAATGTAAAAACAGTTGATAATTTATATTTTTATGCAAAAAAAGAAAAAAACAAACAGGGGAAAATTATCTAAACTAGAATCAAGTGTGCTAAATTTCAATTACAACATGAACAAACTCTTTGTAAAGTGAAATCACCTTTTTATTTTTTACAAAAACTTTAAAAGTACATTAAAAATATGATAATAGTTATATTACACTTTCTGAACAATACTAGCAAAGTATCCCTGTAGCTGCTTGGTGTGAATCATCCAAGGTTGTTCAAATTTGGTCAGTTTTCAAACTGAAGTCAAGATTGATTTGTGACAAAATTTGGGGCTCTTGAAAAGAAAGTGAATGTTTTCAAACTATTTGTGCACATTCTGTTTACATGCATGAAAGGTTCAAAAAATAAAACGGTGGTGTAAAAATATTTAACTTTTCTATTAGCATTTACTTCTGGAAACACAAATCAACTTAATTTTTGCATAATTTCTATCTATTATTTTATTTTATTTTTTGGCTTGAAATAATCAAATTTGTTCACCTTTATTGGAAATACTCTTATTGTCATAACCAATATGGTCAAAAATGGATCTTCTGTGGATGATCCAAGTTAAAAATAACGTTTCTACTGGTAGTATAGAACACTAAAGTTTTAATTAAATCTATTCATCATAAGAAAAATTTTAAAAAAAAATGTGTACAGAATAACACTGCAGATTATACTATTTTGCAACTGTAGGGGTGGTTAATTTTGCCTTTTATGTATACTTTTTTACTAATCGAGCCTATTTTCCTATGAATTATTTTATAATTTGGATCTTTAAGGATATTTCTGAATGAATGAATTAAAAAGTAAATGAATGAAGGAATAAACAAATGAATGGGTGAATGAATATGTATTAATCGTTGAAAAAGGTATGTTTGAAGTAATTAAGAACTAAAGGCCAAATGAAAAAATCCAACAGATAGCTAGATTATAAATTTGATGATGGGGGGGTGTATAGTTCTTTTTATTTCCAAGCTGACCCGAGTTGCAAGAAGCAAAACAATTTCAAGCTTAAAATCTCCCACCCCTCCCTTTTCCCCCTCTCCCCTAAAGCAAGAATTTTACGTTTCTATTTTCTTCATTATTATTTAATTAATAAAACTCCTTGAGTAGTAGTACTTCGAAAATTTGAACTTCCAAAATGCTAAAACCTCTAAAAATCGGATTTTAATTCCTTCTGAAAATTGCAATAACTCCTTAATAAACGTTTTCCAGTCTTTAGGCAATAGTGGTAGTTTGAAAATAATTTTTACTTAACATTTCATTTCTAAGCGACAACGTTGTCTGGAAGTTTTGATATTCTTTTGTCCCCTCCTTCTTGAAAAAAGGTGGCGGAGAAAGTTCCGCTTACGGGCTATTATAAAACTCTGGTTTTTGTTTCCGCTTTAAATGTTTTTCCTTTTTTTTTTTTCTTTCTTTTTTTAAGAAAGAAATATAGGAAACAAATAATCAGAGGAAGACTTCAAACACTCGTGCGAAATATGCCTCGCACCCTCCCTTATGTCAGCACTTTTTGAGGTTGTAATGTTTTTCTCTGTTTGCGTAAAAGTTTAGGTTATTTTACTACTTAATTAAACATGATATAAATCCCTTAAAATTGAAGCTAAGAAAATTTTTAACTTATGTAGTTTATTAATTTTAAATAGGTCATTTTTTATTCATCTTGTAAAATTGGAGACTCTTCAATGTGGCACATATTTTCAATTCAAAACAAGTGTTTTTAAAAGTAGTGTGAAAGTTGAAAATTTTCGAACACGTTCATGAGAATAGTCCTTTTTTGCGATCGCGATTTTGAGCAACGCCATTCAAACTTCGTGCTTCAAGTTCTTGTAACTTTATTACACTTGAAATTTTAAAGGATCTTGAATTTTCATTAACTCCATTGCTCGAAAAACTTGCGTCCAACAAAAGTCGGAATTCGCACTTTTTGATAGTCAAGCTTTTACTGTAGTACTTCTATTAGTTTTGGTTCACGTAAATTATTATACGCACAGTGATTATTTCAGTTTTGTGTCTAGTTATTTGATTTTTAAAGTAAGTTTGCTTACAGAATTTTTAAATTTATTTATAGTAATACTTCTAAAACCCATAATGGGGGTATTTTGCATTACCATTGTGAGTTTTCGAGATACTGTTTGTTGAACATTATACAGTTTGTTGAACTTTAGCCCTTTTACTCTCTTTCAGATGTTATATATTTCGTTGTAATTTTTAATTACTTTTTAAAATTTAATTTTATTTAGAATTTAGTTACATATTCTTTATAACTTTTTCCGTTTGTAAGCCCGTATTTTTTTATTGAACCATGTAATTTCTGTTTTTACATCTTATTCTCTTCTTTTCCGTTTTTTTTTTCTTCCTTAAAAAAAAAAAAGTCATGTTAATTTATTCTTGTGATTTCCACTTAATATTTCCGTTTATTTATTTAATTATTAGTTTAATTTTTATTTTTCTACTTTTTTTCTCTCTTATAATTACCAATGTGGAGATGAGAACCTCAACAAGTGCTAAAATACCCCGTCTTTATTATCATTATTAGTAGTAGTACTATTATTACACCATGTGTCTGTTACCTTGCACTCCCCTTATTGAAATTATAAATACGGAAAAAATACGTGGATACTATCAGATACACTATTATTTACCATTCAAAAGCATCGAAATACACGTAATTCAAAGGGCGTGACTTTTTGCTTTTCCACTTTTAATTACATCATTATTAGTAGTAAGTTCTTTAAAATTCAACTCTTAAAATGCTTCATTTGAATCTATAATATATGCTGCAGGAGCTATTTTTTTATTGCCAAATGCACTACAGTTTTTTTCCTCCGAACGTACTCGATAAAAAGAAAGAATGAGTTCATTTAGAATAACCTCTAGTCGAAAATAATATCCTTTGACCCTTAGCATTAAACATAATAACAATAATGCACATACAACAGCTAAATTATGCAATACTCTTTTACAACTTGCTTTAACACTTAACCGGATGCAGGAGTATTTGAGTCACAATTGTAAGAGCAGAATATGTGTACTCATGCATATCCTTCGCTGTAGAATGGCACCGGAATTTTCACTTTTAATGCACTAGCTTTTTAGCTCCGAAAAACCAGTTCTTCCCATTCTCCAGCGTTCCACATTGTAATTCCATCTCTCACATTCCTGAAAACGTTACTGATTTCTGCATGCCCATAATTTATCAGGAATTAGATTTCCACTGTCCCCAAGGAAAAGTTGGTCGATTCTAAATCGATAGTGTTCGTTGGGGATATTTTGCGACGTCACTTCTTTTTTAGCTCTATCATCGATATTGATAAAACTGGAATTTTTGAAGAATTAAGTAAAAATTAATATGGAACAGGAAAATACAAAGGTAAGTTTTAACTCTTTTGATATTTCAAAAATTGGAATCGATTCTGACTTAAAAAGTAGAATTTTCGTTAAATCGTATTGAGATATAATTTTTTGTTATCCATGATATGAGCTTTCGTTTCCTTAACATAGTAAGGAACAACATTCCTTCAGAGTTTTAAATATGGACTAAAAATATGTGAGCTTTTTTTTTTTTTTTTCATTTTTAATTATCTTACATTTCCAAAATGAGAAAAATATCTCATGTACGAGTCATTCCATTTCAAATCAGGCAGACAGGTCTGAAACCTGTCACATGACTATCACAGATTTTTTTGAAAAAATTACAGTAGTTACAAGTAAGGGACATATAAAATATACCAAAGGGATTTTGCAAAAAAAAAAAAAAATATTTCTCTAATTACAGACTTTTAAAATTTGGGACAATGTTGGCCGTTTTCAGAAAATCAGCAAAACACTCACTTTAATTATGGCCACTCTTTCAAAAGTTTTTAACCGATTCGAATGATTTTTTTTCCATAAATAATGAAGGGATGGTATTTTTAAAAACCTAGTTGACTTTATTGATACAGTAAAAACAAGTTTTTGAAGTGAAAAAATCGTATTTTTACCGACTTTATGATTTTTTTTTCTTCTGAAAGAAATTTATTTTTGACAAAACAGAGGTGGCAACCTAAAGTGTTGTTTTGGAAGTTTTGTATCAAATTTTATTGTAAGATTGAGATGCATATCTCCTCAGAATTTAAAGTTTAAAATTTGAAAATGTTCAAAAATTACGATTTTTAAAGTGTGATTACGCAAAAAAGCCATTTTTTTTAAATCTGAAAATCTGCTCATTTGTTGCCCTTAAAGTGCTTAATGAGCTGCTATCAATTATATTGTGTATTTTTGCTCCAGCTGTTTCATATGATTTTTCAAAAATGGCGTTTTGTGCGTTTCTCAAAAAAGCCAGAAATTCAAACTCGTTCTTATTTAATCGCTTTAATATAATATTTAATCAATATTTATTAAGAAATATACTGTATTGTTACACAATTACTACAGATAAATTGTACTTAATCTTCTTAGAACTTAAATAGCTCCTAGCACACAGCGTAGCTACTGTGATTTAATGCATGTTATTCTGTTCAATCCAATTACTAGTTTCAAACTCACACGCTTTATATAAAATACCAAGCAACAGCAAATGTAAAATTTATTGTAAGAATACAATCAAAACATCATTGTCTATCCTACAATACTGCTAAATAGTAAAAATCCCTAAAATAGTAATGCTTACATGGGACGCACGAGCAAACAAGAAGTGGAAAACAGTTAGGAAACTAACAACCTCTTAAACAAATATAACTCAATGCATGATTTCTAAGTAGGAAAATTTATTGAAAGTGTGAATGAGAATTATTGAATGGGGCAAATTAAGAATGTATCACCGATGGTTTAGGGACACTATCGAATAATTTGTACACAGATAATCTAGAACAAATATTTCAATAGCCATAATACAATACTACAAGAAATATAACACCATCTGAACCCTCCTAGTCCTTGCATTTTTTGGTAATAACGAATAGAAGATGATTCAAGAACTTGATTCTACTTATTTTGCTTTAAGTACATAATCTCATATGCGTTTAAAACTATGTATATCAATGCTGTAGCATGTTTGATGTAAAGTGTGCGAGTTTAAAACTAGTAATTGGATTGAACACAATAACATGCATTAAATCACAGTAGCTACGCTTTGTGCTAGGAACTATTTAATTTCTAAGAAGGTTAAGTACAATTTATCTGTAGTAATTGTGTAACAATACAGTATATTTCTTAATAAATATTGATTAAATATTATATTAAAGTGATTAAATAAGAACGAGTTTGAATTTCTGGCTTTTTTGAGAAACGCACAAAAGGCCATTTTTGAAAAATCATATAAAAAAGCTGGAGCAAAAATACACAATATAATTGATAGCAGCTCATTAAGCACTTTAAGGGCAACAAATGAGCAGATTTTCAGATTTTTAAAAAGGGCTTTTTTGAGTAATCACGCTTCAAAAATCGTAATTTTTGACCATTTTCAAATTTCAAACTTTAAATTCTGAGGAGATATGCATCAGAGGCTTACAATAAAATTTGATACAAAACTTCCAAAACAGCACTTTAGATTGCCACCTCTGTTTTGTCAAAAGTAAATTTCTTTCATAAGAAAAAAAGATCATAAAGTCGGTAAAAATACGATTTTTTCACTTCAAAAACACTTTTTTTTTCTGTATCAATGAAGCCAACTAAATTTTTAAAATTAGCATCTAAATAAAATACCATCCCTTCATTATTTATAGAAAAAAATCATTCGAATCGGTTAAAAACTTTTGAAACAGTGGCCATTTTAAAAGTGAGTGTTTTGTTGATTTTCTGAAAACGGCCCACTTGGTCCCAAATTTTAAACGTCTGTAACTAGAGAAATAAATTTATTTTTGCAAAATCCTTTTGGGATATTTTATATATATGTCCCTTAGTTGTAACGACTGTAATTTTTTCAAAAAAATCGGCGAGGGTCATGTGACACCCTCTGCCTGATCTGAAATGGAATGGCTCGTAACTAAAATGATAGATAAACTCACCATTCATTATATTATTCTTTTGTCATATTCTTTTGAATTGTTTAATGTAAATGCTAACAGCGAAAATGCATAATTTCAGTAATATTGGTATTCATTTTATGCAAAAGAAAAAAAAAAAACTTTATAACATAGAAGAAAAGGGGGAAAAAAAAGTTAAGAACTTAAGAACGACCAAATACTCAAGACTGACCCTTATTGGCAAGCCTGTTTTTTACAGTTGATATACGTGTTCAAAACAAATTAATTAAATTAATTCATTACAGAATGTTATATTAATGAAAACGTTCGTTTTTAAAATTTTAACTAAAAGCTATTTTATTTATTTATTTATTTACGTTTTAATGAGTAAGTTTTAATTACGTTTTAATGAGTACATGTTATATTAATGAAAATGTTTGTATTTAAGATTTAACTAAGTACTATTTATTACTAAGTTTTGGCCAGCCTTGATCCTATTCGCACAATATAGAACATACTTCATTTATTATTATTATTTTTATTGATAATATAAGTTATAAAAGTGATCAAAATAAGATATGATTTAAGATGTTATGTCGATGAAATGGTTTTACAATTATTTTTCAAAGAGTTACTGTAAATATAGAAGAAAAAGCAGTATTTATGCCATTTTACAAATAAAATCACCATGTGAAAAATCTGAACTAATGTACAGTTCTCTCGATAGCTACTGAAGATAATTCAGAAATCTAAAAAAAAAATAATGCATTAATGATTAAAAAATTTAAATATTTATAGTTAGAGAAAAAAATTGAATAAGATTAAAAAAAAAAACAAAGTGTCGCGACGGAATGTGTGTGCACAGACATTTTCAAGGTCGATTTAAAGCTCCCGTTTCGTGGTGTTACATAAGGGGCCGTTCATAAATGATGTCACGCTTTTTTCCCATACATTTGAACCCCCCTCCTTGTCACAATATGTCACACTTCAGCGGACCCCCTCCCCCCATTTGTCACATGTCACGCTATGTTGCATGATGCATGATGTCACACTTCTTGTTACCCTCTCCCCTTGTCACAATTTCACGAACCCCTCGAAACGTGACAAATATTATAAATGATCCCTAACTCCTAGGTAACTCCTAGAAGTTACCGCAAATCTTGGTAAAAGCTCGAAATGGAAAAATATTAAACCACACGTCGAACATTTTTCAAGCCGCTTTTATAAAAGATAATTTTTGCCTTAAAACCTAGGATTTACCAGACTCTGGGCGTTTACAGTTACACATTTACTGTAAAACTACTAAAAAAAATACTAACTGAAGACTATACTGTGCATATTAATAGGGACTAAGTAAAATACCTTTTTTCTTCTTTTTCTTTTTCTTTAATTCTGTCTGTGTATCATAGTGCCATTTTACACCCTGTTAAACACTTTAGTATTATAAAGCATGCTCTTTTTTTCAGCAAAACTAATTCATTAAAACAGTTTTGCCATTGATTATACATTATAGCAACTTATCCATTATTTATCCATTGTTATTTTATTTATACTGCCTATTTCACTGAGAAAACTTCATAAAATATTCCGCTATATTTTATTGAGGAATATATGTCATATATGAGGATTTCAAGCGTGGAGAAGAACATATTAACCTCCTAGTTTGTTGTAAATCGTTGCAGGACAGACAGGTTTTCAGAAACTGACAACGGAAATCTGGGCGGTAATTTCCTAGGATTCTATGGGAATCTCGTTAAACATCGCCAATCTGACACTGAATTTGGCGTCTCATTTTTGGCGAAAAATTTTGGCCAACTGGATGACATATGGCCAAAGGATCAACCATTTTTGATGTCACTTACATTTGCCTTTCGTTTCATTGCTTCTGTTTTATGTTGAAATTTTACCTACTTTGCGCCAAAAAGGAGTAGAACTTCAAAAACATAAACGAAATTGAGATGCTGACAATTAATTGTTATGAATAAAGCATAAACCCTAAAAGGACAAAAAATGGAGCCTTATGATTGCAAAAAAAATAAATAAATAAATAAATAAAAGAGAAAGAAATGAAAGTAGACGTTGACAAGTAGCCTGATTGATGGTTATTGACTGACCGTGAAAAAAATATTTGTAGTACGAAAAAGCAATATTTAAGTGGCATTGACTTTGCGCCAGATTTCCGTACCAATTAAAGAACAATAGCAATGCAACGGTTCATTATTCACTCGTGTCCTTAATTGCAGAATAACATATCAATCACAATTTAATGGACTGATTTTAAGATGATCGTTAATGCAGCAAACTGTACATTGAATACTCTTAGTAGATACCGATATTGTCATTTGAGAGAGAGAAGGGGAACTACTAACAGATTTTGTTACTTTAAACACGTAAATTGGGCTCAAAGTCTATTCCACAGTTTTTTAATAACGAACTTTTATTTAAATCATTTAGTAAAATATTAAATATTCCCAAGTTTACCGTTGTACACTGTTAAAGATTTCATAAATATATGTTCAACTGCGTTTTTAAACTCACTTTCGGATAGGAAACTGATTAATCTACATTTAAAGAAACTGAAGCAATTTGATCAGATTTAATCATTTGTAATTTTATGTAATATTGCTTGCTGTGGGTAAACTTTTTACAAATGAGTAATAAATAAAATTTCAGTAATAAAACGGCTCCATGTTTCCTTAAAATTTTAATATTTTAAATTTAAAGCTATTTTGCAATTTTCAATATTTTTTTGGTGTTCAGAGCATAATCGAATTCAGAATATTTTTAACCGAATCTATTCCTTAATTCTCTGGTCGTGTTATGTTTTATCTATTTTTTTCGAAACAAAATTTTGACAGGAAAACTTGGGCTTTTGTGCCGAGCACTAACTTTGGTAGCCTTTGCGGATGTGCAACTGGAAGAACTGGGATCGTTACTAAATATATTACTACTTAATATGTTTCTTAATAAAGTACGCCTATCACTTTATGAAATTCCATTGGAGTATCTTGGAGCCTGTCTAGAAATCACGCATCTCAAACATTTTGCCCAGTATACAAACATGATGCAATTACACTCAGCATTTTTTGCCCAAAATTTCCTTTTGAACTATATAAGCTCGAAAAGAAAAGAAAAAAAAAAAAAAGAAAATAATAAAGTAGTCTTGTATAAAAAATTTTAATTGATTTTCTCAAGTTATAAAAAATGTACCCAAACATTAAGAATATACTGTTGAAGTTGAAACAGGGAAATTAATAGTTATATTTTTCTGCAGTATATTAAGAATTTTAAATGATATGTGAAGAATGTCACAAAACAAAGCTAAAATTTTGCAAGGATTTAAAATTAGCAATTAGTGTGTAACAGGGTTTTTAAAATTACGATACCTTACGATGTCTACGGTACAATTACAAATTTTTATTTTGGAAAAATATTGATCAAGATGACATAAATGACTCAGAGAAGAGTGAGAGTTTTTTGAATTGAAAATAAGTAGATTTGAATTTTTTATCAAATACTGAAGGGGATACTCTAATTATAAATAAAATATATCTGATTTTCTAATATTTTTTATGCCAAGTCCTTCTTTATTAGGGAACCACAACCCTTCAATGATACTCTTCAAGCATAGGGGTATCAAGGAGGGCCAGGTCCACACAGCAATGTAGGAAGGCTGGTCTGACGCCCAGCTAATCTACCTCCGGTCGGTCACGAGCTGTCGTCGAATTTCACTTACCCGTGCCCGGGGGAGGGCAGCCCTAAGGCCACGTGCAAACAGGGTAAAAGAGTGAAGTAGAAAAGTCCTTCTTTATTAGGACGCAAGCTTGAAAAGCAATTACACCACCTTCAAATGTCTCAGTAATCATTTCTTCAAAGGGTTATAATGGAGTTATTGAAACAAATAACAATTTAATTTTTATCTTATTTTAGTTAATACTTAAGTATAAAAAAGACCACGAATACAATATATATATATATATATATATATGCGTGTATAACTGTTATGAAATGGTGGACTTTTCTGTCTTTAAAGCTGTTTCTCAGGTTTTAATAGTTTGATCAAAATGTTTGTATAAAATTGTCTATACGCATCGTTGGCTTGAATAGCATAACGTATTGTAATCAGTAGTTCAAAATGAGTAAAATTATTTTTTGCTTTTTTATAGGTAGAAGAAACTACCGAGCCGAAAGAAGATAATACAAATTCCTACTTGGAGCAGCTTTTGAATTTTGTTGACTTCAAAGAAAATGTCTCTCATGTAAGTTTAGGTCTTCTATTTTACCAAATACATTTACATCCTCCTTGCAACCTTCATCGTCCTTTATCTAACTGCGAAAACTTTTCTTAAAAATGTTTTTGAAGGAGTAACAGCACTCGTCAAAGATACCATATGCATTATGTCTATTGATATGATTCCTCTTAAGTATGGGCATTTCATGACCTTGTATCACAAAATTAGGAAAACAAATATACCCGAAGTTGTGCTTAAAAAAAGGAAAACTTCTTTTTAAAATTTTTTTTCTAGAATTAGGTCAGTTTCTAGGCTGTAATGTTGTTTTCTTATTCTTTTTTTACGTTTTCTTTAATAAAAAACTACAGCAAAGGGATTTAATTTATAGGTTAAACATAAAAATTAATAATTTTTAGATGACATTTATTGTTTTTGAGTTTAATATGTGTTTGAGAGAAATTACATAGCAGTGAGTATTAAGTTATATAATTCTCTATTTAACGAATTTTCCATTTAACGAATGGTATTTTGAAGTTTCATCACTTCATTGTATAGGTTGTATAAAGTTCCAACTATACGCACACGCACTGTGTGTGCGTGTAGTGCTCTATCATTATCGTAATATTGTAACGTACTTTCTCTGTTTTATACTGAATACTTTATTTTGATTTTTTTAGGTTATTAAAGAAGCAAAAAAGATGAAAAAAGAGATTTCTTCCGATATTGAAATTGGATATTCCGTTCACGAATGTGAAAATTTACTTCAATTGCAAAATCAATTAGAACTAAGATGCTCAGTAAGTTCGTTAAACAATTAAAGAAAAATATCATTCAACAACACATAGATTACCCATTTTTTATTAAGTATATATTTTTGAAAATTCATTTGCATGGTTATAATAAATCTGTAAATATTATAAAGATAAATATTATTTTTTTGCAAAATATTGTAGGCGTTCTCAGTTTTGAGATATACCGATTTAATCTTTCGAATCGCAATAAAAAATCGTAAGAACCATTTTACAGACTATGTCTGTATCTTACACACGTAACCTAAATTACTTTTTCTTTAGGATATATACAGCAATTTCTCTACGCTACGGCAGCAAGCATTGATTGCAATGAAGAGGAAGAAATTCTTGTCCAATCAGTATGCAAAACAGCGCAAAACTCTAGAAGATGCTTGTTACTCTTTAGCTGCAGATGTCGTAAGCAGACGGGAACTAATTGTATCATCTGCCAAATTTCATTCTTTTCTGTACGAAGTAAGTATGTAGTTCATTTAATCGAAAAACAGTCTAGGAATGTATAAACATTATAATGATAACTTATCATATAATGATTAATTATTATTATATTCAATATTTTTGCTTAAATATATTGTTATGTTTTCAGCATAATTTATAATGTTGGTAGAAGTTTTTAAACTTCGAAACTGTCTAATTATCAAAGAAAGTTTTTCTAAATACCTCTAATGTCTGATAAGTTTTACAAGTGGGTAAATAAGTTGTTAATAAAGAATTCAACAAAAGACCTTTTTTCCTGTCTAAACTGTGATGTATGCGTTCATTTTCTGTAAGCACTAATTATTTCGCTTAACAAATTTACACTGGAAATCTGAATTTTAAATTTTATGGCTTTAATTTAATTTTCATGCTCTCATTTTTGAATCCTCTCGTTTTTCTTTACTTAGTTTCGAAAACAAGTTCAATTTGTCAAGGAATTTTGCTCCAACTTTGAAGAAACAGAGCCTCTTAATTTTGAAATGCCAAACGTTATAAATAAAATCTACTTTCATACGCAGCAAATTTGTAAGTATTGGTTACTTGTTTTAGTGCAGTCTTTAGCAACGAAAAATTTTGCATAATTTTTGTCAAAATTTTTTACACGAAATGGTCATTTTTTGAAGTTTAAAAGCGTTCAATCGTCAAAAATGCATCCTTAATGTTAAGAACAACATAGCATGGATTAATATTATAAAATTTTAAAGTATGAAATTCTTTTCATGGGAGATGAAAGGTTATCTGCACAACAATAATAAGTTTGAATTGGAAAATTAGTACTTCATATTTGTAACATAAATGTTGTTGTTGTTTCCAATGTGGAGGCACTTGCCTACTCGGCATTCGCCCTTTTCCACGTGAATTGCTGGCCATTCGTGAAGGGTCACCTGATAGGTGACCAGCATTGACCCTAACACACTGTAGTCGGATGACACCAGATGGCACCACCACAACCAGGCCACTTTTTTTTTCTGATCTAAGGGTGAAGGGAAGGGAAAATCTCCACCCTCCGGTATCCTCGGACTTTAGGGTCCACAGATTTTACGTGCACGTATCCTCAAGTGTACACGGTGGGTCTCAGCGGCTTGGGTATCGAACCCGAGATCCTCTGATTCGAAGCTCGACATCCTAATCGCTAGGCTACCACGGCCTCTGTAACATAAATGTAATCGCAGCAAATAAGTATTAATGTACTCGAACAGTGGAATAATTTGTAGTTCTTTGTCAGTAAAATAGTCTTTTACTCATCAGTAATTCACTGAATAGTAATTTACTCACTTCGTTGTATATTTCATCCAGATTAGCGTGCTTTGATTGGGGACAATCAAAGATCTTTCGTCTAGATTGAAAAGCTGGACGAAAGCTGCTGCCGCGATTGCGCAGTGAGGAGAATCACCGCTATTGGCGTCAATATCATTGGGGAAATTGAAATGAGCGCCGAGGAATACTTCTTTACACGTTTCAATAATAACAATAAAAATAATGATAAATATATAATTATATAATAATAAAACGGCTACCGCTGTAAGCTCACTAATGAATGGAATTAAAAGTTTCTAGCATTAAAAGCAAGAAAAAGGAATAAAATGCAAATTTCTCTGCTTTTCGGAATCACGGGCATCGGATGCTCAAATCGAAAAAATGCAGTCACTCCTTTTTTTCTTTTCTTCATAATCAGAACGTTACTAAAAATGATCGAAGAGCATGCCTAACTTTTTCTAATCAAATATGGAGTTTTCTAATAAAATAAAAATTTATTCAGTGTTTTCTTATGAATGTGAAATATGCTGTATTAGTGAAGTAGTGTTTCGGCATTTTCTAATTTAAACTAACCTCACCTCAAGTGCAATAGAAACACAAATGAAAATTGAATATTTTCTCAGGAGAGACGCTTGAAAATTTTGACCAAAATGTAAAAGTCTCGTTTTCTTTTTAATCCATATTATTTTGAAGTCACATAAC
Organism: Octonoba sinensis; assembly: GCA_038502835.1. Taxonomy (NCBI): domain Eukaryota; kingdom Metazoa; phylum Arthropoda; class Arachnida; order Araneae; family Uloboridae; genus Octonoba; species Octonoba sinensis. Next base: position 63,947,464 of record CM076600.1, on the reverse strand, counting down.
GTTTTGGGTTGCTTGACGTAGGTATTATTTCTTAAAATGAGCATTTTTTTGCAATAATTAAGGAAATATTTCATAATTCAGTTCCAGCTAATATTTGAATCGTCTCGAAAACTTTAATGCAAGGCAACTAATGACATGCCGTTCATGCTGGAAGAACTCAGTAAAATATATTTAGTTATTAATTTATTGGCAATTTCTTTTTTTTTTCTTTTTTCTTTTTTGTGGCCCCGTTGCACTGGAAGTGTAATTAATATTATGACATGTTGCAGCAGCGATTATGGAGCATTTTATTAGTTAAACGTTTAGTCGAAATCACAGTATAAGTGGCTCTTAATCTGTATTTTTCTTAAATGCATATTTCATAAGCTCTTTGTTAATCAACTTGTTGTTAAACATTGAACATAGACTGCTTTTAACTTATGTAGCATACTGAAAATAGACGTAAATGCACCTGATGTTGCAGTATTTCCTCCGGAAAATAAAACATTGCCAAATAATTGTTTTGCACTAACTAAATTTGGTAAAGAATATCATTTTGAGACAAGTAAAGCGTAAAAATGGCATGCTGTTGTTGTTGTTACGAATGCCCTTGACATAAGAAAACCTACTATAAGGTCCAGAAAATCAATAATCCACTGGCGTAGGGTGATATGCAGCTTCATTTTAGAGCGAGGAACCACGAGGGCTGAAGACTGACTTGACCTCAAATTTTGTGGTCTCTTAATTTTGAACCAGATCCCAGTTGAGAGACCGTCATCTGGGATTGGCACCCCAAGAGGTATCGTTTCACTTGGCGGACTTTGGAGCCAAGACCTATTTACCCTGCACCAGCACCCTTTAGCGTACACGGCCCACAGGAACCAGCCGCGAGAAGTTGTTACCTTCCCAAACACTGACCTAAGTCGATGTTGCTTCACTTTCGGTGCTCTGTGGGATCCGAGCTTCTACCGACTGGTCCACTGCGGGACATAAAAATAGCACAACGTGAAAAATAGTTTCCTTTAAAGCCTTTCATGAAAAACGGCAAATGTTTTTTCGTTTTGTTGGTTTAATGTAATTTATTTCAAAATCGTGTTGTATTATAAATATTTAATTTATCTATTTATTCTCTTTGGTAATTTTTTGTAGGCAATCTGGCAGGCGCAGTTCTGTCCCAGGGATTGAATGTCTCCGGTACAGTTGTAAAAGTAAAAATGTCAGAGCAAACTCGAGAAACTCACAAACAACATATTGGTGGATGGGTAGCATTTGTTGAAGTGGAACGCAGCTTTAGATTGCGAAAGCTGGACCTATTGGCTCTCAGAATGCAGTCCCTCTGGCAAATCGTGCAGTGTGCACGTGGTATTCGACAGGTAATGGAAACACTAGGAGGCAATTAAATGCCGAATAGAATGATTAGAGATGTATATGATCAATACGAAATGCATATAGCATTTATGTTTGAAATATAACCGCACTAGTGAGTTTCATGTCTGCGAACCTAACTCGTTAAGAGTGCAACATCATAGTGACAAGTTTCTAAGTAGTTTTTAACAGATAAGTTAGTTTAAATACTAACATAGATTTTGTAACACTAGCCGCACTAGCACTCTATATTTACCTGGAAAAAAAGAAAATTTTCAATATTTATCAAATTAACTAATTTATTTATGGCATCTTTTCATTTTTGATATTTTTAAGATATAATTGTAACCTACTTTCATGGTTTCATTTATTTTTATCTTTTGAAAAATAATAAAGGGAAACGTGGACGAAATTTTTTTCACAGAAAGTCAGTTTTAAAAGGAAGTGCAGTTTCAACACTATAAAATGTGAAGAATGTTTGTAAAGTCTGTCAAGATTTTCATGAATGGACTTATACCAAATATTGTTTATAAAACTTATTATGAAACTATAGAGTAATTGTAATGGTTTTTCATAATCTATAAAATATATTAGTCTGCAAGGATCTGCAACTGTCACTAGGCATCATGTACGACTGAATGAATAATTTATTGTTATCAACTAGAATGATGTTACATAATCCCTAAGATGAAATTTAGGAATCCCCTCCCTCTTTTTCAAACTGATAATACTCTCTACTGTCCCACCGAATTTTTCTTTATATGCTAAGAAAGGTTCTTTCCATTTTCTGAATAGAGTATTTGTCAATAAATTCGGTCTCTCTTTTTTTTCTTTCTAGTCTATTCAGTGGATTCAAGATCTGACATCATCCATAATTTCAAGAGCCAATGAAATTGGAGAATCGGCTTCGGAAGCAGATGCTTTGTTTCTGCAACACCTTACTTTTAACGACGCCGCTCAGGTACTCAATCTTAGCAAATCCTCACAAGAAGTGTAGCAAAAAATAAATAAATGAAATAAAATTAAATTAAATTTAGAATAAATAATAATAATAATAATAATAATTGCTTCTGTAATTGTGCATTTATATGTTTTTTTTTTTGCATTAGCAGTATATAATATAAATGTATCTTTTTAAGTGACTTCTAAAAAATTTGTTTTATTTCTGCCACTTTTGCAAAATCCTTAAATTAAGGAGATTTTATGTTTAATCAATGGGTGTGATTGTTGCAATTTGTAAATTATGATCAAAAAACATTTTACAGTAAAACTTTTTAATATTAAATCATTCGAACAAGAAAGATAGAATAAATGACATAAACTATATCGTCTCTTAGAATTTGAAAAAATTTTGAGCTTTACTGAAGCAAAGTTTTTACATCAACACCACAGCATATTGCAAAAAACACATTGCTCTTAAGAAGTAGAATTATAAGGCAAGCTAATAAAGTCCACATTTGTAAAAAAAAATGAACTCATGTGTTAGAAAGAAATGGGTTCAGTGTAACTACCGCTTAATGTCGAAAGGTAAAAACCGTTTCTGCCTTGACAAAAAGAATTCCTTTAACCCCGAAAAACAAGTATGCAATTTTCTTAAAACTTTATCATTTAATAACTCATTGTTTTCCCTCTTGTTGTTGGTGTACAAAGGCTGGCGTGTTATTTTTCAAGAGTGATCGATCTTACTTTTCTAAATGAACTAAGAAATATTTCGATTCCCATTTCTTTTCTGTCATATATCAAGAGAAAATTTTAACCATTTTGGGCTTAATGAATAAATAAATAAATAAGTTGCACTCCTGTTATAATGTGGCTTCAATACATTTTCTTTGTAGTTAAAACAAACTATAGTCGACCCGGATAATAACTCTTCTTGTTTTTTCTTTCTCTTTTTCAGAAAGCGTACAACATTGGTCAGAAGCTCCTTCAGTCATCAGAAGATCTCCAGAAAAAAATCGGTTATCAACAAAGAGATAAGCAGCTCCGATCCATGATGCAAAAAACTTGGGACGAATTCTCGACTGCTTTTCGTGACATTGCGAACCGACTGAACCTTTGTCAGAACTTTTATCGTAATATAGCACATGTGAGTGTATTTTGATAGTTATTTCATAACTAGCCGCCTTCTCTCTAATAAATTTATGAAAAACTTAAGAACTGTTATATTAAAAAATTAAATTGGGCGCATCACTATTCACTGTAATACTGAGATTTAAAATACTACTTAATTGAATAAAAACATATTCACTTCCCACACAACGGTAACAAAACTTTTCAAATGCCGAGCAAAACCTTGGATCTCCAAGAAGAAGAATGAATTAATTTTGTTGTAGCTGTGAGAACATCAGTCGAATGGGCAACTAGTTCCTTCTCGAAATATAGACATGCATCCAGACGGATGATTTTATTATTGGTGGAAAAGAAAATGGGAAAAATTGTTTTGAAGGAGGTATTAAGAGAGCACGAAACACGTACGTTGAATCGTTCAAAAATTGGTTCAAATTGTCACTCTATTTAACGAATTAATCTAGGACTAACTCAGTTAGGGGTACGACAGCTCATGGGGAAAAAGGCCTGCTGAGCCCACCTCTGCTTACGAGAGCGAGGGTGCAGAAGCAGATGTTCTGGTCATTTGGTCGGCCTGACGTCGAACCCCCAATGTTTAGTTCCAAAGCATTCTTTGTCCTCATTTTATCCCCCCACTCAATGGATAACGGGCTGAATCCGAATCTCGGACTTGTGGCATGTTACAGAACGCTACTACTCAGCCACTGGGATTCGAATTATCTATGAAGCGATATAAAATTTGTCTTATATACTTGAAATGGCAAGGAATTTTGAACTCTTAAAGATTCAAGGCATTAAATGATAACTAACTTCATATTATATATATATATATAATTAGCTTGTGGAAGGTTTAAAACATAAGAAAAATGTGAAAGGAGTCGGAAAAAAATAGCAGCATTTATCGGTGGGTGTTTCCCTTATCATATGCGTACAAAAAAGAAAAAAAGAAAAAAAAAAAACAAATAAAAACGCAATTTTCCCTACTTTTCAATTTCACTCAAATGTTCGTAAAACTAAACAAACGCTAAATTATTTATGTTCTACCATTTTCTGTTGTTCCTATGTTGTGCATAATAACTTGATGTACAAAAACCACTTGCTATGATAAACGAGCGTGAGACAGTGTCACATTTCCAGGCGTAAATGAGAGACAGCGAGGCTGCCCAGACAAGAATGATATTAAATGAGATTTATTCTGAAGTGAAGATTTATTTTTGTACTCTTACACTTTCTCTTCAGTATGGACAAACGCTATTGCGATGGATAAGTAGGATAGGTGGATAAAAATGCTAACCAATTCGGACTGCGCGTCGTCACTACAGAAAATACCTAACATTTTCAGTACTTGCGCAACTATTTAACATCTGTGCTCACACTTCAACTGAATAAAAATTGCTTGAAAAGTAACTTACGCTTCACAATTCGTAAAATACGGTACATTTCTTAAAATTTAGTAGGTGTAAACAAATTGTAGTTAAATGAAATCTATTAGTATTTTTTCGAATTCGAATGATTTATTGAAATAAACTCATTTTACTATATTTCTGAAATTAATTCACGAAAACAGCGCATTAATAATAATATTTTTTTTTTTCAACATACATGTTTTACAGAATTTTTTCGTCATTATGTTATCGGAAATGCTTAAGCTGATGTTTTCTTGATTCCCACCAAGTAATCAAAATCTCCCTCCTATCAAGTCAGAATTATTTTTGAACAAAATAATTTTATTTATATGCCTTTTTCTTGGTTTTTATGGTTCATTTTAGCAAATGAAAGGAATAAAAGATCTGGAGCTCGTTTTACAGCAAAAGATAGTATTATTTGGAGAGGTTCGTCGAAGTTTCGTCATTCGAAGATTCCGAACACGATATGTAAGAGTAGCGACGGAAATTCACAGGACTGTTGAAAATGGGAAACATCTTTTGGAAATTATGTCGACATCGCCCTTAACCAATGAAACGTAAGTCATCTTCAGTAGAAGGCTTCTGCTTTTCTTCACATGTTTAAAAGGAATTATAATCTTAATGGTGAAATCATCCCCATTGGATGTCGAGAAACAAGTAGTCGGAGACTTTCAGCTCCCGCTATTACTCCCTAGTGTTAATTTCATCACTGAAAAATACTCTCACCCAGGCGACCACGATTTGTCGATTACGCTATGACGTCATTTAATACACACAAATGCTCGCTGTTAGTTTGATACCTTTTGCAAGTCTCTTAGAACATATTAATTTGTTGCCGTCGCAATAGGTGTGAAATCACAATTTTGCTGATTTCACACCGATTGCAACAGAGACGGAATTCTCGCCGCTGACTAACTGAGCACATCATTGGTTCTATATAGTTTAATAAATTCTTCTCCGTGTTACTAGTCTTACTTTTGGTTGGATGTCCTTGGTTTAAAAAAAAAAACTGCTTTCATAAAAAAGAAAACCATGATTTGTAATTGGACAATTGTCAAAAAAAAAAAAAACGGGGAAAAAACAAAAAAGATTAAGAAAGAAAGAAAAAAAAACGGACGGAAAAAAATTATTATTATTTTGATGTAATGGATGAATGCATAAGTCCTCTTTACATAATGTTTTTGTTTTTAATTTTTACAGTGGGATCTTTTTCCCCTTTTGTTCACCAGTTCATGTCCTTTATGATTTTTGACAATTAGTTTTATGACCCATGCATTAAACGTTTCTAAGTGTGCAAAAGAAAAAAATAGCAAAAGAACAAATTAGCCTGTGCGGCACAGACCAAAAAAAAAAAAAACAATTGTGGATGGAAAAAAAAAAAAAACGAAAAGCAGATGCACAAACATTTTGCACCGTATTTATTTGTTCTAGTTTTGAGGCACTTACAATATGCTTGAATCGTTTGGGGAACTCCGTGATGGGCTATTTCCAAGCAAAAATAGTAATAACTCGTTGAGTGCGCAACCGGAAGGAGGCTCACCTCTTCGAATAAAAGGAAACACCCGTACCGGCTTTCATTAAAATACCGTTTCCACGAGGGTGGGGGACGCGGTCTGGAGAGGGTCCCAAAGATAGAAGCATCTTCTGGCAGGGATCACTCTTCCTCCTCAGAGAGCCACGTTGTTCTGAAGTTTAATTGAGTCTGCCACGACGATGCCGTTCTGAAGGAGTAAGTACACAATTCTCTGTCACGATCCATGCATTTGTATTTTTTTCGTAAAAATGTAAACCTGTATTTGGAATACCTGTCGATCACAGCTACAAACTATGAGGGCTTTTCGAAGTATTTTTTAAATCAACAGAATAATGTTTATCTTGATTGAAAAAAATCTTAAGAATGTGTCAGGAAAATCATTTAAATGTTTTTTTGTGAAAACGTTAACTTTTATTTAGAATACTTGTCGCTCAGATACCTGCAAACTAAGGACTGACTTGGAATTTATGTTCCAAATCAACACTGATGTTTAACTTGATAAAAGAAAAATCTTAAAAATGCATCGAAGAAATCATGTGAATGTTTTTTTTTTTTTTTTTTTGTAAAAATGTAAAATAGTATGTTTTTTTCCTTCTTTTGGTAAAAATGTGAATTTGTACTTGGATGCATAATTTTGGAATATCTGTTAGGCAGACAATTGCAATTAATGAATGACTTAAAATGTATGTTCTTAATTAACAGAACAATGCTTATCTTTGAAAAAAATCTTCAAAATATGTTGCAACACCAAATCGAATTTCATTTAATCAATTAAAAGCTATTATTTAGCTAATTAATTTTCTACTTCAGTTAATTTTAAAATATATAACTTGCCGTTTTGAATTAATAAGTACACAGCTATTTGTCGTGCTCCATCTGGATGAAAACATTTTACCTTTTGTTTCAGTTCTCTTCGAAATTTATAAAGGTAAAATTGGTAGGTAAGTTACAAGAAAGTACTCAGCATGGTTTTGAAGTTAGATTATGTAAACAATAGAAAAACCCCTGAATACAAATCTACTACGAGTACAAAAATTTTACAGAAAGATTGACTTGTGTTTCCATACCTCTAAGCAATATTGTTTCAGAGCGTAGAAATGAAATGCAGCACTTTATTTCTATGAAACTATATTTGAAAAAACATTTTAATTTTTCACTGCATTTTATTTTAGGATCTTTTTGAGCATTTAAATGCTAGAAAATGTCATTCATTTTATGCGTTTTGAAAAATAAAACCCAGAGAAAACGAGATTTTAAAACTTGTGTCAGTAATTTTCGATGCAAATTCATGTTTCAATTCAATAAATATTTTTCTTCTTTGTTAACTTATTAATTTCTTCAAAAGTGATTTTCTTTGTTTCGTACTACGTTAATATTTTCGGAATTACATAATTAACGCCTAAGTACTAGTCACAAACAGAAACAGGTAGGTAGATGCATATTAATTTATTATATGTACATATAAAGTCTGTTTGAGGTCTTGACATTTAGCAAAAAGTTTGCTGTTGGTATCTCGAGATGACTTATAGTTCGACTAGCGGAATTTCAGTTCGCAAGTGAGATTTTTCGTCAGTCTATGCTTTCCTTTTATATCAAAGGGTTAAATAAGTTATGTTCTACACATTAAATGTGGTAAAATGAGGTATGCATTTTAATTTTAAGTATTATTACATTCGTATAAGTAAAAATTCTGCTTTTCACTGAACAAAAGTTGAACATAAAAGCTATGAACATTTCATCACAATTGCATATCAACTATTCGTTTAGAGCAATATCTTTATAAAACATAAATTACACCTACTAAAATATTTGAATGAAATTATCCATTCTGCTTTTAGGGTTGAAGATTTGTTTCTCCTTAAAATATTTACAGACCATGTGCTAATTCGTAAATTGACAAAAAGTTCAATTTTCTGTGTATGTTTTGGGTATTTAACAGTAAATATAAATGTTTAACAAAAGCACGAACAAGAAAGCATTTGTATGGCATACAACTGTTTTTGTGAAAAACATTCAAAATCGACAACAAGGTTAAGGGCCAAAAATATCCAGCCTTTTAGGATTATAAAATCTTTCTCATTTGGAAAAAAATATAACTAGACAATTTTTATAAATATGTTAATTTACACAGTTATCATATGCATTTTTTTCTGAGTGGAGATTGTTTTCAACGTTGTTATTATTATATTACTATTCAATGCTAATTTTAAATTAAAATGAACAAAACATTTTTAGAAAAATAAAAATATAATTTAAAAAATCATTATTGAATAGGGTTAAAATGTTAAACTGAAATATTGCCATTATTTAAAGAAAAACCGTGTAAAGATTTTAACATTGCTATAAACACATTAAAATTGTTTGTTTGCTCTTGAAAACACTTGTTCTTTGGCTTTACAAAATCTGTCACTAAAAAAACTTTGTCGTTTTTCGCCCACTTGTGAAAACGTTTGGCATGCGTTCAGTATACAATTGTGACATATTTAACTCCAGAGCATAACGTTGCAGTAAAACTTGCTGATGGAAAATACATATATATTGAGTTTGATTATTAAGCACTTCGAAGCCTTACTTAGGTGTAAGGTGTTGGAACTGTTTTATCTTAATCAGTGTGGGCTAAATTAATGGATTCATATCAACCATCCAACCATCCCAAAAATCATGTTTATTACTATTATTATTATTTATTTATTTATTAATTTTTATTTTTAACGGTGTTTTAATAAAATTTATTTAAGTCGGAGTTGCCATGAGTTTTTTTGGGGAAAGGAGCTAAGTGGGCTTCTTCAGTGTCATTGCCTTTATCAAAAGTTCGTCCCCCCCCCCCCCGTTTCATTTTTTTTTTTTTCATCCTTCATCCTTCCATCCTTTTTCTTTTCTTTTTTAAATTTTACCTAGAAAATTGGCAGTCCCTTTTTTATTGCAGTTGTTTGCTTTTTTATTCGTATTATTTTTCAGTGTTAATCCATGTTTGCTTAGACATTTTTTGAGATCTGATTATTTTACTTGGGTTTTTAATCTTAATATTTTGAATGAAAATTATTCTTGTTTTTTTAACTTCCAAATTATTATTAAAATTAACAGAAATATGATTTAAAGAAACACATAGTTTGATGCCACAAAGAATTTTAGTTGTCATAAAGGACAACGGTTACCAAACACCGATATTGCAAAAATATGAAAAAACATAATTGTCTCATTTCTATTCATAAAATTAATTGCTGTAGAAATACATTTTGTGATTATTTCTTTTCCATTTGTTTATTCATTTATTTATTTTCAATAGTGAATCTAACTATTTACGAACACTATATAGTGAACTTATTTGTCTTGACTCTCATATATTTGAAAAGATGCATGAGTTTCAAACACAATCCGTTATCCTTTTAATGCAAAAAAAAAAAAAAAAACGCATTTGTATTATAATTATTTAAATGTGTTCACACTGCTGTAAATGGTTCATATTTGAATGACATTTTTAATAGATAGTAGAACAAATTCAAAACTATTTTGTTTACTTTCGTTCTCTTTATTCTGACAAAGACTTTTTCCATGGTACGGTATCAAATTAAATCAGAAATACTAATACATGACATTAGGCTTTGACTGTATATGTTTATGATTCGTAATTTATTCTTATTTTTTTAAAGTTGCGCAATTTTTCTGCCATGATGGAAAATAAAATAAATATGATAAATTTTTTGCTTCGTAAGAAATGTTACAATTAGTTTTTAAAAAAATATGCTATCTGAATATTTGATTTCTCTTACTTTAGAAAAGCGTACATTAAAAAAATGAGTTTCGCTCCTTTAAATGCACACACAAAAAGGATATTGCGTCATCCCTGCTGAGAAGGTAAAAAACTGAATTTAATAAAGTTAAGTGAGGAATTAGCAGACTACAAAATTATGTTTGTTTTAAATTTGGATTCACTGTCTTTTTTTCTTCATTAGAATAATCCACGCTCATTAAGAAAAAAATATTCTTGAAATAAATCCGCGGAGACTGAAAAAAGAATTCAAAATTGTTGTTATGTCTATATTTTTCCCCAAGTTTATTTCTTCTTATCCTATTGTTTAATTTCAGCTTAAATTTGCTTTCAAGCAGTGCTGCCTTACATATCCAGCACACGATGTCTCAAGCTGAGAAGACTGTTCAAAAGGTGCAAAGCTCATATTTTAACGACGATCAAACTTCGACTGAATCAGCAACAGAATATGTGTCCGCCAGATCCCCTGACACCTGGCGGAGTACTAGCATCTCCGGTGTTGACGACTGGTGCTCGATCGGCTCTGAAGGCACAACACTTGATGACTTCAAATCTATAGATGAAGATATTCCAGAATACTTTTCAGACGATAGTCCCGATGATCCTCTTGGTAGTAAGGAAATAACTACCAAAAAGGATGAGACTGCTACAGGTCCTGATAATGGAATAAAGGAATACGCTGCTGTTAGTGGAGTATGCCCTTCAAAACCTCAAAAATTATCTGCGGAGATCCAGCATACCTCATCAATACCAGAAAGTGCATGCCCAAATATTCCTGAAAAAGCTATGCCCAGTACATCAGCCTCTGTAGAAGGAAAGTTTCCAGAGAGCATTGAGACAAAACCAGACCCTGCAACAGAAAGGGAAGAATTAATAGCTATTTCACCGAAATGTGCAACAAGTTTTCAACCCCAAAAATATTCGACTGTCATTTCCAAAAAGGAATCTTCAGATGTTAAAACCGAAGTCAAGAAATCTTACCAAATAAAGACTCATATCGATGCAGGGAATATTCATGAAACCTTTACTTCTAAGAAGTCTGAGGATTCATGCACTCAAGAAAGTCTACCGACAACTGCATCAGAAAAGATTCATAAGGTAGTCATTCTGGACGAACCATTATTGCAGACTCCCAAAAAGACAGAAGCTGAGGAGACATTTCCAAAGGGAATATTTTCTCAGGGGAAATCTAAAGCAGATATTCTTTCTGAATTAGAAGGGTTAAAATCGAAATACTTCAAGAGCAGTGCTGAACCATCAGACGAGAAAGAAACAAAAAATAAGTCAGAAGATATAAGCTTTGGATATTCGTCTTTCCCTTCATCTGCGACTGCAGAGAGTGATTTGCGTGGAACTGATGTTTCTAAAGTAGTGTATTCGAAAGAAGTCACCGAATCTCATAGTACAACTAGCATATCATTTCAACAGCAATCCTTTGGTTTCAATCGCAGTGAGAGATGGCAAAGTGTTACGCCTCAAATCAAAGCTGTTCTTCCAAGCAGCGAACAGCCAATTGAAGACCCAGTTCTTCAGAAACTACAGCAAGAAATGAAAGAAGTAAGTGTATGAATCAATTTTTACTTTTTTGTGTACATTAATAGCTCAACGTTTGCGAGGATGTAAAAATTGTATGAAACGAATTTATTTATTTACTTTTTCAATGTTTCAATTTATGCATTCATAAAAGAGTTAGTATTATTATTTAAAATAAAACAAATTGTGACAAAAACTTGGATTTCATTGCTGAGAATGAAGTTTCCTATTGAATTATAATTCGATTCGAGCAGACAGGGCCAGTACGCTATGATGGCACACTAGTTAGTAACACTATTCAGTAAACTGTAGTGGAAGAACCTTCTTTCTTTCTAAATCAGATTCTTTTACTAAATTAGATATTGTTGAAATTTAAATATAAGAAACTCAGTTATAGAGAAACAATGACGCAGTACATTCGAAGAAAACTTGTTTTAAAGACATTTTTGCGATTGCCAGCTTTTGGCTTGTGACAATTTGCACGCTTAAATCGCTGTCTAGAAAAGACAAGAAAGCTCTGAGTGTAGTGTGACGGGAAAAACGTTAATTATAAAGGTCCCGATTTTGGAACAACTTGATGTTTATTGAAAAGAAGATAATATTTCTTACCCCAATACATAATTTTTCTCGAATATAGGAAATCGACCCGCGAAAGCTAAATTTTACGGTGTTTCTCTGTTCGCGAATAATAAAAATTCTCAAATGTCAAAGATTGTTGTATTATATTCTTAAAACCTTATTTTATGCATTAAGATGCTGTGCGTCCTGCGAAGTTGTTGTGGTTCATGGAGATTTTTTTTTTTTTTTTTGAATGGAACGAACTGAATTTCGCCATTTAAATGCGGACCGCAAATGAGTATTGTAGAAATTGGAGACATTCATAATATGAATCGTTTATTTCGAAAAGGTAACAACTCTTAAAAAGAAATTTTTTTTCAGGAGAGTAGGTAATAGCAATGCAATATTGGTAAATGAAAACGATTTTTGATTAATTCTGCCATAAAAATAAATAAATTAATATTGAGATTTCTTTCTTTTTCAAAACAGAGATGTTACCTTTTCGAAATAATGATTATTGCAAAATCAACCGTTTAATTGGTTAATACATTTTTCTAATTTCTTGCATTCGTTACGAACACAATCCTCGTGAGATTTCAAATTGTATATTTGATTGTAGTTTGTAAGTATTGAATATAAACTTCTTGCAAGTGTCTATAAATCGCACTAATATTTTGTGAAATTTGTTTGCAAATTGCTTAAACATGATCATGAGGATGAATATGAAAAGAAGATCGAAAGGTCATGCTTGGCATGGGTTCTTTTTTTCTCTTCTAAAGGTATTACAGAAAACGTACCAGCAAATGAAAAATGGGAAACTGTATCTTATATTAGAGAATTTTTAGCATAACAGTGAGAATTCTAACAATTATATACCTTATAATAATAATTTAACTTTGTGCAGAAATACTGTAATAAAAAATAATTTCACGTTAAGAAAGCACTAATAAGCATTAAAATGCAGACGTATGTTTCTAGATGCATCTAGAAGCTCCCTGTCGCATTAAAAAAGGGATTCCAAGCAATCCCGAAACATATGTCTGCATTTTAATGTTTATTTGTGCTTTCTTAACGTGAAATTACTTTTTATTACAATTACATACCTTATTTAGTACAGTTATAATGTTAAGGATTTTTTTTTATCATACGCAATTTTAAGATTTTTTTTCTTTTCGTAAATTCAGATTGCGTTAAAATTTCTTAAAAATTAAGGCAGAAAGTTTTGGGAAAATGTTTAAATATGTCTTTAGCTGCAGATCATATAGCTGCGTAAACGTATATTTGCAAGTAATGAATAGGAAGTAACTTTTAAGTGCTTAAGAACGGTTGAAATTTCTCAAAATCGCTTATTGGATTTTATAAATCACGAAACAGGATCGCATTACATTCCTTTTAAACTTTCTCTCAACGTTACCTATTGTTTTGTGTTGTAACGCTAAAAATATTTGTTTTTATATATTAACAGCCGCTTACTTTTATTGAGTAAAAACTACTTGAGATAGAAAACGTCAAAAAAAAAAAAAAAAAAAAAATGAGTCTAATTTTGTTTGGAAAATAACATCTCTAGTAATTTTTCCAAAATTTAATAAATGAATAAATAAAATGAAAATACACAAGAAAAAATATGTGTTATACAGTGCTTAACTTTTGCTACAGATTTTTTTCATCTTCGTTTGCTGCATACTTATTTTTTGCTACATTTTTATCTATTTTTAATTGTATATTTATATGTAGCGGTGGCCAGTTTTGTTGTAATTTTTTTATGTAAAGATATCGTTTTTATCTTCCTCTGCACTAATTTACCCGCTTCACTTACATTTTAAAGCTCAGTCTTTTTTCTCGTACTTTTTGCAACATATGCATTTTATTGGGAAAATATACAATGTGTCATGAAACCAAAAGTGAATATTTCAGTTTCACAAATTATTTGATTGCTGTCATTTTCTTAGAAGTTTTAAAATGCTTTACCACACAAGTAGCTTAAATTATGTTCTGAATTTTTCTTTTCTCCTTTCTTTTTTTTTCTTAATTTGAGAATTTTTTTATGTTTTTGAATATTTTTCTCCATGTAAGAACAAAACTGTCTAATCCAAGAAGTAATTCAAACAATAATAAGAGAAGCATGTCTTTCTTTGAATATTTCATTGAATATCGTTGCTAAAGAGAAACTTGATTCTTAACCAACTACAAAAGAGCGAAAAAAGAACAAGGAAAATTTAAGTACGTGTTGGGTTAGTTCCAATGTCGATCGTTTATCTCGAACTAATAAATGTTTCTCAGCACGCCATTTGTCAGATTTTGGAGCAGAAGAAATAGGACATTCGTTTGAAAGATATTAATTCCCCAAACAGGTGCACAGACCTCGGTGATCATTTCAAATGATTTGGACGCTAAATTGGATGACGTTTAGGAACTACCTTTATATAACAAAAAGAAAAACTTCTCCAGAGTTGGATGTACAACTATTTCGAAAACAATTCCTTATTATTTGTGGAGTTTCCGACGATTTTGAGAAGGTGTTTGAAACCGTCACAAAACGGTCATCACAAGAATTTGATCCAATATGGTTACCACTTCTCGGAGTTGAAAAATAGCAGTCGCTAATCGCATACAAAAAATTTGCTATGAGAATTTCATCGTAATTTTTGTATCCCACTTTCCTGCTAAGATTGAAGTATGAGTAAGAGTTAAGTAAGAACTTGAGTGAATGAAATAAAATAAAGTAGCAACTTATGCTTTTCCTAAAATTACTTTAAATACAGAAATTAAGAAAAATAATATTAATAATAAATTAATAATTAAAATGTTTACATATGTGAGGAAATTGAATATGGAGTAACAACCGTTTAGTAGCACAAATTCGCAATTCAAACTGCAAAATAATAATAATAATAATAATAATAATTTGCAAATTTGAGCGATGATATTTTGTTTCCCCACAGACAGTAAATTAAATTAAAATTGAAAAATAGAAATTTGGTGTATATGGTCTTGTATGGTGCTCCTTAAAACTCGAGGGGGTATTGAGTTCAGAATAAATTTTTGTATATTTCATCCAAATGTATTTTTCAGCCTTTTTTGCTTTATTTTTATTTCTGGAAGTTTTTAAGTTAAAAAAAATATAGTGATATTGGATATTTCAAGAAATTAAGAAAATATACAGGTTTTTTTTTTTTTAAGGGAAAACCACCAAACGTCGTATTTTGTGAAAGTTATACTTTGTGCAATGCAATAAACTTTAAAGATCATGTGGCAAAAAGATTGATTTATTAACTGATAAGTAACAATTCGAAAAAAAAAAAAAAAAAAAACACCCCTGTTTTTTTTTTTTTTTTTTTTTTTTAAATCGTTAGAGCATCAGATCTAGACCCAGTAGCATAATTTTCTGTATCAATCTGTAGCACAAGTTTTTCAGAAGTCGAAATTTATTTGGGGCACCAAATGATGTGAAACCAAATTTACAATCATTAAAAATAGCAAACTATGTATTTTAAAATAGTTGACACATAACAATAATACATTCAGACAATAAAAAAATATTATAATTATTCTGGTTATAAATAAATTAATAAAATTAAAATTGAACAAATCTAATTTTAAATCGAATTTAAAAAAAAGTAAAGTGGCTAATTAATCTGCAAGCTTCAAGATAAATCTGCAGCGCTGGCTGCCGTGCTGCGTGATTTTTGCTACCAGGGATCTAGGTTATACGTAAAATATTGCATAAAAAGAATATTAGTTATTTTCTAAACAATGAAAGGAATTTTATCCTTTTCAGTGAAGTAAATATCATGTTACGTAATATCTATCGTACTTTGAATGATATTTTTTACACACATACAGACACACATACACACTTCAGTAACTGTTAAGATCAGTTATATTTAAGCCCATTCTGTAAGTTCGCACATTATCGTTGTCGTTGATGTATTTCAAGATACTGCTGTTTTCTGTATTATTTTTAAAATCTAATTGCATTTTTGTAGTTTTCAAATTTGCTGCATTTATTGCAACTTTCTTAGTTACTAAGTAAAATCGTACCATTGAGATGAAGTAGAGAAAATATGTTTTGAAGTACCTCTCCTGATAATGAAATTTAAATATATCTTGTTCGATGTCAAGCACACTTCATATTGATCATGTTCCTAACACTAATTTGCAAATTGAAGCAGCGTTTGAATTTACGAGCGTTTAGAGTAAAGTGAAAACAGTTGAAAATTCATGACGGAAAAACAATACATGTTTCAATAATTTATTGTTTTCCAAGCAGACGACCCTGGCTCTAATTATCATTTCTCACGAATTTATTGTTGAAACTGGTTTTCGCGATGTTAAGATGTTGAAATATATGTAAACGTTTAAAAAATAAAAATAATTTAACTTTGTGCAAGTAGTTTTGCATCTAGAAGCTCCCTGTCGCATTGAAAAAGGGATTCCAAGCAATCCCGAAACATATGTCTGCATTTTATTGCTCATTTGTGCTTTAAATTAACGTGTAATTATATTTTTATTAAGGTAAACGTTTATTCGATAAATATGCAAATTTGAATCATGCTGGGCTACTGATGCGAAGTTTTCTCAGGAAAGTCATGTATTTTTTGCGTAACTTGTAAACATAGTAAAAGCAAATGCTGAGTTTCGAACTGATTGATTTCCGTATGAGAAGCTTAGAATTACAATTGCATTATTGCTTGCTGCTGCAAAGGTGCTTTCACAGCATTGAGTAGACAATCTGATTTTGATCACTTTTATTGCAGATAATTTCTACACTGAAAAAATTATTTGCAATAAAAGTGACTATTAGTTCTTAAAAAAAGGCTACTTTGGTCGCAACAAACACCCGACCCTTTATTAGGTTAATTTTCGTAAGGACCACTCAAGAATCGACAGCTTAAAGTGGAATCCGAACCACTAATACGTGATAGGAAATATAGCTGTGCTCTACCTATGAATAACATTGATGGGTGGGATTCGAACCCTGGCTCATGGTGCGTGCCTTGTACTTTAGGGACCATTCATAAATGATGTAATGCTTTTTTTCAATATATTTGACCCCCCTCGCCTCCTTTGTCACAAAATGTCACACCTAAACGGAACCTCCCCCTTGTCACATGTCACGCTATATTACATAAGTATATGTACTTAGTTTGTTGCAGTTGAGAAAAAAAACACGTTATAGATCAAATTTCTAATTTTAATTTTGAACTTTTAATGATATTTAGAGCATAATAATAATAATAATGATTATATGGTGTGTAACTTAATTTGTATGAAATGCGATTAAGGTTTACTACAAAAATATCATTAGTATATAATAGTAAAAAATGTTCGAATACTGAAAGAAATAACCGTGCTATTTTATATTAAAAGTGTAAATTCTTAAGATTCTCTTTTAAAATATAGAAGTAAATTTAGACTTTAATCAGCATTGATGTTTTCGATACAAAACAAGATCAGATACTTTAAAATCAAATTGAGAAAATCAAAAAAAAAAAAAAAATGTTTGCTTTAATTCTTTTTATAGAAACTAAAATGTATTAGAAATTAAATGTAACCATTAGAAAGAAAGAAAACCAATGAGAAAATTGGATCACAAAATTTAAATAAAACCTGAAAATATTACTTTTCAAAATATGAAAAGGTGGGAAAATAAATCTATACTCACAGAAATTAACTATTAGCTAATTCTGTTAAATTTAAAAAAAACAAATAACGAAAAGAACATTAATGGAGAAGCGGCAGCATCAAAAATAACTATCATTATAATTCATCGGCTGCCGACTAACCGGTATCGGCTGATTTTCATCTGCCGATTAATAGGTTATCGGCGCATCCCTACCCCTCCCCTCTCTTTGTCACAAGTCACGCTACATTACATGAGCATATGTTCTTGCAGTTAAGAAACAAAGCAATAATACGTTATAGATTACATTTCCAATTTTATTACTGAAGTTTTAATGACACATTTGGTCATAAAAATAACAATGATTATGTGTGTATTTAATTTTTACAAAATTAGATTAAGGTTTACAGCAAAAAACATAATTATGTATGTAATAGCAAAAAATATTAGTTGTACAAATTATAAAGTAACTCTATTTTGTCTTAAAAGTTTAAATGGCGAATAAGATTTTCTTTTAAATTTAAGCTTTTAACAAATTGTTACTTTAAACTTCAATCAGTATCGATGTTTCCGATTCAGAATGTAATAAATGAGAATACAAAAAAAGACTAATGTAAAAATATTTAACATTCTGATTTTAAATCTTTTTGTTTTAATGAAAATGTGTGATGTTACATTTCTTGTTACCCCCCCCCCCCCTCTCCTTTTCACAAACTCATAATGTCTAGCACGCCCCCTCCTTCCGAAGCGTGACGTTATTAGCGAATGACCCCTTAAACGTGCGGAATGCAATTTCAAAAACTTCAGAAATTCTATGATATTCACGCATAAAAATAATCTATAATGCTATTTAAATTTGTAGGATACTTGATAGATTTGGTGTAAAGTCTATTTTTTTTTTGCTTTTACTCAGGGCTCTTCTTAAAATATCAATCTTCCTAATTAACTAATGCATGATGAACAATTCATAATTAAAAAAGTAATACATTAAAATCAGTGGCGTAGCTATCATGGGTGACACCCGGGGCTGGTAGTGATGGTGTCAACCCGTGGAAAAGATTACCCCCCTCTTCCAAAAAAAAAAAAAAAAAAATCATGTAAGCGTGAAGTATGCGTTTTAATGGAACATATCAAATAATTTTTTTTTAACTCGCATGTTTGAAAAAGAAAAACACCATTCGTATCATGAACCTCATAATATTTAAAGTGTTGATGACGGCAACGGTTATGCTTAATGTTAAAAAAAAATTGTGAATATATTTTTCTAAAGAAAAAGTTTGCTCAGTTTAAAATAGAAAAGAAAATGATAGAAAAAAACATCCAATTTAAAGTATTTGTTTTATTCTATGGAGCATTTAAAGTTTTTTTTATTTCGTCGTGGCTGGGTGTCAAATCCTAAATGAGTGAAAACCGGGGCGGACCGTCCCACTTAGCTACGCCACTGATTTAAATATGCCTAATAAATGCATTATTTAAATAATAATGAAGTCCTAAAATTTGCAAATGGTACATTGGAATTCATCAACTGTATATGTTGTGTTGAATGTGCATAATATTTTATTGTTTGTATAATTTATGAATCCCCCCTTTTGTGTTTAATATGTGGGTTTACGTTTAAATGGTTTCATTTCAGTTTAAATGGTTTCATTTGACATCACTCTAATCGTTTGATTCAGGTTGAACAGCATCAATTTAGAATTTCTTTAGAATTTAATACATACTTAATTTACTGCCCCAGTATCTTTGAAAAATTCTCCAGCGAAGTGCACTGACTCAGCGATTACTTATTTCTAAAGTTCAAGAGGTGGATGTGGTAGAGGGAAAAAGTAATAAATTTCCCAGATTTGTCCCCCGCCAATAGCGCAGACGGCTATGAATAGGCCCCTCCGTTTTAGAAGTTGTAGGCGTCTTTTCTATCGAAAACATATCTTGAAAGCTTTAACCCGAGGCTCAGACATATTAGAGGAGCATTTTTCTATGGATCAGTTCTTTTGTGAAGGTTTTAGATTAAACAATTAATGTTAGAATAATACATAGTATTAATTTGTATGGCCCATACCACGGTAACTGATGCAACATTTGAAAGCAAAAAGTTAACTTTAAATAATTAGAATAATAAGTAAAGTATTAACTATAAATTAGTTTATTTTCCTGTCTTATACAGCTAGTATACGGCCTTACTTGAAACCCTGTTATTCTACTCGTAATGAGAAAAAAATTGTAAAAACTTTACAGCACCTGCCGCAACATGAAATAGACATATGTACTGGAAAATAGAAAACAAAATCAAAAACTTGTAACAAAGAAATTTTTATTTAAATGAAAAAGTAATTCATGCTTAAAAAGATGTACACTTGTGTTATTCTTTGGTGTTAGGCTAATTATTTATGTATGCAAAAAATAGTAGTAACTGACGCAACATAAAGGAAAAATGGGCTTCTAATATTCATGTTTATTGTGGCGAAGTTTTTTCTCACAAGGGGGTAGGAAGAGTGCTTGTAAATAACTTCTGTATCCCAAAAAAAAAAAAAAAAACATAAGGAAGTAATACTTGTGAACATTTTTCCTTTTTATGTGTCCAAAAGATGTCCACTGCTACATAAAATTTCTTAAGAATTTGAGCAAAATTGAGCCGAAAATTCCATCCTTCCCTGCAAGAAAAAACTAGCAAGGTCAAATCAAATTTGAAAATATGTATAAGTTTTATATTCTTTACGGTTTTAAGAATCATTTTTGCAATAGCGAATTGAAAAAAAAAAATCCATCTTTTTTTTTCTTGTGAATTTTGCATCATTTTAAAGGTGAGAAGGAAAACTGCGAGATAAAATTGGTTAGAAAATTCTGTGACGAATATGACATGGTTATTAGCTTTAATTTTTATTTTTTACTTTTTTTAAAAACTTTTTTTCTTTTTGAGAGCGATAAGGTTGGAATAAACATGTTTTAAATTCTTATTTTTTTTTTTGAACTTATAAAGATCAAGATAAGTCTCATTTATAATAAAGATTTTTGAAAGAATGATTTCAACCATTTACTGTAAGTATATCGTAAAGATAAGTAAATGAATTTTATTTTAAACTTTACTAGTGATTTTCTCAGATAAAATTTGGTCGTTGTTTTCAAGAAATCATAACTATGTGTTACCTGGCACGTTCATTATAATTTTCTGTATCCTCCGTGAGAGAAGAAACGATCCAATTGAATTTTTCCTTTAGTAAATGCAAATCATGTATCTGTCTGCCCCCCCCCCCTCAAATTTTAAACTCTGTTTCACAGTAAACATAGGAGCGTTTCTCTTATTGCCTTCCTTTCTCTTGAAAAGATCTAGAGAAACAAATCCTCTCTCCGCACTGTTATTGCTCCGGGCAACGCCAGGTTAATGATTAATTCAATGATATTGAATAAAATAATTTTAAAAAAGCACCTGACACTATTTTATGGAAAATAATTTTTAGTTTCAAAATGTTTGCGACTTGAACTGGGGGCTATTTGTACCACAAAACGCAAATGAGGATTAATTTAATTATTATCTACTTCTAAATTAAATTACTTACTTTCTTCTTATTACTAAAGTTCCCCCCAAGCATTTTTTCTTTTATTTTTTATCACATAAGTATTTTATTTCTCGTAAGCAAGAAAAGTAGACGGATCAGAACTAAAAGAACGATTCGAAGATTACACTGTCAATTAACTTTCTCATTGAAGGTTATTTTTAGAGCTACTTTGAGGGACAATAGATAAGTTGGTCTGAAATCAATGCAGATGCAAAGTTCTTATTTATTCGTAGATTTAAACAAAGAAAATGGGGGGGGGGGAATAATAAAGAAAGAAAACGTTCTCGGTTATGAGCCCTTTGTTTACGCTTGTTATGTTATTGCCATTATTCAAAATAATTGAGAACTTTCTGTAAACTTTTCTTGAAGTCTACTCCATCTTGAAAAAGTCTTCAACTCCAAACATTTTGGTATAGCTCCTGCAAAGAAAGGTATTAGCAGTAATGGGTAGTCGTGTTATGTAAGTCGTGTTAGTATGACATGAGTTTTTCCCAGTTCTTCTTCTTCTTCTTTTTTAATTGACTTGGCAGCTAGAAAAATTAAAAATAGCTCTAACGGCAATTTTAACGGAGAAATATCTCGCCTACTTAAGAACGAATTAGAAATAGGAGGCCCAGTTTATTACAGAAGATTCGGTTGAACTTCACTCCACAACAAATATGTATTTTTAAATTAATGTACAGTCAACGCTCTTTATAAGGACCACACATTATGAAGATCATTCCGTTACAACGACCAGTGACAAACGTCCCAACTTTATCCCTATGAACTCTATGTCAATTTGCTTTCGGTATAGGGACCTTTCTGAATCGTCAAATCCAATATAGCGACCGTACTAGGTGTCACGTCAGCTCAGAAGCTCTGCTTCCAGATGTGTGAATGTAATTTTCCCCCTATATTTTCTACTTTAAAATCTGTTAATATTTTGTTATAATAATTTGATAATTTTTTTTAAATTCCAATGATTAAAAATAATTTCAGCATTTAGTTGTATTTTTTAAAAAATTACCAATTTTAATAGAACTTCTGAATGTGCATGATGCATGTATAATTTTTAAAGAAAATTCTACCTCTTATAGCGACCACTCGTTATAAAGACCTTTTTCTATGGGACGCAGATGGTCGTTATATCGAGCGTCGACTGTATAACTAAAGCGGCAATACATTTCTGTGTTCAATTATTTTCTAATTTTCGTGCATTTTCATGTTTTTCTTAAAGAATAACATAAAAATATGATTTTGTGTTATTGCTTTTTAAAATGTTTTAATTAAACGGCCACTCTTTATTCTCTAGTAAAGTGTGTTTGATAAAAATACTCATTACTTAAAAGTAAAAGTGACGGTTTGATGCCCAGTGTCCGATTTAATTTATAATGCGAAGTTTTAGTTATAAAAAAATAAATAAATCATGACTTTAAAAACTTTTTCCCAGTTGAATATTCCGAGATTAGTTTATTTTTACGCTTAAAGGATCTACTTGTGTACTTACAAAAGGCCAACATTCGACTTTTGACCGATAAAATTTTATTTATTTCTTTTTCTTTGTTTAAATCTAGTAAATAAGAAATAGTTGTCATATACGGTAACGGAAGTAACCAGCATCTTCTTTCCGCAGCGGGTACTCTAAAGCAATGCTATAATTCTTGTGGAATTATAATTGGGCTGAAAGGGGATGTTTTGTTGAGAACCTTCATAAGCATCAGACTCTTCAG
Organism: Octonoba sinensis; assembly: GCA_038502835.1. NCBI lineage: Eukaryota > Metazoa > Arthropoda > Arachnida > Araneae > Uloboridae > Octonoba > Octonoba sinensis. The sequence goes on along the minus strand of CM076600.1, from coordinate 63,924,364 downwards.
TGTCGAAAAATTATTCCAAAAATATATACAGTGTGCAATAAATTTTTTAAACTAGGTTCATAAAATAAAAACTAGTCATTAATTTTTTAAAAAGTATTTTTATTCAAACCGAGCACTTTCGGCTTCAATACATTTGTTATAGCGGTTTAACAACGATTCGAATGCCTCCGAATGTACACAGTGTGTAAAAATAAATTAAGACTACATATGGAACTAATCTTACAGTGGCGCTATCTGTGTTACCGAGCATTCGTAAAACTCCTTAACTATAAACTGATCTACTGCCAAAACCTCTGTCCATTTGCTTGCTTTTTTTTTTTACTTTGATGACATTGACACTATACAAACAGCTTTGTCGCAAGCTTTGGAGGCAGTCCCACAATGTGAGCTGGAACAGGCATTCGAATCGTTGTTAAACCGCTGTAGCAAACGTATTAAAGCCGAAAGAGCTTATTTTGAATAAAAATACCTAAAAAAATATAATTTCTGGTTTTTATTTTATTTTATAAACCTAGTCTTAACAATTCTTAGACGCACTGCATATGTTTCAATTAAATTCCAACGATACTTTTTTTCTCGCAAGGGTTAGGTACTATGGAAATCGCGCATTCATGTCGTTCGATTATGTCATGAAAGCAAATCCGTTAATAGGTTAATGACCACGATGTTAAAACGATGATCTAAAGCGACGAATTACTGTACTAATTAAATCAATTCCTGGTGAAATGCTGCAAAAAGTTTGGCGTGTAAAAGAATACCGGTTGGATATTTTGCGTGCAACAACGGAAGTTTTTTAACGTTTAAAATTCTTGTTGTGTAAAACTGTTTTAAATTCTCTTTTCAAGAAAACAGTTAACATGGAAGTACATCTCTTTTTTATTTCTAGCTTAAAATGCGCTTTACTTTTTTGGAATATCCTGTATATCAGCAATTTCACCATTTTATGCCTCGCCCAGCCGTCTTGCTTGGGACAACGGGACCTGATGTTTTCTTAAGGTCCTGTCCTCGCATATTCAAATTATAATGTAGGTCTATCCGCTAGTGAGTGGCATACACGATAAAGCACAAATTTTCCGTACTATAGACGCAGGTTCGAATCCCGCAAAGGGTGTGGCCGTTATTGCCAGGTTGAGCGTTTCTTCCGATCATAGCCAAATGGTTCGAAACTGACTTTCAATTCCCCCAGCGATCCTCAGGCACCCCTCGTACGCGGCGTGTTTGGTTCAATAATAAATAAGGCAGTACTAAGAAAAGCGATGTAATTGACTAAAGAACGGGTCTGAGTAAAATGCGTTCAAAGTTTGGATCTTATGGAGTTTATAATGTTATTTATTTCTTCTAAATCGTAATGGGGAGCAGCACCTGATAGGGGCTTCAATAAAAAGTCCTGACACAATATAGAATGTTACTTTCTCTATCATTTGCCCTAGGTACTAGGTAAATTTTCAATTTTGTCACTTCCACCCCTATGGCTCCAAGTGCATCAAATGCACTAGTTAATATTTGGCTTACAGCCAGTGTGCCAAAGTGCTACTGAATGAGGGTGTTAGTCGGGTTCCTTGCTAATTCTCTGGTGTCCAAACATGTCGTCGCCGCGAATTTGCGAAAGAGCGCCTTGAAGAGAAAGTTTGTCTTCGAAAGAGGGAGCAACAGAGCCGCTCTCTTTCTCCGCTCCTCACACCCCGCAGACTTTCCCAAGCGCTTTTCCAGCTGACCCGCTTCGAAGAGAGAACCCACACCAGTCGAGCGTCTGCCGCTGAGCGAGGGGCTTGCCGGATGGCAGCATCCAGCCCCGAAATCGTCTGTGCCGCCGACACGATGGGCCCATCCCAAGGGGGCCCTGCCACCACCACTATCAGCACTATAGCAGTACAGTCCGGCAACACACGGATAGTGATCGCTTTACTTCAGGTAAGGCGAGCTTTCATTCATGCCTTTTGGATACTATGCGCGATCTGGCCGAGTGTCCCTCCTTTTATCCCTACATTAAAAAAAATCCCTCTCGGACATTCCCTTCAATAGGAAGAGCTGTCATGTTCAATTTATCCGTCCTTTTCCAACTGAGCTGTCGTTTATCTTGGTTTTCGTTTCGAATTTGTCTTTATCTTTTGTTTCGTGAATTCGTCTTTTTGATTACTGAATAAATTATCTAAATATTTAGCTTTCAAGAGAGATAATTCGTTCAAAGGAATTATATTTTTTGTAAGGAATTATATTTTTTGTAGGTTTTTTAGTTTCCTATAAAATGAATTTCGATAAGATAATTGTAAAGTTTTCATACTGAAAAGTTAACGAATTTGTCTTATTTATTAGCCTTTTGAAGTATTGTCCAACAAATCGGTTTTCTCACCCGTGACCAAACCGTAATGTGAAATTGGGAAATGTATTTAGCTGTTCAAAAATCCGTGTATTATGAAAAAGTTGTTAGGAATTTTTGAAAAAAAAAAATGTTTGACTCCCGAAATTATTAATTCGATGCCAAATTAATGCCGTGCAAAATCTTTCAAGAAAAATTACGAATAAAAAAGAAGAAGGCTGTCTGCATAGTTTTAATTAAACTACTCAAACAACACATACAAGCAAACCGATGTTTCTTTAAAAACTAATTCCAATTGATGGGTTTTGTTAGTTGCATTTTTCTCCGTGTCAGTTACATGCTTAATGGTTTTTTTCTCTCTCGTCAAAACTTGATTTTGCTTCATAGATTTCAGAGGCGAAGGACTTTACCTACTATAATTTACTATTTTTAAAACATAACAGAGTATAATACATACATTATAAACACATTACACATATAATTTATTATGTAATTTGTTTGTTTAATAATTGAAATATAATAAGCAGTCTAATCTACTTTATATTTCCTTTTTTTTCAAATTGTGAGAAAGAAATAGTGAGTGGATACATATAATCAAGGTATTTAACTAATACTTCAAGAAGCAGTTGTTATATTTTTGAATTCTGCACAGCAAATGCGAAAAAACGAATAAAACGTCATATTTGCACCTGTCCCACATTTCGAAAAGAGCGCAACTAGTCAGATTAATTATAAACTGAACAGATGGGACATACTCAAATGTACACTGGAATTTTGTTTTCAATTTGCTTAAAGTTGCTTGACTATTTCTTTTAGTCTGAATTCCGTCTGATGTGTAAAAATTCACATAAAATTGAAAATAAGTACAGGAGCTGAGCAACTGCAATTCCCTTGTGCCTGCTCCCAATTCGTTTTGCAAGTTTTTTCACTACCACAGTTGCCCTTCGTGAAAGATGTTGAATAGCATAAAATGTGTACTTATACTACAATTAAATGAATAGATAATGTTTTAATTTAACAAAGCACATCTTGTAAAATTTTATTTATAGAAGAAATATTTTGATAGAAATATAATAATTAAGGTAGGTGCAATAGGGCCTTCTAGTTTTAGCGTGCGGTAAATGTGAAGAATCTTTGAGCAATAAGCATCGACATATTTATAGATTCTTAAAATAATTTTTCTCTTAGTTTCTGAGGTAAAATATTCAATAAATTTTACTAACAAGGTGCGAACGTTTAAGTTGGTTTATTTTATGAAACGCGGTTTAAAAGCCGAACAAAATTCATGTTTATTTTGATTTATGATATTTACATGTGTAAGGCATGTTTATATTGAACTACTCTTTGTAAAAGCCGAATGGCAACAAAAAGAAATGATTTTAGTGATACAGTTGAAAAATGTACGCTTGGAATGTATGTCGGTAATTGCATGTGTTATTAGTAATTAAACTTTTTTATATAGATATGTTACCTTCATTACAGTAAGTAACAAATGTCATATTTTTGATTAATCCCTTATACATGCATGTATGTAGTATTTGTTAATACTACTCATAAAGGGTCGAAATATTATAAGGAAAAAAAAAGTTTTCACTTTTTGTTTTTTATTATTTTAATTAATATCAACAAATAGTCTTCTACTTCGAGAAGAATCTAAAGCAGAATTCTAAAGAAAGTACCCGTTTTTGTACTGCAGATAAAATAATTAATAAAAAAAAAAAAAACACGGACAATACCCACTTTCCTTTCAACACTAATTTAGATAATTCATTAAACAATTCGTCAAAATCCCGAAATAATGACGTAAAACGGAACATACTCCAAAGGGAGCCCATCTTCGAATTTAAATCCCACGCCTAAAAATGAAAAATCCCTGTCGGAACTTTTTTCCCTTTTCTCTCGTGAATTCGACCAAAGCCACGAACCAGTCCTTCCATGACGTGCCGTGACGTCAGGCCAAAACTTTCTCCTGTCCATGTATGGAGAGCAGCGTCCCCCTTCCCCTCTTCCTCTTTTCCCTACTCTGTGGGTGTGTTTGCACGTGTGTCGAAATGATGTCTGTTTTGTTGATTCAGAGTTTATCTAAGCTTCTTCAAAACGGGGATATCGCAGCACCGCAGCACCATGTTTTCTCCTGCGCTAATTTTGATTTGCTTACTCATGGTTTTTTTTTTTCACATTGACAAATGCTTTTAAAACAAATAATGGAATTTACGCAAGACAGTCCTTCAAAATACTACCATAAAACATATTTTCGGAATGATATTAAACCCTCTATCATTCAATAACTCAGATTTATTTAATTATTTGGATTCGAGCCGAGGAAAAAACGTGCACGTATGCAAGGAGTTTGATTTTAATTTTATAATGTTTTTCAGTTTCTATTTTTTAAAAGACAACTTTCTATCTGTCACTTACAAACTCGAATTTATGGATTCACGATACTAAAAAAAAAAAAAAAAAAAAAAAAAAAAGACACATTTATTATTTTTTCAATTATTGCTCAAGAAATTTACAGAAACAGCGATTGAATTGTAATGTGATATATTTATGTTTGATGAGTCCACAATATCTTAGCTGCGAAAATGACGTCGTTGTGTTGTCCAAAATAGTTTAAAAGTAAAAAATAAAATCATTCTCTAAACAATATCAACACTACTTTTGAGCATAACATTAAATTTGGAGCAGAAATAACATCCAAAAGCCACAAAAATATCACTTTAGAGAAGCTCAGATTTTGAAACAATTCCTTTTCCCATTAATAATAATTATAATTCGATAGAGTTTTAATAGTAATATGTTTTTTTTTTTTTTTTGTTGCTGCACTATGATACAGAAGGTTAACTTCAAAACAAAACCATTAAAAAAAAAAAAAACATTTTTGTCTTTTTGGTTCAAATTATGCAACGAAAATTGTCAGAATTTGTTTTAAACTGAGCAGTTAAAAAAAAAAAAAAAAAAAAAAAAAAAACAGAGCTTTGTGATTTTTTCGAATCAGAGATTTAAAACGTATTTAGAGCAAAAGTAAAAGTGTGTATTGATATTTAAAACTCCGATAGTAATAGTTTAACGCTCTTGTGCATTCGAAGTAAATATTTTTCGTTTATTCAGGGCTTTTTTTCCTGTTTGGATGGAAAAACAATAGCCACCTTTGATAGTAGATTTATGTGGTGAAAATTCTAGAAGTTTTCAAACATTCTGGTTTAAATATTTTTATTAAAACAGTTCTTATCGTTGCAAAGGATGTTTTTAATTTTACTCGTATACTTAAAAATTTATTTCTGCACTTGATGTTAGTTGTTCAGATACCAAAAATATCTTTTGTCTGAACGTTTGCTCACGAAAAATTCTTAACACTTAATATAGCTCAAATTTGTATTTCTACCGTGAAATGTAAAATATGTAATGGTCAAATATTAAAATTTTCGTAGGGACTTAAATTTAAATTGGGAAAAAAAAAAGAAGGCCAGAAAATCTAAGTATCGCTTATTTAAATCATACCGAAAGTCCTCACATAAAATATTATCATTTCGCTCTTCAAAAGAAATTTTAAATCTATAATTTAAAAATTAAGATGGGAGCTATGATTTTTCTGCATACTGGTTAATTCCTGCCCTTGAAAAAAAAAAGTATCTGAATTATAAATCTCTTAAAGCTCAATCATTTGAAAATCACAATTCTTTCTAAACAGGCCACTTAAAAAGACGTTATTTTTTTGAATAAAAGGGTCTCCAACTTTTTTTTATTTCATGCTTGATATTAATTGAGTATTTCTATTTAAAATGTCAAAGGATAAACTCAACGCAACTTTGTACAATTCTGTAGTGCTCCGGGCAACTATATCGATAAAGCTCAAAAGTTTATTTCTCTCATTTCCATTCCCTACTTTACATTTGCGATTTCTCTGATTTTTCAATCTTTTTCTTACTTTCCTTTTATTCCCTAGACATCAAAAATTAAATGAACATCATTTAATTTAAGCGGACGGAAACGTTGTTGCTGTTCCAGCAAAGATCTTGTTTTCACTTTAAGGACGGCCTAGTAGCTAATGTGCAGATTAGCTAGGTAATTCCCAGATTATCCAGTTAATTTGAGAAATGAAACAATTTTCTGGATCACCCTAGTTAACGTGCAGATTACCCAGCTAATCAGCAGATTAACTGATTTTTGCACCTTCGCGGTAACATTAGGCAACAAATTCGCAAGCTCTGTTTCTTTTGATGCACCCTTTTACTCTCAGTAAACCTGAAAGAAATACATAAGTATGCTAAGTACTGAGAAAGCGTAGACCTATTTTTAAGTAGTAATTCTATTTAAGTAATGTTATTTAAAGTATTTTTCTACCTTTTTTTGTTCTTTTTTTAAATTTTTACAAATTTTGGAAAATAGTATAGTACAATATAAGCACATTCAGGGATCGAACCAGAGGAAATTCAGGGCCGTTTTCGGAACCTTTACAATATTCCAATTAATGAAAATGGACCCTTCACAAAATTCCAATCAATCAAAACGAACCTTTCACAAAAATCTGAGCTTCCAAATCATACTTTTTGCAGATTGATTTATTAAATAAGCGGTAAAAAATAATAAAATTATTTTATCACTGTATGTTTAAATTTTGAATTTTCACAAAAATATTTGTTTTTTCACAAAATATTTGATTTTTCACAAAAATATTTTTAAATTCACAAAAAAATAAAAACCGGACCCTGGTTAAAAAAAAAATAAATAAATAAATAATAAAAAAAAAAGCTGGATCGGCCCCTGACATTCCCGAATAAGATTTCAAAGTAAAAATGTGTTGTTTATTGAAGAAAAATATTTATTTCAACAAAACTTTTTATGCCAAATACCACCTAATAATGCGACATGTGTAAAATACTATATTAATGACAAAAAGAAAAACTTTTGTACTCTTACTTTACTACTGTCTCCAGTTCATTTTATGCAGGAACAATGCCAACATATTTATCTAAATTGCGTTCTATTATGCGCATTTAACCTTTTTTCATCTGCCATAATTACGGTGTTGAGTTTAACTATCAGCTACCTGAGACTCCCCTGAGACTCCTTGGAATGTTTGAATATACGCCGAGTGCGTGGGTTCACTGGCTGGCTAGCGCTCAGTGACCCTGATCCAATGTTTCTTTTTCCAATACGGTGTTGGCGTTATGATATCATAAATTAACATACGCCCTTAATCCAGACAGTAGTGTCGAGCTGTATTGCACAATCGGTCATGTTAGATCATCTTTCGGAATAAGTAGCCCGAAGCTTCTTGTGGGATGGTGACATGATGGTGTGAATTGTTCAGCTCTCTCTCCCCCCTCCCCGCCCTTGAAACGTACAGCTAATATTTATGCCCTGTCCAAATATTGCAACACAAGCAGCATTCTTCTTTTTTCTTCTGAAAATCAACTTTCACCCACTCAGTGGGAAACGTGCTTGTCAAATTTAACAGAGTGCCGTGAGAATAAGGTGAAATTGTTAGTTTATGACCATAACATTTATCTATGGGAATGACGTGTAATGTGATATATTTATGTTTGATGAGTTAACATACAATATCTTAGCTGCGAAAATGACGTCGTTGTGTTGTCCAAAATAGTTTAAAAGTAAAAAATAAAATCATTCTCTAAACAATATCAACACTGCTTTTGAGCATGACATTAAGTTTGGCGCAGAAATAACATCCAAAAGCCACAAAAATATCACTTTAGAGAAGATCAGATTTTAAGACAATTCCTCTTCCCATTAATAATAATTATAATTCGATAGAGTTTGAATAGTAATAGGTATTTGTTTATATTTAAGATAGTTGTTTTGCTTAGCGGTAATTGATTTAAGAATATTTTAATAAAAATTATTATTTCAAATGTTTTATTTCGCTATTTTTGCACAGCACAACGCTTAACCAATTATACTTTTCGAAATGAATTTTTTAATCTTAGATAAATGCAAAGTTAAATTATTCAAGAAAAAAAAAAGGAAAAGAAAAGAAAGAAAGAAGGAAAGAAAAATCGTGCTATTATTAAAGGAATTAAATGATGCAGGAAAAAAAATTGCAACATTCAAATTAAAACTGGCATTGAAAATCACAAGTAATAAAAAATGATTCCACTTATGGTTAAAGTTGGAACCACTGCAAGGCGCGGATACAGCTGTAGGCAATAGGGGAAAATCCCTCCTGAGAGGGAAGTATTGTTAAATATGTATGAACAACAAAATAATTTTTTTTCCCTTTTATAACTAATTTTCAGGAAAAATAGCTAAAAATACAAAGAAAGTGCTTCTTGTTCGGGAAAATCATGCCCCTTCCACGTGCCTGCTGCTGTAAAATGTTTTTTAATTGCATAATTCTTTATTCTTAAATTTGTTGGCTCAGCGGCCTGTATTTGTCTAGCCCTGGCTTATAGACACGAAGACATTTTTTGAGTTCAGAATGTATGAAAGAAATAAGAGCTAGAAGTAATAATTATGCTGATAACAATAATAATAATAATGGAAGAAAATAAAAGAAAAGAGAAAACATAAAACAAAATCAAGTTGATATTTTTATGCATTATCTCATAAGCTATGGTTTCGTTTGGTTTCGGCTACGTTTTTTTGTATAATCACATACATAACATATACCGGATTAAGGATGTATTATTTTTCAACAAAACGTGTAAATCATTGATTTTGTAATGCTGATATAGTGCTTATAGATGTTCAGCCGGATAAAATCGCCCTAAAAGGGCACGCAATTAATTAGATTTCACACATCTTGGTCAGTGGGTAATTAGGTCAGGTTTATTCTGCGGCTTCGCTTTTCTTTTCTTTCGCTATAAACCACCTGTTCGTGATTGCTGTACATCAAATCCAATTTTTATGGTCTTCAACAAAGAGAACGGAGAAGGAAGCTTTTAAAAATAAAAGTGTAAAAACTGGTACATTGCTAAAGATATAAACGTTTGTATATCCACATGTTCTGGTTGCCACAACGATAAATTTATGGAAAGCACTTTCTCGCGTAACCTTGACAAAAGGAATCGCTGACAAACCTGCTTTCCTTCGTAAAATATTCTTAATAAAACGTATTTTCCAGAAATAACTTTGAAGTGACGTTGCTATTTATAGAAATTACTCAAAGCAATTTGTTTTTATGCTGAGATTTTATAGATTCTGGGAGTAAAGAGCTAAGTAAATTTGTTAAATCCGGTTCTAGAGTAAGACACAGAAAAAAATATTTTAAAGAAATAATGTCTTTTCATAAAAATTCTTCTCGGTGATTTCAGTTATGTTTTGCTTGTCAGACATTTTTGTAAGTTACAGTCATGACGTAATAAATTATCTAGTCCCTTTAATTTTCTTATAATTATGATATTCATGTGTGCAAAACGTTTTTTAAACATACAAACATAAATCACAAAATTACAAGCAGAATTTTATCAATATTTATTTTTTTATAGTTTTTGTGTCTGAAAAAAATTCTGTTCCTGAAATACAAGTATGGAATTTTAACTTTGCAGTTTTTGTATTCATACGTTAATTTTTACTTCTACGTTCAGAGGTCTCATAGGTAGTCATATTTTGTCTTCTTTATCGTTTTAAAACGCAGTAGTAATAAGTTGTTAACCATAGTGAATTTCAAATTTATGAATTTGTTCTAATATCTATATATTACCACACCTTACTAAACAATAAAAATGGCATTTTTATGTTTGTAAACCGTCGTATTCGACGAAGGACGTCCCGCTCCCCCTTCTTTTAAAATTTCGCTGACATGAACTTGTTCAAGTTCGTCCAAAAAACTCTTAGGACAGGTGGATTGAAATTCCTACAACTATTCCTACAAACAGTAAAACTATAAAATATTTTTTTAAATACTTCAAACAATGAGACTATACATAACAAGAAGTTCCATGTAGAACTATACGAGCCTACTTTCCCGTATACAACTACTTCAAATTTATAATGCATCTATCTATCTCACTCTCCTTTAGTTTAAGTACTACCTTTAATAGCCTACATCAATTCTCAGTTAATTGGAACTTATATTTTGAAAGTGAATCAATAAAAGTCAGCGTTTTTCTTGCTACAAGCTCCCACTTTTCTAAAGTCTATTAACTATCGCTCGTACTTCTTCCTACGAGCATCCAGGACGAACACTGGACAACTCGAACACTGTAAGGTAAGAATCCGACTCCAGCCTTAACTGATAGATGGTCGCACCAAACTTTCTCCTCTTTCACAGTTTAGGCATAGTACTGAAGGGGAAGGAAAATCTTCATTGCCTTGCACTCACATTAACTGCAGGCAACCGAGCACAAGTCGTTTCCACGGAATTAACGAGCGTGTACTCTACATGTACTCGTATCAACTATCATTCAAGCAAATTCAACTCAATAACTGTGTGGAATAATGCTTGACTTTTTTAAACTGAAACGTTTAGTTTAGTCTTTCGCATCGTAAAGTAATAAAGATATGACATACAATCAAATATTATGCTCTTAATCGAATCAATATTAAATAATGAGCAAATGTCTCAGGGTATTTTAGCTTTCAACGCAGGAAAAAATTCTTTTAAAATTCCCGATGGTTATATGAATATATAACAAAGAAAACTGCAAGGGAGACGCCGCGCATGCGTATTACTTCAATTCTAATTTTTTGGATAAAATTTTTTTCGCAATTTTGTCTTGTGATGGCCGATCATAACCTCTTAAAAACCAAATCGTTTTTGTCCTTTATGCTGCTTTAACTTAATTCTTCTACTTTTAAGTAAGTATTTATGACAGTAAAATTCTCCCACGATTTGAAAAAAAAAAAAAAAATCCTTATCCTTTATATTTTTCACACAAAATCATTTGCTCTCTCGTTGGACTTTTGTATAAAAACTTCTAGTTTATTCGAATAATTGAAAAAACTTAGTTGTCCGCAATTGAATCACAAACAGGCGTCATGAACTACAACAAAATCACAAAAAAGGCATCGTTGATCACAATTAAATCGCGAAGAAAAAAAAGTTATTTTCATCGTCCTCCTCTCTTACAAATAAATGAAACGGGGTCGCAGTAAATGTTCTGAATTTTTTCTTGCAATAGCAATTAACTTTAACACGGCAAATTGAGAAGAATGAACGATCATTCCAATCGTCATAGCTGTGACGTCATTTACTCACGTCTCATGAAATTAGTTCTGGTCTATTCCCGTTAGTTAAGTCTCATTAAAGACGGAACATGTGGTAAAAAAAAATATTACTTAAAACATTAATTTTATCACTTAAGTTTGTCTTTTGAGAGCTGGAAGTAAAGGATCCCATAAGAACAAAGCTTTGGGAAATGATTCATTTTGTAAGTTTCATGAACATTTTAAATCTTATATTTTAAAAGGGGAAACTTACTTTCTTAAAGTAAAACTTTCGTCTTTAAAATATTATTTCACAACGTAAGATAATGTGTACTTAAAAAAGGTATTATGAATCTAACGAAGTAACATTAATCAACAGTTAACCTTGTGTACTTCGTATCTGGTAGCAAAGAGGTGGCCAAATTGACATTCTAATCACCAATTGTTTACCTATTGGCAGCCATATACCTGAGTTATTTTTGGCAATGGCATTGAAAATACACAATTACCAGTAATCCCTTGTTATCGTCAAATACAACCTGCGTATTCATTTCGTTAATTCAGCGTGAAGTCTCTAGATAGTGGATTCCTGGCAAAGTTGTTATGGGCGGCTGTGGGCTCGAAGATCCCGGTTCGGATGTCTGGCTCCTCCTTGTTATCTTTAAGAACGAAGAAATGAAACTGCCTTGTCTAGCTGCTTAACTTTATGATTCAGGTTTTTACTATTATTATTTCTAGACACATATGTAGGACAGCTAGCTCGCTTCATTCGAATTCCTGCACGAAGAGGCTTTCTTCTTAGGAACGAGCGGAACTCATACAAATTAGAGCCATCTGAATAACCTCCGTATCTTTCTCTTATTAAAGTTTGATGCGTTTTAGATGTTGACGAAGTGCGAGTTAAAAAACAAAAGCACCATTTCATAAATTTAATTAAAAGTTAAATTATCGAAAACAACAACACCTAAAATAATTTTCAGAAAATAACTTTGTTTAGAGTTGGTTCATGAGCAACACTGATCACTACGCTTTGAATGCATGTTATATTTCTGTTATTTTATACACAAGTTGAAGAACAAAACTGTTTGCGTAAAATGCAGGACATGATTGTAATCAATTCAAAAATTTTTGAAACTTGTTTCTTATCATAATGAAAGACCACTAACAAAAAACTTAAAAAAAGGAAAATGAATTGCTATCTTAAAATATTCTTCATATTATAATGTCTTCTTGCTGTATGCATGAATTAAAATTTGGAAAAAATGATAGGTTTCTCCAGATACTCAGCTGGCGTAGAGATAATGTTCTGAAGATTTTTTAGTTCGAAGAAAACTTTTTGTCAAAGTATAGTCGATGTTTAAAGCTTGTTTTAAGACTCAATTTTTTAAAGTGAAGTTAATCAAAGCTTTGTAATCAAAGTTAGTGGTGAAAATAGTTGGAAAAAACAATTTGAAAGAAACTCCCGAAACAGTAGAATGTAGGGTTCCCGCCCCCTGCCACTTTCAAGTTTGTTTTGTCTTTTTATAATATCACTGAAATGAACTCATTAAACCTAATTAGATTTGCACCCACTGGCGTAGATAAGGGGGGTGTTTTGGGAATGAAACCCCCCCCCCCTGAAATGGTGAAGACTGCCTACAATTTAACCAATTTTTCTTGTAAAGCAATGAAATTAGCTCACTTCTCCCGAAGAAACCCCCTCTGAAATCTGGGGATAGCTACGCCACTGTTTGCACCTCAGCCACACACAAAGACGGCAGACTTTATCTCCTTTGAGAGTTATATTTGTATTTCCCCAATTGCATTGTTTTAAAGAGAAGATCAAATTGCAGCTATAAATAAAACAGAGCCTTACAATATGTCTTTGTTCACAGCCCTCATGCGATATAAAATTTCCTCAAGATTTGAGTTACTTTATTTATAAAATATTGCACCGTTCGGAATGTCAAAATCAGAATATTATAAAATCGGAATGGAAATAGGAAATGTTGGCTTGATGGGTGAACTTCTGTTGTATCTTAAGATCTGAGACGACCTCACGAACAACAACAAATGTTCCAGCCATTCTGACCATGACCTTTCGTTAACCTTTAGAAGTAGGTCAACGTAAGTGATTCATACCGTCATGGGAGCCCTATTAAACCCCACTGCAAACAAGTCTGGAACTGCTATAATAACCGTTTTATACTTTTCTCACATTCCTATCATTGGAAAAAAAAGTCGATAGTGAAGATCACTGTATGGAAGTTGATGCTTATGTTTTAATATTGAGATTTTTTTTTTTTTTTTAACTTTCTGAATTCTTTCTTTTTGATTTTGTTCTTGAGCAGAGATCCTGTGTTTTTACTTCGGTTAAAATAAAATTTTAAAGTCTTTTAACATTTTTTAAGGACAAATTATAAAACTTTGGATCATGAACTTAATTAAATAAACTTTTCGACAAGTGAATTTTTATTAAAACTTAAACCTTAACTTTTTTCCTTATTTCAAAAACAGTTCTTCCTCACACTAGGTATTGGGAAATTTGGGGTATTTTGAATTTATAATCTAAAACTGAAGTTTAAAATAACTTCTATTAGGAAATTGCATTTAATGCTATTTTTACTTTCGTTTCCTTTTGGTTTTCAGATATACGATGTACATTTATGCTATAAAAAAAGCAAAATTTTCAGAATTCACTAAGGGAATTTTTTTTTGGAAAGAAAAGTATTTTATTGTAAAAAAGATGAACAGATAATCCATTCATTCCTGAAAAAAAAAAAAAAGTAACTCCGCTCATGGGTGGATTCCCCTTTTCAATACACTATTGTCCATTATGACACGTTTATGCCTTTTATGAATTGATAAAATTTCTAAGGGTTAATAAATGAATATAATACCACCTTATACTAGATAAATTGTGGAAACTTGCTGGGAAAAAACTTACTGAAATGAAGGACCCCGCTGAAACTTACTTTACAGGAAATACTCTCTTAAACTGAAAAGACAAGAGAAATACTTTACTGACAAACTACATGCCTTCTTAATTAGTTTATGATTTGGATACTTAATTTATCATACTTAATTCAATTATTTTGAATTTCGTGTATTTGGTGCTTAAAGGAAAAACCATGTCACTATAATTCACCGAATTTCTGTCTTCAGTCAAAAAGTTAATAATTAATTTCGTGTCATTTTCGGTGATTTTGTCCATGAAATATTGTAAGCAGCATCAACTAAATCAGTCTTGATTTATTAAATACATTTTTTACTAACTAATTCCGGCCTTTAATGCCTTTAGAGAAAAATGTATTGCTTTGCTAGCAATATTTTTTAGCAATTTAATGATATTAAGTTTTTCTCCTTTCTTTTTTTTATTTTTATTAAAAGAAAAAAAATAAGGGACCCTTATCTGATAATGCTCATCTGTGATGCATATAATATTAGTGCAGTTCTTAAGAAATAAATCAGAGAAAAAGTGGTAAGAACGCACAACTAACTATTCTAATATTGAATTTAAACTTCCCAAAGCACTTTAATTGTTGCTATCACTTTTTTTGTTTGTTTAGTAACAAATAGTATAGTCTGATAATGTGAGACCTCGTAGCTCCCTTCATTTCTCGCTGTGGTACCCTAGGGTACCGGGGAAATTAATTTAGGAACTGCTACGCTAAGAAAAGAACAAAAAAGAAAAAAAAAACCCTCAAATGTATGATAAGTTTCTAGTTTTATCCAAATTTGCCTTGTAGCGATAACAATATTTTGGGTTCAGAAGTCCCAAATCCGTCGCTGAAAAACATAATTTATATTTTTAAATTGCTATTTTAATATGTCATATTTTCCCCACTTAATACAACTCCGTCTCCGACATATTTATTAACAATCATTAATTAAATGTTAAACATCAAAAATGTTTTCTTTCTTAAACTCTGATATTTTATAACAAATGGACCGAATTCCTTTACGAACTAGTTATAAAAACTTATCATTATGCGCCGAAGATGATTTATGCGTTGGAAGTGAAGTTCGTCCAGATCTGTACCACGTGCTGTCACCCTTTTGGTTCGCTGTCCTCTTGACGTTCCTCCCTTGTTCTAAAATTATCTTTCTGCTCCCAGCATCTCTACAGCGAACCAGCAGATGAGCTCTCTTGAAGACGAGTCCTGGTTGCGTCTGTGTCTCTGTTTTCGTACTTCTACACTGCAATCTCCATGCAACGCTACCAGGGATATAAATATCTCAACCAATCTTTCTCAGCTTCAAGAGAGCCGCAAAGTATTCTGTCACCGAAAAGGAAACTTCCAATAGCTCGTCTGTTGCGTAATGTTTTGGCCCCATGGTGTATTTTAAGATTCTGTAGTTAGCTTTTTATTTATTGAATGAATATGAAAAATTCACAATCAGACTAAACACAATTTTACTTTTGCCTTGCATAAATTACGAATGATGTCTTACCCATTTCAATTGAATTTTATAGCTCCAATTTACCAATGCGAACTGGCAGAAATAACTGAGGATATAATTTTAAATAGTTTTCTTACGTGCATCGTGTAAATACGTTATTTACACGATGCACGTAGTAAAAATGAGTCAAAGCTGTGGATTAGGTTTCTTGCACTTTGTGTATTGCAAAATATTTCTGTCATATGTAACCAAGGCTGAACTTGATCCAGTTTACTGTTTAACAGTAAAGGTTATTATCAAGTTACGATCGTAAACTTTGTCGTAAAAAAAGTTTAAAAACTCGATCAAAGGTTACGATCAACAGTAAAGGTTACGATACCTTGTATGTAACAATCTAATGTTTTATACTTCTTTAATAAGTACATTTTTTCAAATAATAATGATAAATTAATAAATAAAAGTAATTAACTAACACCAAGTACGATTTAGCTCCATGCTCCGCATAGTTTTGATAGGAGTCACACTATGTGTGCTTTTTAGTAACTTATTCATTGACAGGTATACAAGGAATTAGCAACTTCGGAAATTAGTAACTGTGAACAACATGACCATAGCGAATGAGCAATTATAGTCATTTTTGGCGCGTGGGATTTTGGGAAAAGATGCTTTGAAGACTTACTCGACGGCCCTATAAACAGTTGCCCAACTTTAGCAGCAGTGGATCCGTGGATCTAAAGGCAGTCAGCAGCTGCAGAAGAGGAGGGGATCGCCCACATGCCACAAAATGGGCCAGCTGATCGAGCCAATCAGAAAAGTAGCATGTCCACAAACAGTGTCACTATCATTTAGTCAACGATATTGGCATTTAACTCCAGGCAAATTTTCGAAGTATCAGAAATACTAAGGAACGAAATACAATTATTCAGTATGCAATATTTTTTTTCTTTCTTGCTTCGAATCTGCTCCAATTTCGAGAAAAATCTCATTGCTCCACTGGTTGGCGTTCTTCTACACTCTGTATCAGATCCTGGTAAAACAGTAAAGTTTTCTGTAGTGGGAGTGATATATCGATCGATTTGAAATCAAATTCTTTTATTCAATTTTGTTATTCTTTAATTTTTAATAACTTCTGGAAAAATAATCATTCAAACATGATTTATATCTTGAAAACACCTTTATTTTTGACATAAAAATTTTAAAATGCTTTAAACTTCAAGGATTTAATTTAACTATTTTCAGAACTTTAACATTACATCATATGTCTACAACGCTATTCTAACAAAGTAAACTTTCACCTATCATACCTTCTACCAGTTATTCATCCAAGAATGCGTCTCGACTAGAAGGAAAATTTATTTGCACTTTTCGTAAAGTTGAAACTGCAATTTTGCGTCGCTACGATTGTTATACAGATGTTTTTCTTCACTAGCTCTAAAAATGGGAACTATCTTCATTCTGCTTTCTATTGTAACTACTATCTATCAAAAATAAATTACTGATTAAAACCGATAATGTACCTTCACTGTGACGTAGACCACGGTATTATCCTCTAGTTATTATTTCTTGCCAGAAAACTTTTTTGCTCAATGATCACAGTTATTGCATCAAATTCATAGAAGCATTTCAACAGCCTATGTGTTCCCCAATTGAATGAAATATAATTTCGTAAAGATTGGTCTTTTCCGCTACTTTGGTGGTCATTTTAAAACGAACAGAATCTCTTAACAACATTTTCCGGTAATTTTCTTTTTAAAAAGCTGTTGTGTGCACCACATAACTTCCTTGTACTCTTGGCAGTGCTTTAACATTTAATTCTATGGGAAACTCGTCAAATAGCACAAATATCGCCAAACTGACATTGGGTTTGGTATCTCATTTTTGGATTCAGGTTTGACAATATACTATCAAATTTGGCTAGACGACCCCTAAGTTTTCGCCAAATAGCCACCAATTTACTTGACCATAAAGATGGATTGCGTAATGCTTTGGGAAAATATATTAATGCAAAAAGCTACTCGAAATTAACATTCATTTTCTACAAAAAAACCAAGATCCGTATCATTCTTCCAAACATTTAATTACCTCGACTTTTCGAAGACATCTATCTATGAGAAATTAATTACGATCAGGCTCGAATCAGAAGTGTTATGACGACATTTTTTCTTTTTTCAAATATTTGTCACATTTTATGAAATACAAACATATTTTTGGAAAAATACCTCAATCTGTACTTATATACTGATTCAATTTTTGTAGAGCAAGGAATGGATTCAGTTGAAAATACAAGAGATGCATCCTGCCATGACGGATATAGGATCAAATCTGAGAGAAGCTACGGAGTTGCATCAGCAACACGAAAAAGTCCTGGAAAAATTACAAGTATGTTTAACCTAAAAGGGCATTTAGTTCTTTCTGAGAAAATCCAAGTTTAAAGCTAATATTTCGAGTGTTTAAGTGTGTCGTATTGCATTCTTCCGATTTAAGAAATCATGTATGAAATAATCCAAATAGTTCATCCTCCGAAATGAAGTCTAGTTGAAATAGTCGTATGCCTGTGCTGAAATTAAATCTAAATCTACTAACGCACCTCTTTTTCATTCTGGATCTGAATATTAGATGTATTTTATTAATAGAGGGAAAAAATGAATACTTCAAAAATAGGAATTGACTTGAATTAGACAAAAGCGACAAAAATTGTCGCTCAGGTCGTAAAGCTTCCGCACTGCTTTCAATATTTGAGGTTTTGCCACTATTGCGCAGGCGCAAAGCCAAATATACAGAATTTATGTTGCTTTTAGTTTACAACCAGCATAATACTTTTGAAAAGTTAATGGACCTTTTATCTTCAAGTCGTAGACATTATTTAATTTTCCTTTTCTTTCTTTTCTTTTTTTTTTCTAAATGCGATGGCTATCTGATTTTCGCGAGAGTACAGTTTAATCAAATAAGGGGGCACATCTTTTAGCTTCTTCTGTTATAAAATTTAAATTTTTATCTTGATTTCAAAACTTGTCGCATTTTTGTTCAAAACAAGTGTAAAGTTTCTACTCTTCTTTTAAGCCAAATTAAGTACCGTATACTTCTTCTATGTAACCTTTTCGAGGATGTTGTGAAGTCGTTAGTTGCATTCATACAAACTTTTGAGAAAGAGAAACACATGTTCTCTTAGTTATATATATATAACTAAGAGCACGATTTACAGACAAAAAGAAAGCAAAGATCGAAGAGGCACAAAAGTGCAGCTTAGCTTTAATTTATTCCTAGCCGCAATTCTCACAAATTTAATGCCTATACCAGCTAAGATGTCGAATCAACTTCTTTACTGAAAAAAACTTCTCTGGAAGAAGTCTCATTGAAGATAAAAACTACCGCATTTTGCCCAGGCCGTCAGTTTTTCAATCATGATTTAAGGGCATTGAACACAAGCACACTAGTAGCGATTTCAGTTTAAGTTGCTACGAATATATTAGACGTTTTAAAATTTCTTTTATAAGTATTCTAAAATGATTCCTCTAAAATTACATTCAAAATTTGGAACCTTATTCTATTAAAATTTTTTCAGACAAAAACTGGTCGCAGAGATGTAAATGAGGTTTTGTAAAACGTTTTGGTTTCATTTTCTTTGTTAGTAATTTTGAGCAAGCACCATCACAGAGTTTCGTTTTAATGATGTCCCCTTCTCAACACTCCCTGCACAGAAAAGTATTTCCAGTGGCGGTCCATTGTTTCCAAAGGAAGAATAAGAACGATAATGAGTTTCAAGAGCGAATTTATATTTTCTGCGCTAAATCTTATTCATCAAATATATGTCTTAGTCTTGTTGTTTTCCTTACAATCCAGAAAGGTTATTTCTGCTGCTTTTTCGAAACTTGTGAGACATAATCTGTTTATGCTATATAAGTGTATAATAGAATGAGAGTACGTAAATCATTCAGTTTGAAAGTTACAAAAAAGAACCTGAGTAATTTTAAAATATTCATTGAAAGGGAGACACATAAATAAATAGAGAGAGAGAGAGAGAGAGAAAGAGAGAGCTAGAGAGAGAAAGAAAGAAAGGGGGTGGGGTGATGTACAAGATAATTGGCGCAACCGAATTAATTTTGGATGCGCATGATAATTTTCTAGGCCATATTATAATGCCTTTTGAATTAAAAAAGATGAGTGGAATTTATGATGCCTTTCTAACAAAGTTATGTTTTCGCCTAATTCAAAAAAGATTGTTCGATATCTTAATTTTTTTTGATGGAATATTTCTTTAGTTTTGCCGATTCCAAGCTGATTGGAGACTTTCTATATGTATATTGTTAAAAAATATTTCTCATATAATTAGTGGCAATGAATAGTTCAGTGATATTTAGTATTATTTTTACACATTACATTTTAATTGGCTAATATTCTCTTCTTTGCTCTCGTTTAAATCGATTAATAGTTCCTCTCTGCTGGAGGCTTATTTAGAACTAAACGTTTTTTAAGGTCTTTCGCTCGAACCGTAAAGCGAAATTAAGAACGACCATAATCATAAATTAATAATAATAATAATATACACAGCTTTTTTAAGGAGTGAATTATAGCCAAACTCTTTATTACTTGATAAAAATCGCTCTTCAAGAAACCCTGAGTTTAATCTTAAAGCGCTGCTCAAGCCTATTTGACTAATTCATTAAATGGTTCAAATAAACCTTAAACTTTCTTTAGGATTTATGAAAGTATCACAATTACTATGAATAATAGCATCTAAAATTCTAAGTAATAATGTCTAACAAGAAATAATATTGCGAGAAAGGGACTGCTTTTAAAATTTGAATAAAAAATGATTATTTTTGACCATAACTGTTGAATATGGAGACTATAGAATTAATATATTCCTTTTTCTCCATTCTTATAAACCTCTCTTATGTAATAAAATAGTTCCTTTAGTTACAGACTATGGGTCTGATATAAAGAAAGTGCAAACATTGACCATGACTTTTATTTCAATAACACAGCTGTTTTAATACTTTCCGGAAAAACTTTATAACAATTTATCCTTCAGTTCTAAATTTCCAAAGTTTCTGCTCTTGAATTCCAATCACTTTTATTTATCGGTTGAACTCGCTGATTAATGCTGGTAGCTGTACTTTTCATTTTTTCCTGAGTAGGCAATTTATTTTAATTTATAGTTTCGTTCAAATCCAGATTTATTTCTATTTCTCTTACAGACAAAACAGAGTCCTGTGGAAGAACTACTAAGGCAAGCAGACGACTTGATTTCGACGCAAAAGCCCAGGGGAGAAGTTTATTCCGCCATGGCGGAAAATCTAGGCCTAGCCTGGAAAGATCTAAATGCCCAGTTAGAGCAGAGGAGGCAAATTTTGGAACAGGCTGTGGCTTTTTTCTCGAAAGCAGAACAAGTAAACTTTTTATTGAAAAATTAAATCAATATTGAAGTTAAATATTCGTAAAAAGAGTTGCTCCGCAAAATGTCAATGAAGTATTACAGCTCTTAAGAAATATAACTGTAAAATTTCCTTTCCTTTAGAAGAAAAATAGTTTTTATTGCTAATTTCTTGACTCATAAGGATTAATATTTCTTATTAAGGGATAAAGTTTTGGTTATTTTAGAAAAGCAAACAGATGAAAAACGAAATGCCAGAAATAAAGTGACAAACAGTCGGAAATTACGGAACTACTGTCCCAAAATCGTCTTGTTCAAATACTACGAGATTTTCTCTTTAAATTTTCTTCCGTTTGTAATTTTACTTTTCTAGTCCCTCGGTCTTGATTTTCTCTTGAAAATTCGTTATCGCATATATACAGTAGAGTTCCGAAAACTCCGCACTCGATAACCCGGCAATCCGGATAACCCGCCCATGCCATGGTAGGGAAGTAACAGAGCATCACGCATTTCCATTAAAAACGAAGCCAATTTTTGCTTAGAGGGCCAATTAATTTTCATTGCAGACAGCTTTATGCTCTTATAAAGTAATTCTGTGAGGTCCACCTTATCGGGTAAATTACTGCACTCTGTATACATTACTTTTCATTTTAATGTAATAAAGGCTGTCTATTTTCTTAAAGTACTTACTTTTCCTTTGTTTAAGATTATTTGGGCAGTTTATTCTGGGAACCGTATATTGTATTAACAATATACGGTACTGTGTTTTTTGAGGATACACTCGTACTTGTCCGCTTAAGATAACTCAGCCCTTTTACAAACCCTTCGGTCTCTATTAGGCAGATTTGGCAGAGTTCTTAGGACTCTACAGTAGAAATATGTTTGTACCCATGCATATAAAATTACTACTTTTTATATTCTTGCTTTTTTTAAATAACATCTTCATATACATTTTTCGAACTTCGATAAAGTAGTATTACTATTATTACACTGTACAAATCAATTGGGACAAAGTAAAAATCAATTTTTTCCTTCTTTTACTTTAACTATGACGGTTTCTCATTCAGTGCCCTTTTACACTCTGTTAAACATGTAATATTATGAAGAAAACTTATAAATTTGTTTGGCCAATCAATTTTTGGCATTCCTCAAACTTTTTGGCCCAATCAAAAGAACCATAAGATTTATTTGATTGGAGACTATAAGTCTTAAAATATGATACTTTTAAGAACAGTTATTTCTCCGCATTTCTCTGGCGGGATGCAGAAAATCAATTCAAATTTAATTCGGAAACGAACATTTACCTGTCATAAACAGTAGCTTGCAACTTACTGGAATATACATCGTTCTATGCTTTTCAAACCGATAAATATTCTCGATTCTTAATGGTCACACTTCTTCAAGGAGGAAAATATAGGTGTAAAGTGCCTATTAGCAATTTCACTACAATTCAAAGGAAATTGTAATGAAAGGAGAAAAATACTGGAGTAAGCCCGAGTTAAACGCCTACTAGGATTTTCATTGCAATTCAGAGGTAAAACTAGCCTGTCCCAATTAATTTTGACAGTATAGTACACCCTTATTTTTTTAAGTGTGTGTCTAACTTAAGCATTGTTTTCCTTTTAACATCGCACCCAATCTGGTTTTTAATTTTATAGCTCACTTTGAAACTACTTGCCCCAATTTTGTTCCGTTTCGCACACTTTTCTTTTAATTACAACGCAATGTGTTGGAAAAGATAAAGCTTTGCAAATAAGTATGTAGGCACGATGATTTGTTTCAAGATAATCCTGTAGAAATAAAATCTTGTATGCAGTCCAGGGTTTCACACATACCGAAAGAGTCTCTATAACGTTATACATTATTATCACGTGTAAAATGTTATAAATTAATGTAGATTAAGAATTGCAATAATTCTTGGAGTAGAGACTGTAAATAATTAGTCAATCAACAAAAAAAAAAATTTCAATCCAAAATCTTCTTGTGGTTTTAAACAGTACCTCCTACAAACTTGTTTAAAATACTATTTAAACATTTTTTCTGCTTATTCTTATTTAAATACTCCTTACAAATTAAAACAAAGTGCTATGAATAGTATTTGCGTTTCGTTCCTTAAAAAACCCTATGTGGTCTAATTATATTGTACTAACATGAGACGCTTTAAGGCAGTTATGCATTTCCAAAGTAAGTTTAATTGTGCACAACCTCTTAAATTATTTCATTTCTTCTATTTTGAATTGCAAATAGAATTTGTGCTGCTCTACAGGCAAAAAACTAACATTTAAATCCGTTCTCTTAGGACCCCCTGCTTGTATAAGTTCTAGCATAATATCTTGTCTTACTAATTATAAGCTATCAAGATACTAAAGAACGTGTTGTTATGAAGAGTAATCTTAAAACTACATCCTGCTTCCTTTCGTCATGTGGGGTCTTTTACTCTTTAAACAAAGTTCTTATTACTACCTTGCTATAAAACTTACTTCCTTATAAGTAAGTCAGTAAATTTAATCCTCTTTTCTTTGAAGATAATAGTTGTATAAACTAGATGGGACGTTAGACTGCGTAATTGAGCTTTTTATTGGGATAATAACTAGTTTGGAATAGGAAGAGAAGCATTTATATTAAAACTGCACACATTTACGTAATTTTTTGAAGTCGTAAAGCTCAACATTTTAGTTTCTATTTTTGAGTTATGTCAAGGATTTAATTTCTTTTTGAAATTTACATTTACCATTGTAATAGTGTTTATTTTGCACTGACATATAATCGCAGCCTTGTTTCAATGACTCGGTACGTCATTATATTTAACAGTTGAAACATCAATTCAGAAAGCCCTGCTCTGCTCATGAATTCATGATGAGCATTTGTTTTGGCTTGAACAGTGCAAATTATGTGGCATTTGCTGTGCTTTAGATTAGGTGCGTGATTCTCTCACAGTTTTTTTAAAGTAGTTTATTATTTTCCCCATCTAGAGATCAAAGAAAATGTGTATGCTGACATTGATGTAACTGTTAATTCTTCTATGCAAGGCATATTCTATTTTTAAGGACGGTGACTCAGCTAAATACTTAACTAAGTCAACAATTCCCCAAGCGTCACATATATCTTTAATAGTTGTATTTTTTGCTATTTGCGCAAACGTGATCTAAAATTTTTCTTAGGCACAAAGCAAATGTAATAAAGGCATCAACGGATCTGTTAAAAAAACATCATGAAATATTTTGTTTAGCTAAAATGTTCTTATATTTATTTTGCAGTTTGTTGATAGCATGGAAATTGTAAAAAAGAGCGTTTCTGAAACATTCCTGCCAAGTACAGCAGAATCCACAACTGCTCTGTTGAACAGGCTCAAAGAAGAGAGAAAAGGTAAACAGTGTTTTCTTATCATCTAATTTAAGAAACCATTTTCCACTTTATAAAACAGTGATCGCAATACAAGAAAAACTCTTTACCGCGAATACCGATGCAACAAAAGTTCCGTCATAACAATACACGTTTTTAATCTCGTTTTAAACCTCCAATTGGATAATGTATATTCCGATACAACAAACATTCCTTTACAAAAATGTATTTTCGCGGTCCCTCGGAGTTCGTTGCAACGGGATTTGACGGTACTACTTAGTAGCTGAATTCTGTAATTTTCATTATTATGTTAAAAATATTTTTTGGGAAATAACACTGTTTTAATATTGTCTGAATACTTTTTTTTAAACATATGCGTTTAGGTGTGCTGTCCAGCTCCATGCGTTTTCTGAGCGAGGGACAACTTTTGCTGGAACGTCTGTGTGAAGTAGCTACTCACAGTATGGGAGATTCACGCCCTCAGCACATGGAACACGCAGCTCGCAGCACGGCTTCCTTCGTGGAGAGGCATATGGAGAGCTTGCAAGACCGGTGGCGGCTCTTGGAATCTCTTTGGAATCAGAAGAAAATACAACTAGAACAATGCCTGCTTAAGTGCAAACTCGAGGCTCAACTCGAAGAGGTGAGTTGTTTCGCGTGAATAACCTTCAAATAGAAGATAAGGTCTCTCAAACGGTAGTGCGAAAAGTATTTGCGCATTTTTTGAACGATTGAGGTGGGTATTACTGAAAACTAACAAAATGTACATTAAAATCCAAAATCTAAGACACCATAACGCTGAGAAAAAGTTATCACTTGATGTTTGTTAATCCGACTAAAGTTCCTCCACCTCGGACAAATAATCTTAACAGTATATACCGTTTTCATCTTTCGAGAAAAAGTTCTCTCAAACATGTTTATTTCAGGGGCTAAAATTCAAATTTTCAAGTGGAGATTAGACTTCCTTCCAAGCTTTATATACGGAGGGAATTGTAATTTTTTATAACGGTTAAAAATATTTTTTGTTATAATAATATTGATACCTATATACAAGTGAAAAAAATGCAAATTTTTCACGTTTTCCATGAAATTTTTCGAATTGACTCTGCCCGGTGAATTTTCAGGAAGGGGATCTAAGAAATTTGGGCGGGAATCCCACCATCCCACCCTGAATTTTAGCCCTGTATTTACTTTGACCAGTTTAGAAAAAAAAATCTTTTATATCTTTATTTGCGATTCAAGATTAGCATTATTAAATGAATTTTAAGCATTGAGTGACCTCTTTGGCTCGATGGTAAATGTGTTTTTATTCCAGATGAAAGCACTGCATTTAAACTCATCATTAGTTTAGTTTTCGAGTATTACTGAATGACTAAATTATTATTTAAAAAAAGAACGAAATTCATTTCACCTGCATTTTTCTTTCTTTGTTATTTTCATATTTTACAGGCAATATAAATTAAGATGTTCGTTCACTATAGAAGATTTGAATATTTCTATTTAACCCTCTCGTGCATGGAAACCTCATATGAGGTTACCAGGAAAAAATAAATAAATAAATATTATTTCAACTTATTTTAATCCACAGTTGTAGAATAGTCCAGCATAATGATCAAGTAAACTTTTTAAAAGCTGCAAAAGATGGCTTCACGAGCTGAACAATTCAATTTTAGAACTTAAAAATAGCCATTTTGTTTCAGCACTGTAAGTCAAAAAGCGATACTTGTAGAAGGACTCGTTCTGCACTTCCTTTGAAAATATCGAGTAAGTAAAATTATTTCCTTTTTTTCTGAATCATTTTGATTAAAATTGATATAAAATGGTCGCATATTAGCAATTTTCTGATTAATTAAGGCTTTTTCTATTGAGAACCTCAAATGAGGTTACCATGTAGTTGTGGTAGCTAACAACTTCGGCTGCATGCAAACCTCATTTGAGGTTACCAGTACTGTGATTAGCATCAATGCTAAGTCCTACAAAAGCACTATTTTCTAAATCAATGGTACTTTAAATATATAATTATAATAAATTATTGTTTATTGTCATACTTTTTGCAATTCATAAACATTAATTGTATGATTAATTATTTCATGTTATTATTTATGTATTGGTAGGTCATTTTAAAAAATTATAATTATAAATTTTCACAAATAATACTGTTAGTAAATTAAACCTGTTTTTATTTTCTTTAATTTGCTGATATGGTTTTCGTTATTTTCTTTTAGCCTTTGTACATTCTATGATGGATGATAGGTTGAGATATAAATATGGCAGACCAAAAAAGCAGGTTAAGTCTCAAAAGGAAATGGAAGTAATTATGGATCAACCTTCTGATTCTGAAGAGAGTCTTTATGAAAATGATGCTGAGATTGATTGCTTTCTAATTCAGAATAATGTGAGAGAGTCATCAAGTGATGGACAAAGATCTGAAACTGTAACAACAGAATCAGATAGTGATGAGGCTGGTAGTGACAAAAAAAAAATTCTACTACGAAAGCTGAAAAGAAAAAAAAGTTTGTAAAAAGAAACAGACGTTGGAGGGCTAACAAAGATAGTGATTTCTCAAAAGAACCAATTGAATTTAAACCTGAAAAAGAAAAACAATTTTTTGGAGAAACTCCTTTGGATTATTTTTACAGGCTGATTCCCGACTCTTACTTGGAATAAATGTGCTTCCAAAGTAATTTATATGGAACGCAAAATGGGAAAGAAAATTTAAAAATTTCTCTTAGTGAAATGAAAGTGTTTCTCATTATAAATTATTTAGTAATGACATATGTGAAGTACGCTAGACTTCGTCAGTATTGGAGTACGGTCGGAGACTTACGGCTAGGCATAATAGCAAACTACATGTCTATAAGCAGATTTGAAACAATTAAACGTTATCTTCACTTTCAGGATAACACTAAGATCCCCGTAGATAACAAAGACCGCCTGATACGGTTGCGGCCTTTTTTAGATCTTCTCCATAAAACTTTTCATGAAGCGAAAACTCCAGAAGAATCTCAATCAGTTGATGAAATGATGGTACCATTTAAAGGTCGTTCCAACCTAAAGCAGTATATAAAATCGAAACCGAAGCCATGGGGATTCAAAATATGGGTTCGTGCTGGAGTTTCTGGTTATGTTTGTTGCTTTGAAATATTTCAAGGAGCAAATGGTAGTAGAAGTCCTCCATCTAAAGAATATGGTGCAGCTGGTGATGTAGTTTTGCGATTGAGCCATGATTTAGCTGGGAGAAATCATAAATTGTACTGCGATAACTTATTTACTTCAATTTCCCTTAATGAAGAACTGAAAAAACAAAAAATTTACTTTGTTGGTATAATTTGAGCCAATAGAATGCTAGGCGCAGATGAAAAGTTGAAGGATGCTAAATCTCTTCTAAAAGAAGGAAGGGGGTCAGTATCTGTGACTTCTTCTGGCGAAAATAAAACAGTCACTCGATGGGTTGATAAAAGCATTGTGCATGTAGTTTCATCATTTGCTGGAGTGCAACCGATGGACAAAGCAAAGCGTTTTTCTCAGACAACCAAATCATTGATCGACATAGCAAGGCCAAATGCAGTACGCATTTACAACCTTCATATGGGAGGTGTGGATTTAATGGATTCCCCTGTGGCACTATATCGTCATTCTCAAAGGAATAAACGGTGGTATATGAGAATATTTTTTCATATGCTGAATGTTGCAGCAGTCAATGCTTGGCTACTTTGGAGAAAAGACGCAAAGGAAAAACATGATTTGCTAGAATTTAAAAGTAGCAGAGCATCAAGCCTCATTTACACAGGGAGCTCAATGATACCAAAGAAAAAGGGTAGGCCGAGTAACAGTCCTTCTTCCTTCGAGTCGACGATAAAAAAAAGAAAATTATTAAATGTCGCAAAAGAGTTGCGATTATTAAATGTCGCAAAAGAGTTGCGGTTTGATAATGGTAACCACTACCCGAAGAAAACAGGAGGAAAATTTGCCTTAAAATGCAAGAATGGAAGCTGCAAAAGCAAAATGCGATACACTTGTGGCCGCTGTGATGTTTATGCCCTGAATGCTTTGAAAAGTTTCACGAAAAGTAATTTTTTTCTTGAAGTGTACCCTTTGTTGCATATAAGCCTCATTTGAGGTTGTGCCTTTAATTTCTTTAAAATTAAAAAAAAAGAATAATTCTAATTTATTTCCTGTTTTCTGATGGATTCAAAGCTAAATTGTAGGTTAAAATAATTTTTTTGATAATTATTTAATAATGCATGCATGAGAGGGTTAATAAGAATTTCTGTTTGAATTCGACGAGACCATAAAAGTTGACTTGAAAAACTGAATTAAAAAAATTTTTGCTTTTGAAATAGTTCTTCGTAAGTATTTGGTACTATATTTACGAGAGCATTAGGATGCAATACATTTTGATTCTTCTAAAATTACATTTAAGGAATTTCTTACTCTAAAGCTAAAGGAAGTTTAACGTAGCACATAAGAACATTTTATTAACCTTGTCTGTTAATGTAAAGTAAACATTTGAAAATTCCTAACCAACTTGCTCAGAAAAAAAGGCATTTGAGTTTTAAGGAAAAAGATATAAGGAAAAATCTTTCTACTTGAGTTAAACTAACATGCTATATTTTTAAGCTTTATTTGCTAAGCATAAAATGTTTAGTGTTGTGGTAAAAGAACATTCGGAATATTTTCACTTCCTCTTATGGCTTATTTTATTTTCAAACACAGTAAAATTTTGTTAAACTAACGTATAATTCTTGCAGCTGATGCATCACGCATTGCTACAGAAATTCAGGAGAACCAGCTTAAATTTCAGAAAAAATCCTTGTTTCTTCAAATACATTTAAAATTAATAATTGAATTGATTATTATGAACTTTTTTTTTAGTATTCGCTAATCTATGCACGAAAGAAGCGTCTTCACACAGGGCACTCGTTTATAAACTCCTTCTGCTTCATTCAGATAATTTCTAAATGTTTATTCATAAACTGAACTAGTCATATTTCTAAGAATTTTTAAACTAAGAAAACGTGATGGAATTAGGCTATGTAGTCTGGAGATAAGATTATACCCAACTATAGATTCATGGTAAACTATACAGACAAATCAATGAAAACTCAGAGACACAAAACTTAACTAATACTTAAAAAGAAAAATTAATGAATAAAATATTAATAATAAACTTAAATATTTTATTTGGGGGGAAATTATGAGGAAAAAACTTCGGTGCTTCAACTCCGCTTTTACTTCAAACAAAAACATTGCTCTGCTGATCCGCGTTCCTGCTCAACGCTCCGCTGCAGATTTTTGTATTTTAACATTCATTTTTAATTCAAAGTAGTATATAAATTATTCTGAACTTATCGCATTTAATAAAATCCTTGTTGCATTGCTTAAATAACTGCAAAATATTCTGCATAACGAAATTTTCAGTATTCTGTTGGAATCAAGTGATTTGAGTTCGCTACATGAAGAAAAAAATCTAACGCCATCTGCCTTTTTCGCAGTGCTCATGCAGGCATGAAACCGTTTTCCATTTCTACAGCCGTTCAACATCTCCTCCAGAAAGGGCCTCAGACCGAACGGCACCTTGTCGAAACATCATCCCCAGGAGAAGAACTAAAATCTCCTCTGCGCTATCTCAAATATCAGTTTCTTTGGGAGATAAGAGGTGACGGAGGATGTGGTTGAACTCTGTTGTTGATGAGTTATGTTGGTTTTGAAAGGGGAAACAGATGTGACAGCAGATATATATCAGATCCAAACAGTATCCAAGAGTAACTTTTGATGGCTGAGCTGGCTGAGTTCTTTATTGTGTGAAATAACATGACATTTATAACACGATCTGATTTTATCTGGTCAAGTAATATTTTCGCGCGAGCGAATGTATTAATTTCCTTTAGTTAATCTTATTTCATGCGATTCCTAATTAGATTAAATGGGGACTTTTCCTTTTCTGTTATTGCAAATTCTTACAACGGATTTTTTTACTTCGCAAACTTCGGCTTATGGAGAAAGTTTGCAGTCGAACAAAGAAGCGAAGACAACTTGAAGTCAAATAAAATTGCTATTCGATCGACGTTAAACGAAATTTCGAAGCAACAATTGATCCCTGGAAAAGTTATAAGTTGTAAAAACCCTACTTTCTAATTGGTCTTTTTGATTGTGACGAAACATATGCTTTTCCGGGATCACATGAGTCATTAAAAAGGATATTTTATGTGTGTCAGTCCGACCGTGCTACAAAATTTTTCAACAAACATTTACTAAAATGTTACTTATTTTCAGACACATTCGTTTGAAAATATTGCATCAAAAAGAGTCAGTCATCTTTGAATATGAAATAGGAGGAGATTTCCCGTTCTAATTCTTTCCTTTTGAAAGAGACACGTTGAGAAATTTTGAAGGCGGAGGAACACGTGTTTTCTGCAGCTTAAAAGTTGCAACTTAATAAACCGATTCCTCACAGATCACGTTATTAATGTTATTATTACTATCATTATATATTTTGGGAAATATATACAGTATTTATTTACTTCATAAATTTTATAAACAAATCTGATTAATTTCCTGGCCATTTATCGATAATAAAATCAAAGCTAATTAGATTGGAAATTATGGTTTTTGCAAATGGTATGAAACATGACCCCAATGTGAGTCAAAATTCTCATTATTAATAGAATATTTTTCAGCAAAAATCTATTGGAATCAGTCACATGTTGAATTTTTACTTCAGCAAATTGTTTGGTAGTTTTCCAATGCAACCCATGTTAAACGATCTTTTTTCTTTCTTAATATGTTTTATGAAAGCTTGATCTGAATATCTTTCAGAAATATAAAATATGTGAAGTCTATATATTGATATGTATGTGTGTGCGATATGAAATTTACATTGATGTAAGTAGTTTAACCATAAAACATTTTTTTTTAGATTGAAAACTGGCTTCGGAGCAAAGGTGTTGAGTATACTAGTGAAAGGAATTTAGGGGATTCCTTGGCTTGTGCAGAAATATTGCAACACGAGCATCAAAAAGCTGAGCATGAAGTGCAAAGTAAGGGTTTCACAGAACGTACCTTTTGGAATGTAAAATGTTTTATGATGCTTCCGTAAAGCACCTTTTTTTTTTTTGTTTATGAAGGCGTTATAACTGAGCGATGTAAAAAGGAAAAAACTATCAATCAACCCTAATCGCAAGTTTTTCTAATTTTAATTTAGGATAAACAAGAGCATTGTCTCAAGCTGGTTAAATCAGCCGAAGATTTGCACACTAAAGGAAATTATGCCGGAGAAGAACTGCGAAGTCGGGCTTATCTTTTACTGTCAGATTGCGTTGAACTGGTGTCGGTTTTGGAACAAAGACGAATACTTTTGTCGAATTCCGTCAGCTTCTTTAACAAGGTGCAGACGGTAGGTATTCGTTTCGAAGAGCAACTAATCTTTCATTTGCTCTGCGTTATTTTTTCTATCTTTCTATCATCTAAAATTCCTTTTTCTCCTGTGTGGTTAGGCTCAAACGAAACTCGACCAGATCGAAATTCATTTGTCAACTAGCGAAGCTCCAGCCTCATCGAGCACTGTTGAAGAAATAGCAAATCCAGCAATAGAAGAAGGGCGCCATATTTTGAGTTCGACAGGAATCACTGAAACAGGGGCTCAAGGAATCTTACGAAAAGTATATCTTTTTAGAACTTTGATGCTTCTTCATTTCTTTACCCCCCTCTCATTCCTTGTATGTTCTATTTTTTTTTTCTTCTTTGTAATTTTTGAAGTAATTCATTGCGTTTGCATTATCAAATAAATGTTATAATCAAATTTTAAAATTGCTGTGTGTGACATAACAATATTTGATCTTAGCGAGTGTGATGCTTCACTCGTTTAGACGTCCTGAGGCATTTTATTCGTCTTGGGTCTAATCTCAATAAGAAACGTAGTAGGGGAGGATGGTGTAAAATGGGTCATGGGGTAAAATGGTTCACTTTATAAAAAACCCGAAATAATAGAACTGGAAAATTTTTAAACCAATATTTTTAATGCTACTTTTCTATGTGTTGGCAACATTTTTCAATCTAAAACAAGTAAAGCAACACAAGAAATTTTTTTTTGTTAATTTCGGATGATGGTCTGCTTCACACATGGTTTACCAACTTCTGAACAGCTCTACATTTTATCAAATAACAGCCCAAATTTAAAGTATTACCTCACTAAGAAAGTTCGGAGAACAATTCCAGCTGAGCAGTTAAGAAAAATATTAAATATTTTCTTTTTTACATCAGTCTTTCTTGGATGGGATAAAATGGGTCATGGTTAGGATTAGGTCGTTTTATTCAATTTTTTTTATTACTATTTACTCTGTTGTACCCAACTGCAGCAAGTTCCTAAATTTAAACAATGTATGTTGTTTATTTTATTGAAATTAAATATAAAAAATGTTTTTTAGCGTTTTCCCTAAAAAAGATCATGTTGATGTGGTAGAGAGAAGTGATGTTGTTGAAGTGTTACGTAAACCAATATGTAAATATAGAGAACAATATTATTTTTACATTTCAATGTAATCATAATTCAAAATATGTTACTTACACATTTTTTTCCAATTTCAAAGTAATAAATAACTTTTTTCAGCATTATTTTGCATTATGACCCATTTTACCCCACGATGGCAAAAATATGTCACAACTTTATAAGCTCAGTTAAACTATTTCATAATTAAAAATAAATATCAAAATTACATAAAATTGTGCTAAAGAAAGTCAATGTTAACTTACAATTGAAAAGAAATGGGAAGTGTTTCTGATTTTGTTGCTATGAAACTTTGAATATGAAAATAGCTAAAAACTGACCCATTTTCCCCCACCTGACCCTACTAATTACTCTTTTAAATCGTTTCTTGAGGGGGAAGAGGCTTTTTACAAATTCATCTTTATAAGATCAATAAATCACTGTATCCTTTTAAACACACATCGATACGCACCTATATTTTTTAATATAATGGTTTTGAAATTCTACTAAACAAAAATTATGATATTTTTCCCTGCTAAACAGGTGGAAGAATTAGAAGCTAAGAAGAAACATTTAGTACATTTATGCAAAGCCAGGGAATCGGCAGCGTCTGAAAAATCGTCTGCTTTTAGAAAATTCTGTGAAAAATATGATGAGGTAAGTTTATTGCTTTAAAATGTTTGTCAATTTTAATAATATTAATAAACGTATGCTCATAATTACATGTTTTGATGTAACTATTAGCGTATTTTGTCACCTAGATATTCCTTCCCTAATGAAAAAGTAGTTGTACATTTTCGTAAAAAACCTTCTGATGCTGTGGATTTGAAGCGAATTGCCTTCTTCCTAAATTATTCTAAAGGATGATTATTATCCGTGTTCGCTAGTGTGAGACAACTATTAACATGTTGCAGCACATCAACATAACATGTTTTGATTATAAAACTTCGTGGTTCCCGCTTTCTTCTGTTTTTGAAACAAGATATTTTATATAGCTTGCAGAACTGTTTCACTTGTTGATTGCTTAAACTTCATGAATAAATTACCAAAAAAAAAAAAAACCGTCTTCCATACGTATTGTTTCATGGCAAATACAAACGTATTTACATAGAAATTATTTTTTTTCTTTTTCTGGTTCAGTAAAATTTTGAGTTCTGAGATATTATAAGCATTCAGAAGGCTGCGTTAGGGAGGGTGCTCAAAATTTCTAATATTGTGGGTTAGAGAACAAATACTTAAAATGATTTAAAATACATTTTTGGCTTTTTTTTTCTAAGTTAATCACGGCAGGTTTAAAAAGCAGTTAAAAGACCAAGTGTAAATTTATTATTAAACATCGTATTTAATTTCTTGTACAATCTTTTTATCCTTTCCTCACTTTCTTTTTTCTTTTGTGACATAAAACGTTACGTCCAAATAGCACATTTTACGGATACTTTGCGTACATTATGGGGATAAGTTACGGCCATATAAATCCATTTGAACTCAGGATCTCATATTTTGAATACCCACCTATTTATGACTTTAATTTAAGTATGCAACTAAATTATGTTTTTCTTCACATAAAATAGTCTATGTTATTAAGTACTCGTTTATCTATAGCGTTGTAAGAGTTAAAACTTGAAGGTATAGGAAGTGAATTGTTATATCTCAGTACATTTTTATTTTTTCAGCTTATAAAGTGGTTATCCAACAGTGGGCAGTTTTTCATTCAAAGAACTCGGGACATCGGCACAACACAAACTGCTGCCAAATGCTTTGTCGATCAGCATGAATCCTTGCAGAATGATCTAAGGGTAAGAATAGTTCCATTTTTATGCAATAAAAATGAACGTTCTTTCGAGAAATCCTCATTATAATCTTTTACATTTTTGAATGTATATTAGGCTGCGCGGAAAACCTCTTTTTTTGCTACGTTCGAAATTTGCTACGTTTTTTGAAAGTCTTGCCAGGATGTAACATAAGGGAGAGAATCGAAGTATGTTTCAGCTGTACCTTTTATGCAGCGCTTAGCTACGGCCAAAGTTTGGATATCCGATAGTTTATACAAGTCCGAAACATTTCGGATGGAATTCAGAAAAGAGGCAACAGGGTACATTGAAGTACCGTCAAAAATTTTAACTTCGTCTGCAATGTCCTTAATATTAAGACCAATTCCTATTCCTTGAACAGTTGAAGGCGAGTTACGTTCTGCCGAGTTAAAAATCTGGTATGCGACCGTTTGCCGAGAATGTAACGATAGAGGAAAAGTAATATTTTGGGAATCCAAATGCACCTGATGTGGAATGTAATTTTGAGAATTGTTCGAATTTTCCGCATCTTCGTCTATTTTAAAATTAACGCTTGCCTCGGAAATCTGTTGTTTTAGCACAGAAATGTTTTTTAAAGCAGCGAAAATATTATCGCACAATACTTTAGTATCTGTGCATATCTCGATTTTTAATATGTTAGCGACCTGAATGAGGTCAGCAAGTCAAAAGGATAGCTTAATTTTTGATATTTTCTCTGTTAAATCCAAATCAGGAGGAAACCCTGTAAATTCTCGGAGTTTTGAGCGAGTAGTGCGATCATGTGGCGTATCAAACACAATAGAATTTAACAATTTAATAGCCTTAGTAGGGGCTGATTTTAAAGACAATGCAATTTCAGGAATATCCACAAGTCTTAAAGACATGATGATTGGTAGAATAACTACTGCACAATTTTCTTCCTACGAAAATACAGTTACTACTTTTTACTCATAATACTGAACATTCAAAAATTTAAAAAAAAACTAGGTACTCACGGAGTTATGAGCAATCCATTTCAAGATGAACACAACACTAAAATCGCAAAAATGCAGACACTCAAAACACTACGCTTTAAAAACGCTGAATGAATAAAATTAAGCACCTTTCAAATAACGAGGACAAATCACTAGCGATATTCTTCGCATTCGCTTAATTATGAACCACAGTCTTCACAAGCTTGATTTTTACAGACCAAATTAAGGTAGAATTCCGTTGAATCACAGGAATTGACAGAAGAAACTCAGAGGTACGAGACATTAACGAAAGAACTCTAATACACAGCTCGGAATAATTTCTCGAAAAATTTCTTCTCACAACGCATTAATCTTCGTGATTACGTCGAACTTGAAACAAAACGAACACTGTTCACTCGGTTGAAATTTTGAGGATTTGAAAAATCACCGCTGCCACCATATGGACTGAGGTAACGGGTTAAAAGACTCAGACTGATGCTGGTTGAATGAATTTAAGAACATTTAATTAACGAATAGGAACTATGTACAAAATAAAAATTAAGTTAACATTTAATCGGAAGGTCATTCTGCTAGCCCCACAAAACGACCAGACGATGAACAAGCTCTCTCTGTCTTCATTCCGTGGCGACTCGTTAAAATAGTGAGGAATTGCAACGCATCCTGGCGGAGGCATGGAACTTGACTGATTTGCATCTTTGCAGATTCACTTCCACAAAAATATATATATATTATAAATTTATAATATGTATTCTATTATTGTTAATGAATAGTGAGATAAGACTGCCATTGGTTCACATAAAAAAATTGAACTGTGTAAGATACACCTTTATTTATTGCAAATGAAGGTGTCTTATGCTGTGACTCATTTGCAGCAAATAAAGGTCATTTGCTGTGAATTTTGTTTGCTGCAAATGCATTGAAATATCATTCAAAAATATGCAGTGAAAAAAAAATAATTTTCAACATTTAGACGGAATTTGTCAAAACCAGTAAATGAAAGCCGATAATAGAAAAAGAGAAAAAAATCGGCCCACCCTAATTTATATTATTCTAATATTTTTAAATTTTTTAGTCTTTTTCTTGAAAACGAAAAAATATTTTTAGGCTCAAAACGGAAAAATATTTTGGTGTACTTTCCTTCAGATAAACTATTCCATTTTCAAGTCATTATTTTGAATAGTCATGCTTAGTTTAGAAAGATGATTTTTAATTTAATAAACATAATTTTATTCAAATCAGAAAAGACTAATTGCTTTTTAGGAGTAATAAATTCACCTTACCCATTCTACCAAGTTTTAAGTTAAGTCTTATCTTTTTGAATTTCTTATGAAAAACAAGAAATTGTATATTACAGCAGCAGTCACTTGTGTTTTACAAGACCGAATTTTCTAATGCACTCCTGATGTAGTGATATTAGGAAAGTAATTGAGTTTACTTTCATAAAAGTCGTTTTCATTCGGTCTACATCGATCCGGTGCTTAGTCCTTTTTATTACATCTATTCGGCGTTTTATGTAGTGTTTTTTAGTTCTTTTTTCACACATGAAAATCGTACCTATGATTTCGTAGGAGTCTCACAAGAAATAGTTATTATCTCAAGAAGGTGCTTAATGCTAACTACTGCCATACTGTACGTTGCATCTAGGCCTTCACAGACTACCCCCAATACGAGAGGGTGCGGCAGCAGCGCTGTCCTCCTTCGAACTTCCCACAAACTCTCTAGACACTTGACAACCAGTACCGGCCATAAAGGGCTGGACTGGCAGAGCGTTGCCTACCTGCTTTACCGACCCGGGGCCATAGTCATGCTACAAAGCAAGCCTTTCGTCACCCGAATCGGATAATGCTGTTTTAGTCGCCTCTTACGACACGCCTAACTACGTCGGCGCTATTCACGGCGAATCTCAAGAAGGTATATTTTTGAAGCATAAAGATAGCTTTTGCCTGTATTACAAGTTTTTAGTCAGCGAAAAGAAAAAAAAAAAGAAAAGGAAAAACTATTAGCTACATCTATTTTATAATATTCTATTACTTTTCATTTTGCCATTTTCCAATCTAATGGTGCGTCTACACTTGAGCGATGCTCAACCTGAGCGGCGGTCAGCGGCTCACCCGAATGGCTGCTCGCGTGCTCAGGTCATGCGCAGAAGCTGTTTTTCGTCTTCGTGACGTCATGCTCACCCTGAGCGGGCTCTAGTCTGGACGCTGCACGCGGCTTAGTTGTACACTAATATAGATTTTTATTTATTTAAATGAATGTGGCAATTAAAACCGTTATTATCACTTTTTTAAATATTTGTATCATCGCATTGATACGCTTTATGTTTAAATACCCATTGAAAAAAATTTCTAAGTAATTTCTGCTACAACTATATTCAAGACATTTGACAAACACATTTTTAAAAGTACCAATAAGATTTATTTTTCATTTGGTGGTTGTGAAAATTTATTGCGTTATACTTTGTTAAAATGCTGTTTTTTCCTGTCATATTTTACCCCGTCCTCCTCCATTACCCAAATTATCCCTAGCATTTATTTTAAAATTAAGGATTGTTTTGCAAATTGCGTGTACTAAAGTATATTTTATTTGTTGTTTTAAGTTAAAATAACATCATTTTTTAAGTACCACGAGGAAAAAGTAAATAAAAATAAATAAATAAGAGGCATATTTGATAACTTATGCATGAATTTCTCTTGAACGAGAACTACGATATTCATGTATTCCATTTTCTTTGTGTTTTTTGTCGGTAAAATTGTTGATTCGTTGACACTCTGAATCAGAACAAAAGATGTTTATGTCTGTTTCTTTAGCTACATCGAGTGTAAGTTGACGTGGATACGGGAAAAATGACTGAAGTGCACGCTCTGGTGGTGAAAAACAATGATTCACGCACAAAGTTTATGATGTAGTGTTTCTTCTGAATATTAGTTTTATTTATAAATTCTTCAGTTTTGAAACTATTTTTCCCCCGGAACAACGATCAACATTATACAAATTACTATCGACACTGCATATTTACAGACATTATAAAAACAATTAATTAATGAAAAACAGAAGGGTAGAAAAAAAGAATGAGATACAAGATCGGAACAACCGTAAAATATGAACTTTGGGCAGTGTAATATTTCTGCTCTTTGTAACAAAAACTCAGCAAGCATGAAAGTGATTGTTAACATTGTTAAGTTTCCTTTTAATTTTCTCTTTCTTTCATTTCTATTTATATTACCTTTTTAAAATTATTTTTGTTTTTTAAGTTTAAATGTCACCAACTCATAAAATCTCACTTTTTGGTACTGAATTCAGAGTCATCTGCTATTGCTTCTTTTAGAAATTAATAACGATAACTACGAAACTGCCTTATTAAAAAATACATATTTCAAATAAATAGCCTTAGAAGTTGCATTGGGAGACCTATAAGCTCTCGCACATGAACTATTCCGTGTTCGATGGTAAAATTCATATTTATCAAAAGATGACTAGTAATTATTTTCATTCATTGTTTCTGAAATACTTAATATGACCACGGTTAAAATGACAATACGGAATGTTGAAAAATAGAATGGTGCTTGTTGAAAGAATAGCATTTGTGCCATTTACTATTCACCATTTTTGAAAGGCTATTGAATTTCTTTTCTTCAGTAACTACTACGAGGAAATATTTCAGAAGTTATTCCACTTTACGATTAACTAAAACATCTCACTTCGATCTCATTAAAATATGTATAACAATTTAAACTTTAAAAAAAAATTCTTTTGTTTTCATCTAGATGAAAGGAATGGAAATGGAAGCCCTTTTGAAAACTGTTCCCAACTTGGTACGTTCAGGTGGTGAAGAAGCTGAAATTGTTCACAGCAAGTCTGAAAACTTGCGGCAGCAATGGTCACAGTTAAGGACAGCTCTGGAGAAGCGAATTTTAATCAGTCAAAAATACACATCATTTTTGAAGCTATCCACAAAGGTAATTGATGTGTTTAGCTCTGTTCTTTAAATTATTATAAAACTTTAGGCATAAATTACTATAATATTAACTAATGTGAACTAGATTCAGGAGTTTTTAAATAAAAAAATGGAATGAGAAACAAACCAAAAGTGGCTATGAAATTCTGAGCAGGAAGAAAAATAGATTGTAGTAAAAATTATAAGATAGTCCTAATTTTTTATTTTTTTTTTGGATTTATGTAATTTAATGTATTTTTCTGTTTTTATTTCTCTTTTTTAAGCGTTCCTGAATAAAAAAAAATAAATTCGCTCAGTTAATAAAAGATTTCTCTATCGCTATTTTTTACCTCCTTGAGTATCTCATAACCTTCATCTCTCTAAATGCATGTGAGGTTTTTAGTTTACCAGTTAATTTAATCAGTTATGAGCGAAACAGTTATGTAACCATCCCCCCATACACCCACCCTACCTGTTAGCATGCTGCCGTAGGATTCTCATGTTACCGCATTGGACCAATGGGCAAAGAGACTGAGCGTTCTGTGACTGCATCGTATCAGCACAGGATGCCACCAAAAGGAATGAAGCGTAAACTTTCCGCTACTGTCCTATTTACAAATTAATTGAGAGATATTTGAAGTTCAGAAAGAGTTAACTTGATTGAATCGTGTGCCATAGCCCGTATAATGAATTTTGTTCGGGAAAATTTAGTTTTTTAGTGATTCATTTTTCTTTTTCTTTCCGACGGAATAACATTTTATTTTGTTTTAGATTTTTTCAACATAAAAAATTTCGCTCTATTCGTATATTAAAGCATCTCTTGAAATCAAATTAGAGTTAACGGAAATCGAGCAAACTGTTTTTCAATATCTTTCATTGTTCTCTCAATGAACTTTCAAATCCTGTAGTTTGTCATTTCCAGAAACATCTTCAAATTTGTCTTTCCTGAAACAAAAAGTCACGCTTTTTTAAATGAATAACCTTATATTATTCAACGTAGCGAAATAAACTAATATTCTGGTACACGTCTCCGTTTTTTTATTAGTGATCTCGGCTAAAACATATATGTTGCATTTGTAGGAAATAATGCTAAATTCCTTAGATATCTGATATATTTTCTTTCACATTGTCTCAGATGACTAAGGAAATGGACGACTTAGAATCTTCAGTAAAACAAGCAATGCAATCTCCAAACCCGACGATAGTAAGGAGCGTGGAAGAAAAACAGCTTTCGATTCGACAGGAATTTTTACAACTTAACAACAACGGAAAGAACTTTTTAGAAGATGCACGCAAGGTAATATATAGTCATTTATACCGAACTAGCCGAAAGTTACTGATTTTTAACAAGTTGCTCAACTGTGATAGTTTTCAACATTTCTTTATAGCTTGGTACAGATATTAGGGGTCACGTGCAAAGCACACAGCAGCTTTATTCTTAAGGAATATTTGAAATTTGGAAATTTATGTGACTCTCTTATTTCTTGACTAAATGCCCATTTTAGCATATGGTCTTTTTCTTTGTTAGAAGTTGTTTTCTAATTTCTTTTGTTATAAGTTACAAAACATATTTCTTTTATTATCAGCTGCTATACATATTAACGTTTTGACAAGACTTAAAACACAAAAATATAGCAAAATAAATAAAACAACAATTTCTGGTGATATTTCAGGTTGATGACCCGTATTTGAATATGTCCCAACCATGCTCAACAGTGGAAGACAT
Source organism: Octonoba sinensis (assembly GCA_038502835.1). Lineage (NCBI taxonomy): Eukaryota > Metazoa > Arthropoda > Arachnida > Araneae > Uloboridae > Octonoba > Octonoba sinensis. Next base: position 63,882,925 of record CM076600.1, on the reverse strand, counting down.
CTTGAACCGTCTGGAGCTTCGGAACACATCTCTGAATACTCTTTGGCTCAACTTCCAGAACGAATTGAGTGCCAACAAGGAGACTCTGCTCCAGTGGGAGCTCCTTATTAGGGACTCCAACAGGGTAAGGCATCGCTAATCTGACTTTTTGGATAATCTTTTCTTCGTCAATAAAAAAATCCGAATAATCCGTCCTACTCCCTTCTCTTCTGAATAATCTGAAATGTGACATGGCGGATCTATGAATGGTCCAGTCCTTCTTAATACCGGATGTTTGTAAATCTAACAGCCAATTAATCTGGATTTCTAAATAATACGAAACTCATACTTCTAGGACGATGCAGCCCTTATTAATTAGGTTTTCTTGCTAATATGACCCGAACCAAAATATGATAGAATTTTCCGAGATTTTTTAACATGGTAGACGATTACAAAACACTGAGTTGTACTGCTGACTGCAATGCGTTCTGAGCAGTAGAGTGAAGAAGTAAGTTTTAATTTTGAAGGTATTTTATTTAGTAAGTAAATTTGTTTAAATGTTAATCAGATTGAAGCAGGAGGTCTCCGAAACGATAGAAATAACCATTAATACGGTGAGATAATTATTGGTAAATTATTTAGTCCCATAAGTCTGCTGATAATTATAAAAATTTTCTTTTTAGGTTATAAAATGTTCTCAAGAGCTGGAACACAAGATGTTTCCAGTCATTCCTGCTGAATTGAACAGAGTCGATTCCATTTTACCGTTTCTTGAAAATCGCATGTCTGCCCTTGTTCCTCAAATAAAGGTATTTCTACTCGTGCGTGTTCTTTTACACATGTATATGCTATTCAAATAAATATATAAAATTTATTTATATAGTTTGCATTCAGGTTAAATCAAGGATTAACATCACCGGTAAAACAAAAATGCTGAAATTTTAATGCTGTGAAATTTCAGACCCAGGGTAAAATAAGATGCACAACGTATGCTTATGTGTAATCTCTTAAATGACTGAAAATCTAGGGTTTTGAGGATAAAATGTGTAGTTTAAATGGTAACAGAAAAAGATTTAATTTTTGTAACTACAAAAAAGATCATAGAAGAGATATTTCAATGTGTTATTTCCTCTTAGCATTTCTAAATCATGTGTTTCAGAGCATTTTTTTTTATTCGTAACAGAAAGTTTGAGTCTTTTATATTTCTTATACTCCGAAGCTCACAACTTTTTGCTTTGAAAAGTACTGCCTTGTTGACCTTTGAAACACGTGTCTGCAATTTTATTGCTATCTATGATCTTATTCCACCATTTTTTCTTTTTTTTAGAACGTTCTCGTTAAACCAATTACCATGTTTATGACTAAACAATACTTTTAAAAAACAACGAAATAAGCAGTGAATTCTAACGATAAGTTTTATTACCTGTACTTTTAGCAATATATTTATAAGATTAATTATGAATGCTATGTTCACTGTAAAATGTTTTGGGAAAGTTGAGCTAATTCTACATGAAATATTTTATGCTTCACCTTCATCTGGTTCTATCTATCCATAATAAAAAAGACGTAACAATCTCTGATTTTCTCTGGAAGATTTTGTTCCTTTATAAGTGCAGTTTTCATAGCTTTAGAAACAGCATACTCATTTAATTATTTTTTTTTTTCCGTTTTGTCTTAAAATTTTAATTGCATATTTTTCTTGACGTTTGATGGTTTATAAACGTTTATAGACTGTTCAGAAAGAAATGGATAGCTTCTTGACGAAATCTGAAGCACTAGATCCGAAGGATGATCCACGCCGCGAAGGACGACAGACTCTTCAGAACTTGAAGGACATGTATCAGGGCTTTCAGAAGAAACTTACAGATTATCAAATTTTACTTTCCATGATGACTACGTTCTTTAAAAATTTTGAAGAGGTAAATTGTCCAGTTTTGATGCTGTTGTTCTCTTCAGAATATTTTTTAAAAAAATATATGATTTAATTTTTTAAACCACACAAATATTAAGGTTTGTTAACTTATCGTATTTTTGCGGATTTATGTACTCATTTAAAATATTTTAAATGCTTTGTTTAGGAAAGGATTAACAATGAAAATTATGATAAACATTAAAAGAGATTGTCTTTAAATTGTCTTTTAAAATGTCATTAAAAGAGATTGTCTGTTAAAAACGTTCAGACTAATTTTCCAGTAATACTTACGTTAAATTTATATTAAATCTGACCATGCTATTTTTATTTTGCTTTAATATGAAAAATAGTGTCATTAAAAATTTAGTAATATACTTTTCTTTCGATTCTGTAACTTCACCGTAGTTGGAGAAACTAGTCGACATGCAGGAATCTCAGTTCAAAATGAATATGTTACCTACCGATGTGCCTAAAGTAGAAGTCCTTTACCATGATCATTTTTCAAATAAGAATACGGTGATGGAACTGTTTAAGTTCAGCGATACTGAAGCACAACAATTGATCAAGAAGATAAATGAAGCTGTAAGTTTTATGTTACTTTGTATTCATCTGCATTAATGAATATACAGTCCATTTAAAATGTGTAGCATTTTCCATGAAAATATGTAAATATTGTTTAGCATTTAAGTTATTCGAAAATATTTCACTTATTTTTCGAGAGATTGTCTGCTCATAAATTTAGATACAATGTAAGTTTTCTGATTTGAAACATCAACAACTGTAATAAACTGGTTCATTGTAAATATTAACTATTTTACTTCATTAAAAATTATAATTATTTTATTTCGGTTTAAAGCCCCGATTGGGCTACATACACAGAAGTTGTTGTTGAGGACAGAGCTGAAGACGATCGTTTTCAAAAGTTAGAACTAAGCCACAAATGAACGTTTTGGCTACAGAACATATTGCGTGAATTTTCGGGAAATCTCCGAGAAAAGATAGTCAGATGTAAGTTTGGCTACTTACACATATTTCCTGGTGTCCATATCTCAACAGCATGCACGGATACAAGAAAATTTACTTGAGATTATATTGTGAAGCCACTAGAATTGGATTTTTTAAGTCTATTCTCCACTTCTTCGACATAAGTGTATAATTTCTCAGGCAGGAGAATTTGAAGCAGTTACTTGTTGAGAATAGTCAAAATTGTGATCTTGTTAGGTGAAACATTCTACACTATTAATAGATGTACCAATGAATATCGGTGGATTCAACGAGATTTTGGGGAACAAAATTTGAAGAAGTTTATATATTTCAAATTATATTTGTATCAGGACTCTTCATTTAAGTTACCTAAATAAATAAATTAAATGATTGATTAATAAAGAAGAACTGGTATTCATGTTATAGTACTTTAAAAGTGATTATATTTTACATTGTGACCAAATTATGCTTAAACAGCAAGTATAGTTTTCAACTGATCAAAATTAACAAAAAAAAAATAGTATAATATTAGTATTTCGGATTACAAGTAATGCATTTTACGGTAAAATGCCGCCATTTTTTCTAATAGTTTTCCTAACTAAGTCTAATCGTTTTCTTTCGTTCGTCTTTTGTTTTCTTCACCCTTTTTTTTCTTTTCTTCTTTTTTCTTTTTTCTTTTTTTACATACTGAAAAAATAAGCAAAAATTGGTAAACTATTTTTGCATTTTATAATTCCACTTTATTTCGTTGCTTTTTCCACCTTATATCGTTGCTGTTTCGTAGAGCTCATCATAAAACTATATAACGTTACAATTTTATTAATTTCTCATAAATTAATACATCTATTTCACTTTCAAAATATTCCTCAGGAACCTTCAACTGCTGCAGCTCAAGATAGAGAAAAAATCTTGACAATTCAATCAACAAGGAAAGTAAATTTTGAAAGAGCATGGGAAGATCATAAAAACAGACTGGAGCAGCACAAGCAATTGTGCATCTTCAATAGGGATATGCATCTGGTGAGTTTAACGCATTTATATATATTGCATCGTAATCTAAAATATATTTTGTAAACTTACCTTTATTTGATTATTCTACATTTTTCAATATTTCTCCCGCAATTAAAATTGTTATTAATAAGCAACATTTAAATTTTAATTACACTGTTAGAAATTTCATCATGAAATTACGGTTAAATAACCGGCAGCAGTCTGTCCATCTAATTCACCGTTAAATTTACGGTGTGGAACATTTTTCTATATTTACTGGACCTAAACCATTTCCAATCAGCTTGGTTAAAAAGCCGTAAATACAAAAGTTTACGGTTTTATAACCATCTAAAAATGGTTTTAAAACAACATTTTTACCGTTTTGACCCATTTAAAGGAGCAGAATCTTCGAGGTGTAGAAACAGTAAACGCTTGCGTGCGGGAATCGAACCCGGGTGTATAGTATACCAACCTAGCGCTCTAGGCATTCGGCCATCTACACCACGTAAAGCGGCCGTTTATCTATCAATAAATCTTCTTTTACAACAGGCAACCTGCCTTAAAATTGAGATTTAAGTTTTTGATTGGATCCAAAGTCATTTTTGGTCTAAATTTACTGTATATTGACGAAAATCATTTTATTTGCTGCAAAAATTAAAATACAAACAAGCTTCAGCAGCTCAAATTATGGGTTCGCTTATTCGCAAACAGTTCGGGAATCCGATGTCTCCAATTTTTGATTTACGCGTGTACGTGTTTCTATTTAGTAACCACTGCTTAAGCCACCTTTTTTTTCTTCTTTTTTTATATACACATGCAGATTTGAACTGATAAATCTTTATTCATATTTTAACAACGTACGACCGGTAAGGTTTCGCAACCAAGATCAACGCCCGATTCTTATTAAGCGCTTGAAAAATTCGGTTAGTTAAACGTTCTTTAGGAGAAACAGAGTATAAACGGTTTTGCTCATAATCAGCAGTTTGAGTACCATCTTTTTAATGGTTATTCAACTGTTGTAATTAAATATGGTAAAATAACAATCAAATATATGGTTATTTTACTATTTTCTTAAGGAAATTTTTAACAGTGTAGTATCACTACCTAGCACTAAATAATTTTACTTAAGGATCTTAGAAAGGGAAATTTCAACACATTTTAACGACTGAAACATTAGATCATCTTATTAAGAACTTTAGAACCATTGCACTCGGATTGTAAAAGCAAGTTAAAGAAACACGTTAAATACACATTTTTTAATTTCATAAAAGTCATGTGTACTTTTTAAAACCTTATCCTATTTGAATTCAGTTTCAATTTTAGTTTGTTGTTTTCTAGATAAACCAAAAGATTGAAGAACAAATGAAAGAGCTTGCATCCATACGAGAAAGCTATGGAGATTCTCTGGCATCCGCGTTACATACATCTGAAACTTTTGAAAAATTCGAGAAGTATATCACGGTACGATTGTGTTCTGTCATTATAATGAGATAGAAAGTCTAACCACTATTATAAATTTTAAAAGAAATAAGATGTCCTACTGTTTATTATTGAAATCACCTTGATACCAGTTTATGAAATTTTAGTTCTAGTTCCAAAATAATTGATAATATATACAGTCAATTGAGGATAACTTTGAGTTATGGGGGTAATTTTAAACCACGTTATATATTTTAGTATATTTGACTAAAAAAAGAAAGTAGAAGGTCCGATGCTGCACTCAGCTAAATAGGTTTTAAAATCAGTTTTCTAACTCTTTTTTTAAAAATTAAGTCAAATAATACACTGCTCGACATTGAAAATGCAACACCAAGAAGGAGAGGTCAGAAAGTGATGAAATTTGGAAAAAAGACAGAGACAGCAAGGAACAATAAGTGATCTTTCTTTCAAAATGATAGTCAGAATACAGAGCGAGAAAGGTGTCGGCTCAGTAAGATGTAGCACCACCGCGGCAGCGATGCACGAAGAAACACGTCTACGCATAGAGTCAATAAGAGTGCGGATGGTGTCCTGAGGGATGGCTCTCCATTCCCTTTCAACCATTTGCCACAGTTCGTCTTCTGAACGAGGCAGGGGCAGAGTCTGCAAACGGCGTCCAATCACATCCCACACATGTTCGATTGGTGACAGGTCAGGAGAGTACGGTGGTCAGGGAAGCATCTGTATACCTTGAAGAGCATGTTGGCAGATGCGAGCAGTGTTTGGTCGGGCGTTATCCTGCTGAAAAATTGCATTAGGCAGCCCCTGAAGGTAGGGGAATGCCACCGGCTGCAGTACATTATCCAAGTATCGTTTGGCCGTCATAGTGCCCTGAATACGAACTAGAGGTGATATGGAATTATACGCAATAGCGCCCCAAACCATTATGCCACGTTGTCGCGCGGTGGGGCGTTCCACAGTTACTGCCGGATTAGCTCTGTCTCCACGTCGACGCCACACACTTATGCGGCGACTGTTACTGGATAAACAGAAGCGTGACTCATCTGAGAACACGACGTTTCGCCATTCTGTCATCCACGTCGCTCTAGTCCGGCACCATTCTGAACGTTGTCGTCTATGCTGTGGGGTCAATGGCAGTCTTCTTAGCGGACGCCGTGATCGCAGGCCACTTGCAACCAATCGACGGAAAATGGTTCTGATCGACACGGGAACATCCAGGGTATCTTGCAATGCTGCAGAATCGAGGTACAAGTCACTTGCGGGTCCGCCATAGCTTGTCGGCGGATGCGTCGATCCACGCGTGGTGACGTCACTCTGGCTGTGCCTGCACCCCTCAATCTTGCCACATTTCCTTGTTCCAACCATGTTCGCCACAGCCGATGCACCGTGCTCGCATCCATGTGGGTATCAGCTGCGATTTGATGTAAGGAGCAATCCGCCTTTCTCAGTCCGATCACCATACCCCTTGTAAAATCGTCTATCTGCTGGAAGTGCCTTCGTTGACGGCGGCCTGGCATTCTCTCCTGTTACACGTATCCTCCGAGACAAAAACAAAATTTCTTCGATAATTCATCTGGCAGAAATAACGACACGAATATTGCCCATTCTGCAAGTTCCCTTCCTTATATCTTACTTCACTTGCGTCGGAGAGCTGCGCATTCCACATCATTCGCATAACTCAGTGACGTGCGGTTACTCTAAAATTTGCATAAATTTATGACCACTCCTTCTTGGTGTTGCATTTTCAATGTCGAGCAGTGTAATAGTAAATATATAAGTAATGATATATGGGCGTTTGAATATTACTTATATAGCAAAAATATAAGTAATAATACAAACACCCATATCATGGACTCTTAGTCCACTTTGATAACAGCTTCTCTTGTTAATCATTTCGCGATCAAGCTCATAAAGTATGCGATTAACAGAATTTTCCTTATAGACTTTGGAAATCTGCATCCGAGAGTTCGTGAACACTGCCGAGCAATTGATGTATGATCAAAGAGTAGATTCCAGTCAACTGCAGCCAGAGATTCAGACAATGCAGAAAAAGTTCTCTACATTCAGAGCTGAAGTGGGTAATCATCGAAGACTCATCGATGTTGCTATAGAGTACTACAAGACCGTTGAAGAGGTAAGCAAAGGTTTTCCTTGATTTAAAAAAATGCTTTGAATAAAAAAAGATTAAATTAAGCAACAGCTTCTGAGATTTAAGCTTGTGTTTGAAGATAGATAAATATATCTTTCGACGAATGCGATTTTAGCACTGACCTCGTACACCTAAGTCGGTGGATTTTAAAAATTAAAAAAACCGTCAGCGCCCCATGTCGCGCCACATGTTAAAAATCCCTTCAGTATCTGTTTGGCTTGGATGCTATCAGTTAAATTAAATTCTTAGTGCAGTTTCGCATCATCAGAGCTCAAGTGCCGCCATCTAGGGGGAGACTGAGTGTCAAAATTCTCAAGTGGTAATGGCACCTGCCGATAGGAGTACCACATGGAAGAATAGTTGTCAGTTCCTGGGGAATGCACTAGGTCTGTAAATGGTAAGGAACCAAATATATAGCCCCATTACAAACAAACATAAAGTAGCGAATGGAAAACTAATGGACTATCTATTTATTTATTATTTGTATTTTTTCATTTATTTTTGCTTCGTAAGATTTAGAGAATTTGAAAATTTAGTTTCGAAATGGAATAATTACGAAACATCTACTGGAGGTATTCCAAATCCAAATCGAATAAAATCATATTGAAATTGTCATTGCATCGAATGTCACCCGTCATTATCAGTATCAGTGATCTGATGCACCGAATGCTGTCCTTATTTGTGAATTCTAAAACCTTTTTCTTATGCATTCTATATAACTTATAGATATGTTTGGGTTATGAAAAATATGGCTTTGAGGCTAAATATAACTTTTACTTTCTCGTTACATAATGCAATTTAAGCAGATTGTAGCATGGTGTCAAGGCTTGTAAATATATCATGTGACATACATATAGGCTGAAGAGTGGCTAAAAGAAGGAAGTCGACTCCTAATTTCAGTCGCTCGCAAATCATCAAGCTGTACGAAGGAATCAGATGCTGAAGAACTTCAAAAAGAAGTGCAAGATTATCTGAATCAAGGCAGAAGTAAACAAGAAGAGCGAATGAAGAAGATATCGACGTTATCTACCCAACTTTTTGGTAAGATTTTGTGTTTTATTATTTTTATATTCTGTTCAGGGGCGTAACTATAGGCTGGCAGACCTTGAAAAATGCCACGGGCCCCCGGCTCGATGGGGCCTTCAGCCCGATAGGCTGCAGGTTTGGAAGTAACCTTACATTTTTAACAAAATTTAGCAAAAATTATAAGTTTTCTATAAGTATTTAAAATTAATTAAAGTTAGACACATCTAAAGACCATATGCAAATTAAAATAAATTATCAAGATTTTATACGCATTCACAAAAACAGGATTAATTTTTAGAATGCATAAATTGGTTGCTTCATTTCGGTGGCGCTGGCGAGCTACTGACGCTTGGGGAATTCCCGCAATTTGTTAATCGAGGCCAAGAAATTATTGATGTACTAAAAAAGCTCTGAAACGTGTAAAAAAGACATATCTAAATCATTTTCCAGAGAAATTCTCAGTTTTCGGTCCACTTTCAGAGATAAAATAAAAAAGTCTTCGTGTATTAGAGAAATTGCTGATTTATTAATAATAAATAATCATTTACTGTCATCCCTCTTTCCTGAAGTGTGTACTGCATTAATGTAATTTGTTACAATTCCTCTGACTACAGATCGTGCTGAAAGACGATTTTCGAAAGTAAAATTAGTAAAAACCTTTTTAATTAACTCTATGGGACAAGAGGCTAAGTAACTTGGCTATTCTGTCTTCTGAAAATTCTATGGACCGATCTTTAAACTTTGATGATCTCATTGATACTTTTGCGGAACAGAAAGCCCGGAGAAAAGAGTTTTATTAATAAATATCTTGTTAAGATTAAATTGTTATTTTATTATACATATGCAACACCTATGCGTTTGAAAACAAAATTTATTTTATATTTAACTAAAATTCACACAATATTGGTAATACTGTTGGGTAAATACTTCAGTGATTTATTAAAATTAAATTACAATGTGACGATGTTTAATGGGCCCCAACCAATGAATTTGCCACGGGCCGCAGATGATATAGTTATGCCGCGGATTCTGTTCGTAGGTTTTTTTTTCTCTTTGAGCTACGAAGAAAATGCTGCACAATAATTGAAAACGTGAAGCATGAATATGATCAAAGAAAATGAAGCAGTTGTATAATTCCTTCAATGAAAAATTATAGTTTACATGTGTTGAAACTTTGTCCTATATTCGGTCGAAACCAGTCAAACTAAATTCAAGAGAGCATTTTGTAAAAATAATAATTTTTAATGATTTTTTGCATTAAGCTTAAGAGTTCTGCATTTCATAAGGTAAAAGAACCTATAAACTGAGTAGATTTCTTTTTAAAAAGTATTTATGTGAAATTTGTTACTTTCTTTTCTTGCTAATGCAACCAAGGTTTTGTGATCTTGTTTGCACGTTTTTGTTCTCATTTGTCTTTTGTTCTCTTTTTCAATTTTTTTCTTAAGAAAAAAAAAGTGTTAACTACTGCTTGAATAAATAGTCGACCTTATTTTAGAGCTATTGAAAGCATAATAGCTATCTTTACTTGTACAGTCTTTAGCAGGATCTGTTAAGTAAAGAGTTCTGTTTCCGAAAATTGATTTGTATCGTTTGCGATAATTTTCTTACGATTTTTTTAGGAAATAGACCTCAGCAGTCTACCGAGTTGATTTCATCAAAGCAGAAAGAGATGATGGATTCTTTCTCCGTAATTAGGACGGAATTGAGTACTCTCACCACCAATATCAGAATCATACAACAGACAAAGATTGTGGAACAAAAAGGAAAAGTGAGTTCACTTCGCTCTACTGCATTGCTGAGTTAATATAACACCTACTAATAAGTAGTTTCAACGCGTTTTGGCAGTATTTTATTTCGCGGTATATTTTCGTTTAATGCTGTGTGAAAGTTTTTCACCTGTCTGAAAATAATAAGTTTTCTAAAAGCTGTTACATTTAAGAGAACAATCGCAGACACAGATACATAATTAATTCCTCCCTATTACATTATGATTTACTATTTTCTTCTTATGTACTTAATGCATTCCTCGATCTTTAATTAATCAAAAGGAGAAAAAAAAACATTTGGTTTCTAACAACTGACTTATAACTAATTATGGATATTAATAATCTATCTGATTAATTAAAAAATATAAGTAAAATTATGATTATTTACACTGGTAAACAGTTTTCTGTTCCCCATTAAGTAAGTGGATTTTTCTATTTTAAAGGTTGCTGGAAAAGAATGATGTTAAAACATCCCATCACGAATTTCGATTACTGGGCGACCACCAGTTCATATTTAAGTTGCGCCCAATTATAACGAAGTCGAATGGACTCAACGAACGTTTCGTTATAGCCGTAATTTCGTGAAAAACAAAAAAACAAAAAGTACGTGATAAAATGTGAAAAGAAAACCATAGTTAGCTTTTAAAAAGGTAAACAATGTTAGTCACACTTACCGTTTTATTTCCCAGCCATCTAAAAAGCTTCGCTTTATTTCTGTGCAATCGTAGCACAGGATGTTGCTCTTTTTTCTATTGATAATCTATTTTTCTTTAATTTTAAGAACACTGTACATATACCGTAAATATCGTCGGATACATAACTTTATTCTTCTGAGACATTGCACGGAGAGGGGAGGCACAGAAGAAACGAAATGATTGTTTTCATGGAAGAAAAGTTTGCTTTGCTCATATGATCAAACTAATCGAAACCTAAATCTTTACTCAGGAATTAGACAGGTCAAAAACGTCAATTCCTTGCCCGTTTCTTTGTTTGTTTATTTTTACAAAGATGCATCTTTTTAAATAATTTTAGCAGAAACAAGTGAAAGAACGGGGAGTGATGGAAACAACAGTGATTCAATAATCCTCCAAAGAAGAGTAATTGTTTATCAAAATCATAGGAATAATCTTGTCAATGAGGACATTTTGTTGAATGCTTTCTTTCTCACCAGATAAACATACTCATGTTAGGGGTGTTATTCTGAGGGAGGTAGAGAAAAGTACACATGCTTTAAAGTCTTAGAAGAGGTTATCAAGTACAGGTAATAAATATTGCAAAAATAATCACCTTTTCCTCCGTTTTCCCGGGAGTTTTGGGTCATTCAACTGTTATCCGAATGTGGTGACACTTCATTATATCAGAAAATTTTTTACTTCGTTATAAATAAATTGTTTATAAGGAGTTTTTTTCCTGAAAACGATGTGATATTTGTTATATACGCCTTCGCTATAAACGAGCGTCATTGTATTACGTTTTCACAAAATATCGGCATGGCGTGATTGGTCCATTGCCGCCATGGGTAATGTAAATGCAAGACCTTCATCGTTTGGTAGTTCAAAGTCTAAGTATATATTATTTTTCTCAGGAAGAAATAGATGCTGTGCTGCATGCTGCTCAAGCTGAGGCTGAGGCCGCAAAGGCTGCTGCGGCCGCGGCTCTGCAGGCTGCAAGGACGGCAGAGGCGGCAGTCGAAGCCATCCCATCCAGAACACCCGAGCCTGCTCAAAGGGCACCACGCTTTCTCAAACGACTCGCTGATGCTGAAGTACCAGAGGGAACTAAGTTCATGTTTGAATGTGAAGTGGAAGGTTTTCCTGAGCCTCAGGTAAAATTACTCAAAAACGTTATTAAAAAGTAAAAATATTTCGCTTTATGTAGAAACAGGAAAATGAAAAGATAGAAGAGCAACGTCACTGAAACACAAAATTGCAAAAATATTGAAAACACGTGTTTCTGGGGCGGCAAGAACCCGCTTTATCAATGAATAAATCATAAATATGTGAGTTTCGGTAGAAAAAAATCTAAGAAAAGCAGCTGAGTATTGCATTATGGGTTTTCTTATCCCTGAAATACGTGACGGCCATATTTTTGTAATTTTGTACCTCAGTAACGTTGGTTTTTGATATTTTCGTTTACGGTTTTAAAAAATGATTTTTCTTGTTTAGAGATTTATTGGAAATTAAAAAGATTTTGTAACGTATTTTCTACGTTTTAGCTATAATTTAAAAATGTTAACCAATATACTCCAGTAAGCGTAGAAGAGGTTCATAATTAAAAAAATTAGTAAATATCAAAGAAAACACATTGTTAAATAAACTTTAGGAAGACAGAAAATTTGTTTTGATACAATCAGTAAAAACTGATCAACAATTGTGTTTTTTTGAAATTTAGCATAATGGAAGGCATTAAATTGAAAAAAAAAAAAAAAAATCACAAACAGAAAAGTAGATATTTTTTAGTATATTACTGTGCATCACGACCACTATTTATTACTCGTATCGTTTATTCCTCCTAACGTTTTTATTAATCTTAAATTTTGTTAACACTTAGGTTTGGTTTCCCATTCTAATCGACAACGGCTACATATTACCCTCTTCCAGTGATACCATTTACATTTTATATTAACACCAATAGGAACCTAAACGTAACGTGACTTTCCTCTCCTAAAACAATGTAAATTAATATTCGAATTGACTTTTTTTTTTGTTACAATATGATTGGAAAAGAATTGCGGTTTAAGGATGCCAGTCATCAGCAGGATAGGTAGTGATTTGAGTTTTCTGTTTTAGGTTCAATGGTTTAAGGATGGTATTTTAGTGGAAAATAATCCAGATTATCAAACGTCTTTAGAAAATGGAATCTGCAAGCTCACGATTGAAGAAACCTTTTCTGAAGATACAGCTACATTTACTTGCAGCGCTATAAATCCAGTGGGAATGGCAGAAACTCAAAGTCATTTGGTTGTGAAAGGTATGCCACAGAGAAATTACCGATCCCTTTTACCTGAAACTTCGAAACTGCAGGACGCATTTTCAACTGAAAATTATCTCCTTTGCAGTTGAAAAAACAATTTATTATTTAACAGCAATTTAATGTTTATCTCATAACTTGAAAACAAAGACGACGAGTAAATGAACAATGTCTGTTGATTGACTTCAAAATGCTTCTTGATAATGTATATAAAGAATACAATTGCAGAAAAATATTCTTACTTTGCGGATTAAGAACATTTTAAAAACTTTAAAGGGGACATACAAGAATTTGTTGAAATGTGTTAAACAAAACTGTGAAGAGTTAAGAATTAATCAACCCATCACGTTATTTGTTATGTGCTGAGGGCATATATGTGCGATTGGCACTACAATGCTGAAACTTTGCCAGGAATTTTTGAGATTAAACTTTTCTTTGTGGGAGAAAATTAGCAAATGGAACTATTTGATCCTTAATCAGAGACTTTTTTTTTTTGTACTTCATTCTATATCAAGGCTCTTTTTTTTTTTCATTTTTGACAATAAAATTTTAAAATTCTTTTATACATATTTTCAAATTTTGAACGAAATCTGCGTCGTTTATTGTTTCAGAATCTCGTCCACAAAGTGAGTTGATTCCGCCACATTTTGTGCAAGAGCCAATCGATGCATCCGTAACCCAAGGCGAGCCATATCAGATGGAATGTCATGTATTCGGCAATCCTCTACCTCTGGTTTCTTGGTTCAAGGATGATATCTGCATTGACAACTCCACGGAATATTTCACTTTGTGCAACAATGGTTTTTGCACGCTACGCATTGAAGAAGCTAGTGAGGAACATCAAGGCCGTTACACTTGTCGGGCCATCAATCCTGTGGGTCAAGTTGCCTGCAGTGCAAATCTGACAGTGACTTGTAAGTGTGTGCACACTGAACATATTTTCATAAGAATATCCAAGTTGACAAAATATTTTTATTTTAGTCTGTCCTTATTTTTCTTTTTTTCGAAATGAAAATTTGTTTGCTTACTTACTTATTTTTAAAGATTTCTTAATAATCCACTTTTGTTTTTGATGAGTAAATGTTTTTTCATTAAAAGATGAATCAATTAACCTCTGAACGTAAAATTTAAAAGATTGAAGATTGGTATGACACTGAATCCTGGATTGTTCTGGTATGACACTGGATCCGGTACAATACCAGTTTCAGTATCATACTTTAAGCTTATACCAGCTTATGAAACACCGGTTTCCTTATAATGCTGGATCTGGTACAATGCTGCTTCCTGTACTGTAGTGGAAGTTCATACTGGTTTATGAAACACGGGTTCAGGTATGACCTGCATTCGACCCTTACATGTTCTTGCGGGAATTCCACCGATAGCTCTCACGATTCATCGAATAAGTTCTCCAGGTAATATCTTCTTACGCAAAGTTATAACTGAAATTTCACCTAATAATACTTTTTCATATGATGACTTTGAAGAGAATTGCCATAAATGGACAGAATATCCAAACCTGCAGTGCATAACTCCGAATATTTGTTTAGAAGAACCTGATGTGTCAACACTTCATTCTGGTATTTTTACGGACGGATCGAAATTAAGTGATGGAACAGCGACAGCATTTACTCACATTTTCAATGATCAGGTTGTTTACCATTGGTCAGCTAAACTTTCTTGCAATAATTCAGCCTTTCAAGCAGAACTTTTTGCAATCTTTCATGCTCTGCGTTATATTACAACAAATAATATAAACTCCGTCACAACAATATTCTCCGATAGCATGTCTTCTCTTAAAGCTTTAAGGGACTCTATGCATACTTCAAAATTAGTCCGTGATATTCAATCCCTCAGCAGAGAACATCCCATATTAAAACTGGCATGGATTAGAGCTCACAAAGGCCACTTCGGCAATGAACGAGTTGACTCATTGGCCAAGACCGCAGCAAAAAACTCTACTCATCCATTGGTATATAATTCCTTTACCTAAATCGTATCTCAAATATCTACTTTGGACAGATCTTCTCAACAACTGGCAACAGATATGGGACACTGCTGAAACTGGTCACAGGGTTCACGATGTCCTACGAAAAGTAAAGCTGAAGCCGCGCTGCAAACATCCATCGGAAGTACAATTTCTCAGTGCACACGGTCCTTTTCCTTCATATTTACATCGCTTTAACATAATCAATTCTCCAGTACGTGTTTGCAGTCAACCGGGTACGCCAGATCATTACATTTTCAAATGTCCTTTGACCAGTTCCTTCCATTGCAGATATGATTCCAATAGCACTTTCTCACAAAACATCATCCATATTTTATCTCATCCAGTAACTCGAAAGAACTTGCATGCAGTTATGTTCCTCCTAAACACTCATGGAGATGACTTTCAGCTTAATTCGTAATAATTTCAATAGGACTTTCATTTGCAGCTCTAAAATATTTCTTAATTTAATTGTTCATCATATTATTGTCATTTTTTATTGTTATTGTTGCTGTTTGTTATTTACAATGTGGTTTTTTTTTTTTTTAATTTTTTTTTTACGTTTGTACTCTATTTTCTATTTTTTCGAAATTTGTATAGGTAGCATCACATGATCTGTGACACCCAGTGGGCGTCGCTCGAAGTGTCTTTCTTTTCTGTTATTTTTCTGCTCTTTCCTCACAATCACCACATCCAGTTAAACCCTCGTCAGGGTAGGTACGGTGGTGATTGATGAGGTATAAATAAATAAATGACCTGCATTCGGTATTGTACCGGATCCACTATCATACCAGAACCGGTGTTTCATAAACCGGTATATTTTTTTATACCGGAAAGATTACCAAATAGGTTAGTATATATTTTTGTCTGCTTTTGGGCTTCAATACTCGTAATTTCACGAACGGTACCAGTTGACCCATTAATAATTTCTCTTTTCAGCGGCTCTCCCATCCGAACGTCCTTGCTTTATTACTCCTTTGTCGAACGTAATGGCAAGGGCTGGACAGAAGTTGCGGCTGGAGTGCACCGTGACAGGACAGCCTGAACCTCAGATCTCCTGGTTGCACAATTCAAAGCCTATCAAGGAAACCCGAGACTCAAAAGTGAGTTTGGAATTCTATTTTCATACCTTAACTCAAATGTACTTGGATATTAAATAACAATAACATGATAGGATTTATCGAAAATTATTCAACCTAATATTTTTAAGGTAACCATATATATTTATGGTCAAAAACATCTCAATAATGAATCTACTAGAAAAATAAAAAGGATGTTTTCATAAAATAGACTTATTTTTGTGTTAATAATACGCATTTTCTGATTTCATTAAAAAGTAACATCTTATTGATAATGCATGCTTCAAACAACAGTACGTTTGTATATTAAATAATGCGTCGAAGAAAGTGTTATGAAAATCTAACATGCAAAATTTACTTTTGAACTGTTTCTTTTTTCTATCAGCGTCTGGTACTGAAATTATTTCATCTTTATTAAAAATATATAAAAAAAATATTTCATATTATTCAAATTATTTTGTTTCTAGTTTTTAATCATTATATTGGAAATGATCTTTTCAGTTTCACTTCGATGGCCGGAATGCTACTTTAGTAATTACTGAAGCCTTCCCCAAAGACGCGGGCACTTACACCATAATAGCCCGAAACAAGGGAGGCGAAGCGGTATCTTCCTGCAATGTGTCAGTGAAAGGACGTTTACCACTCGAAACGTCGTAAGTGGATTCTCTTTTTAAAGTTATAACTTCTTAATACTGATATGATCGCTTTTAATTATTCTTTGCAAAATTATTAAATAAGTAGACTTTAATCACGATTTATCGTGAACACTGTCTTTATTTTAAAATTTCTCATGCTTCCATAATGAATGCGTTTATAAATAATATTATTTTCAGCCCAAAGAATGCATAGTAGGGTGCAATAAAAAAACATTTTTATTTATTTATTTTTATTACCATTATTACTATTATTTAAACATCAGAACGTAAAAATCACTGTATTTTATACTGCACTTAATTTCATTATTACTAATGGGATGCTGTTGGCTTCGCGACTTTCCGTATTGCGGTGCGTGCAGAGCCTTTGCCGATTTTCGCCAAACTGGCGAAGATTCAGTTCACAATGTGGCCACCCCCGAATGTAAACATTAGACGGAGAACAACACAGCAACCCAGCGAATCGCCGACATTATAGTTTCGTCTTCGTACGTCTGCTTAAATCTTTGAATTACTATTGCAAGGTTGCAATAATTCACGCATACATTATTGCAATGTGTTTAACTTATTATTACAACAACATCATGGAGAAACAAATACATTGCAGTATGTATTTTATTACTATGATGTTGTTTTCAATACTTGAATGACTTATTTTTATTAAATATTGTTTCAAAAAAATACATAAAAAGCATAAATCAGCGTAGAAACTTTCTTATATTGGGCAAAATGTGTGTAAAATCTGACTGTATGCCATGAGAACTAAGACAGTTTGGGGTCGTTTTATTTTCATGCAACATTTTTTAGATTAGTACCAAAAGAATTAAATCTGTTTATGCCTGGATAACTATTTTTTTTTTTAGTTAAAAGGTGAAAATTTATAGAAGAATAAACATGAGAACAGCTATTTCAGAATTGATGAAATAAATGAACTTCCAAAAATTTTTTGTTATTTTTCTTTATCGTGATACTTTTTTTTATAAATCTATAATCCAGTTGATTTTTTCCACGTTCAATGTTCAAATGTGTTAAACTTCATATTTATTTGTTATTATAATTTCCGCACCCTATTTATCATTATAACGAAAACACAATGAAATCATCATTTTGTATGATAATAAAAGCATTTTGATATTTTTATTGAGTCGATCATATATTTAAAATACAAATAATACTAATCGACTCAACATTAAATAAGAAATAAAATGTTTGACCTATTAAAAAACCATTTGTTCAAAAACCAGCATTAAGAAATCACAAATCATTGTACATATGTTATGCTGGGTTCAAAAGAAACTTATCATGAATTATTTACTCACTATAAAAATGTTTTCAGTGTTCAAATATTGTTACAGAACATATAACATTAACGCTATATTATATCTATTCTGGATATAACGTTATATTATTTCTATTCTAGCGTCAATTATAACATTTTATAACAAACTTATACAATTGAGAAAATTAGAAAATTAACTTGTAAATTTAATAGGCCTTTTTGTTGCAATATATTTTGATTCTAAAAATATATTTGACTTGGTTACTTTGCAGAAAATAGGATTAACCTTCAAAACCTTTTTTCTTCTTTATTCCTTTCCTAGATTTAAAATTATTATCAGAAATAATACATACATACATAACTTATCCGTTTTAATCATAGCATTTTATTTCAACTTAGCCAACACATTTGGAGGGGTAATTTTTAATAAGAAATACAATTTAAAGCTCTATACATTTCAATAATTTTTTTATTGTAAAGGTTGGTTTTTCATGTGTTATTTTGATTTTTATTGATGACTTAAACAAATATCAAGTTTTGCAATGTAAATAAAAAATATTAACAACTTCCTTTTTTTCATTCTAACTGTAAAATTTTGTTACCGCAAATACTAACACAACGAAGTAAATATGTTGTCTGTTTTAAAATGCTCTTACAATAATGTTCGGTAAACTATTTAGATTTTGCGAAAATTTCATAAAAAATTATGTGTTATTAATGTATTAAAATTATTTCAAGGAAAAAAAATCGAATGTTCCCAATGTTTGGGAATGAACTAGGCGTTTTGAAAGTCGTAAAACGCTACCTGTGCCAGAATATGGCAAGCAAATTGAACATTCTTAAACTTCTACGCAACAGAAAAATCTGTACTAGGAAGTAATAATTGAATAATAATTTAACTAAATAACATATTTTAGTAATCTGCACAACAATCACCAACAAAAAATGGTCAACTATATTTTTCTCAGTAACGATCGTACTACTCATATTCTCAAGCTGTTTCTACCGTACAATGTAGCGAAAGTTCGTATGTAACAGATACAAGATCTGTTTTGTTATTAAATTTCAAATTTTATTTCTTTTTTAAATCTTGCTTAAAAAAACACCTCCTGCATAATTCATTATCTTTACTAACCATCCGAAACTTAAAGATGGAAAAGTACTTTGAAAATGTTAATCTTACAATTAAGAAAACATAGTTCATAATTTGCTAACGCTATTCAGTTACATGCGAGCAGCCATGTTGTTTATATCACGTGATTTCCTTCTTCCGCCTTGGCTGCTAAGTATTGGCGAAATTTTTTTGGTGTTTAAGGGATCGAGCCAAAGGCTCTGCACGCACCGCAATACGGAATGTCGCGTTGGCTTCTGCCAATTGCAGACTTAGTGCGTTCCCCAGATATTGGTACCATCTCTTTCAGCGGCATCACAGTGAGTGTGATACCATCGCTGCTTGAGAATTTTGACCTCCGGTTTCTCCTCCTGAAAGAGCGAGCACCCGGACTCTGTTGATGCGAAATTGCGCTAGGAATTTAATTCAGCCGAGAGCATATAAGCCAAATGTCTACTCAAGTGATCTTTTACATGCTGCATAATGCTACGGCATGGGCGCAGACGATTTTATGCATCTTGAAAATCCACCGACACTGCCTGGCTCGATCCTCACACCTGGGTATGAGCTCCGCGCCTTCATGGTGGCGCACTTAATTTCATAATTTTTGAAATATATTTTGAGGGTTCGCATTTACACCAAAAAGTCGGCAACAGTCGAAAAAAAAGCATTTTAATATTAACTATAGGGCATAATTATATCTCTCTCTCCCGCCCAATAGTTATCAAAAGTTGAGTTAAACTTTCTTTGCGGGCTATGCAACAGTATTTTGATGTCAGAAAATTTCTTGACATGCAAAACGAGTCGTTTTGAGACGATCCTGCTAGAATCATACGTGGAACGAGAGTCATTAGTAGAAACATAGCAATTGAATTCGTCATTCTGTAATTGCGTTTGAGAATTGATTAACAAATATTTAGGATTATGAAGTACTTTAGGAATGTACTGAAAAGTAAAAATTACAGGAGCCCTGTTTTTACAAACTATTCTTATGTTTTAGGGATTCCGAAATTGCTTCCGACATTGAACCTGCGAAACCACAAGTCAAGCAACAACTTGACGACCAAACGGTATTTGAGGGCAACAAAGTTCGCATGGACTGTGTTATTGTCGGACAGCCGGAACCGGAAGTGAGTCTTTCTCATTTTTGAAACCAATGTGCTGTATACTTCATATATTTTAAAAAATTCAGGACTCGTTGCTTATTATTTCATAATTTAATAATTAATTTTCAAACATTTTCTCAAAAATCTTAGGTTATATGGTACCATAATGGAAAGCCTGTAAAGGAATCCGACGATTTCCAGTTGTTATTTGAGGGTGACCGCTGCACTCTGATCATTAAGACTGCTTATCTTGAAGATGCAGGGACTTATAAATGTGTAGCCATCAATTCTGGGGGAGAAGCTTCTAGCATTTGCCAGCTAAAAGTAGAACGTAAGCATGTCATTTTTGTATCATGGTATTCAGTTTAATTATTTAGTCATCAAATTTCAATTGAAAGACAAATTTTATCAGCTCAAGATAAACTTGTTAATTTTGTTCTTTAAATACTAAAATATTAACCATGTCATGACGAAGATTATAAGTGAAATGTATTCAAAAGTCAATGCAAAAAGTTATCACTTATACATTGGCTCAAGTGAGCAATCAAAATCGTCGTTTGAACGATATATATGCCATTATTTAAATTTATTCTTTTAAAGTTAGTTAAAAACTTAGAAATACTGGCATTAAGACATTTTTATTCATTCTGTTCATGTAGAAAACTCATGTTTTTTTATATGATAATTTCTGCCGAAAAATGTGCTGATTTTGAGATTACTTATCATTTCATATAACATCCGTCTCTGTTGAACGTTGTCAGGTTCATCTTCTTAACTTAAAGTGTCAATTGTTTACTCCCCAAAATTTTTTCTTCGTTTCTAAAATTGACTACAACTTGAATTATCTTTCAATATTTAAATCAAAGCCTTAATATTATTTTTTCCCACTGAATATACCGGAACACCGTAGTAGACATTGAATGTTTAGATTACTTATATTATTTGTGATGATAGCTTTCTGTTATATATTATTTTAAAGGACATTTATGCTTTGCTTTTAAAGTGTTTAATTATGTGTAGATTTTTCTTTAATGTGAAAGCTTCTTTTTGGTGCTTTTAGGTTGTAAATGCAAAATAAATAGTGTTTATTTTAAGTACAAAATTCAACTTTCGTAAGCATGAATATTTTGATAGTTTCATGAGTTTTCACTATGTTTCAATACCTTTGTGTTACAGAAAGCGCCCGTTCACCGCCAAAGCTTATAGCATTGAATGAATATTTGATAGTAAACATGTATTAAATAGATAATGTGTCAATTTTTGTTTAAATTAGAAAGATGAACACTAATTAAATGTTTTCTCTACGAATTTTGAGGCTTAAGAGTTCGGGAGTGAATTTACTTAATTACCAATACGTAGTAAACGGCAAAATCATATTTTAAATAATTAATCTACATTCGAAATTAACATAATTTACTGGGACAAGTAGCAATTCAGCACTTTGCGAAATAAGTAATTACACACGCATACAACAATATGTAACAATATATGCAGAAAATCACTTTGTCCACTAATAAATATTTGTATTCTCTTTCTCTTTTCAGCTGTAACAGAAACCATCCAAAAAAGGTATGTTGCTATACTATTCGTTTAATTCTATGAGATGACATTTTAGTATTCTAAAAATTCAATTTTTTCCCTAATAGCTGTGAGAGATTAGTTGTCTCATTATTTTTGCGTATGGTTGATTAAATTTAACGCGTAATTTCTTATGCACAGAATTTTTCAGCCCTTATCGAAGTTCATTCGAACTAACTAAAAATTGCAGAATATAGCGAAGATCAGAGTTAATCGAACACCATTAATTGCGACCGGCGTTCTGGTTTGAATTTAGTAGTGTGATTAGTAATAAAATAGATTGTAGCACATTGGTATTAAATGTAGAATCTGCTGTAAAATCATCAGGATTCAAGTGCAATATAGGACCACCCAAGCTTTATCTAATATACTTATAACAATTTGAATTTTAGCTCTAAATATTTGAAGTTACTGAAATTCAAAGTTGTATTTTTTTTTTTTTTTTGAATTGCTAAGTTAATGCTTGCTTGACCATTTAGCGTGACTTTATTGTCAATCCTAGATAAATGGCGTTGCATAACTGAAATTGTCTCTTTCTATTAGTGATGATAGTACGCAATATAATTGATGTCACCGCACTATTTTATGGGACGGAAATAAGGAGTGTTATTGCTCTATCATAAATGGCCGCTCTTCTGACAAAGTTGTCACTCCGATTGCTCTTTTCTGCTCAAAGAAAGTTGTGATTGCAAAATCAAAAAAAGTGAAATACCGACGTATATTAAGCACAAAATTTGCAGAAAATTGCAGACACGTGTTTTGCACCTGGGAGAACATATTAATGGTTTTGTGTCCCCTTTTTTAAATGAGTACAACATTATAAATCCAGTATCTTTTTAAACGCTGTGGTTAATTTTTATACCCAACTAAAAGAAAAAGAAAAAAAGAACCTTTAGAAAACCAAGTACGGAAAACAAAATTATAATTTATCAATTAATGGTAATATGTGCAATTTCTGACTTTAAAACTTTGTGTATATTATGTAGTTAATTTATCTTGTGCCAATCACAATATATCTTGTTGTCAGCCAATTATGGCCAATTATGGTACAGCCAATGGAGTAACGTTTAGAAGTCTAAGTAACCTCATTGGCTAAAACAACTAATTATTTTTATAGTTACCTTTACTGTTTATCCTCAAACTTTAAACTATATGAAGCATGTATAGTCAGAAAAGAATAAATCAAAACGAAATTTGGGATTTATCTCGCCCACATAAATTTTTACTTTAGTCATTCAGGTTAACTTTAAACCATTGGGGGGTAACTTTGAAATACGTTATGTCTTTTTCTTTATTTGACTGAAAGAAGAAAAAGAAACTAGAAGGTCCAGTGCTGCGCTCAGCTAAATAGGTTTAAAATCAGTTTTCTACTCTTAATTTTTAAATTGAGTCACATATACTAAAAAATATGACGTGGTTCAATGTTAACCCCCAAGGTTCAAAGTTATCCGGAATAACTGTAGGTCCGTAAGTCATTCCTCGATTTCTTATATAAAACCACAAAAGCGCTTTATTATGTAACTCTTTTTGCGAAAATTTTAAAACATTGAAATTTATTACAAGCTTTAACACATCCTTGTGGACAAAATTTTAATATATACTTAAAAATTCAGAAGCATGAATAAAAACATGTTTTTTGTACACCGCAACTGAGGCACTTACACTAATTAATTAAGTGACAAAATGGAAACTTTTTGAGTAACTAGTGAAAATGGGATGCAAAATACGCGTCTGTTTTGTAGTAACAGATGTCAGTTGTAGTAAGCCTAATAAATAATTGATGATATCCAGCGTGTTTTTGGAAAAAACTTCACATTAAGACTCCCATTTAATTCGAAATTCGCTCTAGTTTTGCTCAGAAGTTTTCTTTTGTCCCCCCCCCCCCCCATTGCATCAATTGTTCTGTAAAGAGAGGAAATTTTTAACAATACGTACAATTTTAAGGTATCTTCAAAATCAACTACTAAAAGTCGTGTTTTTTTTTTTTTTTTAGTGAATTCAGTCAAAAAGATATTTTAATCAGTATCGAAAAGCTGGAGCCTCCAAAATTTATGAAACTTCTTGAAAGTGCCATGGTAACAGAAGGAATGGATGTGAATCTAGAGTGCAAGGTTATTGGAGAACCCGAAGCAACGTTGTCGTGGTACAAAGATGGACAGCAGATTGAAGATTCGATTAAGTACAAGGTACGAGTTGACTTTTAAACAGACCCTTTATTAAACTTCAACTAATTTGGGTTTTCGTTTTAAATGTTAAATTTTATGGTGCGATGTTTTTTTTGTTTTTTGTTTTTTTGATGATGTAGTTCCCGATGATTTATTATTATGAAGATTCATCGAGCAAAGTTCAGGCATTTAGATCCAAGTTGGGTCAGCTATAAGCAATACAGACTTTAGGAAAATTAGAAAATTCACAACTGATACAGGATTTACTTTACTGGACACTTTCGAATAATTTACGAAAAGTGATTTTAATGAAAAATTCAGATGCTGTATGTTAAAGATTTCTCGTTTTTTATCGTAATAATTAAATGAGAGTCATACAGGCTTATCGATATATCAAGCGGAATATTTCCGTATACAGTAATGTAGAGCATGTTTTATAAAAGGGCCCAATGTGCACCATTGCTAAATGTAAAGTTGGACACCCATGAAGTAAAGCTTCAATTATTAGGAAAAATTAAAAACTATGGACGTTCAGATTTTTCGGATAACAGGTCATTTAGGAGAAAAAGTACTCGTGCCAGAGAAACCGTAAATAGGCATTGACTGGACTTAAATTGATAAGTTCAAAACGATCTTTAACGTTGGTCTATAATTTTGAAAAATAAATCCAAATCGTTCTATTTTTCCAGAATCACTTAAGGGGAAACTAGAGCTGTCCCTACCAAAACTTCTTTATTGCATTATGCCGAATGAAATGCTTTTGGTCAACTGAGGTTTCTGTAGATCGATATTCGGATGATTCTTACTCTACTAACTTAACCTTAAACAAAATTACTCCATTTTGTGTAAAAGAGAAATATTCAAATCGTATAAAGGACAGTATAAGTCCCTGCTTTTTATTTTAGTTGCTAAGATTAATAAAAGTATACAGCAAAAACATCGCTCATAACTTTTCATGATAACGGTAAAACGTTTGTGGGAGTCGTGCTTTACATATGCTTCAATATCACGCCCAAAGAAACTAAATAGATTTTTGATAGAAGCAATCCAAAATTAATGACCGATAATGTATTCAAACCACGTTTCGATTTATCTTGAAAACATGTCCTGCAATTTATGAAAATTAAATGAAATTTTGCATGTTTCTTTTCGAAAATAAAAGAAATCTTTGGGAGCGGAGGTAAGAAAAAAAAACTTTATCACTGAAATGAACAAAGTCAATCTCAAGAGCTCGATGTTACATTAAATAAAGTTTTTTTAAAAATACTGAAAACACTGTTTTTTCTTCCCCTATTTAGATTGAAAAAGAGTCATCAGGGACTTCCCGTCTTAAGATCTTCCATGCAGAGCCGAACGATAAGGGCTCATATTCCGTGAAGGCCCAAAATAAGGTTGGCGAAGCGCAGAGCTTTTGCACATTATCTGTGATGCCTGCCCCACCAAAATTTGCTCAGCAACCTGCAGAAGTGCCACCTACTTTCTTACAACACGTGGAGAATCAGGTGCTACCTGTCGGCGGAAGTGTGCGATTTGATACAATAGTGGAAGGAACACCCACGCCGCAGGTACTCTTTTTTTTTTTTGCTTAGTACGTCCATCCTCATTTCTTAAAAACTACAAAATCTCCCCCCCCCCCCCCCCAGCCTTTCGGAAAATAAACCTTAAAAATTATTAGTCAGCATTTTATGAAAATTTGTTTTCTAATTATACTTTACTAATTAATAGGTTCGATGGAACTTTCTGGGAAAACCCGTGCTAAAAGATCAGCATCTTGAAGTGGGGCAGGATGGAAAGAAACACTGGTTGATTCTTAAGAACTTAGAAAAGAAACATTCTGGGAGATATTCGGCTGTCGCTGAAAATAATTCTGGAATTGCGACTACTTCTGCCTTGCTTACTATAGAGGGTAATAACACTTTTGAAAATTGTTTCTGTTTGCTAAATAAAGTTTTTCTTTGCTTTGTTGAACAAACGTTTGCTTTAAGTAAATAAAAGATATCAAGACACAAAACATGATGTGTTTCATACATTGCCATTATTGTAAAACATATTACAAGTTGTACAGAGATTTTTGCCAATGAATCAATTTTCTGAACTTCATTTCAGAGCCTGTGGAAGTAACGGACTCATTTTTCAATGAGCAAAGGTGAGTGATAATTTAAAAATCTTAACAAGTTCATTTCGCCATTTCTGATCTACCATATTTTAAAGTCTAGGTTAGTTAGCATTACATTAAACCGAATAAATTCAGTTGAAATTGAACTAGACTTAATAGGCTTTATAAATTGATATTTCAAGTTAAAAAAAAAAAAAGAAAGTGAAAAAGAAAGAAAGAAAAGAAAAAAAGAAAGAAAAAAACCCAACTAAAACAAACATGACTTGATACGTATATTCAGGTAGTTCAACTATATTCAGTTAATTAAACATTCAAATTTTTAAATAACTAGAAGACTACGTGAATGTATTTCGTTCTTTCTTTTTTCTTTCATCCTTTTTGGAGTTAGTTGTATGCTGAAATTTGTGATTAGTTGCTATATTTCTAGTATTATTTTATATCATATTTGCTATAATAAAAATAATATATTTATGTGTACTTTTCATGTGTAGGGCACAGTCTACTATTATGACGAAGAAAGAAACAATAATGCAAACAAGTACTATCAGCTCAATGCCAGAGGTAAATAAAAATTAAAAAGAAAAAATGTGTATAAAAATAATATTAAAATAAAATATTTGAAAGAAATATATTTTTTTATAAAGCTAGAACAGCAATATTAAATGTTTTGTTCTATCATTTATTAAATGTTTTAATATGCAAATCTGCGCTTCTTTACTACGGGCACCCTTGGCAGTAGAAACTCCCGCTAAAAGCGTTCATATGACACTGACCGGAGCAGTAATGGGGGAAGGAGAAGAGTAGACTTACCTTAGATGACTTTACCTGCTACTCATCTAACGCAACAAAAAAACGTAATAAATAAATAAGTAAATAAATAAAGAGAATGACATGAAAACGAATTTTTATCATGTATTCAATGACAACATCAAAAAAAAAAAAAGTTATAAAAATTAGTAAAATATCAACTATTTTAAGGCCAAAAATTATGACCTCCATAGTTATTTCTCTTGGATTTAGTTCATTCCCTAAATTCACTTACTGAAGTAACTACATTGGTAATGTTAAAGAATTAAGAAAAGAAAGAAATTATCTAGGACATGATGTTTTGTGTTTAGCCACACACTAAAAAATCATTATGTGCAGAAAAATGCTTTTTTTTTAAAACAAAATTACGTTTTTTAATTAAAAGCAAAAAAATTGCAGTTTTTTTCCAAACTGTTCAAAAATTCGAAAGTTTCCAAATTCGAAAATAATGTGTAAATGTAGATATGTGCCTTAAGAGTTTGTGTCTGTAATTCAATCCGAATGAACATTTTAAATGTCATCACATATTTTTATTGCATTTCATTTTAATATTTTATTTTTTTGCCTGAATTTTTATAAACTCATTATGCATAGATATTAATTTATCAATATTCTACAAAAAAAAGTAGTGTATTTCTTAGTCTCATTTAAATGGAATGTTAAATAATTTTGTACAGATATGAAACATTTTTTTTCGGCAACTATAAACTTTATGTGTAAATGCATTTCTAGGCGACGGATATAGAATTCCAGCCTCCAGAATTTCCTTCCTTTTCATCTCTTCAAAGTCAGGAGCTAGTAATGCGCGAAGAATCGTCTTTCAATCAGCAATTGCAGCAACCTACACCCAGTACCCCTCCGAAATTTATTAAACCAGTTTCCACAGCTGTTGTTACTGAAGGAGAAAAATTACTTTTAGAAGCTCAATATGAAGGTGAGAAAAGGCACATTCTTTCTGTAGAATATAACATTTTAAACTTCTGTGATTGTTATGAAGGGGGAATTAAGTAATGCAATTTTCACTCATTATCGCACAGAGAGTTATTAAATATGTTTATTGGTTGAAAATATTTAATCTATACGCAAAAAAGGAAGTTTTGCAATTAAACATCAATATATTAAGATAAGAAATGTCTGAGAAAATAATGAGATCAAAAATATAATATCCCCTAATTTATTTTACATTTACCCATAAAACAAAACCCAATAAGAGAACACATTTAATTTCATTTAGCTATCGTATAAAATGCATTAATTGTTTGAGCTCGGATAAAAACGGAAAATTAAAAATTGTAATACTATAACTCTTTTAAGGAACAATTTTTATGTACTATTTTCATTTCGTTAATATATGCCATATGCGTACTTAATTAATGTCTTTATAATGATGCGACCTGTACTGGAATAAAATTGCTTAGCATTCGTACTGCTGTAAGTTGCTGGTTCATTCCAACCAATACAATATAAACAATCCATTTTTGAATTGGAACTGAAAATATCTTTACGTTAATCTGATACAATGTTTGAGATCTGATGAATTATTGTAGAAAAGATTCCAGTTGAAAAGTGACTAATCTGTTTTAAATGACTGCTTCTGCAAAATTTGTTGCGTGCCTTTAAATATAATAATTGGTGGAAATGTCCTATGAAGTGACCACCTGTTTAAGGTGATCAGTTCCGAAAGTGGTCACATTAGGCAGGTTCACTGTACGTTGAATCAGTTTGAAAATTGGTGAACAGTTAGATGAAGAACCTGTTAGTTGAAATTATTTACAATCATAAATTAATGAACACTTTCGATTGTCTCAATTGTTTTGTCGTCTGACAAAACATTGACGAAAGACAATGTTGATATTTTTGAATATTAAACCAAAGAATAATGTTTTTTGAGGCGCCGGAAAATTTGTTTCGTCGTTAGATGCAAACTTCTTTATCCTGTAAAATTCTTCGCTGTTACATTTTTAGCAATGAGTTTCGGTAACTCAGCTTAAAAGTTTTCGGTAATATTGCAGGTCATGAAAAAAAGATGTACTATTCATTTTCAATATAAATTTACGAAGCTATTGCTTTCACAATATTTTTCCCTTTTAAACCAGGACATGTTAGTCACATGTTTTTTAACCACATCTTTTAGAAATAAAAATATGTGTATATAGTTTTTATTTCCTTGTTTCGACATAGACTCAGAAAATTCTCAACTTATTTCATAACGGTCGGCAGAGAATGAATGTAATTTTATTACGAATCGGCGTATGCGCGGGTACAAGGCAGTTAATCAGCAAATTTTAAAAATTTTAAAACAGAAAGAAAATTTGAGTATGGTAGATGAATTAACGAAACATCAAAAAAAAAAAAAAAGAAAAGAAAATATTTCGAATTTAGAATAATGCCAAAGTTAAACATTTTAATTGCATAAAAACAGACGCAGATTCGTAAGGGAAGTTGCACATATGTGTTTTGTAGGTCCAAGGAGCCTTCTATAAAAGCAAGAAAGTGGCTCCATGCGAGAAAAATAGCTTGTTTTTTTTTTAAAGTCAATTTTTCTCTCATTCCATTTTCTTGCATTGCTTAATAGGCTTTGAAACGTCGAAACACATGTATGTAATTTCATTGTAAATTGGTGTTTTTTTAAAACGTAGATGTGTACAAGTGTGCTGTGTCAGCACAAAGGGACTGTTCATAAATGATGTTACGCTTTTTTCCCACATATTTGACTCCCTCCCCCTTTGCAACAAAATGTCACACTTCAACGGACCCCCTTTTGTCACGCGTCACGCTATGCTGCATAAACAGGGATGTCACACTTCTTGTTACCCCCTCCCCTCCCCTTGTCACACTTTGTCACAATTTCACGAACCCCCTCCCCCCTCGAAGCGTGACATCATTTATGAATTTATCCCAAAGATAAATATTCACCCAAAAGTATTATGTTAGAAATCAGGAAAAACCATTTTCAGAAAAAGGCTTTATCTTTTTCATTACGAAACGATTTCAATGTTCATGATAAACATCTGTACCTGTGTTACGCTTTTAGGCATGCCAGAACCTGCCATTCAGTGGTTTAAAGACGGTGTAGAATTACGGAACAGGCCTGGAGTTTTAATATCAAAAACCAGCGGAAATTGTACGTCTCTTTTTGTATTGAAAAGTTCCGAGTCTGACAGCGGCCGATATTCTTGTGTTGCCTCTAATGACGCAGGAAAAGCGACAAGTGTTGCTGATGTACGAATAAAACGTATGTATGATTTTTATGCCAATTTTCCCAATTCATGATTCAAGGTGTATAACAGCTTTATAAATAACTGATATTCTTACTGCTTTCGACTCGCGTTGTAAAAAACTATTTTGGACTTTTTTATTTGGACTGTTACATCAATTGGTCACGTACAAAATGAAAACATGTTTAATTTGCAAATATTTTCCTTCTTCTTCTTCTTCTCCTCCTTTTTTTCTTTTATTTTGTTGACATTTTTACTTTTAAGTGACATAATGAATGTAAAATATAAATTGCATACACTTAAAAAAAATTATTTAAAAGCAATAATTAATAACGTAGAATGTACTTCTTTTTAAATATGATGTAGGTAACAATTTTATGAAATTTGAAATCGTTGCACTGTTCATAGAATAAAATATAACCTATGTGCTCCTGAAGCCTGCTATAAAATATCTTATTAATGTGCTAAAAAAATTAATTACAGATATATTCTTGTTCTCAGATAACATTTTATGCAACGTAAAACAGACGTGAAACGGAGCTCTTGTTTTACTTAAAACACCTTAATCAGGTTTCTGCGAAGAACTTTGCTTCAATTTACAGAACACTAAATATTGTGCATAGGCTGTAATTTTGCTTATTTTCATACTTTCCAATAGGCATCACCTAATTTCATCTGTGCAATAAAACGGTTGTTTTAAAGCAGTGGTCGGCAACCCGTCGATCGCGATGGACCGGTCGATCGCGAGCCGATTTTCAGTCGATCGCGACAGCCTTTTAGACAGTTTATAGTTTAAAAAAAGTCATGACTTTTGAATCAAAAGGCAAATGTATTTTTCCCCTTTTAGAAAATGTTTATTAGTTTGCTAGACCATTCACCAGACCTAAAAAAAACTTGCCAATAATATGGATTGTCAGCCGTCACATTAACTGTGCTCTCGGCGAGAGTTAATTGAAGACTGTAACGGCATTTCACATGTATGTTTCATTTAAAAAACAAAACAAAGCAAAAACTAAGTTTTTTTTATCAAATTTAAAGGAAATAATATATTAGATTCTGAAATATTGTTTTGATCCAAGTTAACAATTTTAACACAACGTTATTTTAGAAATTTTAAGGTAGGAATTTTATAAGCTCCAAAACTTGTTATAACAAGAATTAACCTACAATTTGAAGACAGAGGCAATCCCAACATGTCCTATTAATAGTGTATGAACCCCCCCCCCCTCCCCGTTCTCGCAGTTGATCTTGGTGCTCGTCGAGCTCGGAAAGTAGATCTTCAGTCAATTTAGGTTGCCGACCGCTGTTTTAAAGCATGATTTTCGCATTTAAAAATATGGAATTGAGTTTTAAAGTATTTTTTTATTTTTTGGTTATTTTCGATAGTTTGACGGTATGTGTTTAACTACTTTCATTCCAATCAAATTTCTAATAGCTTACCGTGAGGCACCAAAGTTCAAACGAAAGCTGCAAGCGACCCTCGTACCATCAGGCAGCCGAGTG
This sequence comes from Octonoba sinensis, assembly GCA_038502835.1. Lineage (NCBI taxonomy): Eukaryota > Metazoa > Arthropoda > Arachnida > Araneae > Uloboridae > Octonoba > Octonoba sinensis. The sequence continues at coordinate 63,851,110 of CM076600.1, read as the reverse complement.
ACACTAGAAGTAGAAGTGACTGGTGTGCCACAACCCGACGTCAAATGGTTGAGGAATGGAAAGCAGCTTCAAGATACTCCATATTTCCGTATATCCTCCAACGGCAATATTCACACATTGCTCATTAGTGAGGTAAGGGTTTCTTTAACATTCCAATTTTCAAGAGAGTGACAAAGTCAGTTTCTAAACACATACTGATGCTACATTCGAAACTTATTATAACAGTCAAATTGTTGAAATCATTTAAATTTCTTTTTTCGCTAAAGGACAACCCGTATTTCAAAAGGCAAACAAATAAAGAAAGATGCAAAAATAAAAGACTTTATTTGTGAACAGCAAATACGATGCTATTTTACATTACTTGGTTTGAAAAAAAGATGTCCGGTAAATGATGTCGTTTATTGTTGAGACATTGACGAAATCCATTTTGATGTGGTTCATAGTTCCTCAACTCACTTGCAGTGGAATGGTGATCGCTTCCTGGGGGATTGCTTCCTTCAGTGATTGCAGAGTTTTGAGTTGATACACTTGAGCTTTTAATTAACCCAAAACCCCCAAAGAAACTACCTGGAACAGGGGTTCATGCCGTTGATTTTTAACCGAATGCGAAATTCTTGCTAAATAGTAATCACAATACGACGATTACGAATATAATTCTCTGCAATGAGGCATGATGCTCACCGCACCATGCTATTCTAACTACTGAAAATGGCACGTATACCACAATAGATCTGTAAACCTTCCGCTGCAGCATCTTCACCACAACTCACACAGCGCTCTCCTCAAATAAAGGAGATCTTTTTGCTGTACCCAGTAGCAACTTTTAGGAAGCATTATTTTTTTTATTCATAACACTTTGTTCTTACACAAACCATTGGAATTCCAAATTTTTGCTTTAGAAAAATAATAAAATAAAAGAATCGAAAATTAAATATTTTACGATAATTTTCAAAACGTCCATTTATTAGGTATGCATATCTTCTGACAGAACACAACAAATACCTGGAGTGAACATTACTTTTATCCTCCATGATATCTTTTGCACTTAAACTGTTGACGTGTAATTCCTTTTCCCTGGGCCGTCACTGTTTATATAAGTACGGACCCAAAACAATGACGAAAATGTGTTACATAGGGTTTTATTTCGGAAATCAATCCAAACAAATCTGACAGTCCACATAACTACGAAAGAGTAAAAACAGAATAGAACAAACAAATGTAAAACTAAATGAACGATATTACGATTTTTAACAACGAATAATAATGAAAATAACTGGTCTCCTTTTCCCTACAGGTTTTCCCAGAAGATTCTGGGAACTATATGGTAGTAGCCTCGAATGTTGCAGGGGAAGCTAGGAGCCTTGCCGATTTAGTAGTTGAAGAAGAAAAAAGTCCTGACGAAGAAAAGCATATTTCCTATCAAGAATTTTCATCTCTGCAGCAAAAAAGAGAAGTAGGCTACATTTTTGTAGTTGTAAAAAAAAACTTAGTTGTCTTATGCTTAAACAATATGAATTGTTTTTATTTTCAGAGTTTCAAACATTTCTCAATTTCCTGTGCTAAAATCATGATATGTTTTTTCTTTCTTTTCGGATTAACAGTTGTTAAATAATACATTTGATCCGCATTTCACTTGTGAACAAAAACGGAAGAAATTTCGCCATTAACTTAATCACTCTTCATATCCTATTTTATAAAATTAAGAATCTCTTTTAAAAGAAAAATTTCTTTTTACAATAAATGTTTTTCTTTTGTGTTTAAACGTTCATAGCCGCATAACCAGTTTCTATTAATTCATCATCTAAAATGCCGTCACACATTCTGTAATAGAAACTTGGCCAATATTTTTATCATATAATGTTTGAAACAGTTATGACAGGTTGGGGTTTTCCGCAGCTCATCAAAAAGGAAAATATAAGGCAATGCAATACTTTAAATTATGTTAAATTAGTTTTAATAAATTTGTGAAACGATTTCAGTAATTTGTATTCGTTTTAAATAAATAGTCTGTATTTATGTGAACTATACAAAAAAAAATAGATAGAGAAGAACAGAAAATACTTTAAATTAGCAATACAAAAAGTATTTTTATACCGATATGTGATCTATAAAAAAAGTCTTTTTCGTTATAATTTGCTCTAACTAGTTTTATTTAATGTCTGATTGGCAGATAAAGATATTTCAGTTAGAAAGATTTGAGCGAATTCGAGTAAAGTTCGCCAAGCGTTATTAGATGGGCTCGAGGGCTTCGAAATAAAAAACCCATCCACACGCACTAGAAACTTCTATTTATAAATTTTAATTTGTGTTAATAATTCATATTGATTTGTTCTTGCGCTTAATAGTAAGTTGAAAAAGAATATAATTTTGTGGTATATGTATATTTGTTGTGATTGTTTGTCTATTTATTTTACTTTAATGGTAAAGTAACATGCAAAACAAAAGTATGTAAATAAGAGTCACGCTGCAGTAGTCCCTTTTGTGCAATAAATAAAAATATTGGTATGGAACACAAATTTCCTGCTTTGGTGAAATTTCCCAAGTGCAAACAGAGTTATTTATTTTTGCACATGGGAAAAAAAAAAAAGAAAAAGCTACACAAGCAAGTGTAGACTACTGCAATTTGCATTATTTTTGAAAATATATTTTTTAGACTCTGCATTAGTTTTTTTTACTGCAATTTGACTTTTCTTGCCTTAATCAAGTCAACATTTTACGAATACTTAATTTTCAGGTGTTATTAACAAAATAAGCAAAATGCTGTCGTTCATAATGCCACTTGAGTATCCAAGATCCCCTTCGCATAGCGATCAGGAATTAAGGCAGTAAGGGCGCGCCTTCCGTTTATAGATGAGCACCGCACCCGAGGAAGTACGACTTGGGTCATTATGTATTTGGATGACACCAGATGGCCCCGCCACAAATACGCCACCGTCCCTTTTTGGCTTAAGAGTAAACGTAGGAGAAATTCTCCACACTCCTGTACCCTCGGAACTTCCGGGTCCACGGATTTTATATGCACATATCCCTAAGTGTACATGGTGGGTCTTCAGCGGGTCGGGTATCAAACATCCAATCTTCCGTTTGGAATCCCGACATCCTAACCACACGGCCCAATCAAAATGAATCTCTGGAATATGAACACTGTACTTAATTAAATATGAATAACAATTTAACAGAAAGAGTAAGGTAAAAGATGGAATATAAGGACCAATGTAAATAATTCGAAGTCTTCGCATTATTAACAATATTTGTATTTTGAAAATTCTTAAAAAGGGAAGATATTGATTGCTCAATAGTCGACTGACTACATGTATTTTAGATTCCTAAAGAATATTTTACACTAGTAATAGCTTGCAACAGACACTAATTACGGTTTTAAAAGAAATGAATTGGGATTCTTTAATTATTACCTCACTTATTTTTTCCCCCCAATTCCTTAGTAAAACAGCGCCAAATATTTAGAAAATATGGTTAATGCAAAAATTTTCTAAAGGTGTGCCTGTAATGATTCTCAGTTCTTTGTGTTTCAGATGTTTACCAAAATATCGGTAAATCAAGGGCCAAACCTTCAACCTTATCAAATTCCTACTGAGCCGATTAAAGCTATGGAGCACGTTCCAGTAAAAGTACCGTCTCCTCCGCCTATACCAGCGGTGTCAGCCAAAGTTTGGACTCATCCGAAACCTGAGCCTATCTCGTCTGTGATTACCGAAGCTCAAGAGCCTATCCTTGTGCCAGATCCCATTGAGGAACTAATTTCTGCACAGACTGAGTTGGTGCCTGTTGTTTCCGAAGTTTGCATTCCTGCCGCTGAGCAACATCAAGCAGAAACGATTTTTAGCGATGTTCCTGGGAAATCTACGGTATCAGAGAGTTTCGTAAAGCAATCAATCATGAAATTTTCTCAGCCAGACTTGCACAAAATATCACAAACTGCAGAGAAAAGCTTAAAAGTCGAGTCGAAAAGTCAAACATTTCAACCGGTCCTTCAGAATGGCTTCGATTCCGAAATGAAAACGACTGAATCATTCTCGAGCGTAAAACAAAGTACATTTATATCGGAGTCTAAATCGTTTTCCTCGGCAACTTCTATGTCAACCCAAAAAACTGCTTACGTTCCTACGCCTTCCAAATTTGTTCCTAAACCAATAGAGTACGTGCAAAAGCAAGAAGGAACAGAGATAAAATTCGCTCCTGTTTGGAAACCGCAAACAGAAACCAAGCAAACTTGGCGAAAAGTACAACCGCCAGATATTGATTTGTCTCCGCAAAAAACCTTCGAATCAAAGTATGCATCAACAGAGTCGCCGCTATGCGTCACTGCTAGCACGACAACAGAAAGAACTGTCGAAACCAAGTCTTCATCCACTGATGCCCCATTATGTGTTACTGCCAGTACGGAAACCGAAAAGATGGTTGAGACGAAATCATCATCGACAGATGCCCCACCGTGTTTCACTGCTAGTACAGGTGTCCAGAACACAATAGAAACTAAATCGTCAGCCACTGAAACTCCACCTTGTGTAACAGATAGTAAACTTGTAGAAACGGACTCTGCAACGGTGTTCAGTACTTCATGTCAGACGGCTTTAGAACCATCTTCTTTTTATTCTACCGAATCGTCTAGTACTACTCGGACTTCGTATTCAAAAGAAGAAATTTCAATTACAAAAAAATACGAAATGGTAGTTGAACACACCTCGGATAAATTATCCTCTTCAGCGGACACTGTTTCTAAAATTGTTCTCAAGCCTATAATAAAGAAAGAATCTCATGATGGTCCCAAACCGAAAAAAGAAGTAGTTATTGAAGAAGAACCTGTAGTTGGAGCCGAAGTTAAACCACCTCATTTTTCTAAGGTGAGGGGTGCAGAATCTTTACGGAAGATATTTACAGATTATTAATTGTAGTTGTCCTAGACCAGTGGTTGCCAACCGGAGTTTTATATTTTATTTTTGTTTGCTAGGTTTTTATTGATGTTGAATTTAAAGGTAAATTTTCGCATCGTTTTGTTTTTCTTTTATTTTCCCCTCACAATAAAAACTATTGTATGTAGTTCCTCATATTTTTTGTGTCTGAAGCACATTATTCTATTTCAATAAATTTTGTAGCTGCACCATAAAGATATAGAATGATCAAGCCTCGCTCTTCGCTTTCACGTTAAATTTGTAAATAAATAAAATAATAGGAATATACCCAAGGGTACATAAAGCATTGTATTGTTCTTTGTATTATCAAATGCTTTTCATCAGAAAATATCTTAAAATTTAAATATAAATTTCCTTAAGATATATTTATCTTATCACTTAATTGGTTATGCGTGTAAATTAACATTTGAAAATTATATGTGAAATTACTTTTTCTTTCTTTTCTGTATGATAAATCTCTAAATGCTACACTATAAAATAATTTATTATACCGAATAGTTACAGGGAAATCTTTAATATTTGTTATTCATTCCGTTTTTTTTTTCACTGAAAATTTAGTGCTTGCAATATGAAGTTCAGATGGATACCTTTAACTGTCAGAAAATTGTTTGAGTTCACAGAAATATAGACAGGCAAAATTAACTAATGTACATAATTTTTATGTATTTATTTATTTGTTTGCTTTAAATAAATAAAAAGTTCACTGTAATTAACCAATTGGCATAGGACTAAGTCCCCTGCGCATGTCATTATCTTAAAGTTTTTATCAGGAAAAAGTAATATTTTCCCCTATAGATTCATTGACTGAAACTATCAAACAATCCGTTCTATTGGAGTAACCATGTAGTTTTTACTTATTGCGAACAAAACTACTTAATTTGAAGTTGAGCACTACATAGGTAACAGATGAGAAATCAACACGAATAAAGCAGAAATTGCAAAAATATTGCAGACACGTTTCTGGCAGTTACAAGGAACTTTTTTATCAATACATGAAGTTGTGATCTTCGCAATGTGCGAAACCGGGTTCATTCGGATTTCTTACAACCCGAATTTTGCAACTTTATAATATATACTTCTTTGCTGTTGTTCCGATGAAGGGATATTTGTATCCCCTAAACGCTTGTCTTCAATATGTTTGCAATTTATTCTTTATTAAGGTTAATTTTCTCGTTTGTTGCTTTTGCCCAACGTTGAACGTTTTACTGCATAGGTAACTAATTATTTGAAACAACTATGTTTCTGCCGGAAGCGTTTATGAATGACTCGATAATTCATCATCATTTGTGCTGTTCATGTGTTTAGTGAGTTCATAAAGCAACAAATTGAAAATAATACATTCAATCATTTGCGAAACAAAACATGTTTGAAAAAACTGCTTTATTCACCATAACATTTAATAAGATAAAAATTCGCAAAACACACTTACAGTATCATACACAGGTTGAAAACAATAGAAAATAAGCTTGCACGCAGACTCTACTTGAAGCCCCAAGTATTTCATCTAACAAAAATGAAAATTGGTGCAACTAAGCTCATCATCTTCACAAGCTGAAAATAAAGAAAGTGCAAAATTGATTAAAAAAATATATATTTATATTCATTGTGGTCACATCAAATGCATAACTTTAGATCGAGAAGAATGATCTGCCGATAACAATTTTAAGGTTTATAATCGATCAGATTAAACTATTTTTTTTTGTTCAAACAAAATGGAGTTGTTAATTAATATACAGTTCTTACTTCACCGCTGCAGAACACATTATTCAAGTGCGATATACCTCTGAAAAGGGGTTCTGGTTTTGCTGTGACTTTTCTAAATAAAACATGAAATGAGTAGAATTTAAACAGGAACTTTAACTTTTACTTGTACGTTTTTCAGGCTCCAATACAAATCACAATCGTGAAATTATGTAAAAATTTGCCAGTGATTACTTGAGTCTATACTATGCTTATTGCTATTAATAAATATTCAAATGAAATACACATATCTTGATTCATAAATTGGATACAAAATTTTTTCCCCTTATAATTATGTTATTTAAATGAACATACTTAAGGAAAAAATTCTTCAATACTTCAGATATTTTCGTTGAAGATATTAAAATTAATCAGAATGGTTGAAAATTGAAAAAGTTTGAAAATTTTTAAACTTCAAAGCGAAACTCCGAAAACATAAAGCAATGCAATTTACTGATAAACTATTGATGATAATATTATTATCCTTTCGGACATTTAAATGCATTTTTTTATGAAAAACTTTGTTTGAAGATATTTATTTTTAGACTTATTCCAAATGTTAATCAATTATTAAAAGCCTACTTCATATCATAGAAAGTTGCAATAGATTAGAAGAAATTTTACGCATATTTTAAAGCAATTTTTAGGAAATTTGTGTTATTATTAATAGCTATAGAAATAAATCAAAGTTGCCAATTCAACATTTAGTAAATAATATTTTTTTGAAGCAAATTCGTAATCGCGAAATACTTCTGACCGCTAAATAGCAAAACTTATATAGGCAAATAAAATTATATAAATACTTAATGTTGCAACTTTTAGTAATTACCTTAAACGAGTTTCATTTTTAAAAACGAAGAAAAGCACAATGCACTTAAAATGATTTATTTCGTACTTTAAAAATATTTTCTTGTCTAGAAAGAGGGGGGGGGGGGGGCGTTGGAGCACACATCAAAAAATCTCACAATCACATTGTATTATGCTGCTGTTCTATGCATTAAAGAACTTTTTTCAGATACTCAACTTTCAAACAGGCTTCTAAACTTAGCCATGTATTACTGTTTTTAAATTTTCAAATTCTTTTACTCATTGCTATTGCATAAACTTCGTAAAATAGAAATATTTATACTTTTTCTGATGCATAATAATTCTTGACCGTCAACTACAGTATCTGAAATACTTATTTTTACTAAACAACTGTTTAAAAATTCTTTTCTGTGTATAATTTTAACATACGTAAACAGGGAATAATTACATTAATACTTCTGTTAACTTGGCGTGGCTTATCATTCTCAAATTCTTCGCTTCTATGGTTGGAATCACTGATCTGGAAAATTCTTTGCTTATTTCTCCTCTCTTCGTTTCACATCATTTGCTTTTTGTCTTTTACTGTAACCACATAATATTATTTTCGATTCATAACTTTGAACTGTTTAATATTTCATAAATCATGACTTTCTGGGACAAAGTACAAGGCATGTTGAATACTTCAAAATAATATATAAATCAATAAAAAATTATCATGAAAAAAAAACGGTTCCGATGAAATATGTTAATAGGTTTTGATTATACAAAACTAAGGCGGAAGAAAACTGACTGAATTGGTTTACAAGCACCGATTCCCTTTATCGAGTAGCATTCTTTAATTTCCTACCATTATTTAAAGCTACTCAAAACTTTACTCCCAGTCAGCTAAGCAGCAGATTATTAGAAGTTTTATATGACAAGTAAAAAACTAATTTTTTACGCGTAAAAATGACTTCAGTGCCAATATCAATTTAAACTTTTTTCTTATGTGTAGGAGATTGATTGTACTTGTACTATGTCCCAGAAGGACATGACAAAAAAATATTTTTCGAAAATATATAAACATTCGTGCACTTACATTTCTTTTTTATTGAATAATGTGGCTTAGAAGTTGGAGAATATTTCAATATTAAAATTTCTTTTCTTTTTCTTTACACTTTTTTTTTCAATTTCACAAAATTAAGTCTAACGCTAAACACTACAAGTTTTCTTTGTTCATAAAAAAGAATGTTAGTTGAATGTAATTTCATAAATAATTAAATTTTCTACGAAAGCCATTTTTCAATGCAGAAAAATATTTGCTTTATTACAAAACTTCCTAACCTTAAAAGTTAATTATCCCTCTAATATTTGATTTTAACACAATTAAAAAAAAAGAGTCAGAGAGATAAAAGGAGATTTACCAACGTCATGGAAAGTTAAGCTGACGGTAAAGATAACTTTCTGGATAGGCATGTTCTGGAATTTTTTTAAACAAAAGATGATTTAGAAATTATGAAATAGTTTATTAATTAAAATAGTTAAAATTTGTCAGTAGTTTCATTTACTAGCTTTTTGTATAGCATTTTAATAATGGAGAAAACTACTATGTTTGCAGACTGTTTTACATAGATGCAGTTTTCAACGAATTAAAAAATGTACCACATTTTAATAATTTGTTTTTTTTTTTAATTTATAAATTATTACTTAACGAAACAATTATTTCTATCTTAAATTGTATTATATGAGCAGTACATACATTTAATTGTTATTACATCTTAACTTTAATTCTTATCAGAATTTTAAATTAAAAAATACATATGTTCTCCCACCTCTAAGCATAAATTAGTAATTCATTAATTCTACAATTTTTTAATGTGAAAAATGCATATGATTATTAACAAGACATTATTATTTCGGCTTCTTGAAGGATTTTGTAGGTAAGTAGATCTTTAATTACTTTATTTGTGGCACATATTGATTAATCTAAAATATTTGTTTTAATAAACTGCACTTTTACTGATATCTTTTTTCATTGAACATAAATGTAGAATCCAGTAATGAACAAAGTTAATTCTTATTTTTTTAGACAATGCTATTGCCAAAAAGGAATGCCATTATCATCTTCATTTATTTAAGATTTAAAAATTAGAGTCTTGATTTTATGAACATAAGGTATTCAGGAAATGTCCTAAACATAAATACAAATAAATACAAGATACAAGTATGCTTCCATTTATTTCCTTTCTTCTTTTAACCAGGCTCATTTTAATGTTATTCGCCAAGATGTCACTGCATTTATTTATTTTCGTACTTACCTATTAAATAAGAAGTTCCGTCTAGAACTATATGAGCCTAGTTTCCCGTAAATACCGACTTCAGATTTACAATCTAGCTATCTCTTTCTCGTTTACCTTTAGATCTTAACTATTTCAAATATACCTTTTTCAACGGTTAATACATATTAATTCACTTATTAATTCATTTATTCAGTCATTTATTTATTCATTCTTTCCCTCATTCATGTATTCATTTTCTCATTCACTTATTTTTTCATTCATGCGCTCATTTATTCACTCACTTTTTCATTCATTCTTTCACTTGTTCCTTTAATCATTCATTAATTCAAAAATATTCTTGAAAATCCCGATCAAAAAATTTCATAGGAAAATATGCTGCTCGTTAGTTCTGGATAAACTTTCTATCTGTACATATTCTACGTTATAAGGGCTTTCTGATAAAGTTTGATCTAAGCAAATCGGTCCATTAAATCGGGATTTATGTAGGATTGAAAATTCCCCGTAAGCGCTACATTAATTTTTTTGAACTGTTTAAAAAATGAATAGAAATTGGTCAAATCAAAAAATATTTCACGCCGAGGGCTTCCTCCATTAAGCTTTTTCATAAGAAGTTGGATCTTACTCCCAGAGTTTACATAATTTGCCCATAGGCGGTAATGGTAAGGATTTTTTTAACTGTTCAAAATTGAACGAAAAACTGTTCAAATCAAAATGTAAAATATGGAAATGAGATCTTTGAAATGCAAAAAAAATTATTTCGAATCGGAGAATTACTTCAAAAGTTATTAGGGGGGAGGGAGGAGAGACCAGACCGACAGACAGACAGACGGACCAGACCGACTCACTTTTTCCCCATCTCAAAACCCTACTTTCAAATTTTTATTTTTCAATCTTCATTTAATTCTTTCCTAACTTATTTTTGACTTTTCTTGATTTTTAAGGATATTTTCACGATTCATTAACGCTTCTTTCATGCTTTATTATTTTTTGTTTTTAACTTTTACGGGAAAGTAGTAGGTATTTCTTATTTTTTGATCATTCTTGATCCAAATCATTTTAAATGTATTAGTCTAAGCTTTGAATAAATAACTAAAATAAATATAAACAAATAAAATAAAATATAAAATAAATAAATAATGAAATTTATGGAGAGATCATATTTTTTAAATTTCGTGATAGGTTAAAATAAATTTTGAAATTAATTTCTGTTTCTACGATTTCGGGAAAAGATTGAACCAGAGTGAATTAGCGCAATTTCGATTTAACGAAACTAGATTTAACGATTTCCTCACATATTTTTATTTTCCTGAACTGAATTTAATGAATGTTATACTTCCTTGATTTAACTTTATTCCTGATTGAACAATAGCATTTAACGGTCTATAGACAGTCGTTAAATTGAGGTTTATTTTGATTAATGTATTAGATGTTAAGGAAGCAAAAGATGGGACAAGTATACATTTCAGAATCGATGATTTCTCATTCGAAAATTCCACATAGAAGCGATTTACCATTATCTTTTTGACAGTATACGTCATAATATATTTTAGCATGATTTGCCTTTCCTTTCAAGATGAAATTCACAACCTAATCCTAGACTAAAATGTTTGCGTCTAGTTGCCACCACTTTTGGTGTTACTGAACACCATTTTCAGTGTTCAGTTGAAAATTTTGCGTCTAGTTGCCACCACTTTTGGTGTTACTGAACACCATTTTCAGTGTTCAGTTGGTGTAAAGTTGAAAATTATTCATTTCTTGATACATTTCAAATTTTTTAAGTGTCTGCCTCAAAAAATATGGACAGTGAAAACGTTTTTTAGCACATGACATTTGTAAACTCGGTTACGTATCGGAATTTCATTGCGATTGCTCACTTCTATGGAAATAGATTAAATGAGCAATCGTTCTGAATTAACTTATCTACGGATCAAAAGATCCGTAGATAAGTTAACGAACATCATAAGCTAAAAAACATTCTGCTGTCTAGACAGACACTTTAAAAAATTTAAAATGCATCAAAAAATTTCTACTTTACCTCAACTGAACACCAAAAATAGTGTTCAGTAACACTAAAAATATTTAGTGTACGTCTTCCTTTCAAGCTTTTATTATAATTAGACATCAGAGAACACAATGGTGTTTTAAGTTCAAAAACGTTGCAGCATAACATAATTGTTTCCCTCCAAAGAGGACTCTTTAGACAATTAATAGCGGAAATATCGTTAAAATATCATAGAGCTAAAAATAAAATTTCGCTTTTGCGTTTAAATACCTCCAAATGTTATTTTAACTGGTTCAGACTGTATCAGTTAAAATGAAAAATGCTGTTAAATTGATACTTACGGCCAGATTGTAAAATTGATACTTACAAATAAATTGCTTGCGGATGTACCAAGAACAGTGAGTGTGTATATTTAATGATAAGGAACCATTTTATAAAAACAAGAAAGCATGTTAAACACACAAATACAAGCTGAAAATTTAGGAGAAATGTGTCAGAATGTGTTTCACGTATAAAATATTATTAAAAAATATACTTTTCAATAATATGTTATAGCATTTGTATATTATTGAGCTTGAAAATTTTACAAAGGCAAATTTCTTACCTTAGGGGTTTAGTTTTGAATCTAAATCAATAAAAACATTGTACGAGTTTCACAGGATTAGAAAGCTTTTATCGGATATTGATTTTGTCGGATATTCGATATGTGGTGCCGTTTGTCTGACGAATCTATGTTGGATATCCGACTCTGACGTTTTGAAACCTGTAAATTATATACACATGTTTAAACATCCCATGGCTTCCAAATACGGAGTAAGATTGTCGTTTACATACATATTCAAAACATGCTAATTAATTAAACTTTAGAAATTAAATTTAGCATGCTAAATAATCGAGTTAGGCAATCTTATTCGTGTTTTTTTCTTGTCCTTCAGTTTTATAAAGTTATGTAAAAATTTTGCTCTCTTAGACCTATTGCCTTTTAAAGATAAAAGTTTAATAAGTTATATGAATCATTTTGGGGAAGCACTGTATTTGTCGATTATTTTCTTGCACTCTTAATGATAGGGATTGCATTCTAAAAGTGCACCTATGGCTTAGGGTTAAAATAAACTTATCGCGATTGTTATTAATGAATAAAGCATAACCAAATGTGGATTTGGATAGTTATTTTTAAAGTAACCTACGTATTTTACCTCCTCCCCGTGTATTCATTAACTCATTACACTCCTTCATATTACTTGTCAAACTATACATGGCTTAAATAAATGGGAAACCTTCATTTTAAAAAAATGATTATTGACAGTTTTTTGTAGGATTATTTAAAATATATTTTTTTTAATTTTTCATGCGTTCGAGATATCTATTTTTAAGTCGTAATTGGCTTTTTCGTTAAAAAGAGTCATTTTTTCAAAAGAAATAAAACGTAGTTTTTTTAAATGTAACATTTTACTGATCTACTACTTTTTATCATGAGATCAAATAATTCTGGTGTTTTACTTATTCCCTGCCGCACGTACTTCCAATGTGAATGGTGCAGCTTTCCTACATCACATGTATCCTAAACAACATGTGAATGCAAAGAACAAGTAATTAATTGTTTTTTTAATTTGTAAAACTTATAAAATGGTTCAAACTTCATCCTTTTAAAGGTTATTACTGGTTTATTTTTTATTAGTTTATAAAAAGCAAGAAAAAATGAAATCAATATTTTGACGAAAGCTTCTATTTTGCTTTTAAAGAACAAAATTTGCTAATAGGTTAAAAAAAAAGAAACATTTTTCTCACTACTTGTGATGAGCTTCATGATATAACGAAACTTTAAAACCTCAAATAATATTTCTCTGGAAGTTAACAAAAAATCACAGATTGTAGAGCCTCGTTTATCCGAGCCCGGAATAACCGATTTCCTGTTTAACCGAGTTACATAAGCCCTTTAAAATAAAAGCGCCTTTAGCACGGGCCATTTATTTGACGGGCCAATGGCGCCCTTGCCAAACAGGAAACTCTTATGAACTTCTTTAACAAATAACTTTTCAAACTAGAACATGTACTCTACATTTGTATGTATGTACAATTACACATTTTTATGTAGTAACGTCATACATTTCATAATACGTAGAATAAATGCCTTTTTCCATTTCTTTGACGACGCTTTCATTCATGTTACCAGTTTACCTCTCGATTCCAACACAGTCCGTCTTATTCGAGTTTTCGATTATCCGACACACCCTTGGTTCACATTGCCTTGGATAATAGAGGCTGTAGTTTAAAAATGTTTTGTGAAAAAAAACCCTTTTTTTTTTTGAGGAAAAACAGTCGAATTAAATTAAAAGTTTCGTAATTTAGGGCCTGTAGAAAACATGTTTTTAAAAGAGTGGGAAAACAAACCATCAGAAAAGAACAGTTTTTTTAAACCTGTTTTGCTAGAAATTTTTCCTTTAAAACGAAAAAAAAAAAAAGGAAAGTAATAATGAATATAAACAAAAAAATTCACATACTTCTTGCAATGTTGTGGAAAAGCATTTCGAGCATTTATTTCTCCTACGCGCTGCAGACTGATGCCAAGAAAAACATGCCAAGTACTTTAACTAAATCTGGAAACACATTGTTCGTCAAACATGTCGCTAATGTTATTTATTTAAGGCAAATTCATGGCGAAAAGCGCTGTAAATCGTGCAGTTATAGTCTTGAGTTCACTTTGTAAAATTATTTATACTTAATTTTAGATAATATAGTTATATTTTCGAAAAAACGAGTGTCTTATTTATACCTAATCATACTATTATTCACTTCAGACAGAATTTTATTACCATTAGCTGTTAAAATTTTAAAATATTTAAATTTTTCTAAATTTTATTTTGACAGCACAATTTGGAAAAGAATTCGCTATCCTTTGAGAGCAAAAGAAAAGAGTAACAAATCTTAGAAATGTGGAGGGAAAAAAATCGTATTTAATGTAACAGAGGTTTTTTCAAAGCCTGTGTAAACACATTTTTATTGTATGTTGTAATTAATGACGAAATACATTTAAGAAATAAAACGCCTTTTCACAACTCTTACTTATTTTTGTACTTCATTCTTGGTGCGTTTCCCTTAGTCATCGTTACTAGGATACAAAGTATTTCCTGGATTCCAAACTTTTATTGTAAAGGTGTTTGTGCACTATTCTGTCCTCTTTTTATGCAATGATTTATACTATTTATTTGTTCTAGCGTTTACGCAGACACGCGTTTTTCGACGTATACGTATTGAGACAGTTTCGCTTTTTTTAAAATTAAATTTGGAATAAATCATTTTTAGCAAACAGAAAACTAGAGCAAATCAAACACATAAAATATCCTTTTACACGCAGAATTAGACTTAAGTATTGTTTGTTTTTCTTTTTTTTTCTTTTTATTTACTTTTCTTTAAAAAATGAATAAATAAAACGCAAAACAACTTCATAAATTTTCATTTTCCGTCACTTTCGATGACTTTTTAATTCTCTCAATTTTATTAACTATTTACTAAAAATAATTAATTTATCAATTTAATGTTTTTGTAATTTTTAATTTTTAAAGGTTTACCTTAACGTGGAATCCCATCATTCTTACAATGCAAAGGATAAATTATGTATTCAAGCAGAAATTTGTGATACACATAAATGTAAAATGCATAAAGTAAGTTTTAACCTAAAAAACAAAAACGGAGAAAGATTATGCTAAATACCATTTTTGTAGGGAATCATTATAGAAAAATGCAAATTTTAACTGATATCTTACTAGACAGAGAAACACTACTATTTTTTACATAAACACGTTTTTAAAAAAAACGTTAGTAAGGATTAATATACTTCAATATAAATTGAAATCTAAATGTAAGTGGGTTTATACTAGGTTTCATAGTGTCTCATGAATCGGAGAATCGATTTATGCCAAAAAGAAATACGTAATACTTGAACCAAATTATTGTTTTCACTTTTAACTGTTTGAAAAATTTTCTAGTTGATATCCCTTAAGGGTCCTCCGCCCCCCTGGTCTACTGAGTAAAGTAGTAAAAGATCGACAACCAATATAAACATTTAAAAAGAGGGATTGAAGCTGAAACAGTAGTTGCCACGACTGTCATGATGAAAATCAGAATTTACTTGAACTAGACACTTAATATTTAGCGTAAAAATCCTTCACTTCAGTGCAAATACTTTGTCAAAAAACAAATTAATTAATAAATAAATTAATTCATTTAATTAAATTTTAAAAATATAAATAAATTAATAGTATATATGTATAGATATAAAATGAAATGAAAGGAAAGGATGCTACACCAATTGACCGTACCCATTCCTACTAAGATCTTGTAATGGCAACCCAAATGTTGAACTATCTGTCCGCGCTGCTTCTATTAGGCTTCTTGAAGCATATCCACTTTCACATGGGGACATCTTCTAATAATACTCGCAAAAACTTCTGCAAAGAATTTGCAGAGTCCATGTACTTCCATTTTTCCTTGTTCCATATTTGCATGGAAATTGCTTCCTATAATTTCTTTCTACAAATTTGAAAGAAAAGGGGCTAAAATATGTTAAAATTCCTTTTTAAGCCTATTTTCTCGTAAAGGTAAAATAAAGAAAAAGAAAAGCATGAAAAAAGGCCTAATGTGTTGTAAAAATTTTACTTCAACAAAGTAGTTCAAGCAAATTAATTCAATAAATATTAAATTAAAACTTTGAAAAAATAGACAGATAAATTGGAGGACTGGTTTGCCTATTGTCTATGACTGTGTATGTCGTCTGCATGTCTGTTCCTAATAACTTGTGCGGGAATAGTTCTATTTAGACAAAACTGTTTTGGGAGTGTGTAACACTACGTGTTGCATTTAAAAAAACTTCTTAGTTGGAGATGTTAAGGAACAACTATTTCAACGAGACTGTGATGTAATATGTGTTTAAAGACTAAGGAGGCTGCTGGATTCAGGATGCTTGTTGGAACGCCATTTTGTGGATGTGAAGAATGGCTGTCGAATTTGATGCTGTTATCTGCCGGGAATTAGTGCTTGAGAGAGCGACAATAAGTTGATGGACTAAAAGACTGAATGGTTCTACGAAGCCAAAACTTCGCACTCGTAAGAGGAAGCTACTAAGGTTCAGGAGCGTCACTTAAATAAGAAAGCTTCATAATATAGCAGAAGCAACAGATAAAGACGAAATAGTGGTGATGGATTTGCTGGCTCATGCAATTTTAATTAAAAAAATATATATCGAGTCGGAAAAACTCGGCAAGTAAAAAAAATCATATGTTCTAGCCAATATCTTGGAATTACTATTCATTTAAGAAATTAGATGTTGAATTGAAAATTATTTTTATTTTTTAAATAACTTTGAATTGTGTTTTATTCAATAAATGTGGTTACCCAAAAATCTTGGTTATGGAATTTAGTTTATTGAACAACAGTACATCCTGTAAGCATCCCATATTATTAACAGTTAAAGGTAAACACGAATTTATTTAAAGCTTTTGTTTTAACAGAGTGATTACTACGCTTTACCACGGAACCGATATCATAGCTCTAATATTTCCATTAATTTTGAGAAGAAATCAGTGCATTAGCGTTTTTAAAGCTTAAAAAATGTAGTGCTTTGTTTAAATAGGGATATCATTTTTCAAAAATCTGAAACACATTGCAAAATCAGAAAATGTTTTTTTTATTAATTATTACTATTCATTAATTCAACTTGAGTAGTGATTAGAACCTTCGACTAACATAAAATTTCTATGAAACTGTTTCAAAAATATCAAGACACATTTTTTCACATGTAACTGATTTTTTTAAAAGAGAAACTACTTAATGCATACAGCTGTTTCAATGCTACTTAGAGCACGTTAAGGATTAAATGTTCACCTAAATTGGCGACTCACCAATGTGAAAGCAAAAAAGAGAAACTGATAAAAACTAAGTAAAAATTTATGGAAATTCAACTGAAAGGAGGATTACGAAAGAACTTTCAAACTTTTGAGCATTCTGCCATTAAGATAGCAAAAGAGCTTTTAAATTATAGATCAAAGAAGGGGCAACTCATCGGAAAAATCTTTGAATAATGAAAAGCTGAAATATACAATAGCAACATATGAAATGCGACATTATTATTTTTTAAATATTAAAACGATTTTTGTTTGTACTCTGTGCGTTTACTTATCATTAAAGACAACATTTGTAAAAATAAATAAATAAAGTATTACATAAGGAAACTGTAGTGCTGCATATGAAATCACTTGTAACTACTTCTGTGTAGTTTTAAAACGCCAAAATAAGGACTGACAAACCCATAAATTTAAATGTAATAAGAAACATTTAGTCATTTGAATACATTAGAGTGCATTTTTGCGAAAAAAAAAATAAATACGTGATACTAAACAACTGACATTAAAGCATATGATACCAGGTTTATTCTAATATTTATTTCTTGAAATGTTACTACATCGATAAAAACTACTGGTGCGATTTTATAAAACTGTAAGAGTTCCATATTAATGTGACGCTTAATGTTTTATAGTAAATTTATTTACCCTTACTTTTATAGTAAATATTAGCAGCTGTTTCTTTAATCACCTATTTCAATATCTACCATGAACCAATCTTTCAGAATTTTCTCATTTAAAATATGCATTCTTTCTCTTAATTTTTCAGGTACTGGAAGACATTTCCGCCAACGAGAAGGATTCAGTAATCTTCGAATGTTTTGTAGAAGGCACCCCTCCCCCTTCTGTCCGGTGGTTCAAGGACCACAACATGATCGCTCCCTCTGATGACTACCAGATTTCTAACACGAAGGGTCTCTGCTCTCTTTTCATCCCAGAAGTTTATCCAGAAGATTCTGGAAAATATACATGTACAGCAACTAACATCGCTGGCTGTAAAACCACCTCAGCTTACTTGTATGTCCAAGCGGCTGAAGATGAGGGTGAGTTTAATTTATTTATTCATTTATTGTTTTTTTTTTCTTTCAATCATTTAATTTCTTTAATAAAATCATATCTATTATTTTTTCTCCTAAACAACGAGTTTTCATTTATAACTTATTTATCAGCAGAGCTCTTTCAGAACGTGCTACTTCCCTTTGTTCAGTGGTTTTTTACATGTTTGTATCCGCGTACTAAAAATATATTTACAAATTGCTGATTTTTTCCTTACAACGGCGAGGGAAAAAGAGAGAGAGAGAGATTTGTTAAAACAGAAAATATATAAATTTAAACTTTAAATGTCTCAACTATGTATTTAACAATCATTTTGCATTTTACTTTATTTTTTCTATCAGAAACACTACTTCTTTGGTCTAGTAAGTCCAAGTCACTTCTCCAGAAAAATCATAAGAATAAATAAACTGTCGGGAATATTTTTTAAAAAGGCGATCAAATAAAAATTTAAATTGTAGTTAGCAGGCTCAAAGAGTTAGTTTTTTGTCTTGTACTTTGAAACACATTGAAGATGGTAATATCCGAGCACATGCGAGGAATACATCTGTGATTAATTATATGAAGTATTAGATAGTAGAAAAACTTATACCGAAACTTCGTTGAATTCCTGTCTGAATATGCTGTCGGAAATATAGATTTTTTTTACATTTATCATTATTATTTAGGAATAATATTTTAGTTCTTACTGTAACATCCATAGAAAGTAGTTATTATCATCAAAAAATGCTCTTACTTGCAACGAGTTTACCAATTTCTCTACTCCTTTTTGGTGCATATTCATCTAGATCTGATAGTTGTATTATCATTTCTGATGCTAAGTTTTCTAATGCGCCATTTTAAAAACTCATCATCCAATCCGAAGCCCTTTCCAGGCACGTCAAAAGTATTCGAAAGCTTTTCTTTAATAATATTTGGAGTGGGATAGTAATTATGTTTTAAGAGGACCAAAATAACGAATTCACTTGAAAGTTATTCAGAAGTAATTTATGAAAAGAGTTTCTAAGCTCATTTGCATTCTTCAAGAGGAAAAAATGAGCAAGAAACAATTCGTATCCTTCTCATTTAATCTCCACACATTCTTTCAACGAAAACGGAATGTCTAATTCTTAATGTAGCTGAAAAATAGAAAGATTCTTAAAATCGCGTACGAATAAAAGTAAAGGATAATTTTACCTTCGTTCTATTTTTAGGTAAGCAGAAGGTATAGAAATACTTCGAATATAAATATATGTTTTAAAATTTTTCTCTTGAATTTGAATTTTTGAAATATGTATATCAACAAATGCGCTGATTTTACTGGTTGGACAGTATTTTAAATTTTTAATGTATGTGGAAATACTGCAAAGGAACTCAATGAAATGCAAAATTTGAGAAAAACCTTCACACGCCTAAGAAAGAGTGCGCTACAAAAAATGTTATTTAATCAATCCATTGGAGCCGGGTTTCTTAACCTTTCTGGTGTGGAAACCCCATGTTATTTACGAAACTTCGACACACGCGTGAATGAAACTGTCAGTTTCTTGTACTGCAATATACTATTGCCATTAACTTTAATTTTAAATTTTGAGGCACAGAAAAAATGACAATTTCAAATAATTTATCCAGCTTAAAAATATTACACAAAAAAATTCAATTACTTGGGTAAATTCAAATCTTAATTATAGTTCGTCCATTAAGGGGACTCGGCACCTAAAAATCAACCTTTTCAAATTGGACATATTTCAAGGTGTATTGACTGGTTATATATGTTTATGAATGTAACTTGATGTGTTTTAAAAGAAAAATATTTTTAAAAAGTCCAAAAAATTCAAAATTTCTAAAAAATTACAAAATTTAAAAAAAAATTAAAACGTTACTTCTTTTTTAAAAGACGAGATTTTTGCCTGGATTTTTTTGCAAGATAGAACAAACTATACTCCTCACTTTGTAGCATGGAATTTTTGATGACTTTATTAGTTCTTGAAAAAAAAATTAAAACTGAAAAAGCTAAGAAAAATCTCGGCATTGCAGGACTTTTCAAAGTTAAACTGCATTAAAATAATTTCTAATAAATTAATAAAAAATTTCATTCTATGTTACATTTAGTTGAACATTTGGAACAAGTAATAAAAATTTCAAGTGAATAGATACATATTTGAAAAAGCCTTAGCATTTTAACTATCACATAGTATGCAAAAAAGCGAAGCTGAGAAAAAGCCAGTTAAAAGTTTTTGGTTAGGTAAAAAAAGTGTTAAAATGCTCATATAAAATCAAAAATAAAATATCTTAGATTGTACGTAGGACTTTGAAACTTTGCACAAACATTCTCTAATATCTAAAGTATAATTTGGAGCAAAAGTCCCAAACCCGAGATTCTGACCGATTTTTAGTGCCGAGTCCCCATAAGTATAGCCACTTGAAAGCTCACTTTTGAAAAAATCCACTTTTAACAGCGCATGTGCGAGGATTGAGTAACAATGGAAGGGTGTGCCTGATATTTAGTTATAGTATTAACATGTCTCGGCAAAATAGTCTACACCGCAGGGCGAACAACTTCTTTAATATTCTAGATTTGATCGGCACTTTAGTTTTATGGTGAAGAAGGACGAAAATGATGTTGTAGAAAAAGGGAAAAGAAAGTTAATGTCAGTTTCCATAACTTATTAAAATTCTTTTTAAACTCCTCAGCCGAAAGTTTATTTTTTTAGAATTTCGTAATACAATCCATTTTCAGAGCCGAATCGTTTGATAACTCGAAAAGTTTTTTTGTTTGTGCGCTTTGTCAGATCATGGCTTCACTCGATAGTAAATCGGCCAAGGGCAGAAATTTATTTATTCTCAGATGCACAGTGTAAACATATTTGCTTATTGTAGAAGTATTAAACTAAGTTAAAGAAATATCAACATTTAAATAATTTTTGGCGACTCCTGCTGCAGGTCCCGCAACCCCATAGTTAAAGAAACTTTACATTAGTGAGTCAGCTTAACTTAAATAGTTAAATAAAAAATATTGCTTTGCATTAAAATAATTAGATTAGCATGAAATATTGGAATTATAACGAAGAATATGTTTTCAATATAAGGCATTTTTCAATATAAGGCCCCCCCATTTGTTGATACAGATTTTTTTCCTGTAAAATTATATAGAAAATAGTTTTTATGTATCATTTGAAAGAGGAAAAGTTTGCTTAAAATATTTTCTGAATGAAATAAAAAATAAATAAATGAGTAAATAATAAAGCAGAATTTGTTCTTATTTTAACAAAACCCTTACGCATGTATGCTCTCAATATGGAGGTGACGTTACCAAGTGATATTACCAAGTTGAAAATAAGGTAACTAAAATGAGCTGCCAAATTCAATGCCAGTTTGGCGATGCTGGCGATATTTGGAGAAATTCGCATGCAATATAATGTTAAACGTTGTCGATATATCTAATGCCATGGTTATTATTACAGCACTTTCAGATTTTAGTTCACCACAAAATAGTTAAATTCTTTAGTTTGAAAATAGACGAATACAATAAAGCGCAAAATTATAGAAAAACCTTCTTGTTTTTAAGAAAGAGTGCTCTTCAAAGTGCCATTCCTTATGCTTATTACAAGTCCTATTACTTTTAAGTTAGGTAATGTAGGCACTCAAAAAGCTATCAATGTTTTAAGGTGATATTTTAATAAATATTAGCTCAGTTTTATTAAAGTATTTACTTCCGTGCACTACAGGTCAATATTTTTCTCGCCAAGTAAAATTTTATGTTCAACCCAAAGGCATAAACTCAAAGAAACTAAAACCTAATTGATTTTGAAAATTTAATTTGCAATGAACGAATAATTTCAATTTTACAAATATTTGTACTCACCGGGAATGGACTCGCTTCTGTTATGTAACTACCCAACAACATGTCTTCTTTCTGATATTTTTCTTTTCCATTCGGTCCCATCAGGATGAATCCAGGAAGATTAGGTGAGTTTATTTTCGGACGCGGTTTTACCTTCCTCCCACCTAGTGTGAATCATTCCATGTGTCTCGTGGAATTCAGGATGACACATATTTCACTGCGATGGGATGAGACAGTCTCCTCGGCCTCGTTTAGAATCAAGATTTTCTCCTGAATTTTAGTGTCTTTACATCTTACTTACCTGTCGGATAGTTGCGGGAACAAACCTATTATCTTAGTTACAGTTAACCCTCTCATGCATGTAAACCTCATATGAGGTGACATACATTTTTGCTTCAAATTTTTATGCAGTTTCGCTTTTGTGCTGCAATTTTCATGTCGTCCTCATCTGGAGACTCCAAACAGTTCTTGGACATCACAAAAAGTCTCATAGGGTATTCAAGATAGTCAACTGATTCAGATCTCTTTAGAAGTTCATGGAGGATTCAAGGATCATGTCAAAATCTTTGTTTTCAATCAAATTCTGTTTATTTATTTTGAAGAGCGTATTACATTACTGGGAAGTTAGACATTATTTTATAGCTTCTTATTCCTTATAAATTAAGTTTGAACATTCAGTTTTGCCATGTTTATTATTATATTGAATAAAGATGACAAAAAAGCATAAAATGTCTTCATACAAAGACTCAAATTTTTGACTATACAGGACAAAAAATTCCAAAATAAATTAGTACACTACAAGCCTGAGATACTAAATTGGTTTGCAGCATATGAATTTTCTTTATATAACACAAATAAATAAATGCATGCATGAGAGGGTTAAAATAGGTGTCAAAGGAAAAGGAATTCGTGTGGGATTTTGGAATATATATACAGAATTACAGTAAGACTTCATTAACAGTACATAAATGAATGAAACCTTAAAGCTGAAAATCAGTAGCGTAGTACTGGGACATCTCGTCTCTTAAGGGAAAATGATGAATAACTGGTTCACATTTGAGGATTTAACTCCATTACCTTTTCTAGAAAATATTTACCCGTATATTATTATCACGTTGCGACAATTTGATTTCGCGTAAAATCATCACAAATCATATAAATACAAGAAAAACGCACAATTAAGAGCAATGGATCTTTTAAGAAATATGAACAACCATGTCCCTGAATGTCTGATCTTACTAGTCAGTCAGATGGAAATCTCCAAAAACTAAAGCCTTCAACATTTATTAACGTTGCCAAAGTTAATCTTACAATTCATGCTTTATAAACTACGAAGAACTTACTACTTGCTAGACTTCTAAAATTTATTTTCTTCCTCAATCTCCGAACTTAAAGGAGCTTAGATTCCCAAATAGGTCATTCCAATACAGTGATTTCCCGATACTAGTGTGCAGACTTCCTAAAGTTTTCTTTTAAAGGTGTCGAGGTCTCTCAAGTCTCGAGATCTCCCAAGATGACGTTCTAAATGTTTTCTGCAGAACCGTAGACTCCTGCGAGGGTAAAAATAATAATTCGGAGATAAAAAAATGTAATGCCCTCATTACTGACTAGTTATTAACTAACAAAATTCAAGAAGAATGAATGATTAAACAGTAATTCGACAGCACATAACATAAATAGAGTTAGACTTTAACAGTTCAAGTCAAAAATTTAAACACGAACCAGTTATCAAATACTGTCGACATGAGTTGCAACTACCCCATCCGGTACCTCGCCACTTGTGTCATTATCTCAAATGATCGCTGCATCACATGAAGCGATAAACTATTCAGATAATTTTAGTTTCTTTAAACCTGCTTAAAACATTGCTTTCAAATGAAACAGTAAATATGCAAAATTTGATGAAAGTAATGATTTTATCCGGTAATTTAAAATAGCTTTAATCTAGACACACGGCAGTGTGTCAGACGAGTCTTGAAACGGCGACAGTGACCAATGTGTATATTTACCCCAACCATTTCGAGCTACTTTCGACCCCATCATTACTCAAAAACTATTAGGCCTACATACTTGAAATTTTGTATGTCTAAAAGGGATCCCCTAAACCCCTAGAATATCAAATTTCATTAATGTTCCTCTTATAGCTATGGAATTATTAAGGACTGAAAAGTGTCTTTTGCATCACTGACTTACCCACTCACTTACTCATCAATAACCTAATCTACTTCTAGATGACTTAGAAATTTGAAACTTGGCGTCAATGTAGGCAATTTAGCATATATAAAGGAAAAAATACGAAACTTCAAACAGTTACATTATCTTCGAATTTACTAGCATACTTATAAGTAACATCATACCTAACGACTTCAAATAACAGCCATATTTTTCTGCCGTTAACATAAATAATACTCTCTCGCGCTTGAAGGAAAATAATTGGGATGCATTGAAATTCACTTTCCGCTTTAATTTTCCCCTTGAGGCTAAACTCAAGCTGCGTGCAAAGAATACAGTGTAGTTATTATGCAGAACTTTTCAACGTTTCAAATAAAAGATTAATTAAGTAAGATGGACTTACAGACTTATTACAGAGAAATGTAAACAAACGAAAGAAAATCTTAAATACTCAATAGCGGCAATTTAGCTTGGTTTAATTTAGTATAACTTATCTTCAATATGAAAACACAAAATTTTTAGCTTTTCAAAAATGATAATATCTTAGCAAAACATAAATGTGAAAAAAGGGCCAAGTTAGATAGAACAAACGACCTTCGGAGTAGCCGGTGTCATCGATAATAGAATTGCTATCTAACGGGTGCCAAGTTCCATAGTGGATCCTTTAATCATAGCTGTAATAGTGTTCAATGCTCTCTAATGTAGTTAAAAGCATTTTTTATCGGACTTATAAGTTGACAAGTTTTAATTAAGATAAATTACGCTCAAGAAGACGATAAAGGAAACAATCAGAAGTTAACTATAATAGCTTGACACGTGATTTTACTAACTATTAAAAATTTCTAATTGGATGAGTTAATTTTTTTGAATGTAATTTACCTTAATTAAAATTTTCCAAGATCCAAAAAAAAAAAAAAAAATCCGATTAAAAAAAAAAAATTTAAAAATAAATTATAGAACATTGTACACTCTTACAGCTATGATTGAAGGATCTACTGTGAAATTTGTCACCCGTTGCATATCAATTATTTTATCGCTGACACCGACTACTTTAAGGTCGTTTGTTCTATCAAACTGGGTCCTTTTTTCACATTTATGTTTTTTTTTTTGAGATATTGATTACACTGTAAAATGAAGATAATGAAAATATAAATGAAATAGACTTTCAAGTACATTGAATTAAAAAATCCTATTTAAAGAAATTATAAAAATTTGAATATTTCAATGAAATCTAAGAATGCTTGAAGCATGCGCAAATTTGCGGAAGGTCTCCGTGACAAAATCAGACAGTTTGCACTTTTGAAAGGAATCCCCCACATCAAATGTCTAGCAAATGCGTTAATTATTATATAACTTAGGTTCATGATTCGGCGATCATTTCTTTGGGTGTGAAATTGTGAGCTAAATATAAAGTCCGCATCATTTTTCCAGGTATAGGATCACCCCTTGGGAACGAAAAGCAGTTGTGCAACCATCACTCATTTGCATCGTCCGACGCAACTGCACTAGGAACCTTTTGCCAAAAAAATGTCGGCGCCAAAAAAAGCGCGGCGACTTCGGTTTTCATGTATTTTCTTATCGCTGCTTGTTCCGTTGGATGCGCGTGTGATTCTCTGTGCATGTGGCGTGGAGATTGCTCAAATGGTTGGTTCTCTGAAAATAGTTAACTCGTAAATAATTTATTTTAGTGATTTCTCCAAGGAATTACAATTTTTACCGTTCCTAGTTTGTTTGTATTTCAAGGGAACATTCTAAAACGTAATGCGTCAAATACAAAGTATGTTTTATTGCTAAGAAAAGTTTCGCAGGGGACTTGTTGTCTGTCAGTATTTCTTTCGTTTATTTTATAATCGGATTTTTTACTTTTGTTCAAAGTTTAAGCAGCCCACAGTAACCTATAAACTAAAAACTAAACTCAATGGCGCTCCAGCCCTTTTGAGGGCCATTTAATACTGTGCCCACCCAGTTTTCGAGACCAAGGGCCTTGGGGTGCAGACACAGAAGTTCCGGCCAAGTGGTTAGCCTGACGCGGAACCCCCAGTGTTTAGTTTCCAAGCATGCTTGGTCCTCATTTTCCACTGCAGGGATGAAAGGCTGAGTCGACCTTGCCCAGCCCGGGAATCGAACCCCGAACCAGTGGCATGGTGGCACGGAAGGCTACCACTCAGCCACTGAGCTTGCAGTAGTCTATAACAGTTATAAAATGAAGCTTTATGATTGGCAAAATTAAGGTAATTAAGTATGTTTCATTTTAACTAGGAATCAATAATTAACGTTACAATGTTAAACATGTCGGAGAAAATTGGGGTTGTCAAAGATATACTCTCTTTGAAAAACATTTTCCCTTTAATTGGAAAAACTAACAACTTCTAAGCTTTCGATTGAAATTGAGTTCTAATATATCATTTACGATCTTTTTCCATTATTCAGATAAAAAAATAAATCTATACCTTTTTTATTCAAGCGGGAAAGAATGGCTTTTCAAAATAAAGTTTCTAGGTGAGGGTAATGCCCCTTGACAATTTACAGAGAAACAATGCAATAGTGTCTTTCTCTAATCTCCTACGCCTTCCTCGAGACAGGAATGTTTGCCAAGGCATTTACAGTTTAAGAAAAACTGATTAGCTTAGACAACTGTTGGGAATAGGTGCTTAAGAATTGTAGTATTAGATTGATTAAACATTCATTATTGCGTTACAAAAGAAGAAAATAAACACAATATTAAAAATAATAATATATTTTTCCCCATGAAAAAGAATCAAAATTACTGTTTTGGTTTTCTTCGAGCACAAAATTACGCATCAGTTAACACTATTGACACTAAATATGTATCAACGAAATTCTATTTGTGTTTATTTAAAATACTAGACACTTCAATCTATCGTTACTTAGATCAGAAGATTTTTAATTTGATACACATAAGAATTCCGCAGCTGAGGAAGCATACGCTAGAGTAGGGGTTCTCAAACTTTTCCAAGTCTTAGCACCTTTGGAATGACTTTTCCACACTGCTTCCTTGTAATATATTATTTCTCCGAAATAAAGACATATTTTCATATTTTTATGATTTTGAAGAAACAATAAGAAAAATACGTAATAAGAACATAATACCAATGTTTATAACTCGTATTTTATATTCACAAAAAAGGGTGTAATAGTTTATGACAAACAAATAATATTTGTTTGTAGCAACCTTTTTGCATCTGGTTTCGGGTTGCGATATTTTCTGTTATTTTATATTTAGTTTACAATATAAAGCGTATAGATCAAAAATACAAATAAAATTATCTGAATAAATATGCTTTATGGCCGAAATTTTATGAGTCAAAGTTTGACTCGCACTTTCAAAAAATAGGTTAATTTTTTGAAATAATATCGATTTACTCTTATTCCAAATGTTTGAAGAAATTTTTTGCCATCGGCAATCGGCCGGCGGAGAAGAAAAATAACCGCCATCGGCCATTTTTGAACAAGCGACCAACAATCGGCATCGGCCAATTGACCAAAAATTGCTATCGGTATAGTCCTAGGAAAATGTATGTCTTAATCATCAAATACCTGTAGTAAATATAGCTCAATTTCTTGGATATATGATATTTATTTTGCATTGTGGTACACTATTTGATGAAACGGGATAATTAATTGTGATGTAGGGGTTCATTGGTGCTAATAAGCACCGCCTAGGGGCATAATTTTTTCAAACCATTTCGACTAATATAGAAACTTAGATCTTAATTTTATTTCACTTGATTCTGACCGTAAAAAGTTGTCTCAATTTGTACTATGCACTTATTCTCTTCCTTTTGAAGATGGTTATTGAAATGAAAGTTACAAAAGTCACTTTCGTTTTTCCTTTTTTCTACGTGATGGTTTTTTTTATAAGGGACCGTTCATAAATGATGTTCACTTTTTCTCCATATCCCTTCCTCCCTTTCGTCACAAAATGTCACACCTCAACGGAGCCCCTACCCCTTTTGCCACTTGTGACGCTATGTTGCGTAAGCATGATGTCACAGTTCTTGTTACCCGCTCCCCTCCCCTTGTCACACTTCGTTACAATTTCACGAAGCCCCCATTCCCCCTCGAAGCATGACATCATTTATGAATGATCCCTAACGAAGCTTTGTTTTAGGGAAATGTAAGAAATGTCCTTCATGTTCGTAAAAGTGTTTCGTGGCCCTAAATAGCAAAAAAAAAGGAACTCTAATTATGTAAATAAGCTTTTGATGATTCAAATAACCCGCGAAAAAATTACTCACTTAGAACCAAAATTGTGATAAACAAAAATCAAAAGACTATCATTGATATTAGATAATGGATCTTCCTAAGTTGTTTTATTGACATAGTTTTTGTATTTGATTTTTTAAAAAAGTTATCAGTGTATTTGTTTACAAGAATTAACTTTGAAATGAGTTCTAAAGTGTCAATGAATCCATATGCCTTGACCATTTTTAACTAAAATATTCATTTACTCTTGTTTAAAGCTTTTGTTTTTTTAGCTCAATTTCCACCATTGCGTGAATAGTTTATCCGTATTCCTCATCATCTTCTTCTTCTTATATATAAGTGGCTTATTCTGTCTGTCAGTCCGCTATAAAATCCCAGGCCGTTTAACCGATTGGGACCACATTCGGCACGGTTAATGTTTACGGCCCGAGAAACTCATCGCTGCAAAAATGAAAGTTGTGATTCAATTATTATTTTTTTAAATTAATTTTCTAAATTTTGCAATGATTTTTTTTGACCCGTTTTATTGCATTTTTGCCGTCGTTTCCAACCATATAATTAGTTGCCGTGTGATCAAACATATCACTGCAGTTGTCATTGTTGTAATAAATGTAACAAATTTACTAATAATAATCAACACGTTTCTCTAGCATATTGAGGGAGGCTTCGCTGTATTTGCAATCTCCGCTAAAAATTAATGTATAATTAATGGAATTTAATTTAATCCTTTCTTTCTTTTTAATTTATTTATTTATCGTCTGCCCTTTTTATATTTTTCTTATTAGAGTGGCAGCGATCTTTTTCCCAGTTTCGTTACAACTTTTGTTTTGAAAAGCATAATGAAATTTTCAATAAGTTCTTTGGATGGTAAATATATATATTTTCACAAACAATTTGATTATATAGTAAATAAGTACATAGTGGTGTGAAGCGAAAGGGCGTCCTCGCCGCCTGACCTGGGTGATTCAGTTTGAATTAACAGACATCTTTGCACAAATCATTTTAATTACAAGTTATAATATCTAGAACAGCGGTCATTTCGTATGACCACCGGTATTACTAGTCTTCTTATATATAAGCGGCTTCTTCTGTCTGTCTGTCTGTTCGCAATAGGATCCTAGGCCGTTTTACCGATCGGGACCACATTCGGCACGGTTAATGTTTACGACCCGAGAAACGCATCTCTGCAAAAATGAAAGCTGTGACTCAATTAGTTTTTTTTAAATTATTTTTTTAAATTTTTAAGGATTTTTTTGTCCCGTTTTATTTTGTTTTTGAATTGGTGCCGTCGTTTCCAACAGTATAATTACAGTTGCCGTGTGATCAAACATATCACTGCAGTTGTCATTGTTGTAATAAATGTAACAAATTTACTAATAATAATCAACACGTTTCTCTAGCATATTGAGGGAGGCTTCGCTGTATTTGCAATCTCCGCTAAAAATTAATGTATAATTAATGGAATTTAATTTAATCCTTTCTTTCTTTTTAATTTATTTATTTATCGTCTGCCCTTTTTATATTTTTCTTATTAGAGTGGCAGCGATCTTTTTCCCAGTTTCGTTACAACTTTTGTTTTGAAAAGCATAATGAAATTTTCAATAAGTTCTTTGGATGGTAAATATATATATTTTCACAAACAATTTGATTATATAGTAAATAAGTACATAGTGGTGTGAAGCGAAAGGGCGTCCTCGCCGCCTGACCTGGGTGATTCAGTTTGAATTAACAGACATCTTTGCACAAATCATTTTAATTACAAGTTATAATATCTAGAACAGCGGTCATTTCGTATGACCACCGGTATTACTAGTCTTCTTATATATAAGCGGCTTCTTCTGTCTGTCTGTCTGTTCGCAATAGGATCCTAGGCCGTTTTACCGATCGGGACCACATTCGGCACGGTTAATGTTTACGACCCGAGAAACGCATCTCTGCAAAAATGAAAGCTGTGACTCAATTAGTTTTTTTTAAATTATTTTTTAAATTTTTTAAGGATTTTTTTGACCCGTTTTATTTTGTTTTTGAATTGGTGCCGTCGTTTCCAACAGTATAATTACAGTTGCCGTGTGATCAAACATATCACTGCAGTTGTCATTGTTGTAATAAATGTAACAAATTTACTAATAATAATCAACACGTTTCTCTAGCATATTGAGGGAGGCTTCGCTGTATTTGCAATCTCCGCTAAAAATTAATGTATAATTAATGGAATTTAATTTAATCCTTTCTTTCTTTTTAATTTATTTATTTATCGTCTGCCCTTTTTATATTTTTCTTATTAGAGTGGCAGCGATCTTTTTCCCAGTTTCGTTACAACTTTTGTTTTGAAAAGCATAATGAAATTTTCAATAAGTTCTTTGGATGGTAAATATATATATTTTCACAAACAATTTGATTATATAGTAAATAAGTACATAGTGGTGTGAAGCGAAAGGGCGTCCTCGCCGCCTGACCTGGGTGATTCAGTTTGAATTAACAGACATCTTTGCACAAATCATTTTAATTACAAGTTATAATATCTAGAACAGCGGTCATTTCGTATGACCACCGGTATTACTAGTCTTCTTATATATAAGCGGCTTCTTCTGTCTGTCTGTCTGTTCGCAATAGGATCCTAGGCCGTTTTACCGATCGGGACCACATTCGGCACGGTTAATGTTTACGACCCGAGAAACGCATCTCTGCAAAAATGAAAGCTGCGACTCAATTAGTTTTTTTTAAATTTTTTAAAATTTTTTAAGGATTTTTTTGACCCGTTTTATTTTGTTTTTGAATTGGTGCCGTCGTTTCCAACAGTATAATTACAGTTGCCGTGTGATCAAACATATCACTGCAGTTGTCATTGTTGTAATAAATGTAACAAATTTACTAATAATAATCAACACGTTTCTCTAGCATATTGAGGGAGGCTTCGCTGTATTTGCAATCTCCGCTAAAAATTAATGTATAATTAATGGAATTTAATTTAATCCTTTCTTTCTTTTTAATTTATTTATTTATCGTCTGCCCTTTTTATATTTTTCTTATTAGAGTGGCAGCGATCTTTTTCCCAGTTTCGTTACAACTTTTGTTTTGAAAAGCATAATGAAATTTTCAATAAGTTCTTTGGATGGTAAATATATATATTTTCACAAACAATTTGATTATATAGTAAATAAGTACATAGTGGTGTGAAGCGAAAGAGCGTCCTCGCCGCCTGACCTGGGTGATTCAGTTTGAATTAACAGACATCTTTGCACAAATCATTTTAATTACAAGTTATAATATCTAGAACAGCGGTCATTTCGTATGACCACCGGTCTTACTAGTCTTCTTATATATAAGCGGCTTCTTCTGTCTGTCTGTCTGTTCGCAATAGGATCCTAGGCCGTTTTACCGATCGGGACCACATTCGGCACGGTTAATGTTTACGACCCGAGAAACGCATCTCTGCAAAAATGAAAGCTGTGACTCAATTAGTTTTTTTTAAATTATTTATTAAATTTTTTAAGAATTTTTTTGACCCGTTTTATTTTGTTTTTGAATTGGTGCCGTCGTTTCCAACAGTATAATTACAGTTGCCGTGTAAACAAGCAAATCAATGCAGTTGCCATTGTTATTGTAACAAATGTAACAAATATACTAATAATAACACTGGTGTACAATAAAAAAAAAAACCTTTCTTTTTGCCCCAAAGACTTTGTTAACTGATCTTAGAAGTATTTTTCACGCTGAATTCGAAAATGGAAACCATTTCTCTACATCACGTAAGGATTTTCCGTGCAAGATGCTATAATAATTTACATTAATAACACTTACCCCAAATTATTAGAGCACCTTAAAAGCGAAATCCTTACGTGATAAGGAAAATGGTTTTCATTTTCGAATTCAGCATAGAAAATACTTCTAACATCAATCAAGAAAGTCTTTAGGATCCCCCGCCCCCTTTTTTTATGGGCAGTGTAATTTTTACAATAGAAGCATTTCCACCAAAAAACTAAGTAATTTTCTATTTACCGTAAAAGGACCGATTTCGACATGCTCTGGCATACTTTGCCTCATGAATGTCCCTTTTTAAAGTCCAGCAGTAATCTACTAACATTAGTTGCTCTCCACTTCCCTTGATATCTCTTTTCCATAACTGAAATGTCCTGATGGAACCGCTTTCCATGTTCATCGCTTATACAGCTCCCATGTTTTCAGGGGTCATTTTTACACACAACAGGAGAGTTCTATGATTAAAAAATAGTAGCTCATTAAACGTATCGTACAATATCAATCTTTTGCCTATTTGCCATTGTATCCCAATTCTCGCGAAATTCTTACGGAGACACGCACAAAGAGCAGTAATTTGATACGCAATTCCATTCGGGGGTCTGCGGGGGCTGTTTACGACACTCCACTAGGTTTTTTCTAGCAAAATAAAGTGACCACTGATTTAACGGTTGACATTCAAGCTCTTTTCTGTACTTCATCTCAATAAAAACGATGCTGCGTGATCGGAAAAACACTGAAAAAACGTAAAAATCGAACATTTCCTTCCTCATAACTAAAAAACTATACGTGATGGAAAATTTTTGATGGCAGATATGGATTCCCTGTGCAAAACTACTTCAAGAAAAGTGAAATTCATTCTTGGGGAAAAACACTTGTTGACCAGTGTAATCGAAATGGTTATCTAGCATATTGAGTGAGGCTTCACTGTATTTGCAATCTCAGTTAAAAAATAATGTATACGCGAATTTAATTTAATCCTTTCTTTCTTTTTAATTTATTTATTTATCATCTGCCCTTTTTATATTTTTCTTATTAGAGTGGCAGCGCTCTTTTTCCCACTTTCGTTAAAACTTTTGTTTTGAAAGGCATAATAAAATATTCAATAAGTTCTTTGAATGGTAAATATATTTTTTTCACAAGCAATTTTGGGAATTCAGTTTGAATTAGCAGACACCTTTACACAAATCATTTCAATTACAATTTATATCTAGAACAGCGGTCATTTCGTATGACCGCCGGGCTTACTAGTTGATAATATATTTATTCATCTCTTCCTAGAAAACGCGTGTATAGAAACTGCAACAGTATTTTGCTTTGGCTGAGCTTCTTCATTTGTTATGAATGTCAGATTCATTTATACATTATATAACGTCGGTGTTCTTATAAAAAGTCATTAAAAACGGTGTATGTATATACACCAAAAAAAAAAAAAAAGCCATACCTAGTCAATTTTTTCAGATAAATAGCAAGTACTTAGAATTTACAATCAGCTTTTTCCTCATAGAAATCAATCATGCTACTTAAAAGTTGCATCCGTGATCCTACTTGTAAGGGTTGGGGGTCTTTAAAATTATTTTAACTATTTTTTGTATCGATTGTAAAGTGTATACTGTCAATATCTCTAAACTAAGTTTCTGACTAAGTGACCTGGATGTCGACGGTAAATATTTTTTCCTAGCCGATAAAGTTTCTTCACATAAAAAAATAAAATAAATAAAAGGAAATTAAGAAAGAAATTTAAAAAAAAAAAGGGAAAATATTTTAAAAAATAAAATATTATTTTTAAAAAAATGGGAGAAATAATAATTGAAGTAACAATGTAGAATTACTTTTTAAAGTTCGAAATGTACCCATTAAATTCCTCAATTGAATACAAAACCTATAAATTTCAAAATGTCTTCTAGTGCTCCTCCTTGACAAGATGTGACATAATTTGGTGCTTTTTCTCCTATAGCGGAGGTGTGTGATTGAAGAAAGATTTCCATCTTTCGCTCATTCTCTTCGTCACCCCCCACTTACGCAATGAGGCCTACACATCGGCGGGTGTACAGGGGGCGGGATCGTGCTCCAAAAATGGCTCTGGATACCCGATCTAGACTTCCGACCCCCGAATAAACGAATGACTCTAAAAATAAAACAGTCGGGAAGGGAGCTCAGTGGGGATAGATCGACTCGGTGGAACTACGAAAAAACCACGCTCTCCTTGCTGCCCTTACACGAAAAAGTAGTTCGTAGCTTTCCTGTGCTGTGCGACGAGATTTCTGTGTCGTGTTGTCCGTTCTATCTGTGATTTCTTATTTCGCGTTGCCCATGTCAAACGATCGGTAAGTCTCATTTTAAAAGTTTTAAAAAACATATATAGAACTATTATTTTTTCTTTTTAGAAAAAATATTTATATACATGTTACTGTGAATGTCCGAAATCGGAAAATGTCGACAATCACCGGTCTGATGGATGGTACATGTCGACATTCACCGGTGATTGTCGACATTCTGTATTTGCTGTATGTTGACATTCACCGGAGATTGTCTACATTTTCCGATTTCGGACATTCACAGGAACATATGCAAAGCTATTTTTACGGCATTGACTCCTTTCACTACGGCCTTGAATATACCATATTCAAGGCCGTAGTGAAAGGAGGTTTTAGGAGTCCTTACCCCTCGTAATTCAAGATGAAGTTTTCTCCAACGAGTTCGTTTAAAATTAAAGTATTGTATTGCTTTCGCTCTTTTTCGCACCGCAGTTCCGTTCAATTCAAATTGGATATCGTCCGTAATAGTGCTCTCACGAAGATGAAAATCATGACATTCAGAGAAACTAAGGCATGAAGTATTTTACAGAAAGTTTGAGGACGAAATGAAGGACCCCTACCGGACAGTCACTTCTGTATAAAGTCTCATATGTTTATGTATATTAAATCGTCACTTAAATGTCAAACAAAAATATCTATTTACAAAAATACTAGTTTTTCGATAATGTACTGAAATGGAGTACTAAAGGTACTCAAAATGAGGTACTTATTCAGTGTCAGTGAGTTTGCATGCATATTCAATCCATCCACGTTGCATTAATTTGAAGTATTAAGAAAAGAAAAAATCTCAACCAAAAGCACTTTTGTCCTGTTATGGAATAAGTAGTTTATGTTGTTGACGTTAGGGGAAGTAATATAAATCACATAAAAGTTGTAAGAAACGCTTCGACAAAACTACCCAAAGGGCATTATTGATTTTCGAAATAACTCTTCGCCGGTTTTCAAGCAGAACTGATCAATTCCATAAGGATATATTCAGAAAATTAGCTAAAATCTTGTTTTCGTACCTAATGCCACTACAGGGGAAACTTATGCTTCACTAAATTTAAGATTTTTAGCACAGTACATTTATCTGATATCTCTTTTGCCCAAAAAAGTGATGAAATATTTGTCTAAAAATGGTATTTTGTGACGTTATATACGGTATCTTGTATGGAGTTACATTTTTAAATCACAGTACCTTTCATTGCTCAACTTCACACTTAATGCATGGTTACTGACGAAATTTTACGCAATGTTTAGATAAAAAAGTATTGTTATTTGATTCACAATTTCTAAGATGCATGTGGGCAAAAACTATCATTTATGCTGTAACCAAAAGGCATTTTGAGGATACTCAATATGTATTTCTCCAGTTCGTATTCATACCTGAAAATTGTTGATTTTTTAAAAATAGCATTTATAACTTAAATAATGCTGTGGTATTCAGATACATGCTCTAAAATTACTTTTAAATTCCTACCCTTTGATTGATTGGTATTTCACAGATTGAGTATATACATAAAAAACGATGTGGGTAGGGTATGACAATTTGCAGCATGTAGGTAGTTATTGGGTACTGCGTCATTTTGGAGGATCAACCAGTTCGTTAAGAGAATATAACTAAATGAACTTATCGATTGTCACCGCGTGATTATTGAAATTTTTTTTTAATTTGGTATTTTAAAAATTCCATCATATTTGGGTAGTTTAGTAGAGCTTACAGAAAGTTAAAAATGACTTTTAATTTACATTAATATACAAATATCCGCTTAAAGAAAAATCGAAAAATTACCGTGGACAAAAATATACAGCCAACACAATATTAAATTGACAATAATATTTGTAATAAAAATAATAAACAAATAAATGAGAAAAATGTTAATTGTAATGAATTGCATTTTTCTCCTTTCTGACAACCTATAGCATTTTCTTTCTTTTTGATACTGTGTAACATTTCCCTCCTTTTTAATATATACTACTTTTTTTCTTTTTTTAAAAACAATATATAGAATATTTGCTTTTTTACATTATTTAATAGTTTTGTCTTGTGTTACAATATGAAGAGACAAATCGATCAACACTGCGTGAAGTAAACTGATTTTTCTGCATAAGTGTATTTACTACATTTCCCCCTTCGCTACAGTTACGTTATAACACAAAATTCGACGTTTTAAAATTAAACTAAATACATATATTAAACTGACGATAATATTTGTAATAAAAATAATAAACAAATAAATAAATAAGGAAAAAGTTAATTGCAATGAATTGCATTTTGCCTTCTTCACATAGCACGCAATTGTTTAAAATTTAATCTAAATTATTATTTAAGCAACTGAGTAATAACTGCATTTTTAAAATGCATATTAAAAATGCTGTCACATTTATTGTTCCTTATTTCAACTTTTAATTCAAAACTAGTGTGAAAATATTTGTTAAATGTAAAATTACTTTTACACGGTTTTATTTAACTTGATTTGTCACGGAAGTTTGTTACGCGGTTTTCGACCACTATTACTGCATAAATTATCGTAAAACTTTGCACACGAGCTTATCTTCGATGACTACAATATTCCATCTATTTTATAATTTATTATAACGTCAATTAAGAAAAAAATTAATAATTTTTGCTCTGAGGAAATGATCAGAATTGTTATTTGTCAAATGGCAACAATCGCTTTGTTTGGATAATGCAACGATGTTATTTAACTTGATTTGTCACGGAAGTTTGTTACGCGGTTTTCGACCAATATTAAGGCATTTAAGTTTTTTTTTTCTTTTAAATAAAACCGAGTAACTTAAAAAATTTTTTGGTGATGTAATATTTATTGTACAACTATTGTTACCTATTAAGTTTTGATGCATTTCTTCTGTGATAAATTAGCACTGTTTCTTAATACATTGTTTTTGACACATTATTGTATGTTACATTATATCGTTCTAAAGTAATAGATTTTTAATTTTCTTTTTTTTTTTCAAAACATTTTTTATTTTTCAAACCGGGAAATACGATATGAAACCCAATAGGTATTTTTTTTTTAGAAAACAGAACTATCTATGAAAGCAATTTGTGTTTCCCCCCTCCCTCCCAAAAAAAAAAAGAAAGGGTGGGAGTTAACCCCAACTGATCGTAATCTAAACCCCTAAACCACCAGGTAGTGATACCCATAATTCGCACGCCTATGGTTTTTTATGATTGTTTGCACAAAATGGAAAAAAAAAAAAAAATATGCGGTGATCCTATAAAATAGAATAACTCTACAACCTTTGGTAATTTGGCCAAATGGCAAAAATTTACACGTCAATGTTTTATAAAACAAGATAGTTTAACCTATGATTTTCGTAATTCAATATTTTATAAATCTCTCTACCTAATACAAATGCATCACATTTAATAATTTACTGTTTACTGAATGACATTATTTTTAATATTTGTTGTGTGTACAAAAAACGACAACAATCGGTCATTAATACTGCGCATGACTAATATAGCATAATTTTCGGATTAGTAGTAAATCAGAAAAACTTTATTCCCATTAAATCCCAACACTTCATATTGACAAGCAAAAATTTGTCTGGGAAAAAAAACTGGAGCGAGGATTTCAGTTGGCCTAGGCAGGTGACTTACCTTTCGTTGTAAAGAAAAAGATCAATCAAAATGACACTACCCGAATGAAAAGTGAATAAACTTCAGCTATAAAATGAGGTATTTTTTATTAAAGTTACTAAAAATCGTACATTTTACGCCATCATCAGGAAAGTATACTCAACGTATGCCCCTTAGACTTTAAGATTGCGTAACAAAGATTGCAGAAGACAGAGAGAAAAACTTTAATAATAATTTCATTTATCCATCATGGATTTCATAGACTTATAACAAAAACTGTTTACTAATGTGTTCGACTTGAATCTTAAAAACTATTCCTTTCCATACTTTCCCAATTCAGAGTAATATAGAGTAGTAATTTTCCACAGATTTTTAATTTAAAATTCCTGAGAAATAAGCGTTATTTATAATTCCTATTTACAAAAGTTTAATTGTTGTATTTTATGTGCGTTCACATAGATTAATATGGAAAGGATAATCAAACCATTGAAAGTAAAAATAAAATATCAAGTATATTTATAAATCTGAAAATAAATATTAAATCGCTAAAAATGTTTTAAGTTACACGGTTTTATTTAAATTCAAAACATCGTTGCATTATCCAATGTAGTGTTGCCAAATGACAAATGATAATTCTGATAATTTTCTCAGAGCCAAAATTATTAATTTTTTTTTCTCTAATTAACGTTATAATACATTATAAAATGGATGGAATATTGTATTGTCATCGAAGATAAGCTTATGTGCATAGTTTGAAGATAATTTATGCAGTAATAGTGGTCAAAAACCGCCTAACGAAATTCCGTGACAAGTCAAGTTAAATAAAACCATGTAATAAGTAAATAAATAAATAAAATAAATAGATAACAAAACCTCAAAAATTTAGATATTTACTTAGTGACATAGCTACTATTGGCATTATGGGCATTCTTTGAAGTTAAAAAAATGATAAATATTATAAATAAAATTCAATATTGTTGGAAACCGCTTCCGGATAAGCTTTGCGAACCTTATTTAGTATCGTGGCCTACAGAATGAAAAAACCTAGTCGATTGATTAGAACACTCTAAGAGGCACACAACAAAGTATGTTATAGCTTCAAATGTTAGTTTGGCTTCGAAACCAAATATTGTTAATGTCCAACGCTGTATTTTGAAATACTCAGGGTTGTACGTTTCCGGGTTTGAATCCATGCAACTTTTTGGTCCCTGCTTTTTGAGATATAGTATATGAGAGAGGGGAAGAGAAAGAGATAGAGAGACGAGTAAATTTTCAATAATTTGTTATTATATTGTCTATATAGAAATAGGCTGAGAACATTTTTCGTTCTTTTATCAACCGATTTTCTTACATCTTTTTTTTATTTAGCAGCTATTGTTGAATATTAATGTCATCAATATGAAAATTTTGGAAATCGCTAATTCCCCACCCTTCCCCTTCTACTTTCGACGTACATTCGAAGCGTTTTTTAGAAGTCTTTATTCGTCATACTTCAATACTATTCCTTATTTGTCTAATATACAATATTTGTGCAATACTCAATATATTTTTTACGATTTATAATTCAAAGGAGAAGAAATGTCAAGAACAAAATAAAAGAGAAAATGTAATCTATTAAATGTATGTCAAAGCAAAAGAACACTTAAAGTTTTAGTTAAGGTGCCATTTCCTATACATATATATATATATGTCAGTCAGATAGTTTGTTCAGTACAATTTAATACAAAACAAAATACAATTTTAAGCCTATAATAAGTGCGGCGAAGCGTTGAAATGAAGCGTTGTCTGCTTCGAATCAACGCTTCTTAAGTTTGATTTGCATTAGCCTTTTGAACTCTTAATTAAATAGAAAGTAGGTACAGTAAAATCCCGTTAAAACGCGGGTGTCGGGGTACATGTTTGACACACGCGTTATGACATAACCGCGGTATAGTGAAACTATACCGCGGAATCATATTCACGAAATAATACTCGCTTTTGTTGCATCATTTTTAACTTTATCAATTACTCGTAACTTTTCTTCCCCCTATAGCATAATTTTTTCTTTTCTTCTTTGCTGCTATTTTATCCACTGTGCAAGAAGCACACAACTCAGCTGCGCAATCAGTCTATCGAGTGGTAGGTTATAAAATAACTGTGTTTCGAGGAAAAAAGTGCTTAAAAATCTCTTTATGTTATTAGCATGGGATTGTGAAGGGGAGGAACGCACTTCTCACTGGGGAATATGTTTACTTTTCAGGAATGCTAAAGAATCTGGAATACAAAGGTTGATAGCGCTATAAAAGAAGTTACACACGCATAATTAGACTTCTGAAAATCTAATAGTTAAGCATTGAACTGAACAGTCCCTGACAGATGGAGTTCCGCCCATGCCAAGAGAAACAAGTCAGGGCGATTGCACCCGATTTTGAAATCAAGCTATATGTTCTAG
This sequence comes from Octonoba sinensis, assembly GCA_038502835.1. Taxonomy (NCBI): domain Eukaryota; kingdom Metazoa; phylum Arthropoda; class Arachnida; order Araneae; family Uloboridae; genus Octonoba; species Octonoba sinensis. Next base: position 63,810,088 of record CM076600.1, on the reverse strand, counting down.
GTTGAAAGACAGAAAAGGCATGAAAAAGGTGTACATCACGCCTATCATAATAGGGCTTTATCTGTTAGTGTGTCTGGTGGGGGGATGGGCGCTCTTTGGCTAGAATATTTGTGCGCTCGGGCTGGCTTTATTTACAATGGCAAATAAGGAATCACTTTTGAATGGCAATGATAAAGGGTGGTTTAAACGTCCGGAGTCATGATAGGCACCGCGGTGTACTGATCCGCGGTATAACGGGGTTTTACTGTATTTGTATTTCTAATTTATTCAATAATAATAGCATAAGGCAGTGACATGAAAATTTTTATTTCTTTTTTCTTTATAAGAGAAGAAGGGCAGAAATAAATTATTTTTTATAATATGTGTTACAAATGCTCCTAAATTAAATAACTAACTCAATAGTCAATCATTCGCACAGGAGAGACTCGCTAATTGAAATATTTAAACAAGAAAAACACTGTTTGCCAAACAGAACAAATAAATGTCTGAAAGTTGCTTAAACATTCGAGGTTGCAGCGATCGTTGAAAAATTTAATGAATTTAGACGAACTCTAATACGAATAATTACCAAAATTTTAATAATGGTGTCTAGGTACAATACCTTTTCCTTTACCTGTTGTGCACAGGTACCTTTCAGACACCCTGCGCGCAACAATTTTTTTAACTATACTAAATTGTATACATTCAAATTTACAAATATACCATTAGCATCGATTGGAAGAAAAAATTGAAACATTTTATTGGTTGTAAAACTATTGATATCTCTACCTTCTTTTCTATCGATAGTAGGATAAATTTTGAAACTATGATTAAGCAAATTGTTGAAGTTCGGAATTGTCTTAATTCATTCTCAATTTCTAACGCTTTTGCAAGAATACCTTTTGCATTTATTTGTTCACAATTTTTTTCTTCATTTTCCTAGCGTTACAAACACACAACGTCCACCGGAAAGTAAAAAATAAACTTTACGTGAATTTGTTGCGTAAGCTTCTGATTTAATCTTTTTCTGCCTTATCGCAAAGGGTTTGAATAATTGCACTGCACGAAGTATAAATGTGAAATTTATTAAAAAATGGACAAATATCATGAAAATACTCTTTTTGGAACTGACATTAGTTCATTTATATCATTTGTATCAATTTGTAACTAAGTGAGCATTATGTGAATTTTAAACTTTTTTTATAAGGAAATCATAACTATGAAGTAGAACGTATAAAATATAATAAATTAAACATTAAGATATTCAAGTTTCAGGAAGTCAATGGTATTACCCGTCAATTTATAGTCTAGATAATACGGTTTTATTCTACTATTAATGATTTGCACAATTACTGAGCTGTGCTTTAGACTAATAGGTAATTCCTTATAAGGAAAAAGAGCTTGATGATATGAAATAAATGTTACAACTAAGATTTTATTATTGAAAATATGTATATGTAAATAAATACACACAGAAACACTTTAGCTTTTCTTTTGCAATTTTACAACCAGAATTAATCAGTTTTAAAATTACCATATTAAGGAAACACTTAGTTTTTAATACAATAAATGACTGACAGAGGAAATGTATTAAATATTTCGGAACTAGAAATAAACCTAAAAGCATTTTTATTTTTACAAGCAAAATGTCCCCAAAACATTGTTTTTATAGGGGAAAAAGAAAGAAAGAAAGAAATGAAAATAAATAAATATCATTTAAAATAATTAGGCTAGTTTTTCTTGGTAAAAATGAAACCTTTTCTCAAAAGCTCTGAAACAAAAACACCTATAATGTATAACAAAAAAAAAACAACAACAACAACAAAAAAAAAAAAAACAAGGTAAGTGTTGTAAGGCGCTTACTAAAAGTGTTGCTCTGCCAATGTTGGTTATAAAAAAAATGTTAAATAGGATTTTGTAGAGGGTTTTTTTTTTAATTTTGTGAACAGAAATGTTATAAATAGCTACTACTTATGTAACAAGAAATATTGCAGAGGACTAGGAATTATGTTTCGCAAATTCGTGTTAAACTCTTAAAAAGAAAGGGTTGAGAAAAATAACCGATGTAACAATCTGTGCATCCATTTTAGAACGTTTTTTACTGATCTCCTTGAGCAGCTGCATCAAATTTTTCCTCGCATCTTTAACTCCACACGTTTCGCTTGAAATTTTGCTGTGGCCATGAGCCAGTTACTTCTGCCAAATTAGTTACAACGTCTCGCTGTGTGGGAAAAGATTTATTTGTCAGGCAAAGGGAAATATTTTTAACATCGGAAATATCCCTGAGAAAGTAGCTCTGGTTCCCTTCAACGAAAATTTTTAAACACAACTTAAAATGTGAAAGAGCTCAATGTTTTTGTAAAAAGATGATAAAATGGGGAATGAATTTATGGGGAATCAAATCATCTATACTTCTAAATTAGAATTACTCCCTTAATTTCTCTGCAGCTATTGTAGAACAGAGGTATATTGCTTATTTTAAAAAAAAGTCATTTCGATTGGATGATGATTGCCTATCGTAAAAAGTATTTTTATTTTGTTTAATGTGAGTATTATTATCATTCATTATAACTTTTTGCTAATGGCCAAAAACTCACAGAAAGTTTGGATATTTTCAGAAAATGCGAAATGAAGAAGAGGGAGAAAATTCTAAAATTTTTATATTTATTGTATTGCTGCCTTAGGAACTTAGCGGTTATTGTTATTAATTTTTATTTGAATTAACTATTTATTTATTTGATAAATATCAACTTATATTATTGATATCGCAATATTCCGATATCAATAAATAGCCTTTGGATAATAAACAGCAAATTCTTAAAAGCTTTATGCATGATATTCTTTTATCATGCATTGGATTTTCTTACTGTGAAGCTGTTCAGTAAAGTACTTTTGAAGTCGTACAAAATAATAGAGAAGGGAAGAATAGGTCAAGGTCAAAATTTTAACCCTTATAAGTTACATTAAAATTTAAAGAGCTTGTTAACTAATTGTTTCATATTCAGTATAATATCAGCCATAATAAATATTTTCGGTGGTACAACCTACATTGCTCTTGTTTAATGGAATTTCATAAAATTTATTAAGTTATATTTTTATAATAGTTAAATTTCCAGCAGTTGGAAATAAATTTTGAGTAATAGGCGGTGAAAGAAAAAGTACGTTAACTACACAATCTGGAGCATTCACAATAGTTTTATCTTGAACCAAACTAGCATGAGTAAACAATATTAGCCCAAAGGTTTGTTGAAGCAAGGCTGAACTTCATCCAGTTTATAGTTTTTTTTAAATTTTGTTTTAATACTTGTAATTTTATGTTCAGTACAAATACATTGCATCATATTGACCGAAGCCTTTTATAAATATAAAAGGCTTCGGCTGAATTTATTTTTATTATTATTATCGATAGAAGCCTTTTATTTATTTTTTTCTTTATTTTGAATAATTCAAAAATTTATCTTACTTCGTTGTTGGCGAAATTGCACATTCTTTGTTCAATTGTAGTGTTTTTGAATTTAAATTTCAATTACTGAAACTAAAAGAAAGAAAGAAATTTTTTGTTCATTATAGGAAGAAATTATTTGTTTATGTAATAATATTTGTTTATATAATTAATATTCATTCTTTACTTTCAGATGAAAGTATGGTGATACAACCGCCGCAAACGTAAGTTGATTGTTTTTATTTCCAGTCAAATGATTGATTTCGTTATTTGCGGTAAACTCCTAAGAGCCCACCCCGTTTCAAAACCGCCAATTTGGCGTCCATCTCGCAGAACGATACAAGCAGGGTTACCATCAAATCAGGATTACTAAGATGGTGTACTCATTGCCAACCGCGCCAACGGGCTGGGCTCTCCGAAGATCTAACCGTTATTTGCATTTCAACATTAATGATTATGAATTTTTCTTTTGGAAGTTTATTTTATTGTTGACTAGCTGAAGTGCCCGGCATCGCGCGGGTTATCCCAAATGCTTCATTAATCACTGGTGGAAAACATAAGGGTTTTGAGATATGACAACAGTCCCTAAAAATATAAATCAGATTGAGGACAGAAAAGTCCTTAATCCACAAAAACCCTATTATTATAACATGAATGCTCTAAAAGAAAATAGTGATTTTATTGAAGAAATTCATATTAAATCGCCGAAAAAGAAGGAAGAACCAAACTCAAGATAAAGTAATTGGGAATCGTCTGCCAGTTAATAATCCTAAAAATATGCAGATGAAATGAATTTTTAGAATTTGTTTCGCTAATAAAACGGCATGAATAAAAATTAAAATAGCATTCTTTTCAATCGTCTGAGCTGTCCTAAAACAAAAAAAAACTTCCGCCCTAATTAACTTAGAATCATGGAATAAAATTCATAAAATGTAGAAAATTTTGCTCTTTCGAATGACATAAATCTTGTAAATGTGCAGGCACTTTTCCCTCTTAAAATCAGCAGATTTATGTATTTGCTTAAAATTTGAATTAAAAGTGAACAAATTCGAGTTTTAGGAAAAACGCTTCGAGGTGCACGAGGACCTGACCCGAGATACCTGTAACCAAAATCTTGTACTTCTAGGCCGTTCCATCTCGCCAGGAGGCGACCGACAGACACACACACACACACACAAACTTTTGGTTTTATTTATATAGATAATGGATATCATAGCTTGATGCTTAATATAAAGGTGGAAGTGTGGGAGTTGGACCACATCTATTCCATGTCAGTTTTGTATCAACACCCTTCCTCCTTCTTATTAAGCTTGCATCTTAGCCTTAGAGAAAATGTATTCGCAGTACTCATCCGATGCCAAACCCTGCCCTACAAATTAGACATGAATGACACCCCCTCTCGACAGCTTTGCGCATCTGGCGAGTTCATTAACAGTTGTTTCAACATGAACTAGCGAGTTTGTTTCAACATGATATTTAAGAACCGTGGAAAAAAGACACACGGGTTATAATTAAAGTTACCTTGTTTATATCTACTTAAAGTTCGTTTTAACAGACGTATGTCCACGATATATATGTACCATGAGAAACAGAAGAAAACAATAGCTAACATTTTTATCACCAGGTTAGAAGAGGGTGCCTAAAGGGAAAAAAAAATCCCTACATCAAAATTTTCTGAGTGTGCATTGCATTTGCATCAGTCGCATGTTCAAATCGTATTCTAGCGTGCTAAACATTATCGCGAACCTTTTTTTTTTTTTTTAATTCCAGCAACTTGGCCATCGGAATTGTAATAGATGGAAAAACAGGAGGCTCTCACCTGGTGATTAAAAACTGAACTTTTATTTTCTTATTGCTGATTGTTTTCCTCATGCCCCATATAAATATAGCGTATATACGAAATTTCAATGACGCCTGTTACAAAGAGCTTTGCGTACACTGTCAATTATTTTAGTTCAGCCGTTCACCAAAAAATCTTTAAAATGGTGAAATTTAGCTGCAACCAACACTTGGTACTAAGTTGAACCATTATAATGGTGTAGTTTCACCTAGTTTCGCCATGAATGTGGAACTAGGAATGACCTCACGTTGAAGCATCGTAATGGTTGAACTTTAGTACCAAATGTTGGTTGCAGCTAAATTTTACGATTTGTTTTTAGATTTTTTGGTGAAAGGTTCAATCAGAATTTTTTACAGCGTAGGGCTTAACAGGGTAACTATTCTGTAGTTGGAAATCATAAATTTTTAATACAATCACAAATTATTAGTGATACATGAAATATATATAGTTTAAATTCTGGTGAATATTTATTAATTTGAGATAGGGAAAGAAAAGTTAGTTTTAAATATTAAATTACCCTTCGAATCTCCACGAGTTCTGATAAAAATAAATAAACGATAAAATTGGGGAAAATGTGTAAAAATGTATATAACTCTTACACCGACTCATAAGTATATCAATAGAATCATATGAGGCGAAGTGCTACGAGAACATGCAAGTATTGCTTGCCATATATATATATATATAAAAGATAATATACACATCATTGTTAAGTTCTATGGGACTGGATACAATTATTTAAGAAGTGTTAGCAAAACTGAGAATGATTATAGAACCTGATTTTCAATATTGATGAAATTTAATGGTATCTTTTTCCAATCAATGTCTTGTTTACGCATGCGAGAAAGGACATGTTTATGCTTCAGTTCTTGTTTACAATGAAGACCTAGCTGGGGTAAGGGATGGAGTTTAAACGGGAACAATTTCGCTCAATTTGAATAACGGAAATAAAGATATTCTTACTAATTATCCAAGAATTTTACGTATAATCATCTGACTATTATTGATACTTCAAAGTTTTATTATTAATTAATAACTTCAGTTCATTTTTTTACTGTCTGAAAACGCCGATAGCGTCACTTGTAATTGTCTAATGCGTCAAGGTTGGCCATAAATAATTACACTAAAAAACTAAATCTGTGCGTGGCAACGTTTTTCAATTCTCATTAAAAAATTTCTACTCCTTAAATTATAGTCTTAGAATATTTATGTGATTATATGATCCCCATGATTTGTGATTTAAGGCTCAAAATACTGATATTTTAATTACATGTATAAAATGAAATTGAAATTAATATAATGAATAAGTATTACGTAAGGGATTATTGGAGAAACATTTTCATAAATAACATATACATTTTCCTTCTTCTTTAATCACTTCTTAAAACACTTCTAAACTTGTTTTCTGCGAAATACCCTGCGTTTTTCAAAGCGTGGTTTTTTCGACCACTTCCGGAAGTTCAGGCTGAAAATTGATGGTCTATCCTTGAGAAACTACGTAACCAATGTTTCAACATCTTCGTAAAACTTGCTATTTTAAGCACTTTTCGATAAGAGTGGAACACGGAAATCTTTTTTTTTTTTATACTATTTTTTTAAGCAATCGATATTTATGTCTAGCATTTTTAACTTTAGAATGATTTCTGTATTCCGAATCCAACAAATCATAACATTTCGATTACGTACTAATTTTAAAATATTTATATACGAAGAAAAAACGCAAAACTTATAACTGAAGTAAAAACTTAAACAAGAGAAGTTTTGCAATTTTATTATTGACTCTTGCATTTATTTATAAATGTTGGAAGTTGGAACAACAAAATATGCTCTATAGTCTATAGTATTTATATATTATTCTCACGAATCCATGCGAAAGGGTCTTAAAAAGTAAATTAACTATCTCATGTCCTTCTGTCTTAATCTTAAAAAAAAAGATAAAAAGCAATAAATATTGCTTCAAAAAAAATCAATTTCATGCGGAAAAAAAAGGAATTCCATTTGCAGTAACAATCGCAGATTATGAAGAAAGTTTCTAACCTTGTAAGTCTATAATTAATCTTTTTACAATATTTAAGTTAAAGAGACAAATTTAATGGATTAGACATTTACTAGTTGTGAGCGTGTGTCAAATTTTCAATGAGCTATTAACTTTTTTACTGCGCTCCCTCTTGCAATGGACAATTCTGAACATCATTTGTTTTCAGCAGTAAAATATTTACTTTTGAGCTGAAATTTTAGACCTTAGACTTCTAGCTTTGACTTGCTTAAATTACAATGAACTAGATCAAGTTTTTGAGCTCGAATTTATCACCATTTAAAGACTGGAAGGGTAAAAAAATCATAACATTCATATAAGGGTATATTGGAAAGATAAAATAAAAAAAAATACTAACTAATCGGTGAAGCACTACACTGAGACAGAGGTGAGTGGCCTCATGTACCGTGCGCCTTTTTTACATATTAGCTCAGATAAGTAAAAAACTTTTTTAATTGTTTCACCTCCTAATTGGAGTTGACAAAAAGAGATAAGAGTAAAATATATTTCGTTTAGAAGAAAATAAATAACTCAAACACGTAACTGAACACATTTTTTGACGTATACGTTTTGAATATAGTAGAGCCATACTTTTCACAAGATGTTAATCGCTGTCGAAGACGTTTTTGATGGAGTAAAATCGAGGGTTTGATGAAAATAAAAAATTTGCTGTTCGATGGGACGTCAGAGAAAGAGCTTTAGTTGAGAATCCGATGAGAGAGAGAGAGCACCGAATGTAAGACCAGTTTTAAGGTTTCCCTCGCCAAGAAATTCAAGCTGCTGGATAGAAGGAAGAAGAATAGCACTCTCTTACCAATCACTTTACAAAAAATAATAAATCTAAGTATAATTAAAATAATGATGTAATTACTGCCATCACTCTGTCATACCAGCACATAAATAATACTCAGTACTAACGGACTATTAGGCCTGCTTGAACTTTGCTATTCTTTGAATGTTTGGGGTTAAATTTGATAGCAGTAAAGACGTTTTCTCACTTAAGGCCATCATTCGAGACCTCGTTTAGATTTCAATTGATTACATATGTATTTTGAACTTTTGTTGCAATTTTGATGCTAATTTTTTTTCTGAAATATCTGAAAATGGCTTTTGCGCCTCTTGTAGTTATCCAAGTCAAGGTTAGCCATGTCTGCGATTGGAGAAAAATTTAATGCTTAACTTCCGGAAGTGAGAGTAGAAGTTAAATGAGAGATCCAAACCCACCATAGGCCGTCAAACTAGTTGAGATAAAGTTTTGAGCAAGTGCTCTATTAAAATAGTTGGATTATGGATAAAGAAGCAGTATGATACAGGTACCTCCCCCCCCCCCCACCAAACGCTTTCCTTCCAAGACATAATACAATTGAGAAATCTATCGCATTAAGGTGCGGAAGAATGTGGAAAAGCAAAGAAGGCTATTGTCACTTCCTTGAGTTTGGTAAAATCACAAAGAAATTGCCCCCTTATCAGCAAAACCCTGTATCAACACGTTGCTCTAAGGTTTACATCTGTGTATCCTTGAACAAGATAATGACAAACAAGTTCAGAATACTTTTCCCAAAATTAATCATTTCTTCAACTTCATTTGAGTGACAAGGATTGAGCGATGTCACAATACATCTTCAGCATTTTCCAAATAGCATTTTCACCTTTCCCTTACTTCATTTGAGCTTACATTGAAATGTTAAAGTTCCTTTTTATTTGTGAATGGGTTGGAATTCTTTTTATGAACAGCTGATCCAAGCGAGACCCAGTTGGCAGCGGTCCCGACTTCTTTTGCATTGTTCACCATTTCACCAGTGGTCAGGAGAAAGTGATGACTCACGATTTGACTTCAGCAATCGTAGGAAATTCGGCTCACTTGTCCCATAAAAACGTTCAACTAACGATTACTTGTTGCTCTTTGGATTTCATCCCCTTGCTGATGGAGCAAAAGCTTAAAATAATTTATCCCAGTCTTGAAAAGTTGAAGGATATTCTATTCCTAATTAAAAACACGGTTTATTCTCTATCTTCTTTAAGATAAATGATTGAGGTGCGTCTATTTGTCCTAACTTCAGTTTCTTTTGAAACCGGTAAAGCTCACTTTTAATCTTTGAATTCCTAGTGTGCAATAAGCTTGCGTAATGGGCAATTTATTCAATATTTGAATTTGTGTTGGTTAGAAATATTATAAAGTTTTTATTTTGACTTTTTTTCATGAATATATGTTATTAGTGCATGTTTTTCAGCATAAAATATCCTTAAATGCACTAAAATGTACATGTGTATTAAGGGAGGTTATATAGCTCATCGAGTAATTTTTTATATGTTTCTACGTAGAACCTGCGCGCAAGTGAACCTTATTTTATCATTCCACTGTTATACGAATATATATTTAAAATCATTATGGCAGCAATTTAGTCGTGGAGATCAACTTTTCTCAGCCTGGCCGATTTGGAATTCAAGGGGAAGAAAATCCTGTACACGTCGCTTTACCCTAGTGTCGTACATGCTATTATTCAACAAGCTCTGTTTGCTTATGGCCAGGCATGTAAGTGCTGCTATTGCTGCTGCCATAGATGATTGTTCTCGATGCTAATTTCTCAGGATCTATTCTTCTACATTTCTTGAAAATTTAATTTTTTACTATTTGCAGTACATATATATGAATTCAATCAATATCATTTTGTTATTTTCATTTTTTCCTAATGCAGCTATTTTACTGGCCAGCAGTACATGTGGAAGTGGAAGGAATGTGAGGGTAGACAGCTCAGAAGTTTAAAAAGATGATTTTACTAAGTTAAATGCATTGTAGTGTATTCATTCACTAATACTCAACCCTCCCTTAAAAAAAGAAAAAGAAAAACAATCAATAATTTATTTTTTTTAAACTCAAAAATAATAAAAACATTTTTCATTGAAGATGAACCCTTGTGGAAAAGCAGTAGTTCACTCTCTTTGTACACATTTCACTTTGTGTCTTATTCTCCCCCAAAAGTAAATAATGCAAAAGCAAAATTATAGTAAGGAAACGAAAAGTAAACATGAACAAAAACAAACGGCAAAATAGCAATAAATGCAAAAAAAGTAAATACAACTAAACACTTCACGTAATTAATTTAGTTAAAAAAATCTTTTACTCGCGTTTTGACTTAGAAGCAATGTGTCTATCTTTCTGTTTATGTGTTGGTATGTATCTGCCCTCTTTTCCCACCTGCTTAAACCCGCTTCGAACTGCAGTGTTGAGAGTTACATAATCATCCTGAACAGTTGATAACTTTCATAACTGTTTGATAACTTTATCCAACTTTAGAATAGAAAGCATAGAAATCCATACTTTAACTAGTTCTTAAATATTGTGCGGGGAACTTATGATTAACCTTGGGCTGAAGAATACTAACAAACTATTTTATCATTATAAGCAACGCATCTGTAGCTAAACAAGCCTATATTTTTATATATTATTGATTTTATGATATAGTAGTTTTCATAATATGCACCAATTTTTTATCAACATCTTCACAGATTAAAAGTAAGTCTAAATTATCTACTTGCCAAATCTTAACATACTGCGCGCTTCTTTTGCTTTACGGATCAACACATTTAACCACAAGCAATGGTAAAGTAGATTATAATAATTATCTATCCCAAGAAATTATTGCACCTTTGTTCATTCCTCTCCACCTTTAAAGTAGCGTATAGTTATGATAGTAATTTAAACTCTATATAAAACATATGACTCAAACAGAAATTCATTCGTCCAGCGAATAAAGAAAATAAACAAACAGTCCCAGCTAAAAGGAAAAAAATACATTTTTGAAATTTTTGGGGACAATTTTTACAAATAATTCTTTATTTCCTTATTTATTTTATTTATTTATTGGTAATGGCAGAAAATATTTTATTATATTTTATCAGACTAAATATTTGAATAATATATGTTCTTTTTTATTTTATTTTTATTTATTTTATTTTTTTTTTGGTCACGGTTGAAAGATAGAGGGATGAGGAGGTTAGTGCAATGTTTTCCTAACGGAAATACAATTTTCCATTATTGGAGTGAAGATGGCTCTTTAATTATAAAAATTGATAATAATAATAACCATTTTAAGTTTTAACGATAGTATTTATACATTAAGGAACTTAAAAAAAAAGCTAATTTGAAATATGAGTGACTGTGTGGCTTCTTAAGATATAAAATACGACTGATGCAAATTTATTGTACATTAATTCTACTGGGATTAAAGTTTGTGCAACATAAATTGAAACCGTCTCTTAGACTGGAAATTTCACTCCAAGAATATGGTTATGCAAGAGCCGTTGACGTAGTCTTCCGCATATACTGATACAAATGTAGCATCGTCTGCAGAAGAACGGTTTGTGTTTTGTTTCGGAGTCTATTTTTATGATGGGCGCGAGGATGTGGGGTTCGTCAGCTAGCTGTTGGCACGAGGCTCCCTGTCCTATTTGGGAGAGTTTTCGTCGTCTCGTGTTAAGCCGCCAGAGGCCCAATTCCCTAAAATGTGGTGCGAAGTCTTGCTTTTCCCCTCATTGAATAAACATCGTTCATACGCGATTCGTCACGCGTGCTATCACGCACCACTTTTACTGTCTTGTCGGGCAGGAAATTTATGAGCTTACCCTCCCACAACGGAAAAATATTTCTCACACACACTCTCTCTCGCTCTGTCCTACTCCAATGAAGAAAACCTTGAAAACGCAGTTTTTCTGTTCTAGAGTTAAATGTTTCTCTTTTGTTTTAGAAAAACAAATTTTCCTATCGTTATAAGTTTTTTTCTGAAGCAGTTTTAAGTTTCGGATTGAGAAATATTTGTACAAATGCTAAATTTCTTCTTTTTTTTTTTCTAATGGCACATAAAAGGACAGTTGAATATTAAAAGGATAACAATAAATCTTTATATGAAGACGAGCAGTCCAATAGCGTTCCCAGATTGATTTCCGAGGAAGAGCAGGGCATCTAGATAAATGAAACAGGTCCATCTCCTCCTGAAGATGTCACAAGGAACAAAAGGGATCAGTTGCCACGTTGATACGATGTAGGTGGTTTCTTAAAGTAATCGTGAACCGCTATCGGACAAAACATGGCGACAGATTTCATTCCAGGCCGCTGAAAGACATTGAGGATCTGATTAAGCCATGGTTTATTTGGATTGCGAGTCTAGAGTTTGTTGTGGAAAAAGTCCCTGATGATTTTCAAGGACTTTTTTTTTTTTTTTCAAAATTTAGTGTAGAAAGTAATTTCTAAAGAAAATAAATAACAGAAATGCAAACTAATTCTGACAATTTGCTTGTTGTTATTATTAATATAATCTACTTACTATCGAAAAGCTATTCTCCATGTGTGTAAGCCACCCATGTGCACAATCTCATCCGCCCTATAAGGAGAGAAGCGAAAAATAGCTGAGTTGTCTTTTCCCTGCTGTCAATTTAATTTATAGCGTGACGGCAAAATTATGATAGAGATGCATACAAAGGGAATGTGGTCTATAATATTCGACAAATGTTTGGCAAAAATTAACGTTTTCATTCTTTTTTATCATGTTTTCCGATTGCGCGCCAACTTTACCGACTTTACCTTACGTAAAAACATGCTCCTTATGTAAAAACTTTCAATATTGGATAAAAATAACAACCTATTCAAGAGCATAGTTACCAAACTGTTACAGATACATAAATATTGCATAGCTAACTGTCAGACAGTCATGCACGCGACAAGCAAAAGACTGAAAGCAAACCAGCAACTAAAATTTAGTTGTTGCTTTAGTTTCATTTTCAATTGCTTGTTGGTCAATATCTCCTTTGAACCATTTGTAATTAAATGTAATTCGTAAATTAGTAAATTGGCTTATTCTAGCTGAAAGGTACATCAAGATTATCAGGAGTTTTTAAAGTCGTTTTAATGAATAGTATGTTGACCAGGTAATCAGTCTGGCTCGTAAATACACTAAAAATGTTGATGTTTAGTTGCTACCATTTTAAGTTTGTTTGGTCTTCAGTAACACCAAAGTTAATAGTCTAAAGGAAAATATAGACTTTAAATAACATTTTTAGCGCAGGAAGTTTTTTAGCTCAGTTACGTATCAAAATTTCATTAAGGTTGCTCATGCAGCTCCAGTTTAGCTCTTTTAATCGTTTTTCAAAAGATATATGAAAAATTTCCTATGTTCCTGCGCATATTTCTCACACAGCACTTAAGGTAGCGCTATGCTGAGTTCCATTGGCGTATGCCTCCTAAATAGGGAGATGCACAAAGTTAGACCTCCACCATCGGATTACGGCATGCTAATTAAAACACAACCAACATAAACATACTTCAATTATTTCTATTTAAAAAAAAAGAAAAAAAAATAGGTCATACCTCTTCCTTGATGGATACAAAAGAGAGAATTTAGAAATGAAACCTTAAAATTTTTTAAAGCTTATGTCACTTTCGTTGCTGTGCTGTTCTTAATACTGGCAGAACTTTTGACCCTAATTGATGTTAACTGCATTAAATGCCTGTCTAAAAATTTTTGGGTGACATGCAGTTTGTAAATTCATCATTCATTGCTACCTCTGGCTGCTTTTAAATATTGCTCTGCGTTGTTATTCATACATGATTCGTTTTTAAATAGGTCCACTCTTTCCGGTTTATTCAACGTCTACATTGAGCTATTTTAATGTGCCACAGCTTCTAATTATAAACATCTGCACTCAGAATTGACATTCTACCTGAGAAGATGTTTTGTTTTGCTTTATCAATGCTTGTGGTTACTCAGTGGGTGGATACCCAGAAACTGAAAGTTTATCCACAGGGTTTTAGCATTTCAACCAATATTCGAGCAGATAAAGATATAACATTTGTTAGCACAAACATTCACAACATGTATTACCACCAAAACATCTTTACAACGAAAAGTTCTTAAAACGAAATATTTCTTAATGATGTCCATAATTTGCTATTTTTGAGAAACCTGAATGCTTGCCCTAAAAGTTGAAATGTATCCAAATAGAACGCAATGTATAAACATTATAGTTTATTCCAATGGATTTGAATGCATTAGACGAGTAACGCTGAAAAACATGTTGGAAATTGTATTTTTATAAAATCACAATAAAGAAAATTATACGTGAAGCTATGGTGTCGAATACGATTCGTAAATGGCTGTAAGAAAATGAAGCATCTGCTTCTAAAAAATCCAATATTATAAAAACTGCTTCTTCTTTTCATGGTCATTATACTCTTCTTCTTCAGCATAAAAACTGAAAGGGTACCAACAGTGTTTTGGCATGTCAACCAATATTCGAAAAGACAAAGATGTAGCATTTATTGACACAGACATTTACAACATGGATCACCACAGAAACATCTTTACAACGAATCGCCAAGAGAGTTGCAGTAACTCTGCTTTCACAATTCGCCTGATGGCGCTACTTTAACCTTCAACAACAATTAAGTAAACATACAATTTTAAAAACAATAAAATAAGCCATGAAAAGACCGTTTGGGTCATGTGCCCTTACTCATTGTTACTACGTTCTCTGGGATTATTTAAAATCAAAATTCTATTTTAACAAACCCCAAACACAGTACAGGGATTCGAAATGGATACTGGATGTGTTTTCAAAAACATTGATGTGCAAGTGTGTGAAAAGGAAATCAAAAATTTTCTTAACAGAGTGAAGTCAAAACATTTACCCACCGTAACTATGCAAAAATATTTCCCATTTTGTACTTAAGTAGTTTTCTATTCAAAAGAAGTTTAAATATCTGCTACTTGTTGGAATCCCCTTTGATAACATGGGATATCTTGAAGGTTTAACAAACGCCGTATTTTGATTCGGAACGCTGCGTAGTAAAGATTGACTAATTCGCTTAAACTTTGTCTCAGATATTTCGTTTTTAAATTGTAATGTGATCTTTCTTTTCTACACATAGGCAGCTGCAGGGGCAGCGTCCCCTGAATGCAACCCCACCCATTTTCGAGAAACCTCCCACTGTCGGACGATTCATTGAGGGAGGTGATGCTCATTTTGAATGCAGAGTCCGAGGCAACCCTCAGCCAGAAGTTGTTTGGTCCAGAAGAGGAATGCCCATCAAAAATGATAACAGGTACTGATACAAAATTTAAAGCAGGGTGGTACTAAAATAAAAACCTCTACAGAAATATTTAAGACTTCTATTCAACTTAAATTAAGAATTTAATGGTTAAAAGACAGCATGACTGCTCAAATTTTAATTAAAACTTTTCCCTTTGCAAATTTCAGTACAGTTTCAATCTGTGCTGCAGCGTTGGAAATGAAGAAGTAAAAATTTTCCCCACTGCTTCAAGGAAGAGTCTAATAAAAACTAGTTTAAACAGTTTAAAGTTTTTTTTTTTTTTTTGAACAATTAATGTTCTGTTAAAAACCATTTTCGTACTGTTAAGATTTTAATTTTTAAATATATGAATGAGTAGCTTAAAAGTCTCAAACCAATTCTAAAGCATCATTGGCGAAAATTTGCAATTATTTTGCTCGGTTATGGAATAATTTTTATGGATACAGCAATGGGGGCATCAATATATCATTCAAAAAACAACAACCAAAGAAAAAACTATTTAATAAATATACTTTCAAGTATATAATAATTATAAAAATGCGTTAACAAAATTTTTTTACAAGGCATTAAGTTATTGGAAAGAAATGTTTCAATAATGGTTTTGCTTTGTTTTTCTGGTTTTCTCATTGTTCTTAAAACGCACAATTCCCATAAACCTTTTAAACTGGGTGATTTAGGGTAAACAATCGTTACACATCTTGGAAAACATAGAGCCAAACAACTTCTAATTATTAAGATTTAAAGAAATTACACTTACTGTGTTCAACAGTAATATGAACTGCTCTTATATTTTCAGACGCAATGTATCGTACAACCCAACGACGGGGATGTGCATCTTTGATATCAAAAGCCTCACAGCCGAAGATGACGGCGAATATACATGTACGGCTGTCAACTGTGCTGGTGAAGCTTCTCTTACAGTAAACATCCAGCGAGATGTCAGAGGAGGTAAGATTGGCTTAAATTTTTAGTTATTGTAATGCATTTTTTGAACGGCAAATATGCTAATTATTGTTATCAGAAACACAATGACGGGGAGAGACGGACGGGACCAGAAGGCATCGCTATACGGTATCCGGCTCAGTTTTGAAGATCCGGAACCCAATCCGGCCACTGCACTAAAAACCCGGTTATCCGGTAGGATATCCGGAGAGAAGGCGCAGATTTGGAGGGACTTCAAGTTCAATCTCAAACGAAAATATCACTGCTGAAATTTAATTGATTAGCATGCTTAGAAAATATGTAAATTAGAAACAGACAACGGAGTTGAAATGTTTTTTAGAGGTTCAATCATCAGAGCCGGATATCCGGGCAGTATCCGTCAAACAAAGGGTACCTGATGTCCGACATGCACCAAAATCAATATCTTATGCATACCTAATCTTCACGTTGGTCCCCCTTCCTCCCCAAAGTAAAATTCTAGGTACGCTAGTGATTGTTATGCATAGTTAGCGCATTTTTTTACGAATGTATGCATTTTTATTTGTAGTAAGTTAAAATGAAGTTTAAAGTGCTAAGAATGGGTTCGTATGAGCTACGAAATTCTTTATTACAACTTGCGGACAAGTTACGTTATTAAGCATTTGTTTATTTATTTATTATTATTGTTATTATTTTGTACACAGTTTTAAACCACATGAAAAGAAAGGGAGATGCTTTTCTTTTTTATTTTATTTTTTGGAACTATTTTATTTTCAATATATATCTTTTTTTTTTCGTTTGCATATAGACAGAGAGTCAAAATTTTAATTTTGCGTCTACCATTAATCAAATTTTATGTAAAATTCAAGAAAATACAGATTCAATGCTTTAATTAATGAGTTTTTATTGCAAATGATGGAAAATTATGGATTTCTTTACCATTATGATATGCTGTAAGAAATCGGGATATAATTGATTTTCCTTCGGATTGCTCTATTTTAACTATGATTCTGAATATTTTATACGTGAATGAATTAATGAGAATATTCCCTTTTGTCAATTTTAGGGCAAGTTGTGTCCCAGGACACATTTCGCCAAGTACACATGCCAATGAGCAACGTTCAAAGCACATATATTGATCAACAACGCCAATATACCCAGTCTTATGTACAGCAACAAAGCATTGATGGAATGTACCAAAGAACCACTTCTGCAGAATACGAAATGGATTCTAGTCCCATGTACTACAGTGGAACTGAGGTAAGTTGGAAATTTACTGCAAAAAAAAAAAAAAAAAAGGAAGGAAAAAAGAACAAAAGAGGGGATAAAAAAAAAGAACTTTATTTGTGCAAATGTAATAACTGAATAAAAACCTTTTATTGACATAAAAAAGAACGATTTGTAATATTCTACATAACTCGAATACACCGATGTTTGTTAAAATATTTTTACATAAATTTGAGTTCAACTGTACTTGATTATTAAATGCGAACTAACACTTTATGAAATTTTTGGTAACATATGTCTTTGTTCTTGGTTTCGGTAACAGCGATATTTGACATATTTATTTAATTATCAATCTATTTTATTATTTACTTAGTTTTAATATAAAAAAATTAAGATTTTATTAAATTATTAACCATCTTTAATAACATAAACTATTAATTATTCCGTTAACAAAATTGGAAATAAGAAAATGATGTTGATGACACCATTAGCGAAATTACTTCTTGCTATCAAAATTGGCAAATAAGTAAACAGATATTTGAATCTGTTTCTGACAGAATTAACAGTTTCTCAAGCAAGGATTGCAGTTTGTTTTTTGTTTCTTTGAGTTTATGTTTATGGATTAAGCATAAAATTTTTCTCTCACAGAATTTAAGTGCCTTCATTAACTAATTTAAGTTACAATGTTATTGGTACAAAGAATGAAACATACTTATGAAAAATTATAAAGAAATTTAATTTTTTGTTTGCATCTGAAATATCAAAAGTTTTTTACATGCGTTCTATGGAACCTCAAAAATACCGCAAACGCATCAAGTACGTAATATCGTACTGACGCTGAATTTGGCCTCTCATTTTTTGCGCAAAATTTTGTTGTCAAGTTAGTGATATATCACCAAAAGGTCGCCAATTTATGACGTCATCTCTGTTTACATTCCCGTGTCATATTTTTTTCTCTTCATTTATTCATATTAATATTTATTTTCTCTTTATTACGAAGCTCAAAAGAACATCGGTCACTGTGACAAAAAAATATTTTTGATTGGTTGACAAGTAAAAAACATTAGCGATTCGTTAAAAAATTGCAGTTAGAGAAAGAAATTCGAACTGTTGTTAGATGAACAACTGCAACTCTTGTTAACGTGTTTTATTTTAGAATTTATTTTGTTTACACTTTCATTTATTACACTTTCATTTTTCTTACAAATTAGTAATAAAAATATTAAACAAATAAATTTAGAATCAACAAACTTGTTTTCTATTTTTAGAGTTTCCGTGTGGACACATTCGAATACCGCCTGTTGAGAGAGGTTGAGTTCCGTGAATCCCTGTTTCGGCGGTTACCAGGAGAGGAACAGCCCGAGAAACCTGTGCCCTTGGACAAAGCGCAACCTCCAAGCGCCCCGCAAATCTTGGCCCGACCCCGAAACAGCAAACTGCTGGAAGGATCCGAAGCCACATTCCAAGCCAAGATTTCGGGCAATCCGAAGCCAAAGGTGTGTGCCATCCGTTAGTGAAATAATGTGCTATTTGTAATAGTATTTGAAGATCATGTCTCAGCATCCAAACGTAACTTGAATCATTCCTGTTGGAATATTCTATTACTTAGTTGAAATGAATTACATATTTTTTTCTTAAACATTTTACTTTAAAATCAACTCTACGCATATTTTAAAGTTTTTATTGTATTACGAGATAACTATGCATTTTATAAAAAAGGTCTTAAAACTTATTTAGCCTTTAAAATTTCAAAATGTCATTAACTTGGGTATTTACTGATTTTATTTATATTATTTTAATATAAACACAAAATAAAACAAATACATAAATAATTTATAAATATTCTTAATAGTCCTTTTAATGTAACGATTTTTAAGAACTAATTGAAAGTTATATTGTCCGCAAGATAAAAATATCCTCATATGTTTCAATGACGAATTCCATTCTTATTGCAGATAACGTGGTTTAAGAATGGACAACGAATCATTTCTTCACAAAGATTTAAAATGAGTTATGCTAACGATTTAGCAGCATTGCACATCCACATGGCTTTGCCAGAGGATGCTGGTTACTACACTCTGCTTGCTGAGAACAGCAGCGGCAGAATTGCCTGCTCAGCGCATCTAGTCATTGAAGGAGTTGGAGCTCCAGTATCTACAACTTTTCAACAGCAGTTGCAGCAACAGAAGACGTAAGGACATTTTTTAAAATTTTTAAAAAACCTTTCTTTATTCTATAACATAAAAATTCAAACTGTTTTTCGATGTATTATGTTCTCTTTATTTTAATAGGTTAAAATGCTTTTAGAAGTACAATTTTGTTTGAAAATTTAATATTTTCTATGGGTGTAGTTTTAATAAAATATTTTAAAATCAAAAATAATATTATTTTCCTTCACTTATTAATGAAACACACATTTTCATACTTTACACGAAGTATATGTATCTATAGCTTTGTTGCTGTGATTTGAAAGAAGTGCGTTTTACTCTCCTTTAGTGATAGTAAAAAAACCAAGGAAACAACTTTATTTTATTTTATTTTTTATTTTATTTATATTCATTTAAATAAACCTAACAGAATTTGAAATTCAAAATTTTAAACATTTATATGTTTAAAAATTTTAGATAACAGTTTTTATAATATTACAAAATTTACTTGTTAAACATTCTGTATAAATGATAATTATTTATTAATTTTATGCCACTAACAAACAAATCAATGATGATTATTTTTTAATTTAATGCCGCTTACAAACAAGCCAATGTTCTGTTTACTAGCTTCAAATTTTGAAAATGCTTGCCAGTGCTTATTAAAACAGCTTGATCTTTAAACTGTATGGCTTAGGTGGACTTTTTTAATATTTAATTTGTTTTCATTGAATAATTTTTCATTTTAATGTTGTTTTGTGCTTCTATTTTCGCTTTACTCACTATCTTTTCTTCATTCAATTTTCTTTCTTCACTTCCCTTACTTTACTCAGATATGCTTCTGTTCAACCTTCCTCCCCTCTAGTCCAAACCACGCCGTTCAGCTTCCAAGCTGAGCAGCAGCGCATGTACTCTCAATCCATTTCGCAAAGTAAAACTGAATCCCAGACAATGTCCTTTAACCAGTATTCCCAGCAGCAATACGCTGCCACTAACTTCCAGTTACAGCAGCAGCAGATGCAGCAGCAGTGTGCTGCTACTAACATTAGCCTACAGCAACAGCGGGTGCAGCAGCAGTACGCAGCTACTAACCTAAACCTACAACAACAGCACACATCTGTAACTCAACCCACTTCCTTCACCCTCAGTGATGGCACAGCTACCACTTCTGTCCGAACGACACAGGAAAATGACGTGGATTTGAGTGGCACTGGGGCCAGCCGGGCCCTCAAGCCCAACTTCGTCAAAATCCCTGGAGACAAAGAGGTGACCGAAGGAAAGATGGTCCGCTTCGATCTGAGGGTCAGGGGAAAGGGCCCCTTTCCCCCTGACGTAACCTGGTATTTGAATGGCAATCAGGTGGTCGACGATGCCACCCACAAACTTCTAGTCAACGAAGGTGGAGTTCACGCCCTCATGATCACGTCAGCCAGTCGCACGGATTCTGGAAACTACACGTGCATTGCAAAGAAAAAAGAGTGGAGAAGTCTCATTCAACGTGAATCTCCATGTCATTGGTAAGATGTTATTTTCCAGTAATTCTACGCCTTCGTCATTAGAAAAAATTGCAATTAATCAGCTACTTATCTAACTGTCACTATTTCACCTGCATCGTAGTTAGACCCTAGTATACTTGTGGTCTCAGTGACATCTAGGTGCTTGATTGAAGGAGGGACAGCGTCATGTTTAATCTATCTCAATTACAATGCATTTATTTGGATATAAAACATAGAAAACACGAGTATAAAACAACAAAAAACCGAGAAAACACGAGTATAAAACACAACTAATCACCTTTTCACCATTGTGTCAATGATGTTTAAGCTTACACAGAGCAACATAACACAGAATACACGCGGATGAATATTTAACTCGAAAAGAGTTCCACAGTCAATAAATTCAGTTAATAAAGTTAATAGGTTTAATTGCGACTATTCCTACATAAAAAATTTTTAATTTCGTCACCTTGATATTATGAAACGTGGTTTATTTTTGCGTATTTTTTAAAAGAGTTTTAAATTTGAAAATGCATTATGACTACGGCATGTTCCTATGAAAAATCGTTGGAAATCTTTGGCCTACTGAAAAATAGATAGCAATAACATTATCTGGTATTTGAAGTAAATATACATTTCAAATATTTTTCTGTAAATATAGAACTATGTTAGAGATTTAAGTGTTTTTGAAGAAAATTCTTACAGATAAAAAACTACCAAATTACGAGTAAAGCGAACGAAAGAACTTACTAGTGTTAACTTATTATTTTTTTCAAAATCATTGTTTGATCGGAAAGATTAAAAAATAAATAAGCAACATAGACGAAACGGCCATTTTCTTTTCTTCCTCTTTCACCCAAACCTCAAAATGTTTCTAAAATGTTAAAATTTCAAAAATCATGAAAAAATAAATGCAAAATGCTTACCAGAAAAATAATCATACAACTTCTCACTTATACACTAATAGAGAACAAAAATGTTCTATGATGGGGACATAATAAAGCATAATGTTTAGTATGCAAACATAAACTTACACTGTCATAAATTCGCACATGTACAACCAAATTTTAAGTAAATGTATTCATTCGAAATGATAGCTTCTACAGAATAAGGGTTTAGGTAATTTCTGAATGTTTTAAAACCTTTTCTAAATCTAATGGAGCCAATTACAGTGACTAAACACAAATAAATAACATAGTGTTATTGCTATTCGTATAAACTTGATTAATATAATTGCAAAGTAATAAAAAACAGATAGCAGTGCTTAAATCTAATGGGTTTTCTCCTTTTTTTAATTTTCAGAAAAGGAACAAATCGTTGCCCCAAAATTCGTAGAACGCTTTCAGAGCTTAAATGTTCGAGAAGGTGAATCAGCAACTCTTCACTGCAGAGCGATTGGTACCCCCATTCCGAATATCACTTGGCAAAAGGATGGCGTCCAGATCCATTCTTCTCCACCTAATGTACTAATCGGTAAGTATAATCATCCTAAAACTCAAACTGGAGAATCAGACATTTAGTTTTCCTTTTTTTCTTTTTCTTTTGATGCTCAAACTTGCTCGCTAGAAGTTACAACACACATATTACAATTATGCTTCCAATTTATCCATATTTCACTTAAGCATATCGTTCCATTTTAATTAAATATAATCAAATATAAATTTAATTGGAGTTAATCATATAATTAAGACAAACGTATTTTCAGTTACATAAATGTACATACGAGGGCTATCTAGAAAGTAGATTAAGTCTTGGTTTACAAAAGAAACCAAGTATAGGGGGGAATGTTATATTCATTTGAAAGCGACACTTAAATACAACTTCTGAACATAGACACCATACAAATCTAGGCACTTATCATAGCGGTGGACATGCTTTGAAATTCCATTGTTATAAAATTCTGCCACCTGAGATTTCAACCAGTTAGTCATGCCCTCCCGCAGTTGATCAATTACAGTGCTTAGTTAGCCACTTCGCATTTCATCGTCATCATTAATTTTAAACCTAGCTTTTAAACTTAATACATCATTGGCGCACTCCAACTTCAGTGATTACGCTATGTCCGTACACTTCACACAGTCGCCGATAAATCTCAATCGATTTATGGTTTTTTGCCATCAGAAACCTTATTAACTACTTGCACCTGACAACTTGTGGAATTTTTGATTGATACATTTAAAACATTTATTGTGAAAACATGGGAAATGATACGAACCTCACGCGGGCACAGCTAGGTGCCGAATAAACGGACACTAACTAAGACTCCAAGATGACCACTCTAGCCGACCCATTGCAGCTGCAGACGAAAGCGTAATTTACTTTCTGAATAGCCCTCGCAATACACATTTACACTTATAAAAACGTCGCATTCTATCGGCTGTACTCTTCTAAAGAATTCTTAACATTTATTGATTTAAACTACTATGTGCAAAACATAATAACGGTTGCATCATTTGCTTTTTGTGTTTTTCATATCGGGATGAAAATTCTAACATAAAGCACTGATATTTCTTCTATTAGAAACTGTTGATGGAGCTTCAGCGATTTATTTCAATCAAGTTGCTCTGCTAGATTCTGCTTGGTATCAATGCACTGCTCAAAATCAAGCTGGAAGCACAGCTATTAGAGGTCGTCTTTATGTAGCAAGTAAGTTTGGCGGTCAATTTTATTCAGATTGCGGAAAATAAAAATAACTACATCTTTTTTAAAACAGCTAGTGAAATTTAACTTTGTTTCGGTGCAGGTGAAACAGCTCCCATGCCTGAACCATGGAGATTAAATTTGCCAAGACCACAGAAAGTTATTGCTCCAGAGTAAGTTTGCATGGTTACTTATAAGATGAATTATGTGCTTACAATTAGTGAGTATATAATTCAACTTTCCTCTTGGTTTATTAGTCATGTTGTACTTCTTGTCCCGATCACCAATGTGAAGCTTACGAGGTCGATGTGGATAGGCGGGATATCATACCGGTGTATTTCATTCCGCAGACCACGGTACTACTAATCTAGTGCTTTACCGATTTGCCGGAAGTCATCTAATGGCCATGGGAAAACTTGGAGTATATTTTCATTGAAAGTTTCCCTTATGTAGAATATTCAACTATTCTCAAAAGTTTGTGAAGTTCATTTTGCCCCTTCTTCAAGCATTTATCTGCCAAGCTCTCCTTATCTTACGATTGTCTGTCTCCTTCCTCTTTGATGTTTGCTTTGTTTTCTGATAAATATTATTGCTGTTAGAACAAAATTGTTTGAAAACAGACATAACAAAGGAGAACAGTTTTATAAGTTATACTTTTTGATTATTTTGTGAAAATTTAAATTGTGTCTCCCTTAAACAAAAATAGAAGCGTAGTATGACACATAACATTCTTTTTCTTCTAAGTGTGGTTTTTTTAAACCCCATTTAGCCTTTAGAGATAACAACAATATGTTTGTTTAATTTCATTTTTAATTTTTTTAACTTTTAGATCATTTTACTGTTTTCCCCCCTTAATTTAAATCATTGTAAACAACCCGGATCAATAGAATTTGTTGCACTATGCTGAAAATTCCTAAGTCACTTCTGTAAATATAATTCCAAAAATTCGGATTGTGAACTTATTCAAGACAGAACATCGCATTCTGTTTCCGCAGAGGTTCCCCGCCCCGCGAGGTTGTGTGGCTGAAGCCCGTTGAGAGAGCAGCTCCAAGAGCTAGAGCACCAGAAGAAGAGAGGCCTCCTCAAAAGCCAGCTTTCACCACTCATATCCGTGACCTGAGCCTACAAGAGGGCGACCGGGCCCACTTTGACGCCCGGCTGGTACCCATCGGAGATCCAACCATGGTCATCGAGTGGTACGTCAACGGAAAGCTCATTGAAGCAAGTGAGTGTCACTGTTACTAATTTCTACGGCGTAAAGAAGGAACACTAAATGTTAATTATATTTATTAGATTTGAAAATCAAGATTGGTAACTGTTTTTTGTTTTAGTTGTTCATAATGGATTAGAGTAATAATCATCTATTTTATATGATTTTAAATTTAAGTTATTATAAAAGATGGCTGAAAATAAACTGAACAAAATTATGATAATTCGTCCATTACTTGTGTTTTAATTCGATGCTGTATTGTTAATATTATTATTATTTCCTATGTTAACAACCCTTTCTATTTGCATGTTATCATCAATATGTAATTAAGGAGCGAAAAAGTTAAGAAGTACTAGATTCAAATATCTTATTTGTATAAAAAAGATGCGGTTCTTAGGATTTTAAAGACTGTATGTGTTATGATAATACAGCAGTAATTTTAGGTAATTTATGTGTCAAAATAAATCTCATAGCGTAGTAAAATTTATATGGGTAGCGTTATTGAATTATGGAATTTTCTGTTTAGGTTCAAGGGTCATGACTACCTACAATTTCGGATACGTAGCTCTGACATTACTTCACGTGTACTCTGAAGATTCGGGAGTATATATGTGTAGAGCAGTGAACGAGGCTGGTGAAGCGACTACTACAGCCACTCTTAGATGTGTTCGTAAGTGTACTTTTTTAATGTACCTTTTCTTATCGAAAATCTTTTATTATACGTCTTTTGATGAAGAAGTTTTTCTCAATGAAAAGGAAATAACAGTAAACATCCTTTAAAAAAATTTCAGCTGTTTTCATGCATGTGAAAGTATTTATTCATCTTAGCAGCCAACTACATACTAAAAGCCGAGTAACTCTGTAATCACGTGATTTCCCCTTTTATATTGAGGGGAGTTTAAGAAATCAGTTTTGACCGCTTCTCAGTGTTTATGTTAAGCCACATGACCAGTCAGTCATCGACGGAATGAGTCACTTGACCAATCAGTTCCCCGGCCCGTTGTTCTAGTTGGCCGTGTTTTAACTCCCATTGATGAATTTCATTCTCTTTTAGCACGCGCACAAATTGAACGAGCTCCTCAGCATCCAGAAAGCATTGAAGCCATCCGGAACCTCGAGGACCACGAAAGGTATCAACGCCAAGAGTCCATCGAGGAAACCGTCTCGCAAGTACCAGTGTTTGTTAGGCCCCTGCACCATTTGGAAAATATTTCTGAAGGAGGATTCGCTCATTTCGAAGGCCAGATAACGCCTGTTAGTGATCCCGCCATGAAAATAGAATGGCTGTTCAACGGACAGCCTCTAACAGCAGGTAAGTGAATGCACAAATGCAAGTTGCTATATCAGCTTTTCGCAACAAATTATACTTCTCTTCACTACGAAAAAAAAGGAAATTACATTTCTGCATGTCTCTTGTAGGTACACGAATCAGCACTACTTACAGTTTTGGTTATGTAGCTCTTAACATATCTTACGTCAGAGCTGAAGATTCCGGTGTTTATATGTGCAAAGCAACTAACAAGAAAGGAGAAGCCATTTCCACAGCAACTCTTAAAGTTAAAGGTAATCACTTATGCTTTTCACATCTGCACATTTATTGTTTTTCCCTCTAGATAGGGTTCATTCAACTTAAAACCAAAGATAATAACATTTTCACCCCAAAATATTTCATTTATTTATTTAATGCACTCAAGTACACGCACTTATTAAACTTCTGTTATGCTATTGTTCCTGTAGGAAGTTGTTACGACTGTACACGAGCAGCGACAATTTTCATTTGTCCCTTTTTTGTTATACCAAACCAACTCGTCCAGGTTTTTAATGAAAGAATAAATGACAGCAGGCTTGGAGTAATCGCGATTACGTAATCGTAATCGGCTGTAATCGATTACATTTTGACAAAATCGTAATCATAATCGTAATCTGACAGTGGCATCTTCTTATAATCATAATCGAAATTGTGTAATCCCGTAATCCCTTTTCTCCCGTAATTTTAATCGTAATCTTAAGGAAAAAATCCGTAATCTGCTGGTTCTATAATCGTGTAATCTTGACCTGCTGAAAGCTGAAATTTTTAGTTCTACCATTGAATAGAAGAGATAAGATAACAAGAAAAAGGATTCAAGCTGTGTACTGAGGCGACCTATCCTATCCTAAGTGGTTTGTAACCTACGGGCGATCATAATATAAAAGGTTCTGTGTGGCGGTCGAAGACCCTTGATGGCAGGACCATATAGTCTGCCAGAAACGCTTCTTGTCCTGCTTGTTGCGGTTTCTCAGAATTCTTAATTGCGGCTCCACTCTCCCCGGGGAATGGCTGCTGGAGAGCCCGAGAAAAAAGGGTCTAGATACAGGACTTCTGGATATGTCACTCGCATCGCCTTGGGGCTCTCAAGGGGGTCTCCTCGCGTCGTCCAGTTTCGGTTAAAAGAGCGGTAATCTGTCCGCAAGTCAAAAAGATTTCGGGGTAGATAAGAAAGGGGAAGCACAAATTACCCCTTAAAAACATATGCAAACGGTTGAGCAATAGGCGAGAGTCTGGAGCCGGCATGAAATGGACGCCCCATTTTCCCTTTCAATAATCGAAGCAGACTGCCCCCCGAAAATCTAGTGGAAAGAGAATGTCACGAAATGCCTTTTGGCGTTTGTCTCCTTTCTTTAACGGCGGAAGTGAAGAATTTTTCCAAAGAATATCACATTTACACTTCAGCAATTTAGGACTAGGTGTTACATGATGCTCTATGCTTATGTATGAAATCTTAATCCTGGAAACGTGTGATTATTATTGTTTTTTTAAATATGTTCTTCGAATATTTAAAAAAATACATACATTTAAATCTTAAATTTATTTATATTTTAATGCTAATATTCTTTTTAATTAATAGGCATGTACAAGAAAAAGAGATTATTTTTCAGACATTCTCATAATTGTTTTTTACATGCATGAATTCATATTTAGGAATTACTTTAAACAGTTAATTATCTTTTCCTTCTTAGAATTACCTCAACTGAATTTTGTATTTCAGTTTAATCTTGTACGTTAAATTTGTATTGTAAAATTACTTGCCCTTTATTTTTTTATTAAAACAGTTACATGGAAAAAAAAATTCCCACAAGAAATCATATTAAAATATTATAGTCATTCATATTATAATTATTCTTCATATTACATTTTAACGATTACTAATTTTTTAAGAGTTATTTGAATGTTCATGTTCAAATTTTTTGAAATTATTCTAAAATGCAGCATTTATTTTCAAAGGATTATTTATCTCTTACACTATCTGAATATTTTGTTATCTCGTGCAATCCATACACCTCTTATAAGTGATTTCATACAGAATCATACAAAATTATTATTTACAGTAAATTAATTGGTGTTGTGTGAAATATACTACATTTTTAGAAATTGCGGCCAGCTAAAATTTTGATTGTATGCACACAAAATAACAATGAACCAGGTAAATCACTTATGCATTATATACATTTAGTGCATCGTCTTTTTTTATATACAAAATACGATCAATGTAGTTATCCCTCACATGAATTTTAAAAGTTCGGAATGTGCCTTTCCTGATTTTATATATATATATATATATATATATTACAAATTTTTCATTTCTGCAACGACGTCATAATTCCAGAACTGTGATGTTGAAATTATTTCATTATAATTGCATTCATCATCATTTCAGTTATCTCTTATTAAATCAAAAATTTAATTAAAAATCATAACTTTTTGATTTATGACACTATTGTGAAAATGAGAGTTGTATGCATAATATCGGATAATTTTATGCTAATCTAATCGTAATCAAAATCGTAATCGGATGTCGTAATCGATTACATTTTTCAACGACTGTAATCGCTGCCGTAATCGTAATTACTTTTTGGCAAAGGATTACAATCGTAATCGTAATCATAATCTCTCAATTTCTCCCTTTGTAATCGTAATCGTAATCGATTACGTTTCTTTGTAATCGACTCCAAGCCTGAATGACAGCCACCCAGATAGCACGAGGGCACGTGAAACTAACCTTACATTTTTAGAAACCACCAAACCATGTACTAAAACAGTCTCATTAAATGATGTGAAACAACTGTCTTTTAAGCAACAATCTTATTTCGTTTCGAATTTATTAATTTTTGTACTTTTAGTACAAGACGACACATTTACAAAATAAAACCGGTAAGGGAAAGGGAAGATTTGGTTTCTAACAGTCATTATGCACGTTTATATCTACACATGCAAGGATTCATAAGGGTTTTAAGGGTTAACACATACCATTGCACACATTCCAAGCGAACCATTGTTGATGGTCACACCATGAAAAAAAAATAAAGGGCCTAAATTATGAAACTTCTTTTTAATTCGACTGCTTTTACGCAAATGAAAAAGCTTTTTTTTTTTCACGAAATACTTTTTATTTTCAACTATTACCTATCTGGGAGTTTTTGTTAAATTTCAAAGAAAGAGGATTTGAGGTTTTGAATTTTGATTAGGTCATGAAACTCATTACAGGTAGTGGAAAAAATGTTTCTGAATCTCGATCAGCAAAATTCTGCTTCTTAATAACAAAATGGCATCTTTTGTTAAAATATTAATTTCATTTTACTTAGTTTTTTAATTTAAAAATAATGAACCAATAACATTAAAATTGAATTTTTACCATTCTATAACTTCCTCAAAAATCACAATTTTTTTCTATGCATTTACTTGTTATTTGCGACACATGTGATATAGGAAAACGATCTTGTTAAAATTTTTCATTGGAAGTATGTGCATCAGGGGGGGGGGGGTAGATTAATAACATCCCCCTTCTGGTTACGTTCTGACTAAGCCTAATATAATCGCGTTAATTCTTCAAGAGTTGATATTTGTTACGAATAACTGCATTTATTAAAGCAAGATGAACTCAATAAAAAGTGCTCAAGAAAATTTCAGATACATTTTCTAGTTTTATCAGAATTCAAAGGTAATATGTTCGACTTATGAAGGTATCATGCAATAATTTTGTAGACTCGGATTGTTATAGTTATGTCCAAATTAGTAAATGAGATGTTTAAAATACATTTTTTTTTTTTTTTTTTCAGTAATGGAACAAGTAACAGCTAGTTCAGGTATTGCCGAACAGCAGAGCTACATCCAGAAAACCCAGGAGCTGGAAGCTTACCAGATGCAGCAACGTCATACCTATGTAGAAGTAGATCAGACAATTAAACAGAAGCCATATTTCAAGACTCAACTGATTGAAAAGCTAGAGCTGAATGAGGGTAAAACAGCCCATTTCGAGGCTCGACTCGAACCATCAGGAGATTCAACCATGAGGGTGGAATGGTTGAAAGACGGAAAATCTGTAGAAGCAAGTAAGTACCTTAAAAATCTCAAACGGAGATGTTTGTTGAGCGTTCTGAATAATGATTCTATGAAGTGAGACTTCTCCTCTAAAGTGACACTCCTCCTATAAATTCACTCACATCATCATTTCCAAATAAATTTATATTACATCTTCTAAGTATCATCATTTAAGTAAAACGAACTAGCTTTTGATTTTTAAATGTTTTAAATTTTAAAACTAGTGGACTACTGCTGGAAAGATTTTGAGTTGATCATTCCGCATTGTTTCTTTCATAGACTAAGCGATAAGGCATCTTAGCAGGATAAAACAATTAATAAATGTTTTAATCAATGCCGATCTCAATAAGAGCGAAATTAGAAACACATTTTACTAAGGAACTATTTAGATAAAAAAGTAATTTCGACAAAATTCCTTAAACTATTCAACTGCAAACAGAAGATTTGTGGTCGAATTCTATTTTTAAAAAAATATTATTTTAAGTTAAATAGAATGTAACCATAAATAACTATGCAAAAAGTTATAAGTATTAAAATTTTCGTTCAAACTATTTAGTATAGAATTAGTAACATTCAATAAATATTGTATTTAGCAGAAATCCTCTGTAATTATTAGGGCTCGACCGATGGCACTTTTTGGCCGATGGGCAGATGCCGATTGTTGGCCGATTGTTCCGAGGTCGGCCGATGGCCGATTGCCGATTATTTTCCTCTTCCATCGGCCGATGGCCGATGCCGATGGCCGATGGAAAAAAAATCGCTTTTAACCATTATGCTTATCAAAAATGTCATATAAATCATTTATTTATTTTAATGTTTATAAAAACATAAATGCATTATTCAAGCACCATAAAACTGTTACTGTTTGGAGGAAGTTTACATAATAATTAAAACTAAAAGAATCACTCGCGGTTCTAGTAAAATAAACTATTAGGTGGTAAAAAAATAGCTATATCTGAGGAGTTTTAATTATTTTTTCTTATAATTTCAAAAGTAGTCAACTACTATTGGATCGGATCGGGTTTCCTTCCCTTTCCTCCAACATTTTCTTTTTGTAGCACCTGCACTGCAAATGACAAGTGCAGCTGCCTTTATTTTCTTATTTTTGTTTTCATGGGGAGGAATGTAGATGTTATAATAATACAGGCTAACATATAATGTGGGTTTGTATCTAACAAAATTGTCAACACCCCTCGGATTTTTTTCTTAATTTTCCCCCGTTTTTTAAAGAAAAGCGGAAACGATTCTGTTTATTTTTTATTATAAAAATTATTTTAACTAAAAATATCTCTTTTTATAAAATAAAAATAAAATATTAAAAAGTTTCGCCCGCAGTATGCAGTAACCCCCCCCCCCCCCCCCATGTTCATGTTCATAACCAAGAAATACTGAATATTACTTCAAGAACAGACGTGAGATTTTTTTGTCATTACCAATGAATGAAGGGGCCGGCCGTCTTAAGAACCAATCTTATTAGCTTTTTTTCTTGTGAGTTGAAAATTACACTAAAATACCCGACATATTCTTTATATTTTTATGAGCACAATGTAAGGTCACCGAAATAAACCAATATTTTGTAACGTGAAAAATATATTGAGCACCAGCAGTTTTCTGTTGACAAATAATCTTCTGAAAAAACACGTGATCAATTATAAAAATTAAGATGTATTTTGAAAAATATATATATATATATGCGTTGTCAATTTTTGAAAATAAAGAAATTATAGCATTTTTATTAAGAGATTATTTCACCCTGTCTCGCGAACTCGTTTTTTTAAGAATTACGTTTTTAAAATTGCAAGTCGAACTTGAACCACATAAAATTTTGATTAATAAACATTTATACTGAAGAATTTATTCATATTTTTTATCAATATGTTTGTTCTATGTTGTAAAGTAATTATAAAAGAACAAGAAATATTCGAAACTGAAATCAGATACAACGAGATTGTTGTAAAATAGCAGAAAAACTGTCAACTATCGTAGCACGTGGCATCGAAGCAAAAAAAATATATATATATATATATATATATATATATATATATATATATATATATATATATGCTTAAAAATGGAAGTTTACACGGGGGAAAATTAAAATAACTATCGCATAAAAAATTAAGATGTATTTTGAAAAAAATATGCATTGATCAATCTTTGAAAATAAAGAAATGCTAGCATTTTTATTAAGATATTATTAAATCCTGTCGCGCGAACTCGCATTTTGAGAATTCAATTTTCCAAAATTGCAAGTCGAACCTTGACACATAAAATTTCAATCAATAAACATTCATACTGGAAAATCGTTTCTTATTTTTGATCATTTTTTTTCTATGTTGTAAACTAAAAATAAAATAATGAGAATAACCGCACACTAAAAGCAGATGCAACGAGATTGCTGCACAATTGCAAAAAAAACTAACACGTGGCATGGAAGAAGGAGAAAAAAAAAAACGGCTAAGAGAAAAAAGTTTAAGCGAGTAAAATTATTATCGTACTTTCATTGAGTTGACTTTGTATTGTTTACAATTTCGGAATAATAAGAAACAGGACGAACTGAAAGCAGATGGTATAAGATTATTGCACAATGACATCTAATGTACTAAGTCATTACTGAGCGAAAAACGGACAAAATGAGGCAACTAACCTAGTGCGAATAACAAATAGCACTCATAAGACGCCTCTATTACTTTTACTTTAAGGGGGGAAATACGTGTAAAAGTCTCAAAAAATTTCAAAGCAAAATTCCAAGTCGTTTAAAAGTTATAAGCTTTTGAAGCAGTAGAGCAGGGAGTCCCTCATGAATGACCTGAAGGGTATTAGAGAGCGTTAGCAGATGTCCTTTTATTTTTGTTAACAATTGAGACCTTGGATAGAAATTTCTATAAATATTAGTATCTATAAGTACAAAATAATTGATTCATTACTGCCTTAAATTTACCTTCAATACCTCTCTTCTCTTCAAACGTGTTTTTCTCGAAACTACTTTTTCTAATTTGCGTATACTCTAGCTCGCAGAGTTTTTGATCAATCCTTATCAAATTTATCACACATTTTCCTTATATATACGCGCTTTAGTTGAACTGGAATCATAAAAATCTCTTTATTTTTACTTTTTTTATTGTAAGAAAAGAAAAAAAAAAAAAGGTTAAAAATCGTATTTAATTTTCCCATTCTAAAAAAATATAGAAGTTTTCGGGCCTTTTTTTGTGATGATTTTAGTTAACTAGAAGAGACACTGATAAAAAAAGTTGAGCTAAAAAAATTGATTTCAGATAAAAATTGTGCCCTTCAGGATGTACGCAAACTGCCGACCCAGGTGGCGACTTACAGTGTGCAGCAGCCGATATCTCCCGGATTTTTCGAGAAAAATGTTTGAAAATTTCAGTAAATGTTCCTCAATATATTTTTAAAATAACCTCAAAATCTCAATAAAATATATTTATTCTTTATACGTTAAAAAAAAATCATAAAAAATGCTCTTAATACGCCGTTTTACACGTATTTCCCCCTTTAACATATTCTATTTCGCTAGCATTCTGTTCAAAGAGAAATAATTTCAATAATGAAGGTTTTCGGGCAGCGATCGATTAAACTATTTTTCCGAATATTTTATCAAATACACTTTGTAGAATGACATTATTTTTGTGCTTTTTTTTAACTGATGTTCTGCCTGTTATTGTCTGGAAATAGAAATTTAGCTATGGAGGAAAAAAGTAAGTTTAAGACAGAGAATGTTTTCTGGAAAGTTGTCCCTGCGAAAAACCATCGGCCTTGCATCGGCTTTTAGATGTTTTTTAAGGCCGATGGGCCGATGTTTTTATAAAGTTAACATCGGCTGCCGATGCCGATGGCCGATGGCAACTTTGTTGAACAATCGGCGCCGATGCATCGGCGAGGCCGATGCATCGGTCGAGCCTTAGTAATTATGAATGTCCTACATTACAATCTTAATGAGGTTTACGGGGTATCTTCATCAACATTTCTACTTTTTATAGAAATATGTTTGCCTGTAAAAAGAAATTCATCTCAAAAAAAGATAGTTTCATTAAAAAAAAAGTCTACTAGTGTACTATTATTAGACTTATGCATCTATAAACGTGACATTATTCACAACTAAATATTTTTTTAAATATAATATTACTATCTTTGCTGTTTAGGCTCTAGGATTTCAACTTTTTTCAACTTCGGATATGTATCTATCACTATTCGTGGAGTGGACACTAGAGACACAGGCACCTATACATGTGTTGCTACGAACAGCATGGGCACTGCTTCATCTTCAACGAAATTCACATGCATAAGTAAGTTATTCATTCATTCATTTGATGAATCTCCCAAATATTTTATTCGCTGTTTTTAAAAGGGCTTTAATATAATCTGAATATATATATATATATATAAAATTCTTCAACAAAGCCACCCTAAATTGTAATAAAAGAGCTTGCAATGTACAATATTAGTTTATTACCTCTTTAACTTAAGCCTAAAATAATATTAAATCGCCAAAATTGTTTTAAGTTACATTGTTTTATTTAAATTCAAAACATCGTTGCATTATCCAAACAAAACTATTGTTGCCAAAAGGCAAATGATAATGCTGATAATTTTCTCAGAGCCAAAATTATTAATTTTTTTTTCTAATTAACGTTATAATAAATTATAAAATGGATGGATTATTGTATTGTCATCGAAGATAAGCTTGTGTGCAAAATTTGAAGATAATTTATGCAGTAATAGCTGTCGAAAACCGCCTTACAAAATTCCGCCACAAGTCAAGTTAAATAAAACCATGTAATAATAATAAAAGAAAATATAACGAGCATGATACTATGTATGGTATAGGACATAAAGCAGTATCTATTTTTGTGTTCTTCTGTAATATGTAATGCAAAAAATGGTTTTTTATTTTTTGGAATCATTTGCTCCAATTGATCTTACATTAATTTCGCTCTTTGAGATTTCGAAATTAGTAAATACTGAATTAACCAAGCAACTTACGCCTTGTAAAAAATTTTAATTTTATCAGGTAATGTAAGTAATTTTGTTACTTAGATCACTAGTAGTTCCCCAGATGTTCGTCAAATGTACGAGGCATAAAAAATCGATTTCGGAATATACTTAAATGTGTACACTGTAAAAGCTGTTAACATCAAAACAATGTACTTTCTATAAAAATTATAAAATTAGTATACGCTTTGAATTCGCAGCTGTTTCTAAACATTCTAAAGATTCAACATAATGATAAAGATAAAAATGTCCAGGAACATTTGTTGTCCTCCCCTATATCCCCCTTTCCCATTTCTGGAATATTACGATTAGCCAATTAATAAGACTTGTTTATGCTATTCCAGGCAAGAAGAGTGTGGTTGTCGAATCCCAGCATCCCGAAGGCCTACAGAAAATCCAACATTTGGAAGATTCTTCCCGATACCAGCGGGACGTTCAAGAAGATGTGAGCTTCACTCAGAGGCCCACGTTCACGACTGAGTTGATGGGCAAAAACCAGCTGATCGAAGGACAGAGCGCGCACTTCGAAACGCGGCTTGAGCCCATGGGAGATCCAAGCATGATCGTAGAATGGTACTTCAATGGACTCCCGCTAACCACGGGTAAGGAATCACTACATTATGCTATTTAATTTCAACCAAATATAGCGAGTTCAGTCGATAAAAATAAACAGAAATAAGAAACATTTTAATCGGTTCTTGAAAAGATATTATGTTTAGCCTGATTTTTATTTTTCTAATCATTTCTCGCGATAATTCTTAAAAATTTTTGCATCTATTGAGCTGCGATTTAAATTTTAGGCTACAATTTTAACCGGTCGACGGATGTTTTCTAATCTGACACAAATCAGAAAAATGTTGAGAGTAACCATCTAAATTTCCAAACTGTGCTTCCAGATTAAAACCATACTCTAAGGAGTCGGACTAAAATTAAACACAATGTACAATGTACAACATTTAAAAATTAATAGTTTATTAATAGATACACACGAACGTAGAAAACTATTGTAATTACAAAGCACACCGGTTTAGGTGTTTTACTTTTAAGTCTCATAGTCAAAAGCTGTTTTTTTTTCTAAAGATGCCGTAGCATTTAAAATAAAATTTTATTGGTTAAGTAACTAATGAACTAATGTTTGTATGTTGCGAAAAATATAATGTTTCGTTCATCTTTCATCTATATATTATATGAACTTCAATAAAAATTTCCATAATGAGTTAATTTTTTTCTATTTGTTTAGGTCATCGTTTCAAAACCTACTTTGACTTCGGTTACGTAGCTTTGGATATTCTGTATGTTTTCCCAGAGGACACTGGAACTTTTACTGTTGTTGCCAAAAATTCCATGGGACAAGCAACTCTGCAGAAACAAATTCACGTGCAAGGTAAGATTTAGGATTTTAAGCATAATTTTCACCATTTGTATGCAATTTTATCAATATTTTGTACAATATTTATTTAGATTTAATTATATTAACAGATTTCTTATTTGATGGTTTTAAAAAAGTGCAAATTTTGTGAAATGGAAATTATCAGAAAATTAAGAATTATGTTTATAGGGAAAGCTTTAAGCAAAGCTTTGATATCTTATATTTTCGAACATTACGATTGATTTTTAAATTTAATTACTTAATAATTTATTCATTATTTAGTTATTTTTTCAAGCAAAATTTAAATTGCATGTAGGTACAATGCCAAAACTTTGCATTGATATGTCATAGATATGTTTTAAAAAGTTTCTAAGTACAGTCTTTTCATAACAAATAATCTCAAAAAATGCATATTTTTCCCTATATGCCATCCACCTATTACGAAAGTAACATACATAATGCTATGTTTTCTTTTCTAAATGTCATGTTGCATAAACAAGGTCAACATTCCTCATAAATAAAAAGCAAATAGGCAGGTGTTTTCGCTTGAATTTTGACGTGCCGGTGAATTTTATTGAGAATTATTTCCTGTCTCCTTATCAGGAGTTTTCAACGCATAATGTTTTAAATCAACAATATTTTTTCAAACTTATCTCCCTTTTACGCATTTTCCGTTCCACATTATAAGAAACATCAATATTTTCCATACCTTTAATATACTGGGAAAAAAGCGTTAAGATGGGTTATGTAATTCAAAACTTTAACGACGGTTGAAGCTGTTTTTAAATAAACATGGTAAAGGAGCCTGAATGTTTTTATACATATGCCACTAGTAGCTGAAAGTTAAATGAGTGTATTTGCAGTAATTCACGCATGGTTTATTTTTATAGCAAAGAGCTCGGTGGACACATCGACGATTCATGAAATAGAAGAGAAAATTGAATACTTGGAGCGGCCGCCCCATGTGGATACCGGTCGTTACATCGAGGAGATCTCAAAGACTAAGCCCCACTTCCCGATCCCCTTGCACAGTCCGAAACCCCTGAAGGAAGGAGAAAGGGTGCACCTCGAATGCAGGGTAGAACCTGTAGGAGACCCTACCCTCAAAATTGAGTGGTTCTTTAACGGAAAACAGCTACCTTCTGGTGAGTCTTTACTAATGTTTTTGCCAGTTTTTAAAATGCAGTGAAATCTCGTTACTACGAAATCAAAAGAATAGGGAAAATATTTCGGTGAAACAGAACGTCCGTTATAACGGCATATGCGTTATTCTAATGGCGTTTAAAGAGAGATTGAAAGTTTATTTAGTTATAAAGGATGTTTCATTGTATCGGTATTCTCTATAACGTACATGAATTGTACATTTTAATTGTTAATGTGATCTGGCGTATAGTAAATATTGAGTAGTACAGTCAGGGATAACAGCATGGGATGAGTTTTTGCCACATTTTTTGGATGTCGTGTTTACCAAGATTATTACTTTTACGGAACCCTTTTGACAATGTCCAAAGTAAGGGAACCTGATACCTGTGTTTTGTGAGTAATAATAAAAATAATAATTATAGGCAGAATAAGATATTGTTGATAATGATGATGATGATGAAAATAAAATAAATAGGTTGATAAAGCATGCGTTTTTCAAAAAAACATTTTTGAATATCCTAAGTTTAACATCCAGCGCATGGACGCTAAAGATATCAAGAAAAGTTATACAGTGATAGGTATGATGAATAATCCCATTTAGAACTTCACAATATCTGAAGTACATTGAACTTTTTCATTTTTTACTGAAAGTTTTGGGAGACGTTTCTATTTAACACAGCTGAAACGTGGCCTTTGGGTGAGGCGGGAGGCATTCTAATAAGCATAAAATTGTAGTCAAAAATGTTTAAAAAATTTTACAGAGCAAATTTTTTCGAACCATCTAAGCACTCGAACAAAAATAAAAAATGAAAACTAAAAATTAAATGAAAAACAAAATAAATAAACAAAACATAAAACCAAAAAATATACAAATAAATAAAAGAACAAGAAGTTCCGTCTAGAACTATACGAGCCTACTTTCCCGTATACACCAGCTTCAAATTTGTAATCTACCTATCTCTCTCTCTCTCTCTCTTTCTCGTTTAGCTTTAGTTCTTAATTACTTCAAATATACCTTTTTCAACGGTTAATACATATTCATTCAATCGTTCATTTATTCAGTCATTCATGTATTTATTCACTTATTTATTCATTCATTCTTTTGCTTATTCATTTAATCATTCATTAACTCAAAAATATTCTTGAAAATCTCGACCAAAATATTTCATAGGAAAATAGGCTCGTTAGTTCTGGATGAACTTTCTATCTGTACAGGTTCTACATCATAAGAGCTTTCCGTTAAAGCTTGTTCCAAGCAAATCGGTCCGTTAGATCGGGATTTATATAGGATTGAAATTTCCCCGTAGGCGATATGTTAATTTTTTTTTGAACTGTTCAAAAATGAACAAAAATTGTTCAAATCAATATTTCACGCCAAGAACTTCTTCCAGTAAGCTTGTTCATTGGAACTTGGATCTTGTACCCAGAGTGTACATAATTTGTTTCATTTTCGCCCATAGGCGCTAATGTTAAAATTTTTTGAACTGTTCAAAATTGAACGAAAAATAATGAGATGTTCTCGCCGAGATCTTTCGAATGAAAAAAGAATTTTTCGATGCGGACAATTCGTTCAAAAGTTATTAAGGGGGGACAGACCGACAGACACACTTTTTCCCCATCTCAAACCCTACTTTCAAATTTTTTATTTTTCAATCTTTATTTATTTACTTAACTTATTTTTGACATTTTTTAATTTCTAACGATATTTTCACGATACATTAAGCCTTCTTTCATGCTTTATTATTATTTTTTTTTACTTTTACGGGAAAGTAAGCTAATAAGGTTGCGAACAAATTCCTATTTATTTTATGAGAATTAGCCTGACCGTGATTATAGGAAGTGTGAATGAAGAATGAAACATTGAAATATTCATTTCTGTACACTAAGCAAATATTTCATTGAAGCGTTGTATTTTAGGTTCAAGATTCCAAGTGAAGCATGATTTTGGACATATTGTGCTCGACATAACAACTGCATACCCTGAAGATACTGGAGAATACACCGTACGAGCAACGAATCATCTAGGTTCTGCGCACACCAGTGCATGCATTACAGTCATTGGTGAGTAATTTTCAATGATGTCATATTAAACATTTGTAATTAGTTACATTTATAGGTGCATTCATATTTATTTAGTAATAATTGCTGAATATGTCTTAAAATGCATTTTTGAAATCATATATCCTTATTTTCAATATCAAGTCGTAATTTTATTTTCAAGCTCCAACACTTCAGTCAATTACCAGTCCATTTTCTTATATATAGGAATGTTTTTTAATTATTTATAGTTTTTAAATAAACTTTTGAGTAAGATCCTAATTTCATTTCTAATAGCATACATTTTTCTATTTCACGTTATTTAGCAGAAAAATTACCAAACGTCTTTCTTTTACTTAATTATTATTTTCTTAATTGTGTATCATGTTACTCGTATATTTTATGTTCGTCAAGTAGAAAATGTTGTTGTTTTTTCAAACATTTTCATTCGTTTTTAGATTTTCTGGAAGCTCTAAAAATTGGTATTATTATTTATTTTTAATTTAAAAATATGTTTCATGATTTTTAAAAAATGTGCTTATTTATGTAAATGCTATACATGAATCATTTCTCTCTTTTTTTTTTTTTTTGCAGGCAAAAGTGGTGTTGTGGTCGAAACGCAGCATCCGGAAGGTTTACAGAAGATTCAACATCTCGAAGACTCCAGTCGTTATAAGAGGGAACAATTCGAGGACACCATCATTACGCAGGTGCCCACATTCACGAAACCTCTGCACAACATCGAGACGGTTGAAGGCACAAATATTCACTTGGAATGCAGACTGGCACCTGTTGGAGATCCTAGCATGAAGATAGAATGGTTCGTTAATGGCGTAGCTCTCAAAGTGGGTGAGTACAGGATCTATCATAATATACAACGAAAAGCCATGAATGGCCATAAAACTTGAGCCTTATTGAGACAGACTAATGAAGTAAAAGTAATTAGATGTTGTCAGACAATTTTTAAAAGCATGTACGTTTTCTTAAAAACAAGTTATTGTTCATCGGCTTCAAAATGGGCAAAACATTTTTTTCGTTGAATATAGTAAAACAAACTTTGGATGAAAGTTTCGTTTTTTCTGACAGTTTTGCGACCAGAAGTAATGTGTAATATTTTGATTTTCTTAAATTTTGATTTATGAATAACGCTTTGCTATCCGTCATCGTGGACTGACGTAATGTGTTGAAAAAATTAGTATCATTGATAAATTTGTCATACAATGAAGATTAGGTGAAAAGTCTTGATTTGAAAAAAAAAAGCAACCTTTTTTACAGAAACGCTTATAATCACTTCCATTACAAGATTTCTCCAAAAAAAAAATCATTCATTTGTAAAATGATACTTTGAAAGGCAGATATTCATCCCTAGGGATCTTTCTACCAGTTTTCTGTTATTCTTACTAAACACTATTAAACAATTTCAAGCTCATTAATCATGTGGGAAATTAATCGTAGATAATATAGAATATTGAATTACAGAAGTTATTTATTTATTCATGAAGTTAAACTTAAGTTTTATTGTTTGATTTTATTAGTATTGATGCAATAAATTTTAATTTTATAGGGCATCGATTCCGACCCGCGTTCGAATTCGACTATGTTGCTTTAGATATTCTTAGCGTGTACGCAGAAGACAGTGGAGTTTATACATGTAAAGCCACTAGCAGCCTGGGACAGGCTGTGACTTCGTGCAGTGTGAAATGCACAGGTAAGCGAAAGATTTGCCAGAAACTAAAGTATGACCACTCTAACCAGTGTGTCTATTTAGTAATTAATTGTAGACGCTATTAATGACCTAATACATGAAACCGAAATTTTGGTGGACCAATTTCTTTACTTTGTCTTAAAATCATTGTTTATCAGCACGCTTACCCAAGCTCCAATAGGTGCTGAACTGAGATAATTGTCATCAATGCGACATTTTTTATTCGCCAATTGCGCAATTTTAATTTTAAATTTTCCCTCTAGGGAATGTATACCAATCAAGAAATATAATTACCAAGAAATGCAAAACATTTATCTTGTTTGACTCTACAACCTGCAGTCCTGTTAAAAAAAAGGTTGGGGGAAGCTTTTGTTGAAATTCAAAATTGGGGAGACACTTGAGTTAAAAATAAAAAAAGTAAGAGAACCCTCGACTACTGGTAGAAAACAAAACTATTTCGTCAACCTGCAATGTTGACCACCTGTCTAAGTTAACCCCTTTTGCTAAGAACGGAATAAGCCCTTTTATTTTCCTTTCTATTATGTGCGCATCAACTTGACTTATCATTAGGATTTTGGTTCTCAACCCGAAAGCGGCTCTGACCACGTGACATTTAGCGAGCTGAACGCGGAGTGGTCCATCTTCTAGCTAAGTTATTTTTTATGAGTAGTGTATGAATGGTGGCAAATTCTGTTAAACAGAGGTAATTTAATTTGAAAAATGTCTTGCTTTTAACATAAACTCAAATCCTAGGTCTGGTGAGGAAAACTATAATTTATTATTTAAAAATAAGAAGATAAAACCTGATGAGATGGTGCGGTTGAAGCGATGACGCACTTGAATTTTTGGAGAGAAGGGGAGATGTGAGTGCACCGCAAGTAGTTACAGCCGCAACAGCTCAGTGTCTCCCAAGTTATTTCTTTGAAAGTATATGATAAAACGCAGTTTTAATTGCCTGCTCTCCTAACGTAAAGGCTTGAACTTTCATTCTTGTTCCTCTGATTTTCATTGTAATGTGAGTACTTCAAGATACTTTTTAAACAAACTCTTTATCAGGTATTTTGACAATTAACTTGAAGTTATTATTAATATAATAGCGTAAATGTGCATGAACCGCCCATGTGCGCAATCTCACCCGGCCTATAGGGAGATAAGCGAAAAATAACTGTCTTGGCTTTATGCCCGCTATCGTTTCAAATTACAGCATAACAAAGATATAGTGATGGAAATGCATAGAGAAGGAATGTAGGAAGGCATAATTCACCAAAAGTTAGCAAAACATTAATAGTTTAATTCTTTTTTATCATCTTTACCACTTGTGCGCCAAATCTACCGGCTTAAGCTTATACAACTTAGAAAAACAAACTAGTACATTCTTTTTGTAGATTCATCAAATCAATTCCAAGAAACGTTTTAATTTATAATCTTTTTCTAAAATAGTTTCCTAACCATTTTATGATCACATTTACTGTATAATACGATAATGAGTGTAATACTATTAAAGTTTCTATTATTTATTTTTTAAAAAAATGCACTTGGAGAAGTTCGCAACTACGCTAGTCTCTGCTCAAAATTTTAGCACCTCAGACCTTTTTATTTTAATCGTTGCGGGAAGGACGATGATGAGTAACACACCTCATACATTCATTAATGAGTTAATATATATATTTTTCTTCTCTATTGCTTGAATGTAGGAAGGAGTCATCTTATTCTAGAATCTCAGCACCCTGAAGGGTTGCAACAGATACAATACCTAGAAGACCAAAGTCGTCACCGCAGAGAAACATGGGAGGAAGAAATAGTGAAGATGCAGCCCAAGTTCCTGTCAAAGCTTCATAACCTTTCCCTACACGAGGGCCAAATGGCACACTTCGAATGTAGGCTGGAGCCCATCAATGACTCTACGCTTCGTGTGGAATGGTTCAGAAATGGAAAATCACTGCCTGTTGGTAAGGACAGTTGTTTCTAGATCGAAAG
Organism: Octonoba sinensis; assembly: GCA_038502835.1. NCBI lineage: Eukaryota > Metazoa > Arthropoda > Arachnida > Araneae > Uloboridae > Octonoba > Octonoba sinensis. The sequence goes on along the minus strand of CM076600.1, from coordinate 63,766,471 downwards.
TGTTTTAATTTATGAAAACTTGCCGTTACTAATTTAAGTTTCCAATAACAAGAAAAATTGCTCGGTTATCGCTTTCTTTTGATTTTTCTGAACTTCTAAATCTTTTTGAGAAACATATTCAATAAGAAATATTTTCATGAATAGCAACTGTAAATATTGAATTTAAGAACCTTTTATTAGTTAAATTGAGGGTTGTCTTGTTTTTTTTTTTTTTTATTATTATTATTGCATTAAACTTTTAATATCGCTTCCCTCCCCTGATAATTTCAAATGAAAAAAATTTTCTCTAAAGTTTTTTTTAAGAGAATCTTACGCACGTGTAAATAATTAATAAGGCAGTTCTTTTAAAAATCCATATGCTATTTGCAAGTATCAAACTAGTCAATTTATACACATCATGACGTTTGTTCTGGAAGTTTTGCAAGACAATTGTTTAAATTATTATTTTTGTTTCAGGTCATCGTTATCGACCCTTCCATGACTTTGGATATGTTGCTTTAAATATTATATCTGTGGTACCAGAAGACAGCGGTTGCTACACTTGCAGAGCTGTTAATACAATTGGAACCGCAGAAATTCAAGCAACACTGAATGTATCAGGTGTGTTTTATAAAAAGTTAACATTAGTTATGTATAGTGTGGATAAATTTTATATATTAAGACACTTAAAAATATTTTTTACTAAAATTTGTTTTCGAAATTTGGAAAAATTATGAAAAACGCAAAAATTGAGTCTCGCGTCTGATATTTCAACGAAAAAGCAGTGTTGGTATTAGGTGCATGAGAAATCAACAAAGTAGGCATAAAATACGTATAATAATAATTCTATGAGAAACAGTTTGAGACCAAAAATATTTATAAATATAGGAATTTTTTGATACATTAAAACTTTTAACAACATTCAGAAAATAATTTTTTTTTTAGGTTTTTATTATTTAAAACTATTCAGTAATGTTTAAAGCAATGACGTTTCAGTAATTTATATACAAAGGACTTTTCCTAGAAACTTGACTACATTTCTTATTTTATCCCTTAATTATACAAAAACATTGATTTTATATTGAGAGAACCCAGAAATTTTACTAAATACATAATTTCAATTTTTTAAAGTTCGGTTTGACACAAATGTAGTTCATTTATAAATTATTATTGTATTTCTTAAAATAAAGTCATAACATAATATAGCACTAAATTTATTTTTTACTTTGTGCGATTTCCTTCTAAATGAATTTAATTTGCTAAAGTCAGGCTACCCTTTCCACAATTGCGCTTGCTTTTGCCCTTATTAACATGTTAAATAAAAATTTCATTCCAAATTACTGCAACAATATTTTCTATTATAGGAAAATCTGCAATACAAGCCGACACACAACACCCTGAAGGCTTGCAGAAAATTCAAATGCTTGAAGATTATTCCAGGTAAAAATCCATTGTTTTCTGCTTGATATATGAACTAAATCATTACTTAATAAATTAGGAGTAAGGGAATTAGTTTTATTACTATTTTTTTTTAATGCTCCTTCTACTGATGGAAAAAAAGAAGCATTCATAGGTTTTATTTATATAGTTTTATTATTATTGTTATTTTTAACGTTCTGCTCTCTTATTAAAGATAAAATAAATATAAAATACTTTTAAACTATATTTCGAAAACCATATCGTTAACTTTTGAAGTAAATGTTTACTAGAAGGTTTGTACAATGATTCAAATTTTTCAGCAAAGTCTGTACACATACCTAAAACAGTATAATATATTTATAACATTTAAATCTAAAAATAGAAAATATAGTTCATGGGGCTGAAAGATGTTTGACAGATGCAACAGGGAATTCATCACAGAAAAGACTAAACTCACTTTCTTTCCGTCGAATAATTACTTCTTTGTAAAGTAAACCAGAGCATTAACTTATTGCTTTTCTTTTGATATTTCTAACTAGTGCTATAGAAAGCAACGTATGCAAGTGTTTTACAAAATTATAGGCAATAGTCGAGGTCAGGAAAATGTTTACGCAAAACAGTAGAAGACAAATGGCTTTTTTATTTTTATTATTATTAATTAGAAATCTTTAAAGTACCATACAAATCAAGAACAGTTGAGGAGTTGCTTGTCGGCATACCATACTTATGGTTCTCCAAAATAGATGCAGTGTAATTCCTTTTTTTTTTTTTTTTGCTTCATTTTTTTTTTTTTTTAAATCGTGTACTGTATGTTCAAAACTTTCTAACTTATTTTATTTACATGCACCTATTAAAACTATCTTTTAACTTTTAAATACTGTTGCTCCATTTGCGAGGATATATTTTTTAAATTATATTTTCTAAAATGATTATTTTTCTATATCAGATATCAAAGAGATGTTTACCAAGAAGAATTGACCACTCAGACGCCCGTATTTACAAAAGCTCCACAGAATGCCGAGATACAAGAAGGTCACAGAGTACATTTCGAATGTCGCCTTATCCCTGTTGGTGATCCAAAATTAAAAGTGGAATGGTTCCACAATGGAAGACCCGTAAAGCAAGGTAAGTTTTTCATCTCAGTATTTTTTTTAATTTGACACGTTAAGTAACTGAAGATTTTTTTTTCTTCAAATAAAACTTGTTTTATATACGCGCGTTGTTTTGAAGGTGTCTGCAAGTTTAATCGATTTTGCAGGTACACGCTTTGTCCAAACATTCAATTTCGGGTACGTAGCTTTGGACATCATGTACGCATATCCCGAAGATTCTGGAACATATACCTGCAAAGCCGTAAATTCCTTGGGTGAAGCTGTAACTTCTGCGACACTAAAATGCCACAGTAAGTTCTGTTAAAAACCTTCCTTTTCAGCTCTTATTTTTCATGATTTTAGAATACTTCACAGCCTATTCTCCAAAATGCATATATGGTGTAATTTAATTGATTCTGACAAAAAATATGATGAGACTATTACGTTACACATAAACGTTAAGTTACAGTCAGAACCACTTGATAGAAATTTTGAGATATTCTAAGCAATCTTGAGCTTTTATTTGCATGAAAATCAAGAACCTGCATCCAAAATAAATATTTGCTTTTCTAGGAAATACATTGCACTTCCTTTTTTATATTATTAAGTCTTATACGTGTGATTCATTGTAATATTCAGAAAAACTTATGGATTTCAAGAGTGAGACTTATTATTAATTTTACTATGTGATTTAAAGCATATGGTTTCGACTATTAAAAACCACTATTTAAACAGTTATTAATTTATAATCAACAAATTATTATTATGCACAGTAGGGCAGTTCACGAAGAAATTTACAATCATCTGACGGAAGAAAGTGACTCTTATACATTTTAAAACTATCTCAATACACTGGAATTCCGATTATGCATGGGTGGATGATCAATCAACTCTAAAATCACGTGGTTACCCACTTTTGTGTAATGTCCATGCATTAAAAGAGTTATTGAAGTCTTAATTAATGAAATATTATACGGCAATTTAGCATAGTCAAGATATAATAATCTTATATATAAGCCCCTTAAGTGTCGGTTTGTCGCCGATAGCTTATTCCGAATTTCTTACTCCAAGAAAACTGCATCGTGATACCATCTGCACAATTGTTTCTATAATGAAAACGATTAATAATCAAAACATTTCTCTAGCATTTTGAGTGAGGCATTGCTAGATTTGCAATCTCCGTTAAAAATTAATGTAAACGTGAATTTAATTTAATCCTCCTTTCTTTGTTTTAATTTATTTATCGTCTGCGCTTTTTATATATATTAAAGAGGCAGCGCTCTTTTTTTCCAGTTTTGTTAAAACTAATGTTTTGACGATGATTACGTTGGATCTAAATAAATAGTTTTCACAAACACTTTGACTATCCTCTTCAGACACCAGTACTAAGCACAAACAATTTTGACGCAATTTTTTTATTCTCTAATTTGAAAAGTGATTACAAAACAAAATAACTAAAAAAAATTTTAATTTTAATTAATAATTAGTTTAAATAATAATTAAAGCCCAATTTCCCTGTTTTTCATGTTTAAAACGAAGTAAACTATCTGTTGATTAATTTCAAAAACAATTGGGTGTTTTAGCTTTCAAATTGCACAAGCATTTGTTAATAAACATTATTTTAAAATGTGCCCAATTGGATACACTTGAAATTCTGAGGTTAAGTAGTAAATACGATTTAAATGTTACATATTATTATAACTTAGATGGGGTTTTTTTCGGTAAGAATTTTTTTTTTTTTGGAAATTATTATATGTTTATTGTTTATTCTTTAAACTTTACTGTTCTACCTGATAAATATCTATTTTTGATTGATGTGCATTTCCGGTTACTGAGAGAATTGTGTATTTATAATATCTAGAACAGCTGTCATTTCGTATGGCCGTCGGGCTTACTAGTAATATATAAATCAACATTTGATTATCCGTGTTTTCGGTTTTCCATGTAAATCGGAGCATTAATTAGCACGGGAGTTCACTGTAGTTTACTCCATCGCACTAGCAAATCAGTTGTCAGTTATTCATGGTAAATTGTCTAATGTTACCCCGATGATATAAACCGTCTTAACAATTTTCTTCTTGTATTTTCTGCTAGGCAAGAGCAGTCTCATTCTGGAATCCCAGCAACCAGAAAGTTTACAGAAAATCCAACAGTTGGAGGACATGAGTCGTCACCACAGGACGGCCTACATTGAAGAGAGCACCACACAGGCTCCCGTGTTTACGCAAGCTATGAGAAATTTGCAGCTGATGGAAAACCAGAGTGCTCACTTTGAGTGTCGACTTATTCCTGTTGGTGATACTAAGCTCAAAGTGGAGTGGTTCCATAATGGCATTGCTATCATGCCAGGTACACTTTCGTTAATCTTTTTGCTTGGAATCGTCGAGTGAGAAAGTTTTTTTTTTCTTCTTTTTCTTTTGGAATATACCGTTCTAATTAGGAACAGCGTTAAAGAAAACAGACCTTTCTGTTAACATTAAATGTAAAATCATTAGTTATTTCGACTTCTGGTTCACAAATGCCGACATTTCTTACCATTCAATACGAAATTTAAAGCTAAAATTTATTTCATAGCCTCAAGAGTGACACTGACTCACGACTTTGGATTTGTTGCATTGGACTTGGCATATGTAAAACCAGAAGACAGTGGTACATATACATGCAAGGCTACCAATGAACTGGGACAAGCCGTTTGCTCAGCTACTCTAGCTGTCAGAGGTAATACATTAATAATCCATGCTCCTCAACTGATGATATATCATAATTTAAATTTAATACATGCTTAAAGGTAATTAAAGAATTAGTGCTTATAAGACTTGTTACGATGTTACCCTCATTCATCTTCCACTTCGCTTAAATTTGTGTTCGAAAGCAATATTTAAAAAGGAATTATTTATTTATTTATTTATTTCTAATGTAATTCTATGTAAAAATAAGTAGGGGTAAGGTTGAAAGAAAAGTAATTAAATCTAAGCTTAATTTATTACTGTTCTTCTTCTTCTTATTATTATTATTATTTTTTAATTTGTTCCCTTGTGTTTACTATGTGAAGTACATAAAAAATGCTCATTGTGTCCATCATTTGTTAACAGGAAGTAGCTCATTGGTACTGGAAACCCAACATCCAGAAGGTCTTCAAAAAATCCAGTACTTAGAAGATACCAGTCGCCACCAACGCGAGGCTTTCGAGGATGTTCGAATAACTTCAGCTCCAATTTTTGTAACGCCTCTTTCCGGACCATCTAAATTAGTAGAGGGACACAGCAGCCACTTGGAATGTAGAATTGAGCCATATCCGGATCCAACCATGAAGATTGAATGGTTCTTCAATGGAAAACCCTTGCCAACAGGTACTCACAACTTCAAACTGAAAAATCTAAGAAGCATATAATAAGTATTCAAAAATGTGCAAAACTTGATTAGCTTACTAGTTTTTGAAGTATCAATATTTTATTTTTTATTATTATAATGAATTCGTAATAGATTTTTATTTTTATTGATGGGAAATAAAGTTCACGAATGGCTACACATTTATTTATAGTAAAAAGAGAAACCGGAGAAGACAAAAACATATCTGAAATATTCTTTAGGTACTCTGAAATGAGTTTCAAATGTAGAAATATTTAATTGCTCTGTTAATGAAAGAATATGGAAATAAATAGTACAACATGTCTCGTAAAAAATACAGTTTTCATAGTTAAATAATTTATTTGCAGGATCTCGATACAGAACAATGTTTGACTTTGGATTTGCTGCCTTGGACATTTTGACTGTTTATGCTGAAGATTCCGGAGAATATACCATCAAAGCCACTAACAGCCTTGGAACTTCTTCGTCATCGGCTAGAATTAATGTTACAGGTTGGTTTTTGTTTTCAAATATCTTCATACATCTTGAAAAACTGTGGAATTTGAAAATTGGGAAGTACTTTTAGAAGATTGAGAGATAATATTTAGTTTTTCTGCAGTGGTAATACTGCGTATGTTTTAATCGGGAGTTATAGGATACTATCACCACAATGTAAATTTTAATTTTATTCCCATTTTCTTTCAGCTAAGAAAAGCTTGATTTTAGAGTCTCAGCAACCAGACAGTCTTCAAAAGATTAGGATGTTGGAGGACCACAGCCGCTTTGCAAGACCCGAAGAGCCAGAACAAATGTTCGACAAACCTAACTTTGGGAGACCTCTCTACAATTTAGACAACTTGATGGAAGGACAAAGTGCTCATCTTGAAGCAACTCTTACGCCTGTTAATGATCCAACTATGAGAGTAGAATGGTACCACAATGGCGTACCAATTAAACCAGGTATAATTTGTTTTAACAAAATACTTTTAATTCAGAAAATGTTTTTAATAAATTTTTTGAAGATTTCTATAGAAATGAAGAATTTTTATGAATAATATATGTCATACAAAATCATACTTAGAACTTTTTCTTACTTCATTATGTAACATGTACAATGTAATGAAGGCTGAAAAACAAGTGGTGCATAGAAGAAAACTAAATTTCTAATTAACGTAGCAGCGAACGTATTACTTATTTGATATTTTTTGTTAGATTTATTTATCTTGTTAGAGTACTGGAAGCAGTTAAATATAGTTCTTAAAATTTTCTTTTAAAGACGTTTCACCTACCTTTCTCTTTCCCCCATTAGTCTATAAAATGCAACAGCACATCCTCTGCGTTCTAGCATTCTAGCAATTATATTTCAAGACATTGTTAAATAAATCTTCTTCTTCACTACATAAGGCACTACAGAAGATTCTCGCCCCCCCCCCCCCAAGTCAGTCTCAGTCAATCTTCTTTTCTTGATCGGTCTGTAGCTATAATCCTCTATCTGTTAACCCCAGCATCACTTAGGCACTTTCCCACATTATCGAGCCATCTTGTACGTGGCCTGCCTCGCCTTCTCTTTTCCTCATGCATTATAAAAGTTATTTTAACTGGGTTTTCATTACTTTATCTGTATATATTTCCCAGCCATCTTCGCAGAGAAGCTTTAATCATTTTTACTATATAAGGCTCTCTGAATTTCTGTTGCTGTTCAAAGTTATATCCCGCTTCAAGTGTGCAAAATGCTTCCACTACTGCCGCACTTGATTCCGAAAGTATGTCACTGTCATCTGCGTAGGAAAGCAGTTGTACAGATTTTGTAAAAGTTTTTTTTTTAGTTTGTAGCCAGAGTCTTGTTACTTTTTCAGAAGGGTGATATTAAACAGCTGGCATGAAAGAGGATCACTTTGTATTAGTCCTTTTACAGTATAAAAAACCTTCGATAACTCATTTTCCAACTTAACTCTGCATTTAACTTTGTTAAGAGTCATTTTTATCAGGTTTACTAGCTTTCTAGGTATTCCCAACTTTAGCATTGCTTCAAACAGTTTCTCCCTATCTGTGCTCTCATATACTATTTTAAAATAAATGAATAGATGAAATGTGTCTATACTAAATTCCTTTCTTTTTTCAATTATTTGCGTTACGTTGTGTAATTGGTCAGTTGTAGATCTACAGTTTTGGAATCCCCATTGGTAATCACCTATTATATGGCATGAATAAACACTAAGTCGTTCAACTAGAATGTTAGAGAATATCTAAAAGTAGATACTGAAGAGAAATATATTTAGTGTAATTCGAAAAGAGTGGTAATTATTCTGAAAGATATTAACTCTTCGCTTTTTAAAATGTTTTAGTAATAAGCGTATCAAAAAGGTTTGTATTGAGTTTATTCGGTTAGGATCTTCTTGTTGCTTATGTTAATATTATTGATAATTCCTTTTGCTACAAAATATACTTTTGTAATTATCATTTCACTTTACTTGAAAAGAAAATCAAGAATTCATATGGTGTTTAAAAAGGACCAAATTTAGTACTTTATTTAACGTAGAATTAAGTTTTTCAGAGATGCGAATCTATGGTACTGAATATTTTTTTCAAAATTGCGTCAGATGTTTTGAATGTCTTTTAATTTTCCTCTGTTCACAGCTCACCGATTCAGAACGGTCTGTGACTTCGGCTATGTGGCTCTGGACATCCTGTACGTCTTCGCAGAAGATTCTGGCACGTATATGTGCAAAGCTACAAACAGAGTTGGAGAAGCGATCACCACGTGTTCCATCAAAGTTCAAGGTATCGTACCTGTTTTCCTAAAAAAAATTGTTTATCTTTATTGTCACATATTTTCCTCAATTAAGCGTGCATTTGTAAAATAAATTTAATTTATGACGTGCATGTGTTTGTATTCATGTCTCGCTCTGTACATATATATGTATTTCCAAAAATATTTGTGCTTACCGTACGTGCTCTCACTTTTTTTTATAGTATACAACTTTTATCTATGTTAAGCAATATTTATATATTTATTTATTTTTCTTCTACTATAAAGTTAATTTAGGTTCAATTTAATGCTTTATATTAGGATTCTGTATTTTTGAAATAAAAATCTCAATCGATTCCTAACATGTTTATGGTTAATGACGTAATAATAAGCAGAAATGATATTTTTAATGAAACAGATATATCTTGAATTTTATTATTATCATTTTGTGTTATTAGGCTTTTTTACTGTTTTAATGCTGTAAGCAAAGGTAATTATCCATTTTCGATGTAAAAGAGGATTAGAATTTTCTATCCTTTCGTTTCCTTTTTTTTTTTAACTTGGAATTTTCGTTTCTATAGGTACCCTTTCTAATTAATAATTACTTTTGCTGAGAAATTTTTTCACTATTAAAAATGTCCAACATTTTGAAAGTTTAATGGCATTATTTGCTAATAATCTAATTATTGTGAGGGTTTAACTCCAAGGTTCAGTTAAAATTCCTATGAAGAATCAAGTATATAATATAAGTCTTTTGAATTGATTTATGTGCACAACACATTTGAGATAGAATATTTTAAAATTCACTGTTTGAGCGATCTACCAAAGTCTCCAATCCAATACGTGTAATCAGCAATTCGCGCACTATTATTATTTTATTTTTATTCACCTTGCCCTATTGTTAAATATTTAGTTTTGCTATTGCAGCTAAAGAGTCCATTTACACTGATACACTTCATGAAGAAGGCCTTCAAAAGATACGCGCATTAGAAGATCAATATAGGCCAGCTCCAGAGGAACCTGTGATACCTGTGACTAGACCAGTATTCATAACACCCTTGAAGAATGTTGAAAACATCAAAGAAGGACAGCCAGTGCATTTAGAATGTAAACTGGAGCCTGTAAATGATCCTAAACTTAAAGTGGAGTGGTACGTGAATGGTATCGAAATCAAAGCTGGTCATAGATTCAGAACTGTTCATGATTTCGGATACGTGGCTTTGGACATTTTATACAGCTACGGAGAAGACAGTGGCACATACATGTGCAAGGCAGTCAACGAACTTGGTGAAGCAGTCACAACATGTACAGTCAAAGTTGAAGGTAAGAGAATTTACGTGAGATTTTTATTTAAAATGTAGATTTTCTTTTCAAAATCGAATATTACTTTATGAATAAGCAAAGAGCATTAAAAGATACATAGCTTAGAGTAATAAACTATAGTAACTTTAAACAAATGTAAAATGTTTATTTTATTTATGTTATATTTACCTATTTTTATAATAATAATTATTATTATTATTACAATGCATAGTATTTTTTAATTGCTTAATAAAACTAAGAACGAATGAAACCGTTTTCCAGTAAAAAATATTCAAAATTCCGGGGTAATTGATTTTGAAGAGTATTGGATGTTCATAGGGGATCGATGGGCGGATAAAAAACGAGAGAAGTGGACGACAGCCTGTTGCGCTTTAAATTTTACCTGTGTTTTAATATCTGTAACATAAACAATTTTTTGCTCTTTATTTAAGGGAAACTAGTCCTGAGGCAATAAAAAATAAACATGCTTAAAATTATATATTTAGATTGTCCACATTCTGAAGTTACTGAAAAATGTAAACAAAAATGGTTACTTTGTTTTAAATAGCCTCAATTTAGATTTGAAGTTACTTTTTGAGGAAAAATAGTGATACTTTATGGAAATAAATCAGTTCAATACTTTATCATACAGCGAAGAAATATGGATCCAAAGTGCAATTTTCAAAATTGGAATATTTTGATGTCCCCTTGGCAACGCATTATCAATATATATATATTTGCACTCTTTCTTATAATCCTTGATTCAATTTTCATGTGGGAATGTCTTAAGCCTTCCTTATAGACTCTCTGAAAAATTCAATGTGGAAAAAGATTAATAATTTAAAGTACTGAAGTGAAATAAATGTCCCCTTCGTAAGAAAATATCTTATCCTGGTTTGGCACTTAATGACAGTTGTCTGCTTAGACATAAAATGACTTGCAACATCGATTTGTTCGTTGCATGCACCTCCCTATAGACCTTTGGAGAACAAATGTAGAGAACATTTGGTTTTCTGGTATTTGCTAAAACAGCCATGCTTTTTAAGATATAACAAGTATATATGTTATGTCTTGAAAAGCATGGCGAATAATTTATACTAAATTATTCGCCATAAAATTAAATCTTATGGCGAATAATTAAATGTTTCACTAACCACTAATTGAATACAAGGTTATTTCAATTAGTGGTTTGATTTTGTATACACTAACATTAAAACATTTAATATACACTAACCACTTAATGTATACAAGGGAGAATAATTGAGACTCTGCTATATTAAATGCTCCTTAATGGCTAGTTTCGCTTTCTCTAAATTTAGATGTGAATCTTTCGCCAGTTGTCTCCTATGTTGTTTTTGATTAAAGAAAAAATTAAATCACGCAAATATTGCGTTGAAAATAAAAAATAAAGATTTTTTAAAAATATATATTTAATGCGTACTTTCGTTTTTAGCTCGGCGAAATATCTACTATGATACTCAGCATCCAGAGGGCTTGGAAAAGATTCGTGAGTTGGAATGCCAAACCAAGTACAGACCTATTGAGGTGGAAGAAAAGCCCATCTGCAAACCTTATTTTGTGTCTGAGTTGAGAGGAATCACGGAGTACAAAGAAGGGGATAGCGCGCATTTTGAAGCAAGAGTAGAGCCCTCGCACGATCCGGATTTGAAAATTGAATTTTTCCACAATGGCAAACCATTAGAAGCAGGTTAGTTTCTATTCATCAAGTTTTTTACATGAGCATTTGACACTTCTTTTGCAATTTGATATTCCAGACAGGCAATATACAGTAGTTCCAAATTTTTCTAACATGAAAGGTACCCCAGAATATCCTGTTCTTTTTTTTTTCTTTTTTTTTAATTGCAGGTTTTGATTAAAACTATTGTCAATTTTCATTATAATAAAATACTTTACTATTACTATTTAGAAGTGTGAAAACTTCTTCACATGTAATTTAAGTGTGACCATATCTTGCTAATGTCGTCCATTCTGGTAAGCAGTTCTCACGTCTTTCTGATGAATTTAATATCCCATTGTTCAAGTTGTTTGCATCGGCATTACTACTGCTTTTTGTTAGTTTGTATTCTATTCATGCACACTTTGAATTTAATTAATTAATAAAAAGTTCGGTTATTGAACTGGCTATGGGATGTTGCCATATAGCGTTTCAGTACACTTATGCGTAGCGCTCATTGCTCTACTGGAGCATATAACAACGAAGATGAATATATATGAAATTCAAAATTTTTACTACTTTCTGAAGCACCTACCCTACTCTTTTTATCTAGTTATATCAATAATACATTTTTTGTTAACTTCAAACAATTTTTTCATTAACTCATAGAAATAGTTCTATTTCCTTAAAATCGGATTTAGTGAAACAATCGGGAAAATTTAAAAACAAGTTTGATTTTTTGTAAGAAGGAAAACCCTAGATCAACAGAAGGAAATAATTTTATTGAAAAAAAAACTAATACGCTGGAAATAAATGGTTTATGAGGGGGGGGGGGACAAGATTCCTTTGTCAACCCGACATCAATCTATTAGATAAAATATTGAAGGGAAAACATTGTTGAATTGAAAATAGGAAAGTTATACAAAACGAGTTCAGAATAGCTAGTACGACACTTTTTTCTTCCTTTGTTTTTTTGTTATAAAGAAGCCATTCTCATTTCATATATGAAACGGCCAAATTCGATTGTGAAAACTGTTCCCTTATACAACTGTACGAAAAAAGTATGAAAGAGAACCAGCTGTGATTCAAAACATGAACCTGTTTTGAGACACGCATTATATTTTACCATTTCTTATTTCAGCAACTAGGTTCCACGTGACAATTGACTTCGGTTACATTGCTCTGGATATGAGTCATGTATATCCTGAAGATGAAGGACAGTACACAGTCAGAGCTTCCAACAGTCTTGGAGAAGCAACAAGCACCATCAATATTCGTGTTCACAGTGAGTAACTTCAAATATAGTGTTGGTAAATTGGGCAGTTCGCACTTTGATACATCTAATGACTTTTGAATATAATTTAAATAATACCACCAAAATAAAGTAGCATGTGAATACGTATGAAAACTTAAATATTACATTCATTGCCGTATGGACTTGAAATTGAAGTCGCAGGTAAATTTTACCAGAAAAATAACTTAAAGTTGATGCATTCATGCTCAAAGCTCACGAGACTTTCGTCGTATTTGACGAAATGGCTTCGTGAAAAATACTCCGAGTAAAACTTTCGTCAAATTGGCGAAATTTGTGTAGAAACTTTTTAGAGTCACGTGATCACGCGACGGAAGAATAGTTGTTAATGACGAAATATTCTTGACGATTGAAGAATTGTCAAAAGTGAGAGTTCTATTTCTGATAGTGAACCAAACAATGAGAGATGTGAAAACTACGAAATTTATAAAAATTTTAACGTGACAAAAAAAATAAAAGATAATAATCAATTTTTACAAGAGGGAAACAATTCGAACCTGTCATTAAAAACTATGTATCAAAAATAATAATTAGTAGTATTAAAACAAGAATGTTTCACTTAATACATTTGATTTTAAATATTTCTTTACAATTAGGAACTTATATAACTTTTTTGCGCAGATGCTGTTTTCACGTAGTTTTATACATATCACGTACTTGTAACCTTGAAACTTTATGTTATTATGCAGGCGAAACATTTAGCAGATTTGTTGAACCAGATTTAATGTTAAAATTAATTTAACTTTGTGGAAGTAAAATGGACATTATGACATAAAACACACTAAGGATATAATCACTTCAACGCTAAAGTTAGATTTAAGAAATTATAATTAGCATGGCTGTGCATTTTTTATAAGTTACATTTTCAACTCGTGTTTTCAGGTAAATCAGGTGTTATCTCCGAAACGCAACATCCCGAAGGCCTCGCCAAGATTCAAGCTCTTGAAGACGAATCCAGAAGGCAACCAATGGAGTATGTGGAGAAGAGAACTTTCCAGAGACCTGTCTTCACTGCTCCTCTGCAAAATCTCGATCTAGAGGAAGGCCAGAGTGCACATTTGGAGTGCAGGCTTATTCCAGTTGGAGACCCCACGCTCACAGTGGAGTGGTACTTCAATGAAGCGCCTTTGCAACCGAGTAAGGAAGTTTTCTAATGATACAAACGTCACCTTGGTATTAAGGACATTGTTTTTAGAAAACCACAGCACTAAGTCACTAAGTTTTTGACTCTCGTTTTTAACAACAATATTTTGTGTGCAAGATATTTTTAATTCAAACAATATTTACAGTATGCGTTTTCAATCAGGGATGCTGAAAGATGCCGAGATGTGGCGTTTTCTTATCATTTCTGAACAAATACGCAGTAAAATGTTATTCAGTAAATTGTTCCATGTTTAAAAGTATTGTTGATGAACGATGACTAATATCTAGCGTTTGTCATGTTTAATCAAGGCCGTCAAAGAGAAGCTTTCGGCTTCGATCCCCTTTTTCCGAATTTAATACAAAATTTTCCTTTTTGTTAAAAATTAAAATATTGGATATTCTTCCTGAACGTTTTCCTATCACAGTTGCAAAATTAGGTCCATTTAATCTAGAGCGGATATCGTACATATATGTTCTGTCATTAAGTTGGATATCGTAAGACTTTGTGAAAACATGGTGTAAACATTTGACAACATGAAATAAAATAAGACAATTTAAAATTCGAAAGTAATGCTGTAGATCATGTTCATGACATACAACATAAACTAAATAAATCTACACTTTACTTTATAAGCGATGCAGAATAGCTTGTAGAAAATTTTGGGGGAAAAGAAATTGAGGAATCTTCCTGAGAATAATTTCTGGATGCGGCCTTGGTTTTAGCACTTATTCGGGAGAATATTTTAAGTGCTAAAGAAGAAATATACTGCCAATTATCCCGTTTATTATCTGATAATTATTATTTTCTTCTTTTTTTAAAGAATCAGTACAGTTTTAAGTTGTTTCAAGCTTGTAAGTCAATACTTAATCCTATCTTTGTTTAGGTTCAAGGTTCCAAACAACTCATGATTTTGGATACGTTGCATTGGATATTCAATATGTGCGACCTGATGACATCGGGGTATATACTTGCAGAGCCCGAAATGAACTTGGAGAAGCCGTGACTACAGCAAAAATTAGAGTGCAAAGTACGTGTGCTAATGCAATCTTTTCAAATATTTTGTAGTGTTAATATCCATGTTTTAAGAATTATACCTTGAAAACAATGCCACTTTTTCCAAATAGTTTTTTTTATCGAATCCATCCTGAGAAAAGTAGTATAGAAATGGTACCATGAAATTAAAGGAGAATGTTTTATTTATGTGCACAAAATGTGAATTATACTAATTTTAATCACAATTATGAAATGTGCGGAACCCCAATTTCTTATGCGCGTTAAACATACAACAAAGAAACGGAAAAAGAGTTTCTTTCGCTGAATTATTTTAGTCATGTTCTGGACTTGGCGCTTACGTAACCGATTCAAACTATTTCATTTTAAAAATTAACAACTTGTCTGTTATCAATACACGTGTCCCAGATTACAGAATGTAGGGGTTTTCGATGCGGGATTTAAACCTCTCAATCACGGATCGTTACCCAGTAACAATGTAACAATTTATAATCCTTATTCATTAATAGTAAAAAAATATTTTCATTTTGTCTTAAAACCTATACATTTAAATTTTGACTGTTACCTATGAAAAGCATTCTTTAGTAAAATACCACTTATTTTGAAACGTGTTAATTGAAGTGTTTTTAAATCCCAAAAATGAATTTGCCAGTTGCATTAAATATTCCTCGTTATCACAGCCAAAGCTTTCATCGAGCATCAAAGTTTTCCACCCAGAAGGATCACCCCCAAGTCACCAACCAGACAAATCTTTTCATTTTTTCTTAAATACTGTACATTGAAATTTTGACTATTACCTATAGTAAGCATTCTTTAGTAAAATACTACTTACTTTGAAACATGTTAATTGTTTACATTTTGTAAAATCACAAGAATAAATTTGCCAGTTGCATTGAATCTTCCTTCTTATCACAGCCAAAGCTTTCATCGAACTTCAAAGCCACCACCCAGAAGGATATGAGAGGATCCAAGAGCTGGAGAACTACAAACAAGCGCCGTCTATGGAAATGCCAGAGAAGGCGTTCGAAAAGCCCGTGTTCACTGTGGCTCTCTTTGGACCGAGCGAAGTCATGGAAGGCATGCCAGCACATCTGGAATGCAGAGTCGTGCCCATTGGTGATCCCGACCTGAAGATTCAGTGGTTCGTCAATGGTGTTGCACTGAAACAAGGTACGAACATCTTAATAAGAAATTCGATTTTACTAAATCATTAAAAGGCGAGGAGAAATATTATATGTACAATAACGCATTACAAATAATTTCTTTATTTTCGAAAATTCCAACAGTTCATAAAATAAAAATAGACAAAAAAAATTCCGTGCGTTTTCTTCATAAATAAAAAAGGAAGCTGCAATTGCAATCATTTAACTCTTTGATCAATGACGTATTTTGCTTCGGTCGACTTTCCATATATATATATAAAAAAATTAAAAATACTAAGTAGATAAAATAAAATAAATAATGCAAAAAAGAATGAAAGCAGGCTAACTCTCAGCGAGGTAATGTATTTTGTGGAAAATAATTTTTTTTTTTTTTTGGATATTAAATATGCAATGTTGTAACATGTATTTAAAAATTCTATCTGTATAACTGCAAAGAATAATATATTAATTCCGTTCTTTTCGCAAAGAAACAGCATTATTTCATTGAATTTGCGCTTAATGTTAACCGATTTTTTTTTCTCTTCTAGTAAAAATTATAAAGCTGCAACCTGTGTTAAAAAATTATTATTATTATTATTTACAAAACATTAGCTATATTTAAATAAATATATATTTTTTTAATTTTTCGTATATGTACACATTGTTATACCATTAAGAAACAAATGCAATGCTGAATTACTACCACAAATTCAAAACGTTAAAAATCAATTTAAAAGCTATTTTGTAGTCAGTCAAAAGCGTGGCATAAATAATATTAGATATTGTGAATTTTGTTACATATCTGTCATTTGCTGCTTCTTTATTTTAATATTTTATTATATTTACTAAAGAACATTTTAAAGCATTTTTTCCAAGTACATACATGAAACAAAATTAACATTTTAGCACTTAATTAAAACATTTTATTTATCAAACAGCTGCTCGTTTCCGAGAAATCCATGACTTTGGAATGGTATCTCTAGACATCGCTTCAACCATTGCTGAAGACTCTGGTGTATATATGTGCAAAGCTGTTAACAAAGCTGGAGAAGGTGTAACTACAACATCAATGGTCGTTAGAGGTTAGTGATATAAAACTCTACTCTAGATGCAATCCCTAATGATATTTCTTCAAAATGCATACAGTGATTACGAGAAAACAATTGCGTATTCAGAATGAGACTACATACTATTTTGAGAGAAAATTTTAAGAAAGTAAAAATAATAAAGAAAGTATAAAATAAAAAAAGTGTATTTTCTACAAAGTCGTATGAAATTCCCACTGTAACTATCTAATTATAAATAGTTCATAAGACTTATCGTTTTAGAATGTCCTATGTTTTCCGATTGGTTACCGGTTTGAAACAATCTTTATGTTCATAATATCATTATTTTGAATGCTTGCCTTTATTGAATGCGTTTTTACAGCTATTAATCTTTATTTAAATTGAACTCCTTTTTTGAATTAGATTTAATTAGAAAATATTCATTAAATTTAAGCTTTTTTTTTTAATTTCTTCTCATTTTTTCTTATTTTAGTTATAGATGATAGTATTCGTGAAGAATAAATTTTATTGTTTTTTTACTAGCACTTGGCGCCAGTGTATTAGGGGAGAGCCAACATCCCGAAGCGTACTTAAAGACACAGAAATTTGAGATGGGCCCCATCCGCCCCGAAGAACCAGCAGCCCCAGCTCCTAGAGCCCCATTCTTTACAGAACACTTGGTGAATCAAGACACACTGGTCGAAGGACAGTACGTTCATCTGGAAGCACGTGTGGAACCCGCCACTGATGAAAAACTCAGGATAGAGTGGTACAAGAATGGAAAACAATTAGTCTTTGGTAAGAGAACATTTGTTTTCACACGTTGTTTTTGTGAGCTATTTTTTGACAAAATGCATTTCTTTATAAAGTTGAACATTCTTCTCTTGATAAAGTTCTTCAGTAATTTTTTCAAGAGTTACAACGTCTCAACATTATGCTGAAACGCCGAACACACATAATTAATATTCCATTTTTAAGTATTATTCTTTTAGAATATTTTTCGTTCTCATCTAACGAAAGGGGAGTGAAATCTGTTTGCCCTTAAGGAACATGTACTCAGTTTTCTTCGCTAAAATATTCTGAAGAATATATTTTCATTTACTAGAAGGAAATACGAGTAGAGTTTTTGGATACCCACACTCTCAGAAACGCATGCTCAAATCTCACGAAACTTTCGTCGTATTTGACGAAAGGGCTTCCTGAAAAATGCTCCGAGTAAACCTTTCGTCAAAATGGCGAAATTTGTGTAGGAACTTTTTAAAGTCACGTGATCGAGTGAGGAAAGAATCGTTGTAAATGACGAAATTTTCTTCACGATTCAAGAATCGTCGAAAACGAGGATTCTATTTTTGAAAGTGCATTATTTTATAGTTTTGTAATATATCTAGTTTTCAACGTTTGATTGACGCATACATAACTTTGCTTCAGTAACATTTTTGTATTCGTTACCTCGTGTAAAGTGATATTTGTAGGATCAGTGGAATAAACTAAAATTTAAAAACCTTAAATTACATATCCCTTTAATAACATAAGAGTACTTTCAAAAATAGTAGGGCATCTATGGAAATGAATCTGTAATGAAGCTTAAGCATTAATGTTTTACTATCTATGGTGCCTATAATGCAAAAATCCACCTACTAGAATGGTATAAACCTATTTAGGTTCAGGATAATCTTTTTTGCACAGGGTAACTGTAAAGAAGAAGAGCTGACAGTAGTGAAATAATTTTTACTCTGGTATTACTCTCGACGAATCGTAATGTTTTGGACGACATTATTTTCAGAAAAACATTATTGTCCCATTGCATCATAAGATAAGACCTTGCTAGTATTTTTTTAAATTTGTTTTCCCTTTAACTAAAGAACGTTTTTTTAAGTGAAGACTTAAATAAGAATGAACCAAGTAATGTTCAAATAATCATTTTTTTTTAATGGCAAAATAGTTTGCAAAATTTTATTTTTTGTGTTTTAAGTTTTAAGCTTGAATTAAGGAGCAATATACATTTTTCAGCAATAAAGAGAAAAATATGAAAACTCAAAAATAAAATTTTAATAATTATTACGCTAATGAAATTTTATCTTAATGCTCGCAGGAGATCATTGTTTTTATCTATTTATTGCATTTGTCTATAATTGTTCTGTTTGGCTTTTCAGGTACTCGAATCCGCACAATGTGCGATTTTGGATTGGTGTCTTTGGATATCGTTACTGTACGACCTGATGATTCTGGTATATATACTTGCAGAGCTGTAAACGAAGTTGGTGAAGCCATCACAACCTGCACTATGAAAGTAGAAGGTAAAAGATTTTAACAGTCGAGCGATGACGTTCTGTTTAAGTATTAACAAAGCCCCATATATATTTAACAGCAACTTTTTGAGTTCTATTTATTCACGTTTTTACGTAATGACGTCAACTCTGAAATATTTCCTGTAGTTTGGTAATTTGAACAAGCATGATCAATTTTTTTAGCTTCGAGCACGATTGAAAAACACGATTTAACAATGTCTGACACACTATTTAAGTTGTAAATTTTAAAAAAAGGACTTTTTTTTTGAAATAATATACTTGGACTTCTTAGAGATTAATTGCTCAAAAAGGGTTTTAAATTAACAGTAATACCTAGGCTATACTACTGATTTCATGTAGTAAAAAAAGAAAATTTTCTAATTTTAACGGAGCATTTTGTTCTTTAAAAAGGAAACCTGACGGTTTTTAGATCTAAAATGAGTGATTTAAGTAGCTTCCTACTTTGAATTTAAGAAGAGAGAAAAAATATAACTTAAAGCTCTCAGCTTTACAAATTGAAATTACTAGATAGCTAAGACAATGATAATAGTATTTCTTTTTTAGTTGACGTAACATCTGCATTACACACTGCTTATTTGTCTCATAACTTAACTTATTTGCCTTCAAAGTTGTGATGCTATTTGTTTCACGCTCGTTTTTCATTACAGATCGGGAGAGCATTATCTATCGCTCTCAGCATCCTGAAAGCTTGCCCAGAATTCAGGAACTTGAGAGCTGGCAAGCTGTCAGTCCAGAAACTCGTGAGCCAGCCTACGAACAACCCATCTTTATATCTCACCTCAATAATTTGGAGCTTAAAGAAGGTCAGCCCGCACACTTCGAATGCAGAATTGAACCATACAGAGATCCCAAGCTTAAAATTGAATTCCAGCTGAACGGAAAGCCCTTGCCATCTGGTGAGTAATGAGATTAGCAGTCCTCATTCTAAATTCAATCTCTGCAATTACTTTTGGACGTATTTATCATTTTTTCTCCAGGAAAACTTTTTCTATAACAGATTTTGATATACTGAAAAGCTATTGATGTAAAAATAATTACATTTAAACTATTTTATTTGACTAAATAAATATAGTACCGATGTTTTCCTAAGTTAAGCTGGCGAGGTTAACGCCAGCAGTTGACTTATTTTTAATTATTAATATGGATGCCTTAAAATAAGAGTTCAAACAACATTTTCAAACTGCATTACTTCGTTTGTTTTTATCAGATAATGTTTATACCGAATTTACTCTATCCAATTAAATTTTAAATAAATACGAAACTAAAGTAAACATGAAATGAATAGTTTTGCTTATTTATTTCGTTTTATTTTTATGTTTTAAAGCTCGATATTCTTTTGGTTTTTATCAGATTTTGAAAGAATTAAGTTTTTGTTAGAAACTTTAATTGGTTCACTGATGTAATTTTTTTATCTTGCACAGCAACACGCTTCAACGTGAGCAAAGACTTTGGCTACATTACGTTGGACCTTTCACATACTTTAGCTGAAGATGCAGGCATTTACACTTGCAAAGCTACGAACGAAAAGGGACAAGCATTTACAACTGGATCTCTCAAAATTATCGATGGTATGGTTAATTCCTTTTTAAGGCTCTTTATTAAAATTGAATTTCGAAGTAACAAACTTCTATAACGTCATAAATATGTGCGAACTCAATTAATTAGTTATCAATAGCCCCAACCATAAATGTTTCTTTCAGAAGGTTTAGTATAACTCAAATCAAAATTATACGGGGGACATAATTGTGCATGTGTGAGCAAGAAGGGATGCCGGAATGCACATGAACTCCCTTCCGGTATTGATTCTATGAATATTTATCTCTCCCTTTCACAGAAAATTAGCTTCCATTTAATTTTTGCTCTACTTTTCATTCTAACACTGAACATTTTTTCCCCCTCATAATAATTCACGTTGATCTGCTATAACATAAAAGCAAACGTCTCGGTACTGGACCATTCAGAGTGCAAGCTTGTATGTAAGATATCTGATGTCATGAAAATCGATATGGGAAAGTCCATACGTTCTTACGAATCGAAATACTAGTTTCATTTCAACATTACGCAAGTTGTTTTTCTTTTTCCCACAGAAAACCCAAGATATCCATTGGGGTAATTTTTCATTGGGAATTCATTAATGATAATTATTTTTAAATCGCATTTTTCCGTAATTCGTAGTTTAAATAATGAACTTCCTTAGTTCACGGGAATGACTACTGAAAATATTTCGCCGTCAATAAACTGTTGAATGAAGTATGCTTCCTCCTGATTATTATATACCAAAATTAAAATACCCATTTTTTTACCTTTTTCTAATCTACAGATAAAGAATTTGTTATTGAGAGAACTACTCATCCCATGGGACAGGAGGGGTTGTCTAAAGTCCGTGAGGTTGAAGAAATGTATTTGTCAAAATATCAGGTAAACTCAATTTGAATATATTTAGTAGTTCTATTTAATATGATCCGCACAGTTTTGTTATTAATTAATTTAGATAATTATTCCGCCAAAAATATAAAAAGTAAAATTATTGCAAAACAAAAATTTATAGAGCAGACTGAAAAAAATACAAAATGAAAAGCATCATTAGTGATATATACTCACGATAATATCACACAATTAATTCCACTTTTTAGTTAATAAACTATCTTTAAGTATGAGATTATCATAAATTAATATTAAATCATCGTTAATAATTAAAATGTATGATCTTTATTCATGTTTAACGAATGAGCAGTGAAGTACAAAGCATTTTTTTCTCTCAATTTTTATTTCTAATAGGGATCAAAGTTTGGCCTACCGTTAAAAAATTCTAAAATGCGTTAACTTTTTTAAAATTTGCTATTATTTCTCTACTTGCGCATTTAGTCTTGAAATTTTACACTTTTACTGCTGTACAGAAGAAATAGGAACGAAAATAATATTTTTTTGGAAGTTATGCATGAACTAGTTGAAATGTATATATTAAATTTACGTTTTAATATATTTAGTTATATTTTACATGAATAAAATGAATCAGGAAAACCCAAATGGTATTATTTTATTGTAAAATATTATCTTAACTTTAAACGTAAAGCATATATTATAATTCTACACATTACCATTAAAATCATGTTTTATGTCGTATCTTTGCATAAATGTTCTAAATTAACTTTTTTATTTCATGAAACCAAATCTGAACCCTTTATCACACATCTACAAGATATTTTTTTTTAAATTCCAGACTCATATTGATGACACGGAGCTTCAGTATCCAAAGCCAGTGTTTGTGGTTCCTCTGCTAGAAAAATATGCGGTGAACGAGAGCGAAGGTCTGAGATTGGAATGCAGAGTCGAGCCTGCTGCTGATCCAAAATTGACTATTGAATGGTTCTTCAATGGAAAACCACTCAATTTAGGTAAGTGATGTTGATTCTGATTCTGATGTTGATTCTGTTAGTGATGTTTGACTTTTTATCTATTACATTATGGTCTGCAGAAATTTTTTCACGTAATACTTTTTTTTTTTTTTTTTGAGCAACTCCACTGAAAATTAAGGGATTCACAAAAATAAAATACTTAGCCTACAGAAATATATTCCCTTACAGATAATAAGTACCACAGAGGGATTCAACGGGAGAAATCAATTACATACACTGTTCACTTAAAACATCTGGTCTAATCGTTTTCAAAATTCTTAACTAATACATTAAAAAACCCTCGATCATTCAGTCTTGAATTTTACAACTCCTCTGGAGAAAAAGCCAGAAAAGTGGCGCAATCTGAACAAAACGAAAGTTCAAAACTCAGCATCGGTTTCAAAGCTGTCCTATTTCTTCACTACAAATCACTCTTTAATAAGAACCCTTGCTTACGGAACCCCTGCATACGAAAAAGCAGAATTAAAAGAGTGTGCAAAGTACCGTCATGTTCGTAAAAATGATTACAGAATTGAATTTTAAAGGGAGTGGTACTTATGAGTACCATCAGTAGATTAAGGGCTAAACTATGGTCGAGAGCTATGGCTTACATTTTCAGCCAGTTCGAAAAATAATCCAAATAGTGACAGCTTCTGTTAAATGTTAATAAATATAACACATATTGTGCGTTTAATTATAACACATATTGTGTGCCCACCCACCCGCCATTTTTTTTTTTGAAATCGGTAAAAGAAACCAGTGCTTTGTTTTTTAAAAAATATCCTCAAAACATTGCACATTTACATTGTAAAAAATTCTGTTTCAACCTTTCACGGAAAAAAATGGTGAAATTAAACTATAACCAACATTTGATACTAAATTGAACCATTATAATGGTATAGTTTCAACTAGTTTCACCAGGAATGTCAAACTAGAGACCATTATAACGGTTCAACTTTAGCACCAAATGTTGGTTGCAGCTAAATTTCGTCATTTGGTTTGGTGAAAGGTTGAAATAGAATTTTTTAGTGTAACTAAGGAAAAGAAAAAAATCGGTTAACAAAAGTGGTAACAGAAGTTGAAGACTTGAACACAACTCAGAGCTTGTGTTGTTTCATTGTAAGTCCGAAATTTTCAAAGTTTATTATTAGAACATGAAATTGAAACTAAGAACGTATTTTTATTTGAAACAGAAATGCGTCTTAAACTATGACTAATAATTTAAAATATGAAATGCCAATCTGTACATGTAACATTGTACTTATATTTCACAGAACAACATAGTTAGTGAGTTAATCGATGCAAAACTTATAATTTACATGCCCTTCATTTCTATTTTAATAGTTTTATTTTTAAAATGATATAATCATATTTTTATGAATTAAAAATACATCGAAAATTAAATCTTCAATTTACCTAAGCGTAAAATATATTTCGTTCCAAAAACGTATTATATTTTTTAAGTGAATGACGACATAAGGATAAAAATTCCTAAATATAGCTTTGAATTTTTTGTATGCACATTATTAGAGATTAGACCCGTTGGTTTAAATTATAATTAATATCTGTTTTTTTTTTTTTTTTCAGGAACTCGATTCCAATTGACCAATGATTTTGGCCAAGTTGTTCTTGCTTCAACTGACATGTGGGGACGAGACAGCGGTGTCTACACATGTAGGGCTTACAATGCGATGGGAGAAGCCTTTACCTCTACTACCATACATTGTGCAGGTAAGAATCGACAGATATTCGATTCAATACATGATTCTTCCATTTGTTTTGCATCGGGTTTGTAAGTCTGATTTCTAAGACGTAAAAAAATAATTTTAACAAAGTGTCATTCCATTTATATGAAAAATGAGCAATATTATTTTAAACTGAAACATGAATAAAAGGACTAATTAATTTGAGATTGTGCAGCATTTAATATTATAATTTTTGAAAAATCTAAATATCATTTTTTTGGTGTGTATGAAGCAAGAAAACTTGTACTTGTCCTACTAATACGTGCAAAGGTCTTCATGAAATATCAAGTAATGTAAACGTCAGGGATATAGTTGAGAGCAAAAAATATGTTAAAACATGTGTTTGTATGTAATAATTCAAATAGTTATATTCCTTACTTCGTAGCTAAGGTGAAAAATTAAATTCCTCATTTTTTTCATAAACGCTTGTTAATTAAGAAAATATATATTACAGGTTGAACATTCTGATCTTGTTGCTAATTGCCAAATTCTTGAACTCATATATTAAGGCATAGTATAAGAACTATAAGTATAATATAAGTTATATATTGTTAGGAAAACGTATGTAAACATACAATAAAGATCATGAGTTGAAACTCTTAAGGAAAAATTATTTTAAATAAACTTAAATGACAATTAAGCTTGTTGAAACTTTTTATGAACTATGATTCCCTTCTAATTCTTCAAATTTCTGATGAAACTTTTAGCCAAAGGCAGTATCTATGAAGGAACTCTTCACCCTGAAGGCGAGAAAGGTCTGGAAAGTATTCAGACATTGGAGGAGTCTTTACTCAGACAAACCGATCAAGCCATCACTGAAGACCAAGGTCATCCACCCATATTCACTTCACACTTCCAGAACTTGACCAACCTCACCGAAGGTGATATAGCCCATTTTGAAGCAACTTTGGCACCCGCTGGAGACCAAACGATGGTTGTGGAATGGTTCTTTAAGAATCAACCATTAAAAGCTGGTATGCTTAGAAAAATTCTTAATTTTCTTACTGGTAACAATAAAAACTGCTCAATCACCATGTTTATTAACATGTTTCACTTTAGCATTTCAATCTAAACGAGGACGAAATTTTATTTCGTCATTTCTTCAAAATACTTAATGCGATTCTTAATCGGTAGTGTCTTTGCAGACAATAGATATTAAAAACTGACCAATGTAACCAGCATTTGACAGACATTTATATTTCAGACTTTGAGGTGTAAAGCAAAAAATGTTTAAAGTTGAATTTTGAATTTTCTGATTTTTTAACCTTGTATTATCCATAAATAATGTTAAATATTTTTCAAGAAAGGCTTGAGACAAAAATTTACACTGAAAAGCTTTTTCCCTCGATTGCCATTTGGTACCGGCAGCAAGGCTCCTATACTATAGTCTTCCAAACTTATGTTAATGCAGATGTTGAGTACCGTTTAATATGTAAAAATTCACCTGCAACTTCAAAGAGAAGCAGGATCTGAGCTTCCGTGAAGAGTATGTCTCTGGGAACAGGTTGAAAGTTGTTTTTAGTTTTAGTTAAGTAGATTTTTCCGAAGTTAATAAGAGGAAACGGATAGTACTCAGAATGCTAGATGGCTACAGAAATCACTACTTTTATAGAAGATGTATCGCTTAGATAGTACACCTGAGAAGTCGGAAATCCTCGGGAAATGGGCCATTTTACAAATTTATGCATCTCTTGTTGGCTTTGAAACTGAAACTTTTTAACTAACTCGCATTAAAAATATGATCATAGCACATAAATGAATACTTAATTACGTCAATAGCTACAATAGAATGGCAGATTAAGCAAATGTCTAGGGTTTAATTTCTGATGACATACATCACAACACAAGATATTTTCAATATCCATAGAATTCGTGAAAAAGCAAATACGTACTTAAATGGAAAATAACTCAATAACAATATTAAAACTTTTAAATTGAAGCGTTGCTTCGAAAATTTTACTTAAAAATATCTCCTTGAGACAACTGAAAATAAAGAAACTGCCTCTCAATTATGTGAGAAAATTTATTCTAGCTGTTGTAAGTTTTTAAAAGATCATTTCTTATACAATTATGATCTATTTCCTTTCTCAGGGCACCGCATCAGAACAGTTCATGCTTTTGGAATGGTCGTTCTCGAAATTCTCGGCGTTGTAATGGAGGACTCTGGCGAATATACCTGCAAAGCTACCAACAAATGGGGTAAAGCTGAGATCACAGTAAAACTAGAATGTATTGACAGAACTCGAGGCCAAAAACCAAAGTTCACAACGCAACTGAAGAGTTTGATTGGATTGAAAGAGGGAGATAGTGCTCATTTTGAATGCCACCTCATCCCGATTGGCGATCCAGCCATGAGGGTGGAATGGTTCCACAATGGTGTTCCAATGAGGCACAGTGAGTAGTTCTTTAACAATTTCTTTCTCTAGTAAAATAGAAAATTAAATTGCTGATGAAATGTGTTTTGGTGTGTCCAAAGGGATGATAAATTTCAAAATTTATTTTCATTTTCTCAATTACTTTGGCGACTCCGTGTGTTGATAATATTGTTCAAATTGATACATCATTGCCGTTCGAGGAAAATTTGCTAAGTTCTCAAGAAACATTTGAAAAACTACTTTAGTCGATCAGAACTTCTAATTGCTTTCTTATTATGAGATAATTAATCAAACATAAATTTATATAAATAAACCTCCTGTAAGATTAAATGATCTGTAAAATCCATTTTTAGACTCAAAAATTTAAAGAGATTATGTCATTAGGATAGAATTTTATGCCTGGAAACATTTTTTGAAGATATATGATTTATTTTACTTTTGTTCATTTATTTAAAAATAGCAATAAGAAATTTACATCACTATTTGCGTTGCATTTCAGGTTCTCGTATCAAGACTTTAAGCGATTTCGGTTACGTAGTTATGGACATATCATTTGTTCATGTTGAAGATTCAGGAGAATATGTGTGTGTAGCAACGAACAAATATGGATCAGATACAACTAGATGCTCAATAGAATGTACAGGTGAGGTTGCCTCAATTATTCAATTTAATATAATCTAATTTTAGGTTTTTTTTTTTTTTTTTTTTTTTTTTTTTTTTTTACACAATATTTACCCAAGGTGAAACTGATGATGTAGGGATGTGAAATTAGAAAACTTTTAATTTGTATCCATCAAGAGCTAGTATTATTATTATGTTTTGTATGTTATTAGCATATCTAATTAAGCTTTTTTATCAATGATCTAATGCATATATTACGCATGGTTCAGGATTTAACCATCAAAAACCGAAAAAACTTGAAAGGCACCATTCAAAAACAAAAATGCGTCAAGAAAAAGGGTAATTATTGCTAACTACATCCTACAGTATGTAGCATCTCAGACCCTTAGATTACCCCGAAGGTCACGGAACGCAGCGCTTCTCCTTCGAACCTTCCAAAATCTCTCAGACACTTAACAATCAGAACCGGCCATAAGGACCGGACTGGCGAGAGTTGCCTACCTGCTTTATGGTCCCGGTGCCACAGTCTCTCTATAAAGATATTCTAACAACCGCTGGAACCGGAAAGGTAGAGATTTAGCGATGCCCAGTCCACACCACGAGCAGGCCCCCATCATTATGGACCCAAGAAAAAGGGTATTCTTTGCATTGTTTTCGAATTTTGATTTAGTTATGATTGCTCTAATTCAACCATAAAAACACACATCGATTTTTATTTCTACCCGTCTGCGCAATGTCGCTTTTCTGTCTATTTTATCTTTGCTTAAAGTGTTATTCATTTTTGCTCTAAAATGTTCATTATTCATTTCTTAAATATTTCTGTTTAGGACATGGTAAAATCTTCCGTGACACACTACAACCTCAAAGCCTTGAAAAGATAGCTGAACTCGAAGGATCACATTCTCTGTACAAAACTCAGATTTCCATTGATTCCAAAGTAACGGAAGCACCTAAATTCACCACACATATCAAAGAAGTCAGCAACTTGGTGGAAGGACAGAGTGCACATTTCGAAGCATATCTCACTCCCACTAATGATCCGAACCTCAAAATTGAATGGTACTTCAATGGAAAGCTGCTTGGAGCTGGTAAATACTATTATTTTGCATAACTGGTAAATAGTCTGTAGTAGATGTTCACAGCGGGTTGCAGGGTACAGTAAAATTTGCGTGTAGTTCTGCTCACATTAAAAACGTGTATGAGAATGTTTTATTTTTCTTCTTTATTTATTTTTTGAGTTTGTAATTCAGGAAACGGTTTTTTTTCCTTTGAATGTGCTCACACATTTTAGTTATTTTCGTAAATCGTGTTTATCACAATTCATGAAACAGTTTCTCTTTTCCCCTAATATAAAAAATTAATGAGCATTCGAAAGAACATATTATTTCATATTTACTTTCATTAAATTGTTAGACAATCTTAATTAAGGTTTTTTTTTTAAATATGAAAACAAGGTTATTTAGACACACAAGCGAAATGATGTGGGAAAAGAAGATAAATTGTAATCGATATATTATTGATTTGTTCTTGTAAACAAAAACAGTATAAAATACATAAATAAATTAAATAAAAAGTAAAAAACAAGAAAAAATAATGTAGACCAGCGGTTTCCAAACTCTGGTACGCGTACCACTAGTGGTACGCGAAATCTCTCCAGGTAGTACGCATACAGGTCAACAATTGACGAGAAAGACTGAACTTGGAGGCACTGCATTGCTTTCTGTTCTAATGGTGCTCGGACAATCACAGGGAGACATGGAGGAGTTTTTGCCAAAATGAAATATATTTTATCTATTTCATATATTTTATTTTATAACGCTTTATTTTAATAAATGCTTTGCAAGAAAAATGGTTTGCAAAAAAAAAAAATAATAATAATAAAAGATTGTGAACCGCTGATGTAGACCTTTAAACAAAACATGTGCTTTTTGTTTTTTTATTGTATTTTATTTTATTTATCTTTTCCCTAGTATTTTATTTCCCGTTTATTTTTCATTATTAAATAAAATATTATTCTTAGTAAGAACAAATAGTTTAATACATAAATCCTTTTTAAAGAGAAATATGTTTCTTTCAAAATAAAAAAGTTATGTGAAAAAAATGAGAGAAGCCACATGTTGCTATAAACTTCATTGTATCTATTTGAATTCAACTTGTGTTTCACCTAAGTATTCTCTTCCTAGGTCACCGCTTCAGAACTTTCCATGATTTTGGAATTGTGATTTTGGACATATTGTACTGTTACGGCGAAGACAGCGGCGAATATATGTGTAAAGCCACGAACAAATTTGGAACTGATATCACGAAGACCACATTGAAATGCCGATGTAAGTATCTTTTCAGAGCAAAAGCATCCAATGTTATTTTAATTAGGAACAAATAAGGTTTTTTGAGAAAAAAAAATGTTTTGCCAAAATAAAAACGATTCTATAAATAAACTAACAGCAGCGCGTTTGAAAATTAAATTGGGATTATTTCCCATACCAGGTTTATTATTTGGAAACTAATTTAAAATTATTCACGAACGCTCGAAGTAACACTCGCATTATTTTGTCGTATATGCTCTGTGCGCCAAGGAAACGTAAAATATGATACTATCATCCGTTGTTTTTGTAAGATTCCCAAGGTAGGAATAACAGTGCACGTTATGAAATACTTAATGAAGCGTCCTTACGATCTTCTGATATATTTTAAGTAAAATTACTCTCAGATTTCTCTTTAATGCGAAGTAGCTCTTTGAAGAATGGACAAATTCCAATCTCTTTGCTTGAGATAAGCCACCTGCGTTCTACTTAAAAATCTTCACGCTCTCACATTGAGAGCAGGATCTCTTTGCCAGATTTTTAGATCTTTTTACCGTACAAGAACGTTCCAGCCACCTACCACAAGGAGGTAAATCTACTTTGGACCCCTTTTAAGGAAAGATAGATACCAGATGGAATCGACTCGCATTAAAACGATCCTGTGTTCTAAGGTCACATCTATGTTGTGATTTGTGGTAAAAATCGAGTATTCTTGAAGAACCCCTTACCATCCTTACCAAGAATATGGATAGTAAGGGTTTTTTCACAAATATCTTTCGCGCATGCGCTGTGGAAAATAATTCCTTTGAGTGTGCATAATTTTAATTTTTTTTTTTTAATTTCTAATTTCAGTAATATTGTTATCTTGTATGTTCCCAATTTTTTTTTTGGGAGTTTAGTGACATTTTATGCAAAACTCTGCGCATTATAGGCTA
Source organism: Octonoba sinensis (assembly GCA_038502835.1). NCBI lineage: Eukaryota > Metazoa > Arthropoda > Arachnida > Araneae > Uloboridae > Octonoba > Octonoba sinensis. The sequence goes on along the minus strand of CM076600.1, from coordinate 63,735,570 downwards.
GAAATACGCTGGAGAAATTGACATTTTGGAAAGAAATGCTCTTAACCTCCAGAATGTGCTTGTTAGTTATACGAAAATGTGTAGTTATTGCACATAGCAAATAAACTCTTCTGAGAAGTTTAGAACTTATTTATAGCACTTTACGATGCAAGATGTTCGAAAATAGATTCATTTTTCTTCAATTTGTTGTTTGTCCCTGAAATGCACGAGTGATGAATTTTTTACTGGAAAGTGTGAATTTAACAATACTTTCTATGTAACTGAAGTTACAGAACATTTTGCCTTATTTTTCTCAATTTGAAAAAATGTCTGAAATTGAAAGTGTCCGATGCCTTTGCCATATATTATAATGTATGTACCCTTATTTCTATGAGAAACGAAAATGAGAAAAAAAAACAACTTAGAAGACTATCAATAATTCTATTATTGAAAAATTTTCAAAAGGTCAATTTTACATCTAGCATCCTCTCTCCTATTCAGTTTATATCTATTTCGCTTGTCTTTTGAAATTGCAATACCGTCAGTGGGAAAGAATGAGCAACTTATCATAATGAAGATTCCCGCAGAGCTTGGTTCCCCAAAGCACCGAAAATGAAGCACCACTGGCCATGGCCCGTGATTGGGAATGTGATCACTTCTCGCGACTGATTGCTCTGGGATTGGGCATGATAATAAGAGCTGATGCCCGCAAAATCGGTCGTAGTTCTAATGTCCTCACGTTTAAATAATACCTTCGGATGTGACAATCCAAGTTTCTCATCTGGGAGTTGGTTCAAAATTAAGAAATCCCGCCAAGCCAATTCGTTCTTCCACACCAGAGCAGCTCATTAATAAACGGAAGTCGCTCCCTCGTCTAGCTTTTATTACTGATCAACTTGCGAGGGAACATTGGATTTGAAAGTGGCACTGGCACCAACAACAACAACACCATCAAAATTGTAAATATAATTTCAAGACATGTAGAGAGCTTTACGAAGCTAATTTTTGTATTGATTTCTTTTAGCTAAGAGTTCTATCATTTTGGAACCTCAACTGCCGAAAGAAATGGCTGATGGAAACCGACGCATCATGGAATTAGAAGAGCATTTGTACCGATCTCGCTCTGAATATACCGAGGAAATTCATTTGGAAGCTCCTCGTTTCACTGTGCCCCTGGAGAACGTAACCGATCTTCGAGAAGGAGAAAATGCACACTTGGAGGCCAGGCTTACACCAACCGATGATCCAGATTTGAAAGTGGAGTGGTTCAAAAACAGCAAAACACTTAAAGCAGGTAAGAACACATCCATAAAGATCTAAAAATAAAATTAAAATGTGCAGTACATAATGTTATTATCCGATATTTAGCATAAAGTATTCTTAGACATAAGTCTATTCAAGAAGCCTAGAGTTAAATGTAACACATTTTTACATTTAAGCTCATAACTAAACAAAGTTTGCCATATAATTATCAAATTTTTAATTAAAATTTTTTAAACCCCTTTGTTATTTTTTTCATATTTATATCGAAAACATCAACAATATTTTTCCTGATATTAAATGAGAAATTTATCGAGAAAAACTAACAACTGAGCCCACTATAGGGACCGTAGTAACACATATAAAACGCAATGGTAACATTAAAAAATATATTTTTCGCTCCTTTTTTTTTACACATTGCTCTAATTATAAGAAGTAAATTACGTGGTGATATGTACCTCATCATTTGACCGAAGATAATGAAATAATATTTTAGTTTTGAGACAACGTTAATTTTATTAAAGTTTAATTAATACGTAAAAAAGTCCCTATTTTTTGCAATGCTTCTGCACTTGTTTAACGATAGTATTGATTATTTCTATGCAACCTCTATCAAGCGCTTAACGGCTGATTTTTGCCAGAAGCCGAGGTCATCGCTTTAAGGAGGTTCCATTGCCCATAAAGTTTTATTTCTATAGTTCTACTATTTATAAACATAGATATTATCCCAATTACACAAAGCGAATTAAATGTTTATATGCGCCCCACATACCGATCATAGAACCGAAGTTAAAACTATAGCATTTTGTATAAGTAAAAGAATAATCAAATAATAAAATGTACCACATATGAATCTAACGCAATAGACTCTTAATCATTGCCGAAATTTAGGCATTTATATCTGACTTGGCGATATTATAGACATAGTGTAGATTCTTCATTTTGGAATCATGTTAAAAAAATCCCTTTAAGTCACATCTGACCCCATATCGTTGTACAAGTAAATAGGAGACTGTATTATTAGTATTAAAAGGATGCACTTATTGTATATAATTGTCTTTAATTCCCCCTTTGATGAACCAGAATGAATATTCCATGGTTTTTTAAAAGAAGTAAATATTTTTCAGGAACTCGCATCCGCACTATCAATGACTTTGGCTTCGTGGTCTTGGAAATCAGTCCAGTTTACCCAGAAGACAGTGGACTTTACTCTTGCAGAGCTACAAACAAAGTTGGAGAAGCCGTTACCACATGCACGCTCAAATGTTCAGGTAAAACATTTTCGTTTATCGTCATTCGTTTAAGTTCTTTTATGTTATTCGAAACATCGAAACCTTGCAATGATTTCAACCTTGCAATGATTTTTATGACTTAGAACTGATTGAATCACATTAGGCTTTCGCAATGTTATGAATTATTATAATTGTTGAATAAATATAAGAAAATGCCTTTAATTTGAGAAAGGCAAAATATGAGTACTGATTGTTGATAATTTAAAAAAAAAAAATACTTTATAAAAAAGTTTTTAAAGTTGTGACATGGAATTCAAACTGCACATAACCAAAGTAAACTCACGATTTAGGCACTTCTTTCTATCTTTTCTTTCTTTTTTTTTAATATAATTTTAATATTAATGTAAATTTGGAATAATATTTCAAAAGAAAAATTAATTAATGTAAAATTATGTATATTTTTTTCCATGATTTACTAATCAATAAGAAAAGTGATGTGCCTAATGTGTAAGTTGTCTAAACTTTCTTTCTCTAAATTATTTCAAAAACAAAAGAAAAAAGTATGAAAAACAATAACTATTCCTATATGTTGTCATACTTAAAAGATTTATTTACTTTTATTTTCTTTTCTTTTCCGAAAATAAAAAAAAGTAATTCTCATGGAATCATTTTTTTTAAAACGTTTGCTTTTATAACACAAGATATCAATTAAAGAACGTTCTGAAGTGTTCATGCTTCCTTTTCTTTAAATACTTAGATAAAAATATTGATTATATATCGCGAGATTTTTCAGTATTCCAGGCAGGGCCTCCGCGAGGTAATTTTGCGCCCTAGGCTAAGTTAATTGGCGCTCCCTTCCTTACAAACTATTTTTTAGCCTACTTTCCCGTAAAAGTAAAAAAAAATAATAATAAAGCATGAAAGAAGGCTTAATGTATCGTGAAAATATCGTTAAAAATCAAGAAAAGTCAAAAATAAGTGAAGTAATTAAATAAAGATTGAAAAATAAAAAATTTGAAAGTAGGGTATTGAGATGGGGAAAAAGTGTGTCTGTCGGTCTGTCGGTCTGTCTGTCTGTCGGTCTGTCTGTCTGTCGGTCTGTCTGTCTGTCGGTCTGTCTGTCTGTCTGTCTGTCGGTCTGTCGGTCTGTCTGTCTGTCGGTCTGTCCCCCCCTAATAACTTTTGAACGAATTGTCCGATTGGAAAAATTCTTTTTGCATTCGAAAGATCTCGGCGAGGACATCTCATTTCTATATTTTACTTTTTGATTTGAACAATTTTTTGTTCAATTTTGAACAGTTCAAAAAATTTTAACATTAGCGCCTATGGACAAAATTGGAGCAAATTCTGTAAACTCTGGGCACAAGAGCCAAGTTCCTATTGCAAGCTTATTGAAAGGAGTTCTTGGCGTGAAATATTGATTTGAACAGTTTTTGTTCATTTTTGAACAGTTCAAAAAATTAACACAGAGCTTATGGGGAAATTTCAACCCTATATAAGTCCTGATCTAACGGACCGATTTGCTTGGAACAAACTTTATCGGAAAGCTCTTATAACGTAGAACATGTAGAAATAGAAAGTTTATCCAGAACTTACGAGCCTATTTTGCTATGAAATTTTTTGATCGGGATTTTCAATAATATTTCTCAGTGACTCAATGAGTGAAATAATGAATGAATGAATAAATGAAAGAGTGAAAGAATAAATCAATGAATAAATGAATGAGGAAAAGAATGAATGAATAAATTATTGAATAAATGAAAATATAAATAAATGAGTGAATAAATACATGAATGCGTAAATGAATGAATAAACACTTGAATGAGGTAACGAATGAATGAATAAATGCATGGCTGAATAAATGAAAGAATGAATGAGTGAGTGAATGAATATGTATTATCCGTTGAAAAAGGTATATTTCCAATAATTAGAACTAAAGATAAATAAGAAAGAGAGAGAAAGAGATAGCTAGATTATAAATTTGAATTTGGTGTATACGGGAAAGTAGGCTCGTATTGTTCTAGACGGAACTTCTTGTTAATTAAAGAAAACAGTAATAAACAAATTATTAGTATTTTATATATTAATTAAACATTCATCAAAATTCACACATTTATCTCAAAATTAAAATTTATTTTTCCTTGCAAATAAATTAAGAAACACTAGCAATCAACAAATAATTAGTATTTTATAATAATTAAACTTTCCTCAAAATTGATTATATATCACGAGATTTTTCAGTATTCCATTCTAGGACAGGAGTGATCTTAATCTTAGATTGTTACACGATGAGAAAATTATTTAAATAAACAACCCCGTTACTTTAGCAACAATTTTATGTAGATTTCAAGTGACTCGAGGTTAAATCTATTTTCTTTAACAGGAAAGCGTATAATCCTGGATACACAGCTGCCTAGCACCGATTTTGTGCGTTTGAAATGACGTGAGGTTAAATCTGCTTTCTTTAACAGTAAAGCGTAGCACAATCCTGGATTATCCGCTGCCCGACACCGATTTTGTGTATTTGAAATGACGCTAATTTAAATCTGTTTTCTTCAACAGGAAAGCGTAGCATAATCCTGGATACTCAGCTGCCTGAAGGTATGGAGAGTATAGAGAAGATTGCTAGGTTTGAAGACATCTCCTCAGCACGCATCTCTGAACAGTGGATGGACGTTGAAGTACAACAGCCTCCTAAATTCATCACGAAACCACAAGATCAGACATTACCTGAAAATTCTCTCGCCCACTTCGAGTGCAGGCTAACACCTGTCAATGATCCCACCATGAGAGTGGAGTGGTACTTCAACGGAAAGACCCTCATTACAGGTAATTAATTAAATTAAGAATGAATGAATCAATGAAAGTCTGATGTAATGAAATTTATTTCAGACTTCAGATAACTTTTTGTCTTTGCGTACTTGTTCCATTAGGTAGATGGCGCCACTTGTTAGACTTATTGTCTTTGCCTGGATTATTTTATTTGGCGGGAATTTTGATGCATATTTGCTTCCCTTTCTCACTTCTATCTTGCATTGAAAAAGGAATTTCTTTTAAGTCAGAAACACGTGTCTACCATTTGAGCGATTATTTTGTCAAGAATAATGATAATCATACTACTCAAAAGAAGCGTGATTTTGCGGAAATATTTAGACACATTCATAGGCGTAACTAGAGAGGGAGAAAGGGGGGGGGGGGTCACCCTAAAAATGTACAGACTAAACACCAATACGAGGTGTAAAAGAGTTGAAAATTTACTAGTCATAAATATATGTCTCTTAAGATATATTCCGTGTTTATTTCAGGCATCTCCAGGGGGGGGGGAACTACCCCTTCGGAGCAAGTCAACTCCTCCCTCCCCCCCCCCCGGCAAAAAAATTCAGATCACAAGTTTTAAAAAAAGAAAGAAAAGATAAATTACGCTTTTAAGACACTTTACTTTCAGAAACACTTTCAGGGAAAGGACATTGAACACTATCACGAGCGACACCAAAAGTTACTTAAAAGATATAAGACTTTATTTTGAAAAAAATTGCGGGGGGGGGGGGAGAGTAACCTAACTCCTTTCTGTTTCCTCTAACGTTACCAAAGTATCCCGAAGCTGCATTGCTAGGAAGATTTCAAAAAGTTTCCTGGGGAGAGACCTCGAAGCCTTGCCTCCAGAGTTATCCTAAGCATTATACATGTAAGACCAGTTACAAAAATTTAAGTTGCAGAAGCCCCAAACACCCACTCCTCTAACTTCACCAAAGATCTAAACATACATCTACTATATATACATCAAAAAGCTATCATATATGTAAAAAAATTAATATCAACATCATTTCTAATCATATATATCTATATATATATGTATATATAAAGGGTATGATTTTGAAGCATACACTGCCCTTCCTAATTCTTAACATGCTCCCCCTGCTCCGGAGCCAAGGCAGTATACAGAATTTTTTTTCGGGGGGGGGGGCAGACTTCGACACACTTATGTAAAGCAAAGTTTTAGGGAGGAATATATAATACATTGCAAAATATTTCTGGGGGGCTGCCCGTGGGTCCCCCTTCCCCTCTGGATACGGCCTTGATTCACAAAAACATTAAACATTCCATACTAGATCTATTAGTTTATTTTTTATGTGTCCATCGCTGGAGTGCAAACATTATTATGTATCGAAAATAATTAAAAATTTAGCTAAAATATAAATAATACTTTATTGTAAATTAAAATGCAGCATTAAACCGTAGCAGTGAGATTGGAAACGTTGAACGGATGATTTCCAGAGTCGTAATGCAATCAGTGATGGACCATAATAAGAAAAAAAAAAAAACATTTAAAATATAAGAGATGAGAGAACATCTGTAAATGAGAATGCAATGCAAATACAGTTCATCAGTTTTCCAATCGGCTCATTTACAAAAAAGATTTTACCAAAATGGGTGTTTGGACAGGAAGTCATAAATAAATACAAACTGCTCTTTAAGATTCTTAATGAGCATCCCTTCCTGGCTTGAGGGTTTAACCCATTAGGACAATTGGAATTTAGGACTCCATCACAGTAGAGAATATTTTCCAGGAAACTTATTACTTGTGCGATTGTATTCCCAGATTGCTGCCTTTGGGTAAAAATGACATCAAGAAGGAAAGAAAACCCTCTGGAGTGATTGAAAGGATCTCTGTCTGTGTGTGGTACGGTGCTTGAAGCCACCTTTCGCTGTTAACCCCCCCCCCCCCCAAAGTGATAAGGGGGTTGATTATAACCTTATAACCAAATGAAAGGTCTTCTTTATTATGAGCTGCATACTTTGGCCATGATTGCAACCCTTCAGAGAAAAAGGGGAAAAAAAATGCATATGTGTTTAATTTTCTTAGGGGAAAAAAAATTGTGCTTTGCAAGGCCGTAGCCAGAAATTTTTCTGTGTGCCTAAATGTGCCTAAATAAGTACATAACCAATCGGGGGGGGGAGTTGAACCCCCAAAAACCCCCCCTGGTTACGCCTATGGACACATTTCAGTTCGTGGAATGAACAAATTTACTGTCATTTGATTACTCATGCAATGCTCAATTTAAACACATTCTGTTTCTTCAAATATGAGCAAAAAGAACTTTTTTTAATTTGTAAAATTTTATCAAAGAAAAAAGCAAAGTTTTTAATTCGTTCTGATAACAAGATAGTAGAATTTTATTTTTTAGTTTAAATTCTGTGAAATCACATTTTTCGTTTATTTTTCATTTAACAGGTTCTCGAGTTAAGACTATCAATGACTTCGGCTTTGTCATTTTGGAAATTGCCGGCGTATTCGGGAGAGATGCTGGAGTTTACACGTGCAAAGCTATTAATGCCTTTGGAGAGGCCACAGTGACAGCGAAACTTACAGTTAAAGGTACCCAAAAAAATGTGTCCTAATCTTTTCCTTTTATGCATATTGTATATGAATAAAAATAAGATTTTATTTAAGAAAAATAATAAGCTCCCACATAACTTGTGCCGTGAAGCTAATTTGGCCATCGGGTAACTACAGCAATTTAAAATTTCATTTTTAGTCATTAGTGTAAATTTTGCACTAGCCTAATCCTCAGTTTAAAAACTGCTAATTCCAATTTCATGCAATAATATAACCAATGAATTTGCAAGTGATTGGTGTCTATCATTATTATTATTATTACCATTACTGTTATTACTATTAATTTAATTTTTATTTATTTATATAATTTCCTCTTTTTTTTTAAATCGTGTTTGAAAAATTTGCAAAAAAATTGTTCCTACAGTTTTTTTTACACGGTTGTACGAAGGTGAGTCAATGATCAAATAAAATAAAACCGAGAGAAATGTCAAAACCTTTAGAACTTAAAGCAAATCACGCACCATCTTTAAATAACTATGGAAGTACTGAATTTTTTGTAATAATGCATATAATGGCATTATTTTTTTACAATTCTACTTATTTTTATGTTTTGAGAGACTTAAAAAAACCATTCACACTATAAATTCATACTATATACATCTTGAACGAACTACCACTTATTTTTGAAAGACTTCTACAGTCATATTTTGATATTTTATACAGTTTAAGCTTTTTTAGGGCCTTAGACTAGGGAATATTTTATTTTTGAACTAAAAAACACTATTTTAGGTTTTAAAATTTTTTTCTTTGTGTTTGTGCAATTAAAAACATCTCGAAAACGATTCCTTAAGTTTACTCATATGATCTGTTTCAGCTAAGAGTTCAATCATCATGGAGCCACAGCTGCCCAGTGAATGGCAATCTGGCACACAAAGTCTTCAGAGATTGGAAGAAGCGATGTACAGAACGGAAGAAGTTATTATCGATGATGATCGTAAAATGCCTCCTAAATTCATCACTCAGATCCAAAACCTGGAAAGCAAAGAGGAAGGTGAAGCCGCACATTTCGAATGCCGACTGGAACCTGTTGGAGATCCAACAATGAGGGTGGAATGGTTCGTGAACGGAAAACCCCTCATTAAAGGTAAAATACAAATGATTTATGAACTTGATATGCATAATACATGTTCTCACCTTTTTTTTTTTTTTCAATGATCCCGATGAGTTCTTTACCCCCCAACATTACTGCTGTTTGGAAATTAAGGTGAGCAACAGCGATAATTCAACGAATTGCAAATCTCTTTTTCTGACAGGAACTAGAGTACATACGGTTGATGACTTTGGTTTCGTTGTACTGGACATTGATTGGTTATTCCCAAGAGACGCTGGTGAATACATGTGTCGAGCTGTCAACAAATGGGGACAAGACACAACCAAAGCTGTTCTTAAGATCAAAAGTAAGTAGTGGTAATTCACTAGTTTACTATTTAAGTAGTTGATAGCATTTCAAACGCCAAATATACCTTGGGAGGGTTTTAGTACAAGATATTTATGTAAACTATTAAATTGGTTTTCAAATTTAGGAATTTAAAGTCTTATACATGATTCAGATTTTAATGAGATCTAAGAGATTATTGCAGTTATGTAGTCAGTGTTATGTAATGCCTATGCGGAAATACATAACTCTGAAGTGGAAGCAGAAAATGCTCTTTTTAGACATTTAAAAAAATAAGGTAAACTGCTTTCTGTTCTTCCCTTCTCCCCCCCCCCCTTTTTGTGTGTAAAATCATTGCATTTTTATTGTAATTGATGAAATTACTGTTTATTTTCTTTAAAGGAAAAAAAATGTGTCAAACATATCTTTAAAAACTACTGACCCTCTCTGAATTGTCCGAAATGTATATATAAAGCATGGTTTAAAGTTTTATAACGGGCTCCGAATAAAATAGCTCAATATGAGTTATTTATTTACTATTTTCATTAAAATTGTATAATCCATATATATGTAAAGTTAAATCTCTCTATACATAAAGTTTATGGGTATTTTATTTATAAAGAATAATTTACTGTTATCTGATTAGATTCACATTACATTGGGGGTGTATTTTCAATTCTCCCGCACTCTGTGAAAATACAGCTCCACATTACGTACTCGAACTTTAAAAAAGTTCGGGTACGTAAAGTTCGGTTAACATTTTACCATAATTGATGTACATAAGAATAACGGCTACTGTTTTTAGTATACTTATTTTTCTCCTCAAACTATATTTTGGTTATTTTAAAATAGCATGAAAAAACTTATTGACAAAAAAATATTAGTAATAATAATAAAAGAGAAAAACCAAAAAACTGCCAATACAATTATTGTTTAAGGAAAATACCATTTATTTTACTTAGTAGTGACAAACTGAGAAGAGTGCTAGTGTAAAATTTTCTTGTTGACTGGTTGTCTTGTGTAAGTTTAAAGATTAATAACGTATTTAAGCATTTGGGATTAAGAAAATGTTGTTTACTTACATTAAAATTTTTTGCATGTTGTTTATTACTCACGTGCTTTACGTTCATTATTTACGTCATTGCAACATTATTAATAATGTAAAATGAACTTGAAATTATTTTTTTATCTTTTAGGCAAGCGCAGTATCATCATGGACAGCCAACTTCCTGAGGGAATGTCTTCAGAAAAACTAAGGGAGCTTGATTTCCCACCACAGCAAGAACAGCCCACTGAAGTTGTTCAAGCTCAGCCTCCTAAATTCATCACTCAAATCCAGCCGCAAGAAAATTTGCAAGAGGGCGATAGTGCTCATTTCGAATGCCGATTAGAGCCCATCAATGATCCTAAACTCAGAGTGGAGTGGTATCATAATGGAGTACCTCTGAAATCAGGTAAATGTTGGTTTAATTCAATCTGCTTGTTAAGGCACTTCTTAAAGCTGTTTTTTAAAAGCAGAATTTTATAATTTTCATTACAAAAAATAGATTGAGCAGCAATTCGGTGACTATATACCATAAAACAATAGCAACAGATCACTCTGCACTCAGTTTTAAAATGAATTCAACAAACCTGTCCTTTTATTGAGAGAAGTTTCGAAGTTCTGCATCTATGAAACAACGGCTAAACCAAATTACATGCAATTTGTATCCAAAGTTAAATTTCTGCTTTGGTTACAGTTCTAGTATAAAATAAATGAAAATTTTACCTTGAAATTTTAAAGATTAGTGTGAAAGAGCTATAAACAAATTTTTATTAATGGCATTTAATAAAGTGTACTATTCTTGATAAACTGATGTGTTTTTAATGTAAATAATAATCACGTGTCTCTAGTGTAAATAATATTTAAATGAGAAGAAGTGTGTATTTTTTTTCCTGCGTAGCTATGAAAAAAATTTTAAAATAAAGGAAGAAGTATAACTACATTAGAAACACACCATGAAATCAATAACTTTAAACTGATAATAAAATATATTTTTTCAGTATTACACTCTTTCAGGGCAAAAATTATTTGAAATTAATGCATAATTTAGTAATTATTTACTAATTTATGTTTACGAATAAAGAGCATGTGCTGCAGATAAATACTTGGTTAAAACTACATAAGTTTCAACACGTTATGATTGTGTAAAATTCAAAAAGAGGTCTACGACCTCATTATCAAATATATTTAAAAAACAAAAGAACAAAGGCTTTTTTTAAAAATCTTTTTCGATTGACGGCGATTCTTTTTCGGCCAACAGCTAAGCTTTTGTGACGTCATCAACCCGTGTCACACCCAACGATAGCTTACAAGCTAATGAACTTTCATTCATTACATTATTCACAGCTGTCTTTTACTTCGTACGAAACAAGCCCAACTCATTTGCTTTCGCCAAACCATTGATGATCAATGACTTAATTTTCATCATTTTCATTTTTGACATTACAGTTATTACTTTGAGTGACTCACTTTATCAATTAATCTTGGTAAAAGATATAGATGCAAAGGAATGGTTTCGTATTTAATTTTCTTATGATTAATACAATAGTAAATAGTTTAATAAAATAAGCAACTGGTTTGAATTGCAGGACATCGCTTCAAGACTACCCACGATTTCGGCTTCGTTGCTCTGGATGTCCTCTACGTGTATGCTGAAGATTCGGGAGAATACACTGCACGCGCAGTAAATGACTATGGAGAGGACATCACTAAAACAACTCTGAAGGTCAAAGGTTTGTTTCAAATCACTAGTCCATTTAAATTAAAGGATACATTTAAAAAACTAGTGTATTTATTTTTGTATGACATTTCTGGATTCTCTTCACAGCAACGAGACTTCTGGAGTACCGAACACAGCTTCCCAAATCAATGGAACAGGGAGTACAAAAGATTGCTGAAATGGAAGCATCGTGGCAGAGGTACTAATTCAAAAGCATTTGAATTACTCTTATTAATCGATTTTGATTTGCACACCTGTGTAATTATTAAATCGGAGCTATTTGATTTAATTGAGCCGATATTTGAAGCGTGTTGATTTCCATTCCATCTTACTCCGAACAATTCTATATTAGTTTTAAAAATATATACTCGGGTTGGGCATTAAGAAAAATCCTTAAGGTTTCCCTTTTTTTTCCTCATACATGAATTTTAAGCTCATTTTTATATCGTCTTTTATCTGTGCTTTTAGAAATATGGGCAAAGTAAGACCATTTATAAAGAAACTGTTTTTGCTTTTATTGTAACATAATAAGATCATTTAATCAATTGAAAGTGCCCTGATCTTCCCAATATGTTCTTCTTTTAACTACTAAAGTAAAGAGAAAAATTATAAATGTAATGTAAAATTTGAGGCATGCGTTAATTTAATTTTCTCTGTCACCAATGTGTTTCATCTTACATTTTTTTCAATGAAAAATGACCTTTTCTGAGTTTTAAAATACATAATAAGACCTTGTTCATACACATGTAGTTTGTATGCATTCATATTATTGCATCCATACTTTTAAATAAACGAAAATTCTAGAAATAAACAACATCAAAGGGTGATGATGATTTCAATTTATTGTTCTTTTTTTTTTTTTAATTGCTGCGATTTATGCTTTTGAGTTTTTTGTCCCTTTTATTAAGTGCTAGGTAAACGATTAACGCAATATAGCGACTGGGCATCTATTTACATACCATACATTCAAAATGGCACAATGTTTCTGATTATTTTCTTTTTGAAATATGTATTTTTATGCGTTTTTAGAGTTGTGACCGAAGAAGAGGTACCTCCACAGCGTTGCCGCCCGACCTTTGTCATGAAACCCGAGCCACAAGTGGTCACGGAAGGAGAGTGGGCGAAATTCTGTTGTAGAGTCATTGGCAATCCGAGACCCAGAATTATGTGGATTGTTAATGGACACACTATTGGACCGGTAATGTGACGTTTTAGCTTTATTTCTTTGTATGACCGGAAGAAATACGTCATTTGAAGCAAATTCATTAATTCTTTAACAGTTTTTCACCGATGGTAGTTTTTCTTTCTTTCCTTTTTTTTGTCTCATATTTTCAGTGAATGTGTTTGGCTGTACGTAATTGCCTATTTGGACCTTACATTACAAAAACAGGATAAATACCTTTTGTATGAAATCGTAACATCACATAGTAGAATCATAAATCACAAGAGAAAAAAAAAAGACATTCATGTTCAATTCCATATATTTTTTCTCATGTCTCACATTCTTTTAAAATTAAATTTCAGAAATGAAATACTAAAATTTCTTTGGAAATAAAGTTTGCTAAATTTATATACTTTCATGCTCACCTGAAGCTACTAACAGCGATTGCAATCAAAATCATGCGACGATAAAACAGCACTAGAATAGTAGGAGTGCAGATGTATCATTATTCAATAAACATCGAAAAATAGGTATGAATAATGTATAGTTTTCCTTAGAATTGTTAATTACATATGATTCAATTTTATGAAAAAACAGATGCTGTAACACGTGTTTTTTTTTTTTTTTTTTTTTTTAATTTTGCAAAAATGTAATTTAAATGTCTTTATTACACAAGCCATTGATATATTTCAGTTATTCAGCAAAATACTAATTTGTTAGAATGAATAGTATACCATTAACACGCTATTCCAAATGGAAATCACGATACATAATTTTAATAGATAAAAATAAAATTAATGAACATGTTCATAAACGAAGTAATAATTTCATTGACGGATAAAAACCTTTCTACACTTTCCTGTCTTGATTGATGTTATAGTTAAGGGATGCACCACTTTTTTTTGTAGTATAAGTATTTTTGTGCTGATATTGCTAAAGTTTTCGGTGTTGACTCATCTTTAGTGGATATAGTGCACGATAATTTTTAGCAACAAAATGTGTTTGATTATATGTTCATCAATGTCATCTTTTTGATTAGGGCTCCCGTTACAAGTTGACATACGACGGCATTTATCACTTGGATATTCCCAAGACAAGGCAGTACGATGAAGGCAAGGTGGAGGTCTTTGCTCGCAACGGGCTTGGAGAAGCTTACTGCTGCACCACACTTCAAGTGAGACCAAGACATGATGATTACAGGGTAGTGCTCAAAAATTCTCCCAGGCGTAAGTCTATTTTTGATCAAACATGCTCTTTAGTCGCTCACATTCAAGAAAATCTTTGCGATGTTCCTGGGGGCTGAGAAAGAACTTGAAATGGCGTTTTTGTGGCTTTTAATGGGATTAAAAGGTGTCGATTTGAAAAAGAAATCATGTGGTCGTTGTTCAAAGGATCCAAATTTCAATCATCGCTGAAGATTTTCTTGAAATATGTAATAGAAATTTAAAACATTTTAAAGCGAAGAATAAGGGAGACTTTAAACAAGGTAAACAAGGCATTCGATATGTTTTAAGGGAGTTTTTTGTTTTTCTTTTAATGTGAATTTTAATTTACCTTAACTTGATTTTTCTCCGTTCATACATAAATGAACGTATTACTTTCATTTATATATAATAGTTAGATTAATTACGCTCTACATAAAACACGTGCTTTATAGTTTTAGAAAGTAACCTTTACATCTTGTTCCATAAGCTCACGTGTGTGCATTTGACAAAAATGTAAAATCAAAATTATCGAGGAGTTAGACGCAATGCTTTGCAACACATTTTATAGTGTATTAGATTTCAAGCAGTGTGATTCAAACAACTTCTTGTAACCAGCTCAAGTATTGTCCAATTTAAAGTGTTTAATCTTCCAGTGATGGCTAAATATATGATTTGATAATTAACATGCAAATTTTGTTACTGCATTTGAACTAGTTTTGTGCTCGTGACTAGGTATTTCTGCTTCTATAATTCAAACACTCCCTTATTCCTCGCTCAGTGTTTATTGCTCAGATCTGTAGCTTATCTTTCTCTCTTCGAGCATGAAGAGTAACACTTAACTCATTAGAATTAAATTTCTACTTAATGCTGTCGAAACGCTTTGCACACTAACGGTATATAAAATGAATTTTTCGTAACGGGCAATCCACCGTTAAGATAATTTGAAAATATTCACGCCGAGCCAGCCTTCAGTCGCCGGAATTTGAAGAAGCAGGTCCTTCTTGGTGACATCAACCCCAAAAGAAGGACACAACAGCTGCTATTGGAGATGACCTCTTGCATAGGTAGGATCTATCTGTATATCGCAACTCATATTCTGTGCAAACGAATACACATTATTTGAATTCATAAAATGTTTCATTTTCAACACTGACGTTTCAAGATGTGACTTCTAAACCGTAAATTGGCAATATTATTTTTATGAATTTAATTTTTTGAAAGGCTTTTGGACGTAATTAAAAATTCCTTTTTTCCAAAGTCAAAAGTGACAGGTGAAATTTAGGTTTAAGGAAAATTTAAAGTGGTTAAAAAGAAGAAAAAACATTTACTGTAGTTTATTATCATATTATTTCATTCTTTGCAAACGATTCGGTTAATAGGGCAGAAAACGTTTGAATTCTCCTAATATTATGAAATTCACCTCAATTTTCTTCTTTTGCTAAATTGAGAAATTTACTTTTGCTCAAGTAGAAGGTTCTAAAAATCTACTTTTGCTATCTAAGGTTCTCAAAAATGTAGTGTTTATATTTTTTCTACCTAAACTAAGAAATCTACTTTTGATATTTAATTTCTAAAAATCTACTTTTCGTAAAGTAGTAAGATACGAGAACATCAATATAAGGGGAACAATCTTTTATTATCCTACCTTGAAAACATCTTTTTCTGAGCCAGAATTTTTTTTGTCAGTAACATGAACAATGTTCGATATTTCTTGACTTCCTGAAGCAAAAGCATTGCGAAATCCAGTGCGCCGTACTTACTGAATCTAATGAAGAAGTTAATGTAGTTCAAGAAGAGCTTTGCTTTAAGGGTCTGATAGATTTACTCTCAAAAGCTGTTCTTTTTTTTTTTTCTAAAGCTGCTTTGAATACTAAGCTCATGCTGTAACCTCAAGTAATGTGTCTTTGTTTGCTTTCTGCATGGCTTGCATGTAAAAACTGTTAACTTAATTAACAAAATTTACTTTAAATATTCTTCTAAATGCTATAATTATCAGCTGAAAAAGTTATTTTAACTTCATTTTGTATATTTTGTCGGTTTTTTTAATTTATTTCACGACTATATACTTTTTAAAATGTGTGACAAATGACCTTAACATACATGTTTTCAGTTTCCTGTTTATTAAGAACAAGTATTGTTACTATATTCATTCTAGGATAATATAATTGTTATAATACTTTCAAATTTTATTCATATTATTCTGCTGTGTGTAGATATAGTTACTGGAACGCTTGTGCTGAAGTCAGGAAACTGTTTCTAACAGAAAAAGCAAGAGACCTTTAATCTTCAGACCTAATGACCAAACGTAAAATGTCTGAGTCTAAGTTCTTTCTGATATGTGAAAATTCAAAGAAAAAAATGAATTACAGTAGCTGTGCTCTCGTGAACGCTTATATAAGTTAAGATCTGGTTGTAGTTCTTTTATTCATTAAACTCAAAAAGTTTTATTATTAAATTATGGTTAGACCAAATTTCTGCTATAAACTGGCTTTTTACAAATGCCACATATTTACCTATGCATAGCAAAACAGAAATGACTTTCACAACCTAAAACTTATAAAAACGCTATCTCAAGTTCTTGTCAAGTTAATCACTTTTGCAAAACCAATTTAAATATTTATTGAACGTTTTATTCGAACAAATGTGTACTGTTTATCAAAGCGAATAGTCCTATCAACATTAAATACATCGTCAGTTAATTTTCGATGAAGTAAATTAAATGTTTTAAATAAAACTCCTTCTTACTCGAAACCAGTAAAATATCCAGGCATTGAGAGAAAAAAAAGAAGGAAATGAGTAAATAAATAAAAGCTAAAAATATTTAAAACATATATTTTTCATAAAAATTGTAGATTTATGCCCTCTTCTCCTTTTTTGGAACTTATCAAGGATATCACATATTTTTTACCTTTTTTTTTAAATTTCCGTTTCAATCAATTTGAAAATAGAAAAAAAAGTGCACGGGGAACTATAATTAATATTTATCATCGTTTCATTTATGCGACATAGTCAATAAGATGCTATAAGTATTTTTTCCCAATTCTTCACTTAGTGGGAAAAAAAAACAAATTGGCTCCTAGTATAAATGCTGCCACTATGAGTTTGGGAAACGTCGCCAGTCTGATTCCTTCCTAAGTAATTTAAACTTATGTACGCATTTTCAGCTTGGTACGATTCAGAAGTAAAATCATATCAAAAGGTTCGTGCAGAGACGGAACTGGAAAAAGTATTTGAAGAAAAGCTTACGCCTGGTGGAACTAAGATCGATATCTGGAAGACAGCAGAAGATAACGAAGGTGAGAACAATTTAGTCGTTTATTGTTACATATAATTATGCAAAAATTGATCTGGGACAATCCTCTATTTTGTGCTCTTGAGTCAATTTTATTATATCCTTTTTAACACGCATTAGTTGGCCACAAAGCTGAAATTTAAGCTGGTGCGACAGCGCAAACTGAGATTCAGAACTAAACAGTATATAAGTAACTAAATAAATAAATGCAGATTATTTTTACATTTTTGAAAATCATGTCTACTCTACTGAAAACATTTATAAATTCTAATTTAATTTAAAATTTCTTTTATCTATATGTGAATTATTCCTTTAAATATTTACCCATCAAATTTCGTACTGAGATATGTCTCCATTATACTTACATGGTTTAGCTTATCTATCTGTTTATTTCATTATTTTAAAAGTATATGATTATCTTATATGTGCTGAACGGCAATGGATATGGATATTTGTTCCTCGGATACAGTGCGTTTAAATACAGATATTAAAAATTCAAATGCATATCTTGAAAAAAAATCGACTACACACATTTACTGGAAAAAAAAAAAAAAAACTAAAAAATTTTTTTTAAAGCAGTTTGATTGCCATTGCAAACGAAACGTGATTTTGTGTAGAATAAAAATTAGGAATGTAAGAAAAGATGTTGTTACTTCTACTTTAGTGATATTGAAGAAAATCTATTTCACTATAAAAATAGGTTATTTTAACTTTCAGTTACTCTTGTGTGTGTGTCTACGATGCATTTGTATTAGTTTTGTATTTTTAATAACAAAATCATTTATAAATCGACATATATTCTTATAATTCAGAATACTTCCTTTTTTCTAAAGGAAAAAAATCAATTTTTCCATTTATTTGTTTAAGTTAAATAGTTTACTTTTCAAAGCAATTAATGTTTACAACATCTCACCAATATGTTGCATTTAAAATATTCTAAATTTTTATTATTGAAAAAAAAAAAAACTGCAACATAACTTCTACTGGCTTTTAGCCTGTATTGGTAAAGGCTTCTGATTAGTTAAAAATGTACCAGGTTAGGAGGAGATCATTATTTGCATACAAAGACAAGCATTTTTCAAAAAAGTCCTTGTTTTATAGGAGATCACGTGAAGTTAATAAAACGACTTGAGGAAGAAGATACCAGAAAACTTATTCCTGAAGTCAAGCGATACAAAACTGAATCGACCTATGTAAGTTTATTTAATACGTGCTTTTCTGATTTACCCTTTTTTTTTTTTTTATCCTGCATTTTTCGATGCAAAAGTAATTTGCGAAGCTATTTTATTTCTATTTAAACACTTTAAATTTGTTTTTGTTTTTTTTTTCGTTCAGAACATTTACTTAATCATTTTTCCCTTCCCAGATTGATCCTGTTACTGGCGAAAAAAAAGTGGACGATCAGTCTCAAGTTCAATACATGGCGAAAACTTATGAAGCCCAAGCACAAATGTAATTATTTTGAAGACTTATGCACTTGTAGTATTATAAAAAATCGCGAAAATCCTTTTCTGGAAAGTTCTGGAATCGGCGTAAATCATCACAAGTATTCTATCACAAATATGTTTTAAACCAAAAATCCGCTTAAACGGAAGGAATAAAGGCCGTGCTCTAAAAAAAATATTAAAAATAAATATTTTTTTTTAAAGTAATGTGACAATCACTATGTAAACGAAATGTGATTTTGTGTCGAATATAAATTAAACATACAAATGTTATTCTAACCTCGTTAAAATATTGCTCCTTACAAAAAGAGAACTTTCAATGATATTTATCTGCTTGTACACATTCTAAAGTATGTAAGAAAGTCATTTTTATGCTGAAAATTATCTGCAAAATAGTTGAAAAATTGAACACAAAAGAAATGATTCTTCTTGAGATTCACAATATGTATGACAAATATCTTCCTGGTTCAAATTCGCGCTTTAGTCCTCTAAATTAAAATTTCAGTTCCTAATATTCTTTTGGAGAAACTCGTATCATTCCAGAGTCAAAAATTATTTGCCGATGAACTAATTTTAATATTTGCAATATAATATTAAATGAAAACTAAGTTTGTGGTTTTTATTAGGGATGTAACGAATATTCGGCCACTATTCGGTATTCGGCCCTTTGGCCGCGTATTCGGCCTCGCCGAATAGTCATTTCATCAACTAACCGAATATTCGGACTGGCCGAATACTGAGTAAGGACAAATTCGGCCTGACCGAATATTGATTGACTATTCGGCCGAATAGTTCTGCTGCAGTAGAAATGTAAAAAATTGAAGAAATTAGTAGGTTTTAAACATTTAAAATTGTATTATAATTATTACAAAAGAATACATTTGTATATAGTTTTAATAAATAAAAATAATTTAGAAAAAAAAACTACTTTTTTTAAACCTTGCTTCAGTCTTGACTGAGCAAAAACAGATTTTAACGTTGTAATATTGTATTTTATACTTACCACTTGCTCCTAAAAGCTAAAAATAGTTAATTATGACATATGAGAAATTTCTTTTCTTATTATTAACAAAGTGGAAGTCGGACTTTGTTTCAGTAGACTGATTTATTGTGAATATTGGGTAAGAGAGAGATGAGAAATGCCTAGAATATATCATGAATATTTAGATAGCATAAGTTATTAGGGTTTTTGAAAATAAAAATATATTCCAGTCGAAGTCTATTAAATTTAATAGATCTTTTAAAAATAGGTATGTAAAAAAACCATAAAATAAAAATATTAACTTTCATAACTTTAAAAATATCTTCATAAAACAGTTTTGAACAAGGTAGAAGTTCACTAAGCAAAAGTAGTTATTTCATTTGAATTACATAATTAGTAAAATAATGCTAATGCTTACTACCATAAAACCTGTCATTTCTATTCCACTTGTGGGTGAAACTCTTAGTTTTATTACATTCAAAACAATAGAGAAAATAGATTAATTTTAAATAGTTTTACATTCTTAACAAACAGAATTAAATCATACATCATAGATTGTGTGCAATTGGTGTTTGACTTTGTCAATAATTTTAAATTTGACAAATACTTTCTATTACAACGATTTTTAAGAAATATTAATATTCGGCCGCCGAATATTCGTTATTCGGCATAAAACATTGGCCGAATATTCGGCTTCGGCTTGGAGGAAGTGACCGAATATTCGGTATTCGGCTATTCGGCCAAATCACAATTCGTTACATCCCTAGTTTTTATGCGTAGCCAAATGTCAACTTTCCAAAACTTTCTTTATAAAAGTTTTAAATTTTTTCAAAAAAGAAGAAGAAAGAAATAAAATCGATGTGGGTCCTTTATCCTTGCGCATTATCACAAAAGAAAGCGGACGTATTACTATATCTTGTGTAATTTCCGATGATAAGTTTTTAAAAAAACTATTGTCACCTAAACTTCTTTCTCAGTGAGAAAGAAGATAGTTAAATGTAATGAAAACTGTTCATGTTGGCTGGTATTGACCTATTTGCGGATGTTATATGAAATTATTATATTATGACAAAAAAATTTACCTGGCGAAAAAAAATTACCTTTAAATTAGAAATCGCAGCCTTAATATGCTGTTTATTTTAAATTTTATTAGTCCTCGATAGTATGGTACCGTAATAATATAAAATTAAGGAACTTATAGTTGTTCTTCTTGCATCAATTTAAATCTTTCGTTTAAGATCTGTTTATAATTAATTCTTTGTAATAATGAGTACTTTCCGATGTGAAAATGCATAACATCAGAGAGATGTAATATACTGCCGTGCTAAGCATAAAGGTCATATCTGCATTTATTGGAGAAATTGAGTCATTTCCACCAGTATATTCTATGTCATTTTTTAAAATCAAAATACAAGGTTTTGTGATCATATATGAATGAGAAACATTATTTTAAAAATTCCTAAAATGTAGTCTCTCCATCTAATACATGAAGACAAAACATTTTAGTCGTCAATATCTCATTTTGAGCTCAACTTCAGATACGACATTTGTGCTTAGCACAGCAGTACGGAATAATTCTCCATTTTGCTGCCGAAAATCTCACAAATGCGTCTTAATTCTACTTAGCGATAGCCAGAAGGTGACCATGCCTCCTCTACCAACTTCTCAACAAGAGAGTTCGATCTATGGAAAGGAGGTGGTTGTGCAGAAGCAGAAACAGACACAGAAAGAACAGAGAGGAGATTTGGAAATCACTCGCCATCAGACCGTCACAGAGACCAGAGAACAAGAGCACAAAGCTGTCACCAAAGAAAGAAAAGTGATTGGCGTCGTGGTAAGCATTTCATTGCAATTCGCAATGATCCGTATTTTTGTTAGTTATCAATATAATAAGGCCATTAGAAATTTTATTATTATCATTACTTTTTAACCATTACTTCAATTGTTAAAAATTATTATGCATTTTTTGTTTACTTTTTAGAACCTTTTCCTATTTTTTCAGCTCCCCTTTCCCCCCTTTGGAGCATGGGGAACTTGCGCAACTAATTTTATAGCTCTATAACTTAATCGTTTATAAATTACTTTTAGTCAGTGCAGTCGGTCTCATATAATAAGATGCTTTTGGTTTTATTCTAAACGAAGCAAAGCTACTTCAGTTTTTTTTTCTTGATTGAAAATAAAAATAAACCAGTGTAACTCAAACACATATTTTTCAATCGAACGATGCATAATCTTGTGGAACTATACCTGTAAAATACACAGAATTATTTTATTTCAAGAATTAGCAGCTAGCTTATGCATAAATGTTGGAAAACTTTAAGAATACAAATTGAACAAAACAAAAGTATCGTGCAACGACAGTGCAAAAGTTGGATCTTGCTTTCTTCGTTCTCCCAAACAGTCCTTTTCACTTTAAACGGTTCCATGTAACTTTCAAGGGTTGCCAATTTTATTTGGCATTTTTATTTGAAGTGTGTACTTTAATACTGAAGTTTATACAGCCGGTCTGAACAAAGGTTCATGCACATTTAAAACTAACGTATAAAGTAAAAATAATTTGTTTTATTATATTTATTTGTTTATATATTTGATTACTCGTTTCAGTTTTATGTCCATAATGTCATGCGAGTAACCAGTACAATTTTCCTTTTCTAGCCAGAGACAAAGCCTCCCATGTTTACTAAGAAAATAGAACCTTGCAGAGCTTTCGAGGGCACATCTGGGAAATTCTACTGCGAATTTACCGGATCTCCAGTACCTCACATTACATGGTTCCGTGAAAATTTTCCGATAAAAGATTCTCAAGATTTCCAGGTACGTGCAAACTTAAATAAATTAGACTAATTTCTTAGGCTAATTTCTTTTCTATATCGTATATTTATTTGAGAATACATGCGATTTTTTCATGATTTTCAAACTGTCTATGTTTCGTCCTGTAGCATTAAAAGCGATTTTTTTTATGTTTTATTTATGATTTCCTTGCTAGTCTAAGCATCAACATTGATGATTAACCTTTTCATTAAACTATATGTAATTGTTTTTCTTTCGAGTTATTGTGTTATTTTGGAACAAATGTACTAATGATGAATAAAGTTCAAAGGATTCAAGAGTTAAGAAATTGGATTTCTGAACTCTTTGATTTAGTCGTAAAATCACACTTCTGAAAAAGCTTCTATTTTACGACTAAATTCTTGCTAATGATAAAGTTCATTATACCTGATAATTTAAATTGAGCATGTTTCTGGAAAATTTTCTTAGTGGCCACAACTTATTTAATTTTTTCCAAACATAAAAATAAATATCCTTATGCATCAGGTAGTATTCTGATTTTGAATTACTAGTTGTGCTAATTCAGTCTCATCAATTTTACAGATTACTACAACTGATACTTCTTCCACTCTCATTATCAGAGAAGTATATTTAGAAGACAGCGGAGTGTTTAGTGTTAAAGCTGAAAACCGTGGTGGAACAGCCAAAAGTTCCGCTAACTTGGTCGTCGAAGGTAAGTAACTCCTTAATATTCTTTTTATTATATAATCTTTTTTCAAAACTTTAATTTTCCGTATTTAAAAATAGATTCCAACCAAACATTTGAACATATCATATCACATTTTTATTTTTTCCTATCGTGTATTCTAAAAGATTGTATAAAAATGTTCTTTCATTTTTTTATTATTTTTTTAACTATTAAGCCAGAAATTTCTTTTAACCTACGTTCCTCCAGCTTTATACTAAAGCGAAAAATCAGTTGCGCTGGCATTTGAAACAGATGTAGCTGCAATGCTTTTGAGTTTTTACATGTATAGAAAGTTAAGCGTCATGTGGTCAATTTATAAATATATTAATCAGTTTTAAATGCCATGACTTAGGAAAAACATTCTTGACTCTTGTTTTTTTAACGCATTAGACATATCCTATGAAAAACACGCTCCTCTTCTTTCTCAGCAGCTATAATTTTGATAATTTGTAAAAAGAAATTATATTACATTCCGTTTCATTCACAATAATTAGTGTTACATGTTATCTGCCAAAATTAGTTCTTAAATAAGGAAATGTTAGAACGTTTTCCATTAAGTAGTAAAACTTTAATTACTGAACTTAAATTCTGAGAGTAGTTTTTATACTTCAGAGCGTCGGGAACAAGTTCGTGGAACTATACCACCCAGTTTCGTGAAAACCATTCAAGATACGACGGCAAAGATTGGACAATTGGTTCGATTGGATGCTGTTATTGCTGGAACTAAACCAATGGATGTGTATTGGCTCAAGGTAAGTTTATGTTTCAAAGATTAAAGATTTAAAGTTGCATATTGAAAAATCAACATTCTACTCAAATTAAAAAACCCCAGAAAAAGGTGATTGATCAAATATAAAGGGCTCTTGTACAAAATGGTATATTTTCAAAGTTGGAGAACATTAGACAGTTTCAATTTTCCGCTCTCCCTATATATTTAACTTTTATGAGATCAACGCATACTTGTATTCTACACTTTATTTTATTTTAAAGATAATTATAATATTATCTTTCAAATATTAAGTAGCAGTAAAAGAATTTTTTACTTTAACTTCTCTTCATATTATTTAAAAAAATGTATTCTGCCTAGGAAGTTACTAGTTCTTGTCCCATCAAAAAAAAAAAAATAATAATAATTTTTTCACCAACTTTTTAACTGTTTATAGTAAGTTTAAAGAAATGAATTGATTGAAGTACATATTGCTTATAAAAATGAACTGTGATATCTGCAAAAAATCGGCTTTTTGTTTTGGTTTTTATAGCAAAATTTTCAGATTTTTACGCTCTTTATATTGGGAATGCCGCAAGTAAATGTTCAAAATTAAGGCTATAAGAAAACTTAATTTTTTTTGGTTTAATACTGTAATAGCTAAATTTTATAGTTATTTGTATTTTTTTTTTTTTTTGACATTATTGACGTCCATCATGTGAGAGAAAACTAGAACAATAACTATTTTCTGAACAAAATTGATTATGATAATCGTTGAAACAAATAAGGTAATTAAATAAAACAAATTGTAAAACGTTCAAACTCCTCTCCTGAAAAATGTTCATTTGAAGATATCACACTGTTCATTTCTATAAGTGATATACAAGTTGAAGTTAGTAATTTGCTAATAATTGATTTCTTAACAATTAAATATAAAACTAAACATTTGTTGTAGAATGGAAAGAAGATTGTGCAAGACATTACTCATAAAACAGTAGAAGAGGAGGATCAATACACACTATTAGTATTGGAAGCTGCAAACGAGGATGTTGGAACGTACGAATGTGTTGCTATCAACAAAGTTGGAGAAGCTCGTTGCCAAGCCAGTATACAAGTTCAAGGTACAAACAGTTTTCTGTCTGGGTTCAAAGTAGCTCTAATACGTATTATAGCGAAATTAAAATTCACAGCATAGTACAAATGCATTAAATTATTTAAAAAAATTGTTGGCAAAACGTTTGTCGCATTTTTTCAGCATGGATTTTTCAAAAATCTGACCCTTTGAAATTCGTAAAATTATGCACTGTCTATATATATAACAAAATAAGGCACATAAATTCAATAAAAAGTGGTAAATTCCGCAGGTCAAAAATTTGAAAATAAGAAACCTATTTTTCGTATTTTAATTTATATTTTGAATTTAAAGTTATTTTTCTGTATCTGAGTGAGATTTGTATTTAAGTAATCGAATATGCGCGACCCTTAAAATTTGCGTACATACTCTGCTACAGAAACCTCTAGTTTTAAATAATTAAAAAATATCTTAATAAATTATAACTTGCAATTTCAAGGCAATTGTTAAAAGCAACATAAATTTCTGAAGAATATTTTTAAGGTTTAAAAATTTTATAATAAAAAGACATACGCTTTGTATAGCGACTACTGATACAACGGCTGATACCACCTTACACTACACTCGTTTATTAATAATAAGATAAGGATCAAATGTCATAATAAAATATTTATAAGACCAGTATAATAATGTACGGAGCAAATATAAATGTTTTGAACGTTAAAGTATGGTTCAAGATGCACTTATCTGAGAAAAAAGAACGCATCAATTTAAAAAATATTTTAAATGGGTTAACATTTAAAACAATAACGCCCAGTTTCTGCATAACAGGCTTCGTTGTTGACTTCGTGCTGCAGAGACAAGCATCTTATTAAAAGCATGGCACATCACAAAGCCATAAATATATTTTAATATTTTCAAATGATAATTCTCATAATATAATGGTTGACAATGTTTAGGGAAAACTTACTTCGTGGAAAACTTGAAATCAAATTAAAGTTGTAATTACGAAAAGCGCAAAGACAAAATAAAAACTCAGAAAGAAACGAGATAAAATAATGATATAAAGCAATTTATTCAATTAAAATAAATTGTTCATAGAAAAAATACATTTGTAGCAAATACTTTGCTTTCTTTTACTCTAATTCTTTACCAAATTGTAACAGTTTTGTCATTTGAATCTGAAGCATATTATTATCATACTTATTTATGTGTTTTTTTCTTCAGCTGCTCCCGCACCTAAAGCCAAGAGTTCTACACCAAAAAAGACAGAAAAGAACATCAAAGCTCCAGAGTGTGTCGAACCATTGAAGGATGCCACTGTGAAGGAAAGCCAACCAGCTGTTTTCAAATGTAGATTTACTGGAGCACCAGGTACTCGTTCGTTGCTGTTATACTTTCTTTTATTAAGACAAGTTAAGTAAATAAATTTTCCTTTTTGAAAGATGTTTTAAAATGTTAATTCCTATTGATGTACAATTTGAAGCATGGTAAAGTTAAATAGCTTTGTGAATATTTTGTGCTGGTGAAAAAAAAATCTGCAAATGAAAAGCATTAGTGATCAAAACTTTTTTGTTTCTAATCAGCACTTCAAGTGAAATGGTTCCGTGGCGAAATTGTGGTCAAGCAATCCCGCTACTTCCGCATGTCTGCTGAAAATGACGTTTACACCCTTCGCATTTCGGAGGCTTTCCCAGAAGACGAGGGCTTATACAAGTGCGTGGCCACAAATTCTGCTGGAACTGCATCGACGAGTGCTAATCTCAGAGTTGTTGGTGAGTATTATACTGATTTGTAGTTCATTGTCCAGTTCGTCTATTCAAAGTTAGATATAGCAATATATCGCAAAGAAAACTAGTATAGTCTGTGAAATACTAATAATAATGTTAATGGTTAGTCCTTTTGGTTTTGCTGAAAACATGGCTTCCAGATCTATGTTCCAAAGAGAAAAAGTAACTTTGAATTCGACGTTGCTCCGTTACGAAAATATTAATTTCGTTAAAGAATAGGACCAAATTCATCCCGTAATATCATTCATGGTTGTTCGAGAATGTATAAATAGCATATAAAATCGAGTATGCGGTAGTCTTTTTTTAATTATTCACCACGTAGTGCGTAGTTTTACAATGCAGTTTGCGATAATTTTCTAGGTACTTATTAGCCTTTGTGTCTTACTACGTGTGCCTCTTATTTTATTTGCCATACGTATTGTTTTTTTAGTGACTAATAATAAATTTAGGGACTCCGAATAGTTTTTTTTTATTTGTAATATTAAAATGAAAATTTTTGAAAACCTCAAATAATTTAAATAATATTAAGAAAAAAGTTTTATCCTTGTGACGCACAGAGGAGCTTGGCGCAAAATGTAACAAAATCAACATTTCTGTTCTTTACTCAGCAATTTTGTGATTAAATTTTGCAACAAAAAGTTTAAACCTTCATGCTTAGGTTTTCATATTCATAATGGCCACCACGACTATACTTAATTTCATATTAACATAGAAAGCAAGCGAAAAAAGTTTGTTGCAATTTGCAGTGGTATAGGGAGGTGGATCAGACATCAATCATGTCCATATCGTACGACAAAGTAATAAAATAAATATTTGTTTATCAAACACTTTATTTTGCATGAGTGAATAAAATATTTTTTTAGGTCTTTTCTTTTTACAATTCCAAGTAAAACTAGTCTAGACTTTGACTATAATATTGGCCTTTGATTTTCTGTTAATTTAGTGCCTGAAGTGACCGAAGTACCTCCGTCCATCAGTCCCCTGGCTGATCTGACTGTCCCAGAGGGAACACCTGCACGATTTGTTACCACAGTGACAGGCACACCAACGCCAAAGATTACGTGGTACCGAGAAGGAGCTGTTGTTAAAGCCAGTCATGATTTCCAGGTAATTACCTAAATATTTTAACTTACTAAATATGCTCTAGGTCAGAGGCTACAAAAGTGATCCATACAGACCTCCAGAGGTGTATTCTGACCTACAAGGGGTCCATGTTGACGAAAGAAAAAAAGTGGAGGTGCATGAGATGCAAATGATTATGAGACGATACCATTTAAGATAATGATCTCTAAATTGTATCCTTAATGAAACACGATCCGTAATCCGTATTGCCAAACCCTAATTTTTTCTCATGCACTTTCATTTTCCTTATTTATACAATAAGTATATAAATTAACTAATATCAATTAAATGTATTTAACAAATTGCATAAAAGGGAAATTTTGCATGACATGGGAAAAAAACAAACGAAATAATTTTCTTTGAAGCTTTATTTCGTGTTTTTTAAGTGACATTTCCATACAATTTGCTCTACCTTGACTGTTTTAGAACGGATCGAGTAAAACTTTACAAAAATCCGTTTAACTATGTTTTGGAACCTTCAAATATAAATATTGCACTACCTGATTTCTTTTAGAATGGCATCTAGAAAAGATGATCTGCAACAAATGGCAAGAATAGCTAAGAGTCCACAGAATAAAAATGTTTGGGAACTTAGGCCTAAATCAATGTAAAGCTGATTTGTGAAACACTTAAATGCAAAGTAAAAGTAGCTAACTAAAATAAGAATTTAGAACAAAAGTTAAGACTTGTTTTAAAGCTTCTTTAATGCTCACTTTTGGTGTTGTGTTTAAAACTAAAATAGAGATCCTAATTGAAAAGTCAGTTCATCATAATCGATTTCTACGTAAAACATGAAATTTTTAATAACCTGATATTTCAACAGTGAATAACGTTAATGCGAAAGTCAAACACTAAAATGATAAAAGTTATTTTTTTAAATTGAGAATGACTTTTTTAGAATGTCATATCTACCATTAAATAGTTTTTTAAATGCATTCAGCCTATTGTTGATGTTTGTTAGGAATTCGAAAGACAATATATCTACTACTTTCGACTATATGATATTTTTCTATTATATGATTCGTAGCACATTAAAATACTTTTAAAAAGTTAATAATGAAAGTAATTCTTGGTTTCCTAAAAGCAATGTAATATTACTTCTTGAAAACTTTACAAAAAATCAATTAAACATTTTACAAAAATTAAATTAAATTTCTGAAAAGTGTTTTGACTTCGTGTCATAGCAATGATGACAATTTACTGTTTTCCTTCCATTTTATCTATTCATAAGTGATTTTTTTATAAATGATTTTCCTTGTGTAATATTTTTTGTTAT
Source organism: Octonoba sinensis (assembly GCA_038502835.1). Taxonomy (NCBI): domain Eukaryota; kingdom Metazoa; phylum Arthropoda; class Arachnida; order Araneae; family Uloboridae; genus Octonoba; species Octonoba sinensis. The sequence goes on along the minus strand of CM076600.1, from coordinate 63,705,995 downwards.
AAAAAATGCTTCAGACATTCAGGAGTCGATTACGATAAAAATAAATGCTCATATCGTTTTTTTTGGTTTTTTTTTTTTTTTTTCCTTTTTTTATGTGAAAAATATTCCGGGTACTTCATATACCTTTACTGTAGCTAGGTGTAAGGCGTTATTTTTATTTATTTATTTATTTATTTATTTTTTTACTTTGTTGAAATGCAGGGCTATGCTGAGCTATGATGCGAATAGGCGGTTGCACCATGCGGACGGCATCGTAAAGGGGCGGCAAACGCGAACCCGTCCAAAACGCTTACTGGATAAGTGCTCCGATGGAGCGCCACAAGAATATTCTTTATAGTTATTAATTTTCTAGTACATATATTTTTTTAAACTCGAGCATTTGAAGCGTTATTTACATTTTTTAACAATATTTATGAGACATATTTTGGTTGTAACTCATTTTTGAAAATAGCCATAATGTTAAACATAATAAACATAGAAATAATAGCGAAGTTTCTTCAATAAATCGTGCAAAAGCCGAAGAACAAAGGGGGGGAGAGGGGCAGGGTTATCGCACATATCCCTGTAAATCTCATCTACATTTCTGGTATCTTAGGTCTTACCACAGTATTTTCAATACTCGTGAGCTCACTACAAAAACCCTTTATTCCATTAATTAATATTTCTACTTTTACGTTTCAGTACATGATTACTCTGAGACAAAACCTTTACATTTGTGAAGAGAAACAAAAGGACAAAGCAAATGTCTTTAAAGCACGAAATTACAAAATAATTGCATGCACCTGTTTTGGGGCTACAACAAATCCATTTTTCAAAGTTTGATAAAACGTATCCTTACACTCAAACCATAACTTTTCCAAATGTGTAAGTACTTACCTGACAGTTATGATAACGGATATAGTACTACACGTGTAATAGATGCGTGTACTAAATGGAATTACTTGAAAGTGCGTTTTAGTCTCCTGATTATGTCCTTTTTTAAACTTATTCGCAAACGATGCAGCTTCAAATACATAGACGAGTTTCTTCCTATTTTGCAAGACTTTATAGCTTATTTTCTGGTTCCATAAATAAACTTGAATGAAAAAGGGGGGTATGGTAGAGAAACTTAAATTTCCTGTTGAAAAAGTTGGAGTCAGAAGGAAAACAAAAAATGGAGTCAATGTGTCTATAAAAGGTAACAGATAAGAAAATGTTAATGAGAAGTTTGGCAGTTATAACGTCTATTTTATGTTGATCATCCCCACTGAAACCAAACGTATAGTAAATCATTGTCGCTGCAGGGCCGATTGCGCTCATAAATGTAGCTGTTTCGTACTAAACTGAGTGGCAGTTGAATGAAACTTAATAGTTTGCTTCCATATGTGGACAATACTACCTAATTTTTCCTTCCGTTGTTTCAGAGGAGCCTGCACTCAAATTCTTATTATAATTGTTTTTAAATATTACTGCTTAGTGACAACAAACTCTTTTTAAGAATGAGTTTTATATTTATTACTTAATAATTTACTCAACGAAGACATGTTGCCATCTGCTATCTATAACAATATAACATTACAACTATAAGTGAGGCTTGCCTGACAAAAGAAAAAAAAGAAATAATTAAATAATAATAAACTGTTTCCAAATACAGTAAAACCCCGTTAAAATGCGGATGTCGGGGGACATGTTCGGCACCCACGTTATAACATAATCGCGGTCTAGTGAAACTATACCGCGGAACCAAATTCACGAAATAGTACTCGCTTTTGTTGCATCGTTTTTATCTTTATCAATTACTCGTAACTCTTCTTCTCCCTATAGTAGATTTTTTTCTTTTCTTCTTTGCTGCCATTTTATTCGCTGTAATTGCTGTGCAAGAAGCACACATCTCAGCTGCGCAATCAGTCTATCGAGCGATAGATTATAAACCAACTGCGTACCGAGAAAAAAGGTGCTTAAAAATTTCTTTATGTTATCAACATGGACTTGAGAAGGGGGAGAGGTCTTAAAAAAAATTAGCTTTGGAAGGGGAGGAACGCACTTCTCACTAGGAAATATGTTCACTTTTCAGGAATGCTAACAAATCTGGAATACAAAGGTTGACATCGCTATAAAAGAAGTTGCACACGCATAACCTGGATTTCTGAAAGTGGAGTAGTTAAGCATTGAACTGAGCAGTCCCTGACAGATTGAGCTCCGCTCATGTCGAGAGAAACAAGTCAGGGCGATTGCACCCGATTTTGAAATCAATCTATATGTTCTAAGTTGAAAGACAGAAAAAGCATGAAAAAGGTGTACATCAGGTCCATCACAATAGGGCTTTATCTATTAGTGTGTCTGGTGGGGAGATGAGTGTTCTTTTGATTTGATTATTTGTGTGCCCCAGCTGGCTTTATTTACTGTGGTAAATAAGGAATCATCTTTAAATTGCAATGACAATGGGTGGTTTGAACGTCGGAGGACATGATAGTCTCCGCGGTATATCCAATTCCGCGATATAGTGAGAATCGGTATAACGGGATTTTACTGTAATTTTATTCGATATCACTAAAACTCGCCATTGCTTCAAAAAAATATATGAAAATCGGCTGACAAACAGAGGAGAAAATGATACTTAACTGTTTTGTCTTAGCCTATTCATATACAGATTTTAACGGGCTAAATATTTAAAGCGTTTAATGCTTCAAATAATTTCTACAAATATGGCATTGCACTATGTTTCAGATGTTCCAAGATGGCGGATCTTGTTCCTTGGTCATTCGCCAGACGTATCCCGAAGACGAGGGCATATACACTTGCAGAGCCACTAACGCCAGCGGTCAAGCCGAAACCTCAGCTCGTCTGACTGTCGAAAGTAAGCGCTAGAGACTGTCCATCCCTCATTCTCAATGTTTACCGACAACCGTCTACCGATCATTATGATAGATACTCTGGACTGTAAATATGAGTGGCTTTTGGTATGAACTTCACTTTAATTTGGTCATTTAATTGCTGAGCTACTACAGCTTTTCATGTCGTGTGAAGGAAATATTGCTAAGAAAATTTTTGCCATTTTTTCCCTCTCAAATATGATAAGATTTGTTGTTTTGTAAAGCCAAAAAAGTTTCTTTTATACTAAAACCTCTATACGTTATCCATGTAAGTGAAGAAACAAGTCTTTAGTTTCAGAGTGATAATAGCAGCAATTTCATTGGGAACGGACTAACGTTTTTTCCCCTTCATTTCAAATAACCTATGTTTCGTTTTTCTACTACACACAGGATAGTTTTTGTTTTGTAAATTGTAAATTAGAAAAATTTTATTTTTGTGAACTGCTTTTTTCACCAAATTTTTAGTTGCTCCGTGCTGTAAATTTAAGTCGTAGGGTTTTTGTATCATATTTATTACTCATTTTTTGGTGAAACGTAACTTGGAATAGTTAGCTAAGTGTTATTTCAACCAATTTCTTTTTACAAGTTCCTCTGACTTTTTATGCCTCAATGAAAAGCGATGTACTTTTTGGACTAAATTCCTGTTTGTAAGTAGACGAAACGCTGATCGTATTTTGCAAAAGCTGAAGGAAAATGTTTGCAGTTACAGCGTTAAGCTTTCCCAAGTAATAAATCCTTAAAAAAGGAAGTCTCTCCTTTCTGATCTGTGCCTCAAAGATCCCAAATGCTCTTGATGACGGAATCCAGATCTCGTCGGTAGCCTGGAAAGATTTCCTCTGCTGATGTGCTAACTTTAGAACTCTGCTCCTCGCTGAATTTGGACTTCGGCCAAGAAGATAAAGTGTCAGATTTCTTGCAAATCTGAACTTCTACTGCCCAAGAAATTCTGTGAATACAGCATGTTTAGCTGGTCCAGAACGCCACCAGAATGTGCTGATTTGTGTTGAACCTTGCTTAACATTTAAAAAAAGAAGAGCTGTCAGCGAAGATTTTTATCATTGTCCTTAGAATGCATTGTAAACGAATTCGTTGCTAATTAAAATATCAGTTTTCTAGAATTTCAAAAATCTTGTCATTATTTGACGTTGTTAATATGTGTGTTTAAAATGTATTTTTTTAAAAAAATAGTCCACAGAAAGTTCAGAATTTTGTTTCCCAGAGAAACTTATATTTGCTTTGTTATTGTTTTACATCATTTACAGTGCTACTAGAAATAATTGAAATATTATTATTTAAATTTTAAAACAAATTCAGCAGAAAAAGATAGAAACTAAAAACAAAAAACAATGCATAAAATAAGGAGTACATTTGGAAATGAATTGTGTCAAACATTAAATGGTTCGCTTTGAACATTTTATGTAAGAGCGGGTTGCTGTATATGATATTCAATAAGAAGCAGTTTGAATAATTTGCTTTATTTTGAAGCAATACAGAACTGAAAAAGAACTTTAGGGGAAAAATGTATAACACTTTAAGTTAGAATTTAGTGGATCCTGACATTTGCACACGTTTGTCTTCATGAGTTAAAAACAATTCATCTTTCTGCTGAAAAATAAAATGTGATGTTGATTTTTTATTTTTTATTTTATCTTTTTAACATGGTTTTCTACTTTTAATTATTAAAAAAAATCCAAGTTTTTTAAACATCTTGTTTTAACCTTTGTTGCATGTTCTTAACCCAAAATTTCATGAGTCGTTTTAAACTACTTTTATTATTGATATTGTGTAAGTGTTTGTTTTATCTTTTCCAAATTTTTCTTCATATCGCATTTTTAATCTGATTAACATTTGTTAAAATTTCATATTATTTAATCTTGAAGGACACATAGTGAAAAACAGCAGTACAAAACACAATTTTCAAGCAAAAATAAATTTATTGAAACTTTTCAAGGTACAAAACATAGACATATAATTCATGAATATACGAGCAAAATTTAAAATGGAACAATCAATTAAAAATGAAATTGCGTGCAAAATATACACATTTCAAACTGTGGAGATACAATGAATATGACTGAATAGCTAGAAAAAGGAGATTATTTAAAATAATAATAGAAAATACGAGAGGTAGAGTAAAAGAAAGGAGAAGAAAAGTGATCTAAACAAGTGCTTAACTAGAGTTAAGAACTTAATTAAGAGGGTAAATTGTTCTTTCTGCTTATTTTTGAACTCCCTATTTTTTCCAAAATCCGGGCAAGACTAGAACCCGATTAATCCGGAAAAGAGAGTTTTCAATGAGCCCTTTTTATGAAATTTCAGGATAATTCTTATGTAATCATGTTTCTTTTAGATACATTTTTGTAGAACTTAAAAACTTATAGGGCAAAAAAAGCCTCTTAACTTCTACTTACTCTATACACCAAAATTTCGCGTCATCGATTTCCGCAGATCTTATTCCTCAATGAATGCCTTATCGGCAGACATCCCATCCTTCTATTTAAAGCCTTCTTCTGCTACATTACCTGAAACATCAGATCGGCTTGAATCCAACTTGTCACAGCAACGGGCCGTCTATCTCCTTTAAATCAGCCATTCCGTATCTTTCATGCATCTGCAGAGCCTCTCATCTCATCCTCTTATCGAACAGGGACATTTTGAAGCCTAGAATGAGAGAAATGACATTATTGCCGGAAGAAATGTGTGTGCCAGACAAATTTAGCTCCCCCGTTCATTCAAGTTCAACGTTTCTGGTACATGATTCATTGGTGTAACTTTCAGAGATTTCTCTCACCCGAAAAGGGCCTCCCTCACTTTGTTTTCTTATGTCAACCTGAGTCATCCCCTCTGAGTAAAGTCTGTTTTTCTAAGTCTGGATGACATCACTCTCCCCCACTTTCACTGCAATCATGAGCTTTGTTTTTATTGGCAAGACTTCCCTCTTTTTAAATAATTTATGTATTTGTATCATTTTTTAATGATTATAAAAGTTAATTATTATTCTACAAAGTACAAGAAATTCTTAGATACAGACGATTGAATAGATATGAGGTTATATATGTGAGGGAATTGAATGTAGGGAGAAGAATATCGTTAGAACGCAAAAATTTACAGAATAAATTGCATATAAGTATTTCGGTGTTGCAAAAACCCCTTTATGAATAGCAATAAGGTAGGAACTACGGCATCTAATTTACTCAGATGACTTACATTCCGAAGCTCAAATTTGTACGTATTAATGAAGAGATTTCTTGCTACCCCAAAACATAAGTTTTAACTTATTTTACGAGTTCTTCCGCTTTTGCATTCATTTCACAGCATAGTTTTTAGCTAGATAAGGAGTACATTGGAAACTCTCTCCTCCAGATTTAAACTAATAAAAACCTTCCTTATCCAGATGTAATGAGAGGTGGTTGGTTCGAGGCTATTGTACTGTTAATTATTTCTGTAAACATGTAGTTTAGATAATGTATCCAAATACATACTTTTATCGTTTTACTCTATTATTGTACCGTTTTGTGTTTTTGGTACGTTCTAGAAAATTTTGTAGGTTTATAAGCAAAATTTTGAAGTACTTCTTTTGCTTGAAATTTCACAATGGAAACGACTGATTTTTCCAAATTTTCGTAGTCTATGTTATTTGTTTTACTTTTTATGATGTTTTACGTTGCTTACATTTTATAAAGAACTAAATGTATAATATTAAGTACGTAATTGCTTTTCCAATTTGGTTTTGAATTCCATATTTTATTTACAATATCCGGATAACGTAAAAACCTTAACAATATGGAAAAGGGAGTTTTCACTATACATTTCACCAAAAACATTTTCGATTTTTTAAATGGTTACACTTAAATAACATGTTAAAAATCCGTTCAATGCTTGTGCAAAACATGAGAAAATCCCTAATTTATGCGACATTAGGTAATATAATACTAGATATGTTTAGGGCTAATTCGTTAAATCTTGTTAACATAATTTAATTCTGTGTGTCGTCTACACAACAAATAATGATTGAATTTGATAAAATAAATTGTGCTTAAATCTTTATTTTAGCGAAACATTTTAAGTCTAGTTACCTTAGATTTCTCTTTTAAGACATTACTTTTTAAGCTCTAATGCCATAAATTCTGAATGCTGTCTTTTAAACTTTTGAAAATATTGCCAAAAAATTCTTCATTAATTATTTATCTAGTATCATTGTGTCAATGAATATAAAATAATTTCTCTTTTTTTAATCATAATGTAATTAAAGTATTTTTTGAAGCTATTAACAAAATTAATATACGTAAGCTGTTTAAAGCATAACAACAACAAACAAACAAACAAACAAAAAAACTCGTAGAACTTCGCAACGCATAGAAAAACATACTGTGCCAACATGGTTATGCTTCAAAATATTAATTAACAATTTCTGGAACTTGAGGCGTAAATTAATTTATCTACTTTCTTATTTAAAACTTAAAATTACCTTAGTTCTTCAAACTCACGCTACCACAGCTAAGACAATAGGAGAGTAGCAAAAAAATCCTATTCTTCATCAAACAATAGGTTCAAGCATTATCACTTTGATTACACGCCAGTTCGTAATGAGCTATTTAAAGATCACATGCCCCATTTGATAGAATCTACACGTGTTTTGGGTAGAGCACACACCTGTCCTACTCTCCTTACCTATTTAATGCGAGAAAAATTTGTCTGGCTTCTTCAGTTAATTTTAGATTAAAAAATTGGGTTATGATTCTTTCAATGCAAAAAAATATCATTCGTGAAAGAAAATAGTTACCGTCTGCTTTCCTGCACACTAATAAAGGAAATAAAATATTGTAATAATATTAATATTACATTTTAATAAGGAAAATATAAATAGTTTTATTACACTCTGATGAGGGATACGTTTTTAGTAACAAGCTTTTGTATTAATTTACGGTTAAAAAATAAAACTAATCAGTTAGTTGATTTATTTATTTTTAATTTCCGGAAAACATATTTCAAAAGCATTCTAGTATCAGATATAGGTTCATTGCCTTACGTAAAAACACATTTTTTTTGTACTTTATGCTGTGTTTTTACAGAATTTGTTTATTAATTTCCATTTTTTTCATTATTTTTTCCTTTATCGTGGAGCAAAAGTAATTTGCATAGATTCTAATAATTTGGAAAATATCTGAAAATATTTGGAGAAAAGTACTCTCGGAATCCCCAATCAGATACATATTTAAAAATCTTATAAAATGATTTCCCTAATTAAACATTTTACTAATTAATTATGTATAATTAAGAAATTTAGTAACTCAAGCATCATCTAATATTGGTCGTTTTGAATGAAAATGAATTTAGTAAATTCCAGTGCATGCGGCGCACAATCGTACTTGAATACATAAATTAAAATAATTAAATATTAGTGAATGAACATCATAGAAATGGATGCTGCTGAATTATCAACAGCGATTTAAGTCCTTTTTTAATAAAGTTTTGAAATATTGTCCCCAAATGTTTTAAGACAGAAACTGATATTTGTAGAGATATTTCGAAAGATGAGTTATAGAGATTTCAAAAAAAAACACAATAAATTTTAAGCACTTTTTAAAGTATTTTTAAAAACCGACAATCTAAAGAGAGCACAAGTTTAAGTAATTAACTACATTTCGTTATCTTTTGACGTAGCAAATCTAAAAAAAACATTAAATTCAGACAAAATGCCAATATTTAAAACAAAATGTCAGTAATTTAAAGAGGAATTTCATTCGAACTACTAATGAATATTACACTTTTAACACAGGTTGCTTATATTTTTCAGAAAAAATACATCTGCAAGAAGTTGTGCCATCAAAAGAAAAAGGTGCGAAGAAACCAAAAATTAAGCCTCCCGAAGAAAAAGCTACTCCACCAAAATTTACAAAGCAACCAAAATCGCAAACTGTTAAAGAAAACGACAAAGCAATTTTGGAATGTAAAGCTACGGGCAACCCACCTCCAAAACTTACCTGGTTTAAAGATGGAGTTCCTCTTACTTCTTCCAGAAAGTACAAGATCACCACGAAGAAAGACAAAACTACTGTTCTTGAAGTGTCCCGCGTGGAATCAACAAGTCCGAGTGTGTACACATGTCGAGCAGTCAATGCAGCTGGAGAAAGTGTCACATCTGCTACTGTCGCTGTTAAAGGTATGTTGAATTTCAATACACAATTTTTTCGCGTGTTTCTCTAAGCCGTATTTCGATCGATCTCACTTACTTCCAATTTTTATTGTTCATGCATGGTACCAAACTATAAATATGCACTTTTGGAGTACGTGATATCTCTTTGAGGAACCCTTTGAAAAATAAATTGCAGATTTTCTGTAGGACAAATTCAACATAACTTTTTAAAATCATGGAAAGTTCACAGCAAGGTGAGGATGAAACCCTCTTCGATAAACTTCAGCTCCCAGAATACGCATCGCAGAGTATATGTATGGAGTATAGCAGCTTCTTCTGTATGGAGTTAAGTACATTTTGCGAAAACATATTGAAAGTTTCTTTAGGATAGTCCTAATACTTGGTGATTTCAGATTTTTTATCTTTTTTCTTTTAGTGTTCTAATTGAAAGGAAATAAAATCCAAAGTAAATGCATCAAATGCATTTCAGTGTGTTGCACAAAGTTTCTCAAATCCAATTTCAATCTCACTAAGGTGATGAAGTTCCAAAAAGTTAAAGATCCGTTTTTGCACTATATTCGGACTGTAAATTAAAACATTTTGTGAAGTCGTAACTTCCAAAACAACAAGCAATAACAGTTCATCAATTGAATGGTCCATCAGTTATATTGTCCGAATTTTATGGGTAAATAAATGAAAATCCTTGAAAAAATCGTACATTTTACCAGTTAGTTACAAGTAAATGACATAGCACATAATGCGAGTGGTTCACGGCTCTCCAAGCTACAAAGGAATTCAACTAAAGCAGCCTTCAAAGACGTTATTGCATAACCAAACGTAAGTCTTCACCGAAGATTTTTATTCTTAAGAGTGAGCAACAAGTTTATCTAACGGATTACGAATACGGTTTGAAGTTGGCGCGGTGAGACAATTTTTGCTGTGATTCCATTGGGTTGCTGAAAGCTAAAAGATTTCCTTCTTCAAGCAGGAGACGCGACGCTGCACCTGCCATCCGAGGTAGAAAACCAACTCTCGTGACCATTTCAGGAGAGGATCCAAAAATATAATTCTTCCTTTGAATCACGCCATCTAGTAGCTCCAGATGGAACGAACTAGGGTTGTTAAAAATAACTAGGAGAGCCTGCGGGCTATGTTTAACTACACTCCCCACTGTTTCTGATTCAGTACCACGGGTAACGTAATGAATTTTCTTTTGGAAAGAAATGGGATTTTCAACTGTGTGTCACATTTTGCGCCGGTTTTTCTCTACACTACCAAAATATATGAGGGGCTGTCACTGTACTTTATGGTTTTCTTTCATCAAGGTTAGCATATCATTTGAACACGTTCCACTTGGGTTACTAGGTTAGTTTCCAACTTAGAAACACTTTTTTTCCTTAGAGAAGTCCTAAAGGGGATTTTTTCCAAAACACGCTTAATATTTTTCACTCTTCATATGAAGTTGCAAGTTATGCAGAACATACATCGTTAGAATGTTTTAATAATGAGTAATATCGATAGCATAACTTAAAAGAATCATGTATGGTAAGTAGTTAATTGCTAAATTACTTTATTTTTTTAAAGCGTAGAAAAGCATTTCAGTCTTGAAATACATGTTAAATATTCTGTCAGAAATTTGTTTCTACTTTAAACCAGATATGTATACTTTACAAATGGTGCATCATAACCGTAAAATGTTTACATATTTGTCTATTTATATGCGTGTCAGAAAGTAAATTATGCATAAGAATTAATTTTCTTACACAAAAGCTCTGATAAAGGAACAAAAGTATTTAATTACAGTTTCAAATAGGGAAATTAACTTTATTATAAAGGTAAAAATCCATATTAGATATAGAGTAAACAGTTTACTTTTTGCACGAAAAAATAAAAACGTAAAAAATTGAAAATAGCAAATAAAGCTGCAGACACTGCTTGGAGATTACAAGGAAGCTTTTTTTCAATGCAAGAAGATACGAGCTTTTGGGTGCAAAGACGCTATTTTGTGCTTTCAACGTTGATTGTTTTGTTTATATATTGAACACATGTTTGAAATTTATAAGGATCATTTGCAATTAATTCATTTTATTAAACACTGAGTGCAACAACGAGTAATACAACATTCATTGAAACATACAGTTTAAAAAACTAATCATTTCTGAGAAACAATTTTCTATGTTATAGCCGTATCGTTATGATAGAATTTTATCGCATATAATAGATGTGTGCATATTTTCTGAGCCTTAACTTATCATCATTGTCTTATGTTATTATTAAATCCTTTTGATAGAAGTTATGAAAATAGTTGTAGAGGTAAATTATTTAGTCAATTATTTGGATATACCTCTATATTTTTTATTTGGATATTTTACTGCAAAAAAAGATAAAGTTAATTCAAGTTACCTTGGATGGCTTGCACTTCAGCAGCTTTACCTTGCACCATTTACTGTTGAATCTATGCAACCTGATGATGTCAGGCACTTCACTTTTCTGAACTGGTAATGAAGAATTACCCCACAAATAGCAGACCTATCTCCAAAACCTAAAAATTTTGGATAAATATACTTATGTAAGACTGATAGAATAACATGTGCGAGATTTAAGATTTCTTCGACGCACTACGTTTGCATTGAAAAAAGTGTATCACTCCATATTTTAAACAAACTATGACTCATAAATCTTTCTTGTGACAAAATGATTTTTTTTTCTTACTCAGAAAGGCTTTAGTTGTAATTGAGAATATGCGCTGTATGTATCCAAAAACAGGTTATGATCGAATACAATATATCTCATATTATTTGAAAAAAAAAAAAATTCAAATTTGAAATTGCATTGGAACGTCGCTAGCCTCTGTGAACACCAGGCTATTTTTCGTTCACATTCTGTTGAAATCTTTTCACAAAATTTAGGATTTACAGAAAATTTCACACGCATCCCTTTGATTAACATTAATTTGTAAAAAGGAAACATTATGTTCTTTTTAGGAAGGGATATTATTTCATTGTTTACATCCTGTTTCAATACATTTAAAAAATCTATGAATTAATGAGAAACACAGACACACACTTGATTTATAATATTGTGTGCGCAATTTTTTAGGAATATTATTTAGGGCTTGAATATTACAAAGGTTTTTTTTGTTTTTGTTTTTTTTTTTTTTTGTTATTTTTTCTCACCTACAAACAAAATAATTGAACAGTTAACGCAATTAAACATTATGGTTCTTATATGCAAGCATAATACCGTTAAATAAACATTATTTTTATATAAGAACCTCAACTGTTTAACTATATTTTTCCTCTTCTATTTTAGGCTAAAATATTACTTTTAGAAATTAAGTAAGGGATCATTCGTAAATGATGTCACGCTTCGAGAAATTGTGACAAATTGTGACAAGGGCAGGGGAGGGAGTAACAAGTGCGACATCATGCTTATGCAACACAGTGTGGCATGTGACAAAAGGGGAAGGAAGGGTATGAGGAAGTGTGACATTTTGTGACAAAGAGAGGAGGAGTCAAATATATGGGAAAAAACCGTGACATCATTTATGGACGATCAATAACTTAAAATTAAATCATAACACAACTATAAATAACTATTAAAAATAAATTAATTAATACCTTTTAGTACAAAGTGTAAAAGCCTGTCAGATTTTATCTCCACCCCCACTCGAGATCATTATCAGTAGAAAGCAATTTCTCTTCCTGTTAGGGATGTGAGAAAGTTATGCTTTAAATTCCTTGTAGGGAAAGTAAAAAATTCAATTCGATAATACAAAATTGCCTCTCATTATAGAGAGCGGACGCCCGCCTCAGTTTACGCAACCCCTTCATCCAGTCCAGGTAGTCGAGGGAACCGAGCTGGTACTGCGATGCGTGGTCACAGGATCTCCTGTGCCAGAAGTCAAGTGGTTCAGGGAAGGCCGGGAGCTGCGACCAACGAGGGATTTCAAGCAATCCGTGGACACCCAGACTGGTGAGGCTACTCTCACCATCCCAGAGGTGTTCCCAGACGATCAAGGAACTTTCACCTGTACCGCTGTCAACAAATACGGGAAAGATGCAACCACGACCATGCTCACTGTAACAGGTAAATGCAGTTTTTATCCCCTAACGATAAAATATACCACCGTCAAAAGCACGAGAATTTTATTTTCGTTGTTAGTGAGGAAAATAAAAAAAGCTGTCGTTAGAGGTGTGCAAATTCTATTTTCGTTGTTAATTCGAAAAAAATCGTTATTAATGCTTGAAAAACGGACAAGTTATTTTTACCCTTGCCGATTTTTTTAAATTTTGTATTCTGTCCAATTTTTCTTTTTGTTTTAAACATAAATAATAATAATAATAACAACTCAGCATCGAATAGAACTAAAAGTTTCTTTCCCAATGTCTTTTAGTCAAATTCACACTTTGTCGGAATTAATCTCTCACAATTTCCAATGTCTGAAAAATAAATAAATAAATGGAGTAACTTAATCACCTGGTCTAAAACTCATAAATGTGAGACGTTTACATAAGAAAAACTTTTTGTAAAGTAAACTTCAGAGTGGAAGTGCACTGCATTCAACTTTGGCACTTTTCCCAATACCTTTTTTTCCCTTTGACACAATAACTCACTTATTTAAACAATACCACTAGCTTGTATTATAGTCACTGAAAGAAACTCTTTAACTTGCTGGCGAAAGATATCATATTATTAAATGTTACTTTGGCAAACGAATCTCTTGCCGCGAAGATTTAAACAGTGAAAGACTAAAAGCTGAAAAAAAAAAATTGAAACTGTGTGGACTTCATTATTAACTGTCGAGTTACCGAGCTAGAGTTCCACAAAGGGAAGAGTTTTATTTTCTTCTAACATATCGCGTACGAAAAGAATGATACCCGAAAAACATGAACAAGAAAAAATTATTTCACAGGCATTTGTTAGGAAAATAAAGCGGCCTCTTTCGGAACACCACTTTCTTAGAAGTAGTTATCACCAAGCTTATCCCCCTCCCCAACCTCCACCCACCCAAAAAAAAAATTTTTCAAAATGTTTCGTGTAATTTTCTCATTACGTAAAACTTTTTCCCAACGAAATACCTTCTTTCCTCTCTTAAAATAAAAATAATTCCTTTGTTTCTATTAAAGTAATTTTTCACGTATAAATAATATCTTATAGAGTCCAAATATGTTTGGAAAAAAATATTTTTGAAAGTTTTAAGTTCATGGGGGAAGGCTGAAGTTGTGTGACCGCGTCCTAGCATTCCTGTGTATCCTACTTAAAACGGAGTGATAACTAAATGAAATATACTTAACAAAAACGGCACGAAACAAAATCCGTGAATAAAGTCACGCAAAATTAACTATATGCGATTGATATGTTAACTACAAAAAGACAAACCAACTCGGAAGAAGACGCAGTAGAACTGGCTTACCGTCGATGTAGGATAAGACAGCGATTACGGTTCTGTGGAGGAAATGTGCACGTGAAGGGTTTGTCCCTCGATTCTCAGTGTCATGTTAAGTACCAAATTTTTGATATGATGACAACTTTATTTACACACTTCTACTTTTAAAATCAGAAGTACTGAAATTTTTTATTACTTTACTAATAAACGAAGCGAAAAAGCTGAGAATTTAAAGTGATTTGGTCTTCCTAATAATTTATTTGATATAGCCGAGATTATGTATTGATAATAGGTTCTGCAGTAGACAACTACACCGCACGTAGGCGCCCTTTATCTGCGTTTTCGATCCTTTTTGCTCTTTATATTCACATGTATAACTGCATGTGTGTATCATTAATAGTAGTAGTCGTACTAGTGTAGAATTCTATTAAATTTAACAACTTTCCTCCAGATTCATCAGAGGACATTGTAATCATTGAAAAATCAGATTTAGATGAAGTTCCGAAATTTGTGAAACCCTTATTACCTATGACTGCTCCTGAGGGCGAGCCTTTGGAAATGAAGGTAGAAGCCACTGGAAGTCCATTGCCAATTATTCAGTGGTAAGTTTATGTGCATGTCAAAGTTACTGCAATTTTGTTTTCGAAGTAAATGCACAAATAAGGCAAAACAGGGTACGTTGTTTTGCACCTGCATCAAGAAATTTATTTCGTGAAACTATAATACCAAAGTACATAAATTTTGAATACTTAATTCCTTCCAGAATCTTTGAAAATGTCCATATTATCAATCAAATTTTCAAAATAAATTTAATTATTTTTAAAACAGAAATCGTTATAGTGACTATTCCCACAGTTTTCATCCTTCTGAAAGATTCAAGGTCTATTACAAATTTCATTTCGGTTCACAACTCTGCAACTACCTTTGAAGTATTAGTTTTTACATATTTGGACATACATTATCAGTTTAATAACTAATAATAAGGGGGATTATTCCCCCCCCCAAAAAAAAGTGTTTAGCAAAGACTCTCATATCTAACCAGATTTTCTCTAGATATTAGCATTACTCAAGTATTTTATTTGAAATCCTTTGAGTAATATTCTTAGATATTACTCAAGTATTTTATTTAAATAACCGTTACAAAACTTTAATGTATTTATTAATTTTCTATATTGTAGAAACACTTGTAAATTTCTACTTATTCGCATTAAGATCTGAGTGAATTTATGACAGGGTGAAACCAACTTGGTTGAATTCAACTCATTAGAATCAATCTTTATTACTTAGAAGAAAGTTCTTCTGAAGTTAAAACTCTTTTGTGACACTGAGCCCCATCTCTGGCAGTTTTTGACTCCTTGTTTACCAGCTGGTATCGTTCGTTTCTTATACGTTTTTATTTTGAGAGATTTTTCTTTTAATAGCTCTTACGTACGCAATTTCTTTCTTACTTTAATCTATTCTTCAAGCTTTGTTGCAGAATGTATTAGGTTTTTTTCCCATAACTTTTTTTAAAAATCTAGTTGTAGGCAATTCTCAGGCAATTTTTAACGTGGCCTACCTTTTTTGTTATTTAAACGTCATTTGCATACATATTTTGCTAACTGCAACCTTACGAACTCCATCACATGTTCTTGTAAAACTTTCATGTGCTACCGTGCAGAAAATTTTATGTGTAAACTTACATCTTTGTATTAACGATTTATTATTATTATTATTACTTAACGAATAAATCGAACACGATCATCTACAATCAATGCATCTGAATTATACTAAAAAAACAAAAAGGGTTACTTATTAAAAAGTATCAAAACCTTTTCAACAATCTATAAATATACTTTTAGATTTAAGCACTTGTTTCCTTTCTTTGTCATATCGTTTCCTTTCTTTGTCAATACAAGCATATATATTTTTCAATAATTGTGGATTCTAATCGATTATATAAATTGAAATCAGCAATAAAAACTTACAAATATTGAATTTATAATTTCTGATAATTTTTTTTTATTATGGCGGAAAAAAAGGAATATTTACTTAAAGTTGGCTTTTTTCTGACGAAGGTACAGATCCAGAAAGAACATTTTACAGGTTATAAATGGCAGAACGAAATCATGTATTTTTTTGAATGCTTACATTCTTTTTTTTTTTTTTTTTCAAATTTCAGCTTCGGCATGGTATAATTTAAAATATGGCGACAACTACAATCTGGAAAAAAAATATCTAGTAGTTTCTGTTCTGCCATTTCTTTTTGATCCAATACACAAAGCACTGCCTCGTTTGACATCAGTTTCTTTTCGGTAGGAGAAATCCTTTTTGCAAAGTGATTTTCTAACGAACTTCATCTTGTGGTGGTCAAGTTATACTAGAGACATCTATTAAAAACACTGCAAAATAGAAAGTGGAAAAGTCGGGCAAATCAGAGGATTGGTGTAAGAAAATACACTGTCCTAGCGGTCGATGAGTGAATCCAAAACGTTCCGACCGGTCTTTGAGCATAACAAAATGCCTTTGCTACATTTTACAAAGAATGTTTTTACTGTCTACTCATAACAATGTAAATTTTAAAACTATTTTCCAGGTATCATAACAGCCAAGAGTTAAAGCCTTCTAGAGATTTTAAGATCACAACAGAAGGCGGAAAGTCATCTTTACTAATTGCAGAAGTGTTTCCGAGTGATGCAGGTACTTACGGCGTCACTGCAACCAATAAAGCTGGACAGGCCTCCACTACTGCTACACTTTCAGTAATAAGTAAGTGCAGAAGAAACCCTGTTCTTTATTCTAGTTATTATGATATTATGCATGTATTTCATATCAATAGAAATTTTACGTACTAAATGCAAAAACAATGATAATTTTTAAAACATTCTTTTAAATTCATTATGCAATAAAATCACAATCGCACACTCCTGCCTTTTGGAAATATGTTTTATTTTTCTTCCTTTTTAATTAATATCAACTGCAAATTACTGCCAAGCATCAAAAATAAATGTCGCTTTCACTCTTTTTCTAGAGTTTATAGAGTATTTGAACATGCTAACCTATAAACATTTTTTTCTTTAGGGGAGATATTAGTTTTGTGACAATGAGTTCTGAATGAGATTTTGAATAACTCTCCTTAAATATCGGTTTGGGAGCTAAATTAATATTCTGGTAAAAATTCTTATAAATTACCAAGTTGTTTATTAGAAAATTATGTTTTTCACCGTATAGTTAAATTTATTGCTTTATCATTACCATATACGCTAGTAATTTTTTTTCGCATCAGAATTTACACAAATTTTTATTCGAGGCTTGTTGCATGACAAATAAAATGTAAGCTTTATCCGTAGCATGATTTATGGCATTCTCCTCATTTAAATGTACACATGTGTACGAATTATACATTCACAGTTATACATACACATCATATACATTTACAGTACATTCAAATATGTAAGAATAGTACCTTAAGCAAAGGACACTGTATTGTATAAACTGATTTAACAAAACAGGCATACTTTTACAGGCGAAGTGGAGTCACCTAAACCAGAATCTATTGCACCTATTTTCACACGCCCTCTGCTCTCCCAGCTGGTTCCAGAAGGTGAATCGGTTCGGATGGAAGTGGAGGTGACAGCTTCCCCTGGGTGCCACTTTCACGTGGACCTTCAAGAAAAAGCCAATCAAGTCTTGCAGAGACTTCCAAATCACGAGCGAAAACAACCGATCTGTACTGATGATCTGCGAAACCTTCGCAGACGACAGCGGAGCGTATACTTGTAAGGCACAAAATGAGGCAGGGTCTGCAACTACTACAGCCTCTCTCACGGTTGAAAGTAAGTTGAATCCCAACGTTCTTTGAAAAGTCCAAATCAACTTGTTTTAACGTTTCATGTTGGGTATAACATTTCAGCTGTGTTGTACTTATAAAGAACAATATCTAATATGATGTTTAAAACCAATGCTATGAATGGAAACATTGCTACGGCACTGCTGGCGAAGTACTCATGCAAGAAAACATTTTCTTCCCCTTCCCACCTCAAAATAAATTCTACCCCTTAGTCAAACTTATTTTTAGCATAAGGTAGATTGGTTATAAAGATAATTTTTAAAATGTCTTGGAACAATATTTTCTTCCATTCATTTTAGATTCTTTTAAATGTTTTCGGAAAAAAAATGGGTTTTAAGTTTAGTTACTGTGAAAAAAGAAACCAACAAGCATACTTTAGTCTCTAAGCAATGGCGAAGTTTCGTGAAGGAATAACATGTTCTTTTAACAGGTAATAACTAAAAAATCCTTTAAATGTAGAATATATTTCAAAATCAATTTAAAAGGGAATAATAAGAAAAAAAGAAAACATTGTGTGTGATAATTAAGTATAGCAAAGGATTGAAAGGTAACTTTTCTGCGTATAAATGTTGGTACTTATTTACTTGTGTTTCACTATTAATAATTTAGTTTTTCAAGCTTCAAGTTTATTTTTTACCTTAGGCCCTTCAGACGAAGAAGTTATGGAAGCGCCAAAGTTTACAACACCATTGACACCCGTAAAAGTGATGGATAGCGAAGAAGCGAAATTATCTTGCGTTGTATGTATACGTCTTCAATTTTAAAGCAATGTTTAATGTAAAATAACTTTCCTCTTTTAGGAAGTGGTTTAGATTTGATTGAAATTGTTTGTAGGAATTTGATTTTGAAAATGTAATGCAAAAATCTGTTACTCTGTATTTTTCCCCTAAGATAAGCATATACGGCTGATAAATAAGGTAACCATTTATACCGTTCTTAATTTAGCAAAATGAGATTTATAGTTTAATCCCTACATAATCAAGTAAATATTCTATACTAGGAATTTTTGTATCTTACCCGTACAAGCAAAGAACGGTTATTTGTACATACGAAATTAGAGAAAATTTCGCAAATTTTACATTTATTTCACATAAAGTTTTTATACTTAACATAATTGTGGACCAGTCTCGAGAATTCTCGTGATTTGTTTCTACTCCTAACTGATCGTTCAAGGAAATCACCGGGTTTTAAAGGAACTGTTTTAAATGCATGGGAACAAGTATGAGTTAAACCCGGTCCACAATGTGTTCACGAAATGAAGCTAAGTGGCAACTCATGTTCAATATGACTTAAAATATTACATAGTATGTCATGTCACTTAAACTTGGAAAGGTTTATTACATTGCTCTATATCGTTAAAGTAGCAATTTGTTTTAAAATTCGCAGCTTTAGCAAGGCAAGCGTCAAATCATTGTATCTTATATGGAAAGGAAGACATGGGACTTTAAAAAAGCACGGGACTTTAAACAAGAAATTTGCCTCTTATTACCAAACTATGTGTGTTTAAGTTTAATTAGTGAAGAGCAGAGGCCTCTAGTACTTGCTGTGTTTTAAAAGAGATAAGATAATATTTACAAGAACGATCACAAAATGTTGGAAGCGATACCTTATCACCGGCAATTCACCAAACGCTTGTGCATACATTCCCTTTGCTATTTCAGTTTCGTCTGCACTAACTGAGAATTATTTCTCAATACATATCAAATAACTACGAATAATACTGGTGATACAAAACATTCAAAAAAATAAAAAAACTTATTCAAAAATTGCAAAATAAATTATTTCAATCTTTTTCAGGTAACTGGTGAACCAATGCCAAAGATTTCATGGTACCACAATAATCGGGAAGTGCGAGAAAATTCCGAGGTGTGGACGACTTACAGAAAGGATGGGTATTGCGAACTTTTCCTGTCTGAAGTATTCCCGGAAGATATGGGAGAATACATGTGTAAAGCTGTTAACAAAGCTGGAGAAGCTGTCACCAGGGCTTCATTGACAGTGGAATGTGAGTATTAGGAATTAATATTTCCTAACTTGAGAAAATGTTAAAGTTACTTAAAAGTGAAATGCAGCAGTGCTTGATTGCAGCCAGTTTAAAGCGATTTGTGTAAAGTCACTAATATAATACCACTTTTTCCTTAGTATAAATCAAGTTCTTGTTATAATATGATTCTCAGCGAAGAAAATACATGAAAATTAATTTTTATAAAAGCCGTTCAAGATCAAGTGCGGTAAATGTTGTACAGGGTGGAGCGCGGTAAATTGCTTTCTTATAATTCACGCTGTGAGATACTCTGGGGTGACGAACAGAGGGGAGAGTGGACGTGGTTTATAGTGGCCGACCTGAGGTTTGTATGAATCTGCTGTTCAGTTTCTATAATGCTTTGGACACGTGAGGAGCATTCATTTTGTGTTGAAGTGTATTTCAATTCCCACTCGATCATTGCTTTGCAGCGTGCTTATCGGACTTAACCCCATGCTATTTTTTACCTGAAATCGAAGGTGTATTGCTACCGTACCAGTGCCCTGGAAGGCCTACAGAACAACATTGAGGCTGAAATTGCAAGAATACCAGAAGACATGCTTGAAAGTGGAGGGGAATTTCAGAAACGTCTGCAGCAGTGTGTGGATTGGGAAGGCAGACATTTGCCAGACACAGTGTTTAAAACCATGCAGTTAGAAATTTCCATTATTGTCCAATATGATAACAAAAAAATGTAAATTTCTAAGTGTTCATTATTTTTTTGTTTCATTCCCAAATCAGCATCTTACTGCACTCCACCCTGTATAAAGTAGGAACTTATAAGTAAATCTTGTGGAAGCGCAAAACCGGTTGAAGGAACGACTGAGACGTTTAGTTGGAAAATACTTTCGCATAAAGGGTCTTGGATCCATCGGATTATTTCTCATTTGCATCAATGGGACGTGCACTTGCTGAACAAAGCTTCAAATCTTATGAAAATGGTTCGATGCCTACTTTGCTTCAAAAAAGTAGTAGTTGCTTTTTTCTTTATGTGTGTGTGTGTGGCGTGGCATCCACAATCCACGTCACAGAGATGGGAGAAATGTATAAACTAGCGATAAGCAACACTTAATAAAATATTTTGTAACATTTTCGTACAATAAACCAGTATTTTCTATGCAAAACGTCCGGTTGCATATTTCCATAACCTTTTTTTTTTTTCACTCCTTCAACATGATAAATGCGGCGTTTTCAGTAGTTATGAACTTAAATATTAAAAAAATACAGTGCTTTTTTGTTTGGTGTTTTTCTTTTTAATTAAGAGCGAAACTTACTGATAAGTTCATCCTTTATTACAGCCTACGAATATATTCCTGATTCCGAAATTGCAACCATAAGCTTCGACAAGACGACTTCGGCAGAAGCTACGCTGATGAGTCTTTCAGAGGACTCGAGCTCTGAAGAAATGGTTTCCCACATTCCAGAACTCCCTGAAGAAGAAGTGGCACCAGAAACCCCAACAAAGAAGACCGAATTCACTATGCCAAAACCAGACACTGGTACTGCCCCGAAGTTCTCGACAACGCTTAAGGATATCGACGTTAAGCCGGGACAAACTGTGAGGTATAGTTTTCGAGTTGAACAGTTTGGGGAAAGAAGGAAAGGATTAGTACTGCCCCAGGAGTAGTACATATTACAGCATGTACTTTTCCTTTCCTTAAAAGCGTTACTACCCCTTAAAAAATCTACCTTTTCCCGCATTTCTCAGGCTTAACTAGACGAGTCCAAAGTGTAGCTACCAGGCGAGTTACCATTTAAAGTATGTTTGAGACCGATCGCATTATCAACAGCATGCTCTGCCCAGTAGTTGTTTTCAACGAATTAAAATCGTCATTTCAAAAAAAATCTAAAGGAAAAAAAAAGAAAAACGCGGGAAAAGCATTATAATAAGAGCTAGTATAATTTGTCTTCTTCGTAGCGCACACCTTTAGCAAAATAAAGTAATAATATTTTTATATAGCTCCTCAATCCCACGTATGCATTTCACGTTTTCGCAAAAAAAATCAAGGCTGTTCGATGTATATTAATCAAAAATTCATTTATTACTTTCCTTAAACGTACAGTGCGCAATAATCAAATTATGAATGCTTACTCCGAACGTTATCGTAAATGTTAAACGAAATTTATCGTAATGTTAAACGAAAATTAGGTGTAAAATTCACTCTTTGTTTTGTAATTAATATAAAAATTTTGTTTTGATATAAGACTGTAGTACAATATTCCTAGTTTTCACAAGTGCATTTGAGGGGAAACTTTGCTGTTACTTAAATTACACACTCAAACAAATTTTCAGTTAAGAAATCTAAGCATTGTATTTATTTCTCAGATATTCAATTCCATGGCTTTATGTAATTGCGCTCTTGTAAAGCATTTCAAGGTTTTTATTGCCTTTTTTCAGACCCTGGTAAAGGACAAAAAAAAAATTGAACTTACGAAAAAGCACAAAATTGGTCTAAAATGCAGAAGCATTAACGAAAACTTTACACTCTATTTCTAATTTTATTTTTAAAAAAGAAAATTAAGGAAAAAACATCATATCCCATTTTAAAAAAAAATTTTTGTTTTGTCTACACTTTGGGGCAGATAGAATAAATCATTAAAAAATTTAAAATTTAAGATAATGTTGAAATATATATAGAGCGTGTGTGTGTAAAAATTAAACCCTTAACTCCTACAAGATGCTTATGCACGTAATTTTAAAATTATGTAATTGGCTTATATCATAAAATAACGAATTGCAAATTAATTGACTGCAATGATCTGTCCTTTTTTTAGTAATTTTGATAGAACACCGACGATACATAGTATCAATATTATTATACTGTTCATCTTTACAATTATTATTGTACCTGTTATAAAGATGCTAACAAAAAATATAATTCCCAAAGCTTTTACTGCTGCGTAACTCTACAAGTCAAAAAATAACCTTTTTCAGATTGGAATGCAGAGTAACAGGAACACCAAAACCCAAAATCACGTGGTACAAATCAGGGAAAGTGATCAGGCACAGTCCAGAGTACAACATATTCTACGAGCCAACTGGGCTCTGCACGCTTACCATTCCCAGATGCACGACCGAAGACTCTACGGAATTTAGCTGCGAAGCACAGAACAGAAATGGTGTTGACATGACAACGGCAAAATTAACTGTAACAGGTTGGATAACTAAATTATTTAAAATGATTATTGAAATTCATATGAAACATGTAACGATATTTATTAATTTATTTTTAATTCTAGATTTCAGAGCTCAACTTCTTGTTTAATATTGAATATTTTCGGACACGGAATTTTGTTTCTAATCATAATATTTTAATCATAGCCAATACGTTTCTAAGCTACAGGTCTGAGCTAGTATTTTTGTTGTATGCAGATATTTTTAACTACTGCATTTATTATGTGTTGAAAAAATTATTTGATATTTTTATTCAATTAATCCATGATACTGTTTTAATTATGTTAAAAATATTTGAATAGAATACACACCAAGAAAACCTAGTTGGGCATTAGACCTAGAGAATGACAAAAAAGAAGGTAATTATTTCTAGTTAAACAGCTTGAAATTTGCATTTTGTTATTTCCACAATTTAGTATTTTCTCTTTTTTAACCAGTATGTATTAAAAAGAAATTTTTTTCTTTTGGTGACTACATAAAAAAACATAGTACCAATAATATATGTGACTCTGATAATAAAGTGCAATATCAATCATTAAAACAAAGAATCGGTGGTTATTTGCTACGTTATAACGATATGATGACGTTTAAAATGGGATTAAATAGTTATTTTGCTACAAGAAAAATTTCATCGTATCGATATTCGCTACAACGAACTTCCCCTGTATGAATAAAATGAATAATCAGTATTAGTAAGATTGAAATATTTGTATATTAAAAGTAAACCAACGATTACTGTTATGGCTACAGATGGTACTTCTGCATCATGTTTCCTCCATGCATTTGTTATTTCCACTTTTTAGATGCAGGGGTACTCCTGCATCTAAAAAGTGTTATAGGTTACACTAAGCAACCCAATAGTGACATTTACCCTATTTCATCCTGTTTAGTTGTCTTACATGAATAATCTGCTTTTTAGTTTAGCTTTTCTTCCATGTGAAAACAAGTTGAAAGTTAATACACATTACTTTATAAGGTCCCAGAAAAGATTGCTTCTTTAAGGCTCAGAAATAAGGCAATGACTGAAAAACAACGAATGTCTCGCCATTATTTTTCTACAATGTTTACCATTCCACAGCAGTGTGATAATGTTCTTTTCCCCCCCTTTGTCTGGCAGAGTCGAAGCCCCACTCCCCGAAAATTGAAACCCCACTGAAGGATGTATTCATCAAAACACCTGGCAAAAAAGTGACTCTGGAGTGCGTGATTAAAGGGGTTCCACGACCCACAGTGACCTGGTATCACAATGAAAAGGCGATCGATGTAAAGAGTGGGTACTACGTGGTGTCTTACAAGGATGATCGAACACTCCTTATCATTCTCAAGGTAACGAAAGAAGTCGAGGGCAAGTATACTTGTAAAGCAATCAACGAACATGGAGAAGAAACTTCAACTGCGTACCTTTACGTAGGAGGTAATGGTTTCGAATAGTTTAAATTACTATTTTACAACTATTTATTAAATTATGTTTAAGATATATTTCTAACACATTAACTGATTTTGTTTTACTCATTCTGTTAAATGTCAAATGCTTCTACTTATGTGTCATAATTCATTTAATACTGTAGTAATGTATTTTTATTTCACTTGTGAATCTAAGATCTCTGACAGTTTTTTTTTTTTTCTTGATGATTTTCAACGAAAATGTGTAATGTTTAAACATTTGAAAAATTTTAGAAATATATAAAACTTTATTTTTCTAAAAAAGTATTTACATTTATGGTCTAAATACGTCGTACTTTTTACTTTTTCGGCACCTACTCATTTTTAAATGTACTGCAGAATAATAATAATGGTAATAATAATAATTACCAAAAAAAACTATGATTTTTAGTATTATTGTTATGGTTTTGCTATTTTACCTGAGAAAATATGCAATAACTTTGTGTCCATCTAAAGGTTGCATAAAAAAAGAAAAACAAGGTAGAAATATATTTGAATTAATGTTCCTTAAAAGTTCATCGGATAGCAAAAAAAATATATATTAAGGAAAAGCAAAGAGTAAGCTGTTAATAACTTCAATGCAAAAATTAAGATCTATTTAATTAGTTTCAATCCTATAATATTTCAAAATTTTATTTTTCTTCCTTTATTTTTTATTTTATTTTATTTTTTTAAGGAAATTGTTACGAAAGAAATTGTTACGACAGAAAGAGTAATTAATGTATTAGTTATAAAACTAAGTAAAAAATTGAATGATATAGAAATAGTGTAGTAAACATTAGAAAAACATTTAAATATAAAAAAAGATCCAAAAGCATAGCTTTTGATTAGTGTATTAAACCACATTTCCTATTTAAATGAAATATTCAGGGGAAAACTGCTTCAATTCGCATTTGCTGTTAAAGTATTAAACCATATTTCCTATTAAAATGAAATATTCAGGGGAAAACTGCTGCAATTCTCATTTTCTGTTAAAGTATTAAACAATTTTTTAGTGACTTTTATAATATGAATTTTCAATTATTGATATATGTTTTAGTTACACGGGAAGAACATGAAGCACAGCAGAAAGTAAAACCAACAGAAGCAAAACCCAAGAAACCCGTTGTGAAGAAAGCCACAGAAGAGACAACTTACTTACAGCGGACGAGGGAATTTAAGGAAGTGAAAGGTACCACGGAACAAGCAGAAACGACGTTAGGAACTCAGACACACATCCAAGTCCATCAGATCACACCTCAGGAACAGCCATCTGAGGTGGTGCCAACTCCGCTGCCTCACCTGGAGAGAGCAGAGGTAATAAAAAATATAGATACCTGTGATCATTCGATTAATGTCATTCAAACTCCTTTTGAGGATATTCCTGAGCAGATTAGGGTAACACAAGACGTAAAATCCTTGCAAACTATCTCTGTTAAAGGAAGTCAAATTCAAACCCAAATTAGTTCTGTGCAAAAAGGTCCTGTTACTGTTAAACATAGTATGCAAACACAATTTGTAACAAAAGAAGGCGTACAAACCATTCCCCAGCAACCTCTTACTTTTCAACATGGAAATATGGAGGAAATAAGAACGAAACAAGATGAAGTAGCTGTCTCACCTTTTAGCGCTCCACAGGAAATCCTCTCACAACCGGAAGTTTTAGCTCAAACAGAGTTGAAACCTCAGCAACATATGATTTCAACAGTTACTCAGAAACAAACTGCCATTCATCAGCAGTTTATGGAAGTATCACCAGGTTTTCAACCAACAATACAAAAACTCATAACTCAGCAGCAAGTACAAACAAAATATACAACTCAGCAAGTACAGAGAGAACCTATAACAAGAATGCCATTTCCAGAAAAACAGGAACAGCCTGAACCTCTTATTAGTGAAAAAGACTCTGAAAAACCCGACAAGGAAAAGGAACTAGTACCTATGAGACCAAAACCAAAGTTTATGGAACGTAAAACGTATGATTCAAAGACAACTGTCCAGCTGAAGCCGCAAAAGACACCTGATGATACATCTACTCCAAAAGTACCTGTACAGCCAGGTAGAGTAATGCAGTCACTTGGAAAAGAACACCCAGCCTCACTACCCGAAACTTCAATTAATATACAAAGTTCAGGAAAAGAAATTGCAAAAGAGGTTATTAAACGAACATTAGAAGAAGTAATGGTAAAAGAGACAGAACCAGTGATTGACATCACAGTTTTACCTTTTGATAAACAACGTCAAGTAACAATTTCCAGTACGATGAAGCCTGCGCAAACTACACAGAAAAAAATCATTGTTATGGATACAAAACCCAAAAGCATACAAAAAACTTTGGACTTTGGGACTGATACTGTGTACGCTCATGCAACGCCGGAACAAAAGAAGACGGAAACAAGAGTACCAACGCTATACCAAGAGTCTTTGACAACGAAAGCACCATTTGATATTCAAAGCACGAAAAAGGAAATTGCAAAAGAAATTATTGAACGGACACTAGATGAAGTAATGATAAAGGATAAAGAGCCAGAGATGGTTATTTCTGACCTACCGACTGAAAATAACCGTCAAATAACAATTTCTACTACAGAGCAATATAAATCATCTATACAAGGAAAACCAACTGTTGTGCACACAAAAAGAACAATGGCCAAATTCGATACTGAAGAAAAATTTGATTCTAAAACTGCTATTACATTCAGCCCACAAGTGTCTGAGCAGAGGAAACCACAAGAGACAAAGCCAATCGTTCAACAAACGCATCCAGCCGTAATGCCTGAAACTTCACCAGCTATTCAATTCACAAAGAAAGCAATTGCAAAAAAAGTTATTGAACGAACGTTAAAAGAAGTGACTCTAAAAGAAGAAAGACCAGAAATAGACATTTCAATTCTACCGACGGAAATGAAGCGCGAAGTTAAAGTTACTAGTATCACGTATCCAAAACCAGCTAGAGAGCAAAAAACAATTGTTATGGGACCAAAACCGAAGAATACAGAAGAGGAAACTGTTGTTGTAGGAACGCCAGTAACGCCAATGCAACTAAGTTACGTTCTGGAACATCCCAAAGAATTTGTGCCTCTACAGCAACAAGGATATTCAACGATAACATACGAAACGCCAACTGATATTGAAAGTGCAAAGAAAACATTGGCAAAACAAATAATTGAAAAGACTTTAAAACCTGAAATGGAAAAAGAAACAGTGTCAGATATTACAATCTTACCAACGGAAACTAAGTATGAGATGACAGTTAGTAGCATGATGTATCCAAAGTCATTTAAGGGGCAGGAAATGACGTTTATGGAAAAACAACAAAGGTCTCAAACTCAGACAAGTTTTGACTCAAAAACCGCTGTAACTTTTACTCAAGAAACTCTCCTGAGGAAAGAACCCGAGAAACACGTATCGTCTCTTTCTCCAGAGCAACCAACAGCAATTCAAACAACTATAACAGACATCCAAACATCTAAAAGGGAAGTAGCGAGAAAGGTTATAGAACAAAAAGTGTTACAAACAATAACAAAAGAAAAAGGTCCAGAAATAGATATTACAGTTTTGCCTATGCAAGCAAAACGTGAAATGACAGTTTCCAGCAAAATGCAACAAAAACCAACTACGGAAAGAGAAAGTATCGTTATAGACACACAACCCAAATTTAATATAACAGAGACTTTCGATGCGTTCAAAACTGTGGAAATGAAACAAAAAACTCAAATTCAGAAAATATCTGAGAAAAGAACGCCATCTTTACTCCCAGTTCATCCAGCTATAATGCCTGAAACACCAATTGATATTCAAAGCGGCAAAAAAGAAACTGCTAAGAAAATAGTAGAGCAAAAGTTAGAAAGAGCTATGGAAAAACCTGAACAGCTGGAGTTTGAGGTTACAGTTTTACCTATGGAAGTAGAACGCGAAGTAGTAATAAGTAGTATAATGCATCCAAAACCTTCTCAGCAGCGTGAGACAATTATTATGGATGCCAAGCCCAAGCCCCAGGTATGCGAAACATTCAAAGCAAAAACAGATGTGACGTTTGGGCAAAAAACTTATGTAAAAGAGCAACCAAAGCAACGGAAGCCAGATTTGCACCCAGAGCAACCAGTTTCGACACCCGAAACATTAATTGATATCCATACCGGGAAAAAACAGATTACACAGAAAACAACAGATAAAACTTTTAAAAAGATTGTAGAAACAGAAAAAGAACCTGAAATAGAGATTACGGTTTTACCTATGGAAACTAGACAAGAAATCAATGTTGAAAGTAAAATTTTGCAAAGACCTAGTAGAGAAACTCAGTCTATTGTTCGAACACCTAAAGACAAAAAACCGAAAGAAGTAGAAAAGCAAACGGCTGTGAGTGCTAAACCTCAAGAAATACAACTAACATCTCAACCGTTACAACCTTTTAAAGTCGATTTGGGTGCACCTGTAATGTATCAGGCAAAAATCACAACAACAAGTAAAACGTATGAAGAATCAAGTATAACCCATACCCCTTTAAAAGTTACAACTGATAAAATTGCTCTTAAAGGTTCAAAATTTCAAGAAACGATGAGTAAAGCTGAAGAATTCCAAAAACCTTCAATAACTCCGCAATTCCCCATAACTAAGGAAAAAATTCGGAAACCTAGTGAAGAAAAACACGTTTCATTTGAAGATATTGTTGATGATAAAAAGCAATTTCAGACTGTTGAACTTAAACCAACTAAATTTACCATGAAAGATGCCGTGCCGTCTGTGCCACAGTATTCTCAGATTCAGCTACAAAAAGCAAAATATGAAAAAACTAAACACGAAGCGATTAAACCTGAATTCGTTGATTATTCTCTAAAGCCCTTTACAGTTGAGGAATTTCAAAGGCCTGAAGAACATGTTGCGTCACAATTTGAGGCGCTGAAAATTGAACAACAAAAGCAGAAAATAACATTAAAACCTGCTGAAAAGGAAACTGCATTAAAGCCTGATTTCGAAAATGAAGTTACATTCGAAAATGTAACAAATATTGCAAAAACTTACGAAATGGTGAAAATTAAACTCCAACCAACCAGGATAGAAAGAAAGGAGATAAAAATGGATACACCACAGTTTGCCCACGTTCGATTACAACCAACAAAAATAGAAAGGAGACAAATAGAAGACATAAAACCAGAATTTATTGATTACAACTTGAAGAAAATTACGTTTGCTTATGAACCAGTTCCTCAGAAAGCCGAGATGTCTGATATTTATCAGTTAAAACCATTAAAAATGGAAAGAACCGAAAGTACTATTACAACTATAGATGGCAAAGAAACAGCGGAACGTAATATAACAGTTGAAGAAATCACACACGCACCTCAAACGTTTGAAGTCATAAAGCTTCAACCAAGTCGAATTCAACGAAAGGAGATTAAGCCTGAAGTCCCACATTTCGCTCACGTTAGGCTTCAACCAGCAAAAATAGAGAAGAAACTGCCAGAAGAAATAAAACCAGAATTTATTGATTATAACTTGAAAAAACTTGTCATTGGTGATGTGCAAAAGCCGCAAAATGCTGAAATATCAGAGTCATATAAGTTGAAACCAGTCACGAGCAAACCAACGGTTAGTGCTGATGAAGTTAAGGATAGTTTTACTTCCACACAATTAGATGTTAAGAAATCTCAGAAAACCATTATTAAAAAGTCAAAACCGAAAGATGTAAAAAAACCGGAAGCAATGACTCAAGATATTAAACTTCAAGCAGTAGCCAAAAAAGACGTAGAGGAAAAAATTTCCGAGGAAAAAGAAATTACATCTATTCAAACCGATCATATCGATATCGATGTATCATCTCTAAAGACAAAACAAGTAATCGAAATTGAAAGTATTGAAAAACTCAAAGAAACTACTACTAAGTATATAAAGGTCCAAGAAACCAAAGTAGTACCTAAACGTGTTTTGGATACAGAATACGAAGAGACAGAAATTTTGGAAAAGTCAGCTTTAACATTTGAATATAAGCCTAAGAAAGTTGATATTGTCAAAAAAGAAATAGAAATACATGACGTTTCTGAGCTTGAACTTGATGCGAAGGTACAATTTAAGCCGGAAATAACGGTCAAAAGTAAGGCAAGGTCTAAACCGCAAGCACAAGCAGTTCAGAGCACTGAAACTGATTTCGAAATTACTTCAATTCGCAGAGTAACAGAAGAGACACGGGAACAACCAAAGGCGATTCAAGTTAAAGAAATAAAATTTTCTCCCTTAAAACCACAGATTCATGAAAGAGAAATAAAAGTATCATCCACAGCTGTTGTAAGCCCTGAAATAGAAGTTACACAAGTCATAAAACAAGATGTGGCTGTGGAAAGCAAGGTGACGCCCATTCATCAGACAGAAAAGAAATTTGACGTTCATTCTGAAATAAAACCTGAGACATTTCATCAAACGGAGAAACAAATAGATATGTCAAAGGTGCGTACTACTAAAACCACTAAAAGTCTTGTAAAGAAATCGCCGGAGAAAACTAAAAAGGATCTAGATCAAGAAATGAAACAATTGAATATTGAAACTGAGTTTGCAATTACTTCAATCCGTAGAGTAACAGAAGACACACGGGAACAACCTAAGACAATACAAGTTAAACAAATTGAATTTTCTCCATTAAAGCCCGAGACTCACGAAAGAGACATTAAAGTATCATCCACTGCTACAATAGGTCCTGAAATAGAAGTTACACAAATTAAAAAACAAGATGTGTCCGTGGAAAGCAAAACAACGCCCATTCATGAAACAGAGAAGAAATTTGACATTCGTTCTGAAATCAAACCTGAGGCATTACATGAAACGAAGAAAGAAATTGATATGTCAAAAACACGTACTACAAAAACCACTAAAACTCTTGTAAAGAAAAAGCCTGAGACAACTAAAAAGGACGTAGAGCCTCAAATAAACCAACAGGATTTTGAAACTGAGTTCGAAATTACATCAATCCGCAGAGTCACAGAAGAGGCGAGTGATCAACCCAAGACTATTCAAGTTAAGGAAATTAAATTTTCCCCAATCAAGCCCCAGATTCATGAAACAGAAATAAAAGTAACATCTACAGCTGTCGTAAGTCCTGAAATAGAAGTTACTCAAATAATAAAACAAGATGTGTCTCTTGAAAGTAAAGCGACACCTATTCATGAGACAGAAAAGAAAATTGATGTTCGTCTTGAAACCGAACCTAAGGAGTTACATGAAACTCAGAAAGAAATGGATGTGTCAAAGATACGTACTACTAAGACCACTAAAACGCTTATGAAAAAATCGCCAGTGACAACTAAAATGGGAATAGAACAGAAAACAAAAATAAGCACTAAAACTACCTCATTGTCTGAAACAGAAGTGAAAACAGTATTAGAAGCAGAAAAAACTGAATTATCTGAAAAGCACATACTTCTTCCTGAAAAAGCAAGCATTAAAGAAATTCCGCAAGCTACCGAAATAGCTGGAGAAGTTATACCGTTCAAAAAGGACGCAGTTTCAGCAGTTTGCAAAGTGTCGCCACGACAATCTCTTGTTGTTTCAGAAGTGAAAGGCGAACAGATGCCAGAAGAGTTGAAAACTAAAAAGCCCAAAGACGACCATGCCATCCTTAAGATAAATGTTCAAGAGCCATTAGACGTAACAGAAATAAAATCTATAGAGAAAACAAAAGAATTTTCAGCGGGTACAATTCCTGGTGAAGTTAAGGCACGATCTGTTTTGAAAGCTAAGGAATCAATATCAGTATCCGAAGTTAGACCCGAGATAGACTTAGAAGAACTTCTTTTAGAAGCGAAACCTCAAGAAAAGCAAGCAGTTCTGGACTTGACACAACAAGAGACACTACAGATATCGCAGGTGCTGACAGATGAAAAATCTGACACATTTGCACCAGGTAAACTTCCAGGAGAAGTTCAAGCTGGCATTAAATATACTACGAAAAAATCTGTCACTATATCAGAGACTTCTGCGCAACAAGAAACTTCTGATATGCCAGAAATTGCAAAATTATCTGTTTCCAAAGCTCAGGTTGGAATTCTGCATAAAGAATCAATAGAAGTGTCACAAACAACTGCCGAAGAAAAACCAGGACACTTTGCTGCAGGAAAACTTCCTGGAGAAGTAAAAGCTGGAGTGGAATTAACAACAACAGAGTCTCTTTCTGTATCCGAAATTACGTCCGAACAAAGCTCAGAAGAGTTAATTCTGCAAAAGAAGCCTTCCAGCATGAAAGCTATTACAGACTTTCCTGAACAACAACCGATCGAAGTATCAGAAACCCTACCAGAAGAGTTACCTGGTAAATTTGATGCTGGTAAACTTCCAGGTGAAACTCATGCTGGAATTACATGGACAACTAAAAAACCTTTATCAGTTTCTGAAGTTTCTACTCAGCAGGAATCTGTTACTTTGGAAGTTTCCGAAAAACCATTGAAAGTACAAGCGGCAGTTGGACTTTCACAGTCGGAATCTTTAGAAGTTTCTCAAACGTTAGTGAGTGAAAAATCTGATCAATTCTCTGCTGGAAAACTTCCTGGAGAATCCCACGCTGGAATTAAACTTACTACAAAGGAATCATTATCTGTACTGGAAGTTTCTACTGAGCAAATTCCCGAAGCTTTAGGTGAACAAAAAACACCTTCACTATTTCAAGCAGCAGTTGGACTTTCACAGTCGGAATCCTTAGAAGTTTGTCAAACGTTAGTGAGTGAAAGATCTGATCAATTTGCTGCTGGAAAACTTCCTGGGGAATCCCACGCAGGAATTAAACTTACTACAAAGGAATCATTATCTGTACTTGAAGTTTCTACTGAGCAAATCCCTGAAGCTTTAGGTGAGCAAAAAACACCTTCACTATTTCAAGCAGCAGTTGGTCTTTCTCAACAGGAATCTGTTGAGATATCACAGACTACGTCAGAAGAATATCCAAGTCAATTTGCTGCTGGAAAACATCCTGATGAGCTAAAAGCTGAAGTTAAATGGACGACTAAAAAGCCTTTATCCGTTACAGAAGTTTCACTCGAGCAGCATTCAGAGCAATTAGATAAGGAAAAGAAACCTTCGAAAAGTCAAGCTTTAGTGGGTGTTACACCGCATGAGCCTGTAGAAGTAAAAGAAATGGTACCACATGAAAAATCCGTGAGTTTTGAAGCTGGCAAATTGCCTGGTGAAGTGCAAGCCGGCATAAAATTAACAACTACAGATTCTATATCAGTTTCTGAAGTGTCAGCAGAACAAATGACAGAAACTTTAATGCCTAAAAAAGAACCGAAAACAATGCAAGCTGCATTGGATATACCCTATCAAGAATCAATTGAAGTATCTGAAATGGTGACGGAAGAAAAACCAGATAAAATAGTCGAAGAAAAACAACCTGAAGCTCGCGCTGGTGTAAAATATCAAACAAAAAAACCCCTTGCTGTTACGGAGGTAGCTACACACCAAGATTCCGAATTATTTGATGAAAAATTTAAGCCCAAAGAAGCTTCCGCTGTGATTGGTTTGTCACAAATGGAATCAGTTGAAGTATCCCAAACTTTACCTAGCGAAATGCCTGGCCATTTTAAAGCTGGTCAGCTCCCTAATGAAACACGAGCTGGAGTAAAATGGACGACTAAAAAACCTTTATCAGTGCTTGAATATTCTATTCAGCAAACACCAGATGAATTACCAATTTCAAAAAAGCCTGTAGGCATGCAAGCGTCGTTAGAATTCTCTCACCAAGTGGGACTTGAAATTTCTGAAACACAGCTGCAAGAAAAATCTAGTCATTTTGCCGCTGGTAAACTTCCTGGTGAAGCAAAAGCGTTCGTAAATTTCCCTCTAAAGGAGTCAGTAGCTGTTACAGAAATTTCTGCCCACCAAGAATCTGCAGATTTAAGGCAAACCGAAAAACCGTCAACAGAGTCAGCTGCTGTTAAAATTTCACCACAAATGCCTGTAGAGATTTCACAAACACTTACGGAAGAAAAACCTGATCAATTTTCTGCAGGACGATTACCAGGAGAAATACAAGCTGGCATTAAATGGACTACACAATCACCTTTAGCTATTTTTGAAATTTCTGCCCAACAAGAAGCAGAAGAATTTGATCACAAAAAGAAACCTACATCATATCAGGCTTTAATGGGCTTATCACAACAGGAAGGCATAGAAATTCAACAAACAACAGTGGAAGAACTTCCGGATAAATTTGTTCCTGAGAAAACTCCAAGTCAGATTCATTTGGGTGTCTCATTTACTACAAACAAATCAATAGCAGTATCAGAAATGTCCCATGAACAAACAGTAGATCAATTACTTGAAACAAAACCTTCAGAAATAAAAGCTTCTATGGGTCTGTTACAGCTTGAAAGCGTAGAAATTTCTGAAGCTTTGGTGGAAGAAAAACCTAAAGACTTTTCTTGTGAAAACACTCAGAATCAAGTACAAGCTGATGTAAAGTTAATTCCAAATAAATCTCTGTCAATTTCTGAAGTTTCTGTTGAACAAACTTCGGAAACATTACTTGCAAAGCCATTACGTACGAAAGTTGTAGCATCAGTCGGAGTTTCTCAACAAGAAAGTGTACAAATATCCCAAACACTTCCAAGCGAAGTTCCAGAATCGTTTGCACCTGGGAAACTTCCTGGGGAGGTACAAGCTGGTGTAAAAATTGCTACAAAAGACTCATTAACAATTTCCGAGGTATCTGCTCACCATACGTCGGAAGATATTAAGCCTTTCCAGAAACCTCAAGAAATTATTGCTGATGTCGATATGACGCTAAAAGAAACTGTCTCAGTATCTGAAGTGGTTTCCGAAATAAAACCTGATGATTTCATTCCGAAAGAATTACCTTCAACATGTACAGCACACACGAATTTTGTACCTAAAAGGACCATTTTTGTTGAAGAAGTTGTTTCAGAGCAAAAAGCTGAAAATTTAAAAGTTGCACAAAAGCCACAAGCTAAATCGTTAGATTTTGAGGTCATCAGCATAGATTCTATTTCTATATCGGAAACAATTACTGGCGATCAGTCCAGGGAGTTTTTACCGAAAGGAGCACCCGTAGGTGAGACAGCATTTCTTAGTATGTCTTGTCTTGAATCACTTGCAGTCTCTCAAATCACATCAGCAGACTATCCTTCTGATTTAAGTGAGATTAAAAAGCCAGCAGAGGTTAAAGCAAAGACAAAATTCTTACCTAAGGATCATATAGATGTTTCTGAAGTAACTGTTGAAACAACTGCAGCAGAACTTCAACCGCAGAAAAAACCAGAAACTGCATCAGCATTAGTTAACTATTCTCATCAGCAGTCGTGCGCTGTGCAAGAAACAACAGCAGATGACAGCTTTAAAGACATGCCTGAAGAAACAAAACCATCAGGAAAGAAAGCAGACATAATTCTTAGCAGGAATGATCATTTGAATGTGTCTGAAACTCTTACCGAAACAAAAGCAGACGAGCTCCTGATAGAACAAGCACCGAGTGCGGCAAAAGCCGCAGTCAGCTTGACTTCCATCCAGCCAATACCATCGATGGCCGAAATCGTTTCAGAAAGCAAAGAAGAAACTCTGGGCGTTAAGGAAAAGATTCCCGAGAGTTTTGCAAAAGTAGCTTTATCTTCTCATGAATCATGTATAGTTTCAGAAGTTGTGGATGAGACGAGAGCAGCTTCTTTAGAAAGAGAAAAGCTACCAGCAGAAGCAAGTGCTCGAGTGAAATTTATACCAGAAAAGCATGTCGCTGTATCAGACGTGGAAACGCAGGCGGTAACTGGTGAACTAATTGAGGACAAAAGGCCTGAAGGCCAACAGGTAAGAGGAATCTCCTACACAAGGAATCGCTCCGCTTGTGATTCACGTGCTACAAGCTTACAAATAACGCATATCTAACAACTGGAACTGGAAAGAAAGTACTGTTTATACAGCTTTTTAATAATTCTAAAATATACTATGAGCAGTTAATGTATTAATATAAGTAAAAATAACGACAGTACCGAAATGCTTTCATAACAAATATTTTTCTAACTCTTTACTACTGTGCAGCTTTTCTTGCTTAATTTTTGCTTAATTGTTACTAATGTTTAACAACTTTAATTAAATTCTATGTGTCTGCTTTTAATACATAAGTAAGTGTAAGAAAGTGACGCTTTTCAGTGATAAAACAATTGAAATTTATGTTGTTATGAAGCTGTGATGAACGTAGTATGTAAAATAAAAATGCGCGTAAAATATCCTTTTACTTTTTACATAAGATAAATTTCATTATAACTAAAACAAATAATGCTCCTTCATTAGAATAACGCATTTTTAAAGCGTCACATTTTTATTCTTACTTTTTCATTTAATGCTGATTTGTGTATAAGTATATATTTTTAATACACTGGGACTAATAATACGATAATGAAAACTAATATATCAGACAACTAAAAGTGCTGTGTTACATTTGCCTCTAATACCGCTTAGCACACATAATCTTTTGCTGAAAATGTAATTATTGTTTAATCTATTCTAAAATATGAAAGTGTTTATTATTTTATAGCAATTTGAATCATGTTTATTTTTGTTAGTTTTTTTTTATGCATTGTATGTGTATTTTTCCATAAAGTCACTTGGTTTTTTATGTGTAAACTTTCTTGCTCAATTACCAAAGTTAAGTATAGCTAAAATGTTTTTGGGTCGTTCCATCCTGATCAACGCTACATTTACAGCAACAAATGCAATCACTTTTACAGGGGTTTATAAGAGGAATTGAATACTAAAAATTAATATCACTTTTATGCTATTGTATTAGATCCAGAAATCGTAAACTATTTCTTGAAGTTTAAGTTTTGTAAGATCATTTAATTAATTTTGTCCGAAATACGTTGGTCACAACGTATCATTTCCTTCACACTCGTGAAATGTTACTTTAATTGTCACAAATTAAACTTCAGAATGGAAAGACTAATTCTGAATATGCATTGGACATTAATTTTATCGCACATAAATATTAAAATGAAAATTATCTTAAAATTCCTGGGACCAACGTAACAAAGTTTACAAGCAATTAATACTCTTAAATGGAAATGCTTTATTTCAAATTATTTATCCATTTTTTACTTTAGTTACTTTCTTCCTGTCGAGTGTACTTATACGAAATGAAAAATTTCCATTTAACTATGCAGTCTTGTACGGAATAAAGATCGTCTTATATAACTTGAATATTAACATATGCACCCTAAACTGGAGTAAAACTTTGTTTTGAAAATTTCTAATTCTTCATCACTTGAAATAACACAGCTTGGATTCCATTTGACATCATAATACTCCGTCTACTATTTTTCCAGTTCAATTAATGAATAACTTTTTCCCGAATAGAAATATTTTCTCCTAAAGTCTGGCTTGTTTAATTGATCACTTTTTGAGCACTATTTTTAGATAATATTTTGGGCATTCGCATAAAACCAAAATGATGAGTTTTTTTTTTTTTTTTTTAAAGGGGAAATGCACTTAAAGAATATTTTCAAACTTAGCTTTAACACTCGCTTAGCAGAACATTTCTACGTGTATATTTCAGATTAACGTCTGCTGTTTCTTTAACACTAGATTTACTAAGCCGTTTTCAACCATTACTAAACTTTAATTTTATTCCATGTTGCTACTAAATATAATAAAGTTTTCAGCCACATTAACTTGTCTTACTTACCGTGTATTATGAAAAGGCAATGCAATTGAAAGTTGCACTATAAGTTTTTGCAAAATGGAAGCTTCGAAATTGTCAGTTTGACTGGTCCGGTAAAGCTAGTGTTTATACCAAAGATGAAACGTCATACTTGATTTATTTTATGATATTTTTATAACCTGATATTTATGCCGTTATTTTGGAATTGATATGATATTTATGTTCTACACTAACATAAATGTATGTAAATTTTTAATTAGGTGGAACTTGTTGTATCATCGCAACATACCCTCAGTGTGTCAGAAGTACATCCTGAGGAGAAAGCAAAGGAATTTAAGCCACACGAGCTTCCTGGCTCAAAAACTCTGGACGTCAGTATTCTTTCGGATGTTGTAGCAGAAGTATCGGAAGTAGTAACTCAAGGTAGGACAGCAAATCCACTTAAGAATTTGTCCTGTCATATTAACAACATTGAATAGAATTTCGTTTATAAGTTTTTAGGAAGATAGGATTATTTTGTATTTTATATTTCGAGTTATTTATTTATTTGAAGAACAAGTAGGATACCTGTTCTTTAACCCTTTGGGTACTAAATTATTTGAAGATTTTTATGCCCAGGGGATGGATTTAATTTGTCGCTATTCGGATCCCCACTTTTCTCTCCACCAGAGCCCTACTTGTTAGCCGAGGCCTTAAAACGTCAAGGCTTGCTTCGTAAATTCAGATGACGAGTCAGACTCGCCCACCGTAACACCGAGCAAGTATGCAGATGACGAGTCTCACTTGTCAAATGTATCCAAAGGATTAAGCAATATGACATTTTACGGGGTTTAAAAAAAAATTTTGTATCAAGTTCATAAACCTTCATTTGGATGTGAATATCACTTCAATA
Source organism: Octonoba sinensis (assembly GCA_038502835.1). Classification (NCBI taxonomy): domain Eukaryota; kingdom Metazoa; phylum Arthropoda; class Arachnida; order Araneae; family Uloboridae; genus Octonoba; species Octonoba sinensis. The sequence goes on along the minus strand of CM076600.1, from coordinate 63,666,632 downwards.
GACTTTTGATTTCCAAATGCCCAAAACCTACAATTGGTGCTTAAATGAAACTTGATCTTGTAGGTTTGGTGACTAAATTTAAGGTGCAGGTAACTTCAATAGGCCGTTTCTTTACTTAAATATGAATACCACACAGTAACGTTTTGGTTTTCAAAGGGAAATTTTTATTATAACACTCAAATTGTTTTTCAGTTCAGCTACTAAAATTATGTTTCACTAATTTGGATAGCTAAACTTTACTCCTCTTCTTCCAACCCTTTAAACTTAGCTAACGATGCAATCAGCAGTGGAGGATACTATATATATTTTTTTTTTAGTATATAACAATCAATATTGAGTCAAGTTTCGAAAAATGAGAGGAATTTAGATCTAACCATCCATTTCTGACAAACACACATTCCACAAAAGCTAAAACTTCAGTTTGATCATTTTCTTACTTTATTCTTCTAGTCAAACGTACATATTGTAACACTATTTATTATATTGAACAAAGAAATTAACTTCTTGTTTTTCCGCTTTTTACCTACTTAAAGCTACTTTCTTTCCCGTTAGACTCTTTGAAAGAACTAAAGAGTGGAGAGTTACCTGGAAGTGAAAGAGCCGAAGTTTCCATCCCGTTTGAGTTAGCCATGCAGGTACTGGAAGTTTTGGAACACAGTTCTTTCAGTGATCTCAAACCAGATGAAATTCCCGGCTCGAAAATGGCAGATGTATCGATTCCATCTGAACTGGCTGCTCAAGTAAGTCAGATTATTTACTAGGATTTAGTTATATGACTATAATCTGTAACATGATGACGCAAATGCACAAGATAGTTTATTCCATTAAAGTTCCTTTTAAACGAATCCACCCACAATTAAAATTTATGAATGCACCAATCTCAGAAATACTAAACATCATCAAGAAAAACAAATAATTAACATTAGGTTAAACAACAAAAAAAAAACTCGAATACTGTACTATTTTTTATCAAGCAAACAGGTTTGCTCTGGGCAAAGGTTATCTGAAAAGAACCTTTTGGCGAATACGAACAAATATTTTTGGTTTGGTTATTTTATTTAATTTTTTGTTAATTAAAATCTGCATATTTTCCTAAGCTAGAAGGCTTACCAATTGAAAAAAGAAAGTGCTTTGAGTTTGGTATCTTCCAATGAAATATTAATAGTTAAAATATACTGATACATAGCGCCTTACGGCTCATTAGGTATTGAAGATGTCCGCAGTGTAAAAATTGTCAAGCTAGAAACGGTCTCACAAAATGTTGTAATTATTAAAAATATCCTTTTTAATGTAAAATATAAGCTTCATTTTATACATTTACTTTTATACTCTTCTTTTTATAACGGTTAATACACTTGACATGAAAAAGTTGAAAACGTCTTTTGATAAATGAGCGTAAAATATTACTTGTTATTTAAACGATATCAAGATAAATCTCTCACGTACGTGAGCAGTATGTTTTCGTAATTTTTTATTTAACTATGCATTTTTTCAATTGGAAAGTTTTTAAAATAAACATAAATTTTAATGGCACAGAATCATTTATTTATACACGGCAATAAAGGTTTCCTTTTAACTGTGTTGAAAAAACAGAATTTTTTTGTTTCTAGGTATTTGAAGTTTTAGCAACCAGTTCTATCGGTGATTTGCAAGTCTCCGAGCGCCCTGGGTCGAGGCAAGCTCAACTGGAGATATCACCGGACATTGCGACAGAAGTGTCGATGGTCACACCTCACAACACTGTTCAAGATCTGAAGCCAGGCGAAGTGCCCGGATCGCGAGAAGCAGAGTTTAGTGTTCCGTCCGATGTTGCGATGCAAATCTCAGAAGTGACAACACAGGGTAATGAATTTTCTTCGTTTAATGTTATTATTTTATTTATAGAATTAGAAATTTTATTTAGAAATTGCATTTTGATTTCCATCAAGCAGCATCAGCCATTCAAAGCTGTTCTCCTTTTTTTACTTATTTCTATTGACTAGACTTCGCCCAATGGTCGAAATTCGACCGTAATTCATTACATTTATCAATTAAAGCTCCGAACGCTTAAACCAATTTCTGACATTTTAGTTTTTCTGTTGCACAACAGTTTATTTTGTTAAAGTATTATAGTTAGCTATAATTCCACCTCAGTGCAACTTAAATTTTATCTTTCTGCACTCCTTCTCCTGCGAAGAAAATATAAACAAAACATTTCAGTACATTGAATAAATTAGAAACATAATCACTTTCAATTTAACCAAGAGTTCAAAAACGCTAGTGCAAATCAACAAACTTACGAAACGTCGATTCAAAGCAAAATAAAACGTCACCGCATTTATTATTTCACTTTATATTATATTAAACATTGTTAACTTCGCATTGTATTTTATTTTACTTGACATTATACTGGACAAACAATCTGACTGACTCATCATACATATATATTTTAAAAAAGGGAAATTAACTGACTCCACAAGATTAGTATTAATTTATACATAAACTTGTAGAGCACTGTAACTCAAAGAGCAACAAAACTTTCTCCCGATATTATCTGTGAGTGGTAGGTAACCAGAATTGTTAATACGCGTGTTATTTATAAAATACTAAAACATGTCTTCATGCTGAGTAATGCAAAAAACCAAGCAAGCCCAGATTGCTGCACTCTTTTCTCAGTGGGTATATTCTTATTTCATTCGAAAAGCACACAACATGATTTGTGACATCAACGCATATTTAGCTCTTGGAAGACATAAAAAAGGATCTCGAATGTTCTGTTATCTTAGGGCCCTATATAACTACTTTATTTTAAATATTTATTTAGAGCTGCATAACATAAAAAATAGCATTTTTTTTTTTAATTTCTAGCAGCAACACTTGATGAATACATGATTCGTTGGACCGTAAAGACACAACCATAAAAGTTTTAAAACGTTATAACAATCGAATGAATAACACATTAAAACAAATTTTAACACGTTTGCTGTCGGTCACCTTAAGGATGAACCTTTACATTACATAATATCAGAGGATAAACCTAACATACAATGCGGATTGAAGCAGATTGAAACAAAGGAGAAGCCTTTCCTCCCGCCAACGGGTGGCTGGTTACTGAGACATCACTCCCACCTCTAACGCTTGCTGACGGTCAATTAGGGATGAATCTTTACGCAGTAAACGAACCTGAAATGCCCACTGCAGCGGAGAGCAATTGAAACAATGCAGCTTTTCCACGCGAGTTTACGGCTGGCTAACTGAGACATTACTTAACATAACGCTGTAAACTTTAGCACGTGGTTGGCCCTGTGGAAAGAGGTTGACATCACGCACTGCCGCGTGTCGGCAGCGAACGTGTTGAAAGGAAGTATATAAAATAGTAACAGAAACATTAGCAAAACGTCATTCAGTTTGTAGAGCTTGTAACTGTTCTCTAGCACTCCAGTATCTCTCATAGATTTTTCCAGAAACAGCAGGGCAAACCCTCAGATACTCAGAATTCATTAGGGAGTCCTCCCTGCACAAGACATAGTTTGAAATCGAAAGGATTTTGAGTCTGTGTGTGAATTGTAATGTAGTAGGCCTCCTTCGTGGCGCACTCTGGGTAACGCTCAATCTACTACAACTTGCAGAGCGCGAACAGAATGGTCAATACAGTTTGTTTCCGAAAATAATAATTCGAGAAAAAAAAACTTTTTTTTTTAACCAACAGGATCACTATTTGAGATGGCTGAAGACATTCCTAGTTCCGCCACTGCACAAGTAAGCATTCCCTCGGAGTTGGCAACACAGATACTGGAAATACTAAGCAGCTCTTCTGTGACTTCCCTAACCGCGGAAACCGTACCTGGTGCGCGAAAAGTGGATGTAATTTTGCCCTCGGAAGTGGCTATGCAAGTATATGAGACGCTGGCCCACAGCTCAATCGCCGACATGAAGCCGATGGAAACGCCCTCTTCTGTCACTGCGCAACTGGGGGTTGTGGAAAAGGTTCCTTTGCAGGTCTGTACTGCAAATTTTTAGTCTTCTAAATTAACACGTACTCATTTGTACGTCTTTCAAATTAATCATGTAGTTATCTTTCAATAAACCATGAACTTTTTTTTTTCATTCTTATTGCAAGAGCACTTGATTGTACATCATCCGCTCCCATGTACCAAAGGTGCATGAGATTGATCAAAAGGAAATAAGGCTTCTTTAGATCTCAAGAACGCATTTGTGACAAAACCTAATTCCACTAATTAAAAAGCGCCCAATTATTCTTATACTTATATTATAATAATAAAAGCAATAATTACTATTATCAGTAGATCAGGGAGCGGAGGGGGTGGTTCGCCCCGGGAGACATCCTTTCGGAGGTGTTGTTAGGTGACACCAAACAAGGTGCTAAAATGCTTTTGAAAAGTACATATGCTTGATTTATACAATTTTACTGGTGTTATTTCAATGTATCATGACCTAAAATAAGTGAAGTTTACTAAAAGTTACACCAAGTGAATAAAACGGAATATCTGGAGCATAAGCACGCAGCACAACAGAAACGAGATTTTCAAGGGTTGCAGTGATCCGATATTTCCTATATATTTGTAAAATCTCCTACTCTTCCTATGTTTTCTACCTTTCCACCCATATTTAATATATTTCCCAAAATTGGGGTTACCTTTGTCTCCAACTACTTCTGATTAGCAATCTCAAAAGTAAAATTATTTTAAACTATGCCTCAATATGTGACAAGGGTTTCTGAACTCCTCCCCCTCCTCTTCCTCCCTCCAAAGTCGGAGCGAAGAACTCAAAAACATGGCGGTTCCTAATACAAACTACAAAACTACAAATTTATACAACACAATGTTTTTTTTGGGGGGGGGACACCACAAATTACCTCCCCCCCCCCAGGAGACACCCATGCTAGGAACGCCACCTGCTATTACAGCAATTATAATTATCCACAGTGGTGTTCCTTTGCATTTGATTTGCAAAGTTTCTGCCGTTATTTACAGAAGTGCGTCTATAGGTTAATTCCACATGTCTTTTACGATGTCGGTCACAACTTTTTAGCTTAATTTCAAGTACTAAATATTAAAATCACCTAATGAATTTCGATGTGTTTACCATCTTTATAGCTATTTTAAGAATAGTAGGAGAATTTTAGTCTAAGAAATTAGTATTTTGAGTTGTATAAGCATGACATGGGGGGACCGACATGACAAAAATTAAGCACACGTCTGTCACGGTATGTTTTACATAATGCCTTCAAAATTTTATTTTATAGACTAACTAGGCTAAAATTCTTCCATTTTTTAAAGTGGGCATACATATGTGTAAGCACACCAAAATTCATCAAGCTATTTTAATACTGACTACTAAAAAAAAAGTGTGCTTTCTCACGTTCGTCTTATCGGAATTAACCTAATACCGTGAAGTATCATTTATACGACGTCAAAGGGAGTATTTAAAAACATCGTATAAACGATTCGGTCGTATAATCGACTTGCCCTTCTTCTCACTAAATCCAAGAATTGGTACTACACCAAGACGTCGTATAAATGTAAGCGTCGTATTAATGGTACCCCGATGTAGTTCTCTGGTACTTTTGTCCGATTCTGTGCTTTTGCATATTTCTTTTCAGTTTTCTAAAGCGTCTGTTATATTTCATTTAAAACTATGCGCTGTTGGAGTCAACTCAGTGGCGCTCCAGCCCTTTTGGGGCCATGGCCTACTGTGCCCATCCCAGTTTCGTTGAAGTTAAACAAAACAATAATAATAACAAAAAAAATAAATAAGTAGGCTAACTCAATTTCTGTAGCATATTCTGTTTTCCTTTTCTGCTCTAAACTTTCGCGTTATATATTTTAAATTTTTTCTTCAGGTGTCTCAAATCACACCCGACTTGGGTCTGGAGGACATGACCATTCAAAAGCCACTTGAGGTGAAAGCAAAAGAATCTGCGAGACCGGAGCTGCCCACTGCTCAAACAGAAGCCGTACAAGTCCTAGGTGCGTAATTCAAATTTGTGGCTTGAGTTTTGCGGGGTAAGGAAGAATAACTATTTTCATAGTTTAAACTTCGAGGCTTATACTCGAATCAGTCAGTGAAAATGATTGAGTTACATGTCAGAGCAATCAGAACTAATGGGTGGGTTATTTTATGAACTAAAATACGCTTTTTTGGAAAAACTAAGGGGAGAAATATAAGGAAATATGATTTCACGTTATCACAAAGACTTGTTAAAACAAGTATTGCAGAGACTGGGATGGCTTTTCTAAAACAAACTCACCATGCAATAAAACGCGAAATAATGAGGCTGTGGCAATTACCAGTTAAAGATTGAAAAAGGTTTTGCGAAAACAATTTACGTCGCTAAACGGCAGAGGAACTTTACCAACTGCCCATGGCATATAGGACAACATTAACGTTTTGTTTTCTTTTTGATAGAAAATCAATTTAAAAGATTCCATTTAACGATTCTAACTATTATTAACCTAACGATATTTTAAAAGATTCTATTATTATACGTTTGTTTTGTTTTTATCTCAACTGGAATTCAAAAACTGGCCTTTTTTTTCGGAATCTTCGATCCAACACGCATTTTCCCATTGCTTTCTAAATCTAATGTATTTGTTTAACTTCCATGAAATAAGGAAAGTTTTATTTTAATTGTGTTTTTTATTCAAAACGCGATTTTAGTCGAATATAAAGTGCTATATTTCAGCAGAAGTTGTAAAATAGCATAGTTAGTTTAAGGTTATTATAAAATATCCTATCTTCAGAAAGCATTGTGTTTTTATTTTAAGCTAAAAGATCTCGAAAGTTAATGAATATTTTCCTGTGTTATTTTGAACTTTCAAAATCAAGATTAGATTATATAGATCATCATTCGAAATTTGTTGCATTGACTAACTTTGGTAAACTTCTGTATCTGATAGGTATTAGAACTCAGTGAAAGAAACGAAACAATGAAAGTTAAACTATAGCTCATCGAAACGCTAAATTCACTTCCGAATTTTTAGTTAAACATACACGAGAATTTAGCTTACAATTATTCCAGAAAAGTTTAAAATTTCACATTTTTTGCGATGAAGCTGTTATTTAGAGATGTTTACATAAAACTGCAAAATCTTTTTCAATTTTTCTAGCATAAACAACTAAACATAACATTAATAACTAAGCAATTAAAAATTATTTGCTGAATAATGCGACACTAATTCAGAAACTTATTGCAGGACATACTCACAATATACGGGTGATTTCACACCAAAGGCGAAAAAAAAAATTGTCTTTTCTCCTCTACGCAAGCGCAAGACATATTTTTGTCTTCAAGAATATGCTCTGAAGAAAAAAGACAAGTTTTTGTCTTCGTTGCTTTTGCTGTGAAGTTACCCTACTATTCGCAGTTAACATGTCTTATAATGCTATGCAAAACGCGCTAAGGCTAACTTATTAAAAACTTACTTAAAAGTATTTTATATGAATCTTTAGAAAAATGTAAGTTTTTCTAGAGGCATATAATATTATTTTAATTATTTTTATAACAATATTTTGATGCAGTAACTTACTTATCAACAAGCTTATAATTTACTTATTTTATATGAAATAATGCTATAAATTAAAAGCGTAACTGCTTTGCTGTATACTGATATTTTTTATATATATTAATTGAAAGCGTAAAAAAAAATCTATATTATGGCATGCTCATAATAAATGTTATGCGTAATGTGTAATTGTTCTGTGTGTTGACTGCATGCTTCAATGCTTCCTTCATGCCGTAATCTGTATATCCCACTCTGCATGAAGTGAAAGAAAATTTTTCATGTTTTGTGTTTTGAACATTTAAGCGTTATATTTCAAGAAAGAACAGATTTTCAACCGTCAATAGGTAAGTCTTCTTCGTTATCTTCACTTACGTATTTCTATAGTTATTTAATTATTTTAGATAGTGATGTCTGCCCATAAATGTTAAAAAGCGAAACATTTATTTGGGTTAATTCAAGCGGTTGACATCTAATAAAATGTTTTTTTTGTGAATGGAAGATTTAGTAAATAAATAATGCTATTTTTGTGCTTTTATGTTTTTAATTCAAGCATAAATGTATTATTTGTGAATTTTATATGTAATTGTATGGGTTGTTTTTCTTGTTGGCTCTTTTCCTCTAATCTTTTCTCTTTCGCACAAAAAAGTAAACATTACTGTATTTTTCTATGTAAGGACTAAAACATTTTAATATTAAGGTGGCGGCTCGTTACTTAACGCTAAAATAATAAATGTCTGATTGTATTAATTCAACAAAGAGCTAAAGAAAAAAATATCACCCCTAAGATAAAAGAGAAATTTCCATTTAGTGTGAGTCTAGCATCATAACATAAGAATTCTTAATTTTAACCTAATTAAGAATTTTGAAATCATAAATAGTAACAGACAACACATAAACCATGAAGTTTTGAAAATCAGAATGCTGAGTTAATGACAAACAGTTCATTATTCTGAAAAAAGAGGAATAAAGATTCGGAAGAAGCCCCAATAATGGTTCCATACATTGACAGCAGAATTTCATTCCACGATGCTGGAATGAAATTCTGCTTAAAATTCATTTATAAACCTAGTCTTAAAACTTCTTTGACCCACTGTGTATTGCTTAAAATACTTTTCATATAAAGAATGATGAATAGCAGACATTACTTTAAAATAACGATTAAAATAAAGTTATTTTTAATCCGTTATGAAAAGAATAGCTCTTGATAGATATAAGTATCATATGCTTATAATTCTACCTACGGAGCTACGGAGTTAAATGTAATGTAAGCTGCGGATAAGTTCGAATCTCAAGTGTGTAGACAAGGACATATAACACTCAGGAATTTCAAAAATATTCGTCCTGGAAAAGTCTTTGATTTTTCTACAGATCGTCATATTATAGGGAAGAAAAAAAAGCTTCTTACATTAATTATTTACTAAATCAATTTTTAAACAATCAATAATTTGGAATACACGATTTTGGTTATTGAACAAAAAGCTTTGAGTTTTAAAATGCTTACCTGTTTTAAGCATGCAAAATTATGAATTAAGCCAAAGTATACATCCACACACGCTATTTTGGAGTTACAAACAAAGCTTTTTTTCAGTCGAGGAAGAGTTTAGAACTTCCGACGATATGCAGCAATATCTACATACAAGAACTATTTTCTTATTCATTCACATTGACTGGAAAAAAATGCCTTTAATGCGCAAATGAAATATGTACACATGTTTGAAATGTGTAATATGAGTTAGATGGCAAAGTTCAATCATATTAACAGGAAATAGATCATATTAAGGAAATCGAAAATAGTTAATGTTTTTTCCACTGTGTGTTTCTTTTATTAGTTAAATGTATGAAATTGATAAACATTCCGTTTTTATTTTTATTCTAAACACATAACTGTTTTTCTAAGCTTTTTTATTAAACTATGTATTGTACCGTGTTTTGTATAAGTTATTATTTATTTCCAATAGATAATAACTAATTCTTTTATTAAATTCACAGTTATGGCAGGAGACGTGAAATCCAAATTATCAGAAGATAAAGGTTCGAAAGGTTTAATTTGTCTATTAATACTTTACTCTAAATGACGTGGTTTATAACACGCAAAGAGTTCTAACAATTCACCATTTAACAATTAGAAGACTAATTTAAGTTTCAGATAAAACTAAATGCTGAATTGAAGAAGAAAAGCATTATTAATGCTATTAAATAAAATGTTTTATAGCTTTACTTCATCACTGCTGCTGGGTGAAATATGAAGTATAATCATTAAAAATAATGAATTTTAATATTCTAATGCTCTTTTTAACAGAAGCTTTCATTAAGATTCTCATCTGGTTGTGCCCGAGAGATACTTGTAATGCAGAAGTGCGTTTTGCAACAGGATTCCAACGGATCAACCACTCACGGCTCTCACAAGACTTACGACTTTAATTCAACTTGCTTCGTTTTAGCTAATCATTTAATCCAATCTGCCATAGTCATATTTACAGTAAATATGCTTTCAATGGGACCAAGAACTAGTACTTCAACTCTCACAGACTTATTCACTAAAAATACTTAAATATGACGGCTCATTTATCTAATGTGCTGCTTGCTTTGTACAGAGAAGCTGATGACTCGCTTTTGGCTAATTTAATAAAGTTATCTAGATAACAAAAGCTTTTTAATTAACAATAATTTTTAATGCTTAAAAAGTAGATGGCAATTTATCTAGTCTTTATATTTTTTTTAATTATCAATATTATTTTTTTTTCAATCACGCATTATAACTATTCCACTGATCCAAATTTCGTTGATAAATTGATATCACTCCGCACAAAGGATGATGAATTGGGATAAAACCTTAATTTAGAAGGATGAGACACACATTTTGGTTTTTTTGTTAGTAAATTAACATCTAGCTATAGATAATTAATTCTAAAAATATAAGGCATTTCTCCAGGTTTTTTAGATTATTCAAAATATCTTTCATGATAGTTTTTTATGAATAACTACTAAAAACAACCGCTAATAGCATGTTGAAAATGAAGTAGCGGATAGGATAACCATTTTATCATGCAATTCTTAAAACTGACTCTTTAAATAATCGGCACAATTTTATTTATTTGATTGTTCGTTTTATTTTTGTTTAATTAATTTATTCTTTTGAATTCATCCATATACAGAATAAGAATATTAGCGGAGGATTGCAGAATGTTTGCTATGGCCAGTATATAGTTCAACACTGTGCAGTGGATTAACTCTTGTTGTGTTTGTAAAAAAAATTATTAAAATCATAGCTGAATATAGAGTTTGAAAAATGGATTAATTTTGAAAACTTTTCGTGAAAAATTGAAGTTTTTCTTCATAATTTAATTAATTTATTAACTATTAACATTAACAATATTATTATATTTACGGCAATGGTTAATCTGACATTACAGATAATTGGAGTAAGGAAACACTAGGCGGTGCGTGTTTTCTTGCTCTGTTTAAATGCTAATATGGTAGAGTTTAGTCTTGAAATTCAGTATAAGTTTTGTAGTGAATTAGTCTTAGAAAATTTAAGACACTGATAATTTGCCATCTACGATTAGAAATATTACAATAACAAACATATTTTGTTCAATCATTAAACAATGACTGCCTCTTCTTTAATGCTCTACTGAAAATTTAACTCATTTTTAAATATTATATTCATATTGTATAATTTGTTGGATGCAAACTTAGTATGTATAACATATTACTTATAATATTTTGTAGTTGATCCAGAACAAACCTCTTTTTTCATGTAATTATCAGTAACATATTATTAATGTGCTCACGAAATTTTGACTTGGAAGTTCTTAACTCAATACTAAAATTATTTACCAGTAATTTAACAGTATAAGAGGTTTTGTCTTTATCAATTACAGTGTATATTGTATTAATAGTAACTAAGGTGATGAAATGCTGAATTATGGCATTTCACTCACACAATATAAAACATGTTCGAATTATTTTTTATTTTTAAACAAATAAAAAAATTTTTAACAACTCTTAGAAACTGACAGTTAGCATTAATATTTAGTTTTACCAAAAGTCATCATTTTAACTCTATCTAATTTAAGTAAGTTTTTTAGTACATAAAATTGTTTTTTTTTTTAATAAATTAGTTAAGATGCATGGAAAAATAATATTTGATAAACTATTACTACAATATTTTATTCTAATTTATAGACTAACCTAAATATTTTTAAAAAATGAGGGTGTGTGAAAATAAGCGTGTATTTGAATAATTCAAATACTAATTTTCACGTAATATGAAAGTGGTATTTGCTTGCTCAAAGTCTTTGAGAATATTTTATTGAAAAGATCATGATATAGGAGGGGAACGATCACTTTTTACGCGCAAATTACATAAATTGTAGTAAATTTAGAACATAGCGAATTCAGAAGTAGCTAGTACTTTCAAGATTAGTTTATCTTACCTTATAGAATGAATTCTAAAAATTCCCCTAACTTTCCATGTGAACTTCAATCAAAAATAGTTGAACACAGATGTCCATGAAGTAATTCTTGTCTTATTCGAGGCTTTTGCCTCACATCTAAGTTAAACATAAATGTTTTCAGTTTAGTAAGTTTTACACGTTCTTCAAAAATTAATATTGATGTACCGTAATATAGCCAATGAGAAAAGTTCGTGAGCCTACATAGGGACTAGGGAAGCTCAAAACTTTGATGTTCAGTTTGCAGTTGAATTCAACAATTAAAGCAATGAATAAACCAAATAACTAGTTTATATGGATAAATTTTGCTCATTGTAAAGTAAAGCTGAAAAAAAAAACAAGAGAAAAAAAGCCCTTCGAAGAAATAGTTAACACATTGATGTGAAAACTTTCATTCCCTGAGCTATCCATCGGTAATAATTCCTAATATTAATCCAAAGATAATAATTGCTCTCTCACTCTCGCCAACTTTTTCTTCAGAAGACTTTTCATTCAGGTACAGCCATGAACAACTATCCTCTCAGCTATAAACTCCCCCTAATTGTAAAATACCTTCATAGCTTGAATATTGACATTCATCTGGGCCTTGTCTACATGTTCAAAAGATTTGTCAAAAGCTAATTTTTTTTTCCTTTGACCGTCCAACGTAGGAAAAAGATAATTTTCCTATATTGTAAGAATCTACCTAATATTTAGGATTTTTATTTACTTTGCGCCCATCTTTTATTTCCACAAATTTGAGCTCTTTATTTGTAATTTGTTATCACAGATATTGTCATTATTTTGATCACTTTAATTTATTTACTTTGACCCTTTTATCTTATTGTGGGTCCTCCTCCCCACGATAAATTTTCTTCAGATTTTTTTTTTTGTTATTTTTATTTTCTTATCATGGAACCTTTAGGTGTTAGCCTTCCCTTTTTGCATTAAATTCTTTCATTTTTCCTATTTCATCCCACTTATGATTTTTTATTTTTCCGTTAGAGAATTAAATTTCTGCCTTTCCTCTTCTTTTTTTTTCATTAATCTTGGTGATGCAAAGCGAAACTTTAGAATATTTTGTCTATCTCCATATTGGCGCTGCCATAATAACTTTTTCAGTTTAATCATATTTCCAAGTTCCTTATTTTCCCCCACTTATTTTTCACAGGTCTGGCTTAAGTTCCTTTAATTTGTTGTTCTTTCCTGGTTTTCTTGTTAGTTTTCCTTTTTTGTGTCTATTTTTATTTTTTCTCCCCCCCCCCTCCCCCTCCTTTACATGTGTACTTTGTTTTGCTTTTTGTTTTGGTATTTCCTGTACTTATTTTATTTCCATTTTATTCTTTGTATTTTATTTTATTAGTTTTGCAATGTTCATGTATTTTCACAGGTCTGGCATAAGCTCCTTTAATTTGTTGTTCTTTCTTGGTTTTCTTGTTAGTTTTCCTTTTTTGTGTCTATTTTTAATTTATTTTCTCCCCCCCCCCTCCCCCTCCTTTACATGTGTACTTTGTTTTGCTTTTTGTTTTGGTATTTTCTGTACTTATTTTATTTCCATTTTATTCTTTGTATTTTATTTTATTATTTTTGCAATTGTCATGTATTTTCTTATTTTTATGCATGTTGTCGTCTTTTTTGCTTTGTTTTTATTGATATTCCTTTTTACTTCCTGAACTTTCAACTGGATTCGTTTGTTGTTCTCTTATTGGTGCTTTCCCTGCTACTTCTACTTCCACTTCACACTGCCTTCATTCTCATTGGTTTACAGTTAATTCTTAGGCTATATAAGCTTTGTTTTTGTTGTTTTGTCTGCTTCATTTGGATGTTTTGCATCTAGAAGCTCCTTGTCGCATTGAAAAAGGGATTCCAAGCAATCCCGAAACATATGTCTGCGTTTTACTGTTCATTTGTGCTTTAAATTTACGTGAAATTATATTTCTATTACTGTTTACTTGCACAAAGTTAAATTATTACTATAAGGAACCTTATCCCAACATTAAATGTTTCCACATAGATAACATGCATCTTTATTTAAAATTTAAAATTCATTTGTCAGTCTCGTTATAACATTTAAAATTACTGATTAGAACTATTTCATTAAACTCTGTAGAACGGTTTTCTTTGCAGAGGCACTTCTTCTGCAGTGAAGTAATCTTACAGGTATAAGTTGAACGATTTTCTTTCGTTACAGCGAATGTTAGTGATGATTTAAATAATTTCTAACTTTATATCTTGCACTAAACGTACCGCCATCTGCTCGCTGTCGCTCGCCACCTCCCGGAACTGCTAGCAATTCCATTCGAATCGTTTCGCTCTCTTACCAGATAATACTCATTCTTGTAGCATAGCAGGCGTTTCTTCAACAACGGCCGCTTGACCGCAACAAACGTTTTCACTTTTTTTAATTATATAATTTATAAAGGACATAATACCTAACTCCGTTACAAGTACCTATGACACCTACCCCGACGTAGAGTAACTACCTCTTCTCCCAAATTGAAAATGTATATAAAATTAGAAAATCTAAAGTACAGCAAATAGTATGCAGTGGACATAAATCTTACTTCTAACTGCATAAGGAACATAAGAATTTATTAATTAGTTACATCATGTGCAAATTTTTATTTTAATTGCCAATGAAGTTTAATTATTAAAAAAAAAACATTTTATACAAGAAATCTAACATCTGTAGTGGTCTATGCGATAACGACAGGCACAATTTCACTATTTAATCATTTATTAAGTGTTGTTATTAAGAATTTTTCTTATTTGGCGACAAAGAAAAGCTGCAGAACAATTTTCATATTTATCGATGAAGATATATATGACTAGCTGACATGCCCGGCTTTGCGCGGGATAATATTGCATCATTCGCAGGCTAAGTGACGCATGTCCAAAATTTTGTTGTAAATATGTAAGGAATAGCTTTCTTGAAAAATCCATGTAGGAGATGGGCAACAGGCCTTAAAAATCTTAAACAGTAAAAATCCTTAAAAAAACACGATTGCATTAAAAGGAACAGCCTAGAAAAATTCCTTTTAGACCAAAAATAACAATCCATAAAAATCCACATTAAAATGCCAACAACAGTTCATAAAAATTGCCATTATAGTAATTGCAACAGTAACTAAAATGCGCAGATGCAGCGAGATAATTGGCCCAAAATGATATCAAGAGTCCATAAAAATCGTAATTACAATATCTACCACAATACATCTAAAAATTCTCATCAAAGTAAGATCTGTATTCTGTTTTAAAATGTCCATCAGATGAAGAACAACTGTCCCTGAATATGTCTGCTACAATAAAGAAAAAATCCTTAAATCCCCACATTTGAATAAAGACAACTATTCCTAAACATCCCTAATAGAATAAGGACATTAGTCTCAAAAAATCTCCATTAGAATAAAGACGTCAGTGACTAAAAATACCCATTAGAATACTGACCTTCAAGAGCTACTGTTCCTAAAATTACCAACAGTCCATCTTAAATTAACCACCAAAATAAGGACAGTTCCTATAAATCCCGATTGCAAAATCGTCGTAATATTTCCTGAAAATTCAATTGAATAGCACATTCATAAAATTCGGATAAAAACGAAAGAAAGGGAAGCATTTTTCCAAAGACAAATGCTTATATAAGTTAGAAAATGTTTCGTACTGAACCAATCCTGACGTGTGAAATTTAAGTTGATAGAAAAAAAATAACTAAATTATGTCCAAATAGTGCAAAATAGACAGTAAAAAAATTAAGTAAATGTTTTATAAAATAAATCACTTGAGTAAAATATGGAAAGAAAAATCAACCTCAAGATAAAGTAATTGAAAATCGCGTCTGCACTTTATAATCCACAAAATATGCATAAAAATTAAATGAATTCTTAGAATTTGTTTCGTTGATAAAACGGACACTCTACCATGAGAAATAATATGTTTCATAAAATTGTTGAACTGGTACCATTATACTAAATCGCCAAAAAACAAAGAAGGATCAACCTCAAGGAGTAATTACAGATCGTCTGCAGTACGCTAAAAAATGCAATGAATTTTTAGAATTTGTTTCGCTCATAAAACGGCATGAATAACGATAAAACAGCATTTTTTCGATCTTGAGTTAACAAAAATCATCTAGTTGGCGACAAAAGTAGTACTTATTTTGGCGAAAACACGCAAATTGAGCAAATAAACTCAGAGGTAAGCCTTGCTTTAAAGTTCGAAAACTACTTTAAATGAATATTGCGCGTGTTCTATTTGTTCTACGAACTTCAGAAGGAGATCATCTTGTGCGGTTTTTTACGGGCGTCAATATGCTGCAAAAATCTAAAACGTGGGACGTTTCTTCGATGAGATATTCTTAAAATAAACAGTTTTTCTTAAAATTGGAATAAAAAAAGAACAAATTCGAATTTTAGGAAAAACGCTTCGAGGTGCACGAGGACCTGACCCAAGGTACCTGTAACCAAAATTTCGTACTTCTGGCTCGTTCCATCTCGCCAGGAGGCGATCGACAGACACACACACACACACACACACACACACACACACACACACATACACACACACACAAACTTTTGGTTTTATTTATATAGATTATAGTCACAATAACTATATAATATGTAGTGCTAGAACAAAAATACGAAGTAAATATTTATGATGAGTTATCGTTTTAACTCTACACTGCGCCGTGTTGTTTTTAAACAACACCTCTATTTTGCGTTCACTAAGCTCTTGTTTTGTATTATTTTTTAGATGTGGCGCATGTTTTCGTTTTATTTTGTATGTATGATCATATTAGTTAATAACCTCCTGAGACCTGGCATCCAATAAAATGGATGTTTTGCTTTTCTCCCTGTTGTGACATATTTCATTTTAGCAAGCAAGACCTGTACTGGAATTATGAAGGAGAAATAGAAAAGCACTTTAAAACTTTGAGAATTTGGCAACGGTAGTTCATTTGCTTACATGTGACCCCCACCCCCCAAAAAAGTTAAAAAATTAAAATTTATTAATTTTTTGAAAAACATTACTTTTAATGCCAAATTGCTCAAAAAAACTAATAGTTGGCAGAATATGTGTATTTTATTTTGCTCAGGTGTCAGGAGGATATAGTTTCCCCTAGATCTTGTAAACTGAGCTCAAGGCTCATCTTTTTTCACAAAATTGTAAGACATGTTGATTTTGTAAAAAGCAATAACTTCTTAACTTTCTTCCCTACAAATTTGAAACAACAAGTTTATTTTTAAAAATAATTTTTAATTGCTTACATAGCTTCAAAATAAAATAAATATAAGTTGACCAAAAAATTTCGGGGAAAATATATATTTGGGCGCCTTTTTAACCGACTTCACAAAAGAAGGATGTTATACATTCGTATTGTATGTATGTCGTTTTTTTTTGTCCACTCATAACTTCGCGCCGGGTAAACCGATTTTCATGATTTTTTTTTTTTTCAATCGATCAAGGGTGGTTTCCCATAGGTCTCGTACCTTCGTTTGACCATATTCGATAAATAGAACAAAAGCAATGGTCAGAAATGTAGTATGTTTTTTATTTTTTCATCCATAACTTTTGACTAAATAAACCGATTTTGACGATTTTCTTTAATCGATAGAGGGTCGTCTAACTCAAATACCGTACATCAATCTGACTACTTTTTTTTTTTTAGAAAAAAGGTTGCGGGTGAAAAATAAGTATTTTTTATTTTAATTGGAAAGGCTTTGCTTGATTTTTCTTTGTTGGGAAAACTATTAATAAATATAAAAGTCATTGTTTAGAAAGTGTTTGTTGCCATTGTGCTATAATATTAAAAGCAATTACAGCAAAAGTTTGACTGAAGGCTTCTATGAGGCAAAAATTAAATCCAATCAGTTTGTTTGCTAAAATCGACTTCCAAACGGAATTTATCATACAAATGATTAGTTCTGTAGTGCCATTCATTCAAAGAGAGTTTGCCCTTTGATATAGATTTTTTTAAAAATAGAGTATTTATGTAGAAAATATATTTACACTAAAAAGAATAAAATAAAACAATTTTTATGAAAAAATAGAACCGACTTCAAATTATAAATTGTGCTAAAAAGTGAAAAATAAATTAATTTTTTTAAAAAACATCGATGTGACTTTTAAACATAGTTTTAGAAGTCCGGACAAAATTATGAGTCTAATTACCATTACACCATTTGCTACTTCATATTGGAACTGTTGCTAATTCTGGGAATATGTATATATTTGTAATGTATTCATGATTACAAAAGATTTTATCTATCCTAATTTTGCACCGACTTCTAAAACTATGTTTAAAAGTCACATCGATGTTTTTTAAAAAATTAATTTATTTTTCACTTTTTAGCGCAATTTATAATTTGAAGTCGGTTCTATTTTTTCATAAAAATTGTTTTTTTACTTGTTGTTTTAAAATTATGCGCATTCGGGAGTAGTTTTTATGCTCCTGCATTATTCGCAGTATAAACAAGAACAGGTGTCACTGGTTGTTCTTTTTCACTTTATTTAGTATCTTTTAAAAGATTACGCTAATTTGTTATATATTTATAACAGTAAAGTGGTCTATTAAATTATTATTTAGGAATTTTGTTTAAAATCCATTCTCGCTCAACCAAAGAAGAAACGAACATTATCGCATAGATCTCTACAGATGTTAGGTTTTTCTTGTTTAAAATCCTTTTTTTTTTTTTTACTTATTGAACTTCTTTGGTAACTAAAATAAAAATTTGCACATGATGTAACTAATAATTATTAGTTACACGTGCAAGTTTTTACTTATTTTTTTTAATTCATAAATAATAAAATAAAATACTTTAATAAATCTTACTATTTATTGCTATTTTATGCTTAAAATGCATACCTCTTTATTATTGATTTTGTTTCATTTATTAAAATGATTATATTAAAAAAATATTCCTGTTACCCCTAAATGCGCAGTGTGGTTTTTCAACAACATGTCAAATTTTCTCGAATTCTATTTTTCCGAATAAAATAAGAATTTTTTTAGTATTTTTTCCACTTTTGACTAGCACAAACAAACACAAAAAAAATTATTTTACTAAGAAAAAAAATGCGCAGTGTAGGGTTAAGTATTCATCCCATTACTATTACTATATTGCTGTTGCTCTTATTAAAAACTGTCGTTTTCAAACTGGAGAAAGTGTAATGTGTAACTTCGTTTTTAATAAGGAAAAAGTCCTAAATATTTTGAATAATAAATACTACTTATATTAGATACAAACATGCATATTGTTCAATATTGGTCTTTGTTACATGGACGTGATGACAGGCACAATTTAACTACTTAATCATTTATTGCATAATTTAACGTTAATCATTGGTACATGGACCAATTCATATTAATCAAGGTAATGATGAATTAGTATTCCTAAAAAGTCCCTTCTTTTTAACAATTTTATAAAGATAACACAAAAACTGCCAAAAATCTTAGTTTCATAACTATATTTTTTTCATAATATACCTATAATTGTGGAAAAAAAGTCTAGTTCTTGGGGTAAAATTTTTAAATTATAGAAAAATACAGCTTGAGTTATTAAGCTATACGTAAGCATTAAATATTTATCAAAATACTATAAAAATTTTGATAAATATTTATAAAATTAACTACCTCATTGTAGAAGGGGATTTCACATGGTTATTATCAGCCATTCCTTTGACATACATACGAAGGTACACATATGTATACCTGCATGTTCTTGATTGCATTATTTTTAAATAATAGGTTTTTGTGGAAGAAAGTTTCATACAGATGACAGAATTACTGAGTCTAAAATAGAAAAAAAATGCTTAAGTATCTTATTTATACAATAAATAAAATCACTTATGCTTTAGTTCAGGGGTCTCCAAACTACGGCCCGAGGGCCACATCCGGCCCGCGACAGATTTTGTCCGGCCCGCGGAGAGCTAGCATACTTGAAAGAAAACTCCTTCTAGAGAACATATTTATTTTTTATAGCAAATTAAATTAAGTTTACTGAAGTAATCTATTTTTATGTTGAATAATTATGTTGCAGGGTAATCAATATGGCCCTAAGGCTGGAAAGTTTGGAGACCCCTGCTTTAGTTGATTGCCGAAATGTCTCTTTTCCCGAAAAGATCTTCTGCCTTGTGGAATTGTACCCAAATTGCTCGCAAGTACTCTATTCTATTGGAATCAGTAGAATGCGTGAACATTTAAGATTGAAACAATACTGCAAATTTTCTCATAACTTGTTTTAGAAGCTAAGAAGTGAAGGTTCTCATATCCCCTTATCTACTGCATTATGATCTGCAGTAATTTTTTTACATAAATAGTTTGTCTCTGTATTTACACTGAAAACTAAGGGATTTACATAAATAAAATGCTCAGTCTATAAGAATTTATTTCTTTACAGCTAATAAGCACCACAGAGTATTTTAACCGTGAAATTAATTACATACACTTTTTAACCAAAATATTTCGTCAAATAGTTTTCTAAGTTCTTAACTAACACATTACAAAAGAATCAGTGGGTTAATTCTTGAATTTTACTACTTTTCTGGAACGAAACTCTGAAAAAAGGAGCAATTCCAATAAAATGGCAGTTTAAGCATCGGTTTCAAAACTATCTTCTTTTCCTCGCTAAAATACTCTTTATAGAACCCTTGCAAATATGTACCCTTAAAAAGTGGAATTCAAAGGGGTTCCTGCAAAGTACCATCAGAATGTTGGTAAAATTGATTCCTGGAGGGAATTTATAGAAAACGGTAATTATAAGTACCGTCAGTAGATAAAGGTATATTGTGGACCGAGGGTTATACATTACTTAAATCCATCAACATATTCTGGAACACTGCTTCCAAATTAAATGAAATTTTGAAAATAATAATGAAAATAAAGGTAGATCATAGTTCAAGGAGAACAAAATACTGAAAATCTCCATGGGTTGTTTTTTTTTTTTTTTTTTCATTATTAGAATACTAATTAAACTATTCAAATACTGAAAAGCATTTTATTTTAGACCATTTGTAACATTTATAAGCACATTTTCTTCTCAGATTTTTCCCAGTCTCACCAGATTTTAGAGCTCTTGAGCGATCGGAAAATTTTAAAGTTTCTTAGGCTCATCCTAATGTATGTAATACGCATCATTTCCATTCAAAAATTTTAATACTATTGTTGAATTATTATTATTGCAAAGAAAAACATCGAAGTACATTTTTCCTTTGATTTAACACTATAACCAAGGTAAAAAAAATTGATTGATTCAGCAGTTTTTATTCTTTATAATTAATTCAGTATATTTAAAAGTTTTTTTTCCCTCACACACAAAAAAAACTAAGAAAAAAGGTCTATCTAGAACTAAAGGAGCTTATTTCCTGTATACACCAACTTTAAATTTAAAATCTAGCTATCTCTTTCTCTCTCTCTTTCTCATTTAGCTTTAGTTCTTAAATACTTCAAATATACCTTTTTCACGGTTGATACATATTCATTTACCCAATCATCTACTCGGTCATTTATTCACTCATTCATTTATTTATTCATTCACTCATTAATTTCTTTTATCATTTGTTCACTCATTTATTCATTCATTCTTGCACTCATTCATTTAATCATTCATTCATTCATTCAAAGATATCCTTAAAAATCTCGTTAAAAAATTTCATAGAAAATAAGCTGGTTTAGTTCCGGTTGAATTTCGTATCTGTATATGTTCCTTGTCATAACATCTTTCCGATAAATGTTGCTCCAAGCAAATCCGTCTGTTAGATCATAATTTATATAGAATATATAGATTGAAATTTCCCCTTACGCGGTAATGTTACTTTTTTTAACTGTTCAAAATTGAACAAAAATATGAGATGTCCTCGCCAAGATCTTTCGAACGCAAAAAAAAAAAAAAAAAATTCAAATCTGACAATTCCTTCAAAGGTTATTAGGGCAGACAGACACACATTTTCTGCATGTTTCCCCCCTACTTTCTTTTCTTTTCTTTCTTTCTTTCTTTTTTTTTTTTTTCAAATCTCTATTTAACTACTTCACTTATTTTTGACGATACATTAAGCCTTCTTTCATAATTCATTATTATTATTTTGTTACTTTTACGGGAAAGTAGTTACGGAAAAAAGAGCTGCAATCTTTCTCCGTTTTTGGTAAAACCAGTAAAAGAGGTGAGATGTAAATCTTTTATTTTCATTCTTAATTTTTAATATTACAGTGAAACCTCTATTTTACGTTTCTCAAGGGACTGGGCAAAAAAACGTAAAATACGGGAAATACATAGAATGCAAAAATCAAATAGGATAAAACTAAAGGTAGTAAAGATGACTCTTTCAAAAGGTTATAATATCTATACTTTACGAAAAGAACATTAATATACATACCATTTGAAATAATTTTAACACATTTAGATGCGATTCCTGGCGTTTAGGCTGAAAATAATCCGTAGTAGTGGATTATTTTTTAGTCATTGAGTTCAAAGTGAATGCAGCATCTTCTAGGATTGAAATACGTTGCAAGTTTTTTTCCTGGTCTTTATAAGAAAGAAAATAGTCTTTCACTATTTGTAAGCTCTTCATTGCAATAGTAAAAGAACCGGGCTGTGCTTCCGGTTCTTTTTGTTGATCTTCATCGGCTGACGAAAAGTACAGAAGGAAAAAAATATGCTTATTTTAGAACTTTTTTTTTTTTCACTTTCCAGGGAAATAGTAAAATGCGGGAAATTTCATATATAACAAACTTACAATGCGGGTTAAATTAACATTATTAGTATACGAAAAAACTGGGACCTGATGAAAAAACGTAGATTCGGGGGACGTAAAATCGGGGTTTCACTGTATTATTTTTTATTTGTAAAGCAAAGGTTAATAAATAACGGGATTTTTTTTAAGAAGGTAAAAAACTGCTACCTTAATGTATTTTAAACATTTATGCAGTCAAAACAATTCAAAGAATGTTTTGTAACTTTTCTTTGTTTATCTATTTTGTTTTCTTTACTAAGGAGAGCAATAGTACATCCCCGTTACATAATTGTATTACATCATTTTAAACTTTATTTACACCTTTTTTTCAAATTTAATTAAACAATTTTCTGGAAATGCTCTTTTTCCTCCAGTTATATATTTCTTAAAAAGTTTCATTCAAATGCAAGGAACATTTGCTTGAAATCATTAAGACAAAAAACAATAAAGCATTTACGTAAAAACCTCGCAACTATTCTATAACAGTTTAATAAAAGACCTATTCGAAAAAAAGATCACTTGCGACCTTCAAGAAGTAGTAGACGAAGGATGTATACATGGAATAGTCTCTCTCTAGCCCTCCGAAGTACTTCAATGTATTTTTTTAGAATTTAACAGTCTCCCTAGATCCCTATTAGCCTTAAAATTACTTTACATAGTTTTTCTAAGGACGTTGAATGGCCTGCAACTATTTTTGCTTGCTCAAAATATTTCTTTTCATACGAAACAATCTTGATTTAAACTGTTTACATTGTTTGTAGTAAATATCGGTTTATACTAAATGATCAAAATTTTTACATTTTTGTTTTAAGCAGTAATTTGCGCTTTAAAAAAATCATGTGGGGCTTGTTCAGGTACAAAGAGTTTAATTATAACTAAATCTGCTATTGAATTTGGTTTCTGCGCCGGTGATTACAAATGTTGAATATTTTTATTCTGTAGTCTTAGTCTTTTCTTCTTTTTAAGTATTCTTTGTATGATATTTAACAAAATCCGTCTAATTTATGTATTAGATGTATTAGGCTAGGTTCAAATTTGAATTAAAAAATAAAAAGAATTCCTTTACCCAAAGAGGCAGTCATTGTTTTTCAAATTACTGATTAATATCTATGATACATTTTTCTTTACAGAGCATCGTCAGCAGCTTTCTCTACATCTAAAAAGAAAGAAGGAACTAAAGGTTCAGAAAATATCTGAAAGTACAACTGACAGAGACACTGAAATAAGTGTTTCAACTCAGTTAGGTAGCCCAGATGAGGAACTAAGGTCCGTTCAAATCAAATCAGTCTCGAAACCTGACACACAAACACCAGACACACAAACAGACACACAAATTGACATTGAAGTTATTTCCAAGAGACAACTACCGGTTCAGTTAGATTCTATAGGGAAAGATAGGCCGGAGTATTCAACGACACTAGAAGTTGAGAAATTTGAAGAAGGGGAAGAACTCGTAACGCAGCTTGTAGAAGACAAAAAACCGAGCGAGGAAGATGTTACAGAAATTTCATCTTTAGAATTTACTCAAGGTCCAAAGGAGAAAATCGGAGATAACGTTCTGGAACTATTAAAAGGTACAAAAAAAGTAGTCGAAATTACTGAAATAACAGAAGAGGATATGAAAGGTGAAGAATTAACAATTGATCATATTTCAGTGAAACCTTATAAGCGTTTGAAAGATGAAATTAAAATCGAATTCGGAAAGAAACCGCATGACAAATCGGAAATAACCCTGGAATACGCTTCTGTTGTCAAGGAAGAAAAACCAGAGGAAGATCAAGATGTTACAATCCTGGACATAACACAAGATATAGAAGTGGAAAGCAAGTTGAAACAAAAACCTAAAAAGAAACCATTAGAAAAAACTGAAATTTCTCGCGCAGTAACAAAGAAAACTAAAAAAACCATTTCCAGAACAGATACGGAAAAAGATTTAGAAAAACCATCAGAGGAAGATGTAAGTGAAGATTTTTCGACGGAAATTGAAATAAAAAGCAAACGTATACCGAAACCAACTGAAAAAAGTGAAAAAACCATTAGCATAGAAGATGAAAAGAAATTCATTTCAAAATTAGACATAGAAAAAGATGTGGATCGAAAAGAATCAGAAGAAACAGTAATTGAAGAGATGGAAGAGAGCATTCTTAAGCGAAAACCTAAGAAGAAACCTTTAGAAAAAAGTGAGGTTTCTCGCACAGTAACAAAAGAAACTAAAAAACCAATTTCCAGAACAGATACGGAAGAAGATTTAGAAAAACCATCGGAGGAAGATGTAAGTGAAGATTTTTCGACGGAAATTGAAATAAAAAGCAAACGTATACCGAAACCAATTGAAAAAAGTGAAAAAACCATTAGCATAGAAGATGAAAAGAAATTCATTTCAAAATTAGACATAGAAAAAGATGTGGATCGAAAAGAATCTGAAGAAATGGAAGAGAACATCACAGAAAGCATTCTTAAGCGAAAACCTAAGAAGAAACCTTTAGAAAAGAGTGAGCTATTCATTTCTAAGCAAAAAACGAAAAGTTGACAGTGAACATGATGTACAAATTGAGGTAGGTAAAAAACCCTCCAAAGAAGTCACGGTGCAAATAGACAAACAGAAAAAAACGGAGATAATAGAAACTACAGAGGAAGAGCGATTTTTTGATGAAATTAATTTACAAGTGAAACCTACTGATAAAGTAGATAAAGATGAGTGTTTTAGAGAAACAGTTACGTTAAGTAGAATAGATGTTGATCAGAAAGCTGATTCTCCCGAAGAAACTGCTATGATTGATGTAGCTAAAAAATCAATTGAAGATATTACTATCGAAAAAATAAAGAAAAAATCTCCTAGGAAAGATAAAAAGGAAGTAACCGTTAAAAAAATAAGTTTCGATCAGGATGTTACATTAAGTATGGATTCTATAACAAAAGATGAACAATTTAAAACCGAAATTGCATTAACGAAACACACAATGCCATTGTTGCCATCCGAAGAGGCGAAAAGGGATGTGTTAATAGAACAATACGAAACTGTTGAGATTGCTCCTGAAGAAGTTTTACCAAAGGAAAGTTTAGCTCAGGTCTCTTTTGTCTCACATAATCCTTTAATGATAAGTGCTGTTCAGTCGGAAGGTAAAGAAGACGTTCTAGTGCTCAGAACTCCCGAGAAAAAGACAGCAAAATCAAGTCTTTCTCAAGATAAAGCATTATCAATTTCCACTGTTATTACTGAAGATAAAGAACAGAGTTTAACTCAAAAGATGCCTGAAAAGAGGAAAGCAGATTTTGCGATTTTACCGAAGAGTCATGTGTTAATTACAGAAACGGAATTCGCTGACCAAGAAAGTGAACTTAAACCCGAGAGCATTGTTAGAACATCAGTTTCGCAAAGTATTTTGCCAGCTAATCCGATGATCATTGTCGAGAAAGGTGTGCTTGGAACCGTGTCGGATTTGAGAATGCCAAAGATTGTTACTCAACAAGGCTTGCTTTACCTTCATTCACAAGAGCCCGTTTGTGTTGAAGAAGTATTTTCGGAAACTAAAGAATCCATATTATCAATAGAAAAATGTCATCCACAAAGTATAAATCCTGACATTAGCTCTCTCACATATCTTGAAGTTTCACAAGTGCAATCACAATGTAGCACACAAAATCTAAAATTGATTACCCCAAATTCCCAAAATGCTCAACAGCGTATCACAACACAAGAAGCAGTTATTATTCAAGATACTGATCTATCTGACTTTGGAAAGGAAATTTCAACAGAAAAGCCAAAAGTTGGCAATGCGATTCAAAAAGTAATTTTAGGCAGAGGAGTATCCGTAACCGAAGTGTTTACACAACAAAAAGAGGATATTCTAAAACCTAATATTATACCAAAAAGTTTAATAGCAAACGAAAGCATACCAGAGGATCAATATGTTGAAATAAAAGACACTCAAGTTCTGGGTGAAACAAAAGAAATACTCGAAAATTTATCAGAAGGGTTTGTTGCCAATGTTACTCTCCAAACCAGTGAAAACTTAGTTGTAGTTGAACCTATAACATCACAAGACGAAACAGAGCTGAAGATATTTGAAGAAAAGCGCGAAGTATTACCGACTTTTTCGGTTACTGAAGGTAAAACATTGCTCGTGTCTGAAGTAAATATTCACGATAAAGAATCCGACTACGTTCCCTCAAAGCCTGCGGAAACAGCAATTCAGCCATGTTTTCTAAAAAACGTGGCAGTTAATGTCATGGAAATATCTGCTGTTGATACTGAATCTTTGTTGGAGATGAAGCCTCGCAAAAATGAAATGTTCGCAACTGAAACGATGTCCTTATCTGAAGCTTTGACAATAACTGAACCTAAAACAGAAGGTAAAGAAGATAAATTAACCGAAGAGGAGGTTCCGAAGCGTACAAAAGCCAGGCAAACGTTGACGTTTAATGTTGCTCTTGCCATTACTGAAACAGAAAGTTCAGAATGTGATGATGTTCTAAAAGAAGAAAAGCCACTTCAGAAAATTATGCGAAATAATATTGTACCAGAAGAAACGATTATGATTCAGGAAATTGGTGTGGCTGAAAAGGAAGGTGATGCAACACTACAACTGATACCTAATTCAAAACAGCTAACTCCGTTTTTCGTTCCTGAGAAAGCTTTAGAAGTGTCAATCAGAGAGGCATTTGATACAGAAAAACTATTGGAAAGAAGTGCAGAAAAATCTTTTAAAGCAGTAGAAAACCTTCAAGTCTCGGAACAAGCCGTTGTGATAAATGCCGAAGTTGGTGAAAAGGACGAAAAACTAGGCATTATTAGTGAAATCCCGAAGTCCATAGCCAAGTCTGAATATATTCCTCTTCAAGCTCTTTCCATTTCTGAAATGGATACAGCAGAGAAAACCACAGAGGAAATAGTTAAAGCAGTAGAAGCTAACTCAGCTGATCGAAGCATGTCTCCGATTAAAACAGTTGTTGAGATTACGGAGGCTTCTATTGTCGATCAAGAAGGTGAATGGTCTAAGGAGTGGAAACCAGAAGGTAAACACGCTAAATCCAACTTGCAGACTGAGGAATCGTGTGTTGTGTCTATAACTGAAACAAATTTAGCAGAGGATACATTAACTTTAGAAAAGAAGCCATCTCCTAAGAAACCACAATTTCAATTAATCGATCAAGAAGCTATGACAATATCGGAAACAACATCTGAATTACAGGAATATGAATTCATTGGCGAAACTGCCCCTCAGGAAAGAAAAGCAAACAAATGTTTTGTAGAAGATAAAGCATTACAAATTGAGTTAAACGAATCAGCTATGAAGGAAGAATATTACAGGCCTTTACAATTACCGGAAAGTAAAACACTCAATACACGAACTGAATATAAACCTGTAAAAGCAGTAGATGTAACAGAGACAATGGTCAATATTATGGAAGGAACATTACATCAAGATGAAGTTAATAGACATAAAGCGATAGTTACTTTAGGTGAAGAAGGGGCTTTAATGGTAAAAGAAGTATCTCCTTCCGATCAAATAACACAACTATTCGATGAGGTTATACCTTTTGATAATGCAAACATTGATATGATTTCGCATGAAGCAGTTCAAGTTTCAGATGTAAAAGTGTCCGAAACAGAAAAGGATTTGGTTTCTGAAGAAAAAGCTAAGAGCCACACTTTAGATGCAAGTATCATTCCAACTGAAGCTCTTAGTGTAAGCAAAATTGACTCCTCGATCAAAGAAGATGAGCTGAAATTAGAACCTCAACCAACGGGTAAGAAAATTTCTCCGAATTTTGTACTGGAAGAAGCAGTTATGATTCAAGAAACAGAAACAGCAGTATCAGAAAACGTTTTAAAAGTACAAAAACGGGACTTTTCAAAGGCTGGTATTTCAATTTGCTCTGGAAAAGCAATTGAGATTTCCGAGACTTTGTCTACTGATAACACTGTTGAACTTGTTGTAGGAACCCTTCCTAAAGCGAAGAAAGCAGATAAAATTATTGAAGAAGAAGAAAGTTTAACGATTCAAGAGGTTGCGTTATCGGGTAACGCGTCAGAATTTGAGGTTGATGTAACTGATGCCAAAAGTAAAGTCGCAGTTGGTGTAGTAGAAAAACAAGAATGTTGTTGTGTTGAGCAAACAGAAATTAGCATTAAGGAAGGTAAAATGAATGACTTCATTTTACCGCAGCAGAAAAGTATAACACCTTCATTAACTATTTCAGAGTCTTTGTTAGTAAGCACCATGGATGTTGCAGAAAAAGAAAGAAATCTAAAGCCTTCCGATCTTCCACTAGAAAATGAAGCAGAAATATCTATACCGGCTATCGAAACGTACGCAGTAACACAAGTAGAAATTAATGAGTCCTTGAATGATGTCGATCGCGGTTTTGCTCCCGAAAAGTTGATAGGAAAGTTATCTCTGATATGTAATCAACCCATAGGAGTTTCTGAAGTCGTTATAAATACAAAAGAAACGACTTTGGAGGTAGAAACATTAAAGAAACCGGTAAAAGCAATAACTGATTTTTCTACTCCCCTTATATCACTTACAGTTTCCGATACACAATCAAAACAAGACGTAGTAGAACTGAGCATAACAAAACCTATTTGTCAACACGCGGAACACGCCTTTCCCACAGACGAATTTATCGAAGTATCTAGTGTAACTGTTTCTGAAAACATTAACGATATAGAAATATCTGATACACCCAAACCTAAAACAGCGTCTTTTTCGATAACTCCCACACAAACTTGCGATGTAACTCAGAATGAAATAATGGTTTCTGAAACCAAGCTCGATATCGAAACATTTAAAGATGTAGAAAAGGTAAAATCGACCTTAGTTCCTCATGAGTCTCTTGAAATAAATATCGCAGATTCTGTCGTCAGAGAAATTCCACTTGATTCAAAAATCACTCCCAAAAGTCACAAAGCAGGTGAATCGATTACTTCTGCAGAGCATTTGCAAGTAGAAGAAACGGTTGTTCATCAAAAGGAAGACGTGTATAATGAATTTGAAGGACCCGATCGAAAGACAGCTGATATGAGTTTTGTGTCCAATAAACAGCTACCAATAGTAATCGAAGCTATGCCAGGTATATGTGAAAGTGAATTTGTTTTGGATGAAAAGCCACGCACGCATCAGGTGAAAATGCGCATGATTCCCAATGAGTCATTAGAAGTATCTCTCACGCAACCAGAATTAAAGGAGCAGGAACTTTTAGAGAAAGAGGAAGTTATTTCCAAAACTGCAAAGACGAGTATCTCATTCACAGAGGCGTTAACTATGGAAGAAAC
Source organism: Octonoba sinensis (assembly GCA_038502835.1). Taxonomy (NCBI): domain Eukaryota; kingdom Metazoa; phylum Arthropoda; class Arachnida; order Araneae; family Uloboridae; genus Octonoba; species Octonoba sinensis. The sequence goes on along the minus strand of CM076600.1, from coordinate 63,636,687 downwards.
AATTGCTTCTAACCAATTAGAGGAGTCTGTTGAGCACCATCCTTTATTAGAAACTTCAAGTGTTTCGATTTCTAGTTTAAAATGTCCGTCTGTTTCAGAAGTAAATGTTGGTGAAATTGAATCGACTTTGATCCTTCCAATTTCACCTGACTCCCATCATTCGAAAATCAGCGTCATTCCATCTGAGACTATTTCGGTCTCAGAAGTACAAACGAATGACGTTGAATCAATTTTAGAAAAAAAAATCACTCCAAAATCTAAAACTATGAATTTTTCTCTCACTTTTATGGAACCATGCATTAACCAGCAAGTTTTTACATCAGATAAAGAAGCAGATTTATTCACTCCCCACGTATTAAATGAACAAGAAGCGGTAGAAACATACACTGCTTTAGAAATAGCATCTACTTCTGAAACTGTTTCAGTTGATAAAGAAGAAATCCTAAAACCACATTCGAAAGTAAAAACAGCAGCGGCTGATGTTGTTTTTACTCGCGAATATGGACTTGAAGTTTCAGATAGTGTGGCGATTGAACAAGAAAGATCGGTAACAGGCAAAATTGTACCTGACGTACACCACGCAAGCCCACTTTTGTCTTCTAACTACGCTCTAAGTATTCACGAGAATGATATGATGGATTCAACGTCTCCTGCCGAAATATCAAGAGTATCTAATCTTGAAACTATTGCAGATGTCGACGTGGTACCTAATTATACAGTTTCTATTTCAGAAACTGCCTCAGAACTTCGAGAAGTAGATCTCTTTAAGGAAGAATTGTCATCTAAAAAAGCAACATTTTCTATACTAGGAAAAATGATTGCGTCAGTGGAACATATTTCTACTTGCGATACTTCAGCTGATTTAAAACCTGATATTCTTCCTTCCTTACATCAAGCCAAATCGGACCTGATTCCACAACAGAGCTTGATTGTTAACGAAACACTTTATGACCAAAGAGAAACCGTTTTTGAGAAAGAAACTTTACTACTACAAGATGCGAAAACTGATATTTCTGTTTCTAGAGCAGTCGAAATTTCTGAATGTTTAAGCGAGACCAAGGAAGAGATGTTAGTTCCACAAATGCTTCCCGCTTCGCGTGAAGTTCAACTGAGCATGTCTCCTGAGGAAGCAATCACGGTTACTGAAATAAATACGAGCGAAAAAACAAAACAGCTCTCTGCGGCCGCTGTACCAAACCAAGATGTTGCCACTTGCGAAATAGCATTGCATGAAAGTGTTGTTATTGAAGAACAAAAGCATGCAGAAAAAGAAAAAGGCTTAAAATTAAAAGAATTACCATCATCGAAGACTGCAAATACTATTTTACCATTGTCTAAACATTTAGAAATATCAGAGATAGCAGCAGACGCAAATTACGAGAAATTAGAAACAGAAGAAATTCCGAAGCATACAAAGGCTGATATTCTGTATTCTCTGGAACAAGGCTTAGTGGTTTCCGAAACAAATCCTGATAATAAAGAAGATATATTTATACAAGCCAGTTTACCCCAAACGCAAAATTTACAACCCGAGTTTTCTTGTGTTGAACCTCTTTATATATCAATCACTGAAGGTGAAACCAGAGAACACGACATAATACCGAAAAAGATGCCTTCTGGAACTACAGCAACTATTAATTACAGTTCTGAGGACAGTTTAGAAGTTTCCGAAGTGCAGTCAAATATAAAAGAAGGACTCTTCGTTCCATCTTCACATCCTAATCATGTAAAAGCACCATTTTCGCTATCGACAGATGAGCACGTAATTATTTCAGAAGTACAAACGACTGCAAATGAACAAGAACTAGTCATACCAGAAGGACCCAAATCGTATCAGGCTGGCATGACCTTATCGGAAAAGATTCACGTGCTAGTATCTGAAATCGAAACTGATCAAAAAGAAGACGTTTTGACTCCAGCAAAAATACCTACAGAAATGACTATTGGTTTTTCGGTTCCAAACGAAGAACATATTCTTATCACTCAGGTAGACTCACAGATAAAAGAAGGTACTTTTGCCCAGGACTTAAAACCCCAAACTGTACAAGCTAATGTAAATGTTCCTACGGCAGATCATCTTGTTGTCAGCGATGTCATTTCAGATGTAAAAGAAGGTGCTTTAGATTTGAAAGAAACTCCTAAACCTGTATCAGCCACATTTACTCTTCTAACTAAAGAGCATATAAACGTATCCGATATTATGTTGTCTCAAAAAGAAGGACAATTAGGAGAACAAAAAATACCAGGAGCAATTAAAGCTCCTTATACTATAGGAACTGAAAAACATGTTACTGTGTCAGAAACGGAATTTTCGATGAAGGAAGGCGAATTTCTTGATCAAAAATTGCCAGAAACTGTAACTGCAGAAATTTCCATTCCTACAGTGGAGCACGTTCTCATTAGTGAAGCTTCTTCCTCGGAAGTAGAAGGAAATCTCGTTATCCAGAAGAGTCCTCCGAATTTTCAAGCGGATGTTTCTGTACCTACAGATGAACATATTATTGTTAGTGAAATTCTCGCCCCTATTTCTGAAGATGAACTAAAACTGGACAAGAAACCTAAAGAGTTATCAGCAAATGAAAGCTTAATAGTGGGTGAACATATCTTAGTGTCACAGGTGGAAACAGCAAGCAAGGAAAGGCTTTTAGAAGAGATGAAGAAGCCAAAAATGGACACAGCTGGAATATCTTTAGGTGTTGAAGATCATCTCTTAGTCTCAGTTGTTGAACCAAATCTTAGCGAAGAAGCTTATGTAGCAGAAAAGAAACCAACTTCGCACAATGCGCAAATCTCTTTACCTGCAATGGAGCACGTAACTATTTGCGAAGTTACCTCTAACACTTCAGAAAAAACACTTTCAGAGACTGCGAAGCCATCAACAGTGCAAGCGGATTTTACTATAATGCCGAAGGAGCATATCTTAACATCCACTGTGGATTCGAATTTTAAGGAAAAGGTTTTAAGCGAAGACACTGTTCCGGAAAAATTTATGGCGAAGACATCAATGCCATCTGAATCCCATGTTATTATTTCATCTGTTGAAACGGAAGACAAAGAAGGCGAGTTGGCTCCTTTAAAACTACCCGCTACAGTTAAACCAGAGTTTGATTTGACGGTGTCTGAGCATTTACTCATTCGAGAAACTCGAGGTGAATCAACAGAGAAAGAACTTCTACTTAAGCAAATTCCCGCCTCTGCCGCAGCAGAACTCTCAGTTTCAAAAACAGAATCTGTTGCAGTATCTGAAATTGAATATAATATAAAAGAAGGAGAAATATCTTCCTTTAAGCTTCCAAGTGCAGTGACTGCTGATTATTCCATCAAAACAGAAGAGCATGTTATTGTTGGGAGAGTAGAAGCACAATCCAAAGAAAACCATTTGATATTACCAAAGCGTCCAGAGGCGACAATCGCCGATTTCAGCGTACTGCCGCAAGAGCATATTGAAATATCTGAAGCCTCCTCACAGCTGAAGGAAGGGGAAATTCCTATTCAAAAAACTCCACAACATTCTATAGCTAATATAACAATCCTTTCAAAGGAGCATATTTCAATTTCTGATGTTCAAGAAAGTAACGAGTCCCAGGATCTTTCTATTGCTCCACTTCCCATTCCTGTAGAAGCAGAACTCAATGTTCCAGCCGAGAAACATATTATTATTTCAGAAATGCTACCGAATCAAAAGGAGGGAGAAGTTTCCGTTTTCAAAAAGCCAACTGAAATAAAAGTTAATTTTACATTACCAGCTGAGGAGCATCTTGTAATTTCCGATGTTGTAGCTGAAAATAGGGAGAAATATCTAGCAAAAGAGGTTGTACCGATGCAGGAAGTTGCAGACTTTAGTGTCTTAAGTGAAGAGCACGTTCTCGTTACTCAAATCGAAACTGCTAATGCTGAAGAAGAATTTACATTGCCCGCCAAGCCAGTTTCCACACGAATAGATTTCAGTATTCCCGCGTCTGACCATGTAGTCATTTCTGAAACTGAATTGAGCTTAAAAGAAAGTACATTAGAATCTTTCAAAAAACCAAAGGAATCTCAAGCAGATGTATCGATTCCACTGGAAGAATACGTCGAAGTAAAGGAAGTCGAAGTAGACATGAAAGAAAATCTGCTAATTCCCGATAAAATGCCTTCTTCCGTCAGTGCAGCTTTCACAGTCCCATCAGAAGAACATGTTATAGTGTCGGAAACAACTACCCACTTGAAAGAAACTGTTCTCAAAGAAAAGGATCAACCTGCCAGAGTTACAGCTGATTTCTCTGTCCCAACAACGAAACACATTCTTGTTTCGCAAGTTCTTACAGAAACCCGAGAAGACGAGTTTATTTCCAAAACAATACCCAAAACGGCATTTGCGAATTTAGAAGTTTCTTCTATAGATCATGTTGTTGTAACAGAAACTCAATTTGAGACATCCGAAGCTGAATTAACCCTAAATAAAGCGCCAACCGCTGTTACTGCCGCTTATACCCTCCCTACTCAAGAAAGTATTGAGATTTGTGAAATAGACACTCAGTCTCGAGAAAGTGAACTTAAGTTACCGAAAGGTCCTAAAGAAGAAACAGCTAGTGTTACAATACCCACGAAAAGTCATTTTGAAGTTTCAGAAATTGAATCGGAAATAAATGTTGAAGAAATGAAGCCTAAGAAGATTCCAATAGTATCAAAAGCAGATGTTACCGTACCAGCAATAGATCACATTATTGTAAGCGAAACTGAAACTAATCTGCAAGTTAAAGAATTTTCCATAGGTCAACCTCAATTAGATAAAGCTAAGCAGACATTAGCTGTCAAAGAACCTATCAAAGTCGATGAAGCACAAGCTGAAGTTAGCATTGAACAGCAAGTAACTTTACCAAAAATAGAAACACCGTTGAAATCTAAGAAAGACGCTAGTCAAAAGTTCATTGATTTTGTAATGGAAGAAGCAGCAGAATTTATGATCAAAACTCCAACAGAGAAAGCGATAGAAATAATTGAAGAAAGGGAAAAAATATGTTTAGAACAAATTGATGCGAAGAAAGACGAAATTAAACCTAAAAAATTACTAGAAGAATTTTCACCATTTACCGTAACCCTTCCTGAAGACGAGAAAGTTACTGAAGAAAGTACAGAAATGTCTGTTACAAAACAAAGAACAGTGAAAGTTGTCCACAAGAAAACCAAAGATGGAAAAATGGTAGAAACGAAAGAAATAATTGAAACATTTTCTTCAAAACCCTCAGAAAAATCAAAACCAACAATTGAAGAAGTAACCGAAGATGATTCCGAAACAATTGAACTTGCTCCTAGTAAGCAACCTTTAGTTGAAGAAGTGGAAGAAGTCATTTCTTTACATCCAGAAATATCCGAAGACATTGAAATGTCCAGCGCATTAATAGAAGAGATGCCGGAAGAAGCAGATGAAGAAGAAAAATTAACCTTGAAACGAAAACCAAAATCGAAGAAAGATATTTTGAGGCCTGAAAGCAGTGATGAGGAAACGGAACAGCAAACAATAACAGTGAAGAAAAAGAAAGTGATAATAGAAGAAGTTGAAACTATTCCAGCACCAGAGAAAACACATGATGTAGAGGAAGAAGATCAAATTATATCTATTCCCCACATTGAAACAATGAAAGAAAACGTAGAAATTTTAATTGAGGGATCCGAAGACATTTTGCCAAAAACTGAAGCTAGAATCAAAAGGGAAGGTCCTGAAGTATTCATATCAGAAATTTCTGAAACAAAAGCTGAAACTTACACGCCTCTGGATATAAAAGAAAAAACTCAGAAAATTAAGAAACCACAAATTAAAGATGATGAAACAGAGGAGGAAATAACACAAGTGAAATTAAAACCCGAAAAGAAGCCTAAAGAAGTTCCTGAAACTGAAGATGAGTCCATTGCAGTTGCAATAGAAAAAGCACTAGAAGAAATGGATGACAGTGCCATAAAATTAAAACTTAAACCCAAAAAGAAAACGAAAGAAGAAAAGGAAGTGGAAATTAAGTTAGACGCTGTGAAAGTTCCTGAGGATACATCGGTTACTGAAAATATAATCAGTGTAGAAACAAAAAAGGTGGAGGACGAGACACAAGAAGTTGTGGTAACGTTGAAACCAAAGGCGCAGGAAGATGCTGTGCTTTCTCCCATAAAACCTTCTGAAATTGAAGAAGACAAACCAGATATTTCGCTTAAAGAACAAACTTTGGAAACGAAAGAAGAAAAGGAAGAAGTGTCTGTATTAAAGATAAAACCCAAAAAGAAAACACAAGAAGAAGCTCCACTAAGCATTCCACTAGCCTCAAGTACAGAACCTAAAACCGATGAAAAGGTTGAAATTACTGTTAAAAAGAAGAAGAAACTGGTAGAAAAGCCAACTGAAGAGAAATTAACTGAAGAACATGTGACGATAGTAAAAACACCGGAGACGGCTGATGATTTAGAAAAACCCGAGATTGTGAAAAAGAAACCTCAAGTGGATGATAAATTTAATATAGCGGATGTATCCGAGGAAAAACCAGTAGATCTGAAAGAGGATATAACAATATTAAAAGAAACGGAAAAAATAAATGAAATTGTATCGGAGTTAAAAATTCCAGAGAAAAAGCAAGAAATTCCTGAATATACTGAGATGCATGCTGCACAACTACAAGAAACTAGAGATGAGAAATCACTGGAATTTCCTAAAATAGATGATGTGAAAGAAGAAAAACCATTAATTAAAGTGCCTGAAGAAATCGGTGAAGCAACTAAAATTACTCTCAAACGCAGAAAATCAAAGCCAGAAGCTCCAGGTGCTGATGACATTTCATCGGAATCAACCATTGTAGTTAAGCAGAAGAAACCTACTCGAACAGACAAAACTGTTGAAGATGTTTTAAAAGCAGAGCCGCAGATAGTGTCCGAACAAGTTTTGGAAACTGAAATTAAAGAAATTTCTGATGTTAAGCCTGAATTAGATTCAAAAGAACCAATTGATGAAATTAGTCTTGTTTCTAAGAAAAAGGAACACGAAACAAAGGTGACATTGAAAAAGAAAAAACCGCAAATTACGCAAAAAGGTGATGAAGTATCGCAAGTAGAGGAATATATAGAAACTGTAACTTCAGAAAGTAAGACAATTAAATTTAAAACCAAGGAGAGGAAATTTGCCGCAGTTGAAGATATAGTTACTGTGCCACAGGGAGTTACTATTGAAGAATATGCAGATAAACTTCATGAAGAACATATTTCCTCGAAAGAAGAAAAGCCACAGGTTGCTGACACAGACATGATTCTACCAGCTGTTGAGGAAGGACGTATTCCAGACCAAAAAGAGGGTGCACCACTACAAGAGAAGCCTTTGTCTACTGGTAAGATTTTACTTTTTTTTTTTTTTTTAGATTTAAAATAGCACTTTTTAAGAAGTAACAAAACTTACTTTAAAAAAAATGTCATTTTTATCATTAATGCGAAATTTATAAATCGGTAATGTAAATATTGACAGTTCACACACTTTAAAATTAATTGTCTTGTTTTTTCTCTTCATATCAAGGCTTCCCTTTAAGAGTATATATTTCATATATTGGATGAATTAACATATCACATTTGACATGGAGAACGTACAACTTGGGGGACTTCGCGATGGAACTGTGTAGCATTTTATTACACATTTATATTTCACAATTTATTTTTTATCCACTGAACTAAACTTAGGTATATACAGTACTACAAGTTTTCTGAAAGTTTGGTAACGTTTCGGGAAAAACTTTGCTATTTATAAGCCAAAAATGCGCAATGGAAATTGAGGAAATGCCTATTTCATCATGAGTATAAGTGCAATTTTTACGAAAATTCACAGAGTAATTGTACATGGACATGAAACTATTTTCTGAATTTTACAGCTTATTCCCAGCTTTTTAAGATGCAGAAATATTTTTCTCCTTTTTTAATTTGTTGTTGACCCCTTAAATTCAAGAGGGAATATATTTTTACTGGAAAGTATGAACATTGTACATTAAAACATTACCTAATAAGTAAAAATCGGATTTTCGCATTGTACTGGAGTCATAAAAAAACGAAAAGTTGGTAGAAAATTTTGCCAGGGACTGTACTGCAGGAATTTCTGAATCTACGCTGAAAAGTTTTAAGGGTTTTTTACCCTAGATACGCTGCTGGTTAATGCACCTCTGACTAGCAGTGCGCACTATTTCTATTGAAGACACTTAGGGTGTTCTATATCTCAGAGATTAATTCCAGATTGGTGCGCTTTCTTTGTATGTTTTAATTCAATAATTTCTCGAAAAGTTAATCATTAAACCAAAGTGCATTATATTTAGATTCTACTTAGTTTTGAATGAAATATTTTATTAAACAAATAATCTTAAAATCCATTGTAATTAAAAGCATAATTAACAAAATAACCTGTCATTCTTAAAATAGGTTACATATATGGGCTCTAACTCATGATATTTTTCTTTTTTTCTAATGTGTTAACTTTGTTTTGCAGAAATTAACAAGCTTGCTCGTTTCTTCTGATTCAAGACTGCGAATTGAATCTACACCGCTTTGCTTACAAACTCATCTCTTTTTTTTTAAGTGAGAATGTCTTAAAATAATTACTTAAGAGCTTTTTCTGCTTAATCTCACTTGTTAAAGTTATTCAAATGATTGGCTGTTTTTAAATAGAGGAACTGATGTTTAGGACTGCTAATTAATAAGTTAAAAATAACCGGTAATAATTCGCTTGCGAAGTGGCAAGCTTCAGGTAAGATTAAAAGCAACATCATTCTTTCAGAATGCTTTTAATGCATGCTCTTTGTTACTTGTCCTACTAATTGGTCACTGTTAATAGTTGTGCTGTCATTTTGTATCCGTAAAGTGTTCCTCCCTGTGTTTGGTTTTAGAAATCAAAGCTTTGTTTAGTTATTCTATTATTACTATTTATTTCTTGATTTATTTATTCATTTGTAGTAAAAGGTATTTTAAGGCTGTTTTTTTAAATGATCGAAAATATGTTTAGACTAAGTTTAATAAAACATGAAATAAAATATAAATAAAATTTTCAGAAGAGGCTTCGGAACCATTTAAACAAACAGACACTCCAGCTGATATCAAAACCGAACGAAAGCCATCAATAAAAGAAGAGAAGCCCCAGGAGATAACTGATAAAGTCGTCCTTAAAGTAAAGAAAAAGCCAAAAGATGAAGTTCTAACAGAAACGGTGATTGAAAGAAAACTGTCTGAAGAACCAAAACCTGAAGAAATAAGTGAGCAATCAGTTGTAAAAATTAAGAAAAAACCTAAAGAAGAAGAGAAGCCTGTTGAAGTCACAATAGAAACAAAGCCAGAAGCTAAGCAAGAAGATATTATTGAAGAATCAGTGCTGAAAATAAAAAAGAAGGCAAAAGAAGAAAAACCTGAAGATGTTGTAATCAAAGAAATTCAACCAGAGGAGTACAAAACTGAAGAAGTTGTTGAACATGCTGCGCTAAAAATAAAGAAAAAACCCAAAGAAGACCAAACACCTGTTCAAGCTATCATTTCTGAAAAAGAAAAACCAACTGACTCAGAGCGAGAGACCTTAGTTAAACTGAAGCGAAAGCCATCATTAAAAGAAGTACCTGAAGCAAAAGAGGAACTCAAAATTCCTGAAAAAATCCCATTGAAACAAAAGAGAAAAACATCAATAAGAATGGCTGACCAACAAGACGTTGAGAAAATTGAAAAGGAAAAAGTACCAGAATTTAAAGTTTTACAGCCAACACCCTCTAAAGCAGATGAAAGTACTGTTAAAGCGCCTCCTCTTCACATGTTTGAGAAAGAATATGATTTAGATGTTTTAAAAGGACAAGAAAAAACAGTGGTCGATGCTCCGGTAGAAGAGAAAAGTGCAAAAGTAACACTAAAAAAGAAACCAAAGCCAAAAGAGGAAAAACCCGTAGCAAAAGAAGAATTCAATATTGCTTTAAAACAAGAAGAAGAAGAGATTTTTGAAGACGCTGAAGAATACTTTTCTCTTAGCGTCCCTCAGAAAACTAAGGATGTAATAGTCGAAGACGAAGAAGTAGAAATAACTATTTCTGAACCTATGCAATCTAAGTATACTGTCGAAGAACAAGCAGTTGATTTAACAATTAGGAAAAAAATATTCATCGAAGACGAGCCTAAACCTCAACAAGCAGAAATTTCAAAAGAACCAGAGTTAGATGAGAAGGTGAAAATAAAGCGGAAACCGAAGAAAACGGAAGAACCACAAACCGAAAAAATTACGTTGCCAACGCAACGAGAACAAGACATTGAAAATGAAATTACAGAAGAATTTAAGCTGGAAATGCCATCTAAACAAATTCGTGAGGATATCATCGAAGAAACATCGTTAAAATTAAAAGAAGTGAAAGTTGAAGAAATTAAACAAGAAATAACGGAACAGAATGCAGAATTAACAGTACAAAAAGTCGAAGAATCCTTATTGCCAGAAAAGCCCATTCCAGTGACAGAAACGAAAGAAATTAAAGAAGATAAACCGGAAGAAACAAAAGATGAAAAACCAGAAACCCACGAAGTGACAGAAGAAAAAGTTAAATTTAAACGAAAACCAAAGAAGGTAGAAGAACCCCATGTTGAGGAGGTAAAAATTCCTTTGATACAAGAACGAAAGACAGAAGACATTGTTGATGTTGAAGAGACATTTAAAATTGAAACCATTAAAACACCAGAAAGCAAAGATGTCGTGGAAGAAACAACACTAAAATTAAAAGTAGCGAAAGTTGAAAAAGATTACTCTGAAACTCCAGAGGAAGAAGTCAAAACTACTGTGACAAAAAAGAGAAAACCTAAAAAACCTCTCGAAGAATCTTCAGAAGTAACGGAATTTAAAGTGAAACAAGAGAAACCGGAGGAAAAGAAACCAGAAATTGAAGAGGACATTCAAGAATCATTTGCTGTCAAACTAAAACCAAAGGAAAAAATTGATGTGAAGGATGAGAAGGCAGAAGATTTTGTACTGCTGAAGATAGAAGAACCAAAACCTTTGACTGTTACTGAAGAAACGGCTGAAGTTACTGTAAAAAAAATCGTAGATTTCGAAGAGAAGCCCGAAAAGCCAGTAAAACAAGAAGAAAAAGCACAAGAAGAAATTATTGTTAAAAAAGAGCCTGAAAAGAAGGAAGAAGTGGAAGTCAGTAAAAAACTGAAGCTAAAGAAGAAGCCTGAAAAGAAGACCGAAGAAAAACCAATTCAAGAGACTTTTGCTATTCCCATGAAAAAAGAAAAACCAGTAGAACCAGAAGAAACAGCGCCTGTTGAAGAAGTATTTTCGGTTAGACTTTCCGAAAAACCTAAAGAAAAAGAGGAAACACCTGTTGAAGAATCTTTTAAGCTCGTTCTAGAAGCTGAAAAACCGAAAAAAGCAGAGGAAGTAGAAGCAGCTGAAACCAAGGTAATAATTAAGCCAAAAGATGTTTCAGAAGAAATTATTGTTAAGAAAGAGCCTGAAAAGAAGGAAGAAGTAGAAGTCACTAAAAAACTGAAGCTAAAGAAAAAGCCTGAGATGAAACCCGAAGAAAAACCAGTTGAGGAGACTTTTGCTATACCTTTGAAAAAAGAAAAGCCTGATGAACTAGAAGAAAAAGCACCTGTTGAAGAAGTATTTTCTGTTAAGATAACAGAGAAACGCAAAGAAAAAGAAGAAAAATCCGTCGAAGAATTTGCCAAGCTTGTCGTTGAAGCTGAAAAGCCAAAAAAAGTAGAGGAGGTAGAAGCAGCCGAAACCACAGTATTAATAAAACCAAAAGATGTCCCAGAAGAAATTATTACTAAAAAGGAAGAAGTGGAAGTCACGAAAAAATTGAAACTAAAAAAGAAACCTGAGATGAGACCTGAAGAAAAACCAGTCGAGGAAACTTTTGCTATTAATTTGAAAAGAGAAAAGCCTGAAGAACCCGAAGAAGAGGCACCTGTAGAAGAAGTGTTTTCTGTTAAACTAACAGAAAAACGCACAGAAAAAGAAGAAAAGTCCGTTGAAGAGTCTTTCAAGCTCGTTGTTGAAGCTGAAAAACCAAAAAAAGTAGAGGAGGTAGAAGCAGCCGAAACCACAGTATTAATTAAACCAAAAGATGTTCCGGAAGAAATTGTTACTATAAAGGAAGAAGTAGAAGTCACGAAAAAATTGAAACTGAAAAAGAAACCTGAGATAAAGCCGGAAGAGAAACCAGTAGAGGAAACTTTTGCTATCCCACTGAAAAAAGAAAAGCCAGTAGAACCAGAAGAAAAGGCACCCGTTGAAGAAGTATTTTCTGTTAAGGTGACAGAGAAACGCAAAGAAAAAGAAGAGAAGTCCGTCGAAGAGTCTTTCAAGCTCGTTGTCGAAGCTGAAAATCCGAAAAAAGGAGAGGAGGTAGAAGCAGCCGAAACCACAGTATTAATTAAACCAAAAGATGTTCCGGAAGAAATTGTTACTAAACAGGAAGAAGTGGAAGTCACGAAAAAATTGAAACTGAAAAAGAAACCCGAGGTGAAGCCGGAAGAGAAACCAGTTGAGGAGACATTTGCTATTCCTTTGAAAAAAGAAAAGCCTGAAGAACCTGAAGAAGAGGCACCTGTAGAAGAAGTGTTTTCTGTAAAACTGGCTGAAAAACGTAAAGAAAAAGAAGAAAAATCCGTCGAAGAGTCTTTCAAGCTTGTTGTTGAAGCTGAAAAACCAAAACACGTAGAAGAGGTAGAAGCAGCCGAAACCACAGTATTACTAAAACCAAAAGATGTCCCAGACGAAATTATTGCTAAAAAGGAAGAAGTGGAAGTCACGAAAAAATTGAAACTGAAAAAGAAACTTGAGATAAAGCCGGAAGAAAAACCAGTAGAAGAAACTTTTGCTATTCCTTTGAAAAAAGAAAAGCCCGAAGAACCTAAAGAAGAGGCACCTGTAGAAGAAGTGTTTTCTGTTAAACTGACAGAAAAACGCAAAGAAAAAGAAGAAAAGACCGTCGAAGAGTCGTTCAAGCTCGTTGTCGAAGCTGAAATACCGAAAAAGGTGGAGGAGGTAGAAGCAGCTGAAACCACAGTATTAATTAAACCAAAAGATGTACCAGAAGAAATAATTGCTAAGATGGAAGAAGTAGAAGTGACGAAAAAACTGAAATTGAAGAAAAAACCCGAATTAAAACCGGAAGAAAAACCTGTTGAAGAGACATTCGCTATTCCTTTGAAAAAAGATAAGCAAAAGGAGCCTGAAGAAACTCAGAAGGAGGAACCAGTTGAAGAGCAATTCTCAGTTTTTGCACCAAAGAAAGTGAAACCAACAGTTGAGGACCAAGAAGAAGCCACAATAATCTTGGGAGATAAAGTTCCAAAGGAATATAAAGTTACTGAAGAAAATGAAGAGGTGACAGTTAAGAAATTTGTAGAAGAAGAGGAGAAATCGGTTGTTTTGAAGAAACGAAAAGTGGAAACGAGAAAAGATTCTATTTCCGAAGAGTTTAAAGTTAAGAGAAACGAATTCATTTCCGAAGAATTTAAAGTTGAGAGAAAAGAAGAAAAAACTGATGAAGTGGACGCTTCAGAATTCACAGTGCAAATGAAAAAGAAAAAGGATATTAAGCCCGAATCAACTGTTGCAGAAGAATCAGTAAAGTTAATTTTAACTGAAGAGAAAAAATCTGTGATATCGGAGGAAAGTGCAGAAATCACTGTTCGAAAGAAACCAGATAGTGTTGAAACTCCAGAAGAACAACGAATTTCAATTAAAAAACCCAAAAAGAAACCGGAAACAGATGAAAAAGTTGAGGAATCATTTACAATTAGTCGTAAGAAATCCGTGGAAAAAATTGAAAAAGATGTTGAAGAATCTTTCCAACTAAAAACAGTGACAAAAAAGAAACCACAAATTGTTTCAGATGAAGAAGAATCTCTTAGCCTCTCCTTAGCTCCAGATAAACCAGAGTATAAAACGGAAGAAAGTTCAGGTATGTTTTAGATTTCATTTATTTACATTTTAAATAAAATTATTTTTGTAGAAAAGACACTAAATCGTTTTAGTAAAATTCGGATTCTACATACATATCACATTTCTGTAAGACCCCAAAATTGCAAATATGGTTTTCGCGGAAGGACATTAACGTGTAAGTTGGCTTTTGTATTCTTTAAAAAAAATCAAGTATTTAGTTCTAATTGTCTGTTAAATAACAAAGGCTTACTTGATATAAAAATTAGTCTTTTTCAACTGAACTAGCGTTATTAAAAGTCGAACGCAAAAAATAATTTCACAATAAGTGTGATCGCCAATAGTTCATTCTATTATCTTACACCATCGTAAATATAAAATGTATAAATAAATGTAAACTTAAAAGTGTTTCTTACTTGAGATGTATGAAACATGCATTGTTTAAAAAAAATTAAGTCATACAAGTACATTAATTTATGCTGCATTCCTCTTTTGAATGATAAAATATTGCTTTACAAAATGCCCTTTGCCAATTAAAAATATTCCAAAATCGGTCTAGCAAAACCTTCAGTAATATTTTTAAGATTTAAGCATGGATATTAAACATTTAAGAAATCATTTTATAAAGCTTTATCACCATCATTTTCTGTTAATAGCGTTCATGATTCGGAAGAAGTTAAATGAGATGTGAATTAAAATACATTTTTTGCTTGCATTTTGGTGGTTTAAAATAAGAGTATGGATGCTAAACATACAGCTGGTTCACATCGGAAACCAACTTAATTTAATAGTTAAAATAAACATTGAGAATCATGTATCTTACTCTCCGCAATGAGAAATTATTTAAAAGGAAAGTTTTGTTCATAATTTCACCAATGCCTAATTAAACTCTTATCAATACATATGACTGCATATATTTTTGTCTTATGGCTGCCATGAGTTTATTAACTCAACAGTTGAAAAGGGTAGTTTTAGCTCGTAGAACAAGACACCACATAATACTTAAAACAAGATGTGTAGGAACGTCAGCGATGTATTCGCTCGATTATTTAAATCAATCAATCGCTTCTAGACTTGTACTTAAATGTTATGCTTATGCGTGTTGTAAATAATATTTAAATATTTTTTATGTGTTTTTTGGTAGATGAGACCAAAGTTATTTTGAAGAAACCAGAGGAAAAAGAAGGTGAGCACAGCAGAATAATAAGTTTTTTTTAATGACGGTAATATTTACGCATAGGTATAATCCAAACAATAAAGAAAGAATGTATCAGAGTTCTAAGTGAAACAGCTTGTGTTTAGATATGAACCAAATAATAAAGAAAGAATGTATAGCGAAGTTACAAGTAAAACACATCATAAGCCAACATTATCTAGGGTTTGACTTAGTGTGTTTCAACTGTTAAGAATTATATGCTTACCAAGTGAGAAAATATTCCTTATACCTGTTTTTTTTTTTTTTTTAAATGTAGTTTTGACTTAAAAATGAGCAAAGCGCAATTCTCAGTTTTAAGTACCGATGCTTACTTAGGAATTGTAGTTACAGCAATAAATTAAAAAGTTATGGAGCAACTTTACGTTCCGGGCACACCTAATATATTTCTCATTTAAAAACAGTGAGGTAAAGTTTTCCATAAGACGTCTGCGTCTGTGATTGTACTGTGGACCCCCTTTGTTCTATATTATCGCTTTTTAAGTTGCTCGTTTGAAATTTCCTTGGAATGTTGCATCTAGTTGGGAATTGAAATCAAGTCTTAAAAGACTAAAACAGCTCGCTTGTGGTTCAGAAAAGAAAATCGAAATTAACAGTTAAATATGTTTGTAAATAAACAAAAAAAGTTATAAATAGAAAATAATTAAGATGTTAACACATTAATTAAAATTGCGATGCATTTATGAGTATTTATTTATTTATTTATTTATTTATTTATTGTATTATTTATTTATATGTTTTATTTATTTTATTTTATTTATTTTATTTTTTTAGGGGAAGAAATATTGGAAATTCTGGTGAGTGATCCTTTTTTTACGCATTTGAATTTGGAAAACTATACGCATACATGTGTAGAGTTCGTATATATGTACAATGTGTACGATTTGGGCCTAAAAATTGAGTAAAATTGCTCCTAATGTTAATTTTTCTAAGGATTCAACTACAGCTTTCTAAAATTTAATCAGTTTTATATTTTTACTATGCAATCTTCTAGTCCTAAATTTTATCAAGTCTTCAATATCGTTAATTATAGTTGTCTATTCTTCAATGCAAAGATAATTCATACCAAGTAATTATGTGTGGAAATTTCAGCATTAATATAAACATGAGGGTTTTTTTTTTTTTAATTTAGTACAACAAATATGAACGTTAAATGCTTCAGGAGGAAACATGTTCGCAAATGAACGGTCTGAGGTTTTCATGCTTTCTCACCGGTGTTGGCCATATATTTACGAACATCAACCGTTCATCTGGAAATAAATTTTACAATAGTTCTTTTATAGTACATAACTAACATATGCTCCCTAAAGTTATATCACTTAAGTTCAAATAAATTCGGGGAAAAGCAGTGTATTAAAAGATATGTATCAAACCACATGACCTATAACTCATAAGGAGAGACAATGAGAGTTGAGAAAAGATCTATATATTTTGGGCTAGGTAAAACTGGTGCTTTGGGAAATTCTACACTTGAAGAAATTTCTGAAAATATAGAATAAAGATTTATTTTTAAAAAGCAGTAATCCATTGCTCCTGCTTGAATCGAGTATACTTAAAGATGCGCAGAATTTTACAAAATGCACTTTAAAACTTTTTGTGATATTTTTTGCAAAATTAGTTTGCAGGCTGTACAGGATGGTGAAAATTGTACCACACTTTGATACAATCTACTTTAGTTATCGCCAGAATAACCGACAAAAATTGGTACCATTTTTGGTGCAAAACATCAAAATGTTTTTTCACAGTGTACTGGCAAAGAACAAAACATTTCACGAGAAATTTACTTAACAGTTTAAAGGGTTGATGGGTCGCTAAAAGATCATCAAAAGAAGCTAAATGTGTTGGGTTTTGTCTCAGACGACTTTTTTGAAATGTAACATTAGTGAATTGTTGAATCTCTTAAGAATAATTCCTACACTGTAAGAAATTCTTGTTCAACCTATCACCAAGCAAAAGGAAAAAAAATGGTGAAATTTAGTTGCAACCAACACTTGGTACTAAGTTGAATCACTATAATGGTGTAGTTTCACCACGAATGCAAAGCTAGGAATCATTATAATGGTGCAACTTTACTACCAAATGTTGATTGCAGCTAAATTTCACCATTTTTTTTTTTTTTTTGAAGGGTTGAATTAGAATTTTTTACAGTGTACTAAATGAAATGTAAACAGCGTAAAGAGCCGTAGATCGGACCTCCATGCTATCATAAAAACCATGATGTTAAAACTAGATTTTATTTATTTATTTTAGGAGTCTATAGAATACATTGCAATCAAATCCTTTGTTTCGGAAAAATCGGATTCTGTATCCCTCGTAGAAGGTGAGCGAGTGCAAGTGATTGAGAAAACCCTAGTCAAGACTGGTGGTTTGTGCGGAAGGTTGTCACAAATGAGAAAGGTTTCGTACCTCCCAGCGTTCTTCAGGATTCTGCAACTTATACGCATTACATGAAGGAGACACTGAGCAAGAAAATTGAGAAGTTGCCAGTCCTCAGAAGTAAGTATGACGTAAAAAATAAAATTCTTGCAAAGTATTTAGATAATCGATTTTTACGTGATACTACCCATGAAGAATTATAAATTTCCGTTCAATTTTCCAATCCTTGTAAACAAGAAGCTATTTTGTTTGGGTAAGTATTTTTTTAAGCGCAATGATCAGTCAGATTTTTCGCCTTTTCTTCCTAACCTTTTACTGATAGTAGCTGAATAAACTATTGAAAGGAATTACCAGAACTTAAATAAATTCGCGCAGAGTCAAATCAGTATTTATAAATTCCATTTTTAAACTAGCGTCGGTGATTGCTTTACTTTGCAAAATTTAAATATACATATTTATGTAAAATGTTTTATATAGCTAACGTCTCTACTAGTTAACCCCTGTGCATAAGGTTTAAACTATCCCATACTTTTCGACTTTAAGCATTTTCTTCGCTCCGTGTCCAAAAAACAATAACAATACGGACAGTGATCTTCTTCAAGTTCTTGAATTTCGAATTTAAAATTCCCTTACGGAAGGGAATCATTAAAGGAATAAAATGAAACTTCCAAAAATAAATAAATAAATACCGCCATTTGCTTAGAAACACCTCCCATTCTTGATTATTTTCAGACAATAAGCAAAAAGATTACCTGTCTGAAATCGGCAGAAAATTGCGGTTTAGCTCACTTATTAATTTTATTGATTTCTTCAGAATTTGAGTCTCTTTCGCAAGAAAAATATTCAATTTGTGCCAAATTTTAAATTAAAGCGAAACTTTTTCATAAACTTATAAGTTATTTTTCGTATTAATAGTACAGTTTTGAAAACTTGTTTCAGAACCAAAACCTGGAGAAAAGTTGGTCGCTCCGAAGTTTGTCAAGAAACTTACTCCTCTTCAAGTTCTGGACGGGCAAACTGCAGAAATTTCTTGCCAAGTATCAGGAAATCCCAGACCTACAATCACATGGTTCAAACAAACTCAGATCATCAAGCCTTCTGAAGAATTTCAGGTATGTTTTCTGTATTGAGAGAAATATTTAAGTAATCTCATTTGACGCTTAACCACATATCTTCTGTATGTGGCTTGCATTATAAAAGAAAGAATTAAAAGAAATACTTTGCGTCACGGGTGCTGAATTTCCAAATAGTCCTGAGAAGGTAGCATTTCAGAAAGCCGTAGTGTTGTGAGAACATGATGACAACAAATAATATATGATGTGTTATTTTTGTCTGTTATTGTTTTAATTTAGTTTTCTAATACCTTCCTGGTCTAAAATCTTTCAATATCAGTTCCTCTTATTTCGTTTGGGAGTTACTTTATAGCGACAAGAAATCTGCTGAACATTTTCCGGGTTTTTTCTGCTCTTAAACAAAAAAAAACCCGTCTCCACCCCATTTCTGGTTAGACCATTTGCGACAGCTTTGTCATTTGCGTGTATGAACTGATTGTACGAGGTGTATAGAATCTAGTTACCGTCGTGAACACTTCTACATTTTTATTCTTACTGTTTATTATTATTATTATTTTCCTTTAATTAATCACTTTTTCTCAATATTTATTTTAGTAAAGTTTTTTCTTCATACAAAAAAAAAAAGTTTAATTTAAAAAATGTTTATCAACTAGTACTTGTTATTCATATGTTATGCCATTTTTAATAAGCAGCACATTTTAATGGATCGGCTTGAATTTTTTTATTAATTAGGGTTTTAAAGCAGCATCAGATATTTTCTTTAATACTTCCTGCTGCTTGAAAACAAATGGTCCAACTATACTGCTCTTACTTTTTACAGGTTTAGCGCCTGAACAGAGCCAAAAATCAAAATGTTTCCTTTTTTTAAATCACTTATACAGTTCTGCCGCAAAAAGAAAAATACCTCTGACTAGCAGAGTGTCAAGAAGAATGCATTCATGTACAGTGCCCAGAAACCCCCCGCACCTGCCATTTTCTGGCCTATCGTATTTTTAGATGCCCCCGAGTGCAAGCCCTCGGGAGCAAATGGGGTTCCGGGAGAGCTCGACCAACCGCAAATTTATGAAAACCATTTAAAAAAAAAAAAAAAAAAACATAAAAAAAATACAGGTTATTGTAAAACACTAAATCACAGTAGAATGCAAAACTTTAAGAGTATGCATTAAGCGCTATGCATTCATGTACAAGGGAAAAACTGCTGTTACAAGGAATATGCCGCATTCATTATTTTACTCTTTTCTGTTTGTTAAGAAAACTTATTTCTTTCGAATTGATGATATGTGCGGTTTATAAATCTAGTTGTTTTCAACAAACAGAGAAGCAAACGTTCTGATTGGCTTGATAATAAACGCGGCTGCAAAACGAACTTCCCTAAAAATCAAATGGATTCGTCCTTTTCTGCCATGCGCAGAAGTGCCCCAAGTGTCAAAACTTCGTGGTCGGAAACAGTAATATTTACTTATTTATTTTGTAATTTTATTTTACTTGTCATATCAGCTATTAAAGCTTTGTGGGAGGTTAACGTTTCCATCGCCAATTAGTTTCACAAACATTGTTTATTCCATAACATTGGTTTTCCCCTCTCGTTTACTTATACATTTTTAGTAGTTATTTCGAATTATCGTTTTCCATTACTTTATTGGAATACTTTTGTGATTCTTTTTTCTTGAGATTTAAAAGGAATATGGGTTACACCTTAGAAGAGACGGACATTCTATCTTAATGATCATTTGTCATAAAAAATACGAAAGGGCTACACTCGGACATAACATATTATCGAAAAAATACAAAGAAATAAACATCATAAATTTGTAAAAATGTCTCCTGATTTGTTAACGACTTAGCTTGTATCGGATATATTAGGTTTGAGCTGCATCTTAATTAGTCAACGTCGAGATTTCTGTCCCAATAACCCAAATCACTGTATTTTCTTTTTACCCCTTAATTTTTTGCATCTCTCCCTTTCCAGATTTTCTACGACGAGGACAACGTCACAACTCTGATCATTCGCGAAGTATTTCCCGAAGACGCAGGAACATATACTGTGGTTGCGAAAAACGCAGCTGGTTTTGCTTCTTGCTCAGCAGAGTTGGTTGTAGAAAGTATGTAGCAAACTTTCTTAATGTACTTTCTTATAATCTATCTAGTGATGTGACTTATTTTATGAAATTTCAACAATGGGTTGATTAAGTAGTTTTAGGAGTTTTTAGTAGTTTTAGTTACACATTTAGTAGTTTTAAAATTTATGAAAAAACTACAATCTGAATGTTAATATTTGTTTCAGCTGATCGCAGTGAAACTTTCCCCTCTTCCCGATTGAGTTTATCCAGACAGTCTTCGCTGACAGACATTTTGGAAGGCATTCCACCTGTCTTCACTGAGAAGCCCAAAGACAAAAGCGTAGACGAAGGCAAACCCGTTGAGTTATCCTGTAAAGTCACGGGTGTACCGGAACCAAAGGTTGAAATTCTTTTCCAATAAAATATTGTTAATAATGTAATCCAAATTTTGTCCTCCTTCAATTTACAAACATTTTTTATAATACATCCCAATCTGGTCTTGCTCCTTTAAAAGTTCCATCTAAAAACAAATAATGTAGCCCAATAAAATAGTTAAGTACCTGAGAGTGTTAAGACCCGATTAAGGTTTAGGGGTTTTGACGTCGACATTTTAGATTAGATTCAGAATATTTTTCTCTGCTCACTATTTTGTATTATATTATCTAGCTTTAAATCTTACCTATTTCAATAATGATCGTTTTCAAGAATTATTTTCTCACTCCTACAAATACGTTAAAATGGTGTTTATTTTAACGGATTTGTAGGTGATGGTATAGTGACCTTTGATACTGATTGATGCTGATTTATTTGATGTTTAAAAGTTGTGCTTCTGCAAAACGTAGCATGCTTGTTTTTATACCCTCTTATTGCACAATGGGATAGTCTTAGACACCCAGTACCTTTTTCTAGTACGTTGCCACTGAAGTAGTGCTTGAAGCAATCACGTTGATTATTACTTTTATCACTAGTGTATTTGAAACTAGGGAAAGAAAGGAAAATGTTCAATGTATTTTCTAAACCGTAACCTTATACAACTCATAGCTGTATAACTTATCTTATTCTTTGTAAGGTAGCTAACCAATTTCTACAATTTGTCCCATCAGTCCCTCTCTGTCTGTGAAATATCGCTGCATATGTGGAATACATGCAAATACACCAAACTATGTTTTGCAGTAAAGTGAAATAATTTTAATTTGTGAATTATAATATAATGGTGCTTTTTAAAATCGTTTCGTTAAAACAACAGACGCAACTTCTTTAATTCCAGATCACATGGCTTCGAAATCAGAAACCTTTGAAGGAGTCTGATCGAATCGAGATGACTGTAATTTGCGAAGATTTGGACATAACAAAAATGACCGTGACTATTAAAAGTGCCAAGCCAGAAGATGCGGGAACCTACCAAATCATTGCGGAGAACAGGGAAGGCAAATCTGTCACCTCCCTCATTCTAAATGTGACAGGTAAATGGTTAATTTTATTTGAACAAGTGAATCATTTCAAACTTAAGAGATTGTTAATTAAATTTCGCATTATTAAGTAATTGATAGATGTTTTCTTTGTTAAGTACGCTAGAAATGTTAAAAAATACTCTTAGCCGAGTGCATAGCTTAAGCATTGGAGACATTTCTGTACCGGGGTGCCTTGGAGGTTTAGACTACACCCTGAATGAGTGTTCCTGGTGCTCTCGGCTTTCAAATTTTAAAGAATTAAGTGTATAGAAACATTTTAAAGTCATCTGAAGTAAGGAATTAGTCTATCTAAACGCAAATATTTAGTCAGTTTTAATTCCTTTTTTTTTCATTTTTATGATTTTTATTGGGGGATATCGCCTCAATGGGGGCTATCGTAGTGTCTGTGATGACACCCGTGTGCACGCCTATGAAAACTACTTATGCTTTGTTTTTCGTTTCCTTGTAAAACGTGAACTCCTCGACGTCGTAAAGCAGATATACTGAAACGCAAAGTGGTCAGTTTAGCGTTTCATTGACAGTTCCGTTTAGCAGTAAACTCAAAAGAACAGACAATTTCATCTGCTCTCTAAAATATATTTTTTGATGAATATCCAATACTGTTTTCTTCCTTTCATTCATACTGAGACAAAACAAGACACTGACTAAAAACAAGAACAAAACAAGATACCGAAAGTGAATTTTTCAGACGGTAAACAAAGGTGTCCCAGAAAGTTTTGTCAAAAACGGTTAAAACAAAATAAACTTTGTAAAAGTCACAAAAAAAAGCAAAGAAAAAAAATCGTGAGAATGAAAGCTAAGGTAAAGTAGCACGTAGAATCACAGATAAGAGGTGAACTGTTTTATCAGTTAACGGTTTCTTCTTCATAAGCAATAATTATACATGTTATTGCTTATCATTGAAAGGCTTAGCTGTTATTACTCTTTTTGTCATTCCACTAGCACTATTGATAGAAGTAAGAAGAACAATATTGGAGTAATAGTACGATTTTAAAATTATGATCCTCCTTTTTTTACCATTCTTTTCTTTCCATACCCTTCATTTACTTTATGTAATCTTTTTTTCTGTTTTGTACTTCATTTTTAAATTCATTAAGTTCATTAAAAATCTTTTAATTTCGTGGAACGATTTATGAAAAAGCTTTCTAAATTACTTCCTTCGAAATTAGTGATAAAAATAGACGAATTTCGCTCCCTTTTTGTTTAAAAGTCACCCATTTTTCATTAAATTTACCTATTTTTTATTTTGTGCAGATGTTTTTATAAATTTAGAAGAAAGAGTAGTCATTAAAGAATAGCCACTGCATTTTTCCTCTCTAAAAAAGTCGGTCATGATGTGAAAAATTATAATTTCTCATTGTTTCCTTTGTGCTGCATTACATGGTCAGGTGCTGTCAATTCACGTGTAATATATCTTTAAATGCATCAAAAGTTCGTTATAGCCATGTTGTTAATTCTTTTCAGAAAAACCTAAAAAGCCAAAAGACGAACCACCTACTTTTGTACAAACTTTCAGTGATGTTATTTGCTCAGAGAAAGATACTCTTACTTTGACTGCAAAAGTACAAGGAACACCACCTCCAGAAATTGTATGGTACAAGTAAGTATAATCATAATTTATTTATTTCTCAATTAATGTAATATTCTCGGTCTATACAAGAGGTATGATTTATTATGAACCTGTTGTGTTATTTATCGAAAACAAAATCAAAATAAGATTTTAATTTATGAAAGATGGTTCTCCTTTCGCTGATTTCTTTTGCACACTCAAATGCAACACAAAAACCTATAATTTCCTGTGCAAACAGACAGCTCAATAATTATCTCTTTGGTAGAACCCACCATGCAATAGTTAAAATCTCGTTGAGTGTTTGATTGTCACATAATTAACCCGTTTCATATTGGCTCCTGAAAATGCAAACCAACACCTCCTCTAACACCCAAATTCAAAAGTTATTGACTGAGCGGGCAATACTATGTCTGAGAAAGTGCCGATTATTACTTTTGCCACATAAATTCATCGGCTTTTGCTGAAGCTGCATTCTTAGATTCAGTATCATAAGGATCTACAGTCTAGTGAAACAAATAATAGTTATAATAATAATCTATTCGGCTAAAGGACGTCTTCCTCTAAGATATGCCGAGCGCTCCCATCAGTCAATCAATCATTAACGAATCAATCTGTGGCTTTTCATCTTTCTTAATCTCAATTGATTAACTTTTAATCAATTGCAGTAGAGCCCCGGTTATCCGAATCCCGTTTATCCGAAAATCGGCTTAACCGAAAGGGCAAAATGCATAGTTTTTTTTTTCCATAACGGGAAAATTCTTCGTTTTTTAAAAAAATCTTTCTTCATAAAAGGCAAATGGACCGTTTTTGCCATAATTATCAAAAATATTTTTAATACATGATAAAATGTATAATACTAAATGACATTAACGTAAAATATTAATATTTTGTATAGAATTTATTGCAACAACTATGTTACATTCAAGTTCCAGAGCAGGTTAATCTGCTTGGTAATCTATTGTATTCTGCAGTTGGAAGAAGAATTCTGTTTATAGAAGTAAATTTCTATGGTACCTCGATTAACCGAAAAGGTTACGGTCCCGTGCTTTTCGGATAACCGGGGTTCTACTGTAGTTTTTATTTCTGGTAGTTTCCTCGTTCTTCCGTACTTGTCATTCAATATGTTTCTATAATACTGAAAAAAACTCTTCTGCTGTAGCTAAATGATTAGATTTTAAAAATATGTAGTGCAACTTTATTTTTACTTTTTAGGAACGGAAAGATATTGAAGCCTTCAAAGGTTATTCAGCAAACTGTCAACAAGGAGCTTTGTACTCTGGTTATACCTGATATCAAAGAAACGGATACTGGTGATTATAAATGTGTAGCCAAAAATCCAAAGGGAACTGTGGAACATTCCGCTAAAGTAACTGTACAAAGTAAGAAATGCATCTTCTAGTTCGAATTTCTATGAATTTACTCACGAAACTGTAGATAAATATTGATTATATTAGCTGAAGTATTTTGAATATTATAAGAAATACCTACTGCTACTGTCGGTTTGAACCTAAAGATAGTTGTAGCGAATGTATAAGGTTATTTTTTATTTTCATTTAGGAAATTTAAGCCATTCCATGGCAAAAAAAAAAAAAAAATACTTCATGTCTTGCACGTAACAACTATTTTTATTAAAAAATATTAAGTAAAAAAAGGTAATGGAAAAAAAAATGCTTAGAAGATCACAAATACATCTACCATTTCTTAAAGAAAATATTTCTGTCCATCAAAGTTTTTAATTATTATTTTTCAATGAAATATAGCTGTCACGTGCGGGATATAAAATTTCTGTTTCCCGTAAAGTAGCCCATCCGTAACACCCCTCCTCCTCTAATTTCCGAACTTAAATTACCTTGCCAAAAATTTATTTTTACAAATATCGTTTTATTATTTATAAATATTATAAAATTAAAGAATGTACATAAATATTAAAAACAATAATATTTTTTAAAATTAAGTTTACTTTTGCAAAAGTAAGTTATTTATTTTTGAACTTTTTTCATGGCCTTTGTGGGGAAAAAATGTCTTTTATTGTTTAGTTTTAAATGATATATTTAAGAAGAAAAAAATCACAGTGACTCAACTTTTTTTTCAGGAACGGGCGTAGACTTTACACAAAAGTTGTATGATGTGGAAGTTAAAGAAAGAGAGCCGGTCGTATTTTCAATAGAAGTTTCTCATCCAAGTGCAAAGGTAAGCTGCTTCTGCCAGCAATAAACCAAATTTTGATTGATTTTAATGACTGATCTTTCAGGAAAGGTGAAACTTTAAAAGTTATTCCATGCCCATTTTCCTTTCGTAAACATTGACGAATCTAAAAGATGAATTTTAAACATTAATATACTTAGATGTGTCAAGAATGTTAAAAAAAAGTTTGTTAGAAAATGAAATCGGATTCACAAAATTTTTCTGTTAAAAGAGTTTATAAGAAGTGTCAATGAACAATTGTTCACTGAAAATAAGATACAGGTGTTTCAGAATTTTAGGGAACTCTTTCATCAATGCGCAATTGTGAGTCTGTCTGTTTATCATCAGTTTCATCCTGTAGGATTAAAAAAGTGCAGAATGCCTTTCCATTTTCCCAAAGAAAACCGTTTTTTGTTTTACTAGGGACCGTTCATAAATTATGTCACGCTTTTTTCAAACATAATTGACCCCCTCCACCCTTTGTCACGATATGTTGCATAAGCAGGATGTACCACTTATTTTTACCCCTCCCCTTGTCACACTTTGTCACAATTTCACGAACCCCCTCCCCCCTTGAAGCGTGACATCAGTTATGAATGATTCTCTTTTCTCTACTGAATTTTCAATAAGAGGTACTAATTGCTTGCAATTTTTCGAAATGGTTCATTTGGTAAGCATACCAACAAATTATTGGTTCGTATTTGTGGTTGTTTCATAACTAATCATGATTGTATAATCATGAACATCATTAAAACTCTTTATACACTTTTTGATACGAGCAAAACCTTAAAGCATGAGAATGACGTCTGATACATTTTGAAATATTAATACTGGTTTTACGAGAAATTGCAGAATTTTACTTTATTCGAGTTTAATGCTATTTAATTGTAACAGGTATCTTGGCACAAGGATGGAGAACAGATTAAACCAGATGACAGGATAAAATTCGTTGAAGATGGCTGCACTCGTAAATTGTTGATACAGGAATCAAGCATCAATGACGAAGGAGAATATACTTGTGTATTGGGAGAAAAAGAATGTACGGCTGATTTAGTGGTTGTTGGTAAGGTTTTTCCTTTCTATTAAAGTCCCACAACGACAAAATCATCTATATATTACTTTATGTCATTAAACTCTAAACAAAAATTAAATTACAGTTTTGCATACTTTTTGCAGGAACTTAGGTCAAACCTAGATGAAATAGAAATTTATAATGGTTGGTTTCTCTAAATCTTACGAACGGTACCCTGCAAATCTAAATCCACTACCAAAAATGAGTTCATAATTTTAAATACTTTACTTCTAAATAGTGAGTAACCATTCTGCCTTGATTCCCGAAGAGACTGTTCTCAAAAATTCCATGCACTTATCGCAAACAATGCAGTTTTCGATTTTTGTTCCTTTTCATTAAATTTCCATGCACTGTAAAAAATTCTAGCTCAACCTTGCACCAAAAAGAAAAAAAAATTAAAAAATGGTGAAATTTAGCTGCAACCAACATTTGGTACCAATTTGAACCATTATAATGGTTCAACTTAGTACTAAAGGTTGGTTGCAGCCAAACTTCACCATTTTTTTCCTTTCTTTTTGGGGAAATTTTGAACTATAACTTTTTACAGTGCTTACACTGCTTTTTACACTTTTTACACTGCTTTTAATAAATTTATTAAAAGCAGTTTAATTTTTATTCTGCTGTAAATTGCCATACATTTCAGTGGCTCAGCTTAGTACCTAATGATGGTTGCAGCTAAATTTCACCATTTTTTATTTATTTATTTTTTTTTTTCTTTTTCTTTTTTTTTTTTTTTTTTTTGTAGAATTTTGAGAAAGCTTGATGTATACTGTGCAGAAACATAATAGCAAACTGCTGCTGATTTGATAAGAAATAAAAAACATCCATAGCAAGCAAATATTATAAGGTTCTAAATAACCTATTGCTAGTGAGAGAGAGGTAGAGAAAGGGATATACCTAGACCTAATGAAATCTTGCTAAGTTTTTCAAGTTTATAACATTACGATTTAATAGCTGGAGATCAACTTATTAAGTTCAGAAATTTTTATAAGCGTTCTATCCAATTTTTGATCATAATAATTTAAGAATTAATTTTGTCGTAACAGGTTTTGTGTACAATGCTTTTTCTCAAATTTCCTAAACATAGTTGAAAAATAATGATGAAGGTTAATGAATTTTAAAGATGTGTAGATATAAAAATAGTAATAATATTTTTTTTTGTTTTCGTGGCCTAACTTTTAATCATATATATTTTATTATTTATTAAAATAGGTTGTGCATCTGCGAATCAATTTTTTTTAATGCAATTTGCTTTTAATGTGTTCTGTGACTTTCATTTCTGATATTTTTATTAATGAACTTCTTTTGCAGAGCTTCCTCCTGACTTTAAAGGTGAAATGAAAGACGTTACCGTTGCCAAAGAACAAAGCGCTTCCTTCCAAGTTGAGTTGACGAAAGGCGATGCCAGGGCTCGGTGGTATAAAAATGGTAAGTGCTCAAAACTTATAAGCAGCCTAGAGCTTAAATATCTTAGCTAGAGCTTTAATATTCATTCTTTTATATTAACTGTAAAATGTATGGTAAAACTATTATTTATGTTGTGAATATCTCTCTTTATTACTGTGTGAGATTCTCATCTCTCACTCCTGAGATTAATGTGATAAGTGTCCGAGCGGTTTTACTATTTGTTTCTGCTGGGTGCGTTTTCCATACCGGGATGGTTTCCCGACTCGATGTGAAATTGATTAAACGATATTCAGTCCCAGACATTTATTAAACACATACTGATGATGGGACACAATACAACTATCTACATAATATACATATACCACAAGTCTTTTTACAACATCTTGGATAAGAGCAAGGTTTTTCGCGTCCGCTCTCCGGACAATCTCGGTAGCAAGTCCCCTTTTGTCTTCATCTCTTCCCACGCCTCTCCCCGCCCCCTCCAAGACCCCTTCGGCCGAGGTCGGAGGTCAAGCGGGGGATATTTCAGATGCGTGGGACAGTTCCGGTTCACGACACGCCCCACCCAAGAGGGAAAATTAGCCTCTTTTTATAGTGGCTTAATTTCACTTTCTAAAACACGTGAACCACACTTAATTCCACTTCCTGAACAACACACGTGAACACACACTTAATTTCACTTCTAAACAGCACATGTGAACACACAAGGCAAGATGGCAATTGCTTCCAAAAATTAAAATAACACACTTAAGTTGCTATCTGCAGGGATATTTAATTCAAAAAAAAAACAACATTTATGCACAGAAAACAAAATACAAAGCATAACTCACTAGAATAATTAAGTAAGCATTATAAATCATGCCCTAAACCTAATTCCTACATCTCCATACACCACAAATTTCACATCTGTACCGACACTTGTACTTCAGCTTTCCAACGCTTTAAAACTCTGTTCACAATTTTTTTTATTTTTTTATTTATTTATTTATAATAAAACAAGTACCCTGCTAATAAAAAAAACTATACATAGACAATAAAATCCGATACTACATAAAGACGAAAAAAGAAAAACGACTTTCTACTCTAGACGAGATAGAGCATCTGCACTGAGGTGCTGAGTTCCCGGTCGGTGCGTAATGTAGTGACTCCACCGCTGTAGGGCTAAAGCCCATCGTGTTAGTTTAGGACTCTTAGGAGTTGTTTCATTTAAGTATTTCAAAGGATTATGATCTGTGATAATTTCCACCTGAGACCCATAAATCCATTTGTCAAATTTGTTTAAACCAAAAAGTACTGCCCAAGCCTCCTTTTCAATGCTAGACCAATTCTTCTGACTATCCGATAATTTTTGACTAGCAAAAGCAATTGGTTTGAAATTTCCTCCCACGTCTAATTGAGTTAGACAGCTCCCGACCGCATAATTGGAGGCGTCACAATGCACTTGAAATGGCAATTCGAGATTTGGTGTGGCCAACGCCGTAACTTGGCATAATGCCGTTTTCAAACTTTCGAACGCTTTCTCCTCTATTTCTCCCCATCTGACCAAATTCGAACCCCTTTTCTTTGTAAGATCTGTCAACGGCGCTGATATTTCTGCATAATGAGGTATATACGCCCGGTAAAACCCCATCAAACCTAAAACCGACCTGACTCCCTTTTTGGTAGTGGGTCTGACCAACCTTTTTATCGCGGCAATCTTTCCCTCATCAGGGACGTGTTCGCCACTGCCTATAGTATGACCCAGGTATTTAATTTTTCTCGCAGCAAAAATGCATTTATCAAACCGTACCGCGAACCCCAAATCTTGTAAGTGTGTTAAGACTGCTTTTATATGACTGATATGTTCTTCGAAAGTTTTTGAAAAAATTATCACATCGTCAATGTAGGCTTGCGCATATCCCTTGTGCTTAATTAATGCCCGGTTCATTTCCCGTTGAAAAGTCCCCGAAGCTCCTGCCAATCCGAAAGGCATTGTCCCCCATTGGTAAACCCCATAATGGGTCGCGAAAGCAGTAAGATGCTTGCTTTTCTCGTCCAATTTTATTTGCCAATAACCCCTCAAAAGGTCCAAACTAGTGAGATATTGGGCGGCTCCCGCTTCAAAAATTAGTTCCTGCATATCTTTCATTGGAAATACAGGAACTTTTGTTACAGCATTAAGTGCCCGAAAATCAACGCACATTCTGATAGTGGCGTCCTTTTTAGCCACACAAACAATAGGGTGAACGATCTCGGATTCTGATGGTTCGATGAGATTTAATTCTAATAGTTCCCGTATTTGCCTATCCACCTCCTTTCTATAAGCCATAGGGATACTATAGCAATGCGGCTTTTTGTATTCGGAATTTGGTCGTAATTCGATTTTATGACAACCAACCCTGGCTGGCTGAACCGCCTTTGTGAATAGATATTCGTGTTGCGAGAGCAACTTTTTGACTTCATTCGTCTGCGAGCAATTTAAATTGGGTATCTTCAACTCACTGACCGCCTTCAAGAAATCGGCACCTTTATCTATATTAGGCACCGTTTCTATTTCCCCGAATTCCTCTTCCCCCTCAAAAATCACATTTACTGCATTTGCTCTTGTTATATATTTCCGTATTTTATTCTGATGAACGTGTCTTTTGGTACCGTCGGGCATTTGAACGATGAACGAATGCACATTCCTTCGTTCCAGAATTGTAGCCGGTCCCTGCCAACGAGCGTAAATTTTATTAGATGAATCTGGAATTAAAACTACAACCTTATCCCCCACTTCAAATTTCCGATCTGACGATCGTAAGTTATAATAATGCGCGGCACGTTCCTGTGGTAATTCCGGTTTCGGTGGTAATTTTAGCTTGTTCGGCCGCCCTCTCTAGCCTATTCTTTAGCTTTTTTAAGTAATTTGAAATAGGTGTCATGTTCAATTGCAATTTTTCAAATTTTCCCGTCCAAGTATTTTTTAGTATTGCTAACGGGCCCTGGGGCTGTCTCCCATACATGAGTTGAAAAGGGACAACCCCCGTTGTAGTGTTCGGCACCTCTCTGTACGCCCAAAGAACATACGGAATTTGCACATGCCACTGCCTACCTTCCTCTCTAATTACATGGTGTAGCATTCCCTTTAACGTCTGATTAAATCTCTCCACCAGTCCATTTGACTGGGGATACGCAGGAGTAGAAAACCTCGGGCTTGACCCAATCCTCTTTTCAAATTCTTTTGTCAAATCCGAGTTTAAATTTGTACCGTTATCTGACGCTATTATGTTTGGAATGCCCGTCCTAGAAAAAATCGCCAGCAAAGCTTCGCAGATAGCTTTGGCCGTCAGGCTAGTGAGCGGCACTGCTTCTGCCCACCTTGTGTGCTGGTCGACCAAACACAAAATATATTTGTGACCCCTGGCACTAGTGGGATCTATCGGACCAATAACATCTATGTTCACCACCTGAAACGGGAGATCCGGACGTGCTACTGGAGTTATCGGAGTCCTATCAGATATTTTCATCGGTTTTCGTAATTGGCACTTCTCGCACCCCTCTATAAACCTTTGCACATCGGAACGTAGCCCTTCCCAGAAGAACGAATATCGTATTCTTTCCAGAGTTTTTCGCACTCCCATGTGCCCCGCGAAAACGGAATTGTGCGCCAATTGCATTACCTCCTCCCGAAAATCCCTTGGGACCACCAATTGTCCGACCTTTTCCCCTAAAATCGTATCTTTATGGAACAAAACATTATCCACTACGTAATAGTTCCCTTTCCCTTCCTGCGCCTTATCCCATCCTTCAGTTAGCATTTCACACAACTCTTGCTTTCGCCGGAAATGGTCAGATGCGTTTCGTTCTCCCTTTTCGTGCCCTTCCCCCTCCATAACTTCCGAAAGCTGCGCATCTCCTTGCTCCACGATTCCCGCCTTATCTTTCTGATGAGAAACTGATACCGCCTGCCCAGACAATTCCTTCTCTGCTACTGGAACTTTCCCACCTTTCCCCCTTTCTGCCTCACAGCTGGACATGAGAGCTGCTTTTTCTCCCAAGCTAGGTCCCTCTGCCCTGGGTCTCTCTACCTCCACTGGGGTGGGGAAACTCGATCCTCTCCCCTCCTCTCGGAGCATTTCGAAAACGTCTGGGGGGAGTAAAAGCTCTTCTGCCATCCCGTCAGCTACCGCACACAGTATTTCTCGGTGTTCACCCACCCCCTTGCCCGTTATGAATCCCAGAGGAACGTTCACTAACGGACATCTAACTGCCGGGCCAAAAATTCCCTTTAAAAATATGGTGGGATTTCCGTCCATTCCAACATTCCCTACCACTTTCCGTCCAACCACAGTAATTTCGGTTCCAGAGTCCAAAAGCGCCTCTACACATTTCCCATTTACACTAATGGGTACCCTTTTTAATTTGCAAAACCTCTCATCTCGCTGACCCATTGGCATACGCAGCGCATCTACCCTCCCCACGACAACTTCCTCATCATTACTAGAACCTCCGGTTGCGTTATATACCCGATTCACATTCACCCTTTTTCCCCTTTCCGGCATATTTTTTCTTTGCTGATCCTGCCTAGGGCAGTTTCGTCTAAGATGGTTACGTTACCCACAGTTAAAACACCCCAAACCATTCGCTTGATATTTAACTGGCTCGAAAGCGGGCTTCGAAGCTTTAACTGCTTGAAAACCCCTCCTTTCCCAATTTTTTCCTCCCCGGGGCTTACCATTCCAAACCTCTGCCCCCTGACCTTTCTGGGCTCCGTAAGATTTTCCTTTCGCTGAGTAATAAACGTCGCATTCCCGACCCAGTTTTTCCGGCCTAAACCACGATCCTTCCTGTCTCACACTGATATGTACCGCAGTGTCGTTATCTAGATTTTGATATATTTTATCCGCTACTATCAGCTGGTTCACCGTTTCCAAGTCGTTTACCTTCCTTAGCTGTAAATAGTAACTCCACATCCCGGACAACCTACTAGCAAACTGGCCAAAAGTTTCCCCGTCGTTTCTCCTTGCCTTCCTAAAGTTTTCCAGGCAAACCTGAGGAGAAGGTTCATATTCCCTTAAAACGACCCTTTTAATTTCGGCATAATCTTCGTATTCTTCCTCAGTTAAATAAACTAATAAATTTGCTGCCCTTTCTCCCAAAATATTTATTAATGCCTTTGCTTTATGTCCCTCATCTACCCTTTCGCTGACAAATGCCCGTTCAAGACTCGTAAAGAAGGAGTTCCACCCCTCTGATTGGCTTGGAGGTTTAATAGTTAAAACCTTGACAGCTCTTACTATTTCCTCTAAAGTCCTCTCCCTCGGGTGACTTTCCCCTCTATCAAAATTTCTCCCGTCCCCGACATTGATCACTTGTTGATTGATTTTTGCTATTTCGATACGCTCTTTCATTTCTAATTCTTTCCTTTCTTTTTCTAATCGCTCGCGCTCCTCTAATCGTTCTTTCTCCTTTCGATCCTCAACTATAACTCCCAGGATATTTTCCACCCTCTCCTCATCTTCTTTAAAATAGTCAGATTCAGAAATAAGCTTTACTAGCTCCCTGACTGTAATCTTAGATGCAACCTGTAAACACAATTCTTCTGCCAAACTAATCAGATGTACCTTTCTGCTTTTTTCGAGGAAGGACATTTTTACTCCTTTTGACATAAATCAAAACGTATCGCAAACAGAGCTTTAAAGCGACCACTATCTTAAATGCATTTACTAACAAAATTTCACAAGAAATCAATATAAGTAATAATCCTATACTAATAACCAATTCTGCAACTCATAAGCGACAATTAGCAAAATTAAATAAGAATTTCCTTGCACCAATAAAAATCAAAATTTTTCAAAAAAATAGTACCAATTTTTAACCATACTAATTTAATCAACCATGCATAAAACATTACTTGTCTATCAATCAGATCAAAATTAATCATGCTAACCTTCTAAGGAAAAACTAACCTCTCTAGCAATAATTTTATGAAAAACTACACAATTTTTACCATATTTTGAAGGTTAGCAACATATTTAAGAAATTTTATCCCTGCAACAAGCAAACCAGAAGCAAATGCCACTCACCCCTGACGACTGCAGGACACAGCACAGCGGATAATCTTGAACACATCAGATTT
This sequence comes from Octonoba sinensis, assembly GCA_038502835.1. Classification (NCBI taxonomy): domain Eukaryota; kingdom Metazoa; phylum Arthropoda; class Arachnida; order Araneae; family Uloboridae; genus Octonoba; species Octonoba sinensis. Next base: position 63,602,254 of record CM076600.1, on the reverse strand, counting down.
CTTGAGGCACAATTCACACATTAGGACGGCGCACTTTCAGCAGTCGGCGTTCTCTGCGGACATCGGCGTTTCACGTTCGCTGGGCGTCGGGTCCATCGGCAGCGGTTCCATGGGCAGCATTCCACTTTTCCTTTCGGACGGTGCTCCTCTTTCTATGGGTAAAGATGGGCTTCCTTAATAGACCAAAGTTCTCATGGTCTGCATACGGGCATTCCTCCTTCGTCGGCTGGTACTTCTTCCAATGGGCGGCATTCCTCTCCGTTAATGGGCGGCATTCTTTTCAACAGAGGGAATCAATTTCCCCTTCAGCTTTACTGGCAGCAAAACATCTTCGTCGGCAAAACCAATCCACACCGCAGCCACCAATGTTGTGAATATCTCTCTTTATTACTGTGTGAGATTCTCATCTCTCACTCCTGAGATTAATATGATAAGTGTCCGAGCGGTTTTACTATTTGTTTCTGCTGGGTGCGTTTTCCATAACGGGATGGTTTCCCGACTCGATGTGAAATTGATTAAACGATATTCAGTCCCAGACATTTATTAAACACATACTGATGATGGGACACAATACAACTATCTACATAATATACATATACCACAAGTCTTTTTACAACATCTTGGATAAGAGCAAGGTTTTTCGCGTCCGCTCTCCGGACAATCTCGGTAGCAAGTCCCCTTTTGTCTTCATCTCTTCCCACGCCTCTCCCCGCCCCCTCCAAGACCCCTTCGGCCGAGGTCGGAGGTCAAGCGGGGGATATTTCAGATGCGTGGGACAGTTCCGGTTCACGACAATTTAACTTTTCATTACTTAGACTTTTCGATATGACTACTACATTGCTTCTTGTTTGAAATTTCGTTGTATCTGATGATTTCATTAAAAAAGAAATTTAAGATATTACCTCCATTTTCAGAAATAGAACCCTCACTTTTGAGGACTCTTCAATTGTCAAGAAAATGCCGTCATTCACAACGATTCTTTCCTCGTACGATCACGTGACTTTAAAAAGTTACTGAACAAATTTCGCCAATTTGGCGAAAGGTTCACTCGGATCATTTTTTCACGAAGCCATTTCGTGAAATGCGACGAAAATTTAGTAAGATTTGAGCATGCGCTTCTGAGAAAGTTTGTCCCGAAAAAATAGCATTGTTTTCATTACTTTCGTTCTAAGTAAATACGATATTTCAGTGATACCGTAGCACTAGCCGGTATTACTGGACACAGGAAAACTAGTTATGTTACAACAAAACAGCATTTCAATGTTATTTCTTTTACTACTGAGAAGAGTCCTTAATACAAAGAGCTTATGCTGTATTTATAGTGGTTCTAGTAAAAAAGAAGCATTTAGAATTTACGAAGGATTTTGGTTTAAAAAATATTTTGTAATGGGAAATGTCTGAAGAAAAATTACTAGGTTTAAAGTATTTACGTATTTATTTCGTATTGCAATTAATAATAAAAAGTGAACACTTTTACAGACAAGGAAATTGAGTTCAGCGAACATGTCATGCTGAAAATTGAAGGTAAGAGGCAGAAACTCATTATCTACAACGCAACTTTTGAAGATGCTGGAAGCTATACATGTGTGGTTGGGAATAAGAAGAGAACTGCAAAATTAAGTGTTGAAGGTGAATAAATATTTTGCTTTTATCATTTATTATTATTATTATTCACCACATTATATTATCTTCCCGAATGTGATCCTTAATTAAAATCTTTTATTTAAAATTCTCGAAGGCGGCGCGATTTTCTTTTCATTAAGAGACATTCATAACTAATATTTAAAAAACCTTTTCTTTTAGATGACATTTAATTTTTAACCTGCTCTTTAAAAAAGGAACAATATGTGTTATGCAAATTTTTGCAGTTTGCAGTTAAAGCACACGAAATATGTAAGCATTAACTACGGTGTTAATTTACATCCGTGTCTCCATTTTAAGCAAGCATTTACTAATAAAGCGTTTTAAAATGAACACTTTAAGTGCATTTAAAAATAATTTAATGGATGCTCCATCCTTCATTGTTGCACTACAATCATAAACTCACAATAGTATTAAGCATTCAATTTTATTTTTACATTTTTACAGCGCCAACTGTGGAATTCACTGCAAAACTGCCAGAAAAGATGACTGTTCCTCAAGACACAGACGTCAGCTTTACTGTAGAACTGTCGCGACCTGATGTCCCTGTTAAATGGCTGAAGGACGGAGAGCCTGTCCCTGAGAAAGAAAAGGACAAATTCCAATTTGTCAAAGACCGAAATGTTTATAAAATGGTTGTTCAGCGAGCTCAAAAAGACGATGCCGCTGAATACAGTTGTGTAGCAGGAAACGTAAAAACAACTACCAAACTGCAAGTACAAGGTTAGAAATTTTTATTAACAGTATCCACACAAATTTGATGTATTTTGTGCTCTTCAGCCATGAAATGAATGTTTAAGTATCTTTCTACACAAAGCATTTTTTTGAAACATTGTTCTTGTGAGTTTTATCAGTAAAAAGATTTTTCGTTATTAGGAAAATTAAATGTGATAATAGCAAACTTTTTAATTTATATTGCTAAGCAAGTTCTCTGAAATGCAAAGATAACCGCTGACGTTATTGCAAAGAAAAATTTCGAATATGCTGTCTTGCGATGACAAACGATATCAGTCCAACATACATAGTCATCCATGATTAGTCAAAATCATTAATCTCATTTGGTTTTTAGGCAAAAATGAAAGAAAATAAACAAAAGGAAGAACATTTTTTAATATAACTTCTTATAGCGAAATTAAAAACCAAAACTTTGCATATTTAGGAAGAATTGCAACGAAGATTATCGAAAAGTTTCACCTTCTGTTGGCAAAAGAAAGTTGACATAATTTTCAAAAGCAGCGTTCTTTCTTTTTCTGAATGCTTCACCAGCAGATCATAATTTAGGTCAGGTTAACACTAGTTGAAGTTGAACCTACGAAAAAACTTACCGCGAAAACTATTCCTTTAATCAAATATAAAAAGCATCTAGATTTAATTTTTATGCAATATATACCTAAGTATAATCTCAAATTTTAGTTTCGACAAACATCTAGTTCGAGAAAAATGATGATCAACACTTTCTTTATGGGCGAACAGTAAATAAAACTAATTTTATGAAACGCTTCACAATTGATTGTGAATGATTTGCATACGTTGATTCCAATTTATCAAAAGTTTCTTCAAAACTAGTAATAATAATGTGATAGACTTCCTATCGATAAATATTAATATGTTTCGTGTAACTATACTTAAAAGGTTGTAATAAAACATCAGCTACTTGTTTCTACACCCAGATAAAGTATTCATATTTCTTATTTCATGGTGAAGAAAATAGAAAAACATTACAAACAGTAACTACGTATCAGTGGTTTGCATTGTGAAAAATAAATGTACGAATGGAAAAACGTGTTCAATGAAATTGTGTCGCTATTGCTCTCTTAAAATGTATCTACGTCAAAATTAACTTATGTTAAGGCCCATAAGAAAAACCTTTTAAATTTTTAAAACTTTGCTGTAATTTTTCGGCTAGTTATGTTCTGTATTATTTATGACGTTGGATATCTCATTCACAGAGGCTCATGCTGAATTCACTCTGAAACTTCGAGATGTCTCAGTGCGCGAGAGTGACACGGCCACTCTGCTTGTAGAGGTGACTCGGGAGACTTTCGAGGTGAGGTGGATGAAGGACGGACAGACTTTGAAACCAACGGACAGAGTGATCATGGAGAAGGAAGGTTGCCGGAGGAGACTGATCATCAAAGATACGCATCTCGAAGACAGAGGCATGTACACGTGCGTCTTGGAAGAAAAAATGAGCTCCTCTACACTTACAGTTGAAGGTATGGTCGGAAATTTTACTTGTTGCAGCTTACGTGTTAGTCGATAGTATGTTAGAAAAGATGACATATGAGGCATCCAGAAAACGGGACAACGTTGAAAATTTTGAGATAATTAGTGCAAATGATAGGAAAAGCAGTATTTTATATTGTGGGAAGAGATGTTAGTGATAGCTCTAAGAGCTGCTCCGCCCCAACGTGGTTTAGAAAAAAATTATCATTGAAGGTCCCATAAAATCCAAAGTTTGAACGCGTTTTTCTCATAACCGTTTCTTGGTCACTTACACTCCTTTGCTTCTTACTGCATCATATGTATTAAATCGTTAACCCTTGTTTTTGAACACAGCAGAGTGTTTCAATTTATGAACTAGGTTGGAGTTAAAAATCTTAGCGTTCACTCAGAGAACAGTTCATTCGTTAAAATTGTTACATGTACATTTATAAAAAAAAAAAAAACTTTATTATTTCATTTCCTCCCAAAATCGAAGAATTTAGATTCAATGATTACTGTTAAGTTAACACTTTTAAGGTAATAACGGTCATGCACTAATCAGATCACCCTTGTGAAAATGTACCTCCAACAGTCGTGTGTTTGTCTTACACATTATATAACGCTTTGTTAAAATCAACTTTGAAGGACCTAGACCTATTATGTATGACTGCTTCTTGGCTGTTGATACAAATAAGTCGTAATATTTCGTCAAAAACGCCGAAAATTTTAATGTTATGAAGCGTGTACAACATTTGGTTAATACTATACCAGTTCCATAAAATGTGTGACATAATCTAGAGCAATATATAACTCTCAAATACTTTTTTCAAGGGCTAATGAAAATATTTTTTCCTTTAAATCTTTAGATCAAACACACTAAAAAAAAAAGTGGAAAAAAAACGTGAAATTTAGCTGCAACCAACATTTGGTACTAAAGTTACTAAATGTTTAACCATTATAATGGTTCCTGGTTTCATATTCATGGTAAAACTAGGTGAAACTACACCATTATAATGGTTCAACTTGGTACCAAATGTTGGTTGTAGCTGAATTTCAACATTTTTTTACTTTTTTTTTTTTTTTTTTGGTGAAAGGTGGAATTTGAATTTTTTACATTGTACATGTATTATTCACACTGTAATCATTTCGTGAGATTCTAACTTTATGTTTTTTTCCCAGCAACTCCGCGCGTAGTGTCAGAGAAGAGGCATTTCAAAGGAAAACGTGGCGGCAATGTCATCGTTGATGTGGAATTCTTGGCCCTACCTCAGCCAAAGATAGAATGGTTCTATAAGGGAAAACCCATCACTCCGGACAAAAAACGATCAGTTGAGAATTATGGGAACAAGACTGTGGTTACCATCAAGAAGGTGGACGATGCAGACGTTGGAAATTACACACTCAAACTGACAAACAAATGCGGAGAGTGTAAAACGGATTTTGCTGTTTCCATCATAGGTAAGCACAAAAGTTTAAAATTATACTATTCATATAATATCAAATTGTCCCACGGTGATTTCAGTATATTTCACATTGCACTTAAGAATGCAAATGTTGCATCATACCAGATCAAACATTAATGGTCTGAAACGCGTTTAGGTGATGCATCGAACAAAAGAGTTTAGTAGGTAAATCCCAAGCTTGCCGACAGGGACTCAGCTTGCAATGTATTGAAACTTCAAACCAAGATATAATTTTTAAACATGTTTTTTTTTCTTTTTTGCGCATGAATTCAATTAAAACGTGTACCCCCATATCGTCTTCTTTCAAGCAAATGGAAAAAAAAGAGAGACACCCAAAACTCCTCTTTTGAGACATAATCAACTTTTGAGCATTAATGAAAAGTGGTAAAAATATTTCAAAAATTGTTAAATGCTACAGTAGGTTTAGTGATATAACTGTATAATTATATATTGGTTTATAGTATGAAATAATTTATTCGTATTTCTAATTGTTTACATAAGGCTCTCTGCTTGAACACCAACTGTCTTTTCATATTTATATCAAAGTATATAATTTAAAGGAGTAATTCAAACGATTTTCTATTTGTTAATTATGATGAACATTAATTGTTGCGTCATTTTCTTTTCTATATCAGATAAACCAAAGCCTCCAGGCATGCCCAGTGCATCCGAAATTGGCGATACCTCGTTGACTCTGAGCTGGAAGGCACCAGAGAGCGACGGTGGCTCCCCCATCACAAACTACATTATCGAATTCCACGATAGAAGTACTCTACGATGGTCCACTTACAACGAGAACTTCATCATTGATCAACCCTTCACGAAAGGTATTAGAAATACTTCCACAACTTCTTAACTAAGTATGTCAAGTATGCATTAAAAAGTAAAATGAAAATCCTAAACTAATGGAAACATAGTATTTCTAAAATTAAATAGTGTTCATCGAATACAGCATAATAAATATTTCATGTACAGCTTCATATGCATTATGTCATTTAAAAACTATATTTTTTCAGTCTTAAATGCGTCACTCTAATGAATTATGTAGTAAGGAAAGTTGAGTTACTTAACTTCGAAGCGGGGGCCTTATCTTCAGATTTAAAATAGAGTTATAGTCGTTAATTACCAAAAGTAAAATATCAATATCCAGTTTGGGCCCCAGCGGTGATATATTGTACCTTTACTTCTTCAGCGACTCCTTTTTATCAGAAAATTTTTATAAAAAAGTATTTTATCACATTTTCCAATTTCCACTTTGCTTCAGTCATGAGATTTTTTAAATTTCTTACAAAAAGAATGGCAGTCATACACTTTCCCACTTTTACGCAACTCAGCCTTCACTTTGAAGTAACTTTCTACTTCATTGATCGTACCATAAAGATTTAATTAATACAGTTGCTTGGTTTTTATTTAATGTGTTCTTTTTTTTAAACTTTCTTTACACTTTTGTAATTTTCTGAGTAGGAAATATATAACAGAATTTCTAGAGAAGATGATCTGCCTTTCTTGCGGATGTGACGAAATTAGTATTTCATTTGAACTAAATTTCTCACTTGAACAAATAATCTACATGTGTTAAACCATGTATTGATTTTTAAACATTCAATTTTTAGTGGAAAATCTTAAAGAGGGAGATGAGTACATGTTCCGAGTTATTGCTGTGAACGAAGTTGGAAAGGGCGATCCTTCCCCAGGCACTAAATATATTCTTGTTCGTGAGCCAAAAGGTACGAATGATCCTGATTTGAATTTTCTTTACTTTGTAATTGCATTAAATTGTTTTAAAAAGCATTTTACTAATAATATAACTGCAGATTATTTCATTATGTTTTTTTAATACAACCGTTAAAGGCTTGCGGTTTAATATTGTTATTTATTCTTCTTTTTTAATCGTATTTTAGTATTCCCTTTTCGTATTTTTAATCGTAATGAGAACTATATTTTTCATTATAGCTGGTGAGCCGCCTGCAGTTATTGAACATTTACAGCCTGTTGCTTGTGGTCTTAGAAAACCAACAAAAATGAGCTGTAGAATAAGTGGTCAGCCAGCTCCAACGATAAAATGGTATGGATAGCATATTAAAAAAAATAATTTCAATTCATTTTCGAAACTGTGTTTGAACTAGTGTACATTTTCTGACAACTCCAGACTGAGACAAGAAGCACCGTTTGAAAACTGTCATTATTGTTGTTTAGTTCTTTTTCAGTTAATTTAAAATTTTTATATTTTAAACCTTTTTAGGCTTAAAAATGGAAAGGAGTTGGTAATCTTGAAAAACTTGACAACAACATATGAAAACCAACTGGCAACTCTTCAAATAGCAGAAACTACTGAGAAATCTGCTGGAACTTATACTTGCAAAGCTACAAATCATTTGGGAACTGTTGAAACGTCCACCGAACTGAAAATACAAGGTAATGTCAACCTATTTAAAATGATTTTTTTCTCATGGAAAATAAATACCAACATGCAACTTATTTGCTGCAAAATGCCTCAAAATAAACACATTTAATGTCATTGTTTCTCTAATTCACTTGAGGATGTTTACTTTTTCAATAAGTTTGATCTCATTTTCTTGTTTCAGAGCCTCCATCAGTCCAATTTGACGAGAGTTTGAAGAACGTGCGTCTAAAATCCTTCAGTGAGTACGTACTAGAGGTCAAAGTGTTTGGCTATTCAAGTCCAGAACTGGTGTGGTTGAAAAATGGTAAAGTGCTGGAATCTACAAAACATACCTTAGTCCAAATAAGGGAAAATTCCACGACCATTACTATTAGGAGTGTTGAGAACACTGACAGTGGAACGTATACGTTGCAACTCAGCAATCCAGCTGGCACCTTAAAGCAAGACTTCAAACTTTTCGTGCTAGGTATGTGAAATAAGTTTTCTAAACATCTAAATTTCGAATATGCGTTTATTGCATAGACCTAAGTTGTCTCAGAAAAGGACTTAAACATTTTCAATCAAACGTCAATATGTGTATCACTGTGAGGTGACATAAGTTATAAACTAATTGTTCTGTAGCTACTACTCCGTGGCTTTTAGGAAGACATATGTTTTGGGCGCAAGACATATATTTGTTTTCAAAAAGGTTCTGCTCTTGCGCAGATGTGGAAAAGACAAGTTTTTTTGACTTTGTTGCCTTTGGTGTGAAAGCACCCTTGCAGTTACGGTCAATTTAACCCTCTGTGAGCGACACAAAATGCTTTTGACGTAACTTATTTTTGCTATAAATGGAAAACCAACAGAGCGTATTTGTTGGTTCCAAATGACGTCATAGCGCAAGCACAAAAAACAATAGTTCTCTGGGTCTTTACTTTATTTATTTATTTACTTATTTCTTATTATTTTGATGCAATCGCTGAAAGTCTGATAGGCAACACGTGGAGGTTACTTAAGTTATTTAAAACCAATAAAGTGCGTTGAAAGTCTGCGAGTAACTTTTGATGCAGCAACGGGCGGGAGCCAATAGGCTAAAAATAATATGAGCGTTTTGTTTCTGATACGCATGAAAAGTACTTGAATTAGAACCAACAAGTCAGTGACTCAGAAACCACCAGGAAAGGTACCACTGAATGCTTCTTAACGCCTCAGATCCTCCGTATAAAGATATTTACATATCCTGCAAAAGCAGTAAAAAAAAAAAGAAATTGAATGCTTCTACAATCCACTGGCATACAGGTGGCAAAGAGGATTTTCAAACAATTGTAAAGTTTTTGCTTTGATCTCATGCGAAAGCAGATCGTCGTCATATATTTAGACATTGGTATAAGTACTCTGAACCGCATTAAAGGTGTTAGGATGAAAAATAAAAATACGCTTCGACATTTAAAATCATTAATCCCAAAGGTAAGAACAGCTGCATGTGGCTAATTAATCAAATTGATCAAATGGGTTCGGTGAACTGGTACCAAAATTGAAAAAAAAGGCTAAAAAATTACCGGTACTGAAAAATGAACTAGAAAATTTTAAAAGCTTTGAACATTTTGAATTCAAATTGCTTAAATAGATTCAGTTAAAGTTTCTTGTGCAAAACAAAATGTAAAAAATAATACGCAGGAAAAGTGAACTGAAATAATCGTGAGTGTATATTATGTGCGTGAAATATACCTCAATGAAGTAATTTTATTTTTGGTGATTGACGACACTATTTTTTTACAGATAAGCCTCTGCCACCCGAGGGACCCATTACATTCCACAAAATTGACAAGACTTCTGTAACCATTGGCTGGCAGTCCCCCAGCATAGGTGAATCGGAAGTGCTCAAATACGTCATAGAAAAATGTGAAGTCAGAAGAAAAGTATGGTTAGAGGTAAGCATCAACTTTCAGGAAACGTTTAGAACTTCCTTTTCCATGGAATTTTTTTATGCCCGAGTTTGACTCGAAAGTATCTTAAAAATTGCAAATAAATAATATTCAATTAACATGATGGGGAAATAAACCAAGATTGTAGTGCTAAACATGTTTTCGTAGTTTACGTAATTACGTACGAAATGTGCAATTCGAACTCCAATTTGTTACTTCGAAAGTGTATACAAAAACTACTTCCTGTATATTTTCCTTGATGTCTAATTACTTCCAAAAAAATCACCAAAGGACCTTACCTTAAGTAACTTTCAACACTTCAATGAGTCGAAGTTCGTTTGAGTTCTCACCATGCAGGGCAGACTAAATTGAGTTTTGGGCCATCATGATACTTTTGCTTAGGAATGTTTTGTAATAAAGTTACTTTTAACGTAAATGAAATAAGTTCAAGTAGAAGAAATTTAAATCATCCTGATGTTTAGTGCATACGCAGAGAATACACATTAGAAGAAACCAGAAAAACTGTTAGTTAACGAGTCAACAGAGATATTTTAAATATTTCCGTTCCGCATACCGACCTGGATAAAACTCAAGTACCACTCAGATATGAGGCACTTGGAAGCAAAGGGGGTAAGTGAAAAAATTGAAAATTTGGAGATAACAAGGGCAAATGATTGAGAAAGCACTATTCCATATTGTGGCAAGAGATGTTAGTGATATCTCTAACAGGTGCTCTGCAACTACCTGATTTAGAAAAAAAATAACATTAAAGGTCCCACAAGATCCAAACTTTGAACGCGTTTTTCTCGGAATCGTTTTTAGGTCACTTACCTCCCTTTGCTTCTCACTTCCTTATATGTGAAACTTGTGCAGAACATTGCCGATGGTGTGAACGACTTGGAAAAGAAAATCTTAAATTTGGCATACCGATGATTTGAAGAGCACATAAAATTCCCTTTGGTGAGTTTTTTCTAAATGATACATATTTATGTAATATAATAAAATTATGCTAGATTTTTTTAATCCATAGATGTAACTTAAAAATATAAATTAGAACTCATAGGTAAGGACAAATGTCAAATACAAATGAATTCAAGGCATTGAATTAATATGAAATCAGCTTCCGGCTCTAAAACAAGTTTTGGCCTAAGTGGTTGGAAGTAAAATATGATAAATATGGCTGACCTGTTGCTGTAAATTAAATCTATCACGCACCAATTTCTTATGTTAAGGTGCAATCCTTTCTTCTTATATTAACATATTTAGAGTAAATTTCCTCCATTTTCAAACCATATAACTAACGCCGAAGACCTTTATTTTTCACGCTTATTTTTTTTTTATTGCCACAGGTGACAACGGTCAACTCCGACGTTCTAACGCAAGAAATCAAAGATCTGAGTGAGGGTATCGAATATGCATTCCGCGTTATCGCTACAAACGACTACGGTCGCAGTGATCCTCTCACATCTGATCCTGTAACACCTAAGAGCTTATTTGGTAAGAAGAATTATTTGTTTGCTATTGGTCTAGAGAAAATTTAACAGTTCGTTACTTTAAAATATTTTATTAAAATAATTTATAATTGGATAATATAGAAGTGTTATTTAAAATTTGACAATATTCTGAATTTCAACTTTGCTTCTCTCCGTGTTTTACGCATTAAAAATGTTGTTATAATTGTGATATATATACATACATATATATATTTATATATATATAAATATATATATATGCATGTATATAATATGTATGTCTACATATATATTCTTAATATCATCACCATTGCGTTTAAAAAATACAACAGATTCTTAAGTTGTATTATGTTTTTTTTTCCTTACTTTTTTTTTTTTTTTTTAAAGAATTTAGATAGCTATGTATCTATCTTTTCAAGCACAGTGCTATATGTCTGGAAAATAGTTAAAAATTAAACTAATTAAATAATAAAACTTCATCTGTTTAATTTAAATAGCTGCAAAAAATAAATAGTTTTAAAAGGTAACAATTCAGTCATAAACCCTTCAATAATTCTCTTGCATTTAATGATATTCATTGTTGTATCAGAGGCACCTTTAGAGGCCGTACAAAAAACATGAAAAGTAAAGAACGTGATGATGCCAAATGGCATCGCTAAGACTAAAAGACTTACAAGAGAGAAAAAATGAGTTTTTGCGTCTACCTAGCATGAGTTCAAGTCCTTATGTCAGGCCGTAACTGAAGGTATTTGGTATAGGTTGACTCTGTTAACTAATTCGGAGAATTATTTGAAGTTTATTGGCAACTGAAACAACACAAGATTTGCATACTGAAGCAGGAAAAAAAATTAACTAACTCATACATTTCTTTAACTTTAAACTAGATAAAATTTCAACAAAATTGTCAAAACAGAATAGATTTCTGAAAAATTAAAAGTTTTCGAATGATTTGGAACATGAACAATGCTTGGGACAGCGTTTCAAAACGATTGGCAAATAAATTCTGAATTCGAAAGTACAAAAAAGGTAAAAAGTTTGCTAAAGGGAAAAATAAAAAGTTGGAAATAGAATACATTATAGATGCGTCAAAGAGTATTTTACGTTTTATTCACAGTATCACAATATTGAAACATTTAAATTCCTTCAACATCCTCTTCAGGACAACATTTATATCCATGAATAAGTAACGATCCAGCTAAAGAGTTCGTTACTTGATGTCATGTACAAAAACGTAAAAAATGAAATTAACTCTACACTTCTTCTGAAGTTTCTAACTTTATCAAATTATTCCGGAACAAAAGGCCTCCTGTGTCGAATGATGCTCTTACATTAGAAGTACTTTCGAAAAAATTGTTAACACCTCCATTTTGAAGTTCTGTATTAATCTTATGTTAACTTTTATTTTCAGTTCTTCTACTACACACATTTTTCTTTATTCCTTTTAAATTTTTTTTAGACAAGCCTCACGCCCCGAAGGGACCCTTTACAACTTCCAACATGACAGAAAGCTCCTTCACACTGAGCTGGCTAGCTCCAGACAACGACGGTGGTAGCACCATTCTGGAGTACATCGTGGAACGGAAGGAGGCGTCACGGAAAGCGTGGCAGAGAGTGGGCACCACCGACGGAAAGTCCCTCTCGATGGAGGTGGTTGGACTCAAGAAGGACACTGCCTATCATTTCAGGGTCTGCTGTAGGAATGATGTGGGCCACAGCTCATACTTCGCACCAGAGGAAACCATCACGGCTGGACTCAGGATATGTAAGCGGTCTCATGTGTATTCATTGTTGGAATTTTTTCACCTCAGTTCCTTCTTAACACGTTCACGCCGGGCCCGATTTTCATGTTTTTCGCTGTGAGGCGGCGCTCGAATTCATGCTGCTCTTCATCTGGCGGCGCCCGATGAAAGTCTATTATAGTGCGGGTCACCGGTGGTAAGCGCCGACCGATGAGACAGTCTACTCTGGGCCACCAGTGGTACGCGCCGGCGTGAACGTGTTAAATAGCTCTCCACCAAATGTGATAGCAATCCTTTGTCGTAAGATTTCTGCACGCATCATTGCTTATACAACATACATATTTTTTTAACATGCTATTCTGCTGTCAATCGCCTACCCAATGAGTTTCTTATTCCACCATTAAAAAATTACTTTTATCAAGAAGACTATTATTTGGCAAATAAGCTACAGCTGTTAGAAACAGATAAATCCTTGCTGTTAGTGGGATGTCCATAACAACAGGCCATTTGGCCACGGTTGTTTTGCGTTGCTGTCGCAATCAGTGAGAAGTCACTAAAAGCCTTACTGAGTTTCAGTTGTCCAACCAAATTTTAATTCCATTCTCATAAATTTTGGGGACTGGAAATTTCTCGCTAGGTTTCAACATAAGTTAAAGATCTCTCAAGTGAAATCTTTATTTTTTTATAAATGTACTAAATTTCTAACGTAAAAAAATGTTTTAAGAAGAAAAAATATATACAGGAGAAATTCTTTCTTCACCTAAATTACGTAGTTTTTTGTCATTTTCTGATTCATCTGGGGTTTGCTTGGAATAGTTACTCCAGAAGAGCACAAAATTTGGATGTGCAATAATAATTATGTTTATTAAAGAATAAGTTTAATATGAACAAAGTTAATTTGTTTGGTTGGTTTAAATTTTACTAAAAATGTAAATTCAACAAAAAAAGTGTTATTGCAGTTCAATTTTAGTTTGTTTTATACTTCCTTTTCCTTTTTGTTGATTTAAAAGCTTTGTAGAAACACTTCAGCTGCTGTAAGTTTGACCTAATGTTGAACTCTATTTATTCAAATTCTGTTCTAATGCTTTTTCTTAATTAAGAAAATGACATACAAATAGATCTGAAATTTAAAAAAAAAAAGCAAAATATTTTTTTTTAATAAATTATTTTGCTGCCGTCCTTAAAATAGCGAAAACTGTTGATGCTTACCATAACTAAAGATATTAGTTATAGCATCATTTTTATAACTGATAATTCTATAACTAATGATAATTACATTTTAGTTATATTATTTAATTAGTTTATGCCAATCAGTTGTTCCGATAGAAATCAGACTCAAATATGGCCGACGCTGTGCATCATTCTGCATGATTCTTAATGCTAAAATTAATAAGCTATTGATAAATCTGTAAATCATATCTGTTCTTTTTTCTTCCTAGCACCTCCTTCTCCTCCTGTTGGTCCGCTCACCGTTGTCAACATGACAAACAAAACTTTAACGCTCAGCTGGAAACCACCAGCCACCACTGGTGGGGCAGATTTGACTGCTTACATCATCGAGAAACGGGAATCAACCAAAAAATCATGGAACAGGTTGGAGACTTTAGAGCCCAATGTCACCACCTATACGGTCCACAATTTGACAAACACAAAAGAATACTTCTTCAGAGTGTTTGCCGAAAATCCTGCTGGTCTTAGTCCTCCATTGGAATCGGACAAGGCAATCAAACTAACATCTACAGCAGGTATTTTTATGACCTTAACTACCTTGAAATTTTATCAGTATTTTAAGTTGAGAAAAAAATATAAAAACTAAAACATCAAATCAAAGAATTCATTTACAAAAATTATTATTATATATGTAAATTATTACTATTATTTATGGAGACTTACTATACCATTCCATAGAACCACCTTGCAATCACTTTTTAAATGACTCTTAGGTTTTCTTTTTAATTCGAACTTAAATGTTTCTCTTTTTTTTCAGTTCGGCCGTCACCTCCAACTGGACCTCTAGAGGTGGTAGTAACAGGTCCAAGTTCGGTGCTGATAGCGTGGGGTCGGCCAGAATCAGATGGAGGGTCGCCCATCACAGGATACACTGTTGCACTCAAAAATGTGCGCAGAATTATGTGGATGGAGGTGAGGAAGGAAATTATTGCTGTTCTCGCGGTTTTTTCTCCAAATAATACCCAATCCGATAAAATATATAAGTGTTACTCCATATGGTTTAATATTAAAAAATATTATATGCAGTATTTCTGGAATTTAATTTAGTTAGTAATGAATAAATTCTTTGATTGTGTTCATTGAAAAGAAGATTTTTAAGTTTTTGAGTTTTTGAAGCTGCTCTAATAAGTAGATAGCTGAAATCTATTTTCCGTTGCAGAAAAATTCATGAATGTTGAAAAACCTAATTGCTTTATGCCAATTCATAAGATTATTTTTTTTTTTTTTTTTTTTCACTGAGAGCGGTTAATTTTGTAAAATTTATCAAAACTCTTTTACATGCTTTTTTACTAACTTGGTTAAACAACTGTACTATATTATATTTATAATGTGTGCCAATAATCTAAGTTTTAATGTTATTTTCACGCCAATCGTTAAAGAAAATATTCTTTCAAACAATTGCTTTTTGTATTCAAATACATAAAAAAAGCATTTTAACTCTCGTGTAGCCAAATTTTAGCTTTAACTGTTTTAACCTTGGAAGCTAAAATAATTCTCCAGCATCCGTCATAAAGTTGTCTAAACTGTTCGCTTACGAATGTTACAAGCCTGTTCCTTTGAATTTTTTTTAAAGGCACATGAAAATATGAGCTATTCCTAAAATTTGCAGTTGACATTAATCTAAAAGTAGTATGCTTTCTTTTTCTTTTTTTTTCTGCAACTGGTGTTGGATCATTAGAACCACTTTTTTGTTTAAATAATACATAAACAAAAATCATGTTTCAATTTTCTGTGCACAAAATTTCAACGCGAGCGAAATGCATGGATAATACCAAATACATTAATGACTCCATAATCACAGGTCGGCCAAGTCAATGGCGAAACGCAGAGAATGCAGATCAAAGATCTTCAAGAGGATGCCGCCTATTTGGTCCGAATCATGGCAAAGAACGAAGTTGGCATCAGCGATCCCTTAGAACCAGAAGAACCAATCAAAGTTGTTCGTCCTCCAGGTAAGGAACATGTTCATTACGAAACTAGCATTAAAGGTTTCTATGCATCTAGCATTAAAAGCTCCGTTTCGATTTTCAGCGTTTCGTTTCACAGTAACGCATTCCAATACTTGAGTATTTTCTTAATTAGTTTTCTGCAAATAAAAGGAAAATTGCAATCCGATGCACACTTTTTACATCGAATATTTTTTAAGAAGTTCTTTTAAGTTATCCTTACACTCATGGATTTAATGCAAAAATGTTCCAAGAAACTAAGAGACGGTATTAATGTCTTTGCGTCAGAGTTAATCTTATAGGTATGCTGTAAATTTCTGTAGAAAGAGATAATTTATAAATCTGGAGGCAACTTTTCGCGGGTTTTGAAATTAGTTAGGATTTTTTGATATTTGATTCCTGAAATTAAAATCAATTTGTGACGGAAAATATTTTGTCAAACGACACTAAGCTAAAGTTAACACGTTAACATCGGTCTGATCAATAAATATAAGATCTGTCAAATATTTTAGTAGATGCTTGATAACAGAGAAAAAGATGGATAACTTTACAGAGAACAATTTTGCTGCAAAATAAAACCGTTTTGTGTTTGGGATGTTTTACGAACTCTTGCATTATTTAGATAACGTCATAATACCATTTGGAAAACTTTACCAGAAAATATTGCATGCCAACTTTTTTTTTTTCTTGAAAGGAAAAACATTATACTACTGCTCGCTGCATTGAAATGTGTACCAAGTACATGTTAAAGTTAGGAATTCAAAAATACATTTCAGAATGTATCGTTAAAATCCGAAAAGCTTACGCATCTTACAATATAATTCCAGAGTGGTATTTTTGTTTAGTGACTGATTTTAAAAACTTTTTGTACATTTCATGAATTAAACAATTCTTCTTTTCCTACATTTTTATATGTTTTATGCAACAGTTAGGTTCAGAAATGTGTTACAGCCTTATTTTATAGAGCAGTGAACATAGTTTTGCTAGCCCGAAGAAATCCTTGTTTGTTTTTAATTTTTGTGCATAAAAGAACGTTTTTTGTAGCTTTTTTTAAGAACTTTTCCACATTTACAATAGCCAGGGAAGCTTTGACAGGAAGACAATTTTGCTTACTTGAAACTTCATACTGTACTGCTTCGCTTTCTATATGCTTGCTCTTTAAGACACTTTATTATTTAAGCAAATATTTTTGCGAATAAGACCTTTAGGCTCTGAAAAATTAGCTTTTTATTTTGAGTCGAAAGGTCTGTGATTGCGTCAAAAATATAAATATAGCAAACGTTACAAGATTAAACTTAAGTATTTTGGAACAGTTCTTTCGTTTTCGTCTTTTCATTTGTCGCTGTATCAGGTATAACAGATTTAGAAAGATCACGCTGCGCAATCAAATTGATTCTTCTTTTTTGATAACGCATGGACATTTTTCTGGCTATCAATATTAATAATTAATAAAATAAACACATCATTTTTTCTATTCTGAAATTGATAATTTGAAAGCCATTCATGTATATTTTCCGTTTCAAACTCTTATTGGATTTCCCAAAAAACAACAAATGCTGATTTCTGCAAATTATGAACTATGAACTCAAATACTTTTTTTAACTACTAGCGTTATAAGCCGTGTCGTAAGATTCGATTCTTTTTTTTTAAGTAGTAGTACCTTCAAATCTTGTTTCGCTTACTTTATTTTGAGGTATAAAAATTACATTTTCATACATGTAATTTTAACCGTTAGGGTAAAACTCGGAAAAATGAACGTTGCATATATAACGCTTTTTGCAGTTTTAATAATGAAAATTTAGAGATCTCTTAGGAGAGACGTTTATAATCTCTTAATCTCTCAATCTCTCATTATTTTTTGAGGGCCAGAATTACCTAACTATTCATTTCTTTTTTTTTTATATATAACCTCCCCATCCGTTTCGTACTCTGTTATTTCTTTGTCTTCTGAACGTTTCCAAGGGACATCAACTTGCGTTGCCACCAAAATTGAAGTGAACTGCGTAGAACTGACTTGCGTAGAAGTCCTTTCTAGGTTTAAAAACAAGAAAACTAACTCGTATCGTCAGTAAATATGGGGTCGATCATTCCGCCTATCAATCCATGCAAAAAATCGCTATCTAGAAAAATGGTTAACATTGATCGATATTGTATCTGTCTCTGTAACAGAGTTTTGTCAATTCGGGACTCTATTCCTGATTGTTGGTGTTTCTCCAACAGGATTTAAGGAATCCGAGGCCCCTGAGCTTGACGAGAAGACCATCTCTGTGAGTTACAGCACGGAGACGTCGTCATCCTGGATTCGAGAAGCCAACGTCGAACCCATGATGCACACTTACACGAAACACGTGCTTGCCGGGAGGAACGAATATTTCTTCAGAATATGGACTCTGGCAGAATCGCTTTACAAATAAATTTTACTATGCTTGTGATAAAACGGATGATTCAAAATCTGGGATTCCAGTTTGCCGGAAAATTTCGCATTCCGTCCGTTCTGTTGCTATCATCAACGTCCCGTTCTATTGCGGTTGTGCAGCTCTTTTGATGGCTTACAGAACTGAATGCAGAAATTTGAGCTCTAAAAATTTTAAACAAACAAGTTTTTCCTCAGGGCTAGACTTTTTTTTTTCTTTCATTTTTTAATGAATATGCATAATAAACTTTAATATTCGTTCGAGAGTAAAATTTAAAGAATTACGTTCTTCCGTAGAACGTATAGTTGTTTTTTTTCCCTTAATTTATTTATTTACTACGTTTCTTTTTAATCTTCCGCGGCGTCCCAGATTCAATCATTCGTTATCTTCCTTGCTTCTGAGATGCTCTGGCAGCGACTCAGATTTGTACAGATATATTGTGTAAAATATTTTTTAAAAGACAGTAGTCCCATTTTGGTGATTCCTATTATTTTTATCGACGAAAAAACTTTTTAACAAAGTGGTACGCTTTTGTACCAGTGGATCTTTGAGAAACTTTATGGATTATACTACACTGTTTTCTGTGTACGTGCTTGAATCGAGCAACACATTTTATTTATGTTCCTATGTCTTTCGTGATGATTTCAGTTAGAAATCTAAATAGACTTAATAGTGCATCCTTCTATAGTTAGTTCCCAAATATTGTGATATCCGGTTGTGTTATTTGTCGTCTAAGTCCAATAAATTAATGTGCCATTAAGAGTGATGTCTTCATTTCTTTAGTTTCTATTTAAGATCACATTTATCCCTAAGACACATTTTCGATGAAATATTTACATAGCTTTACTTCACTGAAAGAGCTATATGAAATTATTATGTTCTTCTTTATACAGTATATTTTCAGCAAGTAGAAACTGCAATGTATTGCATATATTTTTCATCATTCAGGATAAACAAGTTGCATTTTTCGTATCAACGCAAAAAGTAATAAAAATAAATAAAAATGAAATAAAGAACCCTTTTCTTCAAGAAAAGCCGTGTAGCCTTATAAGTTCGGTAATTGTGATTAATGTTAACTCGTTATTTCCGATGTAAAAATAAAGGAGACTTGTTCAAAAATATTAATCGCACTTGGTTAAATAAGTAAGAAATTTCAAGCAATATAATAGCTGTAATTTTTAAATTAACAAACTTTTTATTTAAAAAATCCTTTCTAAGTCATCTTTCAGCTTAAAAATTTTTTTTAGGTAACGAATGGTACTCAGTCCCAGCCCTTTTCGAATTGAATCAGAAGAACTAAAAGCAAAATAGCATGTTGATTTGACATTATTTAGATTAATTTAATTTTGATTATTTTGTTTACTTATTTATTTATATTTTAATTCATTTACGTTTTTCTTATCATTCTCAAAAAAAGTTTATGAGCTGTTGCTCCTCACTCCGCTTTCCATTGAAAATAACTTTTATGATTTCTTCGTCAACTTTAAACAGAAAATTATCCTTAATTTCAGATCTTTAACTGCAAGAAATATTCGCGAATGAAATTTATATCACAAAAAATCTACTGCACAATTAAAAGAAATTTTGTATAGTATTTTTTTTTCTAATAGGCTACTGTTGGCTTCTGCCAATTGCAGACCTAGTACATTCCTCAGAGATTGCTAGCTCCTCATTCAGCTGCACCACAATTAGTGTGGTGCCATTGCGGCATGAGAATTTTGACGTCCAGTTTCTCCACGCGAACTCTGTTGATGCGAAAGGAATTTAATTTAGCCGAGCACGTCCAAGCCAAATGTCTACTCACGGGATCTTTTACATGGCGCATAATCATACTATGGGCGCAGACGATTTTCTGCATCTTGAAAATCCACCGACACAGACAGACTTGATCCTCTAACCTGGAGCATACGAGTCCTGCGCCTTCCCACGACGCCACCATGTCGGCGTATAGTATAACTTCTTTAACATTAAATTTGCTTTTTGATGACTAAAATTTCAATTTACCATGATTGACGAAAAATATTAATTTACTTTTAGCGATAAGATTAAATTAAAACTAATCGACATTTTAAGTTTAAAACATAAATAAATCTGAGAAACTACTGAAAGCTTTGTACTCAAATTAATTTCACTAAGTAGGCCACATATCCTACGACTTCTAAAATCTTAGTTGAAATATGATTGACAAAAAATGAATGATTTTTGATACTCCAAAGTTGCATTGAAACATTAGAAAATACAAAAATAAGTTTTTTTATGAAAATAATGGTATTACCCTTGAAAAGTATTAAATACATTAACTGCCTAAAAAGATTTAAATACGTTGATACTGTAAATGTTTTACTATTTAGATTTCGAAATCAATCATTATGCTCAAAAATTCAGTAAATCTAGTACTGTAAAGATACAGATCGGAAATGATACGCTTGTAGCATGCTACTACATCATTAAACTATATCTGGAATTAAAATAAGATGCTAAAGTATTTTTCAAGTTGCGTCAAGTCAAAAGCAAAAAAAGTTAGAAAAAACATCGGGGAAAGTTACGACGAATTCCAGTTTTAACTGTTATGTTCAGGAAAGTAATTAATTGGGTAGCCTGACTAATTATTATTTTGGGTTAGATATTCGCTTCTCGATTTCACGAAAAAAATGTCGTCTAAGATTACTAATTGGAAATATAAACAGATTTTTTTTAACTTTAAAGAATTTGATTACGTCGAAGCAAAAGCAGAAATGAAAATAGAAGCATCCAAGATAATCTCCAGAGTTTTCCACTATTAATAAACGTGGAAAATCTGTCCCTAGGAAAAAAGAAAATCAGTCCTTTGAAACCTTTATTAAGAAAAAACGTTTGAAAAAAAGAAAGATTAAGATGAAAAAGCAATATTGCTTAGAAAAAGGACGCAGCTCCAGACCAATGAATTCATAAGAAAAAGATTTAGAAATGTCTTTGAAGTTCGTTCTAAAAATAATTTCAACTCATGTTTTGCAAACTGAGCTGCTCCGAAAAATAAATTAGCTTATGCAAAACAATTGGCGCTTCCAAACGGTGCAAAAAATGCTTTATCTTCATTTTTCATCTACTATAAGCGAATTAATGTTGCTTTCTTAAAATTATAATTTCAGAAAAAAATCAGTTCACAATTTATTTTAAATCGTTTCAAGATCCATATTAATTTTGTGCAAGAATTGGCACAATTGCAAATGCTATAAGCTCATATGGACATCATAAGCAAAACACAATCAGAAAGTAATGCCAACAGTACGAACAAATAAAAACACTAACAGACATTCTGATTTGCATAAATGTAAAGATTATGATGTAAGTTAAACATCAAGTAAATTTCAAGTTCTGCTTGTAGCGGAGCGGAAAAAATTGTCCCAGTTGCCGTTATAGTCCGACCACGGAGCTTTGACACTCGAAAGCTTCTGCGCATGGCAAAAGAACCACGCCAGAATTTTTTTTGCTATGCGGAAAACGAATCCATTCGAGTTTTAAAGGGAAGTTCGTTATGCAGGCGAGTTTATTATCATGCGAACCAAAATGTTAGCTTCTCTCTTAAAAGCAACCAAATGTATAAAATGGCGTATAACATCAGCTCGGAAAAAATAAAGAATGCTAACAAACGAAAACAGAATAAGTCACATTACTCATGCGAGCAGTTTCTCCCTTGAGCAATGGGTTCTTCTTGGCAGTCTCCCTTCGTAGATTCTTCGTTTCTTGCTAGGACTATCGTCCCCAGAATCTCCCTTTTTGCTATAAAACCCCCGTTCATTACTTTCCCAGAAAATTGAAAATTAAATAGAAAACTTATTTTTTAACTTTGGAACTATGTTTCTTAAGACTACACGCATGTCAATTAAACCTCTCACGTATTTTAGCGAATTCGCTTCAAAATATGCATGCTTTTTAATTACAAGTTTGAAATCTGCATATGTTTTGGAGTTGAAATCAGAAATATATTTTTGCAACAAAGACGTTTTCATCATTATTTTGGATCATAGGAACAGATGTTCTGAGACATCAATTTTAGGCGTAAAATTCACAAACTTTATGCAACTAACTCCCTCTCCGAAATAAAACCCTAATTAAGTCTAAAAGCTTCATAAATTGCATTACTGACTTTTAAACGACGAAATAACGGGATAAGATTTTAAATACAGGTTAAAAGCTCATATGCCCCGTTAAAATCTCGGGATAAATAATGAGAGGGTTAAATAATAACAATAATTGCTGCGTAAAGTCGACAGGGTGGCGTAGTGGTAAGACGCAGGTCTCGTATGCCCAAGATCGCAGGCTCAAACCTGGCCCAAGTCGGTAAATTTTCAAGATGCAGAAAATCGTCTGCGTCCATGTCGCATGGTTATGCGGCATGTTAAAGATCCCTTGAGTTTCTGTTTGGCGTGGATACTCTCGGCTAAATTAAATTCCTAGTGCAGATTGCATCAACGAGAGCTCAGGTGCATCATCTAGGGCAGTGTTTCCCAACCTTTTTCCAATTGCGAACCCCTTCTAAGATGCGAAAGAAAGTGGCGAACCCCCTTCTGTAGTCGTTAGTAACGGACAAAACTACAAAATTTAATAGTTCTTTTATTCTGCACAGTGTACATTACTTTATAACAAGAAATGAAAACAGAATTACTGTAAAACATCTGGGTTCAAATAAAAACTAAAATACAGCTACAAATATTTATTTATTATTACTGTTTTATTATTTGTTCTCTTTGAATTATTATAAGGGTAGTGAACATTCCAAAAAAATTTTTTCAATTATTCACCCGATAGGTTCCACTTTCCGGTTGAAATATGAAAAATCCCAAAAGTTTTGGAAAGGCAAAGAAAAATTTAAATTTACATATTTTGTAATTTATAAAATTGTGATATTGTGATAATGCAGAAAAGTTGGAATAAAGTGTGATAAATGCGAGTCTAAATAAAAAATTAATGAATAAATATCTTCTGGTTTCCCCTTTAGGGTCTGTATAATGAAAACTTCGGGTAAAAAAATAATGAAAAGTTATACATTTTATGTTAATTTAAAATGTACATTTTATGTGCATTATTATATTTCGTATTTTCGACTCTTTTTTTCGCGCTTGCGAGAAAAAAATGGGAAATGGTAGAAGAAAATACCTTTTAAAATTTAAAATGAATCAATAAATAGCTTTCTGCACCAATTTGGAATCCAAATTGGTATCGAAATGATAAATTTGGTTGTGATCCAAATTGGTACCGAAATGATAAATTTGGTAGTGATCAAATTAGAAATCAAATAAAAGTAGAATAAATGGCATTTGAAATTTTGCATGTATGCTTCCCTCTGCCAGTCCATTACTTTTTTGCATTATCTAGAAAACAATTTATTTAAAAAAATTATTTTTGCACTCCTTTCTAATTCGCATGTAAATTTATTATTTCGTTTTTTCATTTACGTTAGCAGTAAAAAAATCCGCCATTGCGATATTATTTTCGCGAACCCCCTTTCTGAACTGCGCGAACCCCTGGGGGGTTCGCGAACCACCGGTTGGGAAACGCTGATCTAGGGTAAACTAAGCGTCAAAAAAATTGCGGCAATGGTACCACACTCATTGTGTTGCCGCTGAAAGAGTTGGTACCAATGTCTGGGGACGCACTAGGGCTGCAATGGTTGATGACAAATACTGCAGCCCCATTAGAAAGAAAAAAAATGCTGCGTAAACGTGACAAAATTTAATTTACATTTTATCGCGTTAAAATTTACGCTTAATATTAAACCACAGAATTAGTTCTTTTCTAAAAATGCTTGCTTTCAATGCTAAATAAAAAGTGTACGCTTATTATACTTTTTTCGCACAATTTTCCTCATCGGAAAACATTCCAACGGCTACTATGAAAACAAAAGCATATAATCGAACTAGTACATAAACGTAATCATACTTGCGCTCAAAAGTTGGATACCTGCTGGATGTAAAACTGATTTGGGGTGATAAGAGAACCCCTCTATAGCCAAAACGCTATCACCGCGGACACACCGGTAAATATTAAATTTTAAGCTTCTACTCTAAATGACGTGAATAGCTTGATAATATAACAGAAATCAAAATGCTAATGTATGGCTGTAACGAACTATTTAGTTAAATAAAATGAAACACCTACTTTAAACTCTTATATAAACTCATTTTCACAATAAATTCTATATTCTAATTTGTATAATTCTATAAAATGTTTGCGTTTAATAACAATTAGTGTACAAACACGTTGTGCAAAAGCAAAAATTGAGAGTTGAATTAGCCTACTGTAAAACGTTGTCCATTGTGTTTTATTCATTCAAAAATAGAAGTTTATTTATTACCGCCTTTTAACATTTTAAATATGAAGTACGGCAGATCATTTACGCTGGTGTATAATCATTTACACAAGGTTAGGTATTTTCTACATTCTGGTGGTAAATGGACAATTAGTGCCCATCTCCGCCCACACACGGTTCCAGGTCTTCAACAGAGCAGGACAATTCCGACAAAAATTTTACCCCCTTGATCTCCACATGAGATATTTCCGCCGCTGCTCTTATCCCCCTAACGTGCAGGACAATTCTGCCACGCCATTTTCAGGAGTAGGAAAGATTACCTGCTTAAAAGTTTATTTTTTGGTGAGAATAAAGCAAAATTTAAACTAATGAATAAACAACCAAATGCTTCTTGACAAAAATTGAAATGTAGCTATATAGAATGTCAAAAATACAATTTAAAAAAAAAAACGTTATACTGGATCCGCAACTATTTACTAGTCTGGTGGCGAGAATGCTGACTGCTACACTTCAAGTTCAACTGGTACATTTTGCAAATCAGTCAAAAGACGCACTTTTTAAAGCAATTTTGAATTTAAATTAGTCGTCGGCTGCTATAAAAAGAAGGTAAATAAAATCAAGACAAAATGAGTAAGATGACAAATACACTTTCCATGACCAAAATATAGAATTATGAAAATTAGGATACCAGAACTGTTGCAAACCACATTTACTGGATGAAAATCGCAACATGTAATAAAAGGCGATAGTATAGTCGTTGTTTATTAGTAGTTCATAATCTGTTCACCTTGCCAGCCGTCAATTGCGAAGGCAAATGTATAGATGCGCTAGATGACTGTGTATAGCTGCTACGGAAAATTCCAAACTGTGACCGTGCTGTGAAATACATATTCCCTGATCGCCGACATACCTATGAGAGGATTTGAACACTTTCTCGCAGTAAACGTGATTTGTGACACCATGTTCTATAGAGATTTTTGTTCCTCTGGATGCCAGCTATAAGGGGTGCTTAACCTCTTGAGACCCCAGAATTAAGCACATGCAATTTTGACACAATTTGTTGGTTCTCTGACTAAAAAATAATTGCAAAACAAAATAGCTAAAAAAAATTTAATTTTAATTAATAATTAGTTTAAATAATAATTAATTCCCAATTTCCATGTTTAAAACCAAGTAAACTATCTGTTGATTAATTTCAAAAACAATTGGGTGTTTTAGATTTCAAATTGCACAAACACTAGTTAATAAACAGTATTTTTAAAGGTACCCAATTGGGCACAAAGAGTAGCAAGAGGTTAAAGGAAAAAGCGCGATAAAACACTGTGGGTTTTGTTACAGTTTTCAATTAGAAGGAATCAGCAAGGGCCTGAGTACAACTGAGGAGGTACTAATCAAAACCCCACATGTCCATTCTAAAAGATTTTTGGCAATTCACGAAAAACTTGTTTCTAAATAACCTTTTATGGAAAAATATATTTATGTATTTATATAGATTGATTTAGTCTTATAAATATTGTTGAAAGAAAGCTTTCAAATATTTGGAACCACTCTGTAATATTTGAATTAGCTCCTAACTCAATTTTTGTTGAAAATGGACATGTTGTGTGGTTTTGATTGGTACCTCCTCAACTATCACACTTTTCACTAACCAAAGAGTTCCTGTGCCTGTGACAGGAGTAGGTCCTCAATTGTGCCCTTCGGTTCGTCTTCCGAGTCGAAGGGCTTCCCTTTGAGATGTCTTTTTAGCAAACCGAACACGTGGACATGTCCGGCTGTAGGGCGGATGCTTACAAGTAATCGGTTTAACCCCTTCCTTAGTAATAAATCTGATAACACCTCGCTTGTAGTGTCTTGGAACTTATCATGCCGAGTAGTAAAGCAAAATAAGATTGCAAACTTAACAAGGTTTTATTTACATAATATGTGCAAAATGTGGATTTTTGTGGACAGTGAGAGAGAGACGGAATAACGTCCGTTTACTCTCGCGGTCAAAGACGTTCTCCTCCAAGAATCAACAAGATTCTTGCACTTCCTTGCATTTCTGTTAGCCTAGTTCGACGGAAATCAGCCAACCCAACCAGAAAAGGGGGCCTTTTTGAAATAAAACCAGGAGAGGGATGCGGCCGCCCTTTGTCGGCGGGCACACAACCATGAGAACGGAAACGGCTTTCGGGATGGCCGGATGCCACTGGTCAAAGGTTAATTTCGGACGGAAGACGAAGTTGCAGAAAATTTATTTGGAAGTATCAAATTTTGAGATGCAGATACTATTAAAGAAAGTCGAAGGAAAGTGGAGACGTAGCCGGAGCGATGGGCTCAAAGGGCCGGATGCCGCCAGGGCCGGATGCGGCTGTTACCACGGTACACGCTGTTCTGCAAGCGACAAATTTTGCAATATGAATGAACACCATGGTTCCCTCATACCCACTGCCGCCTTCAACATTTCAAAACCTTTTCATTTGAACACACTCTAGATAATCTGCTCTGAATTCATAGCATCTTCAAGAAAACACTTCTATGCATATAGAAACATAATATGTGAATATATAAGTTTATAGTAAAGTAAATAATTTTACTAGTTTTAAACTTTCTTAACGCAACTATTATGTTGCCATCAAATCAAGTAACTATTCACTGGTGTGCTTCCTCTACCTGAAGTAATTTAACGCAAAACTAAAACTTAACATCTTCATGTAAAA
Organism: Octonoba sinensis; assembly: GCA_038502835.1. Lineage (NCBI taxonomy): Eukaryota > Metazoa > Arthropoda > Arachnida > Araneae > Uloboridae > Octonoba > Octonoba sinensis. Next base: position 63,574,848 of record CM076600.1, on the reverse strand, counting down.
CTCAAGCACGTGGATGCTCTTACTTTAATAAAGAATTTTAAAAAAACAGGAAAAATATCAAATAAATGATGAATCGAGATCTTCATATTATTTTTTTAAAAACCAGGATTTCACCCCTTACCGTAGCATCGAGTGGTTGTGATATATTGACCACTCTTGGGTTGGGTTGGTGGTCTTGTAAAATAGTTATCTTGTTCTACAGTTTGACTCTAGTAATTTGAATTCCAACGGACAAGTGTTCCATTTGTTAAAATAGTTCTTTGAAAAAAATGAATAATTATTGAATATTGGCTTTGCCAATAACATACTGGGAGGGCGAATATATAAATCACAAGAATTGCAGAAAATCAAATCAACAAAGCTTCAAATGTATACAGTCCAAATTTTAACAACTCATATACCATCAACAACAGTTGGGCATTTGATAATATTCCTTCGAAATCGAGACTAGCTTTAGACAAAAAAATGTATAAATCACATTATAGTAATCCAAATAAAAATTAACGAAGTCATTCTTTTACCAAATTCAGGTGAAAGAATGCCTAAAGAAATTTTCAAGAGTATTGAGTAGTGAAAGAAGGTTTCAACGTTTGATTCTTCGCCTCCTCAGCTCAAGTCATTATTTCCTCTATTTAGGAATTTCGTCTTAGACTATTTTAACAGCGAGAAGTGTTCTATAAAGTTAAGTGGAATATAAAATACGCTCTTAAAATTAAAAATTCCTCAGTGCGTAAAATATTTAATGACATGTAATTCTCACTAGAATTAATTTATTTACTTCTCGAAATATTTGCTTAAATAAAATTCAAATGATAATGTAATGTCTTCCTCTCCATGCTTCGTTTTTAAAGGCATGATTGTGGAACCTGGTCGTCCTGAAGGCCCTTTGACTGTAAGCGACATCCAGGCACAATCTGTGCTTTTGTCCTGGAAACCTCCGCAAGACGATGGAGGAGGTAAAATAGAAGGATATCTCATTGAAGCTAAAGACGTCCTCCACTTAGATGTAAGTTCACTTAGAAAGCCGAATTCTCAATTTTTCCATTTGTTTGCTTAAAATGTGGATTGTTTCTCCTAGTATAACTGCGTAAAGTTTTTAAGCGATACGATCAACAGAAAGCTAGTTAAGAAGTAAATACAAATATTTTTTCTGTTCTTCAAACTACGTTTTCTCAGTCAGTGCGTTTTTTTTTTTTTTTTTTTTTTTTTTTTTCAAAATCGAAGTACTGTGTGATTAACTTAGCCAAGACACTCCTGAATTAGCGCATGCGTTATGTCTGCTTCTATTTCATTGAAATATGGGGGGGGGGGGCGGAGAACATGAATAAAGATTAGGAAATGTTTACATTTTATGAAGAATCATAAACTCTGCATTTAGTTGCTTTTCTCTTTTGTGTTAAAGATTCAAATTGGAAATAGAATATATCATCATCGGGGAAGAACAAGAAATGAGAGTGCAAAATGTAATTTCGAAAAATGCCCATCTTAGCGTATCACCCCTTTTCCCGAATAGAATCATCCCGACGGATGGTCTCGGCTTTCGTAAACGAACAGTACTTTAAGTGATGTAACTTCTAGATATATTTAGGTAGGAAATTGTTTTTTTTTTTTTTTTTTGTGTGTGTATTCAATATGATGAAAAAAAATATGAATGGATTTTGCTATATATTGAGAAAAAAATTAAAAATGAAAAGGTAACTAAAACCATTTTTTTTTCTGCGTAACTTTAAAATAAAATGGCACAAGCTGGGCAGCCATTTGGATTTTTTCAATTTCATGAAAACACATTTACTAACGCGCGTAGAGTTTTTATGCATTTTTTATGGTATGTATATTACACAGAAGGACCTATTAAATTGTTTAAGAAAGCAAAACAGAAATCAAATAAGTAATTTTATATTGGAAGCTGATTTTGAATCAAAATTTTATCAGCAGTTAGTTATATTTTGTTTCCAAATGATTTTGTAAATTAAACACCTACCATTCGATTAGACACCTAACTTTTAGCACGACTTTTAGTTGCAAAATTAGGGCTAATGTTTTAATTTAAAAACTTAGAGTAAACAGCCCCATCTATAAAATACCAGTTCTTAAATAAGATACTCTTAGTGTTAAAAAAATAAGTGCTATCCGATGTCAGTCACAGCAAAAATTGAAACTTTTCATTAAACTACATAAACATTCATTCATTAGATTTTAGATATCAGGAGATTAGCAGCCAAAGTGCCTTCTCATTTTCCTGATCTTGTAATTAGTGTTTTTGAGTATTAAAAAGACAAAATAACAACTTTTTTGTATTTGGTTGTAATAAATTTTAAAAAGAAAAACAAATGAAATGACTCAAAATTTAGAAACAATTTTGTGTATGTGTGTGTGTGGGTGCTTTCTGTCAAAGACACCTCTGGTTTATCTATGCCAATGAAATCCTTTCGATATATTTCAGATACATAAGAGGTATATCTGGGTGGAAGGGCAAAATACAGAATGCCAGGTTGATGGTTTGGTAACATCCCACATTTACCAGTTTCGCGTCTGCGCCCAGAATGAAGTTGGGCGAGGTGATGCTTTGTTGCTCAAAACTCCTGTTCGCATCAAAGCTCCTAGTAGTGAGTATTGAAACTTTTTTGGGTTTGTGCACATTCATTAAACTTCCTTTGATTATTTATGAGAATTATTTGCTATTTGTTTTTAATAGAAAGAAAAAATCAGAAAAATAATGTTAACCCACAGCGGATGTTTCAACTAGCAGTTGATGAACTTATTTTTGTTGTTCATCAAAGTCTGTCCTGAGTTTTGGAGCGCAAACAGGTTTCTAGAATCAATCCCCCAAACGTTTGGGTCATTAGTCGTATTCACAATGCACTAGCGCGTTAGTGTATGAACACATAGGAATTATTGAGGGATTGATCCCCCCCCCCCCCCGAAAAAGAATTTGGTTGTGCCACTGCTTCAAAAAAATTGAACCCAGTAAATTAATAATTTAGCTTGAAATAACATTAGCTAAAGATATAAAAATCTTGTGAATAATTTTTAAGTACACAGAAAACATTTATGAACGATTATTTGGCAATCCCTGATGCAAAACGTGTTCTCCCTTTGTTTTTCCTGTAAAAAATATTCAATAAAAATACTTCCTAGACATTGCTAAGCAATTCAGAAAAGTGAGTCGATTTTTTGCACTTAAGAATATTTACACAAAGGTTCATCTCTTTTTTTTCCCTTACTTCTTCTTCTAACATAAAACAAAAGCTAGATTTGTTTTCTTCTTGATACCAACAAGATTAAGCATTGATTCTTCATTTGACCCTTGATATTTAGCACACATGTATAAAGCCAATTCTTTTGCATTTTAGAGAAACCTATCACGCCTTCAAAACCCACGGCGAAAATTGTGGAAGACAATGCAGTGCTTCTGCAATGGAGTGTTCCTACAGACAACGAAGACTTGAACTTCCTTGTTGAAAGAAGGGACATTAATTCCAACCTATGGATCCAATGTAATCATGATGTTTTGAAGAAAATGGATTTTCTGATTACTGAATTACGTGAAGATACGGAATACCTCTTTCGAGTCAGTAGTGAAAATGCTCATGGCTTAAGTCTGCCCAGTGAAGAATCGAATGTTATACAATTGAATAAACATATTGGTAAATACGAAAAAGGGCAATTATCTATACATTATTTCTATGATTTTATGATTAAATACTTTTTTATATCAGTCTAATGATGGTGTCTCAGGAACCAATGAAATCGTAACGGCTAATAACAGTAGTCAATCAGAAGCGAGATCGCATCAGCAGCGCACTCTCTTAAAATTCAAACAATGGCCTATCTTTACAACAGACACGATTCTTGTGCTTTTCTTTTATTTGATTTCTTTAAATTACTTCTACAGCTAAATATCTAGAGTGGCAACGCTTTTGGGAATATTTTAATAACTAAAACTCTTAGCCAATAACTTTTTCTCATGTATTCTTATTAAAAAAAAAAAACAGGAAAACATTACATTTAAGCTTTAAAGCGATTTCTTTTTCGTCAAATATGAAAACGTCTTTACACAAATTTTAAAATATGCAATAAAGTGTAGAGTACTTAAATTATTCCTGGCGTCGCCAAGAGTCATAACAATAAATAATAAAACGTGTATGTAAAATTACGCGTATATTGTTGGTAGAATTTAGAACTTTGTTCTTAAAATACGATTCGTTTTACTTTAAATTTCCGAGTGAGCATACTACTGCGTTACTTGATAAACAGTTTCAATTGAGGGTACATTCGGAATCTCTCGCCAAACATTGTAAAATCTATGCACATTATGTTACAACATATATATTTTTGATTTCAAAAAGTTGTGGGAAATATAGAACCTTATTTCTTATGGAGAATTGATTCTTTCCATAAAGCTACTCCAAAATTGTTTAGTTTGTAATGAGCGACAAAACGAGCTCGAACTCGCGAAGCGATCCGAAGGAGCTGCATAAGAAGTTCTGAGGGTTCGCGACGGAATGCGAGCAGGGGGGCGAGAGCCCCCTAGTCAAAACAAATTAGCAATTGTCTTAAAACAAAAATGTGCATAGACTTCATAAACAAGTTTAAATCATAATATATTTTTATATATTTTTTAAATTAAATACTTGTTTTTAATTTAATACTTATGGCTTCGAAGATTAGTTGTAAAACTAAATAAATAACGAGGATGCGTGCTTTCCTGTAAAGTATAATAAGTTGTAAAGTACTATGTTTCTAAAACTTCTACAAGGGATAGGCTTGAGGACTTAAAATATTAGACCCATTTTGAGATAAATATTATACTTAACTAACATCCCGGGGCATCTTGATATAAATGCTTTCAAAATCCACTTACTTGGGCTACCTGCAGGAAATTTCACCGAAAAACAAATTTTCAGAAGTGAAATTACATGAGTTTACTTGTTTATTTATTTATTTGGTTCATTCATTTATTTAAATTTTAAGTGGAGTTATGTTCAGTAATAAAAAACTATGCCAACAAAATATTTTACCTTTGACAGAGTTTGATTTTTTTGTACTGAAAAAGCTGGTTCATTTCCGAATTCAGATCCTCATCTTCATTGTTTTTGTGGGATAGGTGAATTTAATTCAGTGTTATCGACATATTATGCAATCACCATGATGTTCAATGCAAAAATAGTTAATCAAAAAAGACTAATGTTGACAAGTGTTAATCTGATTTTCTGTCTGCACATGTAGTGCTGTTTTGGTACCAGTTTGTTAACTATATTGTGGGTTTTATTTATTTAAATCAATAAGAACTCGCGTAGTATACAGTGTTTTTTATCTTTTTAGGAACACCTCCAAAAATTATCATCCCTCTGAAGAATTGTTTGGTTAAAATTAACGAGGATGCGTGCTTTTCCTGCGAATACACAGGAACCCCACCGATACAAGCTAACTGGTAAATATTTATTTTCTCAATTTTCAGTTTGCCTTAAAATCTTTTTACCAATGCTTGTTTACGTAAGAAAAAAAAACGTAATAAGTATTCCTCTTTTAATTTTGTTTTATAAGGTTAAAATTTTTCCGCTCACAGGAAAATCTTTTTTTTTTCCAGTTGAATGTGTTTAGTTAACAAAGGGCTTTAAAATAATGCAATTTCAAACAGAATCAGCGTGTATTTTGTACGGAAATCATACTGTTTCACGTCAAGCTGCTCATAGTAAGCAAATAAATTTTGGTTGTAAACAATAGGTTTCTGGTTTATATATTTTGGTATTTATGAAACTAATGAAGCTAATTTTCATTCATATAAATTGAATTATTCTTTATTTTAGTTGAGATAGAGGAAAATGTAAATTCTTTAACTGACAAATTAACTTTAAAAAGTCCATATATTTTTTTTCCGTCAAAAGTTTAACGGTTTATATGATTTTTGAATCTATCCTTTAAAGCCTGCTGTAGAGATCCAGCAAACCACATGTTCTCTTTAGGCGAACAAGTAACAACATCATTAGAGTCAAATGCAATAGCAATACAAAATTGCAGCAGTGCAGCGTATAAAAAAATTACATATTCAATGATATTGGGTGATAAATTATAATATTAACAATTGTAAAGAGTATTTATTGTACGCATGAACAGATTTTTTACGGCACGACAGGTTGAAGGATATTTGAAAAGTATGCAGTTTTTCTTTGATTAAATAAAATGTGTTGTATAGATTAAAACGAGTGTAATATGTGTTCAAAAAGACGTTTAAGAGAATGATTGGCCAAGAAGGATAAATTAAAAGTAGTTTTAATGCTAATTGTTTAGAACATGTTTACATTTTTGGAATTATACTTTTGCTGCGATTTCAAAGAATTTATCGAATAGCATGTTTTTAAAATTTAGAAAAATATGTTTGATAAAATTTCCTTGCTTAAAAATTGCATGGTTAATCTTAAAGAATCACATGTGCTTATATTCCTTCTCCATATTGGGATTCATTGGAAAAACTGAAAATTTTCGTTATTATCGTGTTAGCCCAATGGAACCAACCCTATAAGGAACAACAACGATGTAATGTCCCCTCCTTTTATCTTTTGCACTTATACTTGAGTTAACACGCCGAGTATAAAGTACTCCTGAGGATCCTTTGGAGACCAACATATTAATATATTTACAAACCGCTAGGTCACGATCGGAAGAAGTGCTAAACTGATCAATAACATCTATACCCTGGACCTCCAGCGCACGAGCCTTGTTCACTACTGCCTATGCACCTATAGGAAGCTGAATGTTTAAAAGCAAGGAATATGATTAAGACACTCGTTTGGATTATTTTAAATACTGATCGTGATTTTTCATTACTAGGTCCAAAGATGGAATTCGTATTTGTGAAGGTTTCCGCGCAACTATTCGAACTGAAAAGGATCAAAGATCGTGTTTGACATTAGAAGAAGTGGATTCAGATGACGACGAGAGCACAATACAGTGTAACCTGAGAAATGTTGAAGGAAAAGCGTCCACAGAAGCCAAAATAAAAGTGCTAAGTAAGATTAAGGATCGTAAGATTTTGTACGATATTTGCTTTTTTATTTATTTTCAAAGAATAAGTTAAGAATTTTGGTTGTACTTCTATTGAATATCGATAAAAAAGAAACTACAGTACAAGAAAAAAAGGTGGAAGGATCGTCTTTAAAGTGACTTTTAAAGGTGCTTACCGTGAGCAACTAGTTCTTGTCAGTAGAATAGTTTCTATTTACACTAACGCAAAAACAACAGAGGAACACTTCAAAAATTTCGAGCATAGGACTTTTCCTATAGAAACATTAACATTTCATAAAAAATTACGAATATTCGTGATCCATAAAATTTATATGAAATCTGAATTTTACAACGCGGAATAAAAATTTGCAGGCATTAGGATTTTTACTTAATAAACAATAAAAAATATATGAAAAGATTTCCACTTACCTTTAATGCCAGCAGTTTTGTGCTTTAAAAGTTTTATAATTATTCTTCATAGTCCATAAATGTGAATGTAGTTGAACTTAAAAACTTTCGTGGAACGTAAAGGAAGCGGCCTTGTTGATATCAGCTGAATGTCGTAAAAGTTAAAAACTCCCGCTGATTGGCAGTCTGAAGGTACCACGTTACATCAAACAACCACCAAGTTGAAGTTGAGGTAATTTTTCCGAAGTCGCGTCAATTTTTGAATTAGTGTGAATACCTCTTCAGCACTTAGGGTACAAGAGTTTTTAAATATGAAAATAATTTAAAATTATAAGGTACAAAAATATTTTTTTTGTATTAGGCACGCATTCTATAACATAATATCAGATAAAGTATACCTATACGTTGCAACGTATACTATTTACCCGGATCGATATTGGTGTACGTCAGCTACCGAGTCAGGTGCTTGCACAGTTTCCTTTTACTCTGGGAGTTGAAGAACAAACGATTTTCTAAATCCTTATTTCGTCTCTTGAAGTCGTGATGCAGAACTTACTGGAACAAAAATTCACAATCAAGTTTTGCGTGAAACTCAGAGCCGGAGCATTTCAAATAATTCAACAAGATTTCGTGGATTAGGATTTTTCAGTAACGCAAGTCTTAACAATTCCTGTTTGGAAGGCCGTGAAGAGGTTGACCGTGAATCACCTCAAACAACGAAATTGTGACGTATGAACGAACTTTTGTAAGCAGGTTGTCGAATGAGTGTTGATTTAATAGCCAAAAATTTGCGACCAAAGACTTGCGCATGAGAAAAGTGCATGCCAAAATTATCCCAGATTTTTGACCAAATTTTAGAAATCTCGACGAGTGGAAATTTTTCAAGAACTTTTGGAAATGTGAAAATCATATTTGCTTTTTAACGCATGATTGGGACAAATACTTTTCGAACAGAAATTTCTTGGACAAGTTTCGCACTTGTACAAGAGACGAAGCAAAGGCTTACTAAACCGCTTGTCCTTCCCTCCAATAGCTCGGACACAAATAAGCAAGCTCTCGTTCGCATTAACATTAAAAGACTAGTCACCGCAACTGGGCGGAATAAATGGCGCTCAGAGAAGAATCAGGCTTTTAAAGTAATCTCTTAACCCTTTGTCAGTCAGAAACACGTGTTTATTTATTTATTTTTTTATTCGAGATGATAACAGAAGAATAAAATACACGCATTTCTGGATTTTAAAATTTTATTTAAGAAAATTTTTAAAAACCGCGATCGAGAGTATGTTGCTTAAAGTCTCTGGAAAAGTTAAGAGGTGTTAAGACTCGGAGGTTTAAAAAAGAGGTAACAGGGTGATACGAACAGCATTCATTCTTCAGCGAACATTCTTCATTAGAGTTTCTTAGTCCCCTGTCCCTCGAAAAGCGAATAGGAAAGCACCGTAGCTCCGTCTAGATTTTCAAAGTATATGTTCGACGCGCATCGAACATGCACCACCATCAACCCTGGCAGACAGTGTGCACGTGTAGCAACATAGAGTCCGTTCACGATAAAACGTAGACATTAACTGTCCGTACAGAATTTGTAACTTCCACCACGGCAGTATATTTTTTCAGACTAAAATTTAAAAAATCAAGAGTCGTCAAACATTGTTCCATTTTTGTCACATTCTTGTTTTGCTGCCATTTTTGTTTAAAATCTGTAGGCTTTAATGCGAAAACAAAGACCCTTTGAGAGTAAAAATATTCATAGTTTTGCAAAAAAGAGAGCAAAATTATGTGAATATCAAAAGCTTTAAACTTTGATTCGAGTCATGTCGTTTGCATATTTTTAGTTCCAATTTAGAATAAAGGATACTGATAAAAAAATAAGAAAACTTACTAACGATTTTTTGTTTTTATTTACAGATCCTCCTAAATTAACTGCACCGGCGTCTTACAGAGATGGACTTTCTTTTGATCCTGGAGAGAGTCTCCGCATCAAATTCCATCTTTCTGGAAAACCTACGCCAAATGTCAAATGGTATTTTAACGAAAGTGAAGGAAGTGTTGATGAAAGGGCATCTTTCTCATTAAATCCAGATGCAGTTGAATTACGTGTTTGTGAATTGACTTCCAAAGATAGTGGCCAGTACAACTTTTTTGCAAGTAATGATGTAGGATCTGATGAGATCGATGTGCTTGTTACCGTTAATGGTAAGATTAATTATATGGATTTTAATTTAGAGTTCTGATGTGACATGAAGCTAGCAAAGATACGTTAATTGATTTAAATGAAAATGAATGAGTAATTAATGAATGCGTGAATGAATAAAGCAATGAATGAAAGAAAGAGTAAATGAACAAGTGAGAGAAAATTTCTTTCTTTTATTTCTACCATAAAAATAAGTTCCGAAATGATGGTCAAAGAAAATTGCAACGAGAAGTTATATGATAGCAAAAAACTTAAAATCGCAACGTTTAACCACCTGATAAGCATTGCTTAACGATTATATTAAGCTTCATAATGAATTATTCTGCCGCCATTTTAAATGTTCCGTTTCAGTAAAACTACATTTAAGTAAAAATGACAGGATGTTCTGTTTAGAACTATACGAGCATACTTTCCCGTATATACCCAACTTCAAATTTAAAATGTATCTCTCCCCCTCTCTCTCTCTCTCTCTCTCCTTCTCATTTAGCTTTAGTTCTTAATCACTGCAGATATATATTTTTCAACGGTTAATACATATTTATTCACTCACTCATTTATTCAGTCATTCATTTATGTATTCATTCATTTACACTTTCATGTATTTATTCACTCATGTATTTGCTTTATCCTTTATTCACTCATGTATTTTTTTTATCATTTATTCACTCATTTAGTTAATCATTCTTTCACTCATTCATTTAATCATTCATTCATTCTTTCACTCACTCATTTAATCATTCAATTTGACTCCACTACATAAATAATTCTTTTTTTATTGCATTTTCAGGCCCTCCGGATCCACCTTCTGTGGAAAAGTTATCGACGGAAAATGCAGATGGGGATGTGAAGTTAAAGTGGGATGCTCCAGAATATGAGGGAGGCAGCTCTGTGTTCAACTACATAATCGAAAAACGTTTGGTGAGTATAAATATGCATCACTAAACAAAAAAGGAAGTCACGGAACATGAGTGATAATAAGTAAAAATAATAGTTGCTTATATGTGGGGTTTTTTCCTTATTAAGCTGCTTTCACACGAAAAGCGACGAAGACATTTTGTCTCCGTCGTAATATACTGTTGCTGTGGTTATTAAACTAGCAATGACTTTTCTCTTGCACTTACAATCCTAACAATCAACAAATCACGATCGTCTGAGGGAAAGTCACTTTTAATAACGTCCAATCAGTCAATGTGAGGGCGGGTTAATAAGTTATGTACAACCATGAAATGCCCTGAAAGGTTTCGTCGTTGTTTGTTGTTGTTGTAGCGGATGGTCTGAATGCACCTTAACACTGCACTGGTGAAGAAACAACTTTTAGAGAATTAGTAAATTTTTGTTGCGAATTTAAATAATACAAGGAGCTTGGCGACAAAATTGGAAGTCAATTTGATGATTTTGGGCCATATGGCAACCAAATGCAGTTACTTAAACTAAGTGCAAAAAATATAGTTTTTACCCTTTGGTAAAGCGCAATGTGTTTTCAAATCATGTTTCGACTTTTGATTGATTTTGGCAGACGTTTACGATTCATTGTGTTAACTAGTAAACTAAATAAAAACTCATAAAATGTAAGAACAACTATGCAGAGGAAGAATTAGAGATCACTTGCAAAATACCTGAACTGTGCTACTATATTAAGACACATTAAGTACAGAATGTAGAAGAAGAATATATAAATATGTTGCCGGCATTGACTTTGATTAACACACTGTGCCATTATTTCTCTCTTTCTAAGCAGCTGTCTGACTGAAAGCCAACTAAAAGTAAAAAATTAGTTACAGTTCCTTTTGTTCAGATTATGCAAAGCATAAAATAAAAGTGCAATCTATAAAATAATGTATTATGCACTTCTAATTTCATAAGTTATTTATACTTAGGATCTTGTGATGAAAATTTGAAAAAGGGATGGGGGCGGGGTGAATTTTAAATATGCTGGCATTTTATTTATAACTTGAAATATTTGTTCTAAAAAGATGCAGATGCAATAATGAATAATTCTTTAAATCGGTTCTCTACTATTGGTATCGGTATCAATACACAGACCAAATAGACCAGATTTTCTTTTTTTTAACCTTAATTATTTTTATTTATTTTATTATAATTATTAACTGATAGGTAAGATAGCAAATTTTTAATCTCTATAAAATTCTGCGCTTCTGTGTACTTCATATGCTCTAAACCTTTGGTGGTACAGTAACGTCTAGAATGTATGAATAGTTTGCTTGTGTTCTTAACCTAGACCAATTAAAAATAAGTTTTAGACCAATTAAAAATAACAATAATAAAGAGAAAAACATTTTAGTCACCACAATAAAATATTTTTAGGGCAGGAAATTAATATAGTAATATTTTTGTTATAGCGCACAAACATGCAAATTATGTGAATAATTCTTCGAAAAAATAGGTTGCTGAAATAACGTTGATATTACAGTATTTATTTGGTTCAATTGGAAGCAAAAGCCTTATGTTATAAAACGCGCTGTTTTCTTGAACTTTTTTGAATTTTCATTTTCCGTTTATTTTTAGAACAAAGCAAACTTTATAAAGTTGTAATCTTAATTTTTCCTTTTTTTTTTTTTTCCTTTTTCAGGATGACGAACAAAACTGGTTACGTTTAGGGACAACTTTCGACAGATTTTTCACTTTCATATCAGAAGATGGTTTTGAAGGATTTTTCCGTTTGAAAGCTGTGAACGTGTATGGAACAAGTGAACCTAGTAAAGAATTCCAGTTGAAGCTTTGCAGACCTGTAGAACAAAATGAGATAATTGTTCAGCCTCTACATTCCAGTTGCGGTGAAAAATTATGTATTGAATCTGTTTCAGATAATGAAAATCAGACAAATTACAACAATCAAACAAATGTCGCTGTTGGTAATGATATAGAAGGCCACGAAAGCGACAAAAAGGCTTGTTCTGAGCAGAAAAAATTTAAAGATAGTCAAGATATTCCACTAAATGTCCTCTTTGTTGCCACACAAACTTCATTACACACAACCTTTTTAAATTATGCCTGCATCAGTTCTGTCCCTTTTTATCAGGCAGCTCTTTTTGCTGTAGAAGTTCCAGTGCAATATAAAATTACAGAAAAAGATATTGAAAGAAACAATTGCTACTTGATCCGTGTGGAAATAACTGAAATTGATCAGCTTACAGGTTTTAAAATGGAAAACGTTATTTCATATTGCATTCAACCTTTAGTGGTAAAGCAAATGTGTTTAGAAATATTTGAGCCATTTAGTGAGATTGCTCATTACATTAGCGAAGAAAATGGGATCTGGTATCGAGAAATATTACTGTGTGGAACGAATTGTGAAAATACTTGTAGGATGAGAGGAATAAGCAGCATAAAACGGCTGAACTGCATAATCACAACCATGCAGTATGAAAGATGCGTTCCCATCAGTTTTCTTGTCACACATGAAATTGCAGGGCTACAGAAATTTGAAGAACATTCCTCACAATATGCTTTAATAATTCTTGATTACTGTGAAGCTGTTGTAGTGAATGAAGTATGTTGCCTCAATCAGGTAGTGGATATAAAAAGTCTTACAGCAGCAACCGAATATGAAACAGAACATTTTACTACCGAACTTATCGAAAATAAGATTGACCAAAGATGTTGTCCGCTTACCACATGTAAACCAGCAATGAGTGTTTTACCTGTTAGGAAAAATTCAAGATTACAAATAGATTCGTTATATAGTCCTCCTGAAGTAAGTGTAAATAGGTTCGATGATTTCGACGAAAGAAATTTAAGTCTTCAACTACTTGAAATAGAAAAAAGCATCTTAGATGAAAGACGTGATGTTTTAGAGCAAACTGTTTCGGACATACAGATTATTCCACTTCCAAGTTCAGAAAGATATGCTTATTCGTCAACAGATTTATACAGCACAACAGAAAAAGATCATTCCTCAAAGGAAATTAGCCATTGTAATGGCTCAAAAAATTACAATCAAATTGAAGAAACTCGGAACATTTCAACTGAAGAATTCAATTCCACTCGATGGAGGAAGCACTCAGATCTTAATAACAAAACTGAGCTCACAGTCAAGGTTCCCCCATGGTTACGGAACGTCAGCCCGATTTTCAGCCCACATGATTCAGTGTTGAACGAAAATACTTCTGGCAACGAAAATGAAATTGTCATCGACGAAAAAAAATATATTCAGGGTGATGTATGTAAATACGAGGTGCGAGGAAAAAGTGTGCGGGAGTTGCTAAATTTAGCTGAAGAAGTAGAACGGCGCTTTAGTGAGAAAACAGAACAAATCGAAAGCCTTGAAAACCTTTTGCAGAGCGAACTCACCTCGTTAGAAAGTGATTTGGCTGTTGTCAGCGAGATCCATCGAAGCTTACGTGACGAACCTGATATTTTACTTCCTGTTGATTTACTTTCAGATAAATACACAAGTATGACGATTGAAAGTGAGAAAAACGAAGAAGATTTGATTGATTTTAATAAGGCAGTGGAATGTACGGAAGTGAAAGAATCAAATCAGGAAGAATATGCTCCCGAAATAATAACTCATTTACAAAACAGAGTGGTTCAAAGTGGAAATCGCACTAGACTCTATTGTTCTATATCTGGAAAACCTGATCCTCAAGTGGTTTGGTTGAAAAATGGAAAACTTCTGCCAAAAAGTACTAGGCACATATTCAACAATTTGGTAACTATGCATTTAATATATTAGCGTTTTGAAAACTTGAAGGTTATTCTTCTCTAAAATTTACGTGGCGAGGCATTATAGTTTGTGTCAAACTCGATTTCACATCTATTAATCTGAAAGTACAGACTTTTATTATCATTCTATAATTCAATACGCGCTGGGTTGACACACGGGGGATTCCCGATCAAAAATTGTAATCTTTTTTTAACATGTATTATTTATTTATTTTTCTTAATTTTTTATTTTTGGCCTTTTTTTTTTTTCATTTTTTTATATTTAAATTTATTTTATTTTCATTGATCGGCACCCCATGATTGGGGTAGTTAATGGAGTTTCTGGGATTTTTCAAACTGGAATCTGGTAACCAGTTTTTTGTGTTCCACAAGAATTATGTTAAAATGTAAAAGGATGCTTCCTAGCCCCAGAATCAATAAAAACGAATAGAAAAGTGCTTAGAAATTTTTGAACATTGGAGAAAAATATAGAATTATATGTGTGTGTGTTTATATATTAACTTCTGTTAAAAGTTTTATAGAGCAATGAAATAATAGTAACTGTAAGATATTGAAATTCATACAAAATCATTTTTACAAAGTTCATTTTACAATTATGTTTACACTTAACAAAAATACCATTTTTTTAAACTTTATATCTATTAGAGTTCACTCAAAATGGTATTTTAGTTTAACATATTCGCACTTCATCCATAAAAGCGGTTGAGATGGTTGTTTACAATAGAGTTTTGTCTAACATTATAGTCATAATAGCAAAATCTTTCTCTAAGTTGAAAACCGCAACAATAAAAGTAATAATAAAGTGGTTGCACGTGTGATCATAGGAAATTATTTTTCATTGATATGTTACGTAAGTGACATGATGTTTTTCATTCGTTGAAGTCCAGCTTATTTAAATAAATCAGTTTTTGAGATAATGGAATGAAAATTAGCCATTTCTAACAGAAATGTACATTATACAAGTTAATAAATCAGCATTCATTTAAGTAAATGTTCGAATTACAATCATCATACTATTTTGAATATATAATTAACTTATTTACCGTTTCAGATGGAGTTTGGTTTCTATATAGATATCTATAACGCAATGTCTTCCGACAGTGGTATGTATACGTGCATAGCAACAAATTGTCACGGTGTTGCTCAGACTCGAGCTTACCTGCGTGTAATGGGTAAGTAAAAGTTTATCTTTTTAAATAATACTATCTGGTACCCCGCAGAACATCTGCGGGCTATAAGTACAACAATCGAACTTGAGAATGATCGCTCGACATGAACAAAATAAGGTGTTGCCATTCCAAAAAATCGAAAATCAAAACTTGAGTTATAAATGAAAATAATTTTAATAAATAGAAATAAATTTGTTAAAGATCTTAAGTTACGATAATAAGTACAAATATTATTTTACTTTTCCATGATAATCATTAAACAAATTTTAAAATATCGCTGTACTATAGTTTGTTTTTGCATGATGTCAGTATCGTATCGTACCGAAAATTTAATCGTAACTGGTGACACGTTAAATTAAAGTTTAGAATTGTAAAAACGCTTTAAAATAAATACGGCTTAAGAAAAGATCGCTAGTCCCTAGATATAAAGACTAAAGTGTTGCCATTCCAAGCAATCGGAAATTAAAAATTGAGTTATGAATGGAAATACTTTTTAAGAATTAGGAATAAATGTGTTAAAGCCCATAAGTTACAATAATATATTACTTACGAATAGTATATTACTTTCCCATGCTAATCATTCACCAAGTTTTTAAATGTCGTTTTACCTTTGTTTGTTTTTGCATGATGTCAGTATCGTATCGTACCGCAAAATTTAATCGTAACTGGTCCACGCTAAGTGAAATATATATATGGATATGCCTTTTCCTGTACTTAATATTAAAGCTAAACCTCTCTCAAATGATATTTAATGCATGCACATGCACTAGAACATAAGGGGCCGTTCATAAATGATGTCACGCTTTTTTCCAATATATTTGACCTCCCTCCCCCCTTTGTCACAATTTGTGACACTTCAGCGGACCCCCTCCCCCCCTCTGTCACATGTCACGCTATGTTGTATAATGCATGCAGTCACACTTCTTGTTACTCCCTCCCCTCCCATGTAAATGTCACAAGTTCGCGAACCCCCCCCCCCTCCCCCTCGAAGCTTGACATCATTTATGAATAATCCCTAAGTAGTTCCGAAAATATATCAAAGTAAACATTGTCATTTGTATCTGAAAATGTTGATTTAACACTTGCTACAATTCTCAACAATTTTTTGTATGTTCACTGTGAAAAACGGTTTTGATTTATCCCCATTAAAGAAGTTCAAGTGGCTGTGATTATGGGTTGCAAAGAGGAAACGGAGTGAAGACAACTTATGTGACTTCACTAGCAACATGTGGCTAAGAACATTTTATACGTAAATTGTATTGTACGAAAAAACTACAGTACATACATGCATAAAAACATAACTTAAAAGTTTTACTTACTTTGACAAGTTCTATCGTTCGATCCTTAGAACAAAATGGAAAGCTTAAAGGTATAAAACGTAAGCGGGCTAACAAAAACAGCAAACAGCAAGAATGATCAAGTCATGTTGAGTTGTAGAACTTTTGATAAATGGAAAGAAATAATTCAAAATCAGAAGAAAAGAGAAAGAAACATAAAGTTACACTTAGTTCAATCTCAGCCACTGAAAGGCCTTCTTTACTGGCTGCTTAGTTGCTAAATACATACGCAAAAGTTATATCATCCCTCAGAGCGACGGCACCCCTCCCCTTAAAAATCTGTAACCCCCCCCAAAAAAACGATACCCCCCCCCCCTTCCCGAAATCGGCCTTTTTTGTTTTACTTTTTTTTGATACCGGATTTCTAACTTGGCAAGTTTTTATTAAGGTGCATTACATTCAAAAAAGTTAACTCCTCCAATTAGAAATTGTTAATAGTTAGTAAAATCATGTAGCAAGCTATAATAGTTAATTTCTAATTGCCTTTTCATCATCTTCACGGACGTGTTTGCAGGTAGGGAAATTGGTCAAATATCCGCAATATCAACTACAGGTTTAAAATAAATTATCCATGTTCTAGTTTTACTCATTTATGTTTAAATTTTCTTCTGTGTCCAAACAAAATTCTAGCACTGATGATTACTATTTTTTAATAGGAAAACGGGAATTTAGTCCAGAAGAGCCCAAGTTTTTAAAATCTCCTAGTGATATTAAAGTTAATGCAGGAGATACGGTCACATTAGAATGGAAGATATCTGGAACACCAGTTCCAAATGTAATTTGGTAAGTTCTAACGTAAATTTCTCTTACTATTTGTTAAAAACCCCTTCCGACAAACTAGTCGGCAGTTTTTTCTAGAATTAATGTATTAGTAAGTCATGTCGTGTACTTTTACTTCTTTGTACGAAGTACAAGAAAAATTGTATTTACGAAAAAGTTCCCACTCAAATTTCAGCCTAAATTCACTCCCCCCCCCCTTTCAAGCACTCATAGAATTCGATTTTGACTAAATTTTTCACAGCGTCCTTACGTGCGTACCTACGTACACTGAAATATCAATTTTGACCATCCCGGAGCCACAGTGCTCATTTTGCCCCAGTGCTAGAAGTCCTTTTCAATTGAATTTCTGCGATGACTTTAGTTGAGAGAATAACGAAATCCGGAAATAGGTTTCAAAGAGATAAGAACTTGTCCATCCACATAAAAATCTTACATTATTAATGGATTATTATTTAAAAGTTACAATTTTGACAGATTCAGTGTATTTCACTAAAGTTTTTGCAAACTGGCTTGATGCTGTCTTATTTCGCATTTCACTCAACACAAAAAATATTTATATTTAAAATATTTCATTGCATGAAAATGGTATACAAATAGGTTCAAACTCGAGACAAGAACACTAACTCCTCTGTTTGCCACCAGGCGCCGCTGAAACTAGTCTCATTGTTTTGCTCATAACCATTTTATTAATCCTGATAACTACTTTCCTTGTAGGTACCCTGTATTTCTTAACTGAAGAGCTTCATAATGCAGTCATATATTTAAATTGAGTGTAGGTACCCTGTATTTCTTAACTGAAGAGCTTCATAATGCAGTCATATATTTAAATTGAGTGTAGGTACCCTGTATTTCTTAACTGAAGAGCTTCATAATGCAGTCATATATTTAAATTGAGTAAAAACAGCTCAAATCAAAAATGTGCAACTAAACTTTAAAAGTTAGATTAAAAATGAGTTTACACGGTTGCACATGGAAACATTTATTAAGTGTTCTATCTATATATCAAAGGGGAGTTGTTTTCTTTAATTAAATCACAATATAACAGCCTAAAACGCATATTGATGCTTACTTGTTCAATCGATATAGGTTCAAAAATGCCGAGAAAATTGAAACTAACCTAAAGTTAGATGCTTTCAGCAATCATAGGGGTTGTTGCCGATTAGTCTTGCATGATGTTACTGCCGATGATTGTGCCATCTACAGCTGTTACGTAGAAAACGAAGCTGGTTCTTCGGTATCTACGGTTTTAGTTTCCGTTTCAGGTGAGTTAAAATCCTTTTTTTTTTCCTTCCTTTTTAATATTATTTGTAACTATTGCTGTTATATTTCTCAAAAATATCATAAATTAATATTTCTGATTTTTATTCTGCATTCAAATAAAAGTTTAGTGAAAAAAATTAATGTTTTTTAAAAAACATGATACATGAGTTTATGATCCAGAACGGTATCTCAGGATGCAAACAAAAAATGTTGAAATAAAAATAATTATTGAAAGGGTTTTTTAAAAAAAAAAAAAGTAGGCGTATGAAATATAGGAAAAGTATGCCTATCATCCCCGACCTCTTATAACTTTGAGAGAAAAACATAATTTGAACAACAAAAAAAAAAAAAAATGGTCCGAAAGATCTGTGCCAGAACACACGAGTTCCATAGTTCTTATTTGATTTCTTTCACAGATGGAGCAAATGAATCTGCAACTATTCGGGACAACTCCGATGTCGTATTAAACGTGAAAGAGAAGTGCTACATTTTGGATGACTTGGATCTGAGTTTATTAGATCTCGAGGAAAGGTAAAATAAGTTCCAAAGAAGTTTTGACGGCTTTATATGCTTAAGTAATACTTTAAGATGTTAATAAAGGGGGAAAAACCATTAGTTTAATGTTTGAGTAAACTGTTTACAAAATGTTCCAGCTTTATATTTTAGGAAAAAAAATATATTTTTTTAAAATTAAACATACAAAGTGGTTATGTAGTAGTAGAGAATTGCGTGTAGAACTCGTTCTAAAATTTTGACATTGAAATTTTACATTACATGGACCACGAGGAAAAGTATTCTAAAATACGAAATGAATAGTTTGCATTTTTACCACCAGGTGTTCCTCTGCCAATTGCGTTTATCATAACCAAATTAATAGAAGAACCTTTCTTGCTAAGGTTGAACTTTGAGCATGGGATTAACGCAAATGACACAATTTAAAACAGTAATTAAGAGTAACTTAAAATAGTGTAACTTAAAACTTTGCCTTTTCAAATACTGTTTAAGTATTAATATATTACATTTATATTTTGATGTGCCGATGTGCCACTGTGGTAGGATATATATACTATAGATAATGAACACAAATATTATGACGCTGAAAAATGTTAAAATATTAGTAATTGTTTTTCAGATTACGAAAAGAAGCATTACTTTTTGAATCTATGCCTTTCAAGAGGACTATGAGCGAAGAACCGAAAGGTACCTGAAGTATTTTAAATTCTTTTTCAGTTTAAAGTATCTCACAAACTCGGGATTAGAAATCCTTTTCTCTGTTTATTTGCCTAGTGAAATTTTACTTTATGTAATACAAATGTTGTAAACTGTTTTGTAATTTCAATTAGTAAATTTAGTTGTATATCTCAACCGCCTAGTTTTAAAATGCAAAATTTAAACTTTTTTAAATGTTATATTTTATAAAAATATGAACGCATATATGGTCTATTAAAGAGGAAGTTTTCGTAAAGAACTCTTGAGTTTTTTATCAAACTGGAGATTTAAGTAAAATTAAGCATTATATTAGACAGCATTATAAATGGTATAATTGTGATCATTATCTCTAAAAGCTAATGGAACTCATTGATGAATTTAATATTGGTTAGCTCAAATAGGCATTTTTTTTTTTTTTTTTTGATGAAAATTGCTTTTAAGTGTTTCAGGGTTACCAGAACCCAATTGGTGTTTTATTTCTCAATTTTGAAGTAGATTTGGAACTCCAAAGCCTTCAACATGAGGCCGTGGTAATTGTTATATAGTTTTATTTCAAAACAATCATTCCGCTTAAAAATATAGAATGATTTTGAAATGTTCTGTCGATGCTCTTACCTTTTCACCAGGATTCAAGAAAGTTTACTAGTCGTACTGAAGAGTTTGTGATTATATTAAGAAATGCTCTTTTTCCCAGGTGCTCCCTTTCTACCCGGCCGGCCGTTTGCCCCAACTACAGTTAGCGTTGGAGGCAGTTGGGCAATTTTGTCTTGGACTGTTCCCCTTGACTACAGAGAAAGAGACTCTACCCTTATTTATCGGGTAGAGAAACGTCGCCTCACGAGCAGTCGCTGGAAGGAAGTCGGACGGACCAAGAATACTGTTTACACCGTTCATGGGCTGAAGAGTGGAAAGTAAGAGCTTTTTTTTTACATTTGAGGCGGTGAGAAGCAAAGGGATGTAAGTGACTAAAGTATCATTTTGTGTAAAAGTCGTTTGAAGTTTAATTCCTATACTAAATTCTAGAGGTTCTTCGTGTAAATATTTTTTTTTATTTTCGAGTCCTATGCGTATGTGTTAGTTTAAGTATGAAGTGTTTCTGATGATTAGATTTGGCGTAGGATTTTTTGAAAAAATAGCTTATTTTTATTTACACCCCTTTGCCACTAAATGAAAAATGTGTCTTGTTCATTTTGCTAGTTTACACAGTAATAAAGATAGTTTGTTAGTGATATAAACTTCACATTAAAAACTGCATAATATAAATTTCGAATAGCTATATTTATCAACAAACTAAAAATCCTTGCCATTAGACAAATTGCCAATTGCCAAAAACAAAACATGACAACAAAAATAAAAACTGCAGATGATTTAACCCTTGTTTTTATAATTATTATTCAACAATTCGGAATTATTTTCCTGTTTTATTTCTTCTACTCCGCTTTAAGTTTCGTAAATACATCGTCTGCATTGCGTAGTTAAACTAACTGAAAAATCAAATGATTTCATTTAGAGGCAAACGGATGTAAGTGCACTTGCATCCCTTTGCCACCAAATGGAATGCAGCTTTTATTTAGTCATTTTTTTATACCGTGCTTTTTTTTGCAGTATCTGTCAAAGCTACCACTAAAATCTCTTTCCCACAAAACAGAAGGGTGTTTAATTTATCATTTGCACTAGCTATCTCAAAATTTTCATTTTGGTCACCCCTTTGCTTCTAAGTGCCTGATTTGTATAACTATTTAGTTTATGTTCCTAAACAACTTTCCAAAACCACTAACTACTTAAATAACTGAATCTCAGTAGCTTGTCCTCGCATGTTCGAACCATTGATAGAAGAAATTTCCTTCATTATTTTTCATTACCGTTTCGTATACAGAAGCACTCTTACATGCATAAATTAAAACATTTCAAAGAAAACAAGAAGTTCCGTCTAGAACTATACGAGCCTACTTTCCGTATACACCAAATTCAAATTTATAATCTAGCTATCTCTTTCTCCCTCTTTCTTATTTATCTTTAGTTCTAATTATTGAAAATAT
Organism: Octonoba sinensis; assembly: GCA_038502835.1. Taxonomy (NCBI): domain Eukaryota; kingdom Metazoa; phylum Arthropoda; class Arachnida; order Araneae; family Uloboridae; genus Octonoba; species Octonoba sinensis. Next base: position 63,552,764 of record CM076600.1, on the reverse strand, counting down.
ACCTTTTTCAACGGATAATACATATTCATTCACTCACTCATTCATTCTTTCATTTATTCAGCCATGCATTTATTCATTCATTCGTTACCTCATTCAAGTGTTTATTCATTCATTTACGCATTCATGTTTTATTCATTCATTTATTTATATTTTCATTTATTCAATAATTTATTCGTTCATTCTTTTCCTCATTCACTTATTCATTGATTTATTCTTTCACTCTTTAATTTATTCATTCATTCATTATTTCACTCATTGAGTCACTGAGAAATATCCTTGAAAATCCCGATCAAAAAATTTCATAGCAAAATAGGCTCGTAAGTTCTGGATAAACTTTCTATTTCGACATGCTCTACGTTATAAGAGCTTTCCGATAAAGTTTGTTCCAAGCAAATCGGTCCGTTAGATCAGGATTTATATAGGGTTGAAATTTCCCCGTAAGCTCTGTGTTAATTTTTTGAACTGTTGAAAAATGAACAAAAACTGTTCAAATCAGTATTTCACGCCGAGAACTCCTTTCAATAAGCTTGCAATAGGAACTTGGCTCTTGTGCCCAGAGTTTACAGAATTTGCTTCAATTTTGTCCATAGACGCTAATGTTAAAATTTTTTGAACTGTTCAAAATTGAACAAAAAATTGTTCAAATCAAAAAGTAAAATATAGAAATGAGATGTCCTCGCCGAGATCTTTCGAATGCAAAAAGAATTTTTCCAATCGGACAATTCGTTCAAAAGTTATTAGGGGGGGGACAGACCGACAGACCGACAGACAGACCGACAGACACACTTTTTCCCCATCTCAATACCCTACTTTCAAATTTTTTATTTTTCAATCTTTATTTAATTACTTAACTTATTTTTGACTTTTCTTGATTTCTAACGAAATTTTCACGATACATTAAGCCTTCTTCCATGCTTTATTATTATTTTTTTTTACTTTTACGGGAAAGTAGGCTAAAAAAAGAGTCTCAGGTATAAATTACGTATCAAATTCATTCACAACTCAATTACCACGCTTTAGATAAATTTAACTGAAGAAGAAATACTCTTAATTAAATCATGTGAAATGTCGTATTTGAAATATCGCAATACGATGTTACGATGTCCAGAGTGCAGCAGTTCAACCTACTATGTTGTAACGCGTGATTTCACGATAATTAGCTTCAATGAAAAAAATGAATTTAAATTTCACTTTATCGATGTACTTTAATTAAAACAGATTATCTCTTCATGTCTCTGTTTAGTGTGAAATAAAAAGACACAATCATTATGGTGTACTCACATCAAAATGCACGGAGGCATTTTACCTCCGTCGTAATAGACTATTGCAAATTATTAAGTTAAATATAGTCAAAAGCAGTGACGTATGTCTTTGATAGCTCAGCCCAATCAACAAATTATGTTCTTCTGGATGAAAGACTTTTAATGACGCAATATAAAACGCCAATCAGTCTGTACGAGGGCATGTCTATTAAGGGGAGCGAATACCATGAGACCATTTTTTTTTTCTCTTTCGTGTTTTTATTTACAATTTTTGTCTCATGTCATGTTACATCATTTCATAAGAAATTTAATATTAAACGAACTGGATTCCTTAAATACAATTTGAAAATTTAAATTTTTAAAACTAAATTTAGCAATTTTTAAAAATGCATCTTCTTTTTCAAAAATTGGCGTAAAGTCTCAAAAATGTTTTTGTTGATTCATTACTCACTAAGCAGAACTTTTATGATTTGAATTTTTTATTAGTCAAATACTTTTAGGAAAAAAAAAATTAAACTGAAGTGATGCAGAAAAAAACAGCGAAAAATTCAAAAAACCTACAAAAATAATTTTTAAAAAAGTACTTATGTTATCTTAAAAGTAGAGCATAAATTTGTTATGTATAGATTCAGGAACATCTGGGGGGAAAAATTCATCCACATTATAGATCCAAATTTAAAATAGCCTTTGCATTTTAATTGAGATGAAATGCGCGAAAAACAAAGTGAGAGAAAACAGCATTTTAATGTCGGCTTGCAAAAAGTTGAATCCTTCTTTTATCAAAATGTCAACTAAGGAACTTTTTTTTTTTCAGTTACAGTCACGATGAAAGTGCTTCTTCTTGATTATTTTATTTTAAAAAATAAATATGTGGCTTATATTCAGCACAGTTACTGTTTCGGAATGAAGAGGTGGCACCTTACACCGTTATAAAATCAATAATAAATCAATAAATATTGCTTCAAATTTTCTGAAACTTTCAGGCAACATTTAAAAAAAATTATTTCACTACTTAAGCCAATAAAATAAATGTTGGTGTTTTTCAAGCTTTTTGTGTGCTTAAGTAATGTAGAACCAATAAAGGGCTCTGAAAGGTTTTGTTGATGGGTTATGAATGCACTTGTATACCGTAAGGATAAAATATAACTTGTTTGCTCTTTTTGCGGAGATTGATCTAATACTTGAGAAATCTAATAATTGGGTAATGACTATTAAAGAATACTATTTTGATTGCTTCTAATATTATTACTTGACTTTTTCTATTATGTGAAAAATGAAATCAACCACTTATTATTTAAAATATTTTCCAGCAACTGGATTAAAAGATTTTTTTATAAGTTTGATCTTAAAATCATCTTTTTTTCTCCTTCCAGATCATATGCCTTCCGGATTTCTGCAAGCAACCGAGAAGGTTGGGGACCAGCAGCAACACTGCCACATCCAGTCCACTGCAATGCGTGACTAACAGCCTGTTCTCACGCATTGTTAGCACAACATACTCAGCTCATTTTAAAAATCCCCTACTTGTCCATGTATAAATCTTTATTAAAAAATACTATTTGAAAGAGTTAACCGCTCTCGCTTTTTTCTTCATTGCAGTTTTATAAATTTCACAAAGATGTTGTGCACTAATTATAATAAGAAAAATAATAATAAATAACTAAACTTTACTTTATTCAGAGCATAAAAAGTGCAAAATATTAAGAAGCATAAAGAAACGACTATAAGGCAAACACGAAATAGTGAAATGTAATTGGTTTAGTTATTTTTTTTTTACATTTTAATGTTTTTTAAGTCATAAATAAAGTTTTGACACCTTCAAAAACAGTAACAAATTATATACAGAATGGGCAAATTTAAATAAAATAATGAAAACACAGCATTAAATTTGCAAGATTTTTGCTTGAGGGTTTATCCACTCATATATTATACTATATAAACGAAAATGCATTATTTTATCTTACACACTAATTTTATTATTATTATTATAAAGTAAACAATTTTTTAAAAAAAGTTTTATTTCTAGTAAAATTTCATTCATGCTCTCGTACATTGAAGAGGTTTCTATATCACATATTTCAGACAATTTTGTTTTTGTTGTTGTTAAATATTTATTTTGCACTTCCTCTAAGGAATAATTTCCACCCTCAATTTAGACATGTGAAATGAAATTTCTGTACCCACGGACACATCAATCAGCAGAGCTTCATCAAGGTATGTAAATAATGTTCCTGACCTTGTCTTCAGTAGCAAAATCCCTTATTAATAGCCTACAAAGAAATGGCACAAAAACTGGGTTTCAAGATTTAGATTCCCCTGTAATTTGATCTAATTATTTTTGTGATTTTGGATTTCTGAAAATGATAGTTTTATAAGTTCAAACGTTGACCTACGGACTTTTAATGGATGCAAGGCGTCAGGAAGGAGGACACAAAATATTTCCGCCCATACTATAAAAGGCCTTTTATAACCGAAACTGTTACAAAAGTAGCTCAAAATTTCAGAAAATTCTATATTTAATATCAGAAAATTTGTTTTGCATGTACAATGAAAATCGCCTGAAAATAGATAATTTGCCTCTGTATACTCTGTACAATTGGCAACAGGAGAGACGTTGTGTTCAAAAAGATTCTTTCAAACACTAGAATCATCAAAACTGTTCTTGTTTGCTTGCATCATCAAATTCGCAATCCAAAATAGTTTACACTTACATTCAAACTTTTAAGCTTAAGTCCATAGAATAATTCAATTTTTTAAAGATATAAAACGGCATTTACATGTTGTTCATTTTGCTTGAAGACACACTCTTCGCACAGCACAATCTTCGTTTTGACGTCCAGAGAAATTACACCAGTTTCGACTCACGATCAAACACCGATGCTCTCGCAAAAAAGTTGTACATTTGGTTGAATTGACAACAGTTTTTCTGGTATTGCATCACCTGGGGGCTTCTTGGAAGACATCGCTGTCCCCTGATTCTGCTGTTTCACTCCTCGACATGAGAGAACTTCGCGATCTAGAGCTGGTTGGTGATCCTAGGGGTGAATAAGAATCGCAACTGCTGCCCAGAGAAGAGCGGGATAGAGACACCATGCGACCCAGAGCACGGATGGCAGTTCCAGATTTCTGAGAGGGGGAAAAGAAGACCTATTTGTCAGATTCTTAGTGAAAGCTCTTTTATTTGTACAATAAATTCTTCTACTATCAAATGATGTTTAATTAAATATTTTAATATTTCACACCAATAATCTCCTTGTGTTACTAAGAATTTGCAGCGTGGCCAAAATAAAATCCATATTGAAGAAAAAAAATTATATTAGTATACTACATGCGTTTTGTATCAAATGCCACACAACTGAAGTCGGCACAAGTGGAAGGAGTTGTAGCATTATCCCCTACAGAGAAAATGTGGAATTCCTTGTTGGAAAAGTCGACAAGAATTTGAAGCTCCTTCTCTCGATTAGTCGGTGTTACCCGTTTTAGACTTATAACGAACTAGGCTTAGACCTTTAATTGACTATTTACAGAGCCATTTGTACAGAACTGGCAAATTCAAATATATGCCCTCTATGCAATTACGAAGCGCCCATGATTGGAGAGCCTCTCAGCACATGCCCCGCTGTTCTCAACTCTTTTTCCTTTAAGTGTTTGTTTTGACAGTGACTTTAGTAATTGTTTCTATTGTTATTTTTTATATTTGGCTGCTCATCGACTAATGACCAAAAGTCGAATTCAAACATAGGGCAAAAAAAGGGGGAATTTTTCCATTAATGCAGTGCAGTAACGAGAAGGGGAAAGCTGTGTGAAGTAAAAATGTTGAAAAACAAATTAAACAAAATGGCAAGACAGAAGAAAAGAAATCTTTCGAAAATATATAAACATATGCCAGACGCAATAAGATAAAGCCGAATAATTTATTATGCGCCTAGAAACTCCACTCTCACTCAAACTTTTTTTTACTATATTCCAAGCTTTACTATTTTATTTTGCCCTTTGCAACGTCAGGTTCCGTTTCATGAACAAGGCCATGCTTTTATGAGAAAGCCGAGAGACACTTACTTGCCACTTCCTCCGAATAATGAAGCGCTTCAGTTTCTCTGTGGACAAAGGTCTCTTCTGCAGCAGAGAGGCGTTCGCCAGCCAAGGATGGTTCAGGCATTCCTCGGCACTCATGCGGCCCCTGAAAGATCCCAATCAGATAATTTTAGCAGACTATAAAAGGAGGAAATCACTTTTGCATAATAAGAAGGTTCTCTCTTCTCTCATGAAGTAGAAGGATAAGTTTACATCATTTGACTATTTTTAACGAACAGTATTCGGTGATTCTTGTATGACTTCCAAAAAAAAAGCTTAAAAAAGTTAATACTTTAATTTTAATTTTACAGAATTCATCACACATTTTTAGGCAGGAAAAAAAACAATGCATTATTTTTGAAGTTTATAACCACCCATCCGTTAAAGCATTTATTGTTTCTTATTTTTAAAAAATCGAAATCTGAGTTTTTATTTTCATTTTCTACTGACATTTTATTTTGCTTTTTCCCACACGAAGTCAGATTACATACCACAGCAATATAATAAAAGAGAATAGTTATCCTACAAGGAAGGTTTCAATTTAAAAATGATTTAAATATGTTCTGTCGCAATTTATGATACTACAGGTGAACCAATCAACTTTTCTCATATATTAATTCCTCTTAATTAATTAATTACTTATTAATCCCTCTATAACATTGTACTGCTCCCTCGTTTGCTGTTTTGTTTTTTTTTATGTGAATCTTAATGATTAAGAATATTTTTCAACATTTGAGAATATTGCGAATATGAATAAAAAAGTAGAGAAAAGATTTTGAATGCTAAATCGTTTGAATATTTTGAATTAACATAGAACGTCAAGTGAAAAAAATATTAAAAGTTCAATACATTACAACTCCTATTCAATGGACCCTATCTATGAACACCAATATAAAAGACTAAAAATTCTTTCCAAAAAAATCCTACCTTTAAAAAAAAGAGAGTTTGAAAATTGGTTAAATGTTAGCAACCAAAAATTGATTTAAAAAAAGGAAAGAAAGAAAGAAAGACCATTTCAGTTACATTGTTTGCCTAATTGGCAATATTCAGTAAAATATTAAAGAGAAGGAAAGGAATACAGAAAACAAAAAGGAAAAACCCCTCCCCTTTTTTTTCTTTCTTTCTTTCTAATGGGGCTGCGTATGGTCACTAACCTTTGCAGAACTAGTGCATTCCCTGGAAACCGGCATCCATTCTTTCAAGTAGCACCACTCTTACCACTCGAGAATTTTGACGCTCAGTTTCCCCCTAGTTAGCTACACCTGAGCTCTAAATGACGCTAAACTGCACTAGGAATTTAATTTAGCCGAGAGTGCCCAAGCCAAACAGACATTCAAGACATTTTTATCATGCCGCATAATCATAAGACATGAGTGCTGACAATTTTCTGCATCTTGAAAATCCACCACTTCGGCCAGGTGATCCTGCGAACTTGGGCGTACGAGGCCAGTGTCTGTCCACCACACCACCTCGCCGACAAAAAAAAATGTAGTCGGGGGATTAAAATTAATCCTGTTATGCATTTAATTTATATTTTCTTTATGGGAAAGTTGGCGGAACCGAAATGTCCTGCTTTGTGCACCACTCGCAGTCACAAAACCTTGGAGTAAATTTTTGGCAAACGTTTGCGAAAGAAAAAAGATAGAAATATATATATTTGGCTCAAGTTGGAAAGTTTTAAACCCAAAATTATTTTTTGTCCAAGAGTTGACCCGAAGTGTTTTAATTTATTTTTTGCCCAAGAGTTGGCCCGAAGTGTTTTTTTATTTTTTTTATTAATGTTATTTATAGGTGTTGCTGTAAATTAACAAAATACTTACTTAAGTTTTTTCACCAGAAGTGTTGAGATAAAGTCCTTGGCATCTTGCGAAATTTCATCGAAGGCTTCGTCATCGAAATCCATTTCTCCTCGAGTGATATTCGAGAAAGTTTCCGTGTCCGAGTCTCCCATAAAAGGGGACAATCCAGAGAGCCTAAACATTTAAGGGTCATACATTGCCTAATCATAATATAATATTGAAGAGTTACTGCGAGCTTTCTGTCTAAATGAAGTCATTGATGAAATCCCATAAATTTTATTATTAAACGAAAAGTTTTAGTAGCAATTTAAACACTATTACAAAACTAAATCTACTCTCATACATAGCAGCTTTATAGAATTTTGATGGTAATTATTAGAAATGAATTTTAACTTTAACTTGAATAGTATTTTCTCGGCCAACACTTCACGATTTCGACACATTCGGAAGCTCAACAAATTTAAATTGAAATTAATTAAATTGGGATCCGGGCATGGTTTTCACGTTTTCAATAACAGTAAAAAATCATTTTATCCTCAGAAGATAAATTCATCAAGTAAGTATTAATAAATAATTACAGTAAAACCCCGTTAAAACGCGGGTGTCAGGGGACACGTTTGGCACCCGCTTCATAACACAACCGCGGTATATAAAACTATACCCCGCGGAACCACATTATCCAAACAATACTCATTTTTGTTGCATCGTTTTTAACTTTATCAATTACTCGTGCCTTTTCTTCTATAGCATATTTTTTTCTTTTCTTCTTTGGTGCCATTTTACTAACTGTAATTGCAGTGCAAGAAGCACACATCTCAACTGCGCAATCAGTCTATCGAGCGATAGGTTATAAACCAAAAGGTGTACATCAGGCCTATTACAATAAGGCTTTACCTGTTTGTGTGTGTTATAAGGGAATTGGAGCTCTTTGGCTAGAATATTTGTGTGCTCGGGATGGCTTTATTTACAAAGGTAAATAAGGAATCATCTTTAATGGCAATGATAAAGGGTAGTTTAAACGTCGGGGGACATGATAGTCACCGCGGTATACTGAGGCGCGGTATAAAGGGGCTTTACTGTAATTTATGCTTAATATTAGTTATGTAAAACATCATTCATTGATGCATATTTAACGAATTTTGGATTTTATGTTTAGTAAATACAATTTACTAATTCATGTTTCGAATGAAACACTGGATAAATTATGTACAACACAAAAAAGTACGGTGTAGTAATTATGGTGCGTACGTTGTGTTATTATACAACAAAAGTAAAACTTATGAATGATAAATGGTGGTAAATGAAACTAATGATAGATTTTGTTGTTCAAGAAAGTTCTTTCTTATTCATAGAAATTTCATCGACGTACTCTGCACTTATTTTTTAGTGAAAAATCACTGACAGTACCGTCAGCATTCAGGTAAAAGTCCCTGAGTTCATACACTCTCAGAAATAGAACTCTCACTTTCGAGGATTCTTCAATCATCATGACAAATTTCATCATTTACAACGATTCTTTATTCGCGCGATCACGTGGCTAAAAAAGGTTGCTACACAAATTTCGTCTATATTTGACGAAAGATTTGCTCGGAGCATTTTTCACGGAGCCATTTCGTCAAATACGACAAAAGTTTCGTGAGATTTGAGCATGCAATTCTGAAAGTGTAACTCCCATTTAAGATATTGTCAATTTAAACTTTCGTATTGGTACAAAAAAATAACAAAAACCATTTTACAGACCTCTAAGTCCTACAGCTGGTTTACTTGCGTATAACTTTTAATTCGCTCGTATCATGAAAAAGTTGCAAATTCTAATTCACTGCAGTAGTCGAATGTTCCATGACGTTTGAAGAACGTTGACGATATTATATACATTAAAATTATTTCGATATTTCATGTTCAAACATTAAATAGAAATATTGCGTAATGGTAAATCTAAGTTCAGACGAAAAAACACATAGTTGCAGAATGTTTCTCAGTCATATCCTATATGAGCGTTTTCGATATTAGATAACTAGTAAGCCCGGCGGTCATACGAAATGACCGTTGTTTTAGATATTAAGAAATATATATAATTCTCCCAGGCACCGGAAATACACATCAAATCAAAGAGATATTTATCAAGTAGAACAGTAAAGTTTAATCAATAAATAATAAACATATAATTTCGGAAAAAATTATTCTTACCGAGAAAAAACATCTAAGTTATAATAATCTAAAATAAAAATAATATTTACTATATAGTCAAATTGTTTGGGAAAAATATTTATTTATATCTAACATAATCATCGTCAAAACAATAGTTTAAACGAAACTGGAAAAAGAGAGCTGCCACTTTAATATATATAAAAAGCGCAGACGATAAATAAATTAAAAAAAAGAAAGAAGGTTAAAATTAAATTCGCGTTTACATTAATTTTTAACGGAGATTGCAAGTCTAGATGTGCCTCATTCAAAATGCTAGAGAAATGTTTTGATTATTAGTCGTTTTCATTATAGAAAAAAAAAATTGTGTAGGTGGCAGCACGATGCAGTTTTCTCGGAGAAAGAAATTCGGAATAAGCTATCGGCGACAGACACTTAAGCGGCTTATATATAAGAAACTAAGGAATTTTACTTACAACACATAACAAATGACCCCTACACTCCACATGTCGCTGGCTGGACAGACAGGCTCGTAATTTATCACCTCAGGAGCTACGAACTCAGGCGTTCCGAAAAGAATTCTTAGGTTTTCGTCAGCCTTATACACTCGGGCCAATCCAAAGTCTATAATTTTTATCTAAAATAAGATTTTGAAATGAAAGTCAAAAGTCATTTGGTCAATTGGAATAAAGTTGTTAATGTAATATTTTTTAATAATTGCCTAGTTTTACTTCTTAAAAAGCAAGTATTGATGGGTGTGCATGCGATGTGCAGACTAACCTTACCTTGCATTCATGAACACAATTGTAGCAAATGTAACAGGACGATTTGATGCCTCTCAAAGCCCGAGTTTCAAAATTCAATCTAAATGTCTATTTGCTAGTCGCGTAGCTTCTAATGAGTGTAGAAAGATAGTCAATGCACATTCAACAGATAATTATTAACCGAGTAAAGTTTGTTTTGAATTTCTAAATAAGGTAATTTTGAAACATTTTTAAAGAAATGTTTTCACGTAAAACTTTAAAACTGAGATTGTTGCATTCGACCCTTTAAATTTTTTCCAGCTTCTGATTTTTTTAATATATGAAATATAGATAATTATTAAAGTTATTCGTCCTCAATAAAAATCCAATCTGTAAAAGGGGACTTTCTAACAGATCATTTCTGGTGAACATTTAATCCGTTCTTCCTTTATACCTAGCTTTAAATAATTCTCTGCAAGAGACAAAGTGGCATTCGCTGTGTAGGAATCTCAAATCTTTAAATTCATTGAAAAGGGGGCTTCCTTGTAAACCTGAAGCAAGAGTGTGCAATATTTTTGTAATTTTGTGCTGTATTAACATTGTTTTTGCCATTCACTTGAGTTAATGTTGGGTACTGAAAAAAGTTACACATCCGAAATGGATATATAAAACTTGGTAATTTTTTTTTAGTTAATGTTATGCTTACGTGTTTTATTCTCAAACGCAAAGAATCGATACTCATTATGCATATAATTAGTTCGCAGTTGAAACTCCCCTTAAAATTTCGCTTAAACAAGTGAAAGGAATAAATGGTAACACTGAAAAGTTCACACAAATTACTTCGAGTAGAAAATATTGCTGGTAAATATTCAGCAAAAAATGCAATATTTTAATTTTAAATGTTGCCTGAACATACTTTTAAAATTTTAACTCCTATTTTCCAACTCTTTATTAACACGAAACTTTTGAAACTACAGACGTCCAAAAAAATCTTTAATAGTCGGAAAATGTTAATAGTTTTATTTAATACGATAAAAGGGTAAAAACTTCATATATTTTCTTACTTTTTGTTAAAAAATTTTTTTTATTCATGAAAATGACTTGTAATAAAACCGACGCCTTAATCCCTTATATTGTGAAATCCCGTTACATCATCCAACGGACTGGGAAAATACTTCGTGGTAACGGAATGTTTGTTGCAACGGAACGTTTACCTTTGGAGTTTAAAACGAGATTAAATATTTGTTTCGTTGTAACAGGAATTTCGTTGCGTCAGTATTTACTGTAACGAGATTTTACTGTTTTCTCAAATGTAAGTGCAAAATTCAGAAAAAATGATAGAATAACTCTGAAATTAAAAATAGATGCATGTAACTAATAGAGCACTTCTGCTCCATATGTTGAAGACAAATAAAATATCTTAATGTTTTAGCACTGTATTATGCAAACTATTAAAAGTAAAAAAAAATACATAAATGTTTCTAAAAGCAATAAGTTTTTACGTATACATAGTTACAAAAATAGCTATAAGATCACTGGCCCTGGATCTGCCTAAGCTTATTCGCTGTTTGGGGAATTGGAATTAATGTGTTATTCCATTTTGACTAACGTAACAATAGATGAGGTTTTTCCTTTTCTTTGTTTTAAAGAATTGTGCAATAAAATATTACAGAAGTATACTTGTAAAGCGAAATAGTTTAGGTATTGTATTATATAAGTAACATATTCACACTGAAATACTATTAAAAGATAAAAATTGTAAACCGTTGTGCACGCAATCAAAAGTGAATTGAAACAACGTCAAGTACGCAAAAATTTTGAAACACCTGTGAGTATTTTTTACGTTATTTCAATTTACTTTTTAATATTAAAAGTTTTGAAATTACGAACAATTAAACTTAATTTGTATCAATGTGACTAACGTAACACTTTTTTCACCTCTTTAAGAAGAGATTAACTTTAAAGTTAAATTTCTCTGACTTTTTGATAGAAATACTTACAACTACTTAATGAGTTTAATCGGAAAAAAGAATCTTGGAAGATTTAACATTCAACCGGATGAGTTTCTTTCATCACATATTTCAAATCAACCAATGTTTTAGAAAACCGTTGCCAGATTCCGAAACTATAAGGTACTTTATTTTATTCTTTAAACAGGCCATTTCAGGTCACAGACATTTTCGAGTTTATTTCCTTTTCTCAAAGGATATGCCTCAAACTCTCGTCCAATATGACAGATTGTACAAGACAGACGATAGAGTATTACAATACAAAGAAGGAAATTACAAGAATACACCCAGGGCACAGGACGGAAATCGAATGGACGCAGGCAGGTACCGGAACCGGCCGCTTATACCACTTAGCCACTAATGCTCCTTATCTATTCTAATCTATTCTAGATGCTTCTAGCATCGCATTAAAAGGTCTGCGTACGTTGCGCTTGCCTCAGTTAGATCTTCTATTCTTGAACCTTCCGGCAGATGAGAAACCGTGACCGACGTTGGTCCCCCAGAGGTACCGTTTCATTTGAAGGACATTGGAGCCACCACGGATTTTGCGTGCACCAGCTCCCATTAACGTACACGGTCCCAGGAAGAATCAGTCGTGAGAGGTGGGCACCCTTCCAAACGCTGACCGCGGTCAATGTTGCTTCCCTATTGGTGTCCTTTCGGAACAGAGCTTCTACCAGCTGGTTCACTGCGGGATCGCTGAGGCCTAAACTATACATTTCTCTATCAAAGTAATGTATCACAGTTGCAGATACAGCAAAATTTCATTTCTCTATTTCTTTTCTTCTTTTTTTTAATGAGAGGTAGTAATTTCCATGAAATGACCGGTGCATCAATGAGGACAATAGTAGCTGCAAAATATAGCCCTTAAAAATACATAAAAAGAGAAATGTTCGGTATCCAGCACAGCTGGAATATTTTCAACAAATCACTACCAAAAGGAAAGTAATAGGTATCATTTTAAAACCAGTATAATTTCAGCAAATAAATAAAATACATACTTTATGAGATGTGCGTGTTTTACATAAAATGTTTTCCGGCTTGAGATCGAGATGAAGAATATTGTGCCGATGCATGTAAGCCACCCCGTTGCAGATTTGTCTCATGAAAAGGATACAATCCTGTTCGGTCAGAACAAAATCGTCCGCAATTACTCTTTCGAACAACTCTCCGCCAGATATGCTGGAAGAACGAAACACATTGAAAATAAACTTGAAGATTCCACGCTCTTATCTTATGCACATTGAATGAACATTGCTTTGCTAAAAGCATAAACGTGATAGTTTAACTATTTTTGAGAGACGAATGTACAGCTTTATATCCATGAAAAGAATCAAAAGTAGTTAGTATTTATCATATTTTCACTTCAGATATAAATAAATGCAGGAGAAATCACTCGTCAATGAAATAATAACCTGACAGTCGGTCATAATGATTTTGGTACTTTCTGTAAAAAAAAGTTTTGTTTCAATGAAAGTATTGAAAAACTTTTGCTACTGTACATTTCGAAAAAAAGCCACCAATTTAAAATATTTTGGCAAAAGTTTTAAATATTTTGGCTTTATAAAGTGTACATCTCGAACATAAATCACCATAAATACATGGATTTTTCAGGTGAAAATCTTAAATACCAATTTCAATTTCATAAGCACTTTATCTAAAGCGAATAAAAACCAGAAATTTTTATGTGTCATAAAAGTTATAAAAAATTAAATCCCTTATTTGATGGTAACTATTTTTTCTTATATTTTGAGTAACTTAAAATTTGAACTTAAAATTTAAAAATTTTTAAACTTCGATTTTTGTAGATTACCAGCTGGCAGCACAAACTATCGTTCGTATTATTGCGTATTATTATTTTGGCCAGTAGCAATGAAATGAGTTGGGAAAAAATATATTTTTATGGCTTAATGGTGTTAATGCAAATGCGGTTGCATCAAATCTGAATAAATGTGTTATTTCAGGATTTTTTTTTTGCAAACATAGATATAACGCAATATATAGATAAATCAGCTCGGTATCAATTTCACGGAATAAATTAAATGTTACGCTTCTAATTAGAAAATCATAAGTTCCATGCATTCAACTGCATGACAACTAACAGAGGAGATTTCGTAACTAAAATTCTGAAAACGGGCTTTCTATTCAAAATATATCTTACTACTACAAACTAATATTGTATTTCCAGATAGCAAAATTTTTAAACATTGTTCATGTTTCTGTATTAGAATAAATGTAAAATTTTTGCCATTTGTCAAATGTTTTATGTCTTTAAAAAATGGCGATTATTGCGAAACAACCAAAACGGAAACTTACAATTCCATGACCATGATCATATTGCGACCACTCTCAAACGCAGCCAACACTTGCATGAGTTTGGGGTGGTGTAGCCTACTCATGATCTCGATCTCTTGTCGCACTTTCTCCTTATCCTTCATCTTGAGGCAACGAATGATCTTCGCAGCTCGAGGACGTCCGGAACATTTTTCAACACACCTGTACACAGTCCCAAAACGGCCTCTGAGAAAAAAGAATTTCAATTTCAGCAAATAGTCACGGTTTCAGAAAACTCTAAAATGTAAGGTATCGAACAGTCGTCTAGTTTTCATTACCCATTGCCCTGGTTTTCATTGCTATAAATTTTTGTATCAGAATAACTATCTTTTGAAATGGATTTTAACGTTGTTGGAAAGGACTGATGCTTCAGAAATATTTATTTGTAAAATAAATAATGCATAACTTGCGAGAATTCTTTTCAACGATAATAATAATAACAGCCTTTCTCATCATGGAAGACAATATTTAAGAGCAAATCAGTTTAAATATTTGTAGCTTATACTGACGCCTATAATGTTGCTAACTTTCTGTCTGCTCATTTTTTAGAAAATTCGATTCGCTAAAACTTGGTCTACTTTATGCAACTAAAGCCAACTCTGGAATAAAACTTTAATTAATGTCCAAATCGCCTGATTTGGACATTAATAGGAATAATAATGATTACGTAATCGTAATCTGCTGTTATCGATTACATTTTGGCAAAATCGAAATCGTAATTGTAATCTGACAATGGCACATTCTTACAACCATAATCGAAATTGCGTAATCACTTTTCTCGCGTAATTTTAATCGTAATCTAAAGGAAAAAATTTGTAATCTGGTCTAGTTATCGTGTGACATTGACCAGCTGAAAGATGAAATTTTTACTTTTTGGCAAAGGATTACAATCGTAATCGTAATCATAATCGCTCAATTTTTCTCTTTGTAATCGACTCCAAACCTGGTCCAAATACTTGAGAAAATGCATTACTGACATTTTAACCCTACACTGCGCCGTGTTGTTTTTAAACAACACCTCCATTTTTCGTTCACTAAGCTTTTATTTTGTAATATTTTTAACATGTGACGCATTCTTTCGTTTCATTTTGTATGTGGGATCATATTAGTTAATATAGTTTTCCCTAGATCGTGTAAACTGAACTCAAGGTTCATCTTTTTTCACAAAATCGTAAGACATGTTGATTTTGTAAAAAACAGTAACTTCTGAATTTTTTTTCTAAAAATTTTAAGCAACAATTTTATTTCAAAAAATATTCTTTAATTGCTTACATAGTATAAAAATAAAATAAATTTAAGTTGTCCGAAAAATTTCGGGAAAAATATATATTAAGGCGCCTTTTTTGCTTGTTGTTTTAAAACAACACCGCGCATTTGCAATATAAACAAGAACAGGTGTCACAGGTTGTTCTATTTCACTTTATTTAGTATCTTTTAGAAGATTATTGTTAAATATTTCACAAATTAGCTTAAAGTAGTCGATTAAATTATTATTTAGGAATTTTGTTTGAAATCAATTCACGCTCAACCAAAGAAGAAACGAACATTATCGCATAGACCCCCTACAGATGTTAGGTTTATTGTTTAAAATCTTTTAGTGAAATTATTATTAAACTTTATTAGTAATCAAAGTAAAAATTTGCACATGTAACTAATAATTATTAATAAATTTTATAAATTTAGAAATAATAATAAAATAAATTATTTTAATAAATTTTCATATTTTAGTGCTATTTTATGATTATAATGCATGCCTATTTATTATTGATTTGGTTTCATTTGTTAAAATGATTATATAAAAAAAATTATTATTGTTACCCTTTATGCGCAGTATTGTTTTTAAACAACATGTCAATTTTTCTCGAATTCTACTTTTTCGAATTAAATAAGAATTTTTTTAGTATTTTTCCCACTTATAACTAGCACAAAAAACACAAAAAAAATATTTTACAAAGAAAACAAAATTGCGCAGTGTAGGGTTAAGAAACAGCAGGAGAATATTTTAAACACTCTTAAAAAGCTCATACCCGTGGAAATCGTGGGATGAGCACATTTAATGTTGCACGTGGAAATCGCTGGATAATCAGTCAGAGAGTTAATTCCAAAATGATTTTTCCCTAACGAAGTTAAACCTTAACCTTTAGTTAAACCTTAAAGATTTTACCATCATAAAAACGTTATTGTAGAAAGACAATAGTTGTAATGAAACACAAGTTTCCGTTTTAATTTAAGTGTCAAAACATTTCAACAACCATAAACAAATTTGGAAGGCTTTTCGATGTTGCGTAAGTTATCTAGTTTCTGTTAAGACACAAAATTATTTATTAAAGTTCCTTTCAAATTTATTTTTTACATTTATTTTTCGTTTTTTTTTTTTTTTTTTTAGCACAGCATCCATACCGAAGGGCTAAAAAGTGAATGAATGTGTTTCAATACAATAAAAACACAAATATTAAAACTTAACTTTGCTGGTTTTATGTCTTTTGATGTTCAGTCTTAAATGCATATCCAAAGTAGATGATATCCAACATACATCAATTTGCATCGTCATTAGTATCAATATTTTGCCAAAATAAAGTTTTGTGTTTCAAACATTCCAAGAAGAAACATACCCCAGAAGTTCAACGAAATTAGTAAAATCGTCTTGGACCACTGTTTCTCTCAAATAAGAAGCGATGTTTATAAAACGACATCGTGTCAGAAATAAGGATTTAATTTTCACAAAATAAGCAAACAAAATTTCATGCTCGAATAAAAACTCGAAACTTAATTCCCTTTTTCCCTCTAAAACACAAAAAAAGAAAGAAAAACATCAGGAGTATATGGTTACGTCTCGCGTAGGAGTAGTCCGAAACGATTTCGGGCTCAGCTGCTCTGCTGATCAAATAACAACCGCTCCCAAGTTACAGTATTTGTTTGTGTAATTTATTTCAGTAGTGCGACAGCATTCTTTTGTCGTCTCCTTTTTCAAAGACGGAGATATTTAGAACGAGTTCAACCCGCATAATTATTCGGTGATTAGAAATGGTTTTTCCAAAAATGTTAATTGGTAAAAATGCATTCGACGTCGCACGTTAATAGCTTAAAAAATAACAAGAATTATTTTAAGAAATAAAATCATTTTAAGAAACATAAAGATTATGCATAATTATAAAAGAAAAATAAAAAAGTTATTGCAGCAATAATTCTTGTGTTTATTTTAGGTTGAGCAAATATTTGAGTTTGCATGGCTACTTAGTTCTGATTAGCCATCTTGCTTTATCTGAAGAGAGTAAGGTATATTGTGATGATATTTATTTACAAGCTCGGTTATCAAATATTTCAGTTGTTTTGATAGCGCCATTTTATTAATCATGATCCCTAAGTGCACTGTTTCAGCAGAATAATGTAAAAATATAATGTTTTTCACCTCTAATAATTTTGTACAAAACAATACAACCCAATTAAGGCGAATATTTAAAAAGCGATTCGAATATATCCTTAGATATTTCATAAACCATTTCCTTTATACCGTTAAATTAAAAATTTACAGAATGCCATTTATGATATACGTATGTGTTCAATTACGAAATTAAAGGCACTGAAACGTATTCTACTTACTTGCCAACTTCTTCCTTCAAGTCGAATCTATCCGAAAATTCAGAACCAGTTTCTACAGTAACAGCTATAGATGGTTCTTCTTCTAAAATAAAATAAAACAAAAAAAAGTACTATAACCTTGCAATCGGAGATCTTCTGGTCCAACTGCAGAGGGGCATTTTATAAGATACAGTCCTCACTTACTTATGAAATCCCAGTTGTTCTGAAGGATTTCGTTTCATAAAGCCATCTGATTTTTAAAAATGCCTTACATTTAAAATAAGTTTTATGTTTCCCATGCACTACTAGAATCAATTCCGCAATTAAAAGTGAAAAAAAAAAAGCAGTAATTTTAATATACCACGTATTAAATGCATTTATTTAACACACAGTTTAAATGGAGAACCTTTAATGTTTATTTAGTGGGGTTTGTTTTAAAAAAAGTTATATTGTATTCAATAATGTTTGAAAATGTGTAGCTTTTTCTCCAATATTCGATAATCTTTGCTCTATTTTTTTATATTCAGCAACATATTCTTCATTAAACATCAAAGATATGCTAAAAGCAATTTTCGTTATTATAATCCAATCACATCTGATTTGAAAATTTGATCAGACTGATAGTTTTTGACCAGTTAAATATTGTTAAATTCGAAATAAAGGATGAGGTATTGTTAAGAAAGGGTTAATGATTACACTTCATGAGTGTTTTGATATGAAAAGCTCCTCATGATTTTAGTTTATTACATAAGTGCACCCTGAATGAAAACTAAGGAGATGCAATTGGGGGGGGGGGGACACCGATAGGAAAAAGTTCTTAATTTAAGATTACAAATAAGTGATATTAGACAAAAATTGTGTTATTTTGCACATCGCCATTTTTGATGCCTTACTAAAATTTGCTTACACTTACTATTTTTATCGAATCGGAATACATTTTACCGGTTGATGCTAGTCAAGCAAATTTAATGTCTGTATGCCTCAAAATTTTACCAGTTCTTTATTTTATGGCTAGCGTATTTGTTAGTGTAAAAATACCGGATAATTTTTTAAAATGTGCCTTAAAGTTTTGTTTGTTTGTCTGTTTCTAATAGGGCTGCGTATTTGTTCTTTAATCTTTGCAGACCTAGTGCACTCCCCATGAACTGGCATCCATTCTTTCACGTGGCACCACTATTAACGGCCATCATTGCCATTTGCATTATTATGCCATCATTGCCACTTGAGGATTTTGACGCCCAGTCTCCCACCAGGTGGCGACACCTGGGCTCTGACGATATGAAATTGCACTAGGAATTTAATTTAGCCGAGAGTATGTAAGCCAGGACTCAAAAAATCTTTAAAATGGTTACATGCCCGACCGGCATGTTTGTCTAAAAAATACATGCCCGAACAAAATTTTTACATATCTAGAAGTTGTTTTATTGCATATTAATAAAAATTGCATATTAATATTGCATATTATTAATTAAATTAATCTTGAATTTATCGCATAGCATTAATCATACAAAAAGTTAAATTAACAGCTTTATATTAATGTCAAGAATTATTTTAATGTTAATCTAAATTACATTACAAATAGATGTTTCATAATAAGTAGCTACAAGTCAGCATTTGCTAAAATTTAAATTGTGTTACCAAATTTATTGTTGACATGCATGTCCGTCAACATGTCAATTTTGAGCTCCGGTAGGGAAGCGGTGTTTTTTCAATAAAATACGACTTTATTATTATAAAGTTTTAGAAAGAAATATTGGATTAAAAAATTACATGCCCGGCGAGGCATATAAGGGTAGAAAATTCATGCCTGATCGGAATTTTTACATGCCCCGGGCATGCCGGGCAATATAATTTTCGTGCCCTGATGTAAGCCAAATAGATACTCAAGGGAGCTTTAACATCGTACGACATCGCTGACCATTTTCTCTATCTTGAAAATCCACCGATATGGGCCATGTGGCTGAAAGCATCCGCAAGCTTTAATTTTAAGATGCTCTTCAGTTTCCGTATATCTGTGATACATGAAACTTCTTGTAACGGACATTACTATGATTGATTACTTTTTACGATTCAAGTTTGTTGAACGCAGTATTCTGATAATCTTACCTGGTTCTTCTTCAGATGAAGTGTCGTACTGAAGAAAATCGTCCAGGCAAATGACTTTGGATTCTTTGCTAGGATGACTGGCACCGTATCTGTTCTCCGCCCGAACTCGGAACATGTAGCGTTGCCCCTTCGAGAGACCTTGCACGGAGCAACTGGTATTCACCGAAGATGCCACTTTGTGCCACCTGGGGAATTATTAATAATTTGAAATAATCATTATAGACGCACAAAATCGATGCATTGCTCACAGAGAACTGGAGCAAGAACTATTTTTGCTTTGCTTTTCCGCAAAGCAAAACTAGTTCTTGCTCAACAACAACCTACTAAACATTTACTCTTCTGCTGTGCTCTGTGCTCAGAGTAGTTTAATTAGAAATAATATTGTTTTTGTTAATTTTATTAAGCAGAAAGTGTTTTATATTTCGTTCTTTTCGTCCTTGATTCTTTTGAAACAAGTTACAGATGAAAATCATCGTCCATTCTTTGTCGATGTTTCCTCAAAACTGTGCTCCGGCTCTGCGTCGTTTCTGAGCAAAGTCTCGTTGCTCCACTGCTCCGTCCTCCAGTCCAGCGCTATGATTGCACAACGAAAAACGAACCCACATGATGTTAGTTCCCCTATCAATGTTATCAGGGGCCCTCTTGCAGAAAATATTAACCCTTTAAATAATATATCTGGCTAAGAAGCATTGCTGCTTTGTTCCCTGAATTCAACGAGGGTAATAGCGTTACAATTAAAATTGGAAAAAAAGGCGCTTTTTACGAAGTTGGAACAAATGAGTACTTGTATGTTCCTTGTCTCGTCATTAAAGTACGTTGCACATCAAATATGTACCTCGGGACCACACTAACGTAAGTCCAAAAATGGCGATTTTCAGATATTCTTCAAATATACGAAAATTAACCATCAAGAGATAAAGCTAAGTTTTTTTTATAATGTTAACGGTCACGTTTTGTAGCCTGATTCATGTAACATCTTTGTTACTAGGCAACGAAATCATTCTTCTTAGTTTTTAAAATAGGGATAATGTGACTTACGTTAGTTAACCCGACCTGCTGAAGACCCACCTATAGACTTGCGGATACATGCATGTAAAATCCGTGCACCCTGAAGCCCCGAGGAAGTTTCAAAGGTACCGGAGGCTGGAGTAAACTTCTCTCCTTTTCAATCTCAGTTCTAAAAAGGGAAGTGACGTAGTTGTGGTGGCGCCATCTGGTGTCATCCGACTACAACATGCTTGGGCTAATGCTGGCCAACTATCAGGGGACCCTACTCTTTCTCTATTTTAATAACGGCTACCTTTTAAATTTGAACATGAGTTATTTTTTTAAAAAAGAAGAAAACCATGTCAATCGCATATCCTGTGTCTATTTACATGACTCTCATTTTTATTCTTTCCAGCGATATATTTCATCGTCAATACCATATTATACAAATACGGTAATAAAAGTCTTTCGAACAGTTTTTTATAAGACGGATAGGTTTCCCGCATTGGTACATTCTTTAATTTAGGTATCTTCTAACAACAAGAACTTTG
This sequence comes from Octonoba sinensis, assembly GCA_038502835.1. Classification (NCBI taxonomy): domain Eukaryota; kingdom Metazoa; phylum Arthropoda; class Arachnida; order Araneae; family Uloboridae; genus Octonoba; species Octonoba sinensis. Next base: position 63,531,175 of record CM076600.1, on the reverse strand, counting down.
AGAATAATGCATTCACAATTGAGAGGTTAACAAGCTATTTCGTGTGAATTGTTCACTATGTAAAACTTTGTCTATTTCTAAGGAAAAACAATATTTTTAGGCGTGGCCAATGAAATTCAGTACTGATAGTTATTGCGTAAATTATACAGAACCGAAAAATGTATCCAATTTAATTAATGTATATATTTTACACTAAGCGTAAGTTAAATATTCCTAAACAGCAATAGCGTATTTAAGTTTCGTTGTACTCAGTTGAAAATAAAGAGTTTAAAGTTGAACCAACGGAATTAAATTAGCTCTGATTTAACGGATTTTATGTTAGAATATAGCAGCTTCAGCATAGTCAATGACATTGAATAAAGGTTTAAAGTGATTGTGTTCTTACAGACTCTTTTAAATTTCGTTATAAAGTTTTGCTATGTCAGTTAAATGTTCTTATTATTGTTATTATAATAATTATTGTTATTAATTCATTTTCCTTTTTTTAAAGCCACCTTTAATTGAGAAAATATCTCAGTTTTGTGACCTACTTGCCGATTATCGGATTTTTAGAAAAGCTAACGATCCGATAATCGATAATTTTGACCCTAATATGTTTCTCTTATAACCACAAGATATCTAGTGTTCAAAAAATTTGAGTACTTGTATATAAACTGCTTCATCCAATTTAAAATTTTACTAGCTTTTCTATAATTTATATTTCAAAAAAAAATAAGATTTGTTTTGGATTGGAAAAAAAAAAAAAATGCTTCGTTTTTTCATGGTTACGATTACTAAAGATTACCACTCAAAGTGGTATTTAGTCATTAACATGATACCTTCTATCAGGCAAACAGCACATCTCCACCTGGTATCCCGTAACAACGCTTCCTCCATCGTACATGGATCCATACCAGCTTAGAACCAAAGAGTGGTCGGTCACTTCACTAGCTGTCGGCTCTCCTCCAGGGGGCTCAGGAAATCCTGGAATATTCACATCGGGAGCTTCATTTTAAACATATGTCCATGTAAATGCATTCAAGTCTGTGGGTGTTTTCACACCAAAGGCGACAAAGGCAAAAAAAAAAAAATACTTGTCTTTTCTCGTCTGCGCAACCGCAGAGCATATTTTTGACCGTCAAAATATGCTCTGGGGTTGCGCAGAAGAGAAAAGACATGTTTTTTGTGTTTGTCGCCTTTGGTGTGAAAGCACCCTAATAAGAGGGCATTCACACCAAACGCAACAGCGACGAAACATTTTATAGTGCTTCATTGGTTCTACATAACATAATAGCCACGTTCTCGTATTGATTGATTGGCGTTTTTTATTGCGCCATTAAAACTGACTTTCACTCGGACAGCCGTGATTTGTTGGTTACGCTTTCGAAGACATATATCATAGCTGTTAGTTTGATAACCACAGCAACAGTGTTTTGAGAAGGACGCATAATGTCTCCGTTGTCTGTGGCGGGAATGCACCGTAAAACGACCACATGTGAAACTCTCCAAACAGGTGTCATGAAACTCGTTCCAATCCTACTATTTGAACTGTGAAGGAATTTCATGCAAAATTCAAATCGAAAGTTATTTTTATTCTTTCTAACACTTTAGTTTTTTCTGTATTTAAAAAATGAAACATGAACGACGATAGAAACTTTGGATTGTTTGCTGTGAGAAGATAACTACTTTTCAGGTAGTTAGAAGTTTGAAACAGCCGACAGCGGACACCTCAGATCACTCTACATAGTAGAGGTTTAGTAGAGGTTTTGATGATTAAAAATAAATGTAAAATGCAATTGGGACATCAAAAGCAACGGATAATTGAAAATATTTTAATTTTTTAAAAATGGAACTAAATGAATACCCAATACTAACTACGGCCATACTGTTTATACCGTTAGGTTTCACAGAGTGCGGCAAGCAGCATCATTATGCAATCGTATCGTATAAAATTGATCAAAAATATGATTTCAACAAAAAGAAAAAGACTGATTTAAGTAACATATCGTTACCATAGCTTTTAAACTACATATTTATGTACACGATATTTCATCATAATGTAAAAACCAACCAAAGATAAAATGCATCAAACATGAAATTTCCGTACCATACAACTTGTAGACGAGTCTCAAGTTTGTTCGCTTGTTGTAAAAAAAATGAAGCACAAAATAAATACTTTCTTGAGTGATATGTATAGAATGAAACTTAACGGTCAGGAGTAAATAATATATTTTTGGTGCCAAGTGGTATATGTAAAATTCGAATATTCTCCAATAGGGATATAGGTTAAAAGTATTATAGCACAACAGGTATAAAGAATGACTTTCAAATTTAAAGATAAGTAATTAATACCTGACGTCCAAAATCTTAAATTGTAATCACAGTGTCTAAAACAAATGCTAAAATAGAACAAAAGTAGAATGTAAAGGTAACTAAAGGTGGTGTGAGAACATTTAAAGCATAACCCCCTATGTGGATACAAAAAACAGTAGTGTGTTTAGGGTACACATATAAAGGTGCACTTCCAAACCTAAAGAGTTTTAATGCGCTTGTGAACTGAAATCTAAAGTTGAAGACTGTCAAAAAGCAGAATTTGAAATAAAATGTGCAATAAAGAAAATTTGCAGAGCTAAATAAAATGGCAAAAGTTATAGGAACAGAGAGAAATAATTAAGCACTACTGAACGTAATTACATAACACTTATCTTGTTTTATGCAGAAAACACAGATAAAAGTTCTATCTTGGTTTGGATTCTGAGTGGCGTCATTTTTGCTATTAATTTATGACACTTTGAGAAAACAATACAGGTTTTAAATGTGATTCACAATTCAGGGAATTGCTTTAAAAGTAAAAACTTCCTCATGTAGAAGTTTTTGACAATTCCATTATCGTAGCCACAACTGCTTTGTGAATAATCAAAGTATTAAGGTAATATTTTAGATGAGTCAGATGATATGAAATTCCAGTTAAAACGCATTAAATTAGACCTTTTTTTTCAAGGAATTTTTTTTCAGTATCAATAAAAATTTCAACATGTATCATAATGAATGAGACTACCGTGGAAAGATATTGGCTGACTGATTAAATTTACTGAATGCAGCAAATTTGCTATTTTTATATTTATCACAGAGAGAAACTTCAACAGAAAACCCATTGAGTTTTATTTACTGATTTTTTTTTTTTTTTTTGCGTGTGTCACAAAATTTAAAGCAGTACGAATGAATGAAATTTTGCTTGAAAGACATTAGGTTATTTACTAATTTCTCTACTTGTGTCAGAAAAAAGCAAACTTCAGTAGAAAAGCTTAAGGCACTGGGTATTCTCTTTTAAGCATTTCATTAAAAAAAAACTAATTTTTTTTCTATAGCAAATTTTAATAGCAAAGTGTTGGATTCTTGTTAATTGCGCGAGTTAGTCGCAAACTTACTTCTTCTATAATATATTATGTCACAATGACAGATAATTTGGTACTGGGCTGGAATTAAAAATTTATCTTTATGAGGTAAATGAATAAAGGCAACATCATGACGCACAAACATACAAACTAAACTGCTGATATATGTTTTGTGCTTACAAAGTTGTTCGATGGGAGCTCATGGATGAAAAGATATTCAGAAAATATTGCTATTATTGTTTTTCAAAAGTGGGTTACTTACCGACAACAGCAACCGATGCAAAACAGGAGTCTCCGCCCCCCTCATTTTCGACGCTGACGACGTATTTCCCGCTATCGTCGGCCGTCACATCGTTCACTGTGACCACAGACATCTCGCGACCCTCCAGAATGGACAGGCGGCCCTCCTCGCACAGCACGCGACCCTGCGGAAACAGAGAAGAGACAAGTGTCACTATGGGAGGGAAATCATTCCCTCTGAGCAGGGAAGAGAAATCCCTTTCTGCAAAGTGATGGGGACATTGATGACGTACGCCGATTCGCGGCGCACGTCTTTGTGGTTATTCCGCGTAAGATAAGAAGTGCTCCAATTACTTCACGAAATGAACAAGAAGTAAAAGTGTAATATGAATCCGTAGAGTGACTCTGTATGTTTATTGTCAAGGACCTGGAGCGGAACGTGGAGCAGGAGCACGATATAGTGGAGAAACGAGATTTTTCTCGAAACTGGAGAGAATCCAGAGCAAAGAAATGTGTTGCGCTCCCTTATTTTTTCCCTGCTCCCTTATTTTTTCCTTTTTTTTTTTTTTTTTTGTCATATAAAAAAATTAATTGACTTTCTATAAATGGTATAATTTATTAAAATTTTTCGAAACACGGAGAGGAGAAGGAGCAAATATGTAGTGGCTGCTCCAGATCCCTCTTTATTGTTGAAATGTTTTTATCATTTTTTCTCATCTCAATGCCAGCTCTTTTAGACTCGAAGTAAATGCTCTTTCCCGCTTTTTCCCTAGTGAAATTGTAGGTAAAAAGGAGGTGTGTAAACCTATCTTTTAGGTTTAACCACACCTTTTTTTGTCTTTTAAACCCCTCTGTGTAAACCAGTGGTCGGCAACCCGTCGATCGCAAGCCCATTTACGGTCCGTCGCGACAGCATTTTGGACAGTTTATGGTTTAAAAAAATAAATAAAATAACTTTTGAATTGGATAGCAAACCATTATTTTAGAAATTTTAAAGTAGGTGTTGTATCAGCATCAGAAGTTGTTCTGACAAGCATTAACCTACAATTTGAAGACAGGCGCAACCCCAACATGCCCTATTAATAATGTACACCCCCCCCCCCTCCCGGTTTTCCGAGTCGATCTTAGTGTTCGCCGAACTTGGAAAGTAGATCTTCAGGTAGTTTAGGTTGCTGACCGCTGGTGTAAACCTATCTTTTAGACCCCTCTTTTTTCGACCCCGCTTTGTTAAATCCATCATTAGCTATGAACGTTAAGGAAAATAGGCACATTTGAATGTAAAATGGTTCCCCGTATAGAAAAGTTCCCCTTTTATATCCATTTCAATCCGTGCTTATGCACAAAAACGACTAAAATCGAAGAAGTTAAGCGGCGAAAAAAATACGCTATAGGGAAAAATCACTTCGTTTTATGGAGAATATTTTGAATGTTATTTAACATTTTGGTTAAAAATTCCGTTGTAGGGAGAAATTCGCAGCAAGAAGACATCGTACTGCGGTGATTTTACTATATTTACTAAATCGCGGGGCGATCCAAATCAAACTGTTTGCAGTTTTTGACAGCGAGCAGGGGGGGGAGGGTCAATTTTTTTTTTTGCTAGTTTTCGGGTACTGCTATTTTTTTTTTTTTTTCCAAAAAAGGCAACTTTGGAATTTTCGTACACAAAGTGTTTCAATTACTTTGCATAACTTTCGCAGAACCATAGTATTTTGTATATTTTTACTTACATTCTTAGTACTTAAATGAAGTGAGGTCATTCCACCTAAATGTAAAAAACCATAAATTAAAAAAAAACCCAAAAAAAAAAAAAGACGCTTTTTGAAAAATTTTACTTTAATATTTTAATGTTTATTTATTTATATTTTTTTTAAACTTGAAATAGACATTGAATATCTAATGCATCTCTCATCTTGACCTTTCCCCCCTCCCTGTCCCTCTGCCCCCAAAGAAAAATCCTAACTGCACTACTGACTACGTTATCTAAAGGGAACCACGGAAGAATTTAGCTCTTCTAAAGTCGAAAAAGCTTGAGAAACCCTGATTTAGATAACGTGGGAAATCACCGTAATTTTAAGAAACTGCTTATTAAAAATTGCAGGTTTATTATCATGAGAGCTGCATGATGAAATGATTTATACTTTTAAGACAAATTTTGCATTGGTGCTTCCTGAATTGGAAAAATATGTTACCTTCAATTCTTTGACTTTTATTTATCGTAAATTAAAAAAGAAAGAGAAATAAGTTTTAGAACCACAAACAAAATAATAAATAAATAAATAAATTCGAACGCCAAAGTTTCCTCTAATGTTTCTATTAATTTCTTCGCAAACATATTTCCATATTCGAAAGGTATTTTTGTGAGTTTTTCCGTCAAGAAAAAAATTACTGTCACATTTCATGCGCGAGAGGCTTTAAAGACTTCAACTCCCTGTATGCCATTAAGTGCTATTTATAAAAAAGTCCAATGGTCTTCTCTCGGAAGACAGCTGTGCAAATGAGGAACTTTTACGTTTTATTCTCTGCTTTCATTAATTTGCTCAAGAGCTTTCGCACCAAATGAGTCACCTTTCCATGCAGTTGGAGAAAAAGAAAATGCACAAACGATCTGGATAATTTATAGCAAGGTCAATGAGTTGTGCTAAAACAATATTCTGTTTTAGAAATTACACCACTTTGGAAAAACAGCGTGCGGCTTGGAATAAAGTATTTATTGGACAAAGTTAGTCTATGAAAAGTTAGTTTTTAAAATTTTTAATAAGTTTCTTAAACACTGTTTTCATTATATATGTCATGAACAAAGTTACAGACTATAAAAGGGTAATTTTTAAGACGTTTCATAACTTTGGAAACCACTGTTTTCATTATATGTATCATGACCAAAGTTACAAACTATAAAAGATACTTTTAAATACTTTTCAGCTCAAATATACTTCATTTTAACCAAAATTTGATTGTTTTCCTTTTTAAGAAACGGCAAATCTTGGTACGTTCATTCAAATTGATTTACTTTAAGAACTTATGCTGATTCCTTTCACAAAAATCTTCTCACATATTTTAAGCAAAACTTTAAAGACATAAAGATACACTTCAAATTAGAATATACTTACTTCAACTATCTCAAAAATTCTGTATTTACAAATATTTTATTTTTCTTGAAAATCAGTTATTCCAAATTAATATGTCCACGACAGTAAGTATTCCAATAAGTTATTCCCTAAACGAGCACAAATACTATTTTCCTTGCATTGGCAAACTTCAAAAACACCAACAGTTCCCGAGTTTAAAGCATTGCGTCGGCCCTTGAAGATAAGAACATTTCTGAAAGAGTTGCTTCTTTTTAGAGAGCACGAAAACGTCAAAAATAATATCAATAAATAAAACAGGGCGATAACATTCTCTTGAAGTGCCTGTCAGAGGTCGTTAAAAGGATTGCCTTTTTTTTCTTTCTCTCGTATTTCCCTTTCACTTTTTTCTCTCCCTTAGCCTCGTTTTTAGTTTCCCACACAGCCTACGATGTATGAGGATGCATGACGCATTTGTGCTATTACCCGAAATAATATTCTATCAGAAAAAAAGATGAAAATAAAATGAAGTACTTTTGAAAAAATCTTTGAAGAAAAAAAATGTGTAACATATTTTCAATATCCCCTTATTATGAATATTTTTTAAGAGTAACCTTCTAGTTGTGATATATATATATGTACATATATATATATATTATATATGTATTTGAAATGAATATGAAAACCTTTCATTGAACATAAAAATACAAAATATCTACTTTGAGTAACAATGTGTAGGATATTTGATACAATTTTAAAAATAAAGAAATATTTATAATTCCCTTTCTTTTCCAAAATAATTTATCATAACCGAATTGCAATTCTGTCATGCAAAACGTCAAGGCTTTGCCAGTGCACGTATCAAACACATATCGATATAACTAATTTTTCCTATTGTGTAAAATTCAATTACCGAATCTAATACAACATTAAAAAAAGAAAACTAAAAAAAAAAAAAATTGTCGGCATAAGGACAAAAAAGATTAGATTTCCTGGGAATCAGAGATGTTAGTAGGACAGATCAAGTACTCACAATTGAAAAGATGAGTACTTGGCCCATCTGTTGAATTGATTAAATGCTTTTCCATCACTACTTTCGAATATTTTTAACATGAAAACGTGGTGATTAAAAAGCAAATGAAACTAAACAGTGAAACAACAAGACATATAAACTTTGCTTTTCCGTATATTGTCTACAAGCAAGAAATAATACGTTTGTTTTTAATTACATTTTCCATCGTTTTTGTTCATTTCTCAGAAACCCACCGAGTCCTTTAACCAGTTTAACACGAAAACGTTTATCATAGATTTTTTTAACCCCTTAACTGGTCAATCATTTTAACCACAAGTGTTCCTTAAAAAGCATATTTTTTATTGCATATAATTTAAGTCCTAACTTGGTATAAAAGGAAAATGAAGAAATTTTTTAAAAAATTTCATAAATAATGAATTTAAGCATTTTTTTATTTTATAACTTTGAAGCACAAATGCCCCTAAATGACTCTCTTTCAATCTATTAAAAATACGGGCAAATCGAAGCAAGAAAGGCGGAAATACCAATTCCCCTACGCTTTTCGGGCAAACCAGTTGAGGTCAACTTTGGGTAGCCCGTACGCCGTACGGGCAAACCAGTTAATGGGTTAAAAGCAATTTTTCACTTAGATACTTTCAGTCTGCCGCGATGAAAAGTTACGATGTGATTCCATCACCTTCTAACATACCCTTGATTCTGAGAGAATGCAAAATTTACATATACTAAGCCTCTTATAGTTACCTCAGAAGTCTTTTTGTATCAATATCTGTACGATTAAAGCAATTAATCACTATTTTCTTGGAGAAAATTACGCATTATAAGCTCCAATTTGCTCCTTTTCCTCAATCTTCGGTTTTTTTTTTTTTTTTTTTGAATCAACTGAAAACAATACTTACACCTTTCATCCAAGTGACCTTAGGCTGAGGATGCCCTGAGAAGGAAATGGCCAGAGTAACAGATTCACCTCTGAGAACGGTCACGCTTTGAGGACCCTTGACAATTCTCGCCGGACACTCAATGGGTGAAGACACTCTCTGAGGATCCAAGTCGAGGGATTCTGGAGGAGGTGTCTTAGACTCCAGAAAGGACTCGCACTCTTCCTCGATGAGATCCCCAGAATACCTGAAAGCGTTTGCATGGTTATGAGAAACATATGCGAAAAATGCAAATGTGTCTATAGGGTGATGATAGGAGCACATCATCCAACAACCTTTTAGAAATCACTCCATTTTTGTAGCAAAATGAAAAAATTTGAAGTTCCCTCGTCACATGGGAGTTGGTTGAATGGTGTTTTTGTAGTCCAACGACCGATCATCTGGTGCATTTATATTGTTTAAATATACCGATCATGAAGTATTCGTAAGGATCTCTGAGAGGTCTAAAGCTTGAAGGGGGCTCCGAACCATTAGAAAATGTTCTGAATAAGTGGTAAATTGATCAAACACATCAATACTCTGGCACAGATTCGAACTTGGACCCTGGGGCGGGAGTCTACCGTTCTATCACCTGTGCCACAATGCGATATATTTCGCTTGAAAGTCGTGCAAAATTGCCTTTTTAACGTTTTTTTTTTTACATTAGTTTACGACATTTTTACTCCGCATCTAATAAGAACGTTCGTTCGTTCTAATGGGCTGAAGTATTGGTCATCAACCAATGCAGACCTAGTGCGTCCCCAGAGATTGGTACCAACTCTTTCAGCGGCACCACAATGAGTATGGTACCATTGCTGCAATTTTTTTGACGCTTAGTTTCCCCTAGATGGAGCACCTGAGTTCTCATTGATGCAATCTGTGCTAGGAATTTAATTTAGCCTAGAGTATCCATGCCAAACGGATACTCAAGGGATCTTTAACTTGCCGCATAATCATACGACATGGACGCAGACGATTTTCGGCATCTTGAAAATCCACCGATTTGGGCCAGGATTGAACCTGCGATCTTGGGCATACGAAACCTGCGTCTTACCACTACGCCAACCTGTCGACCTAATAAGAACGTAATCCAGAGGAAAACACTCGTTTAATTATATTCTTACTTTGAAAACGGAATAACTGTGACGCGTGAATAATATCTCTTTTTCTCGAAGATTTTGCGAAACAGCTTGATGCTCTCATTAAAGACCAAACACTGAACAAAAAAGCAAGTCCTCGCGCCACAGTTCCCATTGATACAAATACTACAGTAGAATTAGGTGAAAAAAAGGCATAACCACAATATTTAAAAAAAAGTTCAAACTTGTTGCAAATTGTTCATTACCCTTCTAACAATAAGTGGTAAAAAGTCCCAATGTTTTGAGCGTCGGGTTTGGGACGAAGGGGGGAAGAATAAAAGCCTGTTTATTAAAAAAAATTTCTGGTACTTCATACATCAGACCTTGAGCAGTCACTTTCTTTGAGCTGCTCTGCTCCTACTTGCAAATACGTGCTCCGACTCCGCTCCGTGCTTCGAATAATTATAACAATATTTTTTAATTATTTATCTCCCTTTTTTAGTTAATTTCTTATATGATACAAAAAAATTAAAAGGTTAAAAAAAAGTCGGAGCAGTGGAACACAAAAGCTTTTTCCCGGCAGCCGTAATCTCCTATCACCTACACTAAAAAATTCAGGAATTTTTTAATTGAACAGTACTGGCATCCATGTTGCCAATACTTTTTTCAAAATTACTTATTTTTACGTTAGGAGAATAAAGTTTATCGTAAATTTTAGTAAAGTTTGCGCAAAACTTCAGTAAAAAGTACTGACAGCATGGACGCTAGTACTTTTTTACGTTAATTTTCAGGAATTGTTTTTCGCAATGTATTTGCTAAGGATTGAAAATCAGCCCCGCGGCCGATACTGAACGATTACTGGCCGATACTGATATCAGCCTACGATTTGCAACACCGCGTTTTCTCATCGATGCAGTTATACTAGCTAAAGCACATTACTTTTCTTGTGAAGAAGAATCTAAGTTTTCTACCTTATTTTTCCTTTACAGGGCTTCGCCAAAGAAAAGGAGTTTGAATTCGTGTTATTTTGACATTTCCCAATTGGTACAGGAACACTGTCTTCAATGGCACATTGAAACGGTTGGTCAGCAGTAATTTCTTCTATTTCTTCACAGCTTTTTGGAGCCTAAGAAAAAATTTAAGTAAAGAAAAACACAACTAAATAAATGTCATTGATTAATATAAAAATCATTTCCTATCCCTTTACTATGATTTTGCCTACGATTTTTTTTTTTTTTTTTTTTTCCTTTTTTTCTTGTGCGCTCAATCTGTTAAAGCAATAAATTACATCGTTGCCAAAACTATAATTTTGTGCTGTAAACATATGAATATTTACTAAGCAAATTTTATACAAAGACAATAAATTCCTTTAAGACTAAACGTATTTACATTGCTCTAAATACAGGCATTTTTTGTTACACATGTTTAGCCTTTTTTTAAAACCTTCCTACTTCGAAGAGCTATATATATATATAACTAATAAAAAGAACTATCTTAAAAACGGAGTGTTTATTTCACCAAAAAATATTTTTTGATTCACAGTTATTTCCTGTTAATTAACTTTAGACCGTTTATTTTAGTTAACATCAGCCTTTGGAAGCAATAAATCTACAACCTTTTTATTTGACAGATTTTCTGAACGTTTTCCTAACAGGAACAAAAGTATGTGTTCCAAAAAATTTGAAGCGATAAAATATATATATACTCAGTTTTTGAACATGAGAAGAATAAATAAAAGATTCAGTTGGGGGAAAAAAATTACGATTTCAAATTAAAATTTTGCAAAAACATAAAAACATAATACCAATTTGTTTTTCAAATTTTTAAAACTATTACGCTAATTAAAAATTCCGTAAAACAGGTAAACAATGAACTTTAAACATTTACTTAAAAAAGTCATTCCTCTCAACCAGCTTTTACTTCTTTATAAAATTTTTTCACCTAATTAAATTTCCAATTTGGTAAACTTAACATATGGGAGTATTCAAATCACGTTTCAAAAAGGAGAACGTAGATAGAAAGAGAAAGAAAGAAGCTAGGCAAAATAGAAAAGTAAAAGTAGTTCAATTTAAAATGATATGTAAAAAAGCTCTTTCTCAACATTAGAGCTATCAAAGTTAAAAAACGAAAAAGTAAATAAAATAAACAAAAGAATGGAAAGTCACACAAAACTATGTTTTTCATTGTGCGCATAGAGTATATAAACCAAATATATTTTTAAAAAAAACGGAAAAAGAAATGAAATGTGTTATATGCTGATTTCATATTATTTTTATGTGAAATTTATTAAATTTATTGATTTTGATATTTTATCAGACATGAATATTGTTCTCCTTTTATCATAACTATAGGTTAAAACTAATTTAATTAATTAATTAATTAATTTTAATAAGGTCAATAGCAAAAAACAAATGCATAAAACAACATAAAACAATTTCCATTTCGTCCTCGACTCTTTTCCTTTAAAAGAAAATATAATTGCACCTTCCAAATTCATTCATCGAAACTCCTGTACCTCTTGAAAAAGTTCCTTAACTTATGAGCCACCTGCTTGGTATTATGAATATTTATATTACTTTAAGCTAGTCAAAGCAAAAAACATTGCAGTAGCTTGTGATGGTTTTATTATTAGTTGAATCGCTTTTTTGTAATAAATCGTATATTTAAATCACTGAGTTATTTTGCAAAATCTTTTTCATAAACTGTTTTTTAAAATGGCGAGGGTTGGAAATCAATTTCTCCGTGAAAAAAAATTTCGATTGAATCATTTAAATCAACCTTAAAAACTAAAAGCATTTTTTAGCTCTGTAAGTTTTCCCCTTATACCGCGATGTCACAAAAACGTCGATAGATTTTTTTAAAAAGAAGAAAAAAAAAACAAGGGTAAATAAACAATTGTAATTTAAATTGATTGCTGTAACCTCAGAAATCGTTATATTCGTAAACTCTACTTGGATAATTTCTGATAAATTATTCAAACATGTGAAAATACCTTTCCCACAATATACTTACTCACCTGATCAACATTGACAGTTGGCACATGAGAACAATTTGACTCATTCTTCGAATCAAGAACTGATGATGAATCTGTGAATATAAAAAAGAAAGTTAAATATTAAGATTACATAGGTAATCAATACTTTAAAAGGATTACATATAAGAAATTGTTTTGATAAGGTACATAACGTAAAGTTTCACTTAACACACACTAGTAAAATGTATGCACTAGTAATTCATATTTGTATAAATTGGTTACGTACTTCAGTCCCCTAATGTTGGAGTATTTCTCTAGGTAATAATGTATTTCAAATGTTTGTTTTTTATCCATTGCATCAAAATCCTTTTACATAAAGGATTCAGTTATGAATTTTGCAGCATTGCAGGGTAAAATTTAAAAAAAAAAATTACTTCGTTCTGTAAGTAACATGCACGTTTGTTTATCTTTCAAGGAAGGAAAACGTATTAGTCGGAGAAATTTTTTAGTTTAAAAAGTTTCCTTAAAAACTACTTAATTTAAAAATTCAATAACAAAAGAAAAGAAAAAGAATTAGTTTTATGGAAAATTTTGTTGAAAATTAAGGTGGTTAATGAGCCCCTCGCCCTTTTTCTCAGACCCTTCACCTGTTTATACACAACTAGTAAGCCCGTAGGTCATACGAAAAGACCGCTGTTCTAGATATTATATATATACAATTCTCCCAGTAACCAGAAATGCACATCAAATCAAAGAGATATTTATCAGGTAGAACAGTAAAGTTTAATGAATAAATAATAAACATATAATAATTTCGGAAAAAATATTCTTACCGAAAAAAAGAAACTAAGTTATAATAATCTGTAAAGTAAAAATATTATTTACTATATAATCAACTTGTTTGTGAAAAATATTTATTTATGTCCAACATAATCATCGTCGAAACAATAGTTTTAACGAAACTGGAAAAAAGTGCGCTACCACTTAAATAAATATAAGAAGCGTAGATGATAAATAAATTAAAACAAAGAAAGAAGGATTGAATTAAATTCGCTTTTACATTAATTTTTAACGAAGATTGCAAATCTAGCGATGACTCACTCAAAATGCTAGAGAAATGTTTTGGTTATTAGTCGTTTTCATTATAGAGACAATTGTGTAGATAACAGCACGATCTCTCGGAGTAAGACATTCGGAACAAGCTATCGGTGACAAACAGACACTTACGCGGCTTATATATAAGATAATGCATAGTATAAGACAGAAGTTAAATAAATTACAATACAAGAACTTTTTTAAACTGTCACAAATTTTCGGTTTTTAGTCAATTTAAAAGTTTGGGATTTCTGAGAAATTCTTACGTGGTATTGAAAAATTAAGGTCATTTTTCGGATTCAGGATTAAAAGATACATTTCGAATCAATTATCAAAACCTAAAACACAGAACCATCGCAAGTTAGAATTATTAGATTAGTTTTATGTTTCAATCACGTTGCAACCTGTTAAGGTGGTTAAAAGAAAGTGGTTCTAAAAAAAAGAGAGATTTGAACGGTTCCAGTTCAAAATTCTTTGTGTGATCAATGAAATTTCCTACATAGAAAAGGCAAAAGAAAAATTGATAAGAACATGATTAACTCTGTTTTAGATATGCACCGAGCTACAGATATTGTTGACATATGTCTCAAAATGGCGTAACATGGAATCTCCGACACTACATTTTAGAAACTACAGTTACTGATAACCATCTCTGAATATATCATTCTTTGAGCAGCTGTATATTAACTCTCAGGCTACGACTGGATAAGAATGGTAAGTTTTATACATGATTTATCTTCTTAATCTGTTGCTTTATTTCCAGTTATCGATCATAAATCTCTTTGCATAGCTGTTTTTAAGGCTCGAAGTATTTTAAGCGGACTAAGCAGAAATGCCAGGATAAATAAATAAAAATGCGGAATAATGCATGGTCCTTCTGCTTGGAAATGTTCAGTTTTTGTAATATATAAGGAATCTGTGAATTAAAATGGTGAATATCATCTCAATGTGTACATATTTTTCATAAGTCGTTACAATTGAAGAAATAAATAAGTATGAAAATTTATCAAACAATGAGCGCGTTTGTAGTTCTTCATTTCGCAAAACGATTCCCTAACATCTTTTGTGGATTTTGTCTTTTGGGATTAAAACAAGCCCCTGGTAGAAAACTATTTTATTAAGAATTTTAAATAGTAATAAAGTTATAGGTATGGTAGAAGCGAATTCCAAGTTTCATTTACTCTTTCCAGGTGGAAACATTAATTTCTTTTCAAATATTAATTTCTTAGAAGACTTTTCTTTTAAAAAACCTCAAAAACTATTAACCTTTTTAAACTTCCAAGAAATGCTTTTTTTTAACTTCTAATAGTTCCATTATTATTATTGTTGTTATTATTTTAATTTGTCTATTTTATGCATTAGTAACAAGTAACTTGTATGATGCGGCAATATACTTTCATCTATATATTTCATCGTTAATACTCTTTTTTTTATATTATTCAATGGAGCCACTCCCTTTTAGAATTGGCACCATCAGAACATAATCAGGACCTGTTCCCATTGAGGTACATATTTATGATTACTTTAAAACGAAAATCATTGTATTTCTTCTTGAGCAATTCCATCAAAGAAGAAAAATATTTGATAACGCGCCCCTGTCGAAGTGATTCATGCAAAAACTAATCAGCACCACTTCCTGTAGGGATCCATGTGTATACCTAATTTCGTTCGATTCAATTGTCACAAAAAGGAAAAGTTAAAACACGACCGAGACATACTACATTTTCTTTAAAATGGTCAGAATATGTTCAGCACCACTTAAAACGTGTAAATCCGTTAAAATTGAAAATTGGAATTTTTCGCGAATATAATGCTTTTTTCTAGACATTTTAGATGCAGAAGAACTTAGAATTTAGAACATACAATTTTCAGAACACTGCTTCAAAGTGCGCAACTGGAGCTTTGATTATTTTTAAACCGGCCATTTCTAGCCATTTTGGGGGAAAAAATAATAAGCAAACTTTCAAGGACTTCAAACAGCTGTTTGCTATTTGAACTGCAAACAGGCATCTGTTCTTGAAGAAAGCTGAAATCCATGCTTACAAAATTTGTATTCGGCTAAAAAGCGTTTTTTTTTTTTTTCTTTTTTGCGTTTCATTTGTAAGTAGATTACAAGAATGCTACACTCAAAACATGTGAACTTAAAAATTGGGCAATAGGGTGAGGTAATAAAACAAAAAATAAAATAATGAAAGTTTTTATTTGATGAAAATTAACGTTAAGAGAGTACGTAATCTTAGAGTAACGTTTAAAAAAGAAAAGAAAATATTTTTAAACTTTATAGATTGTTTTCGTAAGACTTTTTTAACAGAGTAACATGTTTCACATTTTTAAAAATGTAAAGTGAGTAAATGTGTTTATGAAGCTTAGTTTTTGTATTACCGTGTATTAAGTATATAATGATAAATAAAATCATGCATTTTAGTCATTGATAACTGAGTATAACATATACACAAATATTTTTAAGTATTTAACTATTTACATGCTAAATACTTTACATTATGTTCACAATGCAATACACATTTTTACTTATAATATAATTAACACTACTCCTTCCCGAAGAGTGGCATGGTGATAATTTTTAACAGATGGAATATTCATACGAAAGATAAAGAAGAAAGTTTCATGATGGCTACAACATACTAGTTTCCATTTTAAAAAGTAATATGATTTCTAAAACGTTTTTATATAACAATATATAAAACATGTTTTTTTTTTCTTTTTGTATTTGATTAACAAATTCATATACGAAAAATAAACTGTAAAATCGAAACAATTATGTGAATGAAAAAATATATATAGTTGAATTATTAGGGCTAATTTTCATGCACTTTGTCAATGTTATATTTTTACTAGTTTATGGGCCATTTCACAGTATTTTCTAAAAGTGTAGAGTCCGCAACATGACACTTTTTTTGTTATAACTAAGTAATTTACAGTTTAATTATCACTAAATTTTATTTTCAAATAATGTGTTGAGCACATTATTTGAAAATAAAATTTGGTGATAATTAAACTGTAAGTTACGTAGTTATAACAAAAAAAGTGTCCTGTTGCGGACTCTACGTTTGGACAAAATACTGCGAAATGGCCCTTATGTCATTGTCTATTATTACAGCTTCAAAAGTATTTATAAGAAATTATTTTTTTTAATTACAAGAAAAAAGTTGAACTTAATACTTTAAATGAAATTTCGTTTTAAAAACTAGTTTTTAATTCACATTAAAATTAATTTTAAAAAGTTAAATAAAGTAAATAAATATTTTTCAATTCGTTTTAATCATTTTAAATGATCATTTCCATGCTCTATAAAACTAACAGCGTAAATTTTTTCTTAGAAATACATATATATATATATTTAGTATTTAGTAAGTATAAAATACACTGCTCTTTCAATTCTAAAGGTCAGTCTTACAAGTGAAAAAAATCATACTTACCAAAGTCAGAAATCAAAGTTTTAGTTCTTGTATGAATATCACAGAGACTATCCGATTCTGTTGGTCTGTTATTTGTTGATTCGTCAGTTATTGTATCCAAAATACTTTCGAAAACACGGTTGCAGTCATTTTCCCTGATGTCTGAAAAAATAGCATCTATGGTAGACGAATTTAGCACATTATTGTGGCAAATATTCGCGTGAATTAACTCACTTTCATCTGATTCTGTTTTCACTTGATCACAACTATAGTCGCCGTTAATCGAAGAAAAACTAATGTTAGTCGAATTATTTCCATCAAATATTAAATTTGAATCACTTTCATTATATTCAATATTAACAATTTCGGGTATTTTTTCATCATCAACTATAACTGCGGAAGTATTCTCTTTGTTTTCTTTATCATCGACAGAGCTCTTTCTGCTGTTACTACTACCACTTTTCCTCCTCATGAATCTGCCAAATTTAAAGAAGCCTCCTTCAGATTCGTCATTAGCAGAATATCGCCGTTCTGCTGCAGACACTGCATTTTTCACATCAACGCCAGTTTGTTTTAAAGAGCCAGCTGATGCCTTTGATGGCTCTTTTGATTTTGAAGCATAATTCGCACTTTCAAAACGTTTCAAGTAAGTCGAAATACGACCTGGCTTCTTCGGTTTTAGTGGAGTATCTTTTCCATTAGAACCCACCGTTCCTGCTATGTCCTCTGCTGTACTTAATGTCCTGTTTGGAAATTGGTTATGATAAATAACACCATTTGTTTTCAATTCACCATTTGTCTTGTTAGCATCAGATAGTTTCTGTTTATCTTGAGGCGATATAAATTCTGGCATCTCCCCTACAAATATATCAGGTATTTTGACTCTGAGAAAGCTCTTCCTGTTCCTCCGGCAGTCTTCCATGGACTTAGAGAGTTCCTTCTTGCTCGGATGGACTACAACTTGCTCTCGGATCGATCGATCTGCACACTTTTCTTCGTTTTTCCTCCATATTTGGCTGAAGTGTGAGAACTTCGATCTTGATGTCGTGTTTTGAGAGTTCTGTCGAGAATCACGAGAGGCACTTCGTGAACGTGTACCAGAACGAGCATTTGACGAAGCACTGTCCACAGTCAAGTTGACGTTTCGTCTCTCTGATGATCTTGACCTCAGCTCTTTGCTTTTGACGCGATCCAGCTTTTCTTTCGAAGAGCCGTTCATGTTTTCCTCCTTCAGATCTAAAAACAACAATTCAAAAATAGTTATTAAAAAATTAAGCATTAAGAATGAAAAGTATTGTAATAAACTGAGTCACTCACACAGTACCATAAATATTAATAGGAATACAGTTGATACTGAGAATAATTTTTAGGCATTATAATCAGTTTTAATAAAAAATATAAAAATTTAAATATTCACTGTTTCCTCGAACTCCTCATATTTTCGACGAACGATGTCAAGTTTTTTTTTCACATATTCATGTGCCTCACTTGTTTTTCATGAGAATTTCATATTTTTGAATTTTTGGGAGGAAAATCCAATTATTACTATTACTAAGAAAAAATGAGAAGTTTCCATTTTCTCCCTTGCGAAATAATATGTCTTCGACATTGTTTACTACTAAAATATTTACTACTAAGTAATACGGAGGAAATAAGTATGTAATGAGGGAGATTTTTTTTTCATTCATGTATTCAAAAATATTTGCATTCAAATTTATTTATAAAAAAAAGAATAATAAAGTCTTACAAATTCTGGGCAGGAGGATTAGATGACGAACTTTGATTGAACCTGCCTTTCTCTATGAGCTAAAGATTAAAATTTTTTTTCATCATATACTTGCTGGTGTGTGAATGATATTAAACTAATTTTTACAGTCTAATAAGTCCAACTAAGCATTTTTTTAAGAAACAAAAAGAGCGTTTAATTACATACATTACATAACTTTGTTATACTTCTTTTAATTACGTTATTTAACTCACAATGACCACAAAATTCATAGAATGAATCTTCAATGTTTGCACAAAGTTCGTGTGACCAGCCTGTACATGACTTACATTGAATACCATTTCCATCAAAATTTTCAACACAAATAACGCATTATACTTTTGATAGAATATATATATTATATATATCGTTTTTAGTCTTGCTTAAGTTATGTGATAGTTTCCTTATTTGTTGAATTCCCTTACCTCTTATCAGAGTTGATTTCACGTTTTTATTTTCTATTTGATATGTTTTTAATTGATATCGATGTTAATATTTCACTCTTCGCTACTTTACTCTTTTTTTATTTTCTTTTGACTACTGAAGGGCAAAAGAGAGACCTTTTCTAAAATTCTTCCCAAAACAATATTATTCAAATTTTCCATACTATCCGATCTCCAAGATTTCTCGTAAAAAGTGCAAGAGCTTGTTTTTTTATTTTTTGCAAAAAATGGATAAATAATACATATTTCTTACTTACAAGTGTGCCACAACAAAGCGATTTTTAAAAGTGTGTCTTCAAACAGTGATGTTTTATTTCTTCAAACATGCCAACGTCTAAAAACATTGAGAGGCACTTCTTGCAAGAATATTAATTTTAGATACCTTTTTTATACCTATTTTTATTTTAATTACTCGTTATTGGTCTCCTGTACCAACCTTTTTTTTTTTTTTTGTTTATTTATCTATTTAATTTATTATACTATTAATTTAAATAGTATTCAAAAAGTTAAATATTATTAGTTTTTATTTTTTAAAGCATGAAATGCAATTTTTTATGCTTTAATTTGTGTGCATGTGTGCGTGCGTATTTTTCCACTATTCGCTCTAATGTGTCATTTTTATTTATTTGTTTATTAATCTTTATTTCATAAATTGCTACTGCCGAAAATAAAATGCTCCCACAGAGAAATTCATTTAATACATTTCTTTCTACATAAGCATTTTGATGATAGTTTTGTGAAGCGGTTTAATGCGACTTGGAAAACATTCACGCAATACGAATATAGGAAATATGTAATATATTTCTCGATAAAATATACAGAAATTGCCTTTCAAATACAAACCTTTCGGGGAATAAAAAAATAATACTTACCCTTTGAAGTACAATTTACTTGGTCCCCAAATGTCAATTTAAACTTCAAATAACCATGTCCAACAATTCAAAATGTCCCAACGTAGTTAAGTGAGGTTTGAAAAAAAATGGTGCCTTACGTTTGATAGAGAACTTGGTCTGCGTTGTGGTCGTCCCCATGATGTTGGTGGCAGTGCAGCTGTACAACCCAGAGTCTTCGATTTGTGGCATCTTGATTTGAAGGAGGCACCTGCGCACGCAAACATCGTTATAAAATCACTAGAAACAAAACAAGTGCATATCTTATTCCCTTACCGCGTCTAGTTATGTCGTAAATTCACACCTGTATGCTCCTCTACTTCTCGGAATAAACGTCTCGTTAAATTGATGGTTAAAGTTCATACTTGGCAACTGAAGACAATGAATTATTGTGTATAATTGGGTTGTTATAACATTACCTTAAGCGTGCGCAGAGCTTTAGAAGTGGAGGTCTGCTAGTACCATTTTTCCAGGACCATTCTGCTAGTACCAGTCTGCCAGTACCATTTTGCTAGTCAGGGTACCACTCTCTAGGGGAGGTTTAGATTTTGACCGCAAAAGGTTCGCCCTAACGGAAACTTTTGAGGAATTAGGGATAAAGATGCATAATTAATGTGTCAGGGGTATGAAATTAGTAAAACTAAAAGTCATAAATATACCAGTTTCGTATTAGCTTTCGCGTTTATGACCTAAAGAGTGTTTCAGGGTGCCCCTGATGACTCCCGGTGCACGCCTACGCTTATCACTCTAAGAGCATACTCAAACTAGAAGACATTAAACAGAAATATATAATAGAGTTAAAACATTTTTGGAGCACACTTCGTTGTGTATGTTTTGTTTATTTTCCTCAGAACTAATCGATTCTAATGTTTCGTCGATTGCATTTGCAACATTTAAGCCTCGAATCTTGTTTTTAAAACTGATTTTTTGGTAATTAGGGTGCGACGAATGATTTTCAACCAAAAACTCGCTTCTTTTCCACAGAAAAAAGAAAGTGTCTTGTAACCTTGAAACTCGTGTCTGTAATTATTGGTAATTTTTCGCATACTTATCGATGTTCTTTCTACTAGTTCTTAACTAAAGATAGTCTATTAACTTCTTAATTTGGACGAGTTATCTAAGTCTCTAAGTAAGTTGCTTTATTTGACATATTCATATTTTTTATTTTGTAAAGTGTAGAGCTTAAATTGCACGAAAATAGCCGAAATAATTAAGAGAAATACTATTGCCGTTCACATGGCTGTGTTTAAGACAAAAAAAAAAAAAAACCTGGTAGATTTTCAGCTGTTATGAACGTTGTTTATAATAATTTTCGAAAAAGAAAACATTTCAAATTTAAAAAAATAATAAATATACGTTTAAAAT
This sequence comes from Octonoba sinensis, assembly GCA_038502835.1. Lineage (NCBI taxonomy): Eukaryota > Metazoa > Arthropoda > Arachnida > Araneae > Uloboridae > Octonoba > Octonoba sinensis. The sequence continues at coordinate 63,509,525 of CM076600.1, read as the reverse complement.
AGAAGGCAGACGATTTAGTTTTAGACAGAACATGTTTTTCTTTTGCTTAAATAATTGATAATATTTTTTTCTAATAGTTGATGTAATGATCTATAGTTTTTATCAACAATTTAAAATCAATTCCTTCTCCATTTATAGTGCAATTAATGTAGTCTCTTGGAACAGTGGTTGAATATGATTAAAATGTTAAGATTCTAGGTAAATAACTTACTAGGTAGTACTGCAGTTCACGTGGCTGTTTAGGACAAAAGAAATTTTTAACTCGTAGACTTTCCGCGGTCATGAACGTTGCTAATGCTAATTTTCTAAACAGAAAACATTTAACATTAAATAGGGGTAAAATACGTTTATAGAAGAAGGGAGATTCAGTTTTAGACAGAAATGTTTTTTTTTTTTTTTTTGTCAGTTAAATAGTTGTTAATATTTTTCTAATCGTTAATATAATAATGTATGATTTAGCAACAATTTAAAATTAATTCCTTCTTTTTCTATAGTACAACTAATCTAGTCTCTTGGAACAGATGTTCAATATGAAGAAGGTTCTAGGTAAATAACTTAAAATTTGTGAAACCGAACAAAATTTCTTTTATTCAATGATTTTTTAAGTACTTTCTTATACATTACTTCTGTCAGAGATAAAACGTGTTATTTTTTTTAATTTAATTTGTTTATTTCATTTACATATATTATTTTCTATTTGATATTATTTTTCGTGGAATTGTAGTATTACGTACTTGTATTTAAAAATTTTTAAAAAACGAATGATACTTTTTGAAGTAGTCTATTCAAAGTCGATAATAAAGTTTACGGTTTTGTGCAACTTTGTTCATAGTTCTTTGTTCTAGCTTGATTTTGATTTTTTTTTTTTTAAATTTAATATTGTTGATCATTTGCTATTTGTATGCATTTATATTTGAAGACGCTTCGGCTACGTTTCCACACAAACAACACCTGGAAATAGGTGAGATAAAATGCCATCACTTTTTTACAGATGAAAGTATTATCTCATTTAATTTCTAATATTGGGAAAAATTAACTCTTATCCAAATTTAGAAAACAAAATCCCGGGACATAACAATTAAGGCAAAAAATAATAATCAAAATTTTAAAAGCAAATTGAAAAGTAACTTTAAGATCGAGCCTTAATTTTACAAATGATAAGAATAAAAGGAAAATAGTTCATGTTTTAAAAAATGATCTAGCTTTTAATGAGTACTTACAGCTATTTCACGTAATTGATTTTTAATCTCATGAAACATACTTCATTTAACGGTGTCTGTACGGCAATCATTCATTATATCTTATTCGTATTTGCAGCATTTATTATTTACATTTATATTTTTATTAGTTTTTATGTATCTGTATTCATACACTTCATTTTTTGTTGATTCATTTATGCATCTAAAATAAAACATGCTTTTACTAATATATGTAAATTTTTATCTCATGAAATAAGAATGCAAAAAATTACGCAACGAACCTTTTATTCAGCAGCCAATAAATAAAAAGTATGAATGCCTTCTCTTGCTTAAGCATCATTTTATTTTATCACATATCAAAAAAAAATCAAAGTTTTCATCTGTCATCTGTCTCATTAATCTTCGAAAATATTATTTAATAAATAAACAAGTAAAATACAAATAAAAAGAAGAAATTTATTTCGAGGAAGATAATATTAAAAAATTATTGCTTTCTGTCTCAAAATTAACATAAATAAATCAAGTTATGAATTTTAAGGAATTTAATATATTCTGATGAACTACGAAATTCTTATGATTGTAACTGTTATATTTCTCCAATATACCTTAACACTGACGTTAAGGTATATTGGAGAATACCTAACGTCAACTAGATTTATTTGCTATTATATCCGGAGCAATTATATTAAGCTATAATTTAATGCCGCTTTTACCTAACTTTCGAGTGAATTTTCGTTACACAAAATTGGTGAAATTTTCCGTCTGGAGGTCACGTTTAAATGTATCACTTGCGTTTTGTCTGCATCTACACATTATAAGAGCTTTCGAAATAAATTCTCACTATCTTGATGAATCGAGATCTTTCGTGCTGTTGAAGTGACTGGTGCCAACAAGTTTCTTTTTCAAAGCTTCATCACAAAAATGAAGATCTCATTCATTACACCGCGCGTTCTTGAACAAGACCTCACACAAAGTCATATGACATCACGCGAATATAAAACATTTTTTTGTATTTTTTCTCCCAATTAAAGGTAGTATTAGTTTTCTGCGTTCGGACGACCGTAGAATTTTTTTTTTTTTTTTGCAACAAAAATTTATACCTTTAAAAATATTTCTCAATCTCCCATTTTTATAACGCTTGCTTACTATTTCTAAAAATTTCTTTCACTTTATTATCCAAACATTCCTTTAAAAATTGTAAAAATTCCTGATTTATCCCTTTATTATAGTCATTCACTAAGAAAATACCACGGGTTTCACGAGCTTAAAGTAATTTTTCTAGCTATTTCAAAGTAATTTTTATAATTGGTTTAATAAACACAACTTTTATTTCAATACTGAGCGAAAAGCAAAAATCGTGAATAAGATGAATAAACATTATATTTATTCTGTAGTTTTATTACATGGTCCAAAAGTTTTGCGAGTGTACCTAATTTTGTTTAACTTTATTGTAGCTCTTAACAACATGTTTTGTTTGCTTAACGCATTTGTTTAAACATAAAAGAAACTGGAGATTCGTAGATTCAAAGCGGGGGGGGGGGGGGGGTGGAGGCAGTACACTTTTACAGTAATGAATATGAATTTTAAAGAGGTTATTTATAAATTTATATAAGAACAGTTTTTTATCACATACACTTCAAAATTTACCTGATGTTGAATTGATGGGAAAAGGTTTTATGACTTAGTCTGAATCGTGTTTTTTCATTTGGTTTATTAAACAACCAAGGAAATTTCTCAGCTTTCAGTACAGGATGTCCGCTTAGTCCGCTGGTTTTTCAAAAAGATGTCATAAATGGGGGACCATTTACCAATTTACCGAATGGTCGCTAAATTTGGAACAAAAAATTAATGTCCAATCCAGTGTCAGAAAACTATTATTGGAGATTATATTTGGAAAAACTCCCATAGACCACAATGCTAAAATAGCCTTAAAACCGCAACTCAAAATCGTCTTGTCAGGAGAGCCTTTGAAAGTAAAGCCAAAAGTATCGTAAAATATTGTTTTCTTTTAATTCACATTTATCTGACGTTAAATAACATTTTTAATTGTTTCATAGTGTGGATTGTTTTAAATGGTGAGATTTTGATACATTTTAGTTCTGTTAGTTTTCATGAGGTATTTATTTAGAAGGGGGTCGACATCGATCACTTTGATGACCTGCTCCAAGAACAAATCCGTTAAAAAAAGCTTTTTTTAAATTAGTATTTTTTTTTTTTAATTATTAATACAACTACTGCAATCGAAAATAATCGACGAATACGAAATGCTCCCTCTGTAAATAACTCAAAGCTCTAGTGCTGCCATCTCTTAACTATTTATGACATTTCCCTTTCAAACGCTTTAAAATTTTTAAAAAAAAGTCTTATATAATGACATGTTATTCCATACAAAATGTAAATGAATAGTAATACCTTTATTCATCTGCACAATCATAAATTGTTTACTAATACTTTACACACTTCAGATTTCTCAGGGTGTCAAAATAAAAAACTTCCTGAAACTACTTTTTGCACTCTGCAGATTCCCCTCCCCAATGTTGGAGAAAATTTTTAAAAAATGTAATTAATTAAAAATTATAAGAATAAAATTAAACTTTCTTTTTTAATCTTAAAAAAGGGTCGTTTTTAGGAACAATAGTTTGACTTTTAGAGAGCAAAGATCAAAGAATATTTTGTAAAATATAGTTAAAATATTTAATAACTACAAACATTCAATTTAGTACCTAAATATTTTCCTAATTAATTAAATAACTGAGCGTACAAAGTCTAAAGTTGAAATTCTTCAAAAACAAACATTTCAGCTGGAAAACATTTATTCTTTAAAGACTTAACTAATTATGTATCACTTTAGCAATTTAGAAATTGTGAAGGTTGAGAACAAATATGATGAAGAACAAGGCAGAAAAATTTCACAAAATCAGTAATACAATCAGCTTTTTTTCTGCTTAAATATATTTAGAAAAAGGAGCGCTCTAGATAGGACTTTCCACGATTTCACCCAAAATGAATGTTTTAAAGAAAAAGAAAAGATTTGAAGATTTTCTAACCGTAACTTATTTTATGTTTTTGACTTTGCCAATGTAATTCTGAAAACATTGTTTTGAACTCCTGCAGAAAAGATTTTTGTTGTTATAATTTGTTCGACTTCAGCTAAAACAGCCTAGTTTAGACAAACAACCCTGCCTGTTACGTGTACTATACGAAAGTTCAGAATTTCCTCTAAGGGGGATAGGTGGTTTTTTTCCTTCTTCTTCTTCTTTTCAATAATTAAGGTCTTTCTAATTTTGGAGTGTTAGAAGATATCAATATTCTTTAAAAATTAAATGTGCACTTTTCTTATCGGGAGCGTGACGATCCAAAATGTAAAAGAAAGCACGTGATTTTCTTCCAAATCATCAAAAGGCCCTCACATCCAAGAAAAAAAGGAAAACGTGTCACTTATTTTTAATATATATAACACTATTAAACATTTGCACCAAACGTAAGTTATTTTAGTTTTCGCATTTAAATTAGAAGAGTTGTAATAAACAAAGCGAATTAAATGCAAAAATGTTTTTTAATGTCACATGCCATTAATGAAAATGTAACTAGTTTAGGGAGAGATTTCATGAAATTTTGAACTACTTAGTTTATTAATGCCAAATAGTCAGCGATAATTAAAATTTTAAAATATAATATTTGAGAAATAATTCTGTATAAAAGAAATAATTTTGTAATTCTAGAACGAGGTAATAGTGATTCAAAAAACTTGTCTTCTCATAAAAATTTCATAGTTTACAGACAATGTATTTTAACAAATTATAGTGAATCGCGAAAATTTCATGTGAATATCTTCAGCGAAATGCCAAATAAATAAATAAATAAATAAATAATCGTACATGATTACAGAAGGCGTAGAATATAATACTAAAAATTCTTACTTTTAAGTGATAGTTAAATCTCTTGACATTTTTCAAGGAGAATGGGGGAGTTGGAGTAATTGTTTCAGTTTGATTTGTACAACATAACTGATATTTTCCCGATGAATAGAGTCAGATTTCAGTTTGAATACAATAAAAATGATGGTTTGCATTAGGATACTGCGCATTGTGCAAGATTAAAACCATCTAATTAGAATACAATGACTGTTGAATTGGAGCACATGTCGCTCTGTTTGAGCAGCCACCTAAAGAAAATCCACGACACATTAAGGAGATCCGCCCTTTTAGAAAACTCTCCGCGTGCTTTTCTCTTAAAACATAGCCAATACAAGAAAAGAAAAGTATTTTTCATTGCACTGAAATGCATTTGTGAGCCAACAAAGAGGAAAGCAACTTAAAAACAACTGATGAAACTTATTTCTCTAAAAATGATGTGAATGATATGTAAAAATTAAGCTTGAAGGGGACGAAGTCTTAATGATCAGATGTTTTGCTTTTTTTTTCAGAGATTATTCTTTTAATGATTGTAATTATCGATATTTGAAATGAAATATTATTTTAAAAGAACAATGGTGTGTTTCATTTTCCTTAACGTAAAATATCACTGACTTCTAATTATTTTCAATGAACTTGTTTTGAAAACTTGCTGAGAAAATACATCAGCAAGTTTCTGAACCGTAGAAAATACACCATAATAAAACTAAAAAGGCAACGTTGTATTTCAAAATTTCTTAAAACAACTCACAATAGAGGTCTGGTAATTATGTCTGGAATCAAAATCTTATTTCTATAGCAGCTGCTATTTACGTGTGATTTAGTTAGTCAACGTAAAAATATAAATCCAACTATGTAACACTTTTTGAAAGAAAAGGGCTTTTTGTTATTATTATTATTTTAATGTACTACTTGAGTTTTAGTTATTATAAAAAATGATAAATATTTAAATAGAAACAACTGAACAGCCATTAGGTACGCATTAAAATATATTTCAAAAGTTAGATAAAACATTGTCTTCTCTCATCATGTTTATTCCGCAAAAGGAAGTACATGCCTATTTTGTTTTTATTTGTGCGCTTCAAACAGCGCAAATGAGACACACATTTGTGTTAAATGGCGTTACCTTACCAAGTGTGCATAATATTTTGAACATCTGGAGTCAATGTTACTCAACTGCGGATACAATTTAGCTAGAAGAAATAAATGTAGCTTTGTTCTAAGTTTGATTTTCAATTTTCTATAAGATTTTTCTACTAGTTTTTAAAAGTTGTTATTGTTTTCAAATGCATTGGGGCACCAGCATTATTTAGTGCTTAGGGCATCCAAGGTTCTTAATCCGGCCCTGAACTACTGTTAATAATTCTAATGAAAATAAAAAGGTGAAAAGGTGTTTTGATCGAAAACTGTTCTAATACCAAGTTGGCCCACTTTTGCATCTTTCTAGTAACTTACTGGTCTTGTCATTCAATTAATTTAGCACTTGTCTCATCGTATTTCGTTAATATTTTTCATCTTGGTCACAAAATGTTGTGTACATTTGCTTTGTTTAGAATGTACATAACACATTAATTGTATACATAAATTGTTATGTATCTTATGTAACAATACTCAATAAGTCCATTCCTCTTTATTCACCTAATATTTTTCAAAAATCCAATTTATTCAATCGATTTACTCTACACGTCTTTTAAAAACGGTGTAGTAATCAAAAAATCAGAAACAGTTTATCACATTTTGGTTTTAAGCTTAAAAATATAAGACACAAAAATATGATAAGTTATATTTAAATGATAAGGGCTGATAGTTATAAGTACCGATTTCTTAAATAACGTATGCTAGTGTTACTCATTTGGTCTTTCTTCAATACAAAAAAACTAAAAAATTGAAAAATAGTAAATATTTAATGTTCTGAAAGACTCGGCTCTTTTTCATATCTAATCTCCCAAAAAATGAAATTCAACTCACGTATCTCCGGAACGTATCATATGAATCCGTCGCGATTTAGCGACCGGCCTGCCGGATTTCTCCCAGCGAATATCTGGCTTCGGATATCCATCTACTCGGCATTCTAGGATATGGCATCCCTCTTCTTCCCGAATAATCAAAGGTTGTAGAAAACGTGGAGTGCTGGAACGCAAGCTAATCGAAAACAAAGATATAGTAAGTGACGTTAAATTTCAGAACTTAATTATAAAATATTTTCTAGCAATGTTGTCTATTTAGATCTATAAATCCGGAAACATGCATGTTTGTTTGTTTAAACGATACACAACTCAAATCTATTTGACTGTTTTGAACAAGACTTGGTACAAAGTTAAAATACAGTCATGGCATGAAAAGAAAACATCAGTAGCCATTCCAAAGTTCCAGCTAATACTTTATTCTTTTCTCTTTTTGAGAGCTATTTCGAAAATAAATGGAAATAGGAGAAAATATCTTTTTTTTTTTTTCAAGCTTTAAATTATTTTAAAGTTGAAAAATATAAAAGATGCCTCAATTTAAATCACTGAAGAAAAACGATTTTTGGATATATATATAGATATATTTTGATATTCTTGCGCTCATTAAACATCACAGACTCGATGTATAAATTTTTGATTAGCTATCTTTGTAGTTATGAGCTTCATGATAAGTAGTATATAGTATGATAAGTAGTATAAGTAACCATAAAAATCCTTGCATTTTTTTGAGAAATTTTTAATGTTATTGCTACACGTCTGATAAGTTCTCAATTTTAAAATCATAAGCCAAGTTGGGTATAAGATGAGCAAAAAAAAAAAATCAATTTAAATTATCAACTTACCTCCTCCTGCAAGAAGGTGATCGCAGCATTGCGGACTCTTTATCTGAAAGATCAAAAAGAAAAATTTATTTTTCACTTCGGTGGATTAAAACTATATAATAGTTCTCCATTTATTAGAAATAAAATAATTTTACGTGAAATATATGATCATTAAACTTCCATATACAGTTTAGATATAATGCTAGTGAAAGTTACGAAATGCTGATACATCATTAGGGAGTAAAATTAAACAACTGGAATTGTGTTAGACGTTAAAATGTAATCGATTAACATATGCTATTGAAAGAAATATCACAACGAATTGTACTAAATGATGGGGGAAATCTGAAATATGAAAGCATAATTTCTAAGTGTTTTCAAAATTTTATGCTTTACGATTAGAGAAGGTGCGAAAATCAAAAGAAAATGTGTGCAAAACAACAAAATACTGAAACTAAAAACAAAAAACAAAAAAGTGCAAAAACTAAATTTTATAACCAAGCTGGATAAAGTGCGAGAAACTCGATGGATTTTTCTAAACATCGATGATTTTTGGTTGATGTCTTAGTGTCCTCGATGTTCCAAATTTCAGCATAGATGTTTTATCATCGATGCTGTATATCTAGATGAAATTGCTTCTGGTGGTGGCAACCTGTTGCCTTTTCATTGCCTTTTGATCTGGTTTTGAAGTACTGTTAAAACTTTTACAAGTGATATCTTTATGTTGCCACAAGCTCGTAAATTCTTGTATCGACTTTGATTTTACGAAAAAGTGAACAAATCCTTATTCCATAAGAAACTACTTACGGAATAATTTTATATTCTCTTGCTATTACTGAAAGCCAATTTGCCTAATATAATTTCGCGGAATTCCACAATAGCATAGTTACCTTTTATTAAATTTTTAAAGATCTAAATAGTCCTAATTTTAACAATTATCCTTACATTTGAAGTAAAATCAATCTCATATGCTTCCATATTTCAATTTCTATTTAAATGCTTTTGAATAATATGTTAATAGATTCCTCAGAATCAGCAAAACACTTTAGATTTCATTTTCATTCCCTTCCCCGTTTTCCTGATGAGATAAGGGTGGAGTAGTGTTTATGGAAGTAAAGTTTAATTTCCTCTTACGAAATATTAAACATATGATTGACGGTAAGAAATTCAGGTATTGAACAATGAGAATGGAATCCTGTCCAGTTTCATGAATAAAGTACGGAGCAACTTTAATTCACAAAATCCGTTATTAAAATAGTTCGTTTATTTCCCAACCTTGTCAGGTATATAAATGAAACTTCAAATTAAATTCGATTAGTTTTCGTGCAATTCCCTTTACGCGTATGTCATTTTATCACTTCAGTGAATTTAAGAAAAAATAGTTCTAAACTTCTAGTGCAAATATTTTCAAGAGAAATTCAAACACACGAAAAAAACTCTAGCTTTTGTAAGCAAAATGAGCATTTTAAGTTTAGAAAAATATTATGTTATTGAAAAGATTTCAGCTACATCTAAAAAATGAAATTTTTCCCGGTGGGGGAAAAAACTCATAATATAAAATATACTTAAGAAATTCGAAATATGCGAAATGATAGAGAATCAAAGTTTTTCTAGCTAAGAGCATTGGGATAGGCTTTTAAGTTGCTGATATTTTACCACAAAAATAGTTTTTACTTGGAAGATATTTGGAGGGAAAAGTGGATGTGTGTGTATCTGGTTTTGAAACTAAACGACTCTATTCCAAAAAACAGTGAGCTTCAGTGTTGTATACAATATTTTCAACCAAAAAGTTTAACCTGAAAGTTTCTTTTTAATTTTTACGAGATTTAATCGCTATTGTTTAGTCGTTGCCGTCAAGAAACCAAGAAAGAAAAACATTCTTTTTCGCTGTACTTATATTATTATAAACTTTTACTAAAAATCAAATTATTTTACATTGTATAAACAAACCCCATAACATAAGAATCATTTAACATATTGAAAATATTATTTCCTATAAAATTAGCTGGAAATTGAGAACTTTAGTCTTTTTATAATTGAAAAGAATTCTAAAAAAAGATTTCAGGCTCTTTCGAAGGCAGCAAAAAATTAGGGATACAGATAGATTAAAATCAAGAAATAAAAAGCTTATTCTTATGCAGAAAATTAAGATGGTACTAGTATGGTTACTAATGGTACCCTTTTATCATTCCAAAAGGATGGGAGTATAACGAGTCTCTACCATGACATCATGACCCGTGAAATTACTGAGAAAGCTTTGTGAATGAATTTTGGGCTCAGATAATCCTCTTCTTATGCAATATTTGCTAAGGGAAAGCTAACAGGGGTAAAAATAAGGGAGTTAATTATTTTTTGACTGGAATCAACAACATGTTATGTAACATAGTTAAAATATTAGGGAATAGGTGACACTGCAAACAGAGTAAATATTTTACCATTTCACTTTGACCCACACTCTCAGAAACGCATGCTCAAATCTCACGAAACTTTCGTCGTATTTGACAAAATGCATTCATGAAAAATGCTCCGAGTAAACCTTTCGTCAAATTGCCAAAATTTGTGCAGTAACTTTTTAAAGTCACGTGATCGCGCGAGGAAAGTATCGTTGTAAATGACGAAATTTTCTTGACAATTGAAAAGTGCTCAAAAGTGACGAATCTATTTCTGAGAGTGCACATTCCCCTACTTAAAGGGCTTTTCGAAAGTAAAATATTTTCCCTTTTTTGGGGGGAGAAATTTGCAAAAAGCACAATATTTTAGCGTTATGTTTGTATACATTTTCAATACACACATAAAGGAAAGGAAAACATAGCTTAAATCCACAAAATAAAATGCTCAGTCATCATTTTCAAGGGCGCTGATCAAAAAACAAAAGCCGCCATTTAGAATGAGTAGTTGGCCAATTTTCCAGAAATTATGTATATCCAATTATCTCATGAGCGGTCGCCTTCAAAATAAAGGTGTAATTTGCACACCGTATTATTTTCAGATGCAAAGCGATGAAATACATACTGTTGTGAGTGTGTGTACGTGGTGAAAGAAATAGCATTACCTGCGTTTAATGACAAAATAATCCCAGTTGGTACCAGATTTCTTGATTTTTCATTAAGTATTCTCCGCTGTGGAATATCTGATTCGGTTAATGAATGTGATCATTGCCATTGTTATTGCCTTAAGACTTTCAGAAATATCTTATCGACTGCTCTAGATCTGGGAAAGAAAAAAAGATCACTGTCAAACTAAAGTAATGAATCCGTAAATGATATTACTGAATTTACTATATCTTGATAGTAACTGAACACACACACATATATATATATATATGTATAACTAATTTCAAGAAAATATTGTAACAAGGATCGCAGCATCTGATTAAAATCATATTAGGTTTAAATTACCCAAAGCTACCTTTTAGTATTTTAAAAATACATACACCATAGAAGGGGAAAAACTAATGATGTAACCAGAACTTAGATAACGTTACATTCAAACTCTTTGCTTCCTCCCCCCCCCCTTTATTCAAAATACTTTTCAAAGTTTTTAAATCTTTTTAAATTTTTATTCTCCATTCTTCGATCATTTCCTAGAAATCATAATTTTTTAAAGATGATTTTTTTAACGAAAATAAAAGGAAACATTTTTTCCTTCCTCTGACAATCTTTCATCATTTATAATAAACCGTATATTCATTACGAGTCATCTAAATGTAAATACTCTTGCGATGACATTAGGAATTTATCTCGTAGTAGCTCAAGCATCGAAAATTTTACTTGAAATGTCTTAATATATACGACTTTAGCATGTTGCTTTTGATCAAAAATTCTCAATATCTATCCTTCTCTTTTCGATGAATCACATCACACCGTTAAATTCTTTTTTCGCATAGCAAAAAAATAATGAGTACAATATGCGTGGCAATGTGGGTCCCATGGGTCTCCGTCCCCCCCCCCCTCCCCGCCTCCCTTCGCTACTGGGTCATTGGGGGGCGCAACCTGGAAGTCCCGTCCCTAACTTGCATGAAAGGAAAACATGATTTTTTAAGCGAAACTGAGCCCGAACAATGCAGTGGAAAAGTGCCCCCTTGGATGGCCCTATACCAGTATTTTCCAAACTGTGCTCCTTTATACCACTTTTTTTATTTTTAAAAAAAAGTCAACTATTTGCGTTCTTCACGCACCCTAGCTTATAAAAAAAAGTTTTTTTTTTTAGGAAGAAGATGGACGCTGGCAACAATTGAATTATTTTGAAAACAATTATCTTACCACTGTTTCAACTTCTAATTTAACTAATTACTTTTTATGGTACATATATTACACATTTTCGATGCCAGTTAACTGAGTGTTTTGGTTGAAAAGCACAATTGATATTACAATATTAGTAATTGTCGGTAAAATTATGTTTTTTTTTTTAGTTTTTACTTGTTACGTCAAGGCATTTGTTAATTGTTTGCGCACTTACTTTTTCCGAGGGCATACTTTCAAAATACTGCATCTTCCAAAAGAATGATAATTTCTATAACCATCGACTCTCGAAGTCCTCTTATGTGTTATATGAAATTCCTTTAAGTCATGTATTTTTTTCCACGCGAAGTGTTGGGAATCCATTCAGCAGAACCCAATAACAAATAATTTGTCTTATGTACCATGTTGCAAACTAAGAAAAATATGCATCATTTTCAATAAGATTTTTTACTATAAGTAAATTTTAAAAAAAATATTTCAGATTAGTAATTGAAAAATAATAATAACAATAAAGAATTGGAAAACTCAAAATTCAATTTTTTAAAATTTTATCTCTACAACCTAAAATCTTAGATATGAATCTTCCGGTAGCTGAAGTAGCCCGCTTTCACGGTACGTGAAAGCGGGCTACTTTGGCCCTAGGGTCTTTCTTTGGCCCAATTTTATGTTTTCTGCTAACCTTCAGGAGGCAGTTTAAAATTAATTTCGACAGTTTCCCGCAAAACAGAGTTGCCGAAGCAGTCCGTATTCACAGTGCATAACAGATTGAAAGGTAGTAATGGCCCACAGATAAAATGAAAAGTTCGGGCCAAAGTGGCCCGCTTTCACAGTACTTCAACTTCAACAACTGAAAGAACACCCTAAATCGGTGAATACTAAAATTATTGAACCATTAAAACCCCATTACTGCAAAATAATTATGCAATTTAAGTCCGTGCGTTATTCGAACTAACAAATCATGCATATTACAAAACGTAATGTTGCCTTTTGAAGATGGTCGTTTTCAGATTTCCTTTGTACACAAACAATTAAACAAAAGTGTAAAAAACCAACATCATTAGAGCACAAAATTGAAAAAAAGTTGCAGCACGTCAACCCCTCGCCCTTGTATGTAGGTACTTTTTTACTCCATAAAGGTGTGAGCTTCCAAATAAAAATTATCCCTTTATTACGAAATTCACCCTTTTTTAGCCTACTTTCCCGTAAAAGTAAAAAAAAATAATAATAAAGCATGAAAGAAGGCTTAATGTATCGTGAAAATATCGTTAAAAATCAAGAAAAGTCAAAAATAAGTGAAGTAATTAAATAAAGATTGAAAAATAAAAAATTTGAAAGTAGGGTATTGAGATGGGGAAAAAGTGTGTCTGTCGGTCTGTCTGTCGTCTGTCCCCCCCCCCCCCTAATAACTTTTGAACGAATTGTCCGATTGGAAAAATTCTTTTTGCATTCGAAAGATCTCGGCGAGGAATCTCATTTCTATATTTTACTTTTTGATTTGAACAATTTTTTGTTCAATTTTGAACAGTTCAAAAAATTTTAACATTAGCGCCTATGGACAAAATTGAAGCAAATTCTGTAAACTCTGGGCACAAGAGCCAAGTTCCTATTGCAAGCTTATTGAAAGGAGTTCTCGGCGTGAAATATTGATTTGAACAATTTTTGTTCATTTTTGAACAGTTCAAAAAAAAAATTAACATAGTGCCTACGGGGAAATTTCAATCCTATATAAATCCTGATCTAACGAGCCGATTTGCTTGGCACAAACTTTATCAGAAAGCTCTTATGACGTAGAACATGTACACATAAAAAGTTCATCCAGAACTAACGAGCCTATTTTCTTATGAAATATTTTGATCGGGATTTTCAAGAATATTTTTGAATTAATGAAAGATTAAATGAATAAACAAAATAATGAATGAATAAATGAGTGAATAAATACATGAATGACTGAATAAATGAATGATTGAACGAATCTGTATTAACCGTTGAAAAAGGCATATTTGAAGCAATTAAGAACTAAAGCTAAACGAGAAAGAGAGAGAGAGATAGCTAGATTATAAATTTGAAGCTGGTGTATACGGGAAAGTAGGCTCGTATAGTTCTAGACGGAACTTCTTGTTATTTTTATGCTTGTGAGAGGCAGCAGCAAGGAGACTTTTACTAAAAACGTTTCATCTTCTTCTTGCGCAATTAATAATCACCCTTAAAAATGGGGATGAACCCCCCCCCCCCCTTATTGAGACAGATTCATTGCAAAAATATTGCAGCGAAGGTTCCCTCGCCTTGTGTGTAGGCACATTTTTAAAGGTGTGAGCTTCCGACTAAAAATTATCCTTCATTATGAAATTCACTCCTTTTTAGTTTGATGCTTGTGAAAGACAGCAGCAAGGAGACTTTTACTAAAAATGTTTTAGCTTCTTCTTGCGCAGTCACTAATCACCCTTCATGCTACTAATAAAAACAAAGGTTTTGCGAAACGCAGCTATATGGCATCGCTTATCGCGGCATTCCGCCCACAGTTCAAGCATCACTTGAAATGTTGACCTTGACAACAAGGTGATTCATTAGATATGGGGTTGAACTTAGGGAGACAGATCCATATTTGGGACACAGAACTTTCGCGACTTTTACCATAATGTACCATCACTTTACCTTTTTGGTTTTCATTGTAGTGGAATACCCAATTTGCTCCGGAAGATACTTTCAGGTATATGATTATGTCCTGAGCATTTGTGGAAAGATGTTTTTCAAAAGGGACGAAATGAATCCATGTTTTTGACATCCGTTGCGCAAGGACACATTTCCTATGTATGCATTATTTAGGGACTCCCTCCTTAATTACAACATAAGCGGAACACCCGGAGAAAAAGAGATTTCTTTTCTTAAAGAAAATTCGAAAATAAATACAGTAGGCCTCTCGTTATATCGCGCTTGTCGGGGGACAGCAAAAATGCGCGATATATCCGAATGCGCGAATAACCGATGCCGTTAGAAATACCCAAAACTTACAAATAAATTGAGATGGGCCTGTGCATGCCACCAGGGCATGATGTGATAACGATGTCAAAGATAAAGGTAACCAACCATATTCTTCCCAGAATATTCCTTTACCTGTCGCTCTCCCTTTCTCGGTTAAGGGAATTGTATAATTTGGATTTGTTCAGCCAAGTGCGAATCCTTTCTGTTCTTAAAGGTGTCCAGAAATGGGTGCATTTTTTCTCCTTGGGCTGTAAATATCTATCTGTTTCATTTATTAATGGGCGATAGAATCAATACAAAAAGAACAAGTAAAACGTCAACTGGTTGGAGTAGAATTATTCTGCAGCATGTTGTTGCAGGTTTTAACTCCAGCAAATTCGGAAAAAAAGAAAACATTCCTGTTCGATGGCTTTGTTTAGAAGCATGAAAAAGGCTTTACTCAGAAATGCAATATTTTTACTTTCGAGAACTCAAACAAAATTTTCGGAGACATAGAAGAAGCGCAATATATCCGAATGAGCGATATAGCAAGGCGCAATATAAGGAGCGCGTATATAGCGAGGCGCTAATATTGTAATAACAATTATGATAATCTATACTAATATTATAAAGCTGAAGAGTTTGTTTGCTTAAACGCGCTAATCTCAGGAACTACTGGTCTGATTTGAAAAATTCTTTCAGTGTTAGATAGCCCATTTATCGAGGAAGGCTATAGGCTATATATCATCACGCTGAGACCAATTGGAGCGGAGTTACGAAAATTGCATAAAATAGTCTTTTTCTATCGGAAGAAATTATCGCATCCTTTCGATCTTGATACCATTGAAAAGCCCGTAAGAAATATCCTAGAAAGATTTTTGTCCTTAGCGCTAAAATTGGAAGCCTCTAAATTAACTAGAAAAGAAGTCATAAGCGTTTTTCTCTGTAATTTGTAATTTTTTTTCACGGTAATTAACTTTATTTTATTTGACCCAGAAGATGACCGTTTTATTTTATTTGCATTGTTGCATCTTTTCAATAATTGTTACAGTTGCCGTGTGAACAAAAAAATCAATGCAGTTGTCATTGTTAAACAAATCAAAAAATAATAATCAACGTTTCTAGCGTTTTGATGAGGCATCGCTTTATTTGCAAAATATAATTTAAGATAGACCGTGCAACGCTGGGCGTCGCAGCTAGTAATCTATATAAATAAAACCGAAAGTTTGTGTGTGTGTGTGTGTCTGTCGGTCGCCTGCTGGCGAGATGGAACGGTCCAGAAGTACGAAATTTTGGTTACAGGTACCTTGGGTCAGGTGCTCGTGCACTTCGAAGCGTTTTTCCTAAAATTCGAATTCGTTCTTTTTTTTAATTCCAAATTTAAGTAAAACTGTTGATTTTGGGTTTATCTCATCGAAGATAAACCCAAGATATTCAATTAATTGTTCTCAATATATTACTTTGCATTTCGTAACTTTTTCAAGCCACAAACCCTTATTAATATTGTTTTCATTTAATTCAAGTACCTCGGTGACCGAGCTTTGCTCGACGGTATTTTTCTTTTTTTTTCGAAGAAGATATTTATTTAGATAAATTTGAAAAGTTAAAGTGTTTTCTAACTATAACTTTTCATGCCGATTATTAGAGCTGTTGACCTTAAGATGCGTGTACTGTCATGGCAAAGAAACGTCTTTAGTGTAGGGACCGGTTGGCAATTTATTTTGGTTGGCGACGAAAGATGTCGCGAAAAGAGTAATATGTCCAGAACTTACCAAATATAGTATAACAAACTAAAGTTCCACACATCAAACACAAAACAACTAATTGCAATTGTAACCAACAATTTCCTCTCCAACCAAAAATGTCACTCCTACACTAAAGTTGTACCCAAAAGAAGTGAATATAGGTACATTCCTTGCTATGTACTTCCTTGCCAGATTGTTCACCATAACGATTCTTGCCTTCATCATGTTTTTACTTAAACTTGTCAAAAAAAGTCTTACACCATTTCATAGACCTTCTGATACATTCAAATTACGCGCACGATTATTAAAGCTTTTTTTTTTTTTTTTTTTTTTGCAACGGGTTCCCTAGGCATTTTAAATTTCCCAAATGGTAACAACAACAAATTTCAATCATCAAAAGGTAAATTAAAAATAAGTGTTGCCACTCAGTGTATTGCTATCTCAACTGAAATAAAATATTTATAGCGGATGATTTTTGCTCACTGTAACAAGTACCTCAATTGCGTTATTAACAAGAAGTTCCGTCTAGAACTATACGAGCCTACTTTCCCGTATACACCAAATTCAAATTTATAATCTAGCTATCTCTTTCTCTCTCTTTCTTATTTATCTTTAGTTCTAATTATTGAAAATATACCTTTTTCAACCGATAATACATATTCATTCACTCACTCATTCATTCTTTCATTTATTCAGCCATGCATTTATTCATTCATTCGTTACCTCATTCAAGTGTTTATTCATTCATTTACGCATTCATGTATTTATTCACTCATTTATTTATATTTTCATTTATTCAATAATTTATTCATTCATTCTTTTCCTCATTCATTTATTCATTGATTTATTCTTTCACTCTTTCATTTATTCATTCATTCATTATTTCACTCATTGAGTCACTGAGAAATATCCTTGAAAATCCCGATCAAAAAATTTCATAGCAAAATAGGCTCGTAAGTTCTGGATAAACTTTCTATTTCTACATGTTCTACGTTATAAGAGCTTTCCGATAAAGTTTGTTCCAAGCAAATCGGTCCGTTAGATCAGGATTTATATAGGGTTGAAATTTCCCCGTAAGCTCTGTGTTAATTTTTTGAACTGTTCAAAAATGAACAAAAACTGTTCAAATCAATATTTCACGCCGAGAACTCCTTTCAATAAGCTTGCAATAGGAACTTGGCTCTTGTGCCCAGAGTTTACAGAATTTGCTTCAATTTTGTCCATAGGCGCTAATGTTAAAATTTTTTGAACTGTTCAAAATTGAACAAAAAATTGTTCAAATCAAAAAGTAAAATATAGAAATGAGATTTCCTCGCCGAGATCTTTCGAATGCAAAAAGAATTTTTCCAATCGGACAATTCGTTCAAAAGTTATTAGGGGGGGACAGACCGACAGACAGACAGACAGACACACTTTTTCCCCATCTCAATACCCTACTTTCAAATTTTTTATTTTTCAATCTTTATTTAATTACTTCACTTATTTTTGACTTTTCTTGATTTTTAACGATATTTTCACGATACATTAAGCCTTCTTTCATGCTTTATTATTATTTTTTTTTACTTTTACGGGAAAGTAGGCTAAAAAAAGGAAAAAAATGGGTTTTTTGTGTAAAATCTCGTTTTTTCGGGGAAGACATCTACGTAGGTAAACTTAAGAAACAAAACCGGATTTAAATACAAAATTTGATCACAATCGTTAGCGCCGTTTTCGAGAACTCAAAATATGTAAATATACAAGAATTGCTCGTTTAAATATATAAGATAAGGTATGTGATTTACACTATAGGATCATGGCGCATTTGCGTTAAGCAGCCTTTACACACACGTTCTTAACCGCGGTCCGGACGGCGAGCCATTCAGGTCTAAAAGTTAAATAAAAATATCTGCAAAAGTTAAATAATTTAAAGCAGCGTTTCTTAATTTTTTTTTTTTTTTTTTTTGATACGTGAAAAACAACAAGTGTGACATCACATATTTTGGTTTCTATAAAAACATTAAAATCAGCAAATTAAATTAATTTTTGAAGTTTTTTTTTTTTTTTTTCATTTTTATGATTTAACTTTAAAGTTTCATTGATTTCATTCTGTATCGAAAACCCCGATGCTGGTTCAAGTTTTAAATTTACATCTTCCTAAAAGTTTAAAAGGAAATTTTTGTCATTTATATTTTTAAGATGAGATAGGGCAGGTAATTTTTTCAAAAATTGAACAATCAATATTTTTGCTATTATAAACTAAATATCTTTTTCTTGTAAACCTTAATCTCATTTTATAGTACGAGTTAAGTACGCAAGTAATCATTATAATTCTTACACTAACATAATTCTTACAGTAATGATTAAACTTTGTGCAAAGTAATAGAAATAAAATTTCACGTTAAATTAAAGCATTTAATGCTCATTTGTGCTTTAATTTAACGTGAAATTTTATTTCTATAATTCTTACACTCATCGTCATTAAAAGTTCAAAAATAAAATTAACAATTATTTATTTATAACATAGTACTTTGTTTCTGAACGGCAACGCAGCAAGTACATATGCTAATGTAATATAGCGTGACATGTTCCAAAAGTGGGTAGCGGCTATGTTGAAATGTGACATTTCGTGGAAAAGGGCTAAGGCAAAGGAGGCAGAGGTGTCAAATAAATTGAAAAAAAAGTGTCACATCATTTATGATCGGTTCCTAAGCGGAGCTAGCAAATAAAAAACGCAAGCGTTAAGTTAACACATTTTTACTTTCCCCAAATGTTGTGACTGGTCAGCCTTGCATCATTTCTATATCTATTTTTATATACGACTAGCTGCGCCGCCCGGCGTTGCACGGGCCACCTCAAATATTGCATCATTTCTTTGATGAAGAATTTGTTTTCCTTCTTCATTACAATTCCTGAAAATATCTAAGAATGGAGGCAATTCAAGCAACGTCATTGGTCACGGGGCATCGATGAAAGCAAATTAAGCAAAGGAAACCGTAGCAACGCTTTACATCGCGTTCGACAACTCTAATTAACAAGAAGTTCCGTCTAGAACTATACGAGCCTACTTTCCCGTATACACCAAATTCAAATTTATAATCTAGTTATCTCTTTCTCTCTCTTTCTTATTTATCTTTAGTTCTAATTATTGAAAATATACCTTTTTCAACGGATAATACATATTCATTCACTCACTCATTCATTCTTTCATTTATTCAGCCATGCATTTATTCATTCATTCGTTACCTCATTCAAGTGTTTATTCATTCATTTACGCATTCATGTATTTATTCACTCATTTATTTATATTTTCATTTATTCAATAATTTATTCATTCATTCTTTTCCTCATTCATTTATTCATTGATTTATTCTTTCACTCTTTCATTTATTCATTCATTCATTCTTTTCCTCATTCATTTATTCATTGATTTATTCTTTCACTCTTTCATTTATTCATTCATTCATTATTTCACTCATTGAGTCACTGAGAAATATCCTTGAAAATCCCGATCAAAAAATTTCATAGCAAAATAGTCTCGTAAGTTCAGGATAAACTTTCTATTTCTACATGTTCTACGTTATAAGAGCTTTCCGATAAAGTTTGTTCCAAGCAAATCGGTCCGTTAGATCAGGATTTATATAGGGTTGAAATTTCCCCGTAAGCTCTGTGTTAATTTTTTGAACTGTTCAAAAATGAACAAAAACTGTTCAAATCAATATTTCACGCCGAGAACTCCTTTCAATAAGCTTTCAATAGGAACTTCGCTCTTGTGCCCAGAGTTTACAGAATTTGCTTCAATTTTGTCCATAGGCGCTAATGTTAAAATTTTTTGAACTGTTCAAAATTGAACACAAAATTGTTCAAATCAAAAAGTAAAATATAGAAATGAGATTTCCTCGCCGAGATCTTTCGAATGCAAAAAGAATTTTTCCAATCGGACAATTCGTTCAAAAATTATTAGGGGGGGACAGACCGACAGACCGACAGACAGACAGACACACTTTTTCCCCATCTCAATACCCTACTTTCAAATTTTTTATTTTTCAATCTTTATTTAATTACTTCACTTATTTTTGACTTTTCTTCATTTTTAACGATATTTTCACGATACCATTAAGCCTTCTTTCATGCTTTATTATTATTTTTTTTACTTTTACGGGAAAGTAGGCTAAAAACTAGGACTAAATAAAATTCTTCTACATTACACAAAATTAACACTACATATAATACATTTATTTTAAAACTATTAAATTAAATGTAAATACTGGGCAAATAAAATAAAACGGATATAAAACAACCATAAAATGCGGAGTTTTTAAATGCCTTCGCTAATTAAAGTCCCTAGCGATTCGAATAAGCAAAATGGCTTCCTTGGAATGTTTCGAATTTTTAATGCCTCACTCGACTCTTATTAGCTGCCAGCCGTTCGTGAGGAGATAGCGCGACATAGAAAGATAGATGCGTTTCTTTACTCTCGGATTTTAATATATAAGATTGAGCCAGCTTAGATCCTATCCAAATCGAACGTAAAAGAGCAGGGAAGAAAAAAAGTAGCGCCCTTTCCGAATGTTTCCCTCTGAGGTATGGTGGCAGCGGACTTTCGCTCTTGATCAGCCGCTGTGAGGAAGAAAGTAGACAGGCGAACTTGACCGACTGGCCAAGCCGGGAAACCGACCGTATATGGACAAGCACGAATCTGGGACACTTCTAGGCGCCGCACTTCACTTTCAGATCGGCCGCCGTGGTGAGTCGTCACAAACAATCGGAAAAGGGTTACAAAAATATCATTCAGCGGAATCGAAAATTCTTTAATGCCGCTCACACTTCATACTTCACTGAGGAACGTTTCGTATAAGGAGCATTTCATAGTGGTAAAACCAGTAAAGTTGACCACCTGTTTAAGTTGACCACTTTTGTCAGGAACGGAATTAGTCCTTCACCCTCTACCTCATCCTCTATAGGTTGACCACCTGTCTAAGTTGACCACTAAAGTGCTGCACCGCAAGTGGTCAACTTACACAGGTTTCACTGTATTTGAGATCTAATGTAGAATCCGTAACATGCATTTATATCTTTGTATTTTCTATTTAAAATTTTTTTAAGAAATGTGGTGTTTAGACATCTACATCCAATTTTGCCTAACACCAAAATTTATTTTAAGTTAGTTTAAAATTTATATAAAAATAATGCATGTTACAAACTCTACATCAGTTTCACAAGTCCTAAAAAGCCCCGTAACCTTTCCTTTCACTATCTTTTTTTTTTAACATATGGAAAGCATCTCACATATACGTTCCTATAAACAAGTATCTCGAAGTTAAATTGGAGTAGACACAAGAAAACACACGTTTTATTTTAAGAAAAACTTAATTACTGTAGACATTAATAAAACGAAAAAATATAGCATGAAATCAAGCCTGACATGCCTGACTATGACAAACAATCCATTTCTATTTGATTCAATACACAGCCCTGCAGTGGACGACTTATAACATTTATTGTACGGCAGAGTAGGAACGAGAAAATAATTTTTATAAAAAAACAGAACCGACTTCAAATTATAAATTGCGCTAAAAAGTGAAAAATAAATTCATTCTTTAAAACAACATCGATGTGACTTTTAAACATAGTTTTAGAAGTCGGTGTAAAATCAGGATAGATGAAATCTTTTGTAATCATGAATCAATTACAAATATATATATTTTCGCAGAATTAGGAACAGTTCCAATATGAAGTAGCAAATGGTATAATGGTAATTAGACTCATAATTCTGCACCGACTTCTAAAACTATGTTTAAAAGTCACATCGATGTTGTTTAAAGAATGAATTTATTTTTCACTTTTTAGCGCAATTTATAATTTGAAGTCGGTTCTGTTTTTTTATAAAAATTATTTTATTTTATTCTTTTTAGTGTAAATACATTTTTTATATAAATACTCTATTTAAAAAAAATCCATATCAAAGGGCAAAACTCCTTTGAATGAATGGCACTAAAACTAATCATTTGTATGATAAATTCCCCTTTGAAGTCGATTTTAGCAAACAAACTGACTGGATTAATTTTCACCTTCAGTCAAATCTCTTGCTGTAATTTCTCTTAATATTACAGCTCATGACAACAAACATGTTTTCAACAATGACTTTTATATTTATTAATAGATTTCCTAACAAAGAAAAATCAAGCCAAGCCTTTCCAATTAAAATAAAAAATACTTATTTTTCACCCGTAACGTTTTCTCTAAAAAAACAAATGTAGTCAAATTGATTTGCAATATTTGAGTTAGACGACCCTCTATCGATTAAAGAAAAAATCATCAAAATCGGTTCATTTAGTCAAAAGTTATGGATGAAAAAAAAAAGTAATACATTTCTGCCAATTACTTTTGTTCTATTTATCGAATATGGTCAAACAAAGGTACGGGACCTATGGGAAACCACCCTCGATCGATAGGGAAAAAAAATCATGAAAATCGCTTCATCCGGTGCGAAGTTATGAGTGGACAAACAAACAAAAAAAAACCGACATACATACACTATGAATGTATAACCTCCTTCCTTTGTGAAGTCGGTTAAAAACTAGACGACAATGCATTACTGTTGGATTGTTGATAAATAAAAATACTAATGAAAGATATAAACTTCTTGTACGTTTTTAAACGTAAAAATTTTAATCTTAACATGTAGCCGGGAAAATATGCGCACTGTAAACATGCTTTTTACTTTCATTGAAAATATGCTACATATATCTGATTGCAATGTTAACAGATGCATAGAATCGTAATATCTATTCTACAATTAATTTAAAACAGGTAACAGGAAGTCCTTAACAATAAAGCAAGGTAGTACCATATAAAAATAGTTTTAATCTCTTTTTTTCTTTCCTCCCTTATTGGCCCGGGTCCTACTCCTACTGCTGGCCTAGCCCCCTCCTCATATGTGGGCGTCGTACTTGCAATTTACTGCTTATTTGTGTGTTTTACCGCGCTGATTTTTTTTAGATTTCTGCACAGAGGTGACTAAAACAACGGAAGAATTACATATGAGGGAACTGAGTTATATAAAGGATAGGAATCCCAATCTATGCTTCCCAGAGTGTGGCCCAAATTAAATGCATACGTACTGCTTTGCCTTCGTTACCATCATCTCGATTTTCGAGCAATTTGTAAGATTTTGTGCTTACATGCATAGAGATAACAAAAATATAAAAGTGAAATTAAGGGATATAGCAAACACAAGTAAGTAAATAAATAAAAATAAAATTACTGCCTGGCATTAGTATCACTTGTTAATTTCATTCGTTGCATTTTAGCCAACGTTCCGTAAAAGTAAAAAAAAGAAGGAAAGTATAAAAAACGCTTACTGTATCTTAAAAATATCGTTAAAAGCAAAAGAACAAAAGTGTCAGTATCAAATTTAAAAAATTAATTCAAAAAATTTTATTTTTTCATTTTTTTAAATGGTCTTTTGAATATTTTTTAAAAACATGGGGCTCAATAAACTCTAACAACCCCAGTTCGCAAATGTTGGGCCAGCATTTATAGTTGCGCAAAGAGGAAACTCTATGAAAACTGAACTATTCCAAGAAAGCCTCCCACTCTCTCTTTCTCTATCGTTATAGCTGCACACAGCAAATAAACATAAACACGTAACTGCCGATAAAAGTTGAATTGATCGATTTCTAATTGATAATGTTACTTCGACACCTTCCGCCGGATGATATGAAGAAACTAACACTTCTTCGTTTGCATAATTGCAGCCATCTGTTCGGGTGATTAATGAACTCAGAAATCTCTTTTCCAATCACGTAACTGAGGGGGCAGTGGACGGGAGCATCCGTTTCTTGACTCCTATTTGAGAGCCCACGCGGGGAGGAAAAAAACTGACGACAATTCCCAGCAGGAGATTTTTTTTCAGATTAAAGATTCTCCGAAACCGAAATTATCCCTACACTGCGCAATTTTTATTTTATTTTATTTTATTTTTTTTTTTTTTTTTTTTTTTTTGTGAAAAAAGATGAACCTTGAGCCCAGTTTACAAAATCAAGGGCAGATTATATTAACTAATATAATCTTACATACAAAATATAACGAAAAAATGCGCCATTTGTTAAAACTAATACAAAACAAGAGCTTAGTGAACGAAAATAGAGGTGTTGTTTAAAAACAACACGGCGTAGTGTAGTTTGTGATTCTTTAGCTCTTAGTAAAAAAAAAAGATCAAAGTGAAGTAAAGAAACACTATTTAATTTGCATTTTACGTTTTGCGCTGCAATAAATTAGCTACCATTTGCATACACATAGTTTGCTATTTTCCTCCATAGATTCTCCATTATTGAGTTTAACTCAGAAAAAGAGATAGACTGGGATAGGCGTACGCATGGGGGTACCATGAATGTTGTGATAGATTTCTAATACGAAACTGGCAAACTTCTTGCGTTTTAAATTTACTAATTCCATGTCTCTTATTTGGAATGCTTCCTTTCTCTTAACTAAGCCAAAGTTTCCATGGTGGTGCACCTGGTACCCGAATCTTTGGATGTAATCTGAATTCCCACTTTGCTACCCCCCTTAGTACAGTAGTACCCCATTGCTAAGGCTCTGCGCACGCTTATGTATCCATGAATCTTTCTTATCACCGAGGAAAACGTGAAACGAGAAAGAACAAGTAATAATAAAGGATTTGAATGTTTTTACCTGTGCATTTTTAGTCGCATGCTACTGAGAAACTGCTTAGAATGTAACACGTTATTTTTTTCCGAAGTTTTACTGTGAACATATTGTGGCAATACACACACGTACTTGAAAGTCCTGTTTTTAAGTTGGACAACTTGGTGATAGTTGATGTCTTCAATTTTCTTAAACCTTTCAGGATATGTTCGTAATACTGTGATAAGAAAAAAATAGTTTTATAAAAAAATAGAACCGACATCAAATTATAAACTTCGCTAAAAAGTGAAAAGTAAATTAATTCTTTAAAAAACATCGATACGACTTTTAAACATAGTTTTTGAAGTCGGTAGAAAATGGTGATGAATTTTGATTTATGATTACTATTGTAACCATGAATCAATTACAAATACAAATGGTCTAGAGTTTGCAACAGTTTCAATGTAAAATAACGCATGGTGTAATGATAATTAGACTGGTATAATTTTGCACCGACTTCAAAAATTATGTTTAAAAGTCGTATCAATGTTGTTTAAAGAACTCATTTATTTTTCACTTTTTAGCGCAATTTATAAGTTGAAGGTGGTTCAATTTTTATCTAAAAATTATTTTATTTTATTTTTTTTTGTGTAAATACATTTTTATACAAATAGACTATTTTTAAAAATCCATATCAAAGGGGAAACCTTCTTTGAGGGAATGGCACTAAAAACTAGTCGTTCGTATGATAAATTCTGTTTTGAAATCGATTTTAAAAGGTTACTAGAGCAAACAAACTGATTGGATTTAATTTTTGCTTCTGAGCTGAGAAGCCTTCAGTCAAACTCTTGTAATAATTGATTTTAATATTACAGCTTAATGGCAACAAACTTTTTTTAACGATGAGTTTCATGTTTATTGACAATTTTCCCAACAAACAAAAATCAAGCCAAGCTTTTCCAATTAAAATACAAAAAATCTTATTTTTCACCCATAACGTTTTTTTTTTTTTTTAATGCTGTCAAATTGATGTGCGATAATTGAGTTAGACGACCCTCCATCGGTAAAAGAAAAACTCATCAAAATCAGTTATTTTAGTAAAAACTTATGGATGAAAAAACAAAAAAATGACCACATTTCTTCCCATAACTTTTTTTTTCTATGCTCGAATATGGTCAAACGAAGTTACGGGACCTATGGGAAACCACCCTTGATCGATTAAAAAACACATCATGAAAATCGGTTCCTCCGGTGAGAAGTTATGAGTGGACAAACAAATAAAAAAAAAACGACATACTTACTGTTTAACCTCTTTCCTTTGTGAAGTCAATTAAAAAGTGAAGTCTTTTGAACCCGTTTTGTTTGTCAATGAAGAGATATCAAAGTTCAAGCTCCCGAAAAGAAAATGTAAATTATATGATCAGGCAACTTCTAAAGCCATGTGTGACCCATGAAATGTTTTTTACATATGGATACTAAACTTGATATCAGGCACATATTAGCCTAAACAGTTTGGTGAGTCCCTCATGGCTTTGAGGACAAAGGTCATTCGAAAATGGTGCTTTCGTTTGTTAAATGCATTTCTGTTTGTTTGAAACCTTAACATTTTATATCATAGCTGGCAGCATTACATAATGCAAAAGAGAAATCACAAGCTGAAACAACCATTTGCAAAAGGGGAGTGCTTTTAAAATAAAATTGGTTGCACTTTTCTTTTTTTAAATTTTTAGTGTAGAAAAAGTATACATGTATATAATTTGATTGGAATTATCTCAGTTATATCAAATTATAACTCAATTTGGATGTCACTCCCTGCACGCCCTCTCCTCCCCCTTTTTGACAGTACTGCCTGTACTTGTTAGTTTTTCTACAACAGTAAACGATCGGAAAAGTATGTGTTGGCCGACAATAATGTTCAATTGGGTCAATGAGTCAGGACCTTATGCATGAAATCAGGCAGAAATTGTAATTAAAAGTCATAATTTTCTTCGCGGGCCAGAAGATTCATCCAGAGGGTGTAAAATTATCGATAATAATCTTTTAGAGAATAATCTCAAGAACGTTCTCATGGTAGGTGAATATCCGAGAATATTCTTCTAAAATTTTGTTAAAATAAAATTACAACATTATACATTTTCGATGTGAATGAGTAACTTTAAATTTGAAAATAAATTTAATTATTTTTTGTATAACAAGCTTTTTTTTATAATAATATTTATTATTTTTAAAAAGGCTTGTTTTTGATATTTTTGTGAGTAAAAGCAACTATTAAATTAAAAATAACATTGATTGTTCAAAAACATTCAGAACTGCTCTTAAACAAGTTTGAGCATCTAAAACTGTTCTCAAAAATTATGTAAATTTATACAATAACATTAATTTATAAAATTAATGTATAAACAACGTAGGAGCTTATATACTCAATTGAGTTTGAGCTTATATACTCAATTGAGTTGAGTTTAAGAAGGTTTTAAACAAAATGTTCTTCAAAACTTCTTGCATTTAAATTTAATTTGATAATGTTTAACTGTAATTATTTTTTTACAATGGTTTAAATATTGTGAAAAATTAATTATAATTAAACATTATTAAGATTTTTTTCCTTTTTTTTAAAGCATCATCTTTTAACTTTTATGTTATTTTCACTGTAATGCATTTAAAAAATGTAATACACCTTTAATTGATAATCATTTACTCAACTGACCACAAAATTTGACATTGTTCAGAGAAAGTTCTCCAAAATGATATTTTAACTATAAAGCATAAATGAAAAACAAAATAAGGTTATTTACTCGCTTTGACAAATGATAATTGAACAATTTTTCACAATACTAATAGTATTTACAAAATGTTAGGGTAAGTTGTAATATTTACATTAAATTTTACATTATTCTCCTAATTTCCCTTCAGGAGAACATTCACAGAAAATTCTCGCTGTCTGAGAATCTCGTTTTCCTCTTTAGATTTATCATGTGGCACTGAAAGTTTGAAACAAGAAATGTTAAGTAAAATATCTATCGACAATAGGTAGAGACATCGCGTCGATTCAAGAAACAGTCGATTATCAAATATTCTGGTAAGAGACGCGTCTTGACTTTGATGAAACAGATGAAAAAGTAAAAAATCTCGAGATCATTATATGTTAGAGATACTTAATAACAGAAAAAAATCGTAAGGTCTACGAATATTTTTATGAATTAACAAAAGAGGATTAAAACTACTTAAGGTGTTCCTTGTAACCCCGAGACACGTGTACGCAGCTTATTCGATATTTAATTGTTTTGTATTAAAAAATACAAAACAGTTAAATATGTACCACTCACGTTTAAAATAATTTTCCAGTAATTGTACAAATGTAATATTCTCTTTTATAATGTCTGTAATATGTCCACTAAATATTCTTGATTCTTTGAAAATTTACTTCAAATTACTAAAAAAAAAGGTATTATGGCAAATTACAGAATCAGGAGGGAAACAAATTATGATGCCCCCCCCCCCCCCCCCCACACCAATCAACTGTTATATTGAACTAAATTTCAGTGGAGCGAACTTGATTCAGATAATCGGCGGTTACTAAAAAGAATAATGACGATAACTACTATTCTACAAAGTTAGCGATAATATTTGCGTTATTCAATGCAACAGAAAATTTATATGAATTCTATAAAAATGAAAATTTTATATTGTAAATATGCTAGATTTATTTTCCATTTTTTTGTCTTTTCTTTTTCGGTTTTAAATATGCAGCGTTTACAAATACAAAATTCATAACACGGAAAACGAAAATACAATATCGCATAAGGTTGCAACTGAAAATGACGACAATGATAATGAGTATTGTCAAAAAATGTACTTACGATGCGAACAACACGAGCAACGCGACGCAAAGCCGAATGCCGACTAAAGACGGACTTGGGTGCGAGGAATCGGGTCATAACACCTTACGTCACCTTTCTCACCCCCGCCCTCCCCTCCCCTCCGAGCTCACCTGAACAACTAAGGCGGATCGTTGTCCATCTATGTAAGCAATTCCCTCTCCGGATTCCACCACTTGAAAGAAATTATATTTGCTAAATATTGCGGACGCATTGGGAAGCTCTTTGTTTCGACCGTTTGTTTTATTTTAGAGTGATATCTACTCTCGAAAGTGCTTCCTGAAAACAGGAGGTCAGGTTAGGAGGTATCCAAGAGCATGTCGGTATGAGACAAGGGTAGCTTTCTAGTGAGTAATTTAAACCTCCGTCAGGATATTTAAAAAATCAACTCTGGCTGATAAAATCCAGGGATATGGAGCGCAACGGAGAGCTAAAGTGTAGAGCAGCGGGATTTTAATCGAAACTGGAGTAGAGCAGGAGCTGTGCTCCATTTGTTGCACTCTTTTCCTTTTATATTAGATTCAAAAACTAAAAAATTAATAAAAATAATGTTTATTTATTTATTTTTTATTTATTTATCTATCTATTTATTTATTTATTTATTTGTTTATCTATTTATTTATTAATCTAATTTTTTATTTATTTATTTACCTATCTGTTTTACTTATTTATTTATTTATTTTTCCCTATAGTGGATGTAAAACATTATGTATTTATTGATGAACAAATAATCAATAAATAACTTTTTATTTTTTACCACATATATGCACGCCTATTAAAAAATTAACTAAATAATAGCGACATTTTCCTGTTCAAACTTATCAGAGTACGGAGTGGAGGCTCTGGAGCTGGAGTAAAGTGGAGCTGAGCCGGAGCAGAACTGGAACGGAGCGACTGGCTGTTGCAGATCCCTGATAAAATCAACTTTATGAAACATGAAACCAGGAGTGTCATTTAAGGATGAAGAGGGCAATTGTCTAACCCCTGGCTTTGTGAATGTAATATATTTTTATAAAAGTGCATGTATTTTGCTTTTTTTTTAATGTAATATGTAAGGAGAAAATACTCTTCTCCCCCCCCCCCCTCCCTTCTTGGATAATGACTGGCCTGCGTGAACCCACCAATTTACAAAGAAAAAAAAGTAACGCTTAAATATATGCATGAAAGTAACCAAATTATTATTATAATAACTAAAACACTTCCATTACAGAAATATTAAATAGTAGCTAATTTCCCGCAGAAACATCTGTTGGTTATAAGTTCAACAAAAAAGAATCGGAAGCTAATCATTTTAAAATCGTAAAAACACTTAAAAATTCAAAAGGCTTAAGAAAAGATCCCTTGATATAAACGGGAAAATTATCGCTTCGTATAAACAAACTAAGGTGTTGCCACTCCAAAGAATCGGGAATTAAAAATTTAGTTATAAATGGAAATACTTTTTAGGAAATAGAAATAAGTTTGTAGTAAAGTCCCCGTAAGTTACGATAATAACTACAAATATTATGTTACTTTTCTATGCTAATCATTAAACACATTTTTAAATATCGTTTTACCATAGTTTGTCTTTACATGATGTCAGTATCGATTGCACCGCAAAATTTAATCGTAACTGCTCCACGGGAAGTGAAATATATATATCGATGCATGAATGTCCTGCTAAAACTTGTAAAAGGAAGAAAATATTGATATAAAATGTATTTTTATGAAAGTGCATGTCTTTTGTTATTTTTCTTATGTAATACAGGGAAACCAGTCAAATCCGAACTAATTTGGGCTGTAGCCTGTTCGGATTATTCGAAAACTATCCATAACAAAATAAAGGACCCTCGTCACTTTGAAAATTGAAGATAATTAATTTCAAGTGAAAGATTAAGTGATATTTAGCGAGTTTCTATTGCTATTTCATTTTTGCAAAGTGATTAACCTAAAAAATTTCAATAACCAACTTTTACCGTTTTTCAATCCTGCATGACATGAAGTATGTAGACTCATTTACAGTTTGTTGAGTATGCTAACTGTACTTCTTTGCTAATTTTTCAACTAATCATCTAAAATAAGGTTATAGTAATTGTTTCATTGCAAAATAAATAAGTTTCTCCTTTTTTTGCGGGTGTTTTTCAAATTTAAATTTGTTAAAAAAAACTCGTTCGGATTTAACGAGATTTCAGATTTTCGGGGTTCGGATTTCAGGGATTTCACTGTATGTAAATAGAATATACCCTTTGCCTCCCCTCCTCCCTTTTTGAAAACTACTGCCCTGTATGAACCCACAAATTTACAAAGAAAAAAATGTTTAAATGTATTCACCAAAGAAGTAAACGAATTATTATTATTGTAGTTAAATCACTTCCATTACAGCAATATTAAATATGCATGAATGTGCTGTTAAAACTGGTAAAAGGATGAAAATATAAATAAAAAATATCGATGAATAAGGAAAGCTTTATTATTGCTTTGGCATTTACACATCATCTTTTCATCTTTTCACTCCAAATAATAACATTTTTCTTTTTTGTTATCGTAGAGTTTCTTTTCCACCTGTTCTAAGCTCGTGTAGAACTTATTATTCTAACACATTTTTCCCAATTAAGCCTAATTTCGAATGTTTTGCACCTGTTAACAGCACGAATACTCACACTTACTTTCTTGGAGAGAATTTATTCTACCTATTTCTTTCCCTCTTGACCAAATTCTTCACCTGTGAACAATTAAATTAAAATCATCGGAAATAGGCTAGATAATAACAGTTCTCTCTCTCTCTCTCTCTCTCTTTTTATAACTACCATTTGCTATTTCCCCCCTCCCCCTTTCTTTTTTTATTAATTTATTTATTTATCGCACGTAAAAATAAAAAGAAAAATTTGTATGAATAGCGTTTATTTTATTTCGTTTTGAAATTTCATGTTCCTTGAATTCTAATTTAATCTACAGGTTACATGTTTTTAAAAGAATATAATAATTATTTATTTATTAGCGAAGAGAGTCTTTTAAAATTTTCCAAAAAGCTACTCATTAACAAATAAATAACAACTGAATGAATCGTCACTTGGATTACTCGCACCCCAGAACCAGAGGCGTAGCAGGGGTTTTCAGCTAAGGTTTTCAGCGCCCGGGGACAACTGAAAATTTTGCCCCCCCCCCCCCCCCCTGTGCCCCTGGAGGCCAAGGAGCGCTCTAAAGGGAATTTTAAAAAACTTTTATGCTTCCGAAATGATAAATAGCTCTAAAAAGCAGCTCTTTTAACTTTCATTTTTATTAGCGACCACTCACTTCTAAGGGAAAAATGGGACACTGGCTTCGTGAAATTATTTGTCTGACTAACCACGCACTCCTTATTGGTCATTCCCGATATGGTTTGCGGTGCTCCCACTTTTTTGTCGAACATATTCACACCTCTTCAGTTCAAATAATTTTCTTTTCGCATTTAAAAATAAAATAAATTAACATTAATTTGGCGCCCCTTGACTCTGCTCCCGGGGACAGCTGTCCCTCCTTGCCCCCACCTACGCCTCTGCCCAGAACTGACAACTTTATGCATTGATAAAGGGATTCCCTGTACCCTTGAAACACGTGTTTGCAATATATTTTGCACATGTATTTGCAGACACCTGTGCAACAAAGTCAATTTTCTTATTAGTTGTTTCCAAAAAATGCTGCAAGTAATCATTTATGCGTCGGTGCACGGATCACTTAAAAATAGAGTCCAGGCCGACGCATTCGCCATTTTGAACCAAACTTCATGTTCTCTTCTCTGTAATGTATAGTTTTTTGGCAATCTTTCATTCTCTCTGGCATTTACGGTTTCTACAATTTGTCGGGATTTGGTGATAAGACACGGAAACTTTGCTCTGATAACCCTAGCCTTTCAACAAGGAAAA
Organism: Octonoba sinensis; assembly: GCA_038502835.1. Classification (NCBI taxonomy): domain Eukaryota; kingdom Metazoa; phylum Arthropoda; class Arachnida; order Araneae; family Uloboridae; genus Octonoba; species Octonoba sinensis. The sequence goes on along the minus strand of CM076600.1, from coordinate 63,476,302 downwards.
ATCTGATCCAAAATGACGGATGCGTCGGCTGGATATAGTGAACTTTACCGAAAACAACGCGCAAGTTAGAGAAATATAAACAAAAGGAATTTGACTTAATTTTAACTCAAATTTTGTTTGAGCATTTATAAATAGCATAAAATATGGTAGTGTCATTTTAATAAGTCAACTTGCCATTCAAAAACGAAGTTAACGGAAGCAAAATTAAATTAAAATAAAATTTACAAGCACGTTACAGAAGTATTTCAAAAGTCAAGATTGTTTTTGTTTGTTCACATTGTTCCAAATAACCTTTTCACTCATATTTAAATGTTCATGGATGAAAGCAGGAACTTCAGTAAGATTAGGGTCAAATACGGTAATTGTAAACACAATTTCAATGTTTTAACTTTAGATTACTTCCCTACTTCTTGAAGGAACTGAGAAATAAAATTGTGAGCGTTATAGCCAAGGGATCATTCATAAATGATGTCACACTTCGAGGGGGAGGGGGGTCCGTGAAACTGTAACAAAATGTGACTAGAGGATGGGAGGGGGTAACAAAAAGTGTGACATCGTGCTAATGCAACATAGCCTGAAATGTGACAAAGGGGGTGGGGGGTCCGTTGAGGTGTGACATTTTGTGACAAAGGAGGGAGGGGGTCAAATATAAGGGAAAAAAGAATGACATCATTTATGAACGGCCCCCAACACTATACTCCTTCTGTGTAAATGTGTACAAACGTTTGACGTCCTGACTATTCGGTAGCGAATGAACTGGGTGTCTACATTTTCCTTCAGCGTGCTTGCATACCCTAGAGACTCTGGCCTGAATGTAAACAGGGATTTTTTTTTTCCGGCGAGTGTTGATGCAAATAGTAAACCATGGCATGCATAGTTTGCTTGGTAGCATAAGAAGTTCTGGAGCAATGGTCCTCAATCTGCGGCTCACGTGCCGCAGGTGGTCCAATGAGTTGTTTTTGAGTCTCTGAGGTCATTTAATAGGGAAATAACTTACAAAAAGTCAGGTAAATGCGGTAAATTTGTGTAAAATCCGCTCAGAAGTATAATTAAAGTCAAAATATAATATTTATTTTCTTCCAAAAAGATTCGAAAAATGATCAACTTAAGTTTTTATAATTACCCCAGAACACGAAACGCATGGGGTGATTGTGAACACCCAACTTACACATGAAAAATAACAGGGAGGATGAAATTTGAAACTAGATTTTTTTAGCAACATTCCATATGACAAATAAAAATGGTTGAACCCGTTTACTTCACGTTTGTAGATGTGCTGGAGAGGAAAATGTAAGATCACTAAATTTTGTCAAACAACTTTTTCCACCGTGTCATTTACAAACAATGGTGATGCCTCCACAGTTCTTTGGAAACATACGGAACTTTATCAATATCTTCCCTGTGTTTCCAAGTCATCACCAGCAATTTAATTTTCAAATCATAACAAGTGTAGTTATGAAGCTTGTGTGGGTGATTTTCAAAAAGATTGACAGTTTGATGTCCGCAGTATAAAATCTGAATTTCATGTCGATCAAACTATTATGCTGCCATTGTAACAACCTGTAGGGAAGCATCATTTCATACTTAATTCAATGCATTAATTGCATTTTTTCAAAGTTGTTAAATAGTAGGCTTCTATTAGTTTAGTTGGAAAGTAATGGAAAATTGCTTGTCCGGAGCAAAAAATTCATAGAACAAGAGTCTTTTTTTTTTATCATTCCAAATAACTTTTCATTCAATATGATTTAAAACATGAAGTAATATGTGTTTACTTAACAAAAATGCCAGTGATTTTACTGAAGTGTTTATCGAATATTTTAAAATTTAAAGAACGCTTTTGTCCGGACATGCAGCTCATATCATGAGTGTTACCTCGAGAAAGATCCTATCATTTAACTTTCAAAATATTTAAATATTGTAATTATTTCCTGTGGTAGGGAAGCCTTGTATGCTTCTTTTAACCTCGTACCATCTAGAATGGGTTAGTTTTATTCCTTTACTGTTTTATAGTGGAACATACGGTTCAACATGATGAGTATTTTTATTACTTCTCAGGAGTGTTACCCATTTATTTCCCAATATTTTTACGACATAAAAATAAGCAATTCAGCAACAGTGTATTTATTGTACAGGAATCGATCGGTCCAAGCAAATTTTCAGGAACACAGTCAGATATTTTTTTTAGTGAAGAATTTTTTAATAAATTTCATGAGTGTTACCCACTCATGAGTGCTACTTGGAAAGAGAAGGAAGTTACAATCCTGATTGAAAACAATCAAATAATAAATAAAGCTGCAGATGTAGATATTTTATGAGATTTAAGCTGATATTATTTTTTATTGAAGGATACATTTTTTACTATATATATATATATGTGAGGTTTCTAATAAATTAAATACATTATTATTATTCCTTTCTTTGTCTTTGTAAAAGCAAACTTCCGTTGAGACCTTTTAACGTAACTTTTCGTAAACCTGAACTAAAACCTATTGGGTCTTTTTTACGGGTCCACTCTCAAACGTGAACCAAAACTTATACCCTGAGTTCTGATTGGCTAAGAGACCCCAAGAAGGGTCTGGAAAACTAAAGCTAAGCGTCACTTGGTGAGCTGATGCTTAAAAGTACAACACACAGTAAATTGTGCTCCTGCGAGATGTTCGCTATGGGGACCGCTTTTATAAATATTATCTTCAATTGTAAATATTCACCTCATTCATCATTGTAAATAGTATTCTTGTAAATACCTGATGAGTAGAAAATAAAGGAAAGAAACAAAATGAATGCTGCTATGTACTGCCATGAAACTTAGCCCGACTGCTGATACGGGACATGACATATATATATATATTTATTTATATATATTTTAAAAGAAACACCCTGCCACAAAAAAAGTAAAAAATAAACATTTGTTCGTGTATACCAGTTGTTACTTTATGCAAATGAGAAAGTGATGTGTTGCAAACTATTATCTTCAGTTTACTTAAATTACAGATATGGTTTGCAGAATTAGAACTATTTATTTCGATATTTTTACTGCTTACTTTAAAACTGAAATTAATTTTTTATTAGTTCTGTCTAAAAGCATCTATTTCTGGACCAGAATCATGAGAGTAGTTCTGTTTTATTACATTTTTAATGTAACATAGCAATTAATGGGGTAAAAGAAATTCAATTTTGGTCTCTCTTTTTATAATTATTGTTATTTTTATTACTATTATTATTTTTGGTGCATTATTGCAACAGGATTGTTTGTTTGTCTTATGAGTGTTACCATCTCTCATGAGTGTTACTGTGCCTAAAAATTAGAATTGCATTAATATATTTGTTAGTTAATAATTAAAAAATGGGTTGCTAATCAAGGCTATCCAGTTACTTCTTATACCTGCAGTGAAAAATTTATTTTTTAAAAAATACATTTTTATTGAAAGTTATATCCTTCATTTAAGGATTATTCATTCACTCGCTCATTCATTCAGAAATCTCCTTAAAAATCAAGATCAAAAACTTTCGTGGGAAAATAGGCTCGTTAAGTTCTAGATGAACTTCGTATATGTACATGTTGTACGTCATAACATCTTTTCGATAAAGTTTGTTCCAAGTAAATCCGTCTCGTAGAACATGGTTTATATAAATGGAAATTTCCCCGCAGGCGCTTTTGTTAATTTTTTTTGAACTGTTCAAAAATGAACAAAAATTATTCAAATCAAAAAATGATTCCAGTTGAGAGCTTCTTCCAATAAGCTTGTTCAAAGGAACTTGGAGCTTATGCCCAGAATTTACCTGCGTTGGTTCTTTTTTGCCCATAAGCGCTAATGTTAAGATTTTTTAACTGCTCAAAATTGAACGAAAACTTCTTCAAATCAAAGCGTAAAATATGGAAATTTGATGTCCTTGCCGAGATCTTTCGAATGCATTAAATATCTTTCGAATCGGACAATGGCTTCAAAACTTATTGGGGGGGGGGGGGGGACAGGCAGACCGACAGACGCACATTTTCCCCCATCTCAAAACCCTACTTTTATTTTTCAATCTTAATTTAATTACTTCACTCATTTTTAATTTTTCTTTATTTTTAACGATATTTTTACTATACAATAAGCCTTCTTTCAATCATTTTTTCTTTAACTTTTATTGTAAAAAGAGTTAAAAACGATTTAAGAATAATTTGAATTACCCCTTCTTGCTTGATCAAGCAATGTATCAAACAAGAAGATTATCTTCCAAAATTCAACGCCTCATAGTAGAACAAGATGCAAGATAAACTCCCGTGGGCGCTTATTAAACGTTCTTCGCCAGCAGTTTACAATTTCTAATTTCTCATCAGAAAATACAAACATTTAATTATTCGATTTTCGCAATCTTTCAATATGAAGAGCACAAGGCAGAAAGCCGAAATGTCAATCTTTCCAATGTTCGGGAAAATTGTGTTTGAAATTTCGATCTTTCGCTTTTTTTCGTTGTACAGTAAACTTTTGGGTGATTTTTCGCCAAACACACGGGCGATCTTGATAATCGCGTTATTTTAATTTTAATGCCCGTCTGAGATCCATTTGCACTTTGTTTATATAATAATTTTTTTATAGTATAGTATAACCTTAACTCCCCCCCCCCCCCCCCCCCGCTGTCTAGCCACCCCTACAACTGAAATTTCCAAAAACAATTTATACCATACCTATATACCTACATATTCATTTTCCGTCAAAAAAAAACTCGATCAATTTTACTAGTTTTTCCGCAAAAAAAAAAAGGCTCAAGGGTTTAAACTGAGCAACAAAATTCTACTCTACAAACGCTCAGTGCTGCCGTATTGAAGTCAACTCGAACAAAAAATGACTTTCGCCTTTCTTCCGTGCCCTCTTCATATGAGTATGCGAAAAATCATTCAGTTGAACCTTCTTTATATTGATTAAATATTAGAACTTCATCTTTTACATTAAATTGCGGCCAATGATGTGCGTGCTTCAGAATCAAAAGTCAATAAAATTTAAACCTAGACATCAACTCAAACCAACATACCTGTAATTCAGGAAGCATACTCATCAATAACATGTGCTCCCAAAACGTGAAACTAATCTTGCTTTTAAACCTTTTCGACCTTCAATCTAGCTACTGCTACGTTTTTGCTTTAGGCAGTGAGGAAAATTTTTCCTCTTTCTCTTGTAAAAGATGACAAAATAACACATCGCTTTGTCAGGTAAAAAAAAATGCATTCCTCATAACTTATTGCATTTTTGATCGGCGAGAAGATTTTTAAGTCATACTTGTCAGGGATCGGGAGAAGCCATTTTTTTTTTTTTTTTTGAATTGCTCCGCTTGAGTTCTGCTCCGACTTCTAAATACTTGCTCGGGCTCCATTTCGTGCTCCGAATAATTTTAATAAATTATATTATTCATCTTGGTTTTCAATCAATTATTTTTGTACAAAAAAATCGGAGCCGAGGAGCACAAGATATTTTTTTTATCTGCGGCTCCGCTCAGTTTCGAGCAAAATCGCGCTGCTTCGCGTTCCGCTGCAAATCCCTTTTACTTCGGCACTTCTGAAAACGATTCCTTCCAACCTATCGGGATGGCAACTTTGAAAAAAAAACATAATGAAAAATTGTAGAAAGATACAGTTCGACAGCGAAGTTCTGACACTTGGACGCTTCTGCGCATGGCAGAAAAGGACGAATCCATTCGAGTTTCGGGGAAGTTCGTTTTGCAGGTGCGTTAGTTAGGATGCAAATCAGAATGTTTGCTTCTCTGTTGAAAGCGACTAAATTTTTAAACTGACATATAGCATCAGTTCGGAAAAAACCAAGTATGCTAAAGTCCAGACGAGCGAAAGAGTCCATACACACAGAACTTACATTTTCTGCCACTTCGGTTATTTGGCGCTGATAGCATGCACCTAAAAGCGAGGATCGAAAGGATTAACCATAGCAATCATTTAAGGCCTGAATTTCAAGATAAGTGAATATTTAAGTGTTGGGGACAAAAGTAACTATCAAAATAAATTGCAAGATTATGTGATAGCGATTTAAACGTTTCTAATACGGAGGAAATAATAAAAAGATCGTTTTTTCGTCGTAACATATGCGGACTTTGAAGCTGTTTGTTTACGTACAACTTTTCTTATATGTGTACTTTCATATATAATGAACAGCGAGAAAATTTTCTTCGCCATAAACTTATCATATTGTACTTTCAGATTCATTTTAATCTCAATCTAATAATTGTGCATAATTTGCTGAAATACATTTATCTTCTCATATTGCTTAGAGCGAATAAATTGGATAGCAGGTTTTAAAGGTCGTAGCACATTGAATAGTCTTAAAATAATTATTATGTAGTTATTTCAAAGCATAGGAATTTGTTTATACATAGTAGTTTTTAATAATGTCAATATTTTTATTATTTAATAAAAATATTGACATTGTTTTTAAATTATTGTTTTTATTGCTTTTCATTATTGTTTCAACTAGTTTTTAAAACAATGGCATTTGTTATGGGTTAATAACATTATTTAAAGTATATCGTTAATGATTTCAATTTCATTCATTGTTAATTTAGTTATTTCAGGAAAGTGGAACAGTTAGGTTGTGAAGTGGCGTAACAAATGAAGATTATTCGTACAATTAAGTCATTACTTAATAATGACTAATGCAATAATATTTTTATGTTATTAATAGATTAATAGCTATTATTGTATAGTATAACTAATAATATTTATAAAACCAGTAACTAATAACACAGGGATGACCACCCAAAGCACGATGGTGCACTCCCAAAAGCTATGGAGCTCCCCTCCCCCCCAAAATAAATAAATAAACAAAAATCGGCTTTTTGGGAGGGAAATTTTTTTGCAATCATATTTTTTTAATAAGGGGTTATTGGGCAAAAAAATAAATAAGTGGCTAAATACATCTAGATATATCTATAATATATGTAATACTTTTTTTTTTGAGATGGAATTATTTTTCTCTTAGAAAGTTTACAACACACAGAGATATATATATATCTATATATATGAACATGAATTATTTTTTTGCGTGCGTATTTTTCGAATGAAAAAAAAATTCAAAATTCAAGGGAGCACCTACAGGAAGGGGGGGAGCGCGAAAGGGGTCGGTATTTCCTAAAAGGCATCGGATATCCAGTATCCGAGTATTTTTTAAATATCTGGAATCTGATTCGGCCATTGCACGAAATATCCGGTTACCTGGCATGTCAAATTTGATTATTAATACAGTCGAACCTCGTATTCACGACACCCGGATGACACGTCACTATGGATGTCACGTCACTTTTTCAAAGTCCCGAACTTGCAACCTATAATTTTAATGTTAAATAACTCCGCAATTCACGACACTACTTTATTGTTCCACTCCGTTTATGACGACACTTCAAATTGTTAAAAAGGGCTCGATTTTATTTTTTAACTGAAACCTTTCAGTAAAATAATGAAGATTTCACGAAAAGTTTTTTCTAAAATTCCTGGAAATGGATTAGTGATAAGTGCTATCAACCTATAGTGGATAAAATCCACAGCCCCCTCGAACCTAACAATCGCGACCCAGCAAGGCGTGCACAGAAGGTTTGAATGCGACAGGTGGAAAGATAAAAATTGGGTTGCAGGTGTACTTGAACTTATTCGAATTAAGGGATTTGAAGTACAGAAAGATTTTTACAATTGTCAACATTGACAGTCACAAGAAAAATGTGACAAATTTCATTCGCATTGCTCGTAGGATTAAATTTCTACTCAGCAGTACTTCAGAAAAGGATAAAGGGACAAGGAGAAAGAAAGCATCCATTTTGAAACTCGACTTTTGTTTCTGAAATTCCAGGAACGTGCACAGATTTTAATTTCCAGTCAGAAAGAGTTTAGGAAGACAGGGCACGGGAGAACCACACACACTATGGCTATTCAACTGCTGTAGAAGTTGAATGGTCATTGTAAATGAGCTTTTAAAAGTTGGTGCAATATCCCTCTTTAGGCTGGCAATTTGATAGAAAGCATCTTTCTTTGTTCGAAAACTTCCAAATAAAACAGAGGCGTTGCATTGCATTGATGTCGTAGAAAAATACCTTTCTTCCATGGAAGAAGCTAAACAGGAAAATTTTGACTTTTTGTACAAACTACACAGAAAAATTTTAAATTGTCAATCAAAAAGTAAGCAAACCCTTATTGGGGAATATTTTCGTGCGAAATAAAAAGCAAGTTATCTTTTCTTAATGTGTTTGCATTGATTTATGAAATGATACAAAATGACGGAAATTGAAACTAATTTAAAATGTAAAATAATTAATATAAACACTTAAATGCAGTATTACGTTATAGGTTCTTTAAATTGTGATTTGAAGTAATTCCGGTTAAGACGTCGCTCCGCTTATGACGACACTTTGAGAAAGTCCGGAGGGTGTCGTGATAACGAGGTTCGACTGTATTTTATTAAATTAGCATGTTTTGAAAGTATGCGTACTTTGCAAACTTACTACGTATTTTCAAGCTGGGGGGTGTTTAAAATTTTGTATAGAATTTGCAGGTTTCAAATATCAGAGCCAGATATGCTGTAAAAATCCCTCAGGCAAGATATACCGGATATCCGATCTCTGGAAAATTGCGTGATTGAACGTGGGGTTGAGGGGGGAGATGAGCATCTGTACTTTTACATGTTTATAATTAATGAGCGAACCAACATTTTTAAATCGCTAGTTGCAAAAAATATTGCACACATATGTTTCGGAATTAAAAAGTACCTTTTTACCAATTCATAAAGATTTGACCTACAAAATGTAAGTAATCCTAGTGAGTGTAAATGACTCAAATTACATACAATTCTGTACATTGAGAAAAGGTTTCCTCTAATACCAAAATACGTATATGTAATGTTTTCTGCAATTTGCGGTATAATTTGGTTTACTCATTAATAATCCCTCCCCCCCCCCCTAAAGTACAAATAAACAAATAAATCACTGCATCTGGACAAGTAAAGTTTAAGACATTTGGGAAAAATGTAAATGTCATCCCTCACTGGTGGTCCACAAGGAATAAAACTCATAATTACTACTTATAGAATAATTAAATAGAAGACAGGGAATAAAAATATACAAAATATATGTATATAAACCAAGCGTAAAGTTAATAAATTCCTAAAATTATAAAATGTCTGCAATCACTAATTTAATTCTTTAAAAAACACTATATTGCTTTCCTTCGCTCTTATTTCATTTACGATGAAAAATTTCTTTAAAATAAATATATTAGTTAAAAACACATTTGAACATCGCAAGACATATTTCGATTTATAATGCATAAACTAAAAGTTTAACAAAAAGAAATCTTAATTATGCCTGCTGCAAACCCGGGAAAAACAATGTTTTCGTAATGTATTTGCATACAAAACTAGTGCATGCTCGCAGCGCCACCAGTGACGAAAACGGTAATGCTTCGTACGCTTGTTCTTTTGTTCTCGCGCTGCATCTGGACAGCCGCCATAGCTAAACGAACTAAAACGAGAACAGAAACGGCACATTCCTTACACCAGCAGGTCCTCCCTTGAACATGAATGGCATCTTGGCATTCTGCCAGTCAGAGATCTTTCTTTTGATGGAAGAACTGTATGCCTGTCAACAGTTAAGATCTTTTCGTAACTTTTGCGAAAATTGGTCGGCTTTTGCGATTTTACACTCGTAATCCATTTCTTAGGATTTTTAAATTCTTCTAACCCATTTCGGCGATTTCTAGTGAAATTCTAGCTATCTTTCACAAGACTGGTTCGATGCTCTCCAAATTTCAGCAGTTAGTCACTTTCTGGTGGTTGAAGTTCAATGTCTGAACTTTAATAATAATGATTGGCTTATTTAGACTTAAAGGTAATGATTAGATTATTTACACATCAATGTTCATGATTGGGTTATTTAAAATTTACTGTCTACATTATTTAAAATAAACTACAGGAGTTTATTTTTTCCACCGTGTATTTAATAAATGATGATTTCTTTTCCAGTGCAAAAAATAACAATCATAATTTTCCGCTTTTTTCTGAATCGTTCTGGGTTTTTGAGAAAAATCTTTTGAATTCTTACCTGAACAGGTTGGCAAGTATCATGCATTATTTAGAATTAGAAAAAGGAAAACAATGATGCTTTCGATAAGAAAAAGAATGGGAAAACATTCTTATGAAAATAGGCGATGCTGGATACTGTGCCAAATATGGCGTCCTTTAACTAATTAAACAAAAAGTTGTTTGAAGTTGATAGAATAAATGGCATCGAATTAGGGCATAATCCGCAAAATGGCGGCACATTGTTTGGTTTAAGTAGAGCAAATCAGAGTGAGTTTTCTCGGAATTCTTTGCGTTTAAAAATCAGTTTCAGCTCTCATGAATTTCTCAAAAATCTGCACACGATAAATCATAAGAAACCATTACTTTCTGATAAATTTGCAGCAAACTCAAATCCGCGAAAAAAGTCGAATTAATTCAAGTTCTTTACTTTTTTGTGTGGGATATTTTCTTCATTGTTATTCTATATATCGATAATGCTATGAACAAAACAAAACGTTGCAATTCGGCTACTTACTAACTTTCGTGGGAAATATTTCGAGAAAAAGTTCACGCAAACAGAATCACTTGCACAAAGAATTAAATACACATATTTTATTTTAAGAAAATAAGTGCAATAAAATGTCTTCTATTAGTAAGAGAAATTTTGGTGTAAAGTTCGCCAACTAGGGTTTGGTTTTCTCTTCCCCCCACTTCAACTTTAATTTCTATTGTCTGGATGAATAGAAATTTGAGCAGTTCAAATTCTTCCGTGACATAGAAATAATTTGATGAACAATTTTCCTCTCATACTGAACATGTAGCAATGTATGTTGCAAATTTGGACCTAAAACATTAAAGCCTTTCATTCACTTTAATGTTTTTTAAAAGTTTTAAATCTTTTCTTTTAGAGACGAAGAGCATAAATAAATCGCGGTAATTATCTTTTTTGCCTACTTATAACTATCATAAAATTTATCAAAAAGGTGAGTTAAAAATACAAATTGAATTTTCCAGCTTTCGGCTCACCTGCTCGAAAGAAGCAGCTCTGCGCTGTTATATATTGAAATTATCCGTCCAATGCCCAATTTGAAATAATCTGTTTTCGAAATGGAAAATCGTGTTGGCGACCGCCAAAAAAAAAAAAAAAGAAGACAGACGTAATGTTAGAACTTTCTTTTGCTGAACATACAGCAATTAGTATTCATTATGTGACAGGAAAACGTGAGCATTTGCAGTTTTGGTATAAAGAAACGTTTTTTCCGAGAGAGCTGAATTAATTGTTCGCTCGTTTTTAGCCTACTTTCCCGTAAAAGTAAAAAAAAATAATAATAAAGCATGAAAGAAGGCTTAATGTATCGTGAAAATATCGTTAAAAATCAAGAAAAGTCAAAAATAAGTGAAGTAATTAAATAAAGATTGAAAAATAAAAAATTTGAAAGTAGGGTATTGAGATGGGGGAAAAGTGTGTCTGTCGGTCTGTCGGTCTGTCTGTCTCTTGTCGGTCTGTCTGTCTGTCGGTCTGTCCCCCCCCTAATAACTTTTGAACGAATTGTCCGATTCAAAAAATTCTTTTTGCATTCGAAAGATCTCGGCGAGGACATCTCATTTCTATATTTTACTTTTTGATTTGAACAATTTTTTGTTCAATTTTGAGCAGTTCAAAAAATTTTAACATTAGCGCCTATGGACAAAATTGAAGCAAATTCTGTAAACTCTGGGCACAAGAGCCAAGTTCCTATTGCAAGCTTATTGAAAGGAGTTCTCGGCGTGAAATATTGATTTGAACAGTTTTTGTTCATTTTTGAACAGTTCAAAAAATTAACACAGAGCTTACGGGGAAATTTCAACCCTATATAAATCCTGATCTAAAGGATCGATTTGCTTGGAACAATCTTTATCGGAAAGCTCTTATAACGTAGAACATGTAGAAATAGAAAGTTTATCCAGAACTTACGAGCCTATTTTGCCATGAAATTTCTTGATCGGGATTTTCAAGGATATTTCTCAGTGACTCAATGAGTGAAATAATGAATGAATGAATAAATGAAAGAGTGAAAGAATAAATCAATGAATAAATGAATGAGAAAAAGAATGAATGAATAAATTATTGAATAAATGAAAATATAAATAAATGAGTGAATAAATACATGAATGCGTAAATGAATGAATAAACACTTGAATGAGGTAACGAATGAATGAATAAATGCATGGCTGAATAAATGAAAGAATGAATGAGTGAGTGAATGAATATGTATTATCCGTTGAAAAAGGTATATTTTCAATAATTAGAACTAAAGATAAATAAGAAAGAGAGAGAAAGAGATAGCTAGATTATAAATTTGAATTTGGTGTATACGGGAAAGTAGGCTCGTATAGTTCTAGACGGAACTTCTTGTTCTTTCTTTGTTTGTCATTCTTTTGCTTATAAAGAGTCTATGTACATTCCTTTAAATTTTAATGTATTGTTACTCAGATGAAATTTTATGTAATATATAATATATTAATTTCAATGAATCTCTAAGAAAACTGCCAGTTGATGAATTGACTTCAGGAAGGACTTAGAAAATCGAATTTAAAATCTTATAGCTCGCTCATCGACTTAGAAATTTCGAACAAATTCCAACTTTTGCAGAAACATCACCGCTTCCTGTCTGTTTTGAGCTTGGCGGGTTACTATGGTTTTTGTATTTAGTGATCCGCTTACTCTAGAATTATTGAGTTCTCGTACGACACGTAACATTTATTTACAAAACACTAATTACATATATTAGAACAGCAAAATGAATATAGAATGAATAAATTATTAGACATTACGAATATGTAGCCTGTACAGAATAATGCAGCAGTGCTGCGTGGATATGGCTAACTTTCGAATCATAAAAAACTTGAACAAAATCATCTTTAGAATTCACGAGAAGTTCTAGTGTTGCCACGTAACCATCGTAACCAATTAATCGTAACACATAAATTTCAATTAGTCCTTCAAGGCTCAGCTGGAGCTCCTCAACGATTCACCACTATCAATGTATCGCCTATAGAAATGAACAGTGTCATATCTGCAAAATGCATATTTTTGAGGAGAGGAGTTTAAACATTTTGCAATTTGTTTTATTTAATTATCTTATTAGTTTTAATGATTATTACAATCGATTTTGTTCGGAAAATAATTATTGCTTGTTTCTCTCACGTGATGGATGTTAAAAAATGTCAAAAAGTTAGAAATAACTGTAAAAAAGGCAGTTATGACAGTATAACACCAAAAAAATACAGTTTGGAAGTTATTAAAAAGTAGTAAAATGACTAAGTATTGTTCGTTCCTGTAGCTAAATGGGGGTAACAGTGTTCAATTGATTAAAAACTACTTTCTCCAATTAATATTTTTATTATTTTTTTATTTAGACTTTTCCCCTTGGAACATGTTTATATTATTTCATTAATATAAGCCTTAATTAGGTCTTCATACTACCTATAAGTTATCTGAAAAAAATCAAGCTAAAGAGTATTTAAAAGGAAAAGTAAAACAAAATATAAAAATATAAAAGTTGATTTACTTAGGACAGAGGAACGTAATTCTTGCAATTTAGAACTTAAATAGGAACGCAATTCTAATTATTTTTTATGAAATGCACGTTATTGGGATAGTTGTGCTGCAGCTCCATTAACAAAGCAACCAAATAAATAAAAACATTGAAATGAAAACTGCCTTATGCACCAATCAACCATAAGTTTATTCGACAAAACTGTTAAACGGTCAGTTAAATCAGAAATGGAAACTGACGTATCTACCAACCCGGTACGGTATTCATCTTAATGAAGGACGTCAAAAAATGAAAAATTGAAACTAATACTGTCGTATCGGATGTTACGTCAGTAGTTCCATCTGTTGTGAGTACATACACTACATGGATTTTGAAATTAAAGCTGATAAAACAGTGTACTTGCAAAAATTGCGATGCTATCCCGCTGAAATTCTATAACCAACCGAATTATTCTGCAATAAGGCGGTGTTGACATGTGAAAATTAGCGGTTCCAGCCAAAACGCATAGTGACACTAGTGTTCTCTAGCCTTAATTTTTGAACATTTACTTACAACAGTATTCCCAATATAAAGAGCGCAAAAATCTGAACATTTTGATATAAAAACCAAAAAAACGATTTATTGAAGATATGACACTGTTCATTTCTATAAGCGATATATTATCTTATGTATTTAAACGAGCAATTCTTGTATATTTATATATATATATTGAGTTCTCGAAAACGGCTCTAACGGTATGGACCAAATTTTGTATTTAAATTAGGTTTTGTTTTTAAGTTTACTTATGTAAGTGTCTTCCCCGAAAAAACGCGATTTTACATCAAAAACCCATTTTTAGCCTACTTTCCCGTAAAAGTAAAAAAAAAAAAGATAATAAAGCATGAAAGAAGGCTCAATGGTATCGTGAAAATATCGTTAGAAATCAAGAAAAGTCAAAAATAAGTTAAGTAATTAAATAAAGATTGAAAAATAAAAAATTTGAAAGTACGGTTTTGAGATGGGGAAAAAGTGTGTCGGTCGGTCTGTCTGTCTGTCGGTCTGTCTGTCGGTCGGTCTGTCCCCCCCTAATAACTTTTGAACGAATTGTCCGATTGGAAAAATTCTTTTTGCATTCGAAAGATCTCGGCAAGGACATCTCATTTCCATATTTTACTTTTTGATTCGAACGATTTTTTGTTCAATTTTGAACAGTTCAAAAAATTTTAACACTAGCGCCTATGGGTGAAAATGAAGCAAATTATGTAAACTCTGGGTACAAGATATAAGTTCCCATGAACAAGCTCACTGGAAGAAGTTCTTGGCGTGAAATATTGATTTGAACAATTTTTGTTCATTTTTGAACAGTTCAAAAAAAATTAACATACCGCATACGGGGAAATTTCAATCCTATATAATTTCTGATCTAACGGACCGATTTGCTTAGAACAAACTTTATCGGAAAGCTCTTATGACGTAGAACATGTACAAATAGAAAATTCATCCAGAACTAACGAGCCTATTTTCCTATGAAATTTTTTGATCGGGATTTTCAAGAATATTTTTTAATTAATGAATGATTAAATGAATGAGCAAAAGAATGAATGAATAAATGAGTGAATAAATACATGAATGACTTAATAAATAATGATTGAATGAATATGTATTAACCGTTGAAAAAGGTATATTTGAAGCAATTAAGAACTAAAGCTAAACGAGAAAGACAGAGAGAGAGATGGCTAGATTATAAATTTGAATTCGGTGTATACGGGAAAGTAGGCTTGTATAGTTCTAGACGGAACTTCTTGTTTAATAACGCAATTGATGTACTTGTAACAGTGAATTAACCATTATCCGCTATAGATATTTTATTTCAATTGAAATAGCAATACACTGAGTGGCAACACTTATTTTTAATTTACCTTTTGTTGATTGAAATTTGTGTTACCGTTTGTGAAATTTAAAATGCCTAGTGAACCCATTGCAAAAAAAAAAAAAAGCTTTAGTAATCCTGCGCGTAATTTGAATGTATCTGAAGGTCTATGAAATGGTGTAAGACGTATTGTGACAAGTTTAAGTAAAAACATGATGAAGGCAAGAATCGTTATGTTGAACAATCTGGCAAGGAAGTACATATACATGTACCTATATTCACTTCTTTTGGGTACAACTTTAGTGTAGGAGCGACATTTTTGGTTGGAGCGGAAATTGTTGGTTACAATTGCAATTAATTGTTTTGTGTTGAATATGTGAAACTTTAGTTTGTTATGTATTTGGTAAGTTCTGGACATATTACTCTTTTCGCGGTATCTTTCGTCTCCAAACAAAATAAATTGCCAACCGGTCCCTATACTAAAGACGTTTCTTTGCCATGGCAGTACACTCATCTCAAGGTCAACAGCCCTAATAATTGACATGAAAATTTATAGTTAGTAAACATTTTCACTTTTCAAATTTATCTAAATTTGAAATTAAACAAGTATCTAAAAAAATAATGTCGAGCAAAGCTCGGTCACCTAGGTACTAATACGAATACATGTAAGGAGTTTTTCGCCCCCATATTAGGGAATTTATGTGAAGATTTAGTTTATATTAGATCAAAAAGAGCTATTTGTCGGAATTGTTTCGAATTGGCCTCTACACATGCTCGGATCTAATACAAAGAAACAAAAATTGTCAGCGAAGTTCGACGGGTAGTTTCCGATTCTGTAAAAGACAGACCTAGAAACAAAATTTATTTTTCGTACATTATAAGATAACCGATACGGTTTCTAACTTGCGATCAAGTGAAGCAAAAGTTGTATTCAATTAAATACAGATTATAATTAAAACACTGAAGACATACGATAATTTCGTTTGCTTTATAAAAATGCCCCAAAATCATTACAGATGTTAAAAGGTTATAAGGGATACAATAAGCATTTATTTGACATGTATTAACTTTTACATACCTCGAAAATTTGCTGATATTATTTGTTTCATCCCCGTCTTTATCCATTGGGAGTACATATTATGAGCATGAAGTTAAATTATCGTTTGCAAATTCCACACATTTAAGTCAAATGACTTGGATATTGCAAATTCGATTTCGGAAGCATGTGCCGCTTATAAATGAGCAGTGTTTCTTAATTTATATCAAACATATACAAAACACAAAATATACAAAAATACCTGAGCCGCAGCTAGCTTTCGATAGAGACAACTAATGCTGAAATCCAAATTCATTGACGAGACATTCGACAGGAAATGGTGGGGAAAATGGAAGGAAATGGCGAAAAGGAACAGTGGAAGCAGTTTGCTATAGATTAAGATATTGGGATGCAGCGGGAGAACTTAGCAACGGAACAGAAAATGAAAAAGACGTTTTATCTTTTGGAAAAATATAATAAAATTTAAGATTAATTTGGGGAGTTGTGGCGTAATGTGTATGCGTTAAGCTGTCTGGCCCTAGGCTGAGCTTGATCCGGTATACTGTTTAACACGATCAAGTTCAGCCTTGCCTGGCCGTAGTAAATACAGCGATAAGCGTGCATTTATTTATTATATTGCTTCGTACTGCATTTTTTTTTTTTTTTTTTTTGCATCAGGTTTTGGTTTATTAGATTTGATTCTAGTTTACATACATTTCGTTTAAAGCAATTGAGCAAAAATACAAAGCAATCTCCAGATAATCAGTCTTATGATCGTTCTTTGGAACCACACTTCTGGGTTTGCGATTTATTTCCCCGGGGCTCATGGCCTGCCCTGTAAGTCGGATCCAGATATGTATGCACAAATTGATTCACATACATTCATTTATAATTTGTGGGAAAGAAACACTCCAAAGAAGCTTCTAGATGAAAAATTATGCTTAATTTTACGTTGCTTTTTTAATTTTATGAGGCTTTTTTTAGGGTTGTATTTACGAGTACTTTTCGCCATAGGCTGGGGTAAAGTGAGTAGTGTATGCGGTAATGTGGTCGTAATTGGAAAAAAAACACAAAAACGCATTGTATTAATAACTGGCATGCTTAAAAATACTCAACAAGTGTTCATCTTCAAAAGAAAATAACATTATTTAATAAAATTAAATTTATTAATACCCTCTATATTCAGTGTGGCCCACCTTCGTAACGTCTCGTACGGTATTCCAGTTTATTCAGCTGCTGTATAGGCGGTCTTAAAACAAAGATATATACCAAAACATTTTAGATACATGATTGGCATTCTTAAGTTTTAATCCATAAAAATCAGGCTGTAAATCTATCCTATAATGTAAGATAATAAAGGCGTAACTATGAAATTCTAATTTTTCAACGAAATAAGTTAAAATGGCTTTAATGAATGACTAAATTACTTAGATTACTTATTAAGAAATATTACTAAGAGAGTTTTGAGGTATTCATAGCTTATTAAAAATTAAAATGGGAGGAAAGTGCATATTTTAAATATTATCAATTCTCTCTTTTTCCATGCATTTTTATTGTGCTTGAAGTACAGCTGGTTCTAAGCATTTACAATTTAATAATATTTATTACAATTCAATTTAGAAAAGAAGAATTACTGGAGACATCTTGAAAATTGTTTTTCAGAAAAAGTACTTCTAAAAATTTGTCAATACTTAACATTATAAGAAGACTCTATAAAAGATTTTTTTCTTAATGGGCTGCGTATATGGGCTCTTAACCATTGCAGTCCTAGTGCGTTCCCATAGATTGGTACCAACTTTTTCAGCGACTACACAATGAGTGCGATATCATTACCGCAATTTTTGACGTTCAGTTTATCCCTAGATGGTGGCACCTGAGGTCTAATTGATGCAAAAAGAACTAATAATTTAAATTTAGCCAAGACTATCCACACCTACCGGATCCTCAGGAGATCTTTAACATGTCGCATAATCATACGACATGGGTGCTGTCAATTTTCTGCATTTTGAAAATCCACCGACTTGGGCCAGGTTCGATCCTGCGAACTTGGGCGTTAATATTTAACCAACATCTACCTCCGCATCAAAAGAATTGCAGATCCCTAACAGTCTTCAAAACGCATTCCATGCATAATCAGCCGGAAGCTCTCTATTATAATCCTTCCTTCTAAAAGGCAAAAATTTACATAAAATAGAAAAGAAGAACAGGAGCTGAACTCTTGTGAATTCCTATGTTAAGCCTAATACAATGACTACTTCTTACTTAAACTACTGTAAAATAATATATACAATAAATCTGCCAGCTTAGCTGTCAGTGAGAAAGTATTTTTGATGCCTGTGGTAAAGCTTTCTGCACCGTCAATTTGGAATTATTCATCTTCGAGGGGGGAGGGGGTTCGTGAAATTGTGACAAGAGGAGGGGAGGGGTAGCAAGAAGTGTGACATCAGGCTTATACAACATTGTGTGACATGTGACAAATGGGGGTAGGGGGTTATTGAAGTGGGACATTTTGTGACGAAGGGGAGGAGGGTGGTCAAATATATCGGAAAAAAGTGACATCATTTATGAACAGTCCCTTTGCTGCAAATGCTATTAAAGAAAACGTCAGAGGGAAGTCAAGGGATCATTCATAAATGATGTCACGCTTCGAGGGGGAGGAGGGGGGGTTCATGAAATTGTGACAAAGTGTGACAAGGGGAGGGGAGGGGTAACAAGAAGTGTGACATCATGCATTATATGCAACATAGCGTGACGCGTAACAAAGGGGGGGGGGGAGGGGGGTCAAATATAGGGGAAAAAAGCGTGACGTCATTTATGAACGGCCCCTAGAAGAGGTGTTCTAATTTCAAATTTTGTACAAACAAACAAATTGCCTTTTTTTTCCACCAATGAAAGTTGAAATTTATCTTAATTCTGAATGTAAAAATTAATTCTTAATTATTGAAAGATAAAATAAAATAGTTAACTAATTCCTTTAGTTATTTCAAAGGTTTTCTTTGGTGGGTTTTTAATTAAAATGTTTTCTTTATTATTGACCACTTTACCCCATTAACCACTTTTTACTTCACCTGACCCTAGCAAGTTGAAATACAAAAATTATTTCTACTCTTATCATAAAAGTAATTTACAAAGCTGTTTAGAAATAAAAAGCGTAATTAGCTACTTCGACGCCTCAAGGAATCTGGTAGTCAATGCACATTTAATTAAAACACATTGCAAACTGATCATTTATAAGCTGGTATATAAGAAAACATTTTAAAGTACTTTTCGATATTAATATTGCTTAGTAGATGGCAGCACAAGAACATCCAAGTGAAATAGAAAAGAGTTACTTGAGAAAGAACCAATCCAAAGTCCAAAGAACTTATAAGAATAACCATTGCATAACAGAGAGAGAGCCCTCAGGGTAAACGTTTTCTTTCATATGATTCATCCAAGAGCTGATTGAACAGCTTGAAATACGCACTTCTTTCTTGAAGCACCTGACCTAAGATTAAATAAGTCTTTGCAAAGCATGAAATAGTTGAATGTTCCTGTCCCGTGTCATTTCTTAAAAAAGCCAGCACTTCATATCTTCATGATTTATCCTATGCTAAACATAATTTAAAATATATAACGTTGCAAGTACATCATCTGTACATTCAAAAATGTTAAATGTTCATTTTATACAATAAATTTGATCGGTTTATTCCGAAATTTTATGAAATCTTACTTTGTTTTATTTCTTTTCATTTATTACTGGGGGGGGGGGGCGCCCCTCTAATTATCGCTGGCCAAGCCCCAACCGGGCCCGCAGCTTCGAACAGCAAAATAAGCCTATTTTTCCGTGTATCAAGATCAAATTTATAAACTAGCTGTCTCTATCCCGCTTAGCTTAAGTTCTTCAAAAGTAAGTTTAACACACTGTTGCAAAGTTCCCAATCAAACCAAAGATTCTACCCTTCTACCCGAAAAAAAAAAAAAAACCCAATTAAATGGGTACTAAAAAGTAAATTTTAGTGTTGTTGGTGATTTAGATAAAAAAAAGTTTGGATTTTTCCCGTAAGCAATGTTAATTCTTTTACATTGTTCACAAAACATAATACTATACATACAAATTACAAATGAAATATACACATAAGAAATTCAAAATAAAAAAAATGATTTTTTGTACATGTTTTAAAGTCTTAAACTCTTTCCGATAAAGTTAATTCCTAGCAAATCCGACTAAGATTTATGTAGGTTTCAAATCTTGCACACCTGCGAAATTTCTAACAAAATTTAAGAGAAAGGGCTGTTTATTATTCTGCCCCACCCCCTTTTAAATATATTTCTTACTTATTTATTTCTTTTTTTCCTTTTTTTATTTAACTTAATATACTATAAAATGGAAAAGAAACTGTTTTAAGTAACTTAAAACATTTTTAGAGGCAATTTAAAATGTATAATCCAGATTTTTAACGCTATAAAAATTATATCCTACAGCATAAAATTATTTTTTATAACGAATATTTTAATATTTTACGTTTAATATGCTATAAAAAAGTACATTTAGTATTTCATTGCACAGATAGATGGCGCCAATGAAAAATGAGAAACGTTTATTTGTTTTTATTGTCTCATATGTGCAGACGGAATGAAACTTGGAACAGCATTTCCTTCTCTATTGCACAATCGACTCTGTCAGCACGCGGAGCTGAAGAGAGGGTTTTAAATGCGAGGTTAATGCTTCTCTAAACGTGGGATTACTGAGGCTGCTCAGGAATCTCTGAAGAAAGTGTGTAATCCCTCCCTTCGTTAATCTTCGGAAACTTAACTGAAAGGCGCTCAGTCTGCCCGAATAACCAGTAAGTGAATATTTTTCATTATTTTGACAACATACCCTCCGGCTTTTCAACGCTCAACGTGTGCGCGTCTAGCGAAAGAAAAACAAAACTCCTTGTTGCGGCTGGGTGTATTTATAAACTTTTCTCTTGCAGAGGAGTGCATAAAACCCATTTAGTAGCTACTTCGAGGTTGGTACATTTACCTTTAGAGGCTTTTTAGCAATGCAGTTCCAAAGTCAAAGCGAAGTATTTACTTATTTATGGCATAGCTAATACGTTAAATAACTGAAGCATTAGAGCATTTAAATAAGAAAAACTAAGATTCCCTGTGTTATTAAGGGGTATTCTTTTGCTAAAACTCAACTATAGCTCAATTCCCTTTTGTTTTTGCATTGGCAAGCGTCCCCCTATTTTTATTATTCTAGAACTACATCGCTGCCATTCATTCATTTTATACTCACACGAAAATGCTCATGCACGAAATGCTATGTAATTCTATGGATGCATCAACAAATGTTATATTCGTAACAAACAAATCGCATCTTTTATTTATTTGTTTATTCTTAGATGAAATATACATATATATTTATACACATTTCTTGTTTCCGAAATTCTAATTGAATTGAATAAGTACATCAATATCTTTTATTTGTATTCGCAGGTGTATGCACGGTCACCAAGAATACCCTGGTACCTCCCTTAGCTCAACGGTAGGACGCTAGTACGGAACGCGCAATATTTTATTTCGATTTATGTAATATTTTCATACCTCAGATGGCTTAAAACTAGGTACTATTCTTCATTTGCGCATAAATCTTCAAAATTTTCCTTTGGGGAGCAACTGGAAGCCTCGTCCCCGAGAACCCTGGGGCAGTGGTACCCCCAAAGCTAACGATCATGCTTGTATTCTTTGTAAACAGATGTCATTTTAAGGACAAATTGTAATGTCATAGCAGTAATAAACGATAACACATAAGTTTATTCTTTTTTTTAAAAAGCAAACTGTAATATTGTTATCAGGCCCGTCATTTTGTGGATACGGGGGGGGGGGGGGATTTCCCCTGCTCCGCTTTAGAAACAATGTATTTATACATGTTTGATGTATTTGTTGTTTTTTACTTCCAAATTGATTTAATATTTCCGTTTGCTCTCCCCTCCCCCCGGAAAGTTTTTAAATGACTGTCCTGATTGTAATAAATGCTAGTTTTGGTTTACAAAAGCAAATTTACTCACTGGGGCAAACTATGCAGTTATTGTTGGGTGCAGCAAATTTAAGGGAGCGGCAAGTTTTAATTTGGCTGCTGAGCCATTATCTTTTTTAATTTAAACAAATTATAACTATATAAGCCAGTACACTTAAGCATACACAAATATAAAGAAATATCGCAGCCCTTTAAAAATTTATATGCATGATACAGATTTTGTTTCACCAACATGAACATGGTTGGATCTTAGGAGAGCCCACCCCATTGGCGTGGTTGGCCATAAGTACGCAATCTTGGTAACCCAGATTCGATAGAAACCCAGCTTCTATCGTTCTGCGAAATGGAAGCCAAATTGGCGATTTTGAAAAGCGGTGGGCTCTCCTAGGAGTTTACCCACCAACATTTGCCCGTACTTACAAAGGTTTTCAAGTTTTATATGGTCTGTGTACATAAGTATGATTAAAACATAGATGTAAATTAAAATTATAAGTTACAATGTACAATTATCCAAACATTTATTTAATCAGTTCTACCAAATGCATGTTTGGTGCAATAAATTTGCTTGATTTTAATTTTTTTCAATGACAAAAAAAATACTGTTACTGCTACAAAGTTCTGTTACTGTTACAATTCTTTCTTATTTCTGTCGTCCCTTCGAATCGGATAACAGCCCGAGTAGCAGTTCACTCAATGATGAAGCCTACTAAAAACCAGGGTTCGTAGATTTAAATCAGCTTTATTTAAATCAAGCGATTTTTTAAAAATCATTTTGATTTCCTTCTTTTTCTTTTAATTCATTTTGCATTTTCATAAAGTGTTGTTCTAAACACAAATCAAGTTACATTTACAACCTCTGTTTCTACTAGGAAATCTTCAAAGGACTCTCTCAGGGTGCGTACGCGGCCTGGAAAACCTTGAAAGTCCTTGAATTACATAATTTTTTTTCAAGGCCTTGAAAGTCCTGGAAATTTGGAATAATGTGCAAAAATGTCTGGAAAGTCCTTGATTTTCTCATTTTTACTATTTTTTTGCAACTTATCAACAGGAAAATTCACTTTTCTTCAAATTTCTAAGTGCAGACATGTGATTTTTCCGTATTTTGACGGAATTCCGTAGTTTTGGTAATTTTGGAAATTAAAAACTTCGTAATTTGGATTTCTTTTTCTCTATTTTTTTTTACCCTATGAACATTTTTGAAAGTAGCTTGCGTACATTCCTGCGAAGTTTCACAAATTACGAGTAAAATTTACACATTAGATTCGTTTTTGGCGCTTTTGAGTGTCAATCCCGATTTTTTTCAGCACTTCGAAATCTGGTTGCATCGGCTTCGGCAAAACTTCCTAGCTCTCGTTTAATATCGGATTCTTCCCTTTAGACATCAATAAATTTGAGCTTATCATTATTTTTAATCTTTCCTAAGTTTTAGCTTCTGTAAAGGACTTGCAGAAACGTCATTTTGCCACGCCCACTCTAAATGTCGCCGATAATCAAGGAATTTTTAGCTTTTAAGTTTTAGTGATACATCTGTTGATTATAATTATTAAATATTAGAACCTTATTAAAAAACTGTTTTAAATTTTTTTTTGCCAAAGATGTTTCGTTTTTTAATTTTTTTTTTTTGCATGTAATTTAAAATGTGTTTAAATTTTAGATCGTCTTTAGCATTAGGGTCCCTCCCCCCTTTCAAGTACTCATTTTACATTGTTACAAAATAAATAATATTTCTTTCTATTTTAATTCAATATGTAAAAATATGTAAAAAATGCTTCACACCTAATTTTGAAGTTATTTCATTTCATTAAAATTTTCATAGTTATCAAGTATGACATAGTTATTTCAGTTTAAGAAGTTATTGCTCAGAAACATGTTTATTTCTTTAAAAAATGCCATGCCTTATTTTGGTTAGACATAATGCCCCAATCATTTTTTTATATTAAAGTAATGAGTAGACTTGCTTAGTATTTAATAATTCTATTGCATAGTAATTTATGCTTGTAATATAGTTTTTAACAAGCTTTTACAAAGCGTCATGTCGTGATTTTTCAGTATTTTTTTTCCTCAGTGAGGCACATGTCTGACCTGTTAAGCAATAAAGCTATGGCTCGTTACATACACAGCCGATACAACACATAAGTCTAATTAATGTGCGATCTGATAAATTTTTATAGTATTGAATATGAAGTTATTTTATTACAGTTAGAGTGCTCTAAATTAAATAGTATTAAAGAAATCTTTATGGCTTGTAATGTAACTTGTATTCGAAGTGGTTAGATTTACTTCATTTGAAACATTTGATTTTTGCTATGAAGAGTCCTGGAAAGTGCTTGATTTTTACTCGGAGAATAGTGTACGCACCCTGCTCTCTGTCTGTCTGAGTGTGTGTAACATATTCAGCCCCTTAGAACTTTTTTTTTTTTAATTTCACAATCTTACTTTATTCTTCAGGCATCTTAACAGCAAAGCATAATTCATTCACTTTTTTATATTGCAATTCAAAATAATCATGATCCACTTTTTGCGTTTTTACTTTAATAGAATTTTTAATTTATTAAATGAACATCGCACAATATGTAATTCAGAATGTTGTATACAATCCAGAATGTCAGTGTTGAAATGAACATCCTTAAAGAAATGATTTATTTAAACCCAATAACAACTTTTTTTTCTGTACAAAATATTTTTTCATCAAAATTTTCATCGAGATATTTTATTAAAAAATAAGCTTTCAGTGATAAAGTGTACATCTGATTTTACCAAATAAGCGGGTTAAAAAATATTATAAGTGTTTTTGTTTATTAAAATGCTCTCAGAGAAAATTAAGCGCTCATATAACATGACACAAAATTGTTTGATATATTACATCTTTTAAAAGTTTTAAAAAATAAATCTTGTTAAATTTGTGTATTTTTTTCTGTGCTTAGAGTGTTCTAAGGGTAGTCTTGGTAAGTTTGATATGAATCATGCATTTGTATCAAATTTTTTTTATCTTATTAACATTTAAAAAAAAATTGAAAAAAAAATAGAACTGACTTCAAATTCAAAATTGCGCTAAAAAGGGGGGAAATAAATTAATTCTTTAAACAACATCGATACGACTTTTAAACATAATTTTTGAAATCTGTGCAAAATTATGATAGATTAAATCTTTTGTAATCGTAATCATGAATCAATTACAAATGTAAATATCCCACAGTTTGCCAAAGTAACACATGGCGTAGCGACAATTGGATAATTTTATTATCTAATTAATAAGAAAAATTATCTAATTATCACTAAGCCATGTGTTACTTTACACTGAAACTGTTGCAATCTTTGCTTCATTTATATTTGTAATTGATTCTTGATTATGATTATAACAGATTTTATCTATCATAATTTTGTACCGATTTCAAAAATTGTGTTTAGAAGTCCTTCACTTTTCAGCGTAATTTTTTATTTTAGGTCGGGTTTTTTATTTAATTTTTATTTTTTTTAATTTTATTATTTTTAGTGTAAATACATTTTTACTACGAACACTATATTTTTTTTAAAAAAATCAATTTAAATAGCACACCCACTTTGAGTGACTCTCACTGAAAAATAATCGTTTGTATGATAAATTGCGTTTTGAAATTGATTTTAAAAAGTCCAGAACAGGCTTAACCCTACACTGCGCCGTGTTGTTTTTAAACAACACCTCCATTTTTCGTTAACCAAGTTTTTACTGTTCATCTTCGTTTCGCAGACCTAGCAAGGTCGCGCGGTTCCACTTCAGAAAGGGGTGATAGGTACGTGGATGGGCACAAGCGTGCACTTATCTCGTAGCGTTTTTTTTTTCTTTTTCTTCCTCGATGTTACTTTAATTTCCTTTTTTTTTTTTTTTGTTTCTTTTTAGTCTGTTTGGTTTGATGCGAGTCCAAATGCCTGGCGCTACCAAAAAAAAAAAGTTTTAGCAGGGATTTTGAGTTTCTTTGCTTCATGCTCCGAGTCATTTTAATAGATAATATTTTTTATAATTTTTTTTAAGTTATTATTTTTTTAATGTGATAAAAAAGTAAAAAGTGAAAAAAAAATGGAGTACTGGAGCGCAACAAATTTCTTTGCTCTGGCTACGGTCCAGTTTGGAGTAAAATTTCGTTACTTCACTGCTCCGTGCTCCTGCTCTACGCTGCGCCCCAGATCCCTGTTTTTTTAGGGGGGGGGGATTGTACCTATTTTTCCCCATATGGAAGTTTTTATTGTAGTTGGGGAAAGGCGAAAAAGAAGGGAAAATAACGTAAATTTCTGAGAGTAATAATCTGCAACCCCTTTAAAATTCTCCCCCTTCCCTTGCCTACAATTTAATGCTTTATTGAATAAAATAACTTTGTTTTTACCAACACGCTTCCATAACTTCTCTTGAGCAGGGACAGTAGTGCCCGCGGGGGGAGGGGGGGGGGGATCATGGTGCAAGTTGCGCCATCAGAATTTTGTAGGAAATTTCTTTTTTCGGAAGATAATTATTTGCTGTGTGAACCGGATTCCTGATATCCGACAAATGTTTAAATAACTGGAATCTAATTCTGCCATTGCACGAAATATTCGGCAATCCGGCATGTGAAATTTGACTATTAAAATATAGTTAACTAGCATGATTTGAAAACGTATCTAAATTACGAACTTACTACGTATTTTCAAGCTGTGGGCTGTGCGGTTTTGGTATTAAAAATATATACACAATTTACAGGCTTCAAAAATTAGAGCCGGTTATTGTGTATATGTTCGTTAGGCAAGGGAATATTGAGAATACAGTACACGGAAAGTCATTGAACTGGATAGGAGGAGCGCAAGGCCGTAGCCAGACTTTGAAACAGGCCCGTAGCCAGAAGGGGGCCAGGTCGGGCAATGCCCGACCTGGAAAATGTTTTGCCCGTCCTAGCGTGATTAATTGGACCTTAATAATCCATGGTATTTTTGTTTTTAACTTTTTAATTTGTTTAAACGCAAAGTCATATCGAAAAATTCTTGTTCCCATGCACCTTTATCCCTTAATTCAAATTTTAGAAAAAATTAAAAACATGAACTTTTTCCTTTATTCAGCTCATTTTTTTTTTCCTGTTTTCAATGTAAACTAGGTACTAATGAAAGGATCATGGGCAGTCCAGTTTTTTACTGTAACATACCGATACATGTTTTACGCTTCAATATCTTACTTTGAATGATCGTTCACATTAAAATTATCTCTAAAAAATGGTCACTTTTTAATGTTATTTCATATATTTTATTAATTTACAAAAGACATTCTTAGAATAAGCTTTGAAAATTCAATTCTGCCTTTTGTAAGTTTTAATCAAGTATTTCTTTTAAGATCAAATAATTTCAGTATTGAATTAAATTAATATTAGTTTCATTAATTCATTGTTCTATTAATCAATTAAAAAATTAAATAATTGCATTAATTATTAAATAAATTATTAATTTAAATTTTAAGAAAACTCCCAAAATGGAGCATAATTTCTAACATGTTAGAAAAAAATTGAAAAACTAGTCTGCCCCTCCTGTCCAAAAGTTTGCCGCTCCTGGAGTCAGAGTCTTGCTACAGGCCTGCTTTGAAACACTTTTGTTGAGGAAAGTTTCAGGGAGGAATATATGCTAAATTGCGAAAAAATGTTAGATTTCGAGGAGGGCGGGCACGTGTCCCCCCCCCCCTCTGGATACGACCTTCGGAGACGGGGTACCGCTGATCAGGGATCTGGAGCAGCCCACTTTTTTGAGTCACTCCGCTCCAACTTATAAATATTTGATCCGGCACCACTCCAGGTCCGCGCTGCGTCGTGCGCCAAACAAATTAAACACATTGTATTATTAATCTCCTTTTTTTAAGTTAATTAATTTTATTGTCTAATAAAAAAATTAAATATTTTTTTAAAAAAATCGATTAGTGGAGCACAATAAACTTCTTTGCTCCTGCTCCATTTCAGTTTCCAAGCAAAATCTCGTTGATCCACTGATCCGCGCCAGATCTATACTCTTGACTAAATAAGAACAGTTTTGAAAAGACTTCAAATCATCATTGTCAGAGCGAGGGGCACGGGCCCCCATTATGCCTCCTTCTGGTTGAGCCACTGATACTCCGGTAACTCATCCAAAACAGGTCAGTAAAATTTCCGCGGTTTCAGTTCGCACCATTAAAAAGATAATAAATATTTGAAGTTCTAGTTGAAATTATGTATTAAGAAAATGCATCGCGGCAGCATTGCTGAAAAGTTTTATATAATTTTTCAAGATCCGCTTAGAAAGGGAAATAAAAAAATAAACCAATGAAAAAAAAAAAAACATCCGCACAAACCCATGCGCGTTAGGCTGAATTAATATAGGAGGAAAAAAGAAAAGGAAAAAACAAAACACTCATCGTAATGTCTCATATCAACCTATCACCCCTATTTCGATAAAATCAAAGCAGACCTGACGCATGCGCAAATTCTTCCATGGCTCTACTAAAAAATTACGAACAATATTTTGTAATATTTTTAACATGTGGCGCATTCTTTCGTTTCATTTTGTATATGTCATCATATTAGTTAATATAGTTTCCCCTAGATCTTGTAAACTGAACTCAAGGTTCATCTTTTTTCACAAAATCGTAAGACATGTTGATTTCGTAAAAAACAGTAACTTCTTAAAAAAAAATTTTCTACAAATGTTAAGCAACAATTTTATTTTAAAAAATAGTCTCTAATTGCTTACATACTTTTAAATAAAATAAATATAAGTTGTCCGAAAAATTTCGGGAAAAATATATATTAAGGCGCCTTTTTAGCCTACTTTCCCGTAAAAGTAAAAAAAAAAATAATAATAAAGCATGAAAGAAGGCTTAATGTATCGTGAAAATATCGTTAAAAATCAAGAAAAGTCAAAAATAAGTGAAGTAATTAAATAAAGATTGAAAAATAAAAAATTTGAAAGTAGGGTATTGAGATGGGGAAAAAGTGTGTCTGTCGGTCTGTCTGTCTGTCTGTCTGTAGGTCTGTCCCCCCCTAATAACTTTTGAACGAATTGTCCGATTCAAAAAATTCTTTTTGCATTCGAAAGATCTCGTCGAGGACATCTCATTTCTATATTTTACTTTTTGATTTGAACATTTTTTTGTTCAATTTTGAACAGTTCAAAAAAATTTAACATTAGCGCCTATGGGCGAAAATGAGGCAAATTATGTAAACTCTGGGTACAAGATCCATGTTCCAATGAACAAGCTTACTGGAAGAATCTCTTGGCGTGAAATATCAATTTGAACAATTTTTGTTCATTTTTGAACAGTTCAAAAAATTAACATAGCGCTTACGGGGAAATTTCAACCCTATATAAATCCTGATCTAACGGACCGATTTGCTTGGAACAAACTTTATCGGAAAGCTCTTATAACGTAGAACATGTAGAAATAGAAAATTTATCCAGAACTTACGAGCCTATTTTGCTATGAAATTTTTTGATCGGGATTTTCAAGGATATTTCTCAGTGACTCAATGAGTGAAATAATGAATGAATGAATAAATGAAAGAGTGAAAGAATAAATCAATGAATAAATGAATGAGGAAAAGAATGAATGAATAAATTATTGAATAAATGAAAATATAAATAAATGAGTGAATAAATACATAAATGCGTAAATGAATGAATAAACACTTGAATGAGGTAACGAATGAATGAATAAATGCATGGCTGAATAAATGAAAGAATGAATGAGTGAGTGAATGAATATGTATTATCCGTTGAAAAAGGTATATTTTCAATAATTAGAACTAAAGATAAATAAGAAAGAGAGAGAAAGAGATAGCTAAATTATAAATTTGAATTTGGTGTATACGGGAAAGTAGGCTCGTATAGTTCTAGACGGAACTTCTTGTTTACTTGTTGGTTTTAAAACAACACCGCGCATTCAGGGACAGTTTTTATGCTCCTACATTATTAGCAGTATAAACGAGAACAGGTGTCACAGGTTGTTCTATGTCACTTTATTTAGTATCTTTTAGAAGATTATTGTCAAATATTTCGCAAATTAGCTTAAAGTGGTCGATTAAATTATTATTTAGGAATTTTGTTTAAAATCAATTCACGCTCAACCAAAGAAGAAACGAACATTATCGCATAGACCCCCTACAGATGTTAGACTTCTTGTTTAAAATCTTTTAGTGAAATTATTATTAAACTTTATTGGTAATCAAAGAAAAAATTTGCACATGTAACTAATAATTATTAGTTACATCTGCAAATTTTTACTTTAATAAATTTTATAAATTTATAAATAATAATAAAATAAATTATTTTAATAAATTTTCATATTTTAATGCTATTTTATGATTATAATGCATGCCTATTTATTATTGATTTCGTTTCATTTGTTAAAATGATTATATAAAAAAATTATTATTTTTACCCCTAAATGCGCAGTGTTGTTTTTAAACAACATGTCCATTTTTCTCGAATTCTACTTTTCCGAATTAAATAAGAATTTTTTTAGTATTTTTTCCTCTTATAACTAGCACAAAAAAAGATATTTTACAAAGAAAAAAAAATTGCACAGTGCAGGGTTACAACCGACTGAATTAATCTTTGTTTCAGAGAAGCCTTCACTCAAACACTTATTATAATTGTTTTTAATGTTACTGCTTAGTCTCAAGAAACTCTTTTTATCAATGAGTTTTATATTTATTATTAAACTTGTATGCGTTTTATGTTAATTTACTTAACAAAGAAATATCAAGGCAAGCCTTTCCAATTAAAAGGAAAATACTTATTTTTCATTCATAATGCAGTTTCTAAAGAACAATTATTACTATTTTACTGGGGTGCCCACCCCCTTCAGAGTTTTGGCGCACCCCTTCCCCCATAACGAAAAACCCACGGAACCAACCTAAAAAATTGGCCAAACAGACCCCCCCCCCCCCTCCGTAATTTCAATGGCGCAATCTACGCCTCGACACCCACAGGAACCCCTGTATCTTAATAAAAACGCCAATGCATTTTTATACTATATGTTTGTTCACTCAAAACGATTTCCTTCTTGCAACTAAAGCTGCGGCCGGTGTTTGTTATCGTCACAAACTTTTTTAGTACATCAGTATTTATCTCTGTTTTTCTATTATCTCTAGCAATGTTTCATCACCAGATTTATCTAAACAAACACAAATGTAATGATGCCGAGTATTAACGATGTTTATCTCAGTATTGACATGTAACTGCCATAATAAGGCTCTCAAAATCGCAGTGACTCCACTTTTTCACTGCACCTGCTTCCGTAAACACTTTCTAAACTGGATTCAGTGAGCGTGATGAGTCCCATGAATGGAAAAAAAAAAGTCACTAGGTTGTGGTAAAAGAAAAATTCGCAGTAATTAACAAGTGAAAGGCTGGCTTTCTCTTTATTTTTAGTCCCCAACTGAGTTGAGATTAATTGCATCTACTGCGCATGAAATAAATTTAGAACCAAGGATTTGGAACCAGAAAAAAAAGATATATGATGGATTACCTTATTTTACCCAGGCCACCAGGTTTATTTTATTATTTTCACAATATTTTAATTTTTTTGTACTTCCTCAAGCAAGCCTTTCAAATTCGTTAACTTTGAATTTTTGAAAGTCTTGGGTACATGATGTCTACAGGTCACAAAAATCACGGAAATTTCGAATAGGTCACGAAAATTTTCCGTCCAACAGGACCCTCCCTCGCCCCCCTCCCCCCCCCCCCCCAAAGTTTACAATAGCCCTCCGGTATCCGACTGATTTTTTAAATATCCGGAATCCTATCCGGCCACTGCTTACCGGCATGTCAAATTTGATCTTTAAAATGTAATTAATTTAAATGTTTCAAAAATATATGTGAATTACAAGCTTACTACGCATTTAGAGGCTCTGTGTTGTTTTAAAAATATGTACAGAATTCACAAGTTTTAAATATCAGAACCAGATGTCCGGTACGTATACGACATACAGAGATATCGAATATGCGATATCCGACAGAATCAATATCTGATGTATCACCGAACGGTCCCGAAGCAGTCGCGAATTTCACTTTTGAAAGTCTGTGGACACCCTAGAAAAGCCTATTGAGCCCAGAGTATTCACCCCTTGAATCACGAGTTTTTATTTTTGTTTTGTTTTTTCGGAAAAACTGGTAAAAAATGATCGAGCTTTTTTTTTTTTTTTTTTTACACAAAAAAGACTATATAGGTATAGTATAAATTATTTTTGGCAATTTCAGTTGTAGGAGTGACTACTGAAAGTACTGACTTGTAGGAGTGACTGGTGTAAACGTTATATAAAAAAAAATTATTATACAAACAAAGTGCAAACGGATCTCAGACAGGCATTAGAAATAAAATAACGCGAGGTAAAAGATCGCCCATGTGAAACACGGGCATGTGCAAATTTGCCGGTAAGTTTCGCCCGTGCCAGACACGGGCAGATGCGTTAAGTGGTTAAAAACCTCTCTATTTAACGGACACCCTCAATTGCGGGCTCGGACAGATTTTTGGGAGTAAATTACATAGATAGAACAATGATTACGGACACTATTTCTGGAGCAAAAAAATTCAAGTTCGAGAATTAAATAGTTAAATATCGGAAAGTTAAAGTTTGAAGCAAATTGTACGAGTTGTCTGTTACAAAATGCTGGATGAATTTGCTTAAAAAATTAAGAAGATATTCAGGGAAAAACATTGTTGCATTAAAAGAATAAATCTCTAATTTTATGCTTGAAAATTACTTATATTTACAATGCCAGTCTTATACAACAAATCTAGAGTAGATATCCGATGTAACTGATATTTTATTGAACCTCATTTATAATACCTTAAAAACAAAAAAGCTTAAATGATTTAATTTTTTGCCCGTAACTGCTCCTCTAGAAAAGCTCTAACATCTTTAAGTTCCGTTTTAAAACATTTTCCTAACAAGCGAGCTACTTTTCAACAAAATGACTACATTTCGATACAGTAAAGAATAAACAAAAGGAAGCTATTTACATTGTAACAAGCGCAGGCTCGTCATTTCAAAATGTTCGAGGGGGCAAAGGGTATATTTTCAATGCATATTTTAGGTAAAAGAACAACAAAATACATGAAAACTATGTATAAGTTCAATGTATTTCTAAAAACCGGGTAAAGGGGAGTCATTTTACCCCCCCCCCCCCCTTCACCACCATCACTCCTGATCGCTCAAGTGACAGTTCTGTTCAAGCTAACCGATTCCTGAAGAAAAAGGCATTTTGCACTCAAATAATCGAGGCATTGATCTTGAAGTGGAAGTTCTAGTGCTTTTCCAAAATGAATCTTTTGTGGGTGAATTGCACTCAAAGAAAAGTTCTCTTTGATCCAATGCTATCAAATTTCTTGAAAATATTCCGATAAAGTTTTGTTTTCATTTTTAGTTCTCTTGTGATAAAAGCTGAAGCAAATCATCAGTTTTTCAATGTATTGTTAAATGATGTTTATAATAAAAGCATGAATCAAAAGCTTGTAAATATTATTACTACTATTATCGTTATGAAGTTTTGTATTATGAATAACTGACTTCTCCTTCTCTCACTTCATCACTACGAACTGCCCTTAGAGTTAACTTTCACAAAGATGGGTGCAACGAAACTTTAATCAAAACTGTATTGCTTATTAACTTTAACATTGTTACTTATTGACCTCGCTGAGCCAATGAAAGAAGAGCTTTTGTGAAGAAATAGGAATTTAGAATAATAATATCCTGGGCGTAGGAGGTTCAGAGGAGCCAAGCTAAGGGGGTTTGGTTTTGAACAGACTAAGCTATAGGCAGAATTAATTGCTAGTGAACTGAAAAGTGCAAAGGAGAAAAAAAGTAAGCGAAGTATAGAATTGAGTTAGTATTTCAATAACCCTGCGATACAGGGGTTCGCGAATGTGGGTCGCGACCCCAAATGGAAGCGAGGTATTTCTCATGGGGTCGCCATATAATTCTAATTTTAATTAAAAAAAACTTTACCACATAGATAAAATGATTCTTCTTACACTGAATATAACTTTGAATTTATTGGTGCTAAACTTAATGGCATCAATTACAAAAAAATTCTCTAGTGACGTGACAATTTTCGTTATATCCTACCAGAGTAAAATTCATCAAAAAGATTTGAAAGAAATGTGCCAAAAATATTTAAATCATATGGAGAAATATTGAAGTAGTATACGAAAAATATACAAATCATACGCACAAATCCAATAAGTTCGAATAATTTACAGAAATATTCAAATAAAAGCAGTGTCTCTTTTATTACATAGCGAAAAACATCTTAATCCTTCATTTTTTTTCTTGAGAGCAAATACACGTGACGAAAAAACGTTAAACCATCCGTCTTGACGGAAGTACAGCCAAAAACTAATCAGCACTACTTCCCGTTAGGGTCTATGTATATACCAAATTTAGTTAAATTCCAAGCATTATATTTGCAGTTAGAGTTGGCACTTTAAAGGGTTCAAGTAAAAATTCAATTGTTCAGTCCAACGTCACAGTAAATTTGTTTATTTTTCAGTGGGATTGGATTCAGAGACAGCTTGGAATCTGACGTATCGTTTTTTTGTCAAAATACTTGCGTGAAAGTGTGTGTGTTTTCGTGTATATGGGGTCGTCGGTTGCTTATTTGTTACAAATAGGGTCGCGAAGTGGAAAAGGTTGGAAACCACGGTTCTATATGATGAAATTGTTAAATCACACTCTTTGATCTTAGTGACTTAAAGAAGTAATTTTTTAACAATACGTAAATCATGACTTTTTTAAGACATATCCAGGCAAATTGGCAACTTAGATTGAAGTAAAGAACGCAGATGAAATGTGGAAGTACAAAAAAAGAAAAGGCTACAGAATTTGGAAGAAGTAAAAGTGAAAGTAAAACTCAAATTTATTTCCCATTTTTACCTTTTCAAAATTCACACGGTAGCAAAAATGAGCCCTTCACAAGAAATAATGATCGGAAAAGCAGATCTTTCAAAACTTTGATCACACAAATGGGATTTTGTTCGAAATTATTGATGGTCATTTGCATAAAATTGAGATCGAGGAAGATGTGTTTCTCAAAAAAAAAAAAAAAGACCGCGTTTGCGGTCGGTTATTTGAATTTCGCTTATTTGGCAAAGAACGGAAGTGGTTCCTACAAGGGCATAAGGGCAGTTTATGAAAGGCAGCATGGTGCTTCAGAGGGAAGGGAGGCTTCAAAAAGGCAACAAGTAAAGCCTTGCCAAATAAGCTTCGAGTCTTCTCCAAATACGCTATTCATTTGAGTTAGAAGAAAGAGTTGCAATGAAGCCGACAACATAAAAATCTGAGAGTCATATAAAAAGAAAACTTTCGGCGCATTTTTCTGCGTTTATTGTATAAACACTATCGTTTATTACCCATCATCTAATAGTGACCTCATAAAATGCGGAAAATACCACGCGTAAAAATTCCGAAAACCTTCGTCGCATTTACAACTAGACAGACCAACCACAACTTCGACAAAGCCTGCCAGAAAAACAAGTGCAAAAAAAGTATTCTTTGACATTTATTTCGGCTATTGAATCATCACTTGAGCTCGTAATCGTAAATCAGCTTAAGCAAAGAAAACTAAAAAATATAACGGTGTCAATCGAGTTTTCATGAGTGCTATTTCAATCAATGAAGACGTTATTTTTTTTTATTGTTCTTATGTGGCGTTTTCTTTGCTTTCACTACTATAGATAATGCGTCTGGTTATTGTAGGCGTTTTATCGCAACGAAATGTTTAATACCAATGTAGCTCCATTTCCCATTATTTCATAAAGCTTCCTTTTGAAATTGTCACGGGTTTTTAAGTAGAAGGGGTTTTCGCCTCTGAACTTTCTTTCAAATGAAAACTTCCTTTTTTTCAAAACCTTCGTTTCAAACAATTTCAAGGACCAATTGATCAGGAAGAAAACTAAGAAATGATACTTCTGGTGTTTTTTCCTGCGGCTATCTTTAAGAATATTATGATTTTTGAAGTTCAAGGTACAAATAAAAAGATCCTTGGGATAGCGGAGTTTGGAAAGAAAATGCTATAAAGTACAATCAATGAGCGATTTCGATGTGCCTTTTGCTAAACTGTTAACTCAGAGTTTACACGCACAAAAAACTAATTCTGGATATCTGGTATCCGACAAAACGTACTAACATAACCGAACTGAATGCGCTACTGGTTGTCATCATATTACCTACAAGCAACTTCATTCCCCCCCCCCCTTTATTTATTTTCGTCTCAATTTTAACACCAGATACCCTCCATTCGGGGCCTCAGTGGCCGAGCGGTCTTAATGCCAGTTTCGGCTGCCTGCCTGTGTGCAATGACGAGGTCGTGGGTTCGATTCCCACGCTTGCCCTGGGTGTATTTCTGTCATTTCCTTTCTTTTGTAATGTAATAATCCTTCATGTACTGTCTGTCATATTGAACGACAGTTCATAAGCGAGTCCTGCGAGACTAAGCTCACAAGCTGGATAATAAATGTAACAATTCTACCCTCCATACCTTCCATTTTTTGCTTAACCGCGTGACGAGTTCCTGTGACTGTGGGGATGTTTAAAACAGAAGATTCACTTGCTTTGGAGACGAAATGTTTTCTGAGGACTGTACTATAGTAGGAAAAAAGACCAGAACTTA
The DNA here is from genome assembly GCA_038502835.1 of Octonoba sinensis. Classification (NCBI taxonomy): domain Eukaryota; kingdom Metazoa; phylum Arthropoda; class Arachnida; order Araneae; family Uloboridae; genus Octonoba; species Octonoba sinensis. The sequence continues at coordinate 63,439,212 of CM076600.1, read as the reverse complement.
GGAATAATAAATAAGAATAAAAATTAAATTAAATGATCTTATCATTTACTATAAGTATTGACAGTAAAAAAAAATATATTGTAGAAAGATTAGTACATAGGCGTTAAGGGCTCCTGAAACTTGGACATTGTCAGAAGGGTTCTATAAGAGGGAAAAGGTTGAGCAACGTTGATGGTAAGGCATCAATACAAGTTTAAGGGTTCCTGAGACTTGGACATTGTCGGAAGGGTTCCATGAGAGTGAAAAGGTTGAGCAACGTTGATGGTAAGGCATCAATACAAGTTTAAGGGTTCCTGGAACTTCGACATAGTCGAAATAGTTCCATGAGAGTGAAAAGGTTGAGCAACGTTGATAATAAGGCATCAATACAAGTTTAAGGGTTCCTGCAACTTGGACATTATCACAAGAGTTCCATAAGAGTGAAAAGGTTGAGCAACGCTGATTTGAGGCATCGGCTCAATTTTTAGGTTTTAACTAATTAGCCATGCTTTATGTGTTCATTCTGTGCTGCGAATCTGATTTCGATCCTACTCTCATTTGTTTCTGCGGCAACTTCTGTCATTAGCTAATTGCAAACAGTATTCAGGACAGTCATTGTTTATCTCTTAAGTCATTATGCTAGATTTCACTTTTAAAAATCATTGCGATATTATCTTTTAGATGACATTATCTTTTAATTAGCCTTTTCGAGCTTGTTAGCACTTTCAAATAGATAAATAATTTCCCATTGGGATCACGTAAAACAAATGCCAACTGGGTAACAGATGGAATTAATTAGGACGCACTCCATCTCTTATCGAAAACCCAATCCTACGCACCGCTTTTATTGACTTTTCTCGTTATAAAAAGCGATAGTATTTCTATCTTCCGCCGTAATCTATCTCCCTTTTTCACATATGTCATCATCAACGCTACCTTTCCATGAATTACTTGCGGTTTGAAAAAGCAATTCACTTTACTTTTTTTTAATTGTTTGCTATTGTGAAATTCTGGTTGAATTATTTCGAACTTCATCAAAACTTAATAGAAATAATTGTTATTTAAATAAAAGAGCGATGTTGTTCTAGCTTAGAAAAATAGTTATCGCGTTGCTTTTCTTTATTTTTTATTTAATTTATTTAATTGTTCACTGTTGTGAAATTGTGGTTGATTTATTTCGAACTTAATCAAAATTTACTTGGAATTATTACTACTCAAATGGAAAATAAATGCTGTTGCATCTATTCTTTATTTAAGTCTTTATTTAGTTTTTATCTATTTAATAAGGCACCGTCCATAAATGATATTACGCTTTTTTCCCATATATTTGCGGAGCCATGAAACTTGCTGTCCTCAACCTGCTCCGATTATATATATAGTAAAACCTTTAAAGTTGACCACCTTTGTAAGTTGAGCACTTTTGAGCCCTTCACACTCTCAGAAAAGAACTCTCAATTTTGATGATTCTGCAATCGTCAAGAAAAATTTGTCATTTACAACGATTCTTTTCTCGCACGATCCCGCGACTTAAAAAAGTTCCTACACAAATTTCGCCAATTAGACGAAAGATTTACTCGGAGCATTTTTCACGAAGTCATTTCGTCAAATACGACGAATTTTCATGAAATTTGAGCATGCCTTTCTGAAAGCGCACCCTCTACCTCACCCTCCATAAGTTGACCACTAAAGTGCTGCACCGCAAGTGGTCAACTTACACATTTTTCACTGTATTTCATTACATTCAAAAGCTTAGAAACAAAAACAAAATTTGGTTTTTCTTTTTGTAACACTGTATATGAGACATTAAATTATGCATAAGAAAATAAATAATTCATAAATTATTAAAATTTTTATAGAGATACGTATTAATAAATTAACTAATGAAAAGCGACAAATAATTATCATTCCCACCAACACTACTCCCGTATAAACTGTTCGGAGTTGAGCTGTAGCGAAGCCGGAGCAAGCACACTTTGAAATCGGATCGAAGCACCTCAAAAACGAGTCTGGTCCAGATCCCGGCAAAAATCCAAGTTTTTATTTCTCGAAGATATAAAAAATACAACGAAACTTCATTCTTATTGCTGCTTATCGTCCGAAAGCTCAAAATTTTTCACATTGAAAAAGGGGTTTCTTTTAACTCCGAAGCACGTAGATGCAATATTTTTGCGATGCGTGCTTCAACAGCGTTGATTTTCTCATTTATAAGTCATGCTTCATTTCTACATCTATCGATTTGGAAATAAGGAAGTGCGTTTTGCGAACATCCTTATCTGAACGTTCAGCTGTTTAATGATAAGCAGAGGGGGGTTGAGAATACTATTGGATACTTGATTCAAACCCTACCTAATTTGATGGCAATGAGGCTTCTTCAAAAAGGACATCCGCTTTTTGACACAATACCAACTAAATCGCAAACGAGAGAGAAAATATCTGAAATGCAGGAAACACTATTTATAGCATAGCTGTGCTCTTAAAATACTTTCAAAATTAAGCACACTCAAGCTTCAAGTTGAATTTTGTTGCTGGGTTTGAAAATTCGTGCATTTTCCGTTTTTACAATTAAAAATATATACATATCTTGAAATAAATCCTCTAATACATTCCTGTCCTTTTCCATCAAAAACATGCTGAGTCCAGCATTGTTCTGATAAATTTTTATAAAAATGAATCCAATAAAAATTGTTAAAAAGTCAGTTTTAGTTAAAAAGATGCATTAAGAAAATTTATTGACGATCTGAAGAAAAAAATTGTAACATTTTTTATTCTAATTTTCCCTGCTTCAGGAAACAATAGGCAGTCGATAGTTTTTTTTTCTTGAAATGGCCTTGCATTGTCTAACATATAGGTGAACGTAGTGTTTTTTCTGAAATATTTATCTTTTTTGGTTATTATAAAGATATTTATTACAAATGTTTATGTGTTTATTGTTTACGTACATAAAATAATTTAGGAGCTGTTGTAAAGAAGCCTACGACTGTTTTTTCGCTTTAATAAATCAGGTCGGTGGGCTTTCATTGTAATGAGGAGACACACACACGCATAGAAGTTATATTTGAGTAAGAATTCAGTGAGATATTTTTACTGCACTTATGGATTTTAATGGCACAGGGTGTGTGATAATTTTCACTTTTTAAAATATTATTTGCATTAATGTTTATTTTATTTTACCGGTTATGCTGTTACGTTGTCTGACATTCATTCATATATACATGATACCTAATACTTTTCCGTTTTCAATATTCAAATGAGAGACAGCCATCCTTAGAAGTTCTGTAGAAAATCAGCTTTTCGAATGTGCTTTGCTCCGAAAAATCAAAAAATAAACTCCAACTAACGCATCGTTGAGTTCTTGTACATTATTAAACACCAGGAAAAAAAATAATCGATCTCATTTTGCATATAAGCGTTACATGCTAACATAATAAATAGTCAGACGATATACCTAGAGGAAATTCATCACTAATCAACTTCAAGAAGCACATAAAAGCTTAACCATTTCCTCTAATTCATTCAAAAATGATTGGTGTTCGATATCATTCAGAATCAAGTTCAAGAGTCGTTTTACAAGCAATCGTACCCACGCTTTGTGGGTGGCCATGCCAAAAAGAAACTCATGTCGATACGAATCAAGCAGCTGGCTACCCCCAACAGCTTACTACTCTGATCTCACGTTGGCGCATCTTGGGGAACATCGCCCCAGAGATAGAAGATTGTGCTCTAGCTTCATGAATACGGATGCATTTCGTGATTATGCTGTTTGTTGAGGTTACAGGTTACAACATTAACCCTTTACCTGGGAATTATGATGAATGTGAATGTTAAAAATATGTGTAGCTATTCATGTATAAAACATTGTAATAAATCACCTATCCCCCAAAACATACACGCGCGCTTTATTTTGTACGGACCTTCACTAATCAGTGAGTTCAAATCTTGTTGTAATAAATTTTAGATTGAGTAAATTTTAAATAAAGTGAGTTATAAATCAAAACTGCTGGAGCTCCATGCTTAAAAAGTTTTAATGGGAATCATATTTATCATTAATTCAGTAATTTATTTATGTTGGTTACAACAAATGAAAAGTTATTTATACACAATTTATTTTTCGGAAATCTACTTTTTGCAAAATTGACCATCGTTCTTAGTCGTTGTTCACTCAAAACTATTTAATGTAGAAAAATGTCATTTTTACACTTTTGATGAAATTCTTACTTTAGAAAATCGGAGCATTTGAAGACGACAAATTTTCGTGTTCCTGCACCAAGCAAGTACTATTTGCTCTACTTCTTAGCGCTCCTGTTTCGCGCTCCTGCTCGAAGCAAGAACTAGTTAGTCCACTGCTCTGCGCTCCTGCTCTAAGCAAGAACTGTTTGGTCCGCTGCTCCGCGCTCCTGCTGTAGACAATTACTATTTGCTCCACTGCTCTGCGCTTCTGCTCTAATAAGCCAGAATTATTTTCTCCACTGCTCTGCGCTCCTGCTTCACGCTAACACGTACAACGCGGAAGTGGAACTGACAAGTGGGTAGCAAGTAGGGCTCGACCGATGGCATTTTTTGGCCGATGGGCCGATACCGATTGTTGGCCGATTGTTCCGAGATCGGCCGATGGCCGATTGCCGATTATTCTCCTCTTCCATTGGCCGATGGCCGATGAAAAAAAAGTCGCTTTAAATTATTAAAACGTGTAGAATGCTTGTCAAAAATGTCATTTAAATCATTTATTTTTATGTTTATAAAAACATATAATAAATGCATTATTCAAGCACCGTAAAACTGTTTGGGGAAAGTTTACATACTAATTAAAACTAAAAGAATCACTATGATTCTAGTAAAGTAATTTAACTATTTGGAGGTTAAAAGAAATTAAAAAATGCTATATCAGATCATTTTTAATTCTTCTTTTCTTATCTTTGCAAAAATACTCAACAACTATTGGATCGGATCGGGTCCACTTCCCTTTTCTTCAACATTTTCTCTTTATAACACCTGCACTGCAAATACCAAGTGCAGTTGCCTTTATTTTCTTATTCTTTTTTCATGGAGATTAATGCAGAAGTTATCATACAGACTACCAGATAATGTGGGTTTGTATCTTTAACAAAATTGTCAACCCCCTCCTCTCAGATTTTTTTCATAATTCCCCCCCCCCCCCCCTGCCGTTTTTAAAAGAAAAGCGGGAACGATTATATGTTTATTTTTCAGTATAAAAGTTATTTTAAATAAAAAATAGCTCTTTTTCTAAAAGAAAAATAAAGTATTAAAAACTTTCCCTCGCAGTAACGCTCCACTGTTCATAACCAAGAAATACTGAATATTGCTTTAAAAACAGAGACGTGAGATTTTTTTTGTCATAACACATGAATGCTTAATGGGGGGGAATCTTAAGAACTAATCTTATTAGCTTTTTTTCTTGTGAGTTGAAAATTACACTGAAATACTTGACATATTCTTAATATTTTCATGAGCACAAGGCAAGGTCACCGAAATAAACCAATATTTTTAGCACCAGCAGTTTTCTGTTGACATATAATCTTCTGAAAAACATGAGATCGTTTATAAAAATTAAGATGCATTTTGGAAAAATATATATATATTTATATATACGTTGTCAAGTTTTGAAATTAATGAAATTGCAGCATTTTTATTAAGGTATTTTTCCTCCCTGTCGCGCAAACTCGTTTTTTAAGAATTAAATTTTAAATAATAATAACCAATCATGTCGAACTTGGACACATAAAATTTCGATCAATAAACATTTATACTGAAAATTTGATTCACATTTTTTATCAATATGTTATATGCTGTAAACTAATAATAAAATAACACGAAATATTCTAAACTGAAAGCAGGATGCAACGAGATTGTTGTACAATAGCAGAAAAACTGTCAACTGTCTAACGTGCAATCAAAGAAGCCAAAAAAAAAAGCGCTAAAAAACGAAGTATACAAGGGGAAAAATTAAAATAATTATCGTATAAAAAAGTTAAGATGCATTTTGAAAAAAAAAAAAAAAATGCATTGATCAATCTTTGAAAATAAAGGAAGTTTAGCATTTTTATTAAGATGTTATTAAATCCTGTCGCTCGAGCTCGCATTTTCAGAATTCAATTTTTGAAAATTGCAAGTCGAGCTTGGACACATTGTAACACGTGGGATCGAAGAAGCAAAAAAAAAAAAAAAACGCAAAGAGAAAAATAGTTTACGATAGTAAAAATTTAAATTACTATCGTACTTTGATTGAGTTGACTTTGTATTGTTTACAATTTCGGAATAATAAGAAACATGACAAACTAAAAGCAGATGGTATAATAATATTGCACGATGACATCTAATGCACTAAGTCATTATTAAACGAAAAACGGACAAAAATGAGGCAACTAACCTAGTGCGAAAAACAAATAGCACTCATAAAACGCCTCTATTACTTTAACATATTCTATTTCGCGAGCATTGAAGGTTTTCGAGCAGCGATCGCTCAAACTATTTTTCCGAATTTTTTATCAAATACTTCATAGAATGACATTATTTTTGTGCTTTTTTTTAACTGATGTGCTGCCTGTTATTGTATGGAAATAGAAATCGAGCTATGGAGAAAAAAGAAAGTTAAAGGCAGAATGTTTTCTGGAAAGTTGTCTCTGCAAGAAACATCGGCCTGGCATCGGCTTTTAGATGTTTTTCAAGGCCGATGGGCCGATGTTTTTCTAAAGTTGACATCGGCCGCCGATGCCGATGGCAACTTTGTTGAACAATCGGCGCCGATGCATCGGCAGATGCATCGGTCGGGCCTTAGTAGCAAGTCATTTGCTCCACTGCTTCACGCTCCTGCTCTGAGCAAGAATTATTTGCTCCACTACTTTGCGCTCCTGTTTCACGCTCCTGCTCTAAGCAAGAACTATTTGCTCCACTGCTCAGCGCTCCTGCTCTAAGCAAGAACTATTTGCTCCACTACTCTGTACTCCTGCTCCACTCCAGATCTCTGATGTACACTGAAGAGCCAAATTATTATAACCCAAAAAGCCAATTTACTCTGTCTTTCTGTCATCAAAAAAGTAAGCAATTAAATGCGATGATCCTTATTGATGAATCCTCTAACGATCAGTTCGAGATGAGATTCTTTTTATGCATATAACATCAGAAATTCTAGAACTAAATGAACATGAGCATCATTTTCATCCAATAGAAAAGAAACCGAAATGCAATACTCATTAAAAACGAAAAAAAAAAAAAACTCATCGCACAGCAAGCGCACGTTCAACTGTTATACCCAAAATAACAAGAATGAAATATCTTTCTTTGAATCTATGGTCTCCAGTGGAAGTTTTCTGTTTTAATTAAAGCGGACAGTAGTTTCCTGTTTATGTTGCAACGCGATATTTCTTCACATCTTCGCCAGGGAGACATGCGAATGCCCCTTTAGCATCGCGAAGAAATAATAAATCCACTTGTTGACGAAACTGGGATGGCTGAAATGTTGATGTTTTGATAGCGACTGTAATGGGGCTTCTCATGTTCCGGCGGACCCGAATAAAATATTAATCTAAACAAAAAGGCACATTTAGCAACAACGTGTCATAAATACAGACTAATGTTTTAGTCCGTATTTAAAAGTTTAGATTCGCAGTTGAGCTTCCTTTGAAAAATTTATGGACTACGCCATTCATCAGTCATATTTCCCCATTGTAGTGAATTTTTAAATGGATTCGGCTGACTGCGCGTCAAATGAAATGGAGTTAATAAAACTCTTGAGTTAATGAATCCTAGTTATTAGGATTCCACTACAAGTTGTAGATCCCCTGGCGGTCCACAGAAGCTCTCTTATGTTTAGACCAAGGTTTCTCAACCTTTTTCGACTTGAGGCCCCCTTCGAAACACAAAATTCTTCCGTGGCTCCCCTTAGATACGTTCATAGTCAGCAGTTTACATACGCAGTTTAGGATTTCTCTTGAGGGGGGGGGGGGTCAAGGTTAGGATGAGGGATGCATCGGATATCCAAAGTCCCATGTCTGACAGATCCGCAGACCATACAACTTTGAAATTAAAAAAATACATATTGCAGAAAAACTAAAGATTCATTATTAGGAAAAATATCGAGAAAAACATGAAACTAATTTAATCTTGTTTTACTCTTTTTTTTTTTCCTCATGAAAACGAAGTCATGAAAACAGTTTCATGCTTTGCACTGTTTCATATTTAGCACCGAGATTTTTTTAAAACATATGGTATACAATTTTGTGTCGTATACATTTGAATGATTTGGTAAAATAATGGTATATTTTATTTTTGAGTGAAAAATTTTTGGATATTGAAATAAGTCGTACAGCCATGGCTCCTCTACTTTCATATTTTCTTCTGTGGCCCCTCAGATTTTTTCTGTGGATCCCACGGGAGCCATATGGCTCCCCTTGAGAACCTTGGTTAGATATGAGTGCATAAAATAGTCGGCCCTTTTATTTGCCACCAAGGCTTAAATTTCTGAAAAATTAAGCCTTGGTTGGGAGTCCTATAGTCTTCAGAACGTATTTCAGTACATAAATTATCCAAGTTACATCTAATATGCAAAACGTTACATAAAATTGAAAAGAAGAGGAGATCTCGCGGAGCTACTATGCAAATTAAGCCCCAGTTTCAACAAAAGTACCGAGAAAATTAATGCTTTTTCACTTTGCCCCATACATTGAGGCAAAGTTATAATTTTCCACTTTCATTAAAACGTAAAAATTTACTGCATAAAATGAAAAATAATGTTTCGACGGAAGTTCTGTTAAAAAATTCGTAGTTCTGTCTTTAGGTACTGTTATTTTCAAAATAAGTTTTCGGTTTTGTTGTTCATTTTGAAGAAGTGTAATTTTACCCAACAATTTCACTTTGCCCCACATTCCCTATTACGTTCCTTTTTTGCTATTCAAAATGATAGTAACAATAATCACTTCAAGAAGAAATTTTCTGTGAAGAAATCTTTAAAACTTAATTTTATTTTAAAATGTAAAATAGTTTTAATGACACGAAAGTTTTTAGAAGCAAAAGATCAAAGGTAAGTAAATTTTAATTTATGAGTTTTTAGGGCAAAAAATGCCTGTTCATAAGCGCTGTTTGAGTGAAATTAATCCGTGTCCATTTTTTCAGAGGCATTACGTTTCGGAATGTGGAACAGGACACGCGGTAGAACCTGTTTAAGTAGGTTGCACGTGTAATAAAATTTAAAATTACATAAAACATTTTGGAATTCATATCAGAAGGAATATTATTCATATAGCTGAAGACTCAGAAAGAGAAAAAAAAATGATGAGGTTATTCCAGGGGTTGATCCAGCATTTTTTTAACAGAGTTCGTTTTTTGTGAATTTTAAGGAAATTTTCGTGAACAATCAAATAATTTTGTGAAAATTGGAAATTTAAACATATAGTGATGAAAAATTTTATTATTATTTGCCACTTTTATGGTGCTAAACATACGGTTTGGAAGCATAGAATTTTGTGAAGGGTCAGTTTTGATTGGTTTAAATTTTGCGAAGGGTCCGTTTAGATTAATTGGAATTTTGTGAAGGGTCCCAAAACGGACCCGAATTTCCTCAGGCGAGACACCTGAATTCTTTATACAAATTAATGGCAATCATCTCTTGTTCAACTGTGTACTGCCTCTGTAGAACCATCTTATTTTCATGATTAAATCCTCACTTGACACATTGGTACAAAATCTTACTTAAAAATGCCTTCATTCTTCGTATTTTATAAGCTTATGAGTGCAAGGGTGATTTTGTAAATTCATATGTACCTACTATATTCCGATATATTGCTAAAACGAAGTCGAGCTGTTATCTGGGACCACTTTCGACTTTAAAAACGAATAAAATCTTACTATATTTTAAGCAAAAATTGTACATTTATGTGTAGAATGCAAAAGACATTAGTTGCATATATTTCAGCTTTCATTTATACTAAACGTACCAGAGCTGTCAAATGGCCGCTTTTGAGACTTTAATCAAAACTGTTGTATTTCAGGTTTCTATTTTTCCTGAACTTACTGCACGACTCTTTCTATAATATATAGCTATTTAATTAGCTAGCCATACCATTCTAGAAAAACTCAACAATTTTTATTAAAGTCTCTTACTTGGCCCGAGTCGGTGGATTTTCAAGATGCCGAAAATCGTCAGCGTCCATGTCGTATGATTAGGCGGCATGTTCAAGATCCCTTGAGTATCTGCTTGAATTGGATACTCTCGGCTAAATTAAATTCCTAGTGCAGTTTGGAATCTTTTAGATCTCTGGTTCCGACATCTAGGGGGAAACTGCGCTTCAATATTCTCTAGTGGTAATGGCATCCGCTAATAGTGGTGCAACTTGAAACAATGAATGCCGGTTTCCGGGAAATGCACTAGGTCTTTAAAGGTTAGTGACCATACGCAGCCCAATTAGAAAGAAAAAAATGATTAAAGTCTTAAAAGCGTCATTTCACCACTCTAGTAGGTGCGCCCCTCTTGGCAGAATAAAATAATTTAGATAAAATAAAAAATTCGAGATGTGTAGATTACTCGAAAGTATACCGTTTTCTTGCTAATTATAATTTGTTTAAATTGAATGCATCTGTTTTTCTTGTCAAAATTTTTTCACAATGCGTCCGTGATTCTTTTATTTTCTTGAGGGAAAAAAAATCACAGTGCTTTCGTGCTTACAGAATCATTAGAACAAAAGGATTTTGTGGTTTAATGCGCAGTCTCAAATTTCGCGACAATAAAACAAGTCCAGATTTGTTTGTTTGCTCGTTTGGATATGTTTCTTTGTACGTACCACATGAGATCTTCCATTACTCATGCTTTAAAGAACTGCTCAACCAGTTTTAATAAATGTCATAAAAATCTTTCTCTGGAGGAAAATAAATGTCACGTTTTATTCATATACATTTTTATGTCGCTCGACAGTGCGTCTATAAATTAATCGCCGGATAAGAATTTACTATAAACAAGAAGTTCCGTCTAGAACTATACGAGCCTACTTTCCCGTATACACCAAATTCAAATTTATAATCTAGTTATCTCTTTCTCTCTCTTTCTTATTTATCTTTAGTTCTAATTATTGAAAATATACCTTTTTCAACGGATAATACATATTCATTCACTCACTCATTCATTCTTTCATTTATTCAGCCATGCATTTATTCATTCATTCGTTACCTCATTCAAGTGTTTATTCATTCATTTACGCATTCATGTATTTATTCACTCATTTATTTATATTTTCATTTATTCAATAATTTATTCATTCATTCTTTTCCTCATTCATTTATTCATTGATTTATTCTTTCACTCTTTCATTTATTCATTCATTCATTATTTCACTCATTGAGTCACTGAGAAATATCCTTGAAAATCCCGATCAAAAAATTTCGTAGCAAAATAGGCTCGTAAGTTCTGGATAAACTTTCTATTTCTACATGTTCTACGTTATAAGAGCTTTCCGATAAAGTTTGTTCCAAGCAAATCGGTCCGTTAGATCAGGATTTATATAGGGTTGAAATTTCCCCGTAAGCCCTGTGTTAATTTTTTGAACTGTTCAAAAATGAACAAAAACTGTTCAAATCAATATTTCACGCCGAGAACTCCTTTCAATAAGCTTGCAATAGGAACTTGGCTCTTGTGCCCAGAGTTTACAGAATTTGCTTCAATTTTGTCCATAGGCGCTAATGTTAAAATTTTTTGAACTGTTCAAAATTGAACAAAAAATTGTTCAAATCAAAAAGTAAAATATAGAAATGAGATTTCCTCGCCGAGATCTTTCGAATGCAAAAAGAATTTTTCCAATCGGACAATTCGTTCAAAAGTTATTAGGGGGGGACAGACAGACAGACAGACACACTTTTTCCCCATCTCAATACCCTACTTTTAAATTTTTTATTTTTCAATCTTTATTTAATTACTTCACTTATTTTTGACTTTTCTTGATTTTTAACGATATTTTCACGATACATTAAGCCTTCTTTCATGCTTTATTATTATTTGTTTTTTTACTTTTACGGGAAAGTAGGCTAAAAAGGGAATAAGTGTGGGGAAAAAAACATTTTCCCTTTATTTTATTTAGCAGTATCACAGATTGTTTTTTTTTTTTTCCCATCCTCGAAACATTGTTGGTGTGATAAAGTTTCTTTAGCACAGTTACAGTTCTTGTTAAACACCATTACTTATTCGAAAAATATGTATAGTCTATTCTATATTTTCCTCCATAAGTTTACAAGCATTTTACAGTATCTGTTTCTGTGGTGATTCGATTTGGTAATTCTTCCGTGAATGTCTGTTGTATGAATTTGGCGAAACCTTAGAAGGCCCTAATCATAAGTCTCATTATCTCTTTTGTCATTTTAGTCCTTATTAATTTTGTTTTTAGTGTGTTAATTTGCGTTTTGAAAATAAATAAATAAATAAAGGCAAATTTTATATAACACCCAGTTGTAGTTGTATAATGGAAAGTCAAGTTAGTTTTAAAGTGTTAGCTAGCGGATCGTAATTAGCTAGAAATACTCTTCCGGTTTTTTTTTCATTGATTACTGAATTGTACTGCTTTTTTAAAATTACCAAAAACTATTGTAGTAATATTTTTTTTAAACAAACTAATTATTAAAATGATTTGTCCCGCAGTGGACTAGTCGGTAGAAGTTCGGTTCCCGCAGAACACCAAAAGTGAAGCAACATCGACTTAGGTCAGTGTTTGGGAGGGTAACAACCTCTCGCGGCTGGTTTCTGTGGGCCGTGTACGCTAAAGGAAGCTGGTGCACGCTAAATAGGTCGAACCGTGGCTCCAATGTCCTCCAAGTGAAACAATACCTCTGGGGGTGCCAATCCGAGGTGACGGTCTCTTATCTGGGATCTGGTTCAAAAATTAAGAGACCACAAAATTTGAGGTCAAGTCCGTCTTCAGCCCTCGTGGTACCTCGCTCTAAAATGAAGCTGCATATCACTCTAAGTAGTGCTGACTCTAAGCCATTTTGGCAGGGCGCTGCGCCTTGCGGCCCTTTTCAATCTTTTTTGCGCCCGGCGGCCCCTTTCTTTCCTTTTCTATGCGCCCTGCGGTCTATTCAGACCACGACACATCGGCCGAACGGACTTCAAAGCAGGAAGTGCAGTAGGAAAACTTCAATCTAGGATCCCTACCTTTATTTGTCCCCACTAGTTTTCTCAGAACGCCAGAGCATTATTGTCTTCTCCCCTTCAGCTTCTTGGAACAACTAGGGGTATTACGGAGACGCATCACATGCCTTTTTTTTACTTTACAGGTGTTTATAGCCCTAAACAAATATGAATATCTGCTTGTTAAGTTATGCTATTTATACTCAGGATGGACTTGCGGCCCGCTACCTGCCATGATCTGCGGCAATTCGGAAAACTCCCGATTTAAAAAAAAAAAAAAAAAAATCGAGCAAAAAAAACATTTTTTTATGTTAAAACATAATTAGGAACTTCAAATCTGGAACGCTCGGAGCGGCGATCGCTCCGGATTTTGGGACCTGATTCAACAAATTTTGTAAATAGCATCAGAACTCATAACACTGCTCGACAGTGGTTCGCTAACAACAACCAAATTATTATTTTTATTATAAATTCATATTGTTATTCAAATATCTGCAAGTAAAAAAGTAACACCACGTCACATTTTTGTGTAACAAAAATTGGAGCTTTCTGATATTTTTCATGATTTTTTTGTCGCATGTGGCAACCCAACGCTTCTGGTACCCTGCAATCTCGCCGTATCTAGTTATTTCTGGCATCCCATTATGTAAACCTTTCTTGTTGAATATAGTTGTGGGTTTTTGTATTATAGTTCATGTTGAAAATGGCAAATTTTGAGCGCAGACATCTCAAAACTATGCCAAATAAGTTTTGTTACATTTGTGCGCGGTTTATTTTTAAAATCAAGGTGAAAATGTGAATAAGGCTTGTTTCTTGTACTTCGGGTGCCAAGTTGGTGACCAAGATGAAAATTGGGCTCCTCACGTGTGTTGCGTGAGTTGCAACGTGGTTTTGGTCAGTGGATGAAAGGCAGAAAACGCTCTTTACCACTTGCTGTCCCAATAGTGTGGCGAGGACTTTCAAATGCTTTTAATGATTGTTACTTTTGTCTTACAAACACAGAAGGATATTCTGGAGGAAAAAGCAAATACATAAAATTGAGTATCCGAATACCCCATCTGCACAGACAGTTCCTCACGGAAAGCACTTAATGGTACCAACTGTTCCATTGAATTGAAAATATATTGACATTCAAGAGAGGTGAGTGACATTGAAGACACAACTGAAACATATGTTGTTGAAGGTACTTGTAATCCAAATAGCGAACTCCATTTTATTCGTCAAAATGAACTGAACGATGTGCTTCGCAAACCAATAGCCCACTTAGCTTCCATGAAAGAAACGTACTCTAGCATCTTGACTATTCTAATTGAATTTAAGTATAAACAGTTCAAATGGCGAATTTGTGGAGACTTAAAGGTCGTATAGCTTTATTAATGGGTCTTCAGTAGAGATTTACTGAGTGTTGTTGCTTTTTATATTTGTGGGATAGTCGAGCAACAGCACAGCATTTCGTAAAAAAGGAATGACCACCCAGAACATCACTTCACCTTGGAGCTAGTAAATACAACTCCCTTATTGAAAGGGAAAATATTCAGCTCCCTCCACTTCACATTAAATTAGGACTGATGAGAAACCTTTGAAGGCCATGAAGAAATAAGAAGCATAAGGATTAAAAATTTTAAAAGAATGTTTTCTACAATTGAGTGAAGCAAAACTTAAAGAAGATGTTTTTTTTTGGACCTCAAATTAGACAAGTGATTTGCGACCCTGATTTTGAAGGGAAGCTTAATCAAACAGAGTTAGCAGCTTGGAAATTGTTTGTGAAGGTGGTGAAAGGAGCTTTAGCAAAAACGAAAGGTAAAAATTATAAAATCCTAATTTAAGATCTTCTTAAGTCCTTCCAAGCCATGGGGTGTGGGATGTCACTTAAAATTCCCTTTCTACATTCACATTTGAATTTTGTCCCAAAAAGATCTTGGTGAACATAGCGATGAACAAGGGGAAAGATTTTACAAGGACATTAAGATTATGGATACCCGATAGCAATGTCATTGGGAACCAGCAGTGATGGGTGACTACTGCAGGTTTATAGAGAGAAAAGATTTAATGTCACATAAGAAAAAAAATGGCAACATTTCATCGCATTTATTAAAGTTTGATAGTTTTATGTTTTATTTAGTCTAAAATATGTATCTTTCCTCAATCGAAATGGAATTCCATGATGAATTAAGGAGATTAATCATGATAAAAATTGTGATTTAAATGCAGTTTTGAGTTTTTTTTCGTACTATACGATATTCATAACAAAAAAACTGTACGTGTTACAGCTTTTTTACAATTATATTCGAATTCTACGTTACAAAACTAGTTGAAAATAGCTAACTGTATTTGTGTTAGGGAAAAAACGTTTGTTTTTGTCGACTAGTGTAATTTGCCAGTAGCATTTCATTCATTAATAGCATTTTTTAATACTGTATATCCTCGCTTATAAGTGGAGAAATTTGGCACAGAAAACGAAGTAAAGGTCGACAAAACAGTTAAGTACTATTTTCAAAGCCAAATAAGCTTTGCTTTTCTTTTCAATTTAAACATTTTAATTTCTACATACTACTCAGTTTATATGTGCAAAAAATAGTATTTGTGTCTCATGTATATGCTTTTCTAGCGAATTGCGTATAATCCGGCAGCAATCTTTTAGCATCTGCTTTAGGTTTACAATATTTCTTATTATTTTCTAAACAGTGAACAGTAAAACGCTTATTGGGCCTAAATACAGTTATTTATTTCCAAGATTTTGGACCCCACCTCCCGAAATTTATGGCTTTATTAGAAAAAAAAAATGACAAATTACATAAGGTGTTGAATACAAGCATAATTTGCACATTATTTTCCTCTCATAAAATTTGCCCATAGAAGAATAAAAGAAGTAAAGATTGTACTAGCATGTGGCTCCCATTTGTCTGTGAAAAATTATCTTATGTAATTGTAGTGTTTTCTTGCATATAATTAATTGTGCAGCATTTTTTTATCACCTGATATAATTTCTTTTTTAATGGTAAAAAGGACAAAATATATTGAGTAAAAATAAAAAGCTATTTTCTCCTAAGTTCCCACCCCACCCTTCCTCTAAAAAGAAAAAAAAATGTTTCAATTAGAAACAAAATGATTAAGGAAAAATTTGAAAGCTCTATGATTGACGTTTAAAATGGCACCAAGTTTGAAATCCTAGGTTATCGTCACCTGAAATATTTGCCAATAATAATCAAAGCCAGCCTTAAGACTTGTACGGCCACATTGGGAGTACTTTTGTGGGGGTCTTTTCCGGATTTGTTGAAACTTTGGTAATCACCTCCCAAACTTAGTCATGGAGAAATGTCACCAAGGCCTAAAATTTTTTTTTTGTTGAGTAGTTCATAATTTTGCAGCAGAATACATATGAAAATGTGCATAAGTGATACATATATACGTATATATTTTTCAAAATGAAAACCTATATTTTGAGGTACACATGCAAAGTTTGCAACCTTGCTAACCTTGCAAGCTTTTTTTAAAACGCTTAAATTTTTTTATCTGTAAAAATTTAAGCAAAGGCGCTTTAATGCAGGGGGGGGGGGAGTAGAAAAATTTAAAGCACAACTCAAGGGTGCCCTTTTTGAAGAGAACACGGTGCCCTTTTTGGAGTTCCCCCTGGCGGCCCTTTCATCCTGGAGTCAGCACTACTCTAAGCCATAGTGGATTATTGATCTTCTGGACCTGGTAGCAGGCGTTCCTATGTCAGGGGGATTAGTAACAACGACAACGACATTAAAATGATTTACTATGTTTAAATGTGCTCCTTTACAGCGTATCATTGAAGGAAATGGAAAAAATAACTCTTGCAAAATTTGGAAGTGTCTTAAATAAAGAAATAAAGGAGTACTATCTTAAATAGACATCAGAAACAGATTTCATTACCGTTTTTAGCCTACTTTCCCGTAAAAGTAAAAAATAATAATAATAAAGCATGAAAGAAGGCTTAATGTATCGTGAAAATATCGTTAAAAATCAAGAAAAGTCAAAAATAAGTGAAGTAATTAAATAAAGATTGAAAAATAAAAAATTTGAAAGTAGGGTATAGAGATGGGGAAAAAGTGTGTCTGTCGGTCTGTCTGTCTGTCGGTCTGTCCCCCCCTAATAACTTTTAAACGAATTGTCCGATTGGAAAAATTCTTTTTGCATTCGAAAGATGATTTGAACAATTTTTTGTTCAATTTTGAACAGTTCAAAAAATTTTAACATTAGCGCCTATGGACAAAATTGAAGCAAATTCTGTAAACTCTGGGCACAAGAGCCAAGTTCCTATTGCAAGCTTATTGAAAGGAGTTCTCGGCGTGAAATATTGATTTGAACAGTTTTTGTTCATTTTTGAACAGTTCAAAAAATTAGCACAGAGCTTACGGGGAAATTTCAACCCTATATAAATCCTGATCTAACGGACCGATTTGCTTGGAACAAACTTTATCGGAAAGCTCTTATAACGTAGAACATGTACAAATAGAAAGTTCATCCAGAACTTACGAGCCTATTTTGCTATGAAATTTTTTGATCGAGATTTTCAAGGATATTTCTCAGTGACTCAATGAGTGAAATAATGAATGAATGAATAAATGAAAGAGTGAAAGAATAAATCAATGAATAAATGAATGAGGAAAAGAATGAATGAATAAATTATTGAATGAATGAAAATATAAATAAATGAGTGAATAAATACATGAATGCGTAAATGAATGAATAAACACTTGAATGAGGTAACGAATGAATGAATAAATGCATGGCTGAATAAATGAAAGAATGAATGAGTGAGTGAATGAATATGTATTATCGGTTGAAAAAGGTATATTTTCAATAATTAGAACTAAAGATAAATAAGAAAGAGAGAGAAAGAGATAGCTAGATTATAAATTTGAATTTGGTGTATACGGGAAAGTAGGCTCGTATAGTTCTAGACCGAACTTCTTGTTAAATCTTTATATTTTGTTTTCGAAATTGCTTTTTGTTTGTTTCTGATAGAAGGAAGTGTTGGCGGAAGGTTCACGACGTTGCTTGTATATTTCTTCGGAAATATATTTCCTTCCTCTTCCACAAACGATGCTTGAAAAAAAAAAAAAAAAGCCTCCCTGGACTTGAGGCGAAGTAATTTCCAACCACACTACCTTCGATTGAAAGATTCCCCATTGCGATCACTTTTCTTTGGGATGAATGACTATCCACAGACACTTTCGCTGTGCAGAATATTCTGCATTCACATAGTTAAACCTCTGACTGCTCATTTTTTTAGTGAATTCGATTCGCAAAAATTTGGTCGACTTTATGCAACTGAAGCCGTGTCTGGAGTAAAACCTTAATTAATGTCCAAGTACTTGAGAAATTGCATTACTGATGTTTTAACGATGAAACCGCGGGATAATATTTAAAATAGACTTAAAAAGCTCATGCCCATGAAAGTAGCGGGATAATCAGTCTGAGGGTTAACCATGAGAAGGTTTTTTACTTGGTCAAATTGACAATTTTTTCCCAGTCCTTAGAATCAAAAACTTAAAACTATAAATACTACATGCCAACCTCTCATAGAGCCATTATTGTTTCTCAAAAACCTATTCCCAATAAGTTTATGAACATACCATCTTCTGGACCTTGTTGTCCTGATTATGGACCTTGTTGGTATATGAAAAATCTCAAAATTCATAACTTTGAACTTACTTCTGTTTCTCAGGCGCAAATATTTATTTACTTGTAAAATCCCTTGTGACAACTTTCAATAAAAATGACTTTGTCATATTAATTTAAGCCTCTTAGTTAGAATCGAGTTCATTTAGAAAGTTTCAAATTTGTTTTTTGAAATGTCATGTTATCAAAGCCGTATTTGGCAGCTTAACAGAGGCGTAGCTAGGTGGGGGCAAGGAGGGACAGCTGTCCCCGGGCGCAGCGTCAAGGGGCGTCAAATTAATGTTAATGTATTTTATTTTTAAATGCGAAAAGAAAATTATTTGAGTTGAAGAGGTGTGAATATGTTCAACAAAAAAGTGGGAGCATCGCAAATCATATCCGGAATGACCAATGTAGCACAGGAGTGCGTGGGAAATCCGACAAATAATTTAGGGAAGCCAAAGTGCCCCATATTTCCTTTAGAATGGTCGCTAATAAAAATGAAAGTTAAAAGGGCTGCTTTTTAGAGATAGTTATCATTTATGAAGCATAAAACTTTTTTAATTCCCTTTAGGGGCGCCCCTAGGCCCCCAGGGGCACAGGGGGGGGGGCGCAAAATCTTCAGTTGTCCCCGGGCGCTGAAAACCATAGCTACGCCTCTGCAGCTTAACGTTCCAATTACTTTCGACTCAAAAATAAGATGTTTCTACAAGGAAATGAACCTATAGCCAGAGAAGTCACTTCTACCATTAAGTTGTTTAAATATTTACATTGATGCCAACTGAGTCATCGGCTAGTGGGACGCCTCCCTGCTGGAGACGAGAAAAAATGTGACTCACAATCATGTGTCAATTTCGATTATTCTTTCCACCCAAAAAAACCAAAGATCCTGAAATTCCTGTATCATATTTTTCTTGTTAAAACATTTTATGTTGCATTATTTCAGTGGATATTTCAGGGTCATGGCGCAGACGCGCATTGAGATTTTTTTGGAGGGTTCGTTTCAAGGGCTTGGGGGGGGGGGGATTTGGCAACTGTTTGGCCAATTTGGAGGGGGGTTCCGTAGTATTTTAGGAAGGGCTCTCCATCACTCTGCGGAGGGGCTGTGGGCACCCATGGATATTCTAACCGATTTTGTTTTTCAAATTTAAAAGCCATAGAATAGGGATCTGAATTAATGTACGTTTTTAAATACAACAGCATTTTAGTGACATTTTGTTCAAAACCCTATTCTTTGACTGCGAATTTCAAAAAAAAAAAAAAAAATCAGTTTACTATTAGAGCACAAAATAAATAAATAAATAAATAAATAAATAAAAAAACGTCCAATGTAGTGTTTGTATTTTCTCGTTATCAAACGGTTTTCAATCAACATGCTAGGAGAAATGGCTGAAACAACGTCATAACACGAAAATTACGATATTTTCAGCGATATTTTTAGCGTCATTATTAAGGAAGCAACAAAAAATGACTAATCATTGATGTACAATTTAGGATGACACAAGCTGTGTTATGAATGAATGCTCTCTCTCCCAAAAATGTTGATTTCAACCTACAAAAAAATGTCCAATGCTTAAAACGTTGTTTTACGTAATTTATTTTCTAAATGCGTAACATGTACCTTTTATATTCATTCAAAATATGCACTTTTAACTGACGTTTAATTAAAACTTTTATTTGGTACTTCTATCAAAGCTTTATTGAATTGTACTCAAATGCTAAAAATACCATAAACATTTGCATAAACTAATAGAATAGTTTCATCACCGAGCTTTAATTAGTTTAAGGGTGGAGATTTAAATTTCGTTTGCAATTCGTTTACACATGTATGGTATTTTCCTCCTACTTGATCATCTTTAGATTATTTTAATGACTGAATTAAGAATCATTTTTAGGTATGTAGGCAAATTCTACTGACCTTCATTTAAACATTATTATTTGTGTATCTCGCTTGCTCTCTAGCAAATCATCGAGATGTGCTTTTATTGCTTTCCTCATCGAATGAATTGGATCATGTTTTCTTGCGGTTCCAATTGCTTTATCCTCCTTCTTCTAATGGCATTTAAAGTAAGTTATCCAGTAACAGGGTGTCTACCTGTCTACTGGTCACGAAAACTGCGAATAGGTCACGAAAATTTTCCATCATTTTTTTACAAATCTTTTAATCGCTCTGAAAATGGTGGGTGTTTTTGCCAAGTGTTAAGCATGTCTTAAAAGGAGGACCTTGGAGGAAGACCTGGACACACTGGCTTGATGCTTGAAAGACACTACAGTGGAGCCCCGAAAACTCGGCTTTCCGAAGGGTGGCTGAGGTGGTGAAGATTCCAGATCATCGCGATTGGGGATTTAAAAAATAAATAAATAAGTACGAGTGTTTTCTCAGAGGGCTGCAGTTGTATGTGTTGTTTGCTTGAGAATGCAACAGACAGCAAGCTGCTCAAACACCCTTAAACAAAGTAAAAGTACGTACTTTATGAAAGCATAGAGTGTTTACTTGATGATGAAAATGAAAATTAAAGAATTGACAGTATACAGTAATTTATCAAATAAGACGCACCCCAGAAAAATGCTTTATGAAGGGATAAACCTGTGTATGATAAAAATAATTAACAAGCCGACTTTTAAAAAACTAGTTACTTTTTTTTTTCTTTCAAAGAAATGTTCTGTTGTCTTCCTGCAAGGGTGTGTGTAGCCGAGTTATCCGGGCTGCCGGATTATCGAGTACAGAGTTTGCGGGACTCTACTGTATTACATTAAATTTTTCGCCCACCTAAGTGACTCTAGCTTGTTGCTTGAAAGGCATTGTATAGCATTAGATTATTCGCCCACCTAAATAACACTAGCTTGATCGTTGATGTTTGAAAGACATTGTATTGCATTAAACTATTCGTCCACCTAAATTACATGTAACTGATTTATTGTTTCGTAATAAGTTATTGTCGAACGTAACGTGACGTAATGACTTCATGATATCGCGTTCTTTGAACGCAACGAATCTTTATTTTGAATTTTCCGCATAATTTTGTCTACAAATAAGATGACCTTGCTCGTGGCCCTGTTACTACAACGTATTTGGCTTGGAACCAGGAAGCTTCAGATTTCGATTCCATCGCTGCAATTGTTTCTTTAAAAGCGAAGACGTTAAGTGGTTGTTGTAACGTATTGCTCATCGAATTGCCTGATCGGTGTTTTCCTGATTTCCTACTCTGTAACAGCCACCTTTAGAGTCCTCCAAGCGGGAAGGGTTTCTCCAACTCTGCATCGTAAAATCACAAAATAAACTTCGTCTGCAGCAGCAAAGCTCTTGAGCTATATTAGCACTGAAGAATAATAGATTTTCATTTGCATGTTCAGAGGAGAGCCGCTTTCCCCGATTTACAAGAAAGAAACTTATTCGAAGCCCATTGAGACTCTTCAGCCATAAAACGCAAAGCAAACAAACAAATAACAATTTTGTTTTGTGGACATTCTAAAAGTTGGCAAAGCTTTCTCCCATAAGAACGTTTAAATTCCGAGCGAATCGCTTCTCATTCAAAGATGAATGATTCATAAGCTATGTGCGTGAAGCATCTTGTAACTGAAAACGGTTCCTCTGGGATAGAAAGGTGAACGTCGCGTGGGAAAACCTGTTGCCGCATTTAGAACTTCCTCTCCCTCTGCGTGTGTCTGTATTGACTTTCCGGCGCTCGCAGAAGTTCCTGGCTCCGGCCCGTCTTGTGCAATAACAAGGGATTCCCTCTCAGGATACACGATACGCCCATGTGCTGCTGTTACTCGAGGTAAGTCGCGCGATTTTATTAGTCAGAGGCTCATATACAATGTAGAATGATAGAATGAATGCCTTTATCTGCTTCACGATAGTTTTTACATCATTGGTGTAATTTTGGAAACCGAAAGTGAAATAATAACAGGGTACAGATTTTCAAAAGTGAAATTTTGTGATATTTTCGGGACTCTGTCGTGACCGTTCGGTGATACAACGGATATTAAGTCTGCCCAATGTCGGATATTCGTTGTCACGTATATGTGCCGGATATCCGGCTCTGATGTTTGAAACTTGTAAATTCTACGCATATTTTTTAAAATTTCCCCGCCGCCCCGGCTTTTTAAAAGCACGTTATTTAATTTTTAAAATAAAATTTGGCATGCCGGATAACCGGATATTTTGTGCACTGGCCGGATCGAATGCCGGATATTAAAAACCTGTCGAATACCGGATATCCAGTACCTTCTGGGAGGGACCGGTCTCGTTGGATAAAAAATGTTCGTGACTTATTCGTTACTTTCGTGACCGATTTCCAAATTCGTGACTTTTTTGGGACTTAGTGAACTGTAATAAAAAAAAAATTATTCTACAACAGTAAGAATTTCCGCTATAATTCCAAATTATTTGTTTTCAATTTGCTAATATTACCTGTCTTCGTATCGAGTATTGCCATAGTTCGTACATAGATAATTTGTCTTTCCATTCGCAAATATTTTTACATCATCTGCTCCTCTTTGTATCTATATATAAATAGACAAAGACAAAACACTTAAGTATATTTTCTCCTGTTTGTCAACCAATTTTCTTACTTTTTTTTTTATTTAATAACTATTGATGAGTTATAGCGTTATCAATAAAAAAAAAATTGTGAATAGTTTTCTTTTTCCCCCTCCTACTTTCGACATAGATTCGAAGCCTTTTTTTAGAAATCTTTATGCGGCATTCTTTCATACTACTCCTTACATCTACAATATTTGTACAATACTCAATACATTTTTTACTACATTTATAATTCAAAAAGCAAGGAGAGATTATCACTAATTGAAACAAAAACAAACTGTTGTCAAGCAGAAAAACTCAAATGTCTGAAAGTTGTTTTTAAACGTTCGAGGCGAAACTTCAAAAATGTAATGAATTACGTCGAATTTCGACCGCGGGGCGAACTGTAGCTCTCCAATTCCTATTCTACCGAGTTTTGATGTCCTTGTATGTGTTTGTTTATTATATTTAAGTTCTTCCAATTGCTAATCTGTACACTTTTTTTTTCTTCTTTGTACTCTTCTTTGTAGTGTCTTTTTATAATTGTGAGTTAACGGTTTGACCTCCAGTTTCTATTTTTGCAAGTTCTCTTGCCCTTGTATGATTTAGTTTCTTATAATTTAGTTTATCTTTGAATTAATAAGCTTTTCATTTTCTTCCTGTGCACTTGTTTGTATTTCTTTTAATAATTGTATTTTGTCTTCAACTCGCAATTCTTGCAAGTTTTTCTGTCCTTCTATGCGTTTATTTATCATAATTAGCTATCTTCCAATTGCTGATTTTTTAGGACGTATTTTCTTCCTGCGTATTTATTTATGTTCTCTTTTTATAATTGTGTGTGAACAGTTCGTTTTCTAGTTTCTATCTTTGCAGATCGTTTTACTTTCTTTTTTTTTCCATTTTCCGTGTTTTCTCTTACTTTTTGTAGAAAGTTAGTCTTCGAGTTGGCTATTCTTTCAAGCTTTTCTGTCCTTGCATGCAGTTGTTTGTCAAAATTACTAGTTTATCTTCCACTTGCTCATCTTTAAACTTTCATTATCTTCCAACAATTTTGTTTGTCTTTTTATAATTGTGTGTAGACCTTCATCTTCCATTTTTAGATCATTTTACTTTCCTTTCTTCCTACACGTGTGTTTCTTTTCTCATATTTGTGTGTAGGCAATTTGTCTTCCAATTGATATTCTTCCGAATTCTGTTGTACTTTTATGTCTTAGCTTATTAAAATCAGTTTCTCTTGCAACTCTTATCTTTTTTCGCCGTTCTGTTAGTCCTATTTTCTTGTGTTTACGGTCTTTTCATTATTATGTGGAGAAGAGGCCTGTTTTCCGGTTACAATTTTTTAGTGGTTTGGGTCCTTTAGATGTGTTTGTTTTGTCTTAAATGTACTTATAAAGTCTTCCATTTGCTAATATTATCACTTTCCCTTCCGTTGTCTATAAATGATTGTATTATTATACATACATTATCAGTTCATCTTGCAATTACTTATCTTTCGATTTTTTCTTTCTCTGTACACGCTTGTCCGTTTTGCCATAGTTATCTGTAGATCTGCCATCTTCCATTTGATAATATTTTTCGTGAAAGAGTTCTTCTCATCAAAATAATTTAATGTGATCATGTCAGTCCCATCATCCGAACGGGAAAGTTAAGTTTACCCCTCCTTCTCGTTCCCGTGAAAATGACGGTGTGATGTTTCGCTCTCTATTTCTCACTCCCATGATATTTCCGGGCTGGAGTGTTTAAAATTTCAAGTTAAAAACAAATTAAAAATTAATATATATATATATCTATATTGTTCATACACATATTTTTATATAATTTTAAGAGGTTAAAAAAAATAGGCACTTTTACGACCCTTTTCTTGAAAATTAACAGATCGTTAAGGGGGAGCAATAGAAAATTCTCTTGAGCCACAATTTTTTTTTTCGGTGTAATTTCATTTGGATACATCCTTGAATTTTTCTAATGTTTAATGAATAGCTAGTTACTTAAAATGAAAAGGTTTTATTTAAAATAAGTTTTAATAGCTTACCTTTCACTCTCTTTTATTAGTGTTTTGTGTTATAATATTTATGCATATTAATTATAATGTTTATTTAATTATTTGTTATTATTTTTAAAAATATTTCCAACCTTTTTTTGCATTTTTTATTGATTTTGTTTACTGTTGTCTTCCACGAATTACCGTTTTATGTATTTCGTTCTTTACACGTTATTTTTATAATAGCATAAAAATTCCTTAATAATTAACCAATAGGAACGAAAACTACTCAACTTATTAAGATTTGTTTTATTTACCGTCAAGCCCAAGAAATCATTAACATTTTGTCCCTGATAATGTACCTGTTAACGTAATGCTATGCGAGCTTTTGTATTTTTTTTTAACTGCCTAAGCTTTTTTGTTTGAGACTAATGCTTCATCAGGCTTATAATCATCAGGAAGAAGGGCACTGCATTCCATTCGTGTTCGTGTATAAATTGAAATTACTTCTGATGTTTTCTATTGAAAAAAATACTTCATATGTACGTTAAGTACAGAGAAGAAATAATGGAAAACGCAATTCTTAATTTTTATAACAACAATTTTTTCGATTCGCATCATCATTTTAGAAAATTATTCGTCTCTGAAAGAACCATGATTTTAAAAAATGCTGTCCATTTCTTCTTTTTGCTTTTCCACGCATTTCAATAAATTCAAAGAAAGGTATGCAGTACCTGCGTTTTACAGTAGAAATCAAAATAAATTTTAAAAGCAGAGTGATTTGGAAAAGAAAAAAATATTGTTAGAGTCCTGGCTGTAAGTTTAATTCTTTAAGAATGAATGATAGCAAGTATTAAAGAGAAAAATGCTTCATTTGTAATATTTCACTGTCCAAAATATTCCAAGCCGACTCAAAAGGGTGATACTTTCTATTATACAAATATTGCTCACATACGTTTTGTTTTGTTTTTTTTACTGTGCCACAGGCATCAATTTAGTATAATTGATATTAAGGTTACAGTATACACTGAAAATGTCGAAAATTGGCCGAATGTATGTATGCCTACATTGTATTAATGAGTATTAGATACCAAATTTATCTTTATAATACGAAACTTTTGTACTTTTATGGAATTATACCCTTTTAAAATGAAAAACAAAATTCTCAAAATCAAAAATTTAGCTCAAAACAAAAATTCAGAACGTTGTACTTGCCACAATTTTTATGCTATTGCTACCAAACTTTCCAAAAGTATTCTTATATTACGTAGTTATAGTTTAATGACTGAAATGTAGCAGTAATAATTAATTTAAAGAAGATATTTGACTTATTTATTGAAACAAATCACTAAATTTTCAGAACATTTCATATAAAAGTACATTTTCGCCTATATTTTGTAAATTATCATATAAAATGTTTTTACTTTATCCATTTATTTATAAAGGAATATCTAAGGATTTAAAATCAGGAAAAAATTTGAATTTTTAAAAAAAATTGCGGCACGTAAATTTTTGAAAACTACCCCTTTTCTTTACGCCAAATTTTTTGTGGGGTATTTTTTCTAACATAAGTACAAACTAACAAAATTTTAAGTTTGTACATAAAGAATTTAAAAATATATTTTTTAGTGTATATTGTAGCCTTAAAATCTATTTATAATTTTTATCTGCTTGACGTGGAAAAAAATAAAGCTGCGTTTTCTTCACAGCCATCATCAGGCCCGACTTTGCCTAATTGGGGCCCAGGGCAGAAACTTAGTTTGGGGCCCCCTCTGCTTCACTACTTCAGTAAGGAAGAACCGAACTTTATGGAAGTATTTTTCGCCTCATCACAGATAATGTAACAAGGAAATTGACTGGAAGCTTAAATAGCTATAAAGCTCACCCGCCCCCCCCCCCCCTCCAATGGTCAAACGAGATATCGTTCTGTCCATTTTATGTATTTTCTGACAATTCTATGTCTACCATTAAAGGATATAGCACATCTGAAGAGTAAAAAAAAAGCAGAGTAAAAGGAAGCTTTTGATTGTCCAAATCTGTCCATCCTAATTGCGAAAATTTAGCTGAATTCCGCTCTAGAATGCCATGGATTTAATAAATATAGAAGTTTTGGGTTCATATGATAGATTAATGAAGAAGCTAACATAAAACTAACAGATTTTACAATGTAGTGATATTTTGTTTTCAAAAATTTCTTTAAAGAAGGAAACACAATATAAACTTTCTACTCGATTTGGGGCCCCCTCAGATGCTGGGGCCCGGGGCAGCTGCCCCGCATGCCCCTGCCTTAATCAGGCCCTGTCCATCATGGTTGCTTACCTAGTACCATACGTAATGCAAGTATGAATAGTTCTCACTAAACACTTAGAAGTACATATTAAAGAGTTATGAAATGAAATAAGTTACATTTGATAGACTACAGTTCATAGGCAAAAGGAATATTTGTTATGTTCAGGGCTTAATTTCTGACAAGAGAAGTGCGCGTGGCCCTATAAGCTGTCACAACATATTTTCACTCTTGAATTAATCCAAATTCCGTTAAATGTGTAAAAATTCACATAAAATTGAAAAGTCACGAAGCTCCAATGAAAATTAAGTGTGTTTGTACCTGTAGTTTAGATAACCAGCATTTTATCTTCCCCTCAATTACAATGCAAAGGCTTTTTTTTTAATTTGTATCTATAATGTGGATTTTTTCTCACAAGTTCCTAAAACTATACCTAACAAATTTATGCTTTAGTTTTATGATAACTTAAGTACTTTTTTTAAATTATTTTTGTGGGTTTTTTGAATGTTTTGTTGTTCTTCCTGTGTTACTTCAGTTTTTATTTTTTTTTCTCAAAAAGTATATTTGACTTATAAAAAATTCAAATCATAAAAGTTTTGCTTTGCGAGTAATGAATCAATAAAAAAAACTTTGAGACTTTACGTCAATTTTTGAAAAAGAAGATGCATTTTTAAAAATTGCTAAATTTCGTTAGCAAATAATTTTAAAATTTTAATTTTTAAATTTTAAAATTATGTTTAAGAAATCCCTTTTTTTATTTTAAATTTCTTATGAACTGATAGAGCATGACATGTAGCAAAAATCGTAAATAAAAGCACCATAGAGAAAAAAATGCTCTGATGGTGCCGACTCGCCCTAAACAAAAACATTTTTTAAATGTAACTTAATAAAGGATGTTTTAATCTAACTATTTAAGTAATATGTTTCATATATAACTGCATTTTCCAAAATATAGAATCATTTTTACACTTTACTTAGTCTTTACTACTTGATGCTTATTAATCTCATTATGAGTACTTTTAAAAAGCAATTAATTGTTTCACTACTGGAAGGCAAATTACTAGACATCTTGATTTACCTCGTAAAACTTATTTTGATGCATAAAATTATCAATTATAAAGCTGTTTCTGGTTCTAAAGTCAATAAATTTGCCAAAGCTATTAACTTATTTCTTAATTTTTGTGTCTGTCCAGAAATTTTGCTGTTTGAACCCAAATGAATTGAATTTACCCCAGTTTTCCTGTGTCTCAAGTATCTCTGGCTGCCTGCCCGAGCATTGTTTCCCCAACATTCCAACCTCGAGTGTTATTTCTCTAAAGTTCTATTTCTAGATCATCCTTAAACTACTTTACAGAATTTTTGAACTAGTAAACCCCTGATCTACTGGCATGGACAATATAAACAAATATATTGTCCTTTATTTGCGTCTGATAATGGTTGCTCGATTTAGCTGTGCGTACAGACTATGTAATCAAAGCATTTAAAGAAATTAGTATTCATTGTTTTTCTTTTAACTTGACAAGAAATTTGTAAGTGCTCGTTTAGGCGTGTACATCTTTTTACTTGCATCTTAAGTATCCTTGAAGAGTTTAATGGCTGATATTGGCAGATTGCCATTTGTTAATTCAGCGAGAGGCAATTCAAATGCATTGCCAACATTTAAGTCAAATATCATTACTTTGTGTCTTATTGAAAAGTGGAACCTGTGACAGAACACTTGAATTAATAGAGGTGACGGTACTTAATCTTTCAGTGGATAGAGTTTGTTGGCAAGAAAGAAAACCCAGAGCTTTTAGCAGTTTTCAAAAGAACTTCTTTATTTCTCGTAAGTAATGTTGTTAAAAATTTAAAGCTAATCGGAAAATATAAAAAAAGTTTGTAGTAGTAATCGTACAGCTATAATCCTACAGAGTCACTGAAATGTTTTTTTCTGCCTTACCAATATCATATAAAGAGAAGTGGTATCTTTCCGTGGTGTTGCCAAGATAACAAAGTGAAAAATTGTCGAATAAATGTTGTGGTAGAGACTGGTAAACAAGCATATATGTATAAAATCAAATAAATTTGTTTGGAGCATTGAGAGACATAGATTGTAACGCACTTTTTCTTCAAATTAGTGACCATATTGTGTCTGTCGAGGGGGTAAAAAAGGCAACTGGTAAAGGCTCCTTGCAAGAAGTGGAGATGAAGCAAAATTGTATATCCACGGGACGCGGAGAAAATATTATTTTGTTCCTTTTAAATTTCCCCCCGATATTCGCGTATTCCCTTTCTTTAATTTTTCGTACAAAACCGAACATCAAATGACACGTATGATGGGAATTGCAATGTACTTCAATTTAGACACAAAAATTCGCTGCAATATGGGCAAAAAAAACGATAGAATTCAAGACAAAAATTGTATACAAATTAAAATATAATAATGCTGTAAAACAGTAACGGTGCTATGCGGATATTAGGAAGATACGTTTTAATAAACATATCGTTGGAAACTAAATCTTCTGCGAGTAATAATTTCGAAAAATTCAAATTGAAAAGGAACTTGCACCAAATTTACTGCTCTGAGACTCAATTGATATTCACTTACACGTGCATCTCAAAACCATAATATTACATATATGTTTGACTATTTTCTAAAATGGCGGGGGGGGGGGGAGGTTTCAGGACTTTTTCTTCTTCTGTGAGTATGTACTTGTTATTGTTTTTCATCTGTAGCAAATATTTGCTAAACTGTTCTAATACGTTACCTTATACTATACGATGTTTTATTTTAAATGCAAAACTCTTATTTTGAATTTTATCGTTTGTTTACTTTTGAGAGTAACCCTTTTTCAGCTAAAATGTTTCTGTTTTAACAATTTGGTTGAAATGTTATGGGTAGTTAGGAAAATAATGTCAATGTTTAAATGTTTAAATTTGTATAAACAATTTCTTATACATTTATATGTTTGCTCAATAAAGTAGAAGTTTCGTATTTTTCCCTTAACACTGTTAGCAGGTAATTACTTAACACTTTAATTATTGTAAAGCATAATTCTTATCAATTTGTTTTTTCAGTGTTTTGAGGCAATTTAATAAGCAAATTTTTAAAGGAATCATGATAAAATATAAATGAACTGTTTATTTCCCAACAGATTATTAAACGCAGTTCTAGAATTTGTGAGAAACATATTTAGCATCATGTTATGTTTTTCAGTTGGAGTTAAATGGTTTTTTTTAATTATTATTATTGAAAGCAAGGCACATTTGAAAATATTTATTCTAGCAAAAAGTATTGTAATCCATATTCAGCAATTTAATATTATGATGATGAGAATGTTTTTTCGAAACTTTAAAATTTGGCGTTTGACTGGTTTTCGAAATTAAAAGTGCCTAGTTTCTATTTATGAATTTGTTTTGAATATATGGCTATTATGCTACTAATATGTCTTTTTCAAGGCCTCCCGTTGAGTCAATGCAATAAACTATTTAAACGAAGCTCTGTAGAGCCCACCTTGGCTTTCAGAATACTAGAGTTTGCCCAGCGATCAAAATTCGACCGTAATTCATTAAATTTTTTAAATTCAGCCTGGAACATTTAACAAGTTTCAGACATTTTAGTTTATCTGTTTGACAACAGTTTGTTTTGTTTAAATATTTCAATTAGCGATAAATTCTCCTCAGTGCGACTGATTTACCCCCTGAGTTATTTAATTTAATGCATTTTTAACGCATATATGCATAAATTTTATCTCTCTGCACTCCTTCTCTTTTAAAGAGAATAGAAATAAAAATTTTCATGGCCACCCTTTTATTATTAACTCACTTTCAATTTAATCAAGAGTTCAAAATGC
Organism: Octonoba sinensis; assembly: GCA_038502835.1. NCBI lineage: Eukaryota > Metazoa > Arthropoda > Arachnida > Araneae > Uloboridae > Octonoba > Octonoba sinensis. Next base: position 63,407,859 of record CM076600.1, on the reverse strand, counting down.
TAATTCAAATCAACAAACCTGCGAAACTCTGCTTCGAAGCCAAATAACGCGTCGCCACACTTATTATCTCTTTTTAGCCTACTTTCCCGTAAAAGTAAAAAAAAATAATAATAAAGCATGAAAGAAGGCTTAATGGTATCATGAAATTATCGTTAGAAATCAAGAAAAGTCAAAAATAAGTTAAGTAATTAAATGAAGATTGAAAAATAAAAAATTTGAAAGTAGGGTTTTGAGATGGGGGAAAAGTGTGTCTGTCGGTCTGTCTGTCTGTCGGTCTGTCCCCCCCTAATAACTTTTGAACGAATTGTCCGATTCGAAAAATTCTTTTTGCATTCGAAAGATCTCGGTGAGGACATCTGATATGAACAATTTTTTGTTCAATTTTTGAACAGTTCAAAAAATTTTAACATTAGCGCCTATGGGTGAAAATGAAGCAAATTATGTAAACTCTGGGTACAAGATCTAAGTTCCCATGAACAAGCTCACTGGAAGAAGTTCTTGGCGTGAAATATTGATTTGAACAATTTTTGTTCATTTTTGAACAGTTCAAAAAAATTAACATACCGCCTACGGGGAAATTTCAATCCTATATAATTCCTGATCAAACGGACCGATTTGCTTGGAACAAACTTTATCGGAAAGCTCTTATGACGTAGAACATGTACAAATAGAAAGTTCATCCAGAACTAACGAGCCTATTTTCCTATGAAATTTTTTGATCGGGATTTTCAAGAATATTTTTGAATTAATGTATGATTAAATGAATAAGCAAAAGAATGAATGAATAAATGAGTGAATAAATACATGAATGACTTAATAAATGAATGATTGAATGAATATGTATTAACCGTTGAAAACGGTATATTTGAAGCAATTAAGAACTAAAGCTAAACGAGAAAGACAGAGAGAGAGATAGCTAGATTATAAATTTGAATTCGCTGTATACGGGAAAGTAGGCTCGTATAGTTCTAGACGGAACTTCTTGTTTATTTATGTATTAGACATTGTTAGCTTCAAATTGTATTTTATTTAAAATTGTACTGGACAAACAATCTGATTGTCTTATCACATATATTGTATTTTTCGAAATGGATTAACTGACACATTAAGATTAGTATTATTTTGCTTTAACATTTAACAGATTACGCTTTCTCTTTTGTTTTGTTCTTGACATTCTTCTTCTTTGAATTATAAATAGTAAAAAATGTATTGAGTATTGTACAAATACTGTAGATTGTAGATGTAAGGAGTAGTATGAAAGAATGGACGAATAAAGACTTCTAAAAAAAAAGGCTTCGAATCTACGTTGAAAGTAGGAACAAAAAAATTAACTATTTCCATATTTTTTTATTGATAACACTAAAACTCTTCAAGTTAATAAAAAATTTAAGAAATTTGGTTTACAAACGCAGAAAAAAAATTAAATGTCACTGTTATGTTTTGTCTATTATATATAGATTATGTATTTATACATGTGCGTGTTGTAGGGCATTCAGAATTTTATTTTGATGGGGAGGGATTAAGATCAGGATTCGGGTTACAGCGTAGTCGGATATCCGGCTCTGCTGATTTTGCCAGATCTCCGGTATCGCTGGCCAGACGTATCTGCATCGGGTATCCGGTTCAGATGTTTGAAACCTGTAAATTCTATGCATATTTTTAAACGTCCGACAGATTTTAAATACCTAATAAGTTTTTAATTTATATTTATTTAAAAACAAGGTAATTAAATTAAATTTTACTATCAAGTTTTTACATGCGCTATCTCTGGGGGGAACTTATCCCGTTTTCCCCCTCTTCCTGTGTGTGTGTGTGTACTTTGTTGTTTTTTCATGTATTGTGCTTTGCTTATTTTACCCTTTACTTCCCCCTGGAAAACTTCGAAATGTCTTCGGCTCATAAAATATATTTTTTCTTTTGTCAAACCTAGTAGGTACAACGTAACAATCTTGTACATAACGTCTGGTTTATTTATCCAACAAACTGCAAGAAATGTCGACACCTTTTGTGTGGTGATGGTATCTCTTTGTCTTTGAAGTTTTCTATCAGTATCAATATTCTTGGATAATATATCCTTGAAATTCCCGTAATTCTCGAATTAATTCTTTGACTGAGCTACTTGTTTTGTCAAGAAGTAATCATTTCCTGGTTCAAAACTTATGTACCGCGACGAGTTCCATTGTTTTTCACTAATTGAGTAGCTCGAGGAAAGCCTTGATCACGCTCTACAATTGTTTTCTTTCCCGGTAGAGATCTTTTGAAAGTGGCCGCTTTCATCGTCCAGCTCGCCAAATCAAGCAATCTCTTTCACTTAATTAATTTATGTTATTCAGACCGTAGGCTTGCCGCTAATACTTTTATTATCCTTTTACGAGGGATAGAAATAAGTGACTTCATTACGAGATGGCGGAAAGTGAATGAAACTATCTACTTTAGTCTTGATCGCAAATATTCCGTAAAGGCCGAGCCGTTTTGGGTTTAAAATTATAAGAGGCGATAAGTTTTCAATCTTACAATACAAACTCAATTGAAAGATATACTTTTCACTAATATAACAACTCTAAAAGAAATCATACCTCAAGGAGACCCTGAGACCAAGACGAAATTGACTTGCTAAATTTCTAAGTCCTGTGCTATGCGCCATATACAGTGGAACTTCGCTATTCGTACACAATTCGTTCCAGGAGGCATTTCGAATGGCGAATTATTTTTTTTCACATAAGGTACAATGTAAATTGGATTAATCTGTTCCAGACCCAAGGATGGCTGTTCATTTAAACCTATGAAAAACAAATGTACACTATTGTATATGAAATTATACATAAATAAAAATTTAACTGCACTTTACTATAGTACTAAGGTAAGCTGATGGCATAAGAGGAATGTTGATGTTACTTTTTTGGAAGAGGAGTCGTCTTCCATAAAAACATTAGGTAACATCCCTTCAGGTGTTTTCTCTCTTTTTGCACTAGAAGAATCTTGGGTTTCTTTCCGTAAAAACCTGTCCAATGTTGTCTACCTTTGACGATTTTCCAGAATTTTTCTAAAATGGTCAATAACATTGTCGTTGAACAAGTTAATTCTCCTGTTGACCACAGCTGTGCTAGGATGCCATTTTTCCACCACTCTCTGTGTTTTCTCCCAATTGTAACACAGCTTTTTAATTTCTGCAAAGGAAATGCTTTCCTTATACTATTTTCCTCCTCTGAAGAAAGTTCTTCTACCACTTCCTCTTCTGCTCCCCTTAGAATGTTAAAATTGTCAGTAAAATCTCAAAAAGTATTAAAATTTTTTTAAAAAATCCAAAACGCCAAACAAATTATTTCGAAACGAGCACAAAAGGAGCATAATTTCTCGATTTTTATCTTAAAAAGAGCCAAACTGGCAACTCTGGCCCCTGGCGTCGTCGGAATCGCTGGGCATACGTACGAATGACGAGTTGAATTTTACTTGAACAAGTTGTACGAATAGCGAGCAGGGTTCCCACGGCCTTAAAAAGTCCCTAAAAAGGCCTTAAATTTGGAAATTGATTTAGGGGCCCCTAAAAAGGCCTTATTTTCTTCCAAAAACTCTCAAAAGGCCCTCATTTTTATTTGTGAGGCCTTAAATTTATTTTTCCTCTTCCTTTTCCAACTCAGAAGTCATAGTCATGGAACACTAATGATTCATTCATGTCATGGATTTTTCAAAACTGGTAAATGGGATGAAAATCTACATGTATTGATATATATATATGTATATTTTTACATCTGCACAGTGGCAAACTTGTATGGATTTTCTATTCTAAGTGAATTTTCATTTGATGTTACGATCGTTCTGGAATTTTACAAATTATCTCAGAAGCTAAGTGGTCACAGAGAAATCAAGGATACTACATGAAATTGCTTGAGAAATCTTATGTTATGGGGAAAATAAAAAAGAATGTGAAGAAACATACCTACAGTCAGCATTTTTCCCCTTATCTTGTACTTAACCCAAACTTTGGACGATCATGTTGATAATTATTAGTATTCATTATTGTAGCCTTATTAAAATGCAATGCTTAAATAATTTTTAAAATAATCTGCCTTCAGAAAGAACATTGATTTAAGACATTGCTATTGCTTGCTTTATAATGGTTTAAAAGCTCGTTTTTATGAAGAAAAAGACACATTTATTTTAAGTCATACTTCTGAGCAGATAAAGTGTGATTTAAGGCAATAAATGGATACATCTTCAGTCGGATGCTTTTACCTAGAAGTGCACTTCTGCATTGAAAAAGGGGTTCGTTGTGGCTTCAAAATCTTTTGCAAAATTTGCGTAATATATGTTGTTTTTACTCTTTCAAAATTTTTAGTTGCATGGATTTACATGTATAAAAGGCATAATCATAAGACATATCATATTATTTGGATAATAATATGATATGTCTTATGATTATGCGGCACTGCACTATTATATACTATTATACACTGCGGCACTGCAGATTATGTGCTGAGAAATGTTGTTGGAGGCAAAAAAAAATCTGGTTGTGGTTTATAGATTGAAAAGTTAGCCACGCATAATATTTATAACTCTGAAGGAAATATAACTATTGAAGGAGTAAATCTTTAAATTTAAGATAAAATTTGAAAAAGTTGACTTTTGTAAAGATTTAATTCAGTGAGATGTTCATGATGCTGCTTCATCATTCTGATTCACCATTTATTCATAACAATTAATTGATCGTGCATGAAGATGCATTAAATATACATTAAAATTCATTGGAGGAAAAATTAATAGTTCTTTAGTTGTGATAGCAAAGTTTTAATGTCATTTCCAGAATTGTTCTTATTTTTTTAAAAGTTAATTTCAGTGTTGAATATTTGACTATATTCACACGACATACGATATCATTCTTATTTCTTCAAAGAAAAGTCATTCTAAATGTTGTACGTGGCCCTAAAAAAGTTACATCTGGCCTTGGAAAGGCCTTAAAGTTGACTTACAGATGAGAGTGGGAACCCTGGCGAGTTGTACGAGTTAAGAGTAGAGAGCGAACGAATGGCGGGGTTCCACTGTATGTTTAAAAATTCCCAGCACATCTTATATTTCTTTAATTCCTGGTAATGATTATATTTTTATAATTCTATAGAAGTACAAAAGAATTTTTTCAGTCAAACATTCTTTTCTGAATTCTTAGTTGACAATGGATAGGGGTCATTCATAAATGATGTCACGCTTCGAGGGGGGGAGGAGGGTCCGTGAAATTGTGACAAAGTGTGACAAGGGGAGGGGAGGGGGTAGCAAGAAGTGTGACATCATGCATTATGCAACATAGCGTGAGGCGTGACAAAGGGGGGGAGGGGGGTCAAATATATGGGAAAAAAGCGTGACGTCAGTACACAGGCGTAATACAGTAAATAAACTCTATAGGGGACACTTGCGGGACAAAAATATTTGTTTGTAAAAAAGAAGGGTGTCTGCAAAAGAGGTTTTTTCTCCCTCAATAATTTGTTGCTGGGGAAAAACTATTCGACTAAGAGCGGTATCCGTTAGGAGCAGTTTTACTGTATATATATATGTGATTTAAGGTTTTTTTTAAAAAAAAAGACCATTCTATTCTTCCAAATTGTTTTGCTTCTAGAAGGAACGGAACTCCTGTTATTAGAGTGAAACAACTTTGAAGAGATATTACTGTATATTATTCTTGGGAAAATTATAGATCTTGAAAAATTGTACGTTTAACGTTTTTCTTCTTTTTATGTATAGTTATTATTATTATTTTTTAAATTTTGGCGACAGTTTGGGGAAAAATATTTTTGGTTCACTATATTGAGTGGTATTTTTTGTATAAATGCAAAACATTTGGAAGCATGTTTTTTGTATCGGTTTGTTTTGAAATGGCACCTAAACTTGCATGACGTATTATACGCTCCCAAAACAAATCCATTTGCAACTAGTTTCAAAAAAAAAAAAAAAACTTCTTGACTGAAAAAGAATTTTTGTACTTTTAACAGACTGGTTAAAGTATCCTTATCAAATACAAAAGAAATGTACGCTGTACTGGTAATCTTTAGCTTTACTGGTATATTTACTCTACCGATTTGGTCTTGGTACCCTTAAAAAAAGTTTTTTAGAAGTTTAAAACTACAAGTTTTCCCACGCCTCTCAGAAAGTGTCAACAAAAAGTAACTAAGTGCATAAATTTTTGAATTCTGGTTGATCAGAATCTTAACCCTTTTCCCGTGTCTGACACGGACGAAAGTTACCAGTAAATTTGCACATGCCCGTGTCTCAGACGGATGGTCATGTATCTCGCGTTTTTTTATTTTTATGTATAACTTTTACCCACCCCCTATACCTATATACTCATTTTTTGTGTTAAAAAAACTCAATCATTTTTTCCCAGTTTTTCTTTTTTCTCCAAACCGAGACACACACCAGGGGTCGCGCCAGAGGAACTTCGAATCCATTTTCGGACCCTTCAAAATATTAGAAATAATGAAAACGGGACTCTCACAAAATTTCAATAATCAAAGCGGCTCCCTCTGAAAATTCCAATCAATCAAAGCAGATCCTTCACAAAATTCCGAGCTACCAACTCAAACTTTTCACAGAATTCTGTATTAAATAAGGAGCAAATAATAATAAATTTTCTTATCCCAATATGTTTAAATTTCGAATTATCACAAAAATATTTTTAAAATTCAAAAACAGGACCGTATTAAAAATACTGGATCGAACCCCTGCACACCACATACATACACACACAGCACTTTCTGTTGAGTTGCACTTTGGGTTACTGCGGACCTCGCCTTTTTTGAACTAATGAAGAGGCTCACTTGCTTTTAACCTCGAAATGTTTACTTAACTCTTTCTAGATTTAATCATGTTGTCTAATTTAAATACTCCTGTTCTAGTTCTTTGATTTCCACTGTTTTCAAAGTACATAATATTTAAGCACACTTTTAATGCATCGTGCATTAAAAGTGATTTATCCGATCCGTGTCACATGCTTGCTCTACATTTCCGTGAAATTATTTAATACTAACTTACATTAATGAAATTCGATTCGAAAACGTGATAAACAATAAGGAAGTAAACAAACTTAATGTTTGAAGGTGAAATTACTTGTGAAAAAAAAGAAAAAAGAAAACAAAGTGAGAAAGAAGGATACAAAGCTGACATGAAATGAACATAATGACATAAAAGCAGGCGTAGCTTTTCTCGTGGTCAAAGGTGTCAATGCAAAACTTCACTTCAGGCATCATCATCCTGTTAATCTCGTACCGGCCTTCAAACGCTGATGTGTTAACGTTCTAAACACAGCGCACCTTCGAGGGAAAAAAAGAAAAAAGAGGAATGGGTGTTAATGCATCAGAATGAGCAATTGAAATACTGCATACCTGCAATGATGGCGGGTTCTAGGAGAAGGGAGTAAAAGGTTTGATACAATATGTTTTGCTATTCATACGTCGTCCTTCATTTGAAGGTGATATATACTCGTAATTCGCGTAATCATGTAAATGAAATACGCAAATATTTGTCGGTTGTGCGTGCAACGTCAGATGTAACGAGTTTCCAGCCGTCAGTGACTGCAATTAGATCTGTGGTTTTAATTCTGAAAAGTAAGGAAAACCAATTTGAGGTAATTGAATTTTCGCAGCTTAACATTAAACCATTCGGTTTCGTATCTCACAGACATGAATCTGTAAGTAGGGTCTGTAACTTTGAAAAACGATGAGAAGTTTTTGTTCCCCGATGGTGCAACTACATGTTTTTTTTTAATGGTTAGGAGAGTTGTTTCATAACAACCCTCATTCCCTGAATATGGCACGAGTACCCGGGGGCACTGGGCATAAAATTTTCCCATAATGTCATTTAAATTTCTTATAAAAAAATTATAATATAAATTTACTGGTTTTTATTGATAATACCTGGTAATTTTTCATTGTAACAGGTTAGTTCAGTCAGGAGTGTAGCATAGTAAGTAGCAAAGCTAACAGGATGCTGGGGTTTATCAATAAGGCTATTTCAAACAAGTTTAATCAAGTTGTATTGCCATTATACAGAAGTTTGGTAAGACATCATTTGGAGTATGCTGTTCAGTTTTGCTCTCTTTCCCTAAAGAAGGATATTACCTTATTGAAAAGAGTTCAAATGAGAGCTACTAGGTTGGTGAGTGGTCTTTCAGACTTAAATTATGAGGGCAGGCTTAAAAGGCTCAATATGTATAGTCTTCAGCAAAGAAGAGTTAGAGGGGACATGATTCAATTGTTTAAATTCATTAAAATGGAAAGTTTTGATGGGCTTCAGTTATTTGCTGAAAGTAGAACCAGAGGTCATTGTTTTAAGCTTTTCAAACCTCAGGCTAATGTTGAAATTAGGCAACATTACTACTTCAATAAGGTTGTAGGCAGTTGGAATAGTTTACCGGAGGCAACTGTCAGTTGCAGTGGGGCAAAAACTTTTAAGAAAGCTCTTTTGTGTTCATTGGGGACTGCTAAATTGACTAGGACCAGCCTAGCTGGGCCCTGAGCCTGTTGCTGGTCATCACTTTTGTATTTGTATTTGTTATTCCACATAATAACCAATTTTGCATTGACCATAGCACACACACAAATATATATATGAATATATAAACTAACTTAAAGACTTAAAAGGGGCTGAACAAAATTGAAAATGCCCTGAGCATGAACACTTGTAACTCGGGTCCTGACAACAATTATATACTCAGATTTCGCCAGCAATTATATACTCAGATTCATACTCAGATTTCGCCATCATGACTGGAGGCCAAGGGAAGGGGTGGCCCTTTCACTTCTGTTGTGCCCAACTGTTGTAGATGTTAATCGTGATCTGAAGATAAGTTTGAAGAAATGAGATATGGTTTTAGTGACTGTGCTTGCTGCTTCCATCACTAAAACCGAGTCTTGTTTGTCGAGATAAAACCAAGGGCTTTTATTGGTTTTATCCTGACAAATACACAAATTGCTTTTCAGATTAGAAACAAAAGTGAAAATAAAAGGAAATTTTAAGCGCAGCCTTGCAAACATTGTTTTTTTAATTATTTACCTTTTATTTTTTAAATCATTATCCTAGCCTCTAAGTCGAACACACTTTCCAAAACCTTGTCTTATAAGGGACCTTTCAAAAATGATGTCACTCTTTTTTCCCATATATTTGACCCTCCTCCCCCCCCCCTTTGTCACATGTCACGCTATGTTGCATAATGCAGGATGTCACACTTATTGTTACCCCCTCCCCTCCCCTTGTCACACTTTGTCACAATTTCACGAACCCCCCTCCCCCTTTCGAAGCATGACATCATTTATGAATGATCCCTAACTAGTTTTCAATGTTCTCTCCAAAGTTTTTTTTTCCTGTAGCCAGTATTATTAGATATTTAATAAACAAAACATTCAGTAGGATCTCCCCTAATTCGTATTTTGTCCCTCCCCTCCTTTTCAAAAAAATTTCTAGAGTGTGGTCCCCATATACATAAACTTGTACTGAGTGAACCGACTAAAGAAAATTTCAGTTGTGAAACTCTCAGCGCAACTGGCTGCAGAGTTGAATAGCTCGCTGATTTGATGGGGGCGAGCGTTGAAGCTCCGCAGGTTAAAAATAAGCGATGTCATTCCCCGAGGGGCTATCAAAACGCTAAATACGCTTCTTTTTGACCTTAACTGCTCCTGCATTGTGTCTGGCTAGGGTCCAAAACGCTCTCCCATTTTTTCTGCTACGAAATTTGCGATTTTTTTTAAACTCGACTTTACGCTTCTACTTCAGTGAGCGCCTTGCATGGGAATACGTTCCATATGTCAGTTTTTGGGGGTCACGGTGTTACACAGGTTCCATGAAATCAGTCGCTTTATTTTTTCATCGGGTTGGATCCGAATTGCTTACGATGTTAAGTTCCCAACATAAAATGCTTCATTTAATGTTTTTTTTTACTTTATTATTTTTTGACGAGTTTAGTGTAGCTCGGGAACTATTCAGTATTTTTTTTATAAAATTAACTGTAGAATATCTCAAAAATAAGTTTCGTTCAAGAACGCGATAAAAAGACAATTAAAAATTAACTTTTATAGCTTACAACATGATTTTACTAACTAAGTACTTGTTAGAAAATTCTATTTTGAGGAGTTTTTTGAATATAATTTATTGACAATTAAAACTTGCCAAGTTAGAAATCCGATACCAGAGAAAGTAACAAATTGTTTTTAAATTTGAATTGGAGAACATTGTACACTCCGACAGCTATGATTAAAATATCTGCTATGGAACTTGACACACTTTAGATTTCAACTCTTTCATCGGTAACACCGGCAACTCCGAAGGTCGTTTTTTATACCGAACTTGGACCCCTTTTTCATTTATGTTTTTGTTCAAATTTTATATTTATACATACAAAACACGCCAAAAAAATACGCTTTATATATATATATATATATATATATATATATATATATATAAGAATAATTGGGGGTTACTGGAAAAAAAAAAAAAAAAAGCTTCGAAGACTGGCATCATATTGGCAAAATCTATAGCACGGTCCTACTAGTACCTCCTGTTTTCCCCCTTTAAATTTTAAACTCGTAGAAGGGCATAACTGGTTTAGAAGCATATATACTGTGTAAGTGGAATTCTTTGCTTTTAACTACCTAGATAAGTAAGTGAGTTTCGAAAATTTCACTGCAATAGAGTCCCAAAAACTCGGCACTCGATAACCCGGCAGTCCTCATACCTCAGGCAGGGTGAAACATTTCTTCAAAACTTCTTTCTATGCATTTCTAGAAAAGTAGCCTGTTTTTACAAAGTCGGCTTGTTAATTTTCATTATTGACAACTTTATGCTTTCAAGTATTTTTCTGAGGTCTGTCTTATCAGGTAAATTACTATACATTTATTAATTTTCATCTTCACGTAGTACTTTATAAAGTACGTATTTTTACTTTGTTCAAGGGCATTTGAAAACTTTATTCTCCGCTGCATTCTCAATTAAATAATACAAAAAATAGAGTGCTGCATTTTCTGAGGAAACACTCATTTTTATTCTTTTTTACCCCATTCCTGATAAGCCTGTATTTTCACAAAATCGGCCACCCGATTGGACACCCAATTCGACCCACATTAGGCCAAGTTTTCGGAACTTCACTGTGAAGCTCCAAACCGAGTAACCAAGAGTGTATGTAACCAAGAAAGGCACAGAAAATTTTGCTTCTCATGACGATTTATTCATCCCTTCTACACTAAACTCTGGTACGTGGGTCAATATATTGTGTATTGTAGTTTTGGTTTGAATGATGCTTATTATTGCGCAACTCTCTTCAGAATTATCTTTTGTTCCAATAAAAAATTGAAAATCGTTTTCTTGCTTCGTTGTTAAATCGAAATTTTAACAGCTAGCTCTGACCATAAACATAGATTTTTAAGTGTTTCTGAGATGCAATAACTTATTTTTCGGAGTTCGTAGAATTAATAATATATCTTGATGGTTGTAAGATGCTAAAGCAAAGAGGGAGGGAACCTAGTGTCGGTAAATACTGTAGAAACCCATACAGCGTATTTTTAAAAGCCTGTTGTTATTTTATTTTTTTTATATAAGAAAAGGGAATAAGCATCATAAAATAACTAATTTCAACCTGCTTCGCATTAATCGAAATAAGAAAGGAAGAAAAACAAAATAAGTTTTCTGAACCACAGAACAACTGTACACAGAGAGAATCGTATTTCTTGATATGTTTCTCCGAATAGCCTTCGATTCAGTTGAAGAGACGGAGATGTTGTTCAAATAGTGAAATACTATTTGTCACGCCTTTTCTTCAAAAGCAAACCTTGAACTTCTAATGGGGTGTCATGACGTAGTGTGTGCGTTGTCTTCCTCCTCTTTTTATCTCACGATGGACTTCTTCCCGCCAAAACCCCAATAAAGAACTTTTAAAAGCTCCTACGCCTATTTCTTCGTCCAAATTAAAACTCATTGTTAGTTTAGCAACAAATCCACTATTAATGTGGAGCACTGTTAATTTAGCTGCCTGTCGTCCATAATTTTAGTTCTACTAATTTAGCAGCAGATAGGTAATGATCGTTTTTTTTTTTTTTTCCCAACATCGAAAAATGAATGCTAAATATATTCAAACTTAATGTTGAGCAAAGAAACCTTACTATTGGGCTCTAGTAGGGAAATTGAATCTTTTAAATTCCTTATTCAATAAACTTAATTGCTTAAACTTTTTATTTATTACAAATAACTTTTGACATAAAACATCACTATAAAATATGCTTTTATTTCACCGTTTAGTTCAAAAATGCTTAACATTAGCGTGACGGCTTAAATCTAATAACTCAATAATTTCTTATTAATATGAGAGATTATTGATAACAAACTAAAGTCGAACGCTGTATTTACTATTACCTAAAGATGGGAGGCGAGAATATTCTCTTGAGAATATTCTCCTAAAGCTGAAATTTGGAGAATAATCGAGAATATTCTTTTTTCTTACAGATAAAATCAAAAAAACCTATAAATCACACTTGTAAATAAATGTAGTCTATCTATTATATAAAACAGATAATAATAAAATTACATTTAAGTATACTCACCATATAATAGATAATTAGTAGTTTTTTTTAATCTCGAGAATATTCCCTGAAATGTGATTCTAACAGATTTTATTTTAACTGAACAAATGCTTTTAGTTCTTTTTTTTTTTTTTGCTTTGAAACACAAACATTTTAAACAGATAAAGATTAAAAGCTTTTAATGTAAGCTTTATTTTACAAAAAACAAATACCAAATAATATGAAAGAAATTCAAACTTTGTTTTAAAAAAAGCAGACAAAATTTTTAACAAAATCAAAGCTTTTTTAAATTTTTTTGAAACAAAATTTTATATAGTTGAAAATTAAAAATCATCTTCATGCTCTGAAGATGAACTTTCATTTTCTTCAGTACACTCTGTGTCACCTGAATCTGTACATATATATTTCTTTGAAACTCAGCCATGCTGCTTTGACTTTCTGGTTTTAAAAGCTTAATGTTATGGGCCACAAAAGTCAATTTTACGCTATTTTATCTTGCAGAAAAATCTCAAATGAAATTTATTAATGATTTTTAAATAATGTGAACAGGGTTATTAATTGTTTATATTTATGCTTATTCTTAATATATTTTTTTAGATTTTAGAATATTAATTCATATGTAAAATGTTTAAACTGCTTATTAATTATAGAAATATTGTCTAGGAGAATATTCTCGAATATTATCCTTGATGAGAATTCTCCAAAAGATTATTACCGAGAATTTTACAACTCTACTATTACCATACATGTATATTTTTGTTCAAAACTTTTAATGCATTAAAAGTCTCCTCCATTATTTCTCATTTTTTAAATCTAGATTAATAGAATTCCCAAATGAAGATTATGAGTATTTAATCACATTCTTGTCCTTAATGCTGCCTGTTTTGAGTTTTGATCCTTAAAAAGTCCTTAAAAACCGTTGGTTTTTTCTACTGGAGAATTAGACGAATCGTTCAATTATAACTAAAAAATAATTGTTCGTCAACTTATTGTGCCAGTTTTTAATGAAAAAATAATAATAACTGCGACAATTCATAAAATGCTACCAAAAATGCATTCCAAAATTTTATAGCATTCAAAAATTATTTTAGTTTTTAGCCACACCTCCTTTTTTTTCTGGACGGAGTGTGCTGCTTCCCATATTACCAAGTAAAAGATTATAAATATCCTTGCCTAAGCCTTGAAAAGGTATAAACTAATCAGAGATGGTTAAATAGTGCAATGTAAGCACTTAAATTAGATGATTTCGGTGGGAAGTTATTTCCGGGTGCCTTATAGAGGGTGGGGGGGAAAACGATCAGCAGCCTTAAAACCAGAATAATTGTATAGGTGAGTAAAAAAGAGTACTTGTCCCAAATTATCTATTTTTAATTAACCCAAAAGTAGCACTAAAAACGTAAAAACTGCACGTTGCAATGAAGAAGAATACAATTACCAAGACCTATCACGTTATAAGAGTTAGGCATAGTATATTTAAAAAAAAAAAAAACAATTTCAAAAACAGAAGGGTTTTTTTTGTTTTTTTTTGCAAATATATCAGAATGAGTTTTTTGGATTAGTACTGTTTTCCCACTCTCGGATTTAATTATATTTTCGTTCTCTTTATTCGTCGCTTATTTAAATAATTCTAATACTTTGTTTTCGTGTGAATTCCAAATAGTGCACACACGAAATGGCACAATATATGCGAATAAAAGTGAAAATTTCATTATTTTTATTGTTGCTGTATCATAAAGGCTGACTGAACTTTGTCTGCTCTGTGTTGAAAAAATTTTTAGTTTTTCCTAACCAGTACGGGTTATTTATAGAACGTCAACAATATTTTTGCTGGCCTTTTAAATGCACGGATTTGTCAAAACTTTCTCTCTAACCCTATGATTATCAGGATGTAAAAATAAAATTCCATCCACCGAGACTCTCTGGCACCGTTCGGTGGGCCTTTCATTAAGTCCGATGCTTTGCAGCAGCCCCTTCTCTCTCTTTCTCTCTCTCTCTCTCTCTCTTTTTCCACGGCTGCCATTGACCTTAGCGTTATTTTTAACGCCGCTCAAGAAACACTTAAACGCTATTATCATTACTAGTTGCTTCGTTTCTTGCTTATTGTCTGTAACTCGTTCGTTTATATTTTTATTGAACAAAAGAATTTGACTCAAAATTCTTTTACAACATAGAGATGAAATCCTGTTTAACTTAGTTTTCATTAAGGGATTTGGAAACGAAATGGCAAAATAAAGAACAATTTATTCGTATTATTTAACGGATGAAGTCTTCGTGGAGCGTTAAGATTTTTGGTATTAGGAGAAGATAACTCGAAGTTCTTCAGCGACTGTTACTAATTTAATGACATAGATTTATAAAAAGTGATATATTTTATGTAGATTCAATTTTTTTCAATATTATGAAGGAGTTGTAAAACACAAAAATGGCAACATTTTGTGTTTCCAAATTAAATTAAATTGATTTCTCTCTCTTGTTTACTACTAAGCATAGGGTCAGTTGGGGTAATTGTAGACACGGGGAAAGTTGTAAACAAGCTTCATAACTACACTTGTGGTGGTTTTGAAAACTTAACTGCTTGTGAGTGATAAACTGGCAGTATAGGGAAGACATTGAAACAGTTTCGTAAGTTTCGAAACAACTGTGGAGGCGTCACTATTGTTTAAAAATGGCACAGTGAAAAAATTTGTTTAACAAAATTATGTGATCCTACATATTCCTCTCCAGCTCATCTACAAAAGCGATGTAAGCGGTTTCAACCATTTTTATTTGTCATATGGAATGCTGCTAGAAACATTTAGCTATGAATTTAATCCTCCCTGTTATTTTGCAGGTGCAAGTTAGGTGTTTACAATTACCCCATATATTTCGTACTCTGGGGTAATTGTAAACACTTAAATTTATCCTATTTCCAATATTTAGGGGGAACAATAAGTATTTTATTTTGATGTAAATTACACTTTTGTGTCTATTTTACATAACTGTTGTTGTTGTTGCTAATTCCAATTGGAAATCCAAGCCCCCCTTGCAGGCCGACCATGAATTAAGGAAGCTCCTACTGATTATTAATGAGCTCCGCTATAATGGAGTACACTTGGCTCAGAGGGGCTTAATGATTTTGAAACAGCTCCCAGATGAGAGATCGTCACCTAGGATGGTCCCTCAGCGGAAATTATTTCTAAGTTTGTGGACATTTGAAGCGACGATGTATTTTACGTTCACAGCTCCCTTCAGCGCACACGGTCTCAGAGTAATCAGTCGCGGGAGGTGGCCACCATCCCAAGCATTGACCACGGCCAGTTGTGCTTCACTTTCGGTGTTCTATGGGATCCAAAATTAACCGACTGATCCACTGCGGGACAAATTTTACATAAATTTGTCGCATTACTTGATTTTTTGCAAGATATTTCTCGTTAAATGATCTCAGCCGACTCATAACATAACTCAGCGGACCACATGCGGCCTCTTGGCCGCAGATTGAGAACCATTGGTCCGGAACTTCTTAAACCTTCAAGCAGACTGTGTTTGAAACAATTTTCATTTGTATCAACCTTATTCGAAAATAAATCACTGTTTACAATTACCCCAGATCTCTGGGGTAATTGTAAACACCAGAATGAGACTCCACGTTATTACGTTATTGTTATTACTTATACAATTTGCAATTAGGTGATTTACGTCAAATTTTATGATTATAATACCCGAAGATAATGCAAATAAAATAAATTTCTACAAAAGCTTAATGTACTAAATATTTGTTGTTGACTAAGTCGAGCCAAAAACTAAAACGTCGAAAGAAAGCAAAAAAAGAAAAATCGCCTAACTGCAGTCGATGCAGAACGATCATACGCAATTTTACTACATACCTTGACAAACAAAGGCCAATCGAAATATCAAATAACATACACTTGATAAACATACCCAATAATGGATGATTGAGGAAACCAAGAGCAAACATTGAGTGGGGAAAAACACCGTCGTTATTTCTCCATTTGTATATAAGGTAAAGGTTAACTATTTTAATTCACTTGACCTTTCAAGGATAAAAATATTAATCTTCTCCTTCCTAACGTTATTTTGTAGCTCTCCGGGTTATTTATATCTCCTCTTCGTTCTAGATTTCAGGAGTCTCATGCTTGTAATGTCTATATTTCAAAATGGTAAATTTCAGTTGAAATTAAATGCCGTTGAAACTAGTTCGAAGGAACCTTATCGCTTTGATTACTTATTTGATTTGTTTTCCTTAGATGCTATTCTGTTAAATCTAAAACTACAAGAAAGCTAATGGACGTTTAGGGAATGTAAATATCAATAAGGAACTAAAATTCTTACTCTTATCTTCCCATGGTATTCCATTTACACAAGTATATTTGGAGGTCGAGAGAAAATTTAAAAAATAAAAGCTTTTAGAATGAAACTACCCGTATTGTAATTCAATCTATTTGCACCTCAACTGCATGAGCATTTAAATTTTTTGTGGAAAACAATGTTACGTCAACTCAGTAAAGTCAAGGTATTTAAAACAACCATTTATGTTCATTTGGATATTTTTGCATCTGGAAGCTCCACTATTGCATGGAAAAAGGGATTCCAAGCAATGCCGAAACATATGTCTGCATTTTAATGCTTATTTCTGCTTTCTTAACGTGAAAATTTTTATTAGTTTATTACAGGTCATTTATGTTTTATCTTGCACAAAAATTAACTTATGTAATGGACATATAAGGTTCACCAAGCTCTTGGGGGAATTTTATTACTTCTTATGATTTCATACTTATAATTGTATAAAACTTCTTAGGAATGAAAAAATTTCTGTTTACATGAATTTAATGTCAATAGAATATTTATGCTACTGTAAAATTGTTAAAAAAGTGTATTTCTCAAATATTTTCCAAGTAATGCTTTCATAAACATTTTTACAACCTCCGCCCCTTTCGCCGACAAAAAATTATCTTTCCTTATGTTGTATAAAAATACAAATTTGTAATGTACTCTGGATGAGAGTTTTGCAGAATTTCTTATAAGTCTGTATAAAATGAAATAGTTTTATTTTCGCTAGGGAAGACGTGTGCAAATAGAATATTGCAGATTTGATGTATCAGATATTGCATGTGTTTTGAACACGTGTCGAGACACGTGATTACACGTGTCTCAGGGTTGTTATGCAAGGTTAAGAAACGATGGTCTATATCAGGGGTCGGTGAACTGTGGCTCGCAAGCTGTATGTGGCTCTTTGGGTACTTGACTGCGGCTCTAGAGAATGCATGAATATGTAATATATTTTATTTTTATCACTACATTAAAGCATACAAAGTATATATGGTGGTGCATTAATCACTTGAATTTATGGTGTAATTCTTCATAAAATTATGCCTACGGCTCTTTACAAAGAGTTTAACTGTAAAATTAGGACTTCAGCTTGCAAAGTTTGCCGAGCACTGCTCTATATGATTGCATAGTATTTTCTGCTTGTTTTTTTTTTTTATTTTAGTGCCATAACTTTTGCGTTTTAACACTCTCGTCGCTCTCCTCAAAGAGTTATTTTCCGCCCAGAACCAAAAGTTGTCTCTTCTAGTTCTTTCCAACGGCGTAAAATCAACCGCCGTTTCATTTTTAGTCTGAAAGAGCTACGCTCTCGCCGCGTGTGAGGCACTCTTCCAACCAGCAGGCACTTTTGTTGCCAACAACCAGAAAGTAAATATTTCGGAGCCTCCCGCAACCAAAATAGCCCCACGGGAGGGGGCGAGCCTCCCGGATGTTATTCCCCCAATTGGAGGGGGTGTGGTGCACTCAAGATTGCAATTTTGCTGCCTAAGCAAAAAGCTTTTAAACATTTATGAGACTTATGGGTTCGCGTTTGAAATTTTCTTACACGATTTGCAGACGTGGGGCGATTTTGTCTTCAAAATACATAAATATGTTCTTGAGTTTTCCCGAAAATTTTAAACCCAGACGGGCTTCCTCCCAAACCTGAGCATTGGTAAGTTCAACTCCACACTCAAATGAACTAGCAAAAAATGTTTTTAAACGCCCCCCCCCCCCCCCCTTTGAAGGGTGAAAAGATCCTACTAATTTTAGCTCATCCACAATTGCAAATTTGAAAAATAATAATAACTAATATATTACTGCTTTGTGATGTTTTTTTGCGTGTATATGTAGATAAAGTTGTAGAGATAGATATGTAAAATAGGTAGATAGATAGACAGGTATATTAAATATGTTGTATGTTGTGCTCAACGCTTGAAGATATTGCAATTGGAATCGCTTCCACAAATGCAATGATTCTAATTGCAAAAGTATGTTATGTCAGTATAAAGCTTGTGATGGTTATGAGTATAAAACGATATGTACTCATATACATACTGTACAAATTCCCTTTTATTGTCTTATTTATTTTTAATTATTATTAGTCAAAAAGGGCTGCAAAGAAGGAAAAAGAGAGACTCTCTTAGTCTCGTGACTGCCGTAGAGAGCATAGGCGTAACAAGAGTTGGTGAAAGGGGGGGGGTCACCCTAAAAATGTACAGACTAAACACCAATACGAAGTGTAAAAGAGTTGAAAATTAACTAGTCATAAATACATGTCTAAAGATATACTCCGTGTTTATTTCAGGCATCTCCCGGGGGGGGGGGGGGGGAACTACCCCCTCGGAGCAAGTCAACTCCTCCCCCCCCCCCCCACGGCAAAAAATTCAGATCACAAGTTTTAAAAAAAGAAAGAAAAGAGAAATTACGCTTTTAAGACACTTTACTTTCAGAAACACTTTCAGGGAAAGGACATTGAACACTATCACGAGCGACACCAAAAGTAACTTAAAAGATATAAGACTTTATTTTGAAAAAAAATTGCCGGGGGGGGGGGGGAGAGTAACCTAACTCCTTTCTGTTTCCTCTAAGATCACCAAAGTATCCCGAAATTGCATTGCTAGGAAGATTTCAAAAAGTTTCCTGGTGAGAGACCTCGAAGCCTTGCCTCCAGAGTTATCCTAAGCATTATACATGTAAGACCAGTTACAAAAATTTAAGTTGCAGAAGCCCCAAACACCCACTCCTCTAACTTCACCAAAGATCTAAACATACATCTACTATATATACATCAAAAAGCTATCATATATGTAAAAAAATTCATATCAACATCATTTCTAATCATATATATCTATATATATGTATATATAAAGGGTATGATTTTGAAGCATACACTGCCCTTCCTAATTCTTAACATGCTCCCCCTGCTCTGGAGCCAAGGCAGTATCCAGAATTTTTTTTCGGGGGGGGGGGCAGACTTCGACACACTTATATAAAGCAAAGTTTTTGGGAGGAATATATAATACATTGCAAAAGATTTCTGGGGGGCTGCTTTGTGCTTTGCAAGGCCGTAGCCAGAAATTTTTCTGTGTGCCTAAATAAGTACATTGCCAATGGGGGGGGGGGGGTTGAACCCCCCCCCCTGGTTACGCCTATGGTAGTGAGCCTAACGTCAGTAATTTACTTAGAATTTAGTCACGTGAACTACGGATTTGGATCACAATAGCTCTGAACAGGAGATTTGGCTATATTTTCTGCATCAACTGTCATTTACAAGGAAAAATAGTCTTGCTCTACTATGGTTGTGAGCCCTCCCTCATACGTTGGGATTAGCTGCCATGGCTGAAGGATTCTGGGGAGGGAGTTGTCCCTCCTCTCTGAGGACAACCCTATGGACTCGTCTAGGCGCTCACGAGAACTCGTGGGTGTGGAAATAACACTCTTTATAAAGAACACGAACACACACACAATTGTGTTAATCGTCTGTTAGACATTTTTTATTTTTTCGAAATATCTCGAAAATAGTTTTTCATCCAGTTTGGGTTTGGCATAACTAGAATAACATGGAAGAGGCGAAAGGGGCGGCGATGAGTTATTACCCTGACAAGAATAGGATCGCTGAAAACTGCTTTAAAGAAAACCCCATCTTCTTCCTGTAATGCTGAAAATCTCTTTAGGCTGAAGTTGAAGAAGGAACAGTAGCTGTTATCTTTCACAGAAGAAAGAAGCGTTTGTTTCGTTTTGTCGAATGAAAAATTTTACTTAAAATTTTCTTAGGATTTTCCGTGCAGTCTCTTTCATTTTATGAATAACCATTTAATTGAAAACTGGAAAATCTTTGTTTTAAATTTTTAGTCGTCTGTTTTTTCGTCTTTTTTCTCTTTTTCAATTTATGCTAAAAGTTGCATCATGAGTCATGCTTTCTCAATGGGCCCCAAAAGGGGGTGAGGGCTGACTCTCGAAAACTTTAAGAACCTCTGGCATAAAGCCCTGCTGGCATTCCTGTAAGTTAATATCTACGGAAGGATTGTTCAGTAAAGATTGTTCTGAACCACTCCTACCCTCTTTAAAAAAATCTGGTTGCTCCACTAATTCTCTCTTTTATATATGACATTAATTCACGTGCTGGAATCAAACAGCCTACATTTGCTACTTATTCTCTCTTTCTCTCTCTCCCAACTCACCCTCTTCCTTTTTAATATTTTTTTAGTAAAAAGATCTTGTTTTCAGGAAATCTTACAAAATCTGGGTTTTATGTCTTAGTATTTATATTCCTTTTTCTTTCCATTTCAAATCGCCAGTCACGATTTCTTGCGATTTAAGAAGGTGAATGCCACCAAAAAAAAGCTAATCAAATGTTTCTAACAATCAATCATTGACGCAATAGTGGAAATTTTGTCGGATACAATTGCGAACAAACTTTAAGGGACGATTTCTTCGACAGATTTCAATGAAGAGTTTTTTAGAGAAAACTCCAATATAAGAAAAACATAAAATAATTTCATCAAATAAGAACTGCGATACAAATATCGCATGAAATTGGCTAACATGAATGGAAAAATTCAAGGATGCAGCAGCAGGAAAGGGCATTAGTAGGACGTGGCCCAGTTTTTGTTTTAGTAGGACACTCATGTCCTATGGTTCTGAAATTATGAATGAAACTGTTGGAACAGGACTCTACTGTTATCTGTTGAAAGGAAATCACTTAACCTATAGGTTCATGTGAAGCTGCCCGTTGGACATTTTTGTCTCGGTAGAAGTGAAAGGTTTAAACCACACACATTTCATATTTTGAGATGATAAAAAATTGTGCCACATTTCCGTCAAAAGGACAAAAAAAAAAAATAAATAAATAAGCGTACGCACATTGTTCGTTCCAAGAATAAAAAATCCTGATCCTATTGAACAGTTTTCAATTGCTTTCGTCACTGAGGAAACTCTTTCGCTTTTTGAATTGCATTCCATTTGTGGCCTAAATTCCGAAGTCTCTATTCCATCGCTATTTTGATGTCCCTAAACTGGGCTGTCCTACCGAGGAGAATCCTAATGCTTCCACATACCTTCGCACATTCCTTCTAGACATTGTATCAATCACTTCAAGTACTCGCCCTTGGAGTCTTCCCAAAATCACAATGAATGCGGGACCTTCAAGTCCCCCCCCCCCCCCAAGACTCACGCAGAAATCATGTTAAAAACCTAATTTCCATATGCAAAGAAGAAAGGGTAGAATCAATTTATTTTACAGTAATTTCGTTAAAGAATTCGTTAAGTCATTAACGGACACATTAGAGACGCATTCCGACGGATGGGGAAAAAGTATCCGATTTCAGTATGAATGTCATGATGTGCACTACATTGATCCGTTAATTTCTGACGAAAATTACCACAAAACAAGAATAAATTTCAAATTGTGCCTTTTTAAATTTATTTGATCAACTAGCCGGAAGCTGTTAGATGTACGCAATTCGTTTTTTATGCCATATTGCCATTTTTTGCGAAATGACTTTCTATAACTCTCGTGGATTCAGAAACCACACTCCCTCTTCCTTCATTCTTGATTACAAAGTATGTAAAATGGTTTGTTGTGATCCGAAGGTGTATGAGAGAGTTCTCTCACATACACCCTCACTCAGTCAATCAATCGGAGTTTCAGAATTCAGTTACTTCTATAGCCGTGTTGCAGAGCTTTGTGCTGTGAGCTGTGCACTTGATTTTGTTTCTGTGTGTTGATTTAATTTTTTACGAACGTAATGTGTTTGACCGTCACATATATGCACTGCTCTATGTCCAGTCAATTATTCATAACGATTCAGGGAAACAAAAGAGGGGTGATGGAGTTTCCTTCCGTGCCAGCTGTGTGCCTTCATAAGGGATGCTAATGCTTATTGCACACGATTTTTCATCAACATATGGCAAAGTCGTTCAACCATCATGAAACAATATCTGAAACCAACATCAAGAATAAGTAAATAGAACAATATTCAGCCAATGAATTAATCGGAAATTTTCTAAACAAAATTCAAAAAAGAATTGCTTAACTTTTTCTTTTGCTATTACTGGGGAATCTATCGCAGCGTTTTCCATTTAGGCAAAATTGCATGAAAATGCTGATTCTCAATGGATCTTCAGTTTTTGGTGAGTCTTGCTTTTGTTCTCTGTGACTTTCGTAGGTCAGTTTTGCCTCTCTTTTTACATCTTTCTTTTCGATAAATATTTCGTGCAAGTTTTTTTGTCTGAGAAATGAGTGTAATTCATTCTTCTTCGTTTGTTTTTGCCGTATGACTTCAGTGTGAAAAAATAGAGGCCTGTAGTTGTTCGCACTGAAGGAAAGGTCTTTAAAGCTTCAAGAAGTGGTTACGCAACTTTCCGAATGAAAATTTTGAAAGAGATACCATTTCGGAACATATATGTCCAGATTCCTCGGCCGGTTTTTAGATCATCGCGAATTTTTCTTCTTTGTTTGATGAATCTTTCTGGTTCCACCTTCCATTTCAGTTATGCTGCTCTGGAGCTGCAAAAAGCGAATGTTAATACATGTAACATCACATTCCATAACATTAGAGTTTGAATAATTTCGACTCACCCCTTATGCCAAATTTTGTTCCAGTCACAGACCATATTGCTTTCTTTATTGAAATATATTTATAACCCTTGCCATTTTTATCGTACAGGCAAGAAGGATATTTCCTGATTTCTGAAATGGAAGTTTAACTTGGAGAAGACTTTCTATCGGTCGTTAGAAAGAAAGCGTTGCCAGAAACAGAAAAATTGAAGTTTTCTACTCTCGATCTTGATCCTGTCGAACGGAAACTGGAAAAAAACGGAAATGAGAAAGTTTTCCTGTTTCAGTTTTTCGCTTCCGCTGTTTTTCCGGTAATCCGGAGTTCAGGCTTAATACATTCGATTTGAAACCAAAAAAATCCCGGCTTCTAATCTCGGCGTTGTTGTGCAACCGTGGTTATTGTGCTACGTTGTCTTGAATTTCCCAATTGGGGTTTTTCTTGTTTTCTTCTATTGAATACGTAAACTTCCCTTAGACAGGCAACTGTCTTCCAAGATGCTCTGCAGTGAAAAAAAATCTCGAAACAAATTTTGCTGGGTGCAGTAGGACTCCTTATAGGCTCTTAGCTAGAAAACAAACAAACAAAGTCATGGCCTTGAGTGATGAATGCTGAGCTGTGAAATCATTCAAAAAAAGAACTTCAGTTTTTTCATAGTCTTTGGTTATAATTATAAATCTATGGGGCTTAAACTCTATTGTCAAGCGCGTTACTTTGCTTTAAATTTCTTATTACAAGGTTTTACTTTTTTTTTTTTTTTTGCTTTTGATTATTTTTCTCATTGTGGATTATTTTGTAACTAGTAGATATCTTTTTTTTTTTTTTTTTTTTTGTATTTGTTTATTTCCTGCTTACTGCGGCTGATGTAAATGTCATTTTTTATTTTCTGGTTTTAATACCACTTGAACCACAATTGTTTTTTTTTCTTTTTTTTAACCACAGTGTTGCACCACACACGTCATTTATTTATGTATTTCTCTCTGCAAAGGGAACAACTGTAGAGTTTGTCTGCTGCTAAAAACTTGTTCACGTTTTTGTTGCTACTGACAGAGAACTGGACAGTATCAGCAAGTTTAAATTTTCCAAACATGAAACTGCTTTACGTATAACAGTGATAAAGAAATGTTTTATGAATTAGTAATTTTTTAAAGAAATTAATTGAATTGATACGAAAACCGCATGCGATGTGGTTTTCGTAAAAAAAATAAATTGTAAGGGCATTGTGATACTTTATCGATGAGCAAATGATACATTAAATTTCAGAAAAGTGTCTCATAATATTTATACTGTTGCATATATTATTTATTTCAAAAAGTTGTTTAATTTTGAGAACGAGAATAAGAAATTCTTAAAACATATGCATAAATGTGAACGATTAAATTTGGGAAAATTATTTTCAATATGCGTCGAAAAATCAATCGACACATTTTGTAATCGAAGTGAAATATTGAAATCTAAAAGACCATTGTTATGAATTAAAAATAAGCTCAGCTTTCAGACATGTTTTAGTAATCCTCTTAAAAATTATAACTATTTTAAAGAAATTAACTGTCGCATTTTTAACTAAAATATATTTCAATGTTTGAGAAATATTAGTGCCATTACCTCAAAATCCAATATCAAAGAAAACCCTTAATTGTCCGCAAAAATCGCTCAAATTGTTTCAGAGAAATTACTTTTAAGATTGCAACTCAAAATCTTTTCTCCAAATGACGTAAAAATCATTTTCAGAACAAAATATTGTTGTGGTAACAGTAGCCTGTCAGTGTTACGAGATAAGTAACATGCTTATCAACAATATTTAACAACCCAAAACTAATAAGCTCTGTTGCGTGTGGTTTCGCTAAAATTTTTAAATATATGGAAAATATATGTATGTGTGTGTATAATGTACTTGAGGAATATAACATTAAAATATTGTACTCCTTTTGAAATGTTAACTCAAGTAGGTACACATATTATACACTGAATTCCAGGCATTGAATCAATGTTGAAGTATTACAATGTGGTACAATACTATTCTATGGTTCGAGTCCCCGTCCGGACTAATAGATTTTTACTCAATTAATAGCACATAGGCTACCTTTAACCCGGGAAAAATTTACGGTTCCCGTGGGCTGGAATTGTTTTTCACAGAGCAAGGGATCGACATAATCTTTTTCATAGTGGTAGTTTAGGGGTCACAAGTTACTTTTTATCCCAGAAAAATGTGTGGTTTTCGTGGGATGAATTTGTTTTTCCTTTCTACAGAGCAAGGGATCGACATGATTTTTGGCGTTATGGTTATTTAAGGGTCAGAGAATGACATTGGCTACTTTTTATCCCGGAAATGCACGGTTCCTATGGGATAGCATAACAATTATAGCCTACATGGAACCGTGTGTTTAAAAGGAGTTTCGTTAAAGTTCGTGAAATAGTTTTAGCATTCATTGAGTAAAAACCGATTAGGCCGAACTGAGATTGGAACCCAGGTCGCTCACTTACGCTCCGAGTCCTCTACCACTTAAGCTATTATGCCTATATAGTGATGGGCATAAACGAGTGATCATAATCGAGAACTCGATTGTTCAGGACAACTCGAGAACTCGATTCAGACGACCATCTCGAGAACTCGATTGAACATCTCGAGAACTCGATTCAGACGACCATCTCGAGAGCTCGATTAAACATCTCGAGAACTCGGTTGGTTTACTTCTCGGAAGATAGAATCGAATGAATGTCTCGAATGATTTTCTTGTCGGGTAATACATTTGGATGATTCATAGTCACGTAATTGCGAAAAGGGCTATGTGTGTGAGTAGGTAACAAAGGCGGATAGTTGCTTATTTAAGAGGAAGTCATTGCTATAAACAAATTTAAAGGACGGGAAGCACTCCCGTCCTTTCGAAAGCAATGCATTTTTTTAAAAATTGACATGTTTATTTGATTCGCACCTCCCGTTTTTTTTTTTATCTTCTCAGAATTGCTTTATATCTAGATGTGGTTACATATCTCTTTACATTGAATAGTTTATGAAATTGAAGTGCTAGAGAAAAGGGGTTTCACGGGGGAGTCTTTGAGGATAATTTTCTGAATTAAAATCCTCAAAATATATCTTAAAGCTATCGCTGGTGACATTAGGGGAACATTCGTACAATTTCTCCGAAAGTTTTAGAAATTTAGTCGCTAAAATCGCAGTTTTGTGTTGCATTTTGCAGATGTTAGTAAAAAAGGGATCCCTAGAGAACGTTACTTCAGGCTATTTTTCCTGGGAAAAAGGAAAAATAAAAAAATGTCTAGAATTCAATATATAAAAAATAGAAATTGAGACTATTTTTATCATGTTAACGAAATGAAAAGTGACGGAAATTTTTCGAAATTGATATCCTGAAAACACAATTTTGGGTGGTGCTATTAGGGTTAAGGGGAGATTTTTATGGGGCATTATTTTGAAATTGGCAAACGTTTTAAACTCTTTGGTGGCGTTTTGGGGGGGGGGGGCACAATTCTAGAATTTTTTTGAAATTTGAGTGATAAATTCGCAGCTTAATGCTGTATTTATAGAGCTGTTTGGGAAAGCTGATATTCGGGATTATCTGCGGAAATGTGCGTTATTTTAGTATATTTTTGGTGATGGGAAGTGGTTGAGGAGTTTAGGGGACCTTCCGGACTTCTCCCGCAAATTGCAGGAAACGGAATGGTAAGCTGTTTTTGATGACGTTAAGAAAACGGGGAGGGGGGGGAGGGGTTTCCCAAATTTATTCGAAATTTAAGTTTTACAAACGCATTTCTAGGTTATCGTTAGTGTGTCATCAGGGGTAAGAGCATAAGGGGAGGGGGTTCGGTTACTCGTCCACTGAAAAGTTTTTTAAATTGACATTCTAAAATCGGGGTTTTAAGGGACCGTTCATAAATGATGTCATGCTTTTTTTAATATATTTGACCCCCTCCCCCCTTTTTCACTAAGTGCCCCACTTCATCATACCCCCTACACCCCTTTGTCACATCTCCCGCTATATTACATTAGCATAAGATAAGTTTTATTTGCTGATTTTAAATAATTTTATAGAAATCAAAACGTGCGATGTCAAACTTCTTGTTACCCCCTCCTCTCCCCTCGTCACGAGCTGTCACATTTTCTTGAACCCCCCTTCTCCCCTCGAAGCGTGACATTATTTATGAATGACTCCTAAGCTGTATGGCGAAATGTTAGGGCAACGGTAGGGGTTTGGAAGGATTCGCCGGTTCTTTTACTGAGTAGGAAAACAACAAAATGTCAAACTTCAACGGACCACCCTCCCCCTTTGTCACGTGTCATGCTATGTTGTAAAAGCCTGATGTCACACTTCTTGTTACCCCCTCCCATCCCGTTGTCACACTTTGTCACAATTTCATGAACCCCTAACTTGTCGAGATCATTCCCCTTCATTTCAAAGGGGGGGGGGGGTATAAACTCGGCACATGTTACATGAAAAAAAATAAATAAACAGCGATCTGGAGCGGAGCGTCGAGCAGCAGAGCGAAGCAGTGGAGCAACTAGTTTTTGCTTGGAGTAGGAGTGGAGCCAAAACACGGAAACTTGTTGCGCTTATCTGCTTTGATCATTTAAAATTAGAAGTTCATCAAACATGGCATCTTTCTTCTTTAAAACTAGTTTTAATAAGTGAACAATACCGTAAAACGAAACGTGATTTTTTAAAAAGATTTTTTTTCAAAATAAATTGTCTATAAATAACTAAGTTTACTATCATTTAATTATTTAATTAAATAAATAAAGATGATTTCTATTAAATCTATTCGCTGCACGGAACAGAGCTGGCACAGCGTTGGAACAAATATTTAACAGTCGGATCGGAGCAACTAAAAAATTTTGTTGCTCCAGTTCCCTGACACGAAAATACTTGCACCTACGGAGAAATACATTATATTAAGGCTTGGGCGGGGGTGGAAAATTTTCCCTTCTGACTCACTAAATGACGTCCTTGTTAGAGATTTATTCCATTCTGAAATCGCTCGAGAACTCGAAATAATCGTTCGAGAACTCGAAATGATCACTCGAGAACTCGAAATGATCACTCGAGAACTCGAAATGATCATTCGAGAACTCGAAATGATCAAACGAGAACTCGAGAACTCAAAATGATCAATTGAGAACTCGAAATGACTAATCGAGAACTCGAGAACTCGAAATGATTAATCGAGAACTCGAAAAGATCAATCGAGAACTCGAGAACTCGAAATCATTAATCGAGAACTCGAGATAATCACTCGAGTACTAATCACTCGATTATCAAAACCACCCGAGTACTAATCACTCGATTATCAAAACCACCCGAGTACTAATCACTCGATTATTGAAATCTCTCGGTTATGCCCATCACTATGCCTATACTAATTGCCCTTCAACTTTGTTTGGGATTTCTGCCGCCCAGAGATGCAGCGCCCAAAGGATGCCTTTTATAATATTCGCCCACATCCATCACATTTTGATCATGCAGTCAGTTCTCACACATACACAACAAAATTTCCATGCGAAAGAAGTTGCAGCTAACAGCTATTATTAAATAAGAGAAGTTCCGTAAAAAATTTAAATTTTACGTAAGGCGGTACATGAAGAAAGCCGTTCAATTCTTTGTAATTTTATGTAGATTTGTACAAACACTAATGAAACTACCCCATTAAATCTTCTAAAAGCTAGGGAACCTCTGATACATACGATTCAGGTAATGCTATGAATGAAATTAAAGTTTTAAGTCTATCTTTCGTATTCATCGAAATGTTTGCTATTATCATTATAATTTTCCTTCTAAAGTGCAAACTGTTTTTAATTCTGAATATAATTTCCTTTTTTGGAGGAGAGGGGAGGGATAAAACATTCCTTTACACGTAAATGCAATACGTCATACAACAAATGACTTATTTGAGCATGATGTATATATACCGTCAAATGACATATAAAGCATTTGAGTCAGAAGCGTTCCATGTCTCGTCTAAAATACGACACGCTCTTGGATTTCAGGGAAATAAAACTTTCAAATCCGTTTGAAAAAACTGTTTTCCAGAAAGCTCCCTGCTGCTGGGATCTCTCGTAAAACTGTCCCAATGAATCGCCAGAGTTATAATACAGGCATGTTCATTCTGGCGTTCACGCGTCGACAAAGGAATGAGAAAAAGAAGTCCTCCTCGAGACCGTGCCAGAACCGAGCATGACGTGACGCTGTTTATGACGCTCGTTGCGGGGGTCAGGGATCATGACCTAGAATTTTGAGATGACAGATTTTTTTTTTTCCTTCCTCCTCTTCCGACTCCCAGGGAAGCGTGGTTTCATATCTCTCCCGCAGACGAGGGTGTTGTGGCTTCTTTTTTTATATGCTAAAATCCGATGATGACTATTTTAGATTAAAAGTATGACTTTGGCAACTCTATCCAATCATTATCTGTTGTAAAGAAATCTACACTGCAAAAGATGCAGGGGATTTGCTAGGAATGTGGACAAATTCAAGGGGTAATTATCTCGCCCGTCCCCTATATTTTAGCTTTAAAAAAAATTTGAATTACCTTCTGGTGCCGGAGTAGAAAGGCCGGGATAAATAACGACTTCTCTCATCCATCCCCATTCCCTCTTAGCAGGAGGTCTTAGAGTGTGGGGCGCAAGCAGAATTTTTTCCTGGGGTGTTGATTTTGGATTAACAATCCTTATATGTAAAGATTGGTTAGCACTGCTTTGGGGAAGGCACGGTTTAGGGTTCTGGGGGTTGTTTTAGCCGTCTAAATGGCCCCCCCTATAGTTACACTTCTGAATTATGACATTAATATACGAGAAGAGAACAGAGTGCTGAAAGAATGACTCATCACCAGTGAGTGAACAATGGCGAGTTTGGGGAAGCAAATCGTGGAATGCATTTTCCTTTCCATTTTGAAGTTCCCGTCTTTACTGTTAAAATGGTATATCGGTAGTAGTAAGTACCAAGTAAGTACCACCATAAGAGCCGTACTTTATAATACCACAAACCACACTTAGTTCATGAAAATCTCGAAAATACTTTTATACAAACGACAAAGATTCCAATATTTTTTTTAATTCGTTCACGTGCCTACAACACATCTAGTGGGCAGAGTTCGTTTCCAGCATCGCAAGGAAAGATGGTCGTAAGAAGTATTCGAAGTAGCACAGCCACAGCCTCCGAAGCCGATAAATCATTTTTCAAAAATGTTGAAAAGCATCGAATGTCCTAGTGATGTCCTCTGAAATGTGGTAAACAATTTATATCATGCAGGCTCTAGATGTAGCTGGTTTTATTCTTTCCTGTAAGATTGAATCGCTTGATGAAAAATTGCTTAAATATACATAAAGAACTTCCTAACTGTCTTAACATTTAACCTAGTTTCAGTTTCATCCCATAGGCCTCCAGTGTTGCAACAAATAGTTATTTGGCCGAATATTCGGGTATTCGTTCACCGAATAGTGAAATAGCTTTTGTCTAAAATCAAAACATAGAATGCTTTACAAGTGCACTTTTGCATAGATAACATTTTAAATACGATGTTTACAATTTTAAAAAATGTTTTGTAACAATTAAAAGCTTTTTGAAAGCATGAGTTAGCATTTAAAGAAATACTCTGCCATATTCGGCCAAAATAAGTTAGTAAAGATAAAATATAAAACATTAAGATAGGATCAATCCAATTGATGAATTTCTATCATACATACATTTAAAATAAATCAAAATAGCAGTTTTAAGTAACTCCACCTTTCTTTATCTCTCCTAAGTGATTCAAAATAAATAAATAAAATAAAAGCTTTTAAGAGCAGGAAATTTTATAGAATGTGATTTCTTTCAGAAAGTGGGATAACATCCATGGGAAAAAAGAAAGAACGAAACAGAATAAGACCAAAAAATATTGAACATTTATTATTTAAGCATTATGATCTATATCTGTTGAAGGAAAAGAAAGTATGAGAGAAACTGAATATGGATATTGCAAACAAGGTTTTTGAACATATGTAAATCATAATAGTATTCGTTAATGGAGAAAAACTTTGTATTTTCATTTATATATGTAAAAAATTTAACATGGCAATGCATTACAGGATAGTTTTAATTAAAATTTTCATTAAACATGATGAATGTAAATGATTCAGTAAAAGCTTTCAATGTATTATGTATGATAAATGCATTAATTTTCATATTATTTAGCCAAGGCCAAATAGTTGGAGAGATATTCGGTCGACGCTGAATATTCGTTGCACCACTACCCCGTACCGTACCTACCCTGTTAACGGTTTACCGGTTGTATAACATTTAACATAAGTAACATATGGTTGTAAAAATAATTCTTAACCCCAATTAAAGTTACTGGTGGTTTTATTTTTTAGTTTCACGAGAACCAGTACAATCAACATGGCTTAATAGCGCGAAAAAAAAAGTGCGATCTTCAGAACTGGTTTTCATAAGTGAATACTTCTCTGAACTCTGCGAAATTTAAAAAAATGATATAAAAATAGAAAAGAATAAGCAGGAGGTCAGCTCTCATGATCTCCTATCCTATACCAATTACGCCCTGACAAAAAATACTTGAATTCTTGCGAAACCGTTGAAAATCCTTTTTGAAGCAACGATTTATTTACTAACTTTAATCGAATAAACATAAACGAACATTTGGAAAATTGCCTATATGCGTCTGTTTATAGTTAACGTGAAGAGGTTAGTTTTGTCTAGCTGCGCGTATGATAAAGAGTGTTAAAATATCCTTTCTTTTACGTCCGACCTCTTTGTCAAGTGGTGTTATTTGAAATTTGTATTTACGAGAAACACAGCATTTATTAAACAATTTATATTTCAAATTTGTATTCAAAAAGTTTTGTGAGTATTAATGGTGTTATTCACGTTTCTTATTGCAGCAGTTCCCAATCTTTTTTTTTTTTTTTTTTTCACGTACCACCATTTTTTTACTAACCATTTGCGTACCACTTCTAATGTAACTGACAGATTATAGAAAAATACTACGACGACTAGATTATTTCAATCTCACCGTTTTTTATAGTTAATGCAGAGAAAAGCGTTTATTAAAATAAAGCTGTGTGTACAAAATAAAATATATGAAATATATAAAATACATTTTTAATACGTACTTCCAAAACAGTTGGAAATACGTGTCTAAGTACAAAATACCTATCATGTAAAAAAAAATGAAAAAACAAAATTAATGAGAGGGTTGCTGCATGGCAGATACAAGCGAGGTGATATCAGAAGTTAATTTTAACATGGCTGTCTGCGATCATATAGCGGCTGTTCAGACGCGGCGCCAGAACAAAGGGAAAAGCGTTCAAACGATAGTTATTTTTTTCCTCACTGGTGCGCTGCAAACATGTACTAGTTTTATATGGAAATACATTACGAAAGCATTGTTTTTGCCGGGTTTGCAGCATGCATCATGAAGATTTCTTTTTGGTAAATTTTTAGTTCATGCATTACTGATCGGAAATATGTCTCCCGATGTTTAATTGTGTCTAACCTAGATATATTTATTTTAAAGAAATTTTTCATCGTAAATGAAATGAAACGACAGAAAGCAGTAGAGTGTTTTTTCTAAGCGTTAAATTAGTGAATGCATACATTTTATAATTTTAGGGATTTACTAAATTTATGTTTGGTTTATATGCATATATTTTATTTGTTTTTTCACTCCATGTCACCTATTCAATTATTCTGCAAATAGAAATCGTGAGTTTGATGCTTTAGATGATATTTTAAACCAGTGATGGCTGACATTTGCTATGTCTCGAACTTTAATGGTTTTATTTATTTATGCATTGGTTTTATTTATTTGTACTTCATGTTATTAATAAGAAAACAAACGTCATTATAGCCCAAATTTCAGAAAACATATTTCGGGACAAGAGGAATCCTTTTATCAATGAATAGAGTTGTACGCATCTGGATGCAAGTAATTCGAGTAATTTACTCTCACTTGGATTACTTACATTTTTTAGGTCAAATCTTTACGCATTGATAAAGGGGATCCTTTTAATTCCAAAACATGTGTATGGAGTAATTCTTGCAACTTACGCTATAAGAACGTTGTTCCGCTCATTAATTTTTTACCACTCAAAAGTAAACTTTGAACTTCATATTATGTCTAGATTATGCTTTTAAATATATATATATTTTTTTTGTTCTGAGACGTTTAAATTTCTTATGCTTGTATAGAATGATAAAATTAAAAGAGGAATGAGTGACAGAGAATCTATGTTATAAATCTAGTAATGTACCTTTTTAAAATTAAACTCGCGCCACATGAACAAGGGTTACAATTGAAATACCTAAAAGGAAGGGGACTTCCCTCTAAGATTTGTTGTTGGTTCTCCACGCGTTCATGAGTGCACCCATTTTGTACACCATTGAGTCTTAAAACATAGAAAAGTAAATAAACTATCTAAGGGACCGTTCATAAATGATGTCAAGCTCTTTTCCGATATATTTGACCCCCTCCCCCCTTTGTCACAAAATGTCACAATTCAACGGACTCCCTTCCCCCCTTTGTCACATGTCACGCTATGTTGTATAAGCCTGATGTCACACTTCTTGTTACCCCCTCCCCTCCCCTTACCACACTTTCTCACAATTTCACGAACCCCCTCCCCCCTCGAAACGTGACATCATTTATGAATGCCCCCTAAAGCGTAATTCTGATTTCTAATTTAAAATTGGGGAAACATTAATTTAAGAAAGGATTTAAGGAAAATCAGGTTACAGAAAATCCGAGAATCCGAAAGCTTTTGGTAGATTTCATCGAAGAAATGCCGGTTGCAAAGTCTTGGTATTAAAAATTGAGAATATTCAGTATACTCCAGAAAAAAAAGAGGTGAGAGGAGGGAGGCTTACAGATAAGAGCATAAGTTATTGTAATGAAATAGTGGTGGCGGAGGGGGCTTTTGAAAAGTGGAGGGACGATCGTGTAAAATAAAAAAGTTTTCGGGTGGTCCTGCCTCCCCCCCCCCCCCCCCGACTGAGAATATTCATTGCTTTTTGTTGTCAAGGAGTATGTCATCTGAATAAAACTCTTTAAGGGGATATTTAACGAAAAATTGCTCTTATCCAGGGGTGTCCTCGAAGAAAGTTCATGGCGTAGACTGCGCCATTAAATTTTTTGATGAAATTTTTGACACCCCCTGGACAGGGGGGCATGCTTTCATCGAGTTTTAGCCCTTTTTGGTGGTTGTCTTTTTTGGGGGACTTCGTACCTATTAGTATGCACCATCTTGCTTAGGGAGTTGGCACCCATGTATTGTCAGTTACAAGTTTTAAAAATAATTTTGGTAACTCTGAACTGCATATAATAAAGCGTTTTAAGTAATTATTTTTAATTTCTCATTTATTGAACTTAATTGTAATATTTTAAATATATTTCCCCTTGATTGTTTATTTTATTGAATCGTTTTCTTTTACAAAAGCCTAATCCTTGTGCTTTCTTACTCAATATTTTAGGATTTTATTCTAAATATTTAACTAGTGTGATTGCTTTCGATGAGACCAATAAAGAAAAGTCGCTACTCTTATATGATATAATCCATCTGTTGAAGTTAACTGAAGTCAGCTGTACTATACAATGCAATATTGTTTATTATTATTATGCTATTGGTCTGTCAATAACAATAACCAATTGTTTCATTAATCATTTACTTAATTACATAATTGTTCAACTAATCTTTATTTGTTAAGTCACTTCACAGCCTAACTGTTCCACTTTCCTGTAATAATTAAATTTACAATAAATGGAATTGAAATAATTCAATTAACAGAAATATTAAAAATAACTTTATTAATCATAATCTATGTCATTTTTCTTTTAACTGCTGTTATTTAATAGTATTACCATGAATGTATTGAAAATTGCTTAATAAAAAGTAACTAATAACCATTTAAAGACTATTCAATACGGCTTTCAAAAACCTGCTAGCCAATTTATTTGTGCTGCACAATGGGAAAGGATAAATGTATTTCAGGAAATTATGCGCAATTATTGTCGTTCAAAATAAAAATAAATCTGAAAGCATAATATGATTATCCAATTGCGAAGAAAATTTTCTGTGTTCATTATATATAAAAGTATACGTATGTATGAAAAGTTATATCTTAACGAGCAGCTTCAAAATCTGCATGTATTACTACCAAACAAACGATCTTTTTATTTTTTTTCCTCTGCATTAAAAACGTTTGAATGGCAAATACATAACCCTGCAACGTATTTTGATAGTTACTTTTGATCTCAACCCTTAAATGTTTATCTTTCTTGAAATTCAAGCCTTTAACGCGATGATATTGCAATGGTTAAACCTTTAAATCCTCGCTTTTAGTACATGCTAACAGCGCCAATTGACTGAAGTGGTAGAAAATGCAAGTTCTGCTTGCTTGCACTTTTTCGCCCGTTTGGACAGCCGCTATATAATTGCAGGCAGCCATGGTTTTAACCTCAAATTTGGGTCGACATTTACTTTGCTTCTATATTTATTTTTAATAAATAGCATATTGGGAAAGTAATTTCATACAGATGAGTGGTTGTGAACTTAATTACAAACAGCAATGCTTTCCTTGACAATAACCGGAATTTATTTTTAACTTTGAACCAACATTCTCCCAATTCTAATCGGGCAAATTCGATTTTCAATCCCGAGATTTTGTGCTTTAACCTCTTGTTTTTCTTTTTTTTTCCCTGCACGTGTACCACCTGGAGAGGCTTCGCGTACCACTAGTGGCGTACCGCAGTTTGGGAACCACAGTCCTATAGCATACACTCTGCAATTGATTTCTCTGGGAAAATAAGTGAAATCATGTCGATAAAATGGTAAAAAAATGAAAAAACAAAATTAATGAGAGGGTTGCTGCATGGCAGATACAAGCCAGGTGATATCAGAAGTTAGTTTTAACCTCAAATTTGGGTAGACATTAACTCGGAAGTACCTTTCGCTATAACAATACAACACTTTTTATTCACATATTAGCTTATCAGGTTTGACTGATATATCATGATAAATATCGTGATACCTATAAGATGATATGTATTAGGATATATATGCAACTACCAAATTTACATTATTTGATATGTAAACATTTTTACGTCATCGTAAGTATTGACTCACTTCCAAGTAAAGGAAATAATGAGAAAAAAAGAGGAAATGAATCTAATTAGGTAAGAGGAAACATAATGGAAATAGATTTACAGTGATGAGCAAAATAATGATGAGACGGAGATTCAGAAAATCTACAATAATAAATTATAGTGATTTTTAATTATTATTAAAGTTGACGTTGATAGCGTAGCGTAAAGTTAATTTCTCTAAATTACTTTTCTAATATTAAACATGGCACGAATCAACACCAATAGAAATTTTTACTAGTCGACAGGGTCACGTAGTGGTAAGGCGCAAGTTTTGTACGCCCAAGATCGCAGGTTCAAACCTGGCCCAAGTCGGTGGATTTTCAAGATGCAGAAAATCGTTTGTGCCCGTTTTTCATGATTGTGCGGCATGTTAAAGATCCCTTGAGTATCCGTTTGGCTTAGATACTCTTGGCTAAATTAAATACCTAGTGCAAGTCGCATCAAATGAGAGCTCAGCTGCCGCCATCTAGCGGTAACTGAGCGTCCGAATTCTCAGTGGCAATGGCATCCTCCGACAGTAGTGCTATTTGAAAAAATGGATGCCGTTTACCGGGGTACGCACTAGGTCTGCAAAGGTTAATGACCAGACGCGGCCCCATTAGAAAGAAGAAAAAGAAATTTTTACCGCTGTACTGCAATTATGGTATCAGTTATTGCAGGGGTCCCCAACCTTTTGTACCTAAGAGCACATATTAGAATATCAGTTGAAGGGCGGGCACCATTTATTTTTGAAAGATAAATTTATAGTTGATGGATACAGTTAAGAATACACACTACATATAATGCACAAAAAATTCAAATTTAAAAATTAATTTAACATATGAATATAATTAGTATTGATACTTTTGTGTAAAATAAACGATTACTAAATTGCTTGCAAAACATACGAAATATAAAAATTATTTATAAAATATATGAAATACAGTCAATGTGATCTTTGGCATTGCATTTCACTGGCCAATGCTTCATAATTGGGAGAATGTGATGCAATTCCTGCTTGCAAGCAATCGCCAAGGTGTTCATCTGTAAATCGTAATCTATATTTTGATTTTCTGATATTTCATAGTCATTTATCATTATAAGGTTATTCATAGTTATATAGCCCTTTGTTCATATACTCTAGATTCTAAGTGTTCTCTAGTTTAAAATGGAAAACTGAAATATTTTATCGTTGGGCACAAGTAGCGGGCGGCGGGCGCACCTAGACCGATCGGCGGGCGCCATGGTGCCCGCGGGCATAGCGTTGGGGACCCCTGAGTTATTGCATAATTCATATTTTCTTATATTCATGACCAAATTTACATGATTACGTAAAATGTAGAAATTAAATAAAATGTACCACAGAGAGCAGAAGTGAGGATTTATTTGGATCCAATTTTATGTTTTAAGTAGAGTGATAGTTATTAAAAGTCTTGATGCGTTAATATTTTTTTAAATACAAGCAATTTTTCTGTGGCTAAATGAGGTTTAATTAATAATTAACCCATTTAATATGCTGGTTTATATGTCACACATTTATGTAAGCATAGTTTTTAAATAGTTTGTGTGAAAGCATCTGCAATGTGTATCATCTTGATATGTATCTTATAATATGCATCATAATTATCGGATATTTTGATATTTATATGAATATCATGTAGCAACGCTAATGGTTTACAGATACCTTAAAGTGTCCCTCTTATAGTGTATTTTTGTTCTAAAAAAGTTCGTGCAAAACCAGAATTAGGTGTTTTTATGGGGATTAATGTAAAAGTTAAATTTTTACTTTTCGAGTTTTGGAGTTCAGCATTAATGAAACACGTGACAGAGGGAGGGTTCCATGCCGTTGTGATTAGTTCTAACTGATGCCTCGGGGCCGTAAGTGATATTATAAAGATAAAAAAGATTCTTGTTTAGTTTAATGAAAATTAAAATCACAATTATGCAATATTTTTGTAATTCTTGCATAAAGTTCATGTTTTCCAATGGGAGATTTAATTGAGTTTTAGAATTTTTGGTACGTAGTTTTTATTAAACACTCAAGTTTTTCTTATTGCGGTCTATGTTATGCATTGAATAATGACAAAATGTAAATAAATATTATTTGTACTTTAGTTTATTTTTATGTTATAGTCCAGAGTAATTTATTTCTCCAAACGATAGCTGTATTATCTCCACTCCCTGCTGTGGAAATCTCTAGAATGCGTTTTATACTTTTCTATTTAATTACAGAATATTTTAAAATCCTTCTTATATTGAACTTAAAATGAAAATTTATAACACACTAGACCAGCTGTTCCCAAACTGTGGTACACGTACCACTAGTGGTACGCGAAGCCTCTCCAGGTGGTACGCGTGCAGGCAAAAGAGAATAGACTGCTTTACTTTCTGTTTTGATGGTGCTTTAATTCCGTTCACAACCATTTATCTCTGTAAAACTGCTTTTCCAATATGATAGAATAAATATAGAAGCAAATTAAATGTCGATCCAAATTAGTTTAAAACAACTTCTACTGAATCAGATATTATTACCTTGCACCTCATATATATATATATTACACTTACTGTGGACCTACGATTAAATTTTGCGGCCCAGTACGATACTGACATCATGCAAAAACCAAACGATGACAAAACGATATTCAAAAAATGTGTTTAATGATTAGCATAGAAAAGTAATGTAATATTTGCATTTATTATTGTAACTTACGGACTTTAACACAAAAAAGTATTGTCATTCATAACTCAATTTTTAACTTATGATTCTTCGGAGTGGCAACACCTTAGTTTGTTTATATCGAGCATATTTATATCTAGCGATCTTTTCTTAAGCCTTTCGAATTATAAAGCGTTTTTTACGATTTTAAAATGCTTAATTTCCGATCTGCAGATATTCTGCGGGAGATCGGCTAGTTTTTCCATAATATATTAGTATTCTATTCTATATGATAATAAGGTTATATTCGCAGTGGTACTTAAATGGTTTACAGGAAGAATGGTGGTACGAGAAAAAAAAAGATTGGGAACCGCTGCACACACTAGACACTTACATTCTTCTCGATTGACTTCAAGAAGAATTGATTCTTCAGTTACAGTTTTTCTTCCAGTATCCATATCAACATTTTAACTTTTTTGTATTTAACATCTGCCTCTTTGAGATAAATATCTCACAGTATGTTTACCTACCGTCGCCATTAAGTTGAATGAATGAGTCCTGGTGGTCGCGATAGAATTCTTTGGATTTTTTTCCCCCGCTGCCATTCTTTATTATCTGCCGCAAAATTCTTCACCATTGAGTTAGCAGATAATCAGCTCTAATAAGTGTCTTATCTCCTGCGTACTTGAAAAGGTTCAGTAAACGCCTGAGATTGAATGAATTTTATATTTTTTTTAATTGGTAATAGATTTACGCAGAACTTTTTTTTTAGTATTTATTCATGAAATTTAAATTATTCCTTTCATGGCTTTTTTCAACGTAATTCTTTTACTAATTTCGTAACTTCAATTCTCATAAAGTATTCAATTTCAATTGCCATCTTAAAATCCATGAAGCAAGTCAGTTATCATATCTTAGGCGAATTTGTTCTGCGTTACTCTCCAACTTGCTTAAACAAGTCGAGCATGTTATCTGTTCTCTTTATCTGTTTAATTTATTTCTAGTGAGAGATGTTTTTTTAAGCTTCCATATTTCAATTCCCAACAAATTCTGCAATGCAGTGACTCGTTGAAAGCGATAATTTTGTTTTATCAGGCAAAAGAAAAACTGTTTATGGTTGTATTCGTGTAATATTCTATTGCCGGTAATTCTGAGGAAGAAAATTCTCTTTTGTGATTTTTATAAACAGCTGGTTGCTTCAGAAATTGTGTGGGAACACATCATTAATAGCTGAATGCTGTGCACATTAAGTGAAAAATGGTGAGATTTAACATGCTATTTTTGACCTGGTTTTTAAGAATACACGTTGAGAGCAGGCCCGTCATTTTGAGGGGCCAGGGGAGTTAATACCCCCCCCCCCCACACACACACACACACGGCTTGGGAAGTATAGTGTATTTATATGTATGTACATTTATTTTGTTATTTTTTAAATGCAATATACATTGAGTTTATACCCTTTGCCACCCCCACCCCCCTGGAAAATTTTGAAATGATGGTACTGGTGATCTATTTCACTTTTGTGTCTGCGAAGCTTATAGGCACTCTTTTGTGAATTATGTTTTTCTGAGATGTCGTTTGAAAGTGTCATATATCGTGTAAGTCGAGGGGGGAGCAATTTTTGATACATAATTCTTATTTTTCTGAGAATATATAATAAACATAGTGAATTTCCTTTTCACTTAGGAATATGTTCAATTAGGTGGGAAGACCTTTTTTACGTTATTAAATCATAATTCAAATCCTAATACATACTTGGTGAAAAACAGCGAGTTACGAATTTTGCCAAAAGCAATTCATCAAGCCTCAACTTTCAGTTAAAATATTTCAGTGCAATTTTGCTTAAACATGAAAATTAAATACCCTGTGTTACACGAATTTGTATCTTAAGTTTTTAACGTAACACGTTTGAATTAAGTATCTTGTCTTGCTCAAAGGCAATTTCCGAATGGATAAGTACTGATGCACACAATTATAACCTGTAATACGTAAGATTTGAACAGATTGTTTGTTGCTAAAACCTTTGCCCCTGCCCCCTTTGCACACGTATTCGTAGAAATAAGCTGTAAATCTGTAAAATAGACAGTAAGTTTCTAAATTGTACATAAACTTGATGAAATCTCAAATAACTCTCCCTACAAATTGGTCTTAATATGATATCATTTCTGTATTTACTTCTAAAATCGTTCTTTTTGTTGCAGGGTGGCAGCGGAATAAAATGTATTTACGTGTACGGTGATGGAGGCGGCGACCCTGAGCAGTCCTCAAAGAAGATTCACTGTTGTTCCCGTTCAAAAGAGCTTGAGTCTGCCTTCCTACGCCAGGGCGGGAGGTGAAGGGATTGATCACAAGCTCATTTTTGCGGCTCTCGAACTAAAAGAAAAGAGCCGGCGCAAGAGCAGAATTTTTGCCAAGGAGAAGACTGCTCGTCAGAATCTGTTCTGTCTTCCCATACCTTCCAGCGCCAAGTGCAGAGAGACTTCCCTCAGCTCCGACACATCCTGTTCATCACTAGAATACCAGAAGCCGAAGCAGGTGTCAAAGCTCAAAGCAGAGGAAGTCATCGTCTCGGCACCGCGACCATCGCAAACATCATCACCTTCGAACGATCTTCAATTTTCCAAAACGAAACCGACCAGAAACGAAAGTGAACCAAATTCGGATTCTGTCCGAGATGGAATTTCCCCCAAATGTGAGGAAAAGGAATCGGGTCATTCTCTCAAAGTGAATGACCATCATAAGAACCGCCGAAGCCCTGTCGAATATCTCAGGCCCAATGTCGGCAGTAGCGACAGCATGGAACGTTCCTCGCGAAGTTCCACCGATAGTCTCAGTAGAAAAGAACGTCTCACGGCTATCAAAGCCAGAGTGGAAGCAGCGAGAGAAAAATTCGGCGATAGTTCCTCAGAGGAAGAATCCCGTGCTGTCATCGCCAGGTACAACAGCGATGGAGTCATTCACAGGACAGTTC
This sequence comes from Octonoba sinensis, assembly GCA_038502835.1. Taxonomy (NCBI): domain Eukaryota; kingdom Metazoa; phylum Arthropoda; class Arachnida; order Araneae; family Uloboridae; genus Octonoba; species Octonoba sinensis. The sequence continues at coordinate 63,365,703 of CM076600.1, read as the reverse complement.
GAGACGTCAAATCTAGATCGTCTCGCATGGATAAAAGAATTCGTCGGAGATCTCAAGATGAATGGGCCATGCGAAGGAGCAACAGAAAAAATTTAAGTCTCTGTTTGACCTCTCATGATGACGAGCTCCTACAAAAATCGCTCGTCACCAATGGATTCAACAATAATTTTGAGTGTAAAACAGATTTTTGTCCATCCCCTAATTATCCGGATTTATCAAGAAAAAACTATTACAGTGATTTTCCTAATAAGGAAAACGTTGCTCGCGTCGTTCAGGCTCGTATAAAACAAATAGAAGAGGAGGAAAGAAAGCGAAAAAATGATCTTGATTTGCGAGATAAAAGCAAAATTATACTACGTCAAAATTTAGAAAATTCAATTTGCGGCTTATCTGAACAAAGAAGGGAAATCTCGCCTGATAAAAATGCTAATTATCCTGTAAATTTTTCTAAATCTCCAATAAATTCAGATGTTATAAGATGCACGTCGCCTATTCCTAGATCACAACAGGCTCCAACCCCTCCCCCTAGATCGCCAAAATCCATAACGTTTATAAACAAAGCATTCATTCAGCATCAAAATGCAAATCGCGATAATTTTGAAAACAATAGTTTGGAAAGGAAAGGTTTCTTTCAGTCCAATATTCCTAACACACGTGTGCATGCTAAAAGTGACGTTAACTTACCCGAAACAAAATATACTGATCAAACACATGCGGATTCTTTGGAAAGGAGACGAATTCGAGAACTTTTAAACTCTCGAAGGAAAACATGTGGATTTTTTGACTTCTCTGATAAAGTCATGTTGAATAAAACCAATGCTTTTATCGATAACACCCAGTATCTCTTTAGAGAATGCAATAAAGTTTCCTCACCTATCACCTCACTAACAGCAAATGATAATGAAAGGTATGATTCGCAGTTTTTATTTTCTGAAAATATGCAAAAGAAACTTCTTAAGAATAAATTTAGCGAAAATGAGCAAAAACATGAATATATGTTTAATAGTTTGGAGAGTAAAAAGAAACCTAATTCTCCTCCATGGTTGAAATCAGAAAATAGTCCATTGAAAAAACAAAGTTGCTTCTGTCACGTAAAGCCTGGTGATAATCCTGTGTGCAATTGTAACTGGCTCAAAAATAAAGATAGTTGTAAACCTTTCTCAAGCTCCATATTTTTCGGCAAACAAGCAAATTCTCTTAATCTAAACCATGGGGAAAAGACAAAGACTGAACTGAAAAATCCAATCAGCAGGTTGAGTAAATCCGAAATCAATATTTCTTTTACCGAATCATCAAAGCAGGATTTTGATAGGGAAAGTGGGGGGAATGCGTGTATTTTACCTCTTCAAAAATCGCAGACATGCCCTTCACCCCAGGATGTACCAAAAATGGCTGATATGAATGATAAAATATCAGCTACTGCCAATTTAGAAAGTGCAATGGAAGAACTAGAAAGTGTCTACCGCAGCTTGAAATTCAGCAGCGATAACTTATCTGAGAGGAACAGCATGTCCCAAAGCGAAGATGATGCTCGTCTCTCAAAAAATGAATCCTGTCAAAGTGAAATTGGTTCCAAACCAAGATCATCGGTAAAGGAAAGTATTTTCAAGTTTGATTCACTTAGCAAGTCTGGAAACGATACTAAAACTTCTTGCAACCTAAATTATCCTAAACACTTTAACTCTAATAAGCATAATTCAAGTAACAGTGATCTACATACTAGCAGTACAAACTTAAGTGCTACGAGCACTTCTGTACCTAAGCCATTTTCTATTGACGAATTATTCAATGATTTAACTCGGCAATTAGATATAGAGCAGAAACAACTGAAAGAATCTCGTGATAATCACTGTCCAAGCCAATTTAGCTCAAATGTAGAAAAGACTGAAAATTCGCAGCATTTATCGCCTTTAGAATCAATTGTTAGTCTTAGGAAAGAATTATACAATAATTTACAGAAAAGCTCCCTCGAAAGACTAAAAAATAATGAAAGTGTTAGAACAGATGTCGGTAGAGTGGAAGATTCTAAAGCAGTCCTTGCACGAAAAAAATATAAAGCAATTCGATCTTTATCAGCAAATATATCCTACCTTATGACCGGTGAAAATTCAGACTCCTCTTCAAGTGCGCGTAATAAATCTAATGTCACGGATAACTCTTCGAACCATAACTTGCAATCTTCCCTGAAACGAGAATCTGCCCATAAATATTGCCCTCCCATTAATTCAACCAAAAATGACTATCTGTATCTTAAGTCTCCAAGACCATATAAAGTTCCTGAGAAGCGAACTGAAACCGATAATTTCCTTAATCAGAAGTCAGACGAAATCCGCCATATTCGCGTTTCTATGGATTCTAATCCAATTATCTCGAATAATACTTCAGGTGATAGTCAAGAATATGTGAGGTTGAGTTCTGCAGTGTGCGGCCCCCAATCCCCTTCTAAATGTGATCTTGTTAAACGCTCAGAAATGAATAGTCCTATTGCCGAACCGACTCCAAAAGACAAGACTGGTGTCTTAGATGAGACTGGCCTTGAAAAACTCCTCAATTCATTGTTGACTGAAGTCCCAGAATCTACGCATTCTAGTCTATTATTTCCAAAGGACGCTGGACCAGCTACTCCACCTATAACATCAGGTGAGATGCGTGTCTTGCAGCACTTGGATATTATTCGTCTCAAACCAGTCCCCAGTTAACGTGTGTGTAACTAAATGCCTGTTTTTGCTCGTCGTTAACATCCTGTTTGTGTTTCAATAAATAGTAACTAATCTGTAATGGAATTAGTTTGTGTTGTTATTCCATCATGTTCAATGAAACTCATTAATTACAAATTTTTATTGAATAAACGTTTGTATATTTGATGCAAGATTGGTTTAATAAACGAGTTAAGTTATTTTTATGGACTTTAAGTTGAATATTAAAATTAATTTTTTATACCTTTCAATGATTGTAATGCATTACATTTGTATTATTTTTTTCCTTAATCATACTAATGCATGTGTGAGTTTGAAGTGGATTATAAACAAAAAAAGTTTAACATTTTTTTTTTTTTTTTTTGGTCCTAGATGTAGTTTGAGTTGCTTAGAAAACAGACTGATTGCATGAAAATTGTGAAACGTTTTGTATTTACATTAATGTTATAAATTGTTTTTCTCCTGATCAACTGCTCAACTACTCTAAAGTTTGATCCATTCCTCATCTTTAGGTTCCATTAACTTTATCCAGGGGTCGAAGAGTGGAAGCATTCAAAAGTGGTGGATGCTTCCACTCTTGAAATGCATTTGTCATTTTTATTTTTATTTATTTATTTAATTTCTTTTAACCTTTAGCGCTGTGCTTGGGATAGCAGCAGCACCATTGTCGCCACTTTCCAATGCGGCGCTTATTCACTTATTGGGAAGATAGGAATGCGTAGTTGTTTTGAATTGACTATGAAACATCTTTAACCAGACACTCGAGAAGCATTCACTCTCCTCGCGACTATGCTATAATCACTCAAGAAGTTCATTCTATTGTGAAATAGCTAGATTTCAACACGTTATTGGTCAATAGCTGTGGAATGTTTAAAAATGTGCATAGAATTTACCAGTTTCAACCACCGAACCGGATATCCTGTATGTATACGTCACACGGGGACACCGGATATCTGATATCCGATGCATTACCGAACAGTCACGAAATTATACTTCTTAAAATCTGTAGGACACCCTGTTCTTCCTCATTTTTTTTTTCTTTGTTTATCATTAATTTCTGCTTTACGTTCAGGAGTATGTGCTTCGCGGCTGCATTTCTACACAACTATTACGTTATCACAAAAACTCCATACTTACCAACTTTTACTATTTTTCGTAAATTTTTACGAAATTCGTCAATTTTTTGCGATTATTCGCTCGTATTCCATATTTTATGATTTTTCAATTCATTTCAGATTGTGACAATTTTTCAGAAAACTGGATGATAGGAAATGCAAAAATGATCGACTTATTTTGACTTTAATGATAATTATTAGGTTTAAAGATTACTGACTAAAAAAAAGAAAGTCCAGGTGTTTCCATTTTGTTCTTTCTTTCTTTTTCTTGTGCAGTTAATAAATGGGGATTTCTTTTCCGGTCAAAAAATAGCATTCAACATTTCACAATGTCTGACAAAAATCTTCTTGTCTAAATAAGTTGGCAAGCATAAAACTCTTTAATAAGCCAAAAGTAGCCAATTTCAAACTGCTATCAGACTAGGATCGTTCCAGCAGTTGGGTTTGGCAAATTGGACCCATACTCTTATTTTTTCATTGATTAAAAACAAATGTCATTTTACGCTGTTGGAAAAAACACAGTAAAATATCCTTACATTATTTTTATCCCAGCACCAATTAAATTGAAATCAATGTTGAAAAAAAAAAGGGGGGTCACCACTGCACTACTAAGATATCTTTGCTGGAAATATACATTTATTGATGCTTATGGACTTAACATTTGACAGCTGTTAACAAACATCCTTATAAAGAAAACGGAAAATATAAAATGATTTTCTTCACTGCAAACTTTGGAATTTCTGGGGAAAAGTTGTATTTTATATGAAAACAATAAATAAATGTTTGAATAGAAAACAATTTTAACCACAACCGCAATGATCAAAGAAAAATATGATATTTAAAACAAACTGTATCTAAGATTCAAATTATTTTTTTATTAACGACAACTTATATCAAGGTAATTTTATCGTAACCAAAACCTAACATTTACTGCAACCAAAGGCTCATTTTTAGTGACTACAGGAAGAATTGTGTTTTGAACGCTCTTGGTCACTTCTGTATAATATTGTATTATGTCCAGAAATTATAACATATAGCTCGAAGATTAAAATTTTTAAGAACATTTAATTAATTTTGTCCAACCTGAGGCTAGGCGACATAATATTTCTGCAAACTCACGAAATTATACCTGTATATTATATAACCGACTTCACTTATAATTGTGGCCTCAATTGTTAGAATTATTCTTCTGAAAATTACAATCCTGCTATTTTGCAAATTTTGTATTTTTAAACTTTAAAATGTGTAAACTAAAAATTCTGGATGCGCATTAGACATCAATTTCTTCTGAACAGGGTTGACAAGGTTTCGGACACCTACGGTGAAAACCTTGGTTTTTACCGTCATGTCCAACTGTCCAAAACTATATTTTTAGTAAAGTTGCATTTTGTGAGCAAATATCAAAAACAGAACAAAATGTATCATAGTAATATATTTTATTTCTATTAAAATTTAAGTGAACTTAATAAAACTTGAATAAGAATAACACTGGTTAGTCTACTTTAGGCAAGTAGACTAACCAGTGTTATTCTTATTGGTTAGCTTGCCTAGTGGTATTTTCAAAGAAAATGACTATAGTGCTATTTTATGTGCTGACGCTAAATTACCACCAATATACTCTAGGAAAATGCTGATAATGTTTTTTAAAAATTATCAAAGTACTTTTTTTTTGTTTATTGTCGTTACAAAATACATTATGTTAAAAATGAAAAATAAAAACTTTGCTAGTTTTAAAATATAAGTGCGTGTGTGTGTGTGTGTGCCAACATTTTATAATCAATTTATTATTCTTCAGTTTAGGATTAAAAAACGAATTTTTGTCAAAACGTCAGGTAAAACATTATCACACAAAAACAATTTCAAAAAAATGCAAGTTTTTTTCTAGATATATACGTAATAGCATTTAATAGCAATTATTAGTCATAAATGGAACTTAAATTAGTTACTTTGGTACTTTCTTTTGACGACACTCTCAACTCTTACATAAGGAAGCTTTTATGTAATAGATTAATTTGCATTTTTTTTCTTTTTTCACTTTTTTTTTCAAATTAACATTTCAGAGAAATTATCAAATATTTATTAATTACAACTAATTTATATTTATGAATTACTAAAATTGCATTAGATATAAATAAATTATATTAGACCCCTTTAGCAACTTTGAAACACGAATGCCCCTGAATGACTCTCTTTCAATCTATTAAAATTTCGGGCAAATCAAAACAAGAAAGGCGGAAATATCAATGCCCGTCCCCGTACGCTGTACGGGCAAACCAATTGAGGCCAATTGTGGGTAGCCCGTAAGCCGTACGGGCAAAACCAGTTAAGGGGTTAATTAGAGTTCATTCCCGCCAATGTAATGACGCCAATTTTTTTCCGCCTCGCGAGTTTCAAGAGTCAAAAACTTTTCTATGAAAAGTTCTGAAAATAAGTGAATTATCAAGAACTTTCTTGCGAAAATGTTGATATGAAACAGTTATATATTCGAATAGTAGTTTTGGAATATATAATATTATTTCATTTTAAAGTCGACGGTTTTTTATATTTGTTTTCCTTTATTTGCCCCTCCCCAGAACTCGATGTTAAATAAATCGATACGGTTTTTCTTTTTTTTTTTTTTTTTTTTTAATGCATAAGGATATATCTGGGTAAATGAGCCCTTTTTTTTCCAAAATACGAACTTTATTTTATTTGTTTATTTATTATTAGTATTGTTTACGGGGAAAGTAGGCTAAAAAAAGGGAGGAAATAATGCATGTACATTAAGGGTGGGTCGCCGTCCTATGGTGAAAAAAAAGTTCCCGATTTCTATCGGGCACAGCAAGTGAAAGATGCCAAATTTTGTTTTAAGATTAAATATAAAATTTTATTAGAACAGGGTATAATATTCTGTTTCAAATACAAGAAATTAATGTACAAGAGTATCATTTATTTATTACAAACACGTTTGCAATATTTTTTTTTACGATACTAAAAATAGTGATCTTGAAATAGTATGAAAATCCTTCTTACTATTTTTTTTTTTTTCTTCTTTCTAATGGGGCTGCAGTATTGGTCCTCAACTCAAGCAGACCTAGTGCGTCCCCAGAGATTGGTGCCAACCCTTTCAGCGGCATCACAATGAATCTGGTACCATTGCCGCAATTTTTTTGGCGCTCAGTTTCCCCCTAGATGGGGACACCTGAACTCTCGTTGATGCAAATGGCACTAGGAATTTAATTTAGCCTAGAGTGTCCATGCCAAACGGATACTCAAGGGATCTTGAACATGCCACATAATCATACTACAGGGAGCAGACGATTTTTCTTGAAAATCCACCGACTTGGGCCAGGTTTGAACCTGCAATCTTGGGCGTACGAGGTCTGCGCCTTACCACGACGCCCCCCTGTCGACGACCCTTCTTACTATGAAATTTCAGCATGACTTTTCGAGACTATTTCGTTTTTATGAATCTTTTTCAGTTTTTTTGCACAATGTGGCTGGCGCTTCTATCAGTTTTGATTGACCTTTCAACTACTAGTTTGCGACAAAAAGATAGGCATTGTAAAAAACAATTCCTTTTTTCCTATGCAGAGCATATATGTAGTTAAAGAAATCGAAACTTCAAAATCAACCCGGAGGCGAAAAGAATCATTCGAATGTAATAAAATTTTGCAAGTGTTGGGTTTAGGATCATTCAGCACCTTTTTAATCCTGTGCCCTCTAGTAAAGAAAAAAAAAAGCTAGTAAAGCCGAATATTCGGCTAGGTCATAGGATCTCAACCTTTTTTTGCCCACCGCCCACTTTGAGAATATTCTTTTTCTAAAGCGCCCCCCCCCCCCCATTTTTTACTTGCGAATCTGAAATAGCTACTCCCACGAATATATTTTTTAATGTGTAATATTATACATTTTATTCGTACATAGTACATAGGATATGACTCTATCCTATTTCTGTTTTTAAGGAAGACTATTTTAATGAGAGCAATCAAAATGCACGCTTAATTATATTGAAAAGTATTTTTAGTAAAATGTTCAGACATCGAATTCGTAATTTGACTAATGAGAAGGTTGAATTTGATGCATTTGAATTAGTTTGGTAATATCAGGCTCGATTTTACTTAAAAACAATCGTAAGTCGCCGCGTTCAGTAATATGGAGCCAATTTCTCTTTTTGCTTACCGATGGTGCTATAGCACTATAACCACGTTCAGCTAAATATGAAGATGGGAATGCTATCAGAAATCGTTGAACAATCAACCATAAAACTAATACTTTTGTTAGTATATAATCAGCGTGTTTAGTCTATTTTAGATAATATTTAATTAATATGCCCACGCCCCTCCGTGTCATCTCAACGTCCCCTAGCTTTCTCTAGGTCTTTTACTGCCCCCTTGAAAGTCTCAAACGCCCACAAAGGGGCGTTATCGCCCACGTTGAGAACCTATGGGCTAGGTCATCAAATGACTATTCGGACAGACCGAGTACCGAATAGTGACCGAATATTCGTTACATCCCTACTATTAAGCCCTTAATTGTCACGGGCGTATATATACGCCTCGCTATGGCGATGCGTTTCCTGCCCCGGGAAGTACGTATTAAAAAAATATTTTAATATATTTCAAATATTTTATTTTATTCATACAGCTTTATTTTAATAAACGCTCTAGGTATAAAAAATAGTGTGATTGAAATAATGTAGTCGTTCTAGTATTTTTCCAAAATCTATTAGTGCTCTATTCTATGTAATGAAGTTACATTAGCAGTGGTACGCAAACGGTTTGCAAGAAAAATGGTGGTACGCGAAACGAAAAGATTGAAAACCGCTGTTCTAGAGCATTCCCGGTTTTTTTTTTTTTTTCAAATGCAAAGAACGCCGCTTAATATATGATCACATCCGGACGAAAATGATTTGATGATAATAAGCGGTGAAAGTTTAATGCTGATAAAATGCATGCTTTTGACATTAGCATACAAATCCACTGTTGATTTCCGCAGGCAAAGTTCATTTACGTATTGTTGAAATAAAATGAAGGTATTTAGCAAAAGAATAATAGTAGCAAGAAACAAATTAATAAGAATAAGTAAATCATCGATTAAAAAAATAATAACTGAAAAAAGAATCTCCAAATGTTGATTATCTGCTATTGTTACGAAGCTTATAAAACTGTTCAGTGTCGTCTCTCTCATTTCAATAGCCGTGAACACCTTTCAGACAGAAGTTCAGAAAATACAACAATAATTTACTAAAAGAAAAAAAATCTTCTCCCCTGTTTTCGACGAATTAAGGGAAATAATTTTTGTTAATTCATAACAATAACAGAAATTTTAATTACAAAAGACGATTATTTTTAATGTCATTTTGTACAAGCAGACGATTTTGATAACATTAACCGTAATCACATAAAGCGGTGTCCGCTGTATTAACCTTTTGCACTCTGTAACTTCAATTCCAATAAACGAATTCTGTAAACATTGTTTCTTTACCAGTATAGTATGAATACAGAGAAACAGCCTATCCTCTTTACAGAGTTTAGAGTTGTGGCCAAAATAGTGTTAGCTCATCTATGGATCTTTTTTATAAAGAGAGGGTGTAAGAAATTTAAATTTCAGATTAAATCACACTTTTAAAAAAGTATTGAAAAGATATGACCAAAAAAAAACCCTCTCGATAGGCTTTTTCTCTGAACCAGCATTAGCATTACATAAGAAGCATTAATACTAATAGGTCCTGAATTTATAAGTAAAGAAGAAACGTGACGGTGTATTACCCATGTATTGTGAGTGTGAAATTTTCATTAAAATAAATGCTCCCAAATATGCTATGAGAATTTCAGGACGTTTTCAAGTCATCTTGCCACAGTCTGTTGTACCTCGTCATAGGTGATAACGAAAGGAAGACTCATCCTGCAAGTTCTGTTGCGATTTTTACACACAGCTACAGACAGCTTAGCTACTAAAAACAAAAATCACACTTTCAGAAATGCATCTACCGTCAAACGTTGATCTGGATAAGTTCGACACCAAAATGGGGCTGTTTTGAAATTCAAAGTGGGGCGGTTTATGAATATTGATATTTTGAGATACTTTATTGTAAAAAAATAGCACGACTCTTCTTGTTTGAAGGAGTGGGTCTGTTTGCAAATCACAGAATTCAAGCTTAATATCTGTTTCTTGATAAGGGCCTCAGCTCGTGTAGTTTTTCCTTCCAAAATAGTATACGACCTCAAGCAGGCCCTGCGAAATTTCATTCTTTACGTACAAAAATTGAAATGTAATCACAGCTCCTAAATGACTAATTCTACTCCCTGCACTTGCTATGCTAATCAGGCACAAAAGAATAGATTGTCACGTGTGATTTTAGGTGGTCAGTGTCCCTGTGAAATACACCAGTTTGCGAGGTGCCAGCGCCGGCCCTAGCCCTTGATCAGGTTAGAGCGATATTGTCTTTCGGCGCCCTTTGGCCGACGCTTTCACTTCACGTAAATTCTACTTTGGTTTTATGTTAAATAAATAATAATTCACAAATTTTCAAAAATCAACTTTTATTGCAAATACAGGTATCAAGACTTATTGACACTTAATATTAAGAAAGCTTTTACTGCTATATGTAATTAAATTAGTATTTGTTGTGAATTTCAATCAGTCACTAAATAAATCTGTTACCTATGTAGGTATTGTAATTACTAATTAAAAGAAAACATTTCCTATGTCGATCTAGATTTACATTAATCGATACAAAGTTTACCTTTCTTGCTTTTGCACTGCAAATTTTTCAATTAAATTATCTGTTAGGTATGGATTGAGCAATATCATTTTCAATTAATAAAATTACCAGGTTTGACAATTTTTATTGAGCTAGGATCGCTCTTAGGTAGGTTTTTATCAGTTTAAGTTTACTAAAACTTCGCTCACCTTTTGCGACACTTACTGGATTAGTTTGTAGTATCCGAAGGGCAGTCCAAGTGTTTGGAAACAAATCACACCATTTTTTTTTCAAGACATTAAGAACATCTTTCGGTTGTCCTTGGTCTGTGTCTAAGAATTGCTTCAAGCTTAGTATTTCTTGAGCCAGATCTGCTCCAGAAATATCGCTGTGTGAATCATGTGTCAAAATATTTTGCAAATTTAAACAGGATTGCTCCAATTCAGCCTTATCGACCGGTCGCTTTATATCATATAAGAAACTCCAACTTGCATTAAAATTAGACTGCTGTTCGAAACGTATTTCCAGCGAATTTATAATTGTATCTATCAAAGAATAGAACACAGTGGTCTTAAAATATTGTTCTGAGTCTATTGGCATTTCATCTTGAGATTCATAGTCAAACTTTCTTTTTCAGTTTCTTGTTTTTTGAAATACAGGTGGGATTTCAGCTTTTTTGGCAATTTCTTTTGCTATGATTATAGCTGATGCGTAACCAGTATCCCTATATTGCTTAACAAATTGGAAACATTTGTGTAAAAGATTCGTGGCGTTTAACAAGTCTGCCGACTCTGATTGTATGGATTTGTTAACAACATTTATTTGGTATAGTAAATCATTGGTCATTCCCGATATGATTTGCTGTACTCCCATTTTTTTGTCGAACATATTCCCACCTCCAGTTCAAATAATTTTCTTTTCGCATTTAAAAATTAAATAAGTTAACATTAATTTGGCGCCCCTTGACGCTGCGCCCGGGGACAGCTGTCCCTCCTTGCCCCCACCTAGCTACGCCGCTGCATTGGGGCTGATGTATGCGGGGCCAATTAACCAATGAAAAGTGATGCAAGATGCAGCAATTTGAATCTCTATTTATTAGTTAAACACAAATAAACGTATGAATCAGCAACAAAGTTTTATGAGCCGATCGATTCATCAATTGCAGCGATTGATGTGGAAGCATTGTTACATATATTTACAGGAATGAAATGTACATTAGACCTTTAACACTATCAGGAAATGCCTCAAACTTAAACAAGTTTTGTTCTATACTTAAAAGAGTATCTTGTAATAATAAATGTTTAATTGAAGATTTGCAAAACAAATATTACATATCAGGAAGCGTAAAGTTATAAAATTTTCAAACCGCTTCTTTGAGAGTCCGAGAGACCACCCCTGACCTTTTGATGGGTCAATACTTTCCCTTCCAAGTTTAGCAATTCGGTAGTATAATAAAAATCGAAGCTTTTTAAAAGCTATTAGCCTTAAAGTGGTTACGTACGTACAATGGCTACTAGTATTACTGATTTCATTGAAGATTTTTTCAAAACAATATTACATATCAGGCAGTCTAAGTTATAAAAGTTTTCAAACCGCTTCTGTTTGAGAGTTCAAAAAGCAGCCCTTCCCTGATATGGGTCAATACTTTCCCTTCCTAATTTAATAATGAAGTAATATAATAAAAATTTAAGCTTTTTTGACTTAGAGTTGTTACATACAATGGCTACTAGTGTTACTTTTTGGTTACAAGTAGTTAGCAAAGCTGCGAAAATATTGCTGGGTATCTAGATATTGAACACAAAGCAATAACAAACGGCGATACTTAAAACATTAATTCTTTCCCTGAGAAATTAACGACATATTTTTCGAGCTTGTGTGCATCAAGTATGTGCTATGAACTATGAACATTGTCCATCAATTAATTCATTTTGAGGGTACAGGGGACCTTCAAAACTGACTTTTTAAACTATGAGTGAATTAAGAAAATTTTGTAATTTCTGTGTACTGTAAACACATATTATTTTGTAAATTTTTGAAGAACAATTTTGAATGTTTCTTGAGATCATTAAGTTTTAAAACTTTATACTTTAAAATACCGAAAAGTTGCCAAATTTTAAAGTGTTCCATGCGCATATGGTTTGCACACAAAATCACCAAACGTTTTCCTTACACTCATTTGACGCATAAAAACCGATGTTACTGACTCGCAAAAACCAATTGCACATAGCATTTTTTAAAATTTGGCAACTTTTCGATGTTTTAAAGCTTTAAAATTTAATTATCTCAAGAAATCATTCAAAATATTTCTTCAAAAAATTGCAAAAAATTATGTGTTTACACTATAAAGAAATATACAATTGTCAGAATAATTCACTGATATTAAAAAAAAATAAGTTTAGAAGGTCCCCTTGTGTCCTTATTCAAGTATGCACTAAAAGTTGGATACGAGGATTAGTGTACAAAATATATAGGTATGATGGTATGAACGATTGACTGGTTCGAAATGCAACAACTACTTTGAAAATATTCGGATTATCATGAAAGGGTGGGAGGGGGGGGGGGGGGCACCGGCTTTTTCTAAAACCGGTGTGACTTCAGCTTGATTAGACCCTACAAATAGGCAGCCTTAAAAAAACATTGAATGATGGAAACTTCCTTATCGTACCCAACGTCATTGCTTCTCACCCTATGGGAATAAGAACGTATTTTTGATAAATAAAAGTTTTTTGGACTTATGTTTTGCATTTTAATCAAGAAACTAATTACACATTCCCTTTAAAAGGCTACACAGCCACTGAGATGTCAAAGATAACCTAAAATTGCGCTTTTAAGACTTCATTTTTGAAAAAAAAAAAAAAAAAAATAGGATAAATAAATTAATACAATATATAAGCATTTCAGGGTTTTCCATGTTTGGAAACAGTAGACTAGAGTATTTTATTTATATATTTTCTTGTTCAGACGGACATTCTGTTTGTGCGTGGTTCATGCGTCAAAAATTTAAGCTATTTGACATTCCTTAATAAATCAGATTTTGCAGTCCTACACACTACACAGTCAATTATTACTTCGAGATAGAATGTGAGAAAGTCAAATGGCATGCATTAAGATTTTATTTTTAATAATTTCCTCTAAAATATGCATTTTACTTTAAGGAATAGGTTTCTCTCAAAAATGTTTTCTGAGAGTTGATTTTTTTCTGGTACTTATATTTTGAAATACGTTCTAATGTCGAACATTTTGCTGTTTTCCAAAAAAATTTTCATATAAATACGTTTGGATAAAATCCGTTAACGGTTTCCAAATAATGTTTTTAAAAATCACCATGATTGGAACAATCGAAACGTCTATGGAGCATTCAGAAACATCTGACACATTTTATTATTGTTGTTGTGTAACGAAATGAAGTGAAGGTATTATTTTAGTTTAAAGAACCATAATCTCTCCTTGAAGCTAAATTCTTCTGCAAACTGCATGTTGTCACTAATAGATGGGATCTTCCTAGACCCTAGAGATTAGTTTTCACATTCATTTTTTTACTCAGATTTTTCTAATCATGATCTTGAAATTTTTATGTATTAATGTGTTTTATGTATTGCCTGTGATATTTCTTCTTGGTCTTTCACATTTGTGAGAAATGCCTGTGGACCATGACAAATTTTAATTGTTCGTAATTTAGGTAATCATTTCCTTTTGTTTAATATTTTTGTTTTATGAATATACTGTACTTTAAACTGAATTGTTTTAGTTCAGCAATTTATTATCTGTCTCATATGTCTCAAAAACGTTATTATTTTGTTTTTGTTTCAGGAAAAATAGATTATGTGAAGCATAAACGGTAAGTAAAAATTTGTTACTTGTTTTAATTTTTCAAAGTATTTGTTAATTCAATAAAAACTGGTCCTTTAAGTTATTTTAAAAGCTTTCGTTCATTATAAACATAATTTTATTAATATAAATGACATAACTTTAGTGGATTTTATTTTTCATTTTTATATTGTCGTATTCATAATTGCTAATTGTCCATATTTTGATTCTGTATATATTTTACTGACTGAAAAATATTCAGACTAATATAATGTCGAACATTATTATTTTTGATGCTGTAGTATACATTTCATGATGCTATACAGCGTATGTTGCTTTGAATGCGTTGTTTTGTCTGCAGACTAAAAAGTGCAATAATTTTGATAAGTAGAATACAATTATTATATAAACAACCTTAAAGGTGAAATTAATATGAGTAGAACTAATACACTCTTCAGAGTGATCTCAATGAAATTTTTTTTTATATTTTAATATTTGATTTTTGTAACCGAGCATTAATGTAGCACTTGATGGAAGGAGGAGGACCGAAATCTGTCAAATTCCATGGCTCTGTGTTGCAGGGTTTGATTTTTCCATCCGAAACTAGTAATATTTCCCATCCCATTGGGGAAAAACTGGTAAACACTGGGAAAAAATTTATAAATGCTGGGAGATATTATATGAAATGTTAAATAATACAATTTCGAGTATAGTTTAAACCTTAAAATTCAAATTTTCAATTAGCCAGTGTGAAATGGATACTTTTATTTTAATAGATACTTTTTTTGCGAATAGTAGCCGCTTTATCCATGAATTTTCAATTTTCATGCAATTTTATTTAATGTAAAGAAAAAGGAAATGTAGCTAATGTTACTTCATCACCTTCTGCGCTAAACCCTGGTCTTACCCCTGTTGGAAAATGACCTAGTTATGTCCCTAATGACTTATGAAATCCAGTTCTTTTTGTTTGTTTTGTAAATAAATAAGCAATGTATATATATATATATAATTCCCTTAAAAAACGTTCATGAATATATTTAAGGAAGGTCCAAAAAAGGAACTTTAATTTTTTTTTTTAATCTTTACGAGTCCTACCCACCCATTTGGTTCCACTTATGTAAAAATAATTACTTTGAAGTTGAAGCCTAAAGTTTTCATATTTAGAGGTACTCAAAAGTTCTGCATTTTTTGATTTTATACCGTAAACAAAACTCAACCTAAGAAAATAATACAGTTTTATTTCATTGAAATCTCCAGCATTTTATAAGTTGGAAATAATAATAATACAACAATAATATTTAAAGAACTATGTGTACTAATGAACTTCTTGTGCCAGTACCTTCCACACTCTGCTTGCAATCCGGATAAGCTTGGTGATGTTGTCTTACAACGTGCAATGATAATAGTAATTGGTCTTCAGTGTGTATTACTTTCACATTAAATTTTCTTATAAGGTCCCCTTTCAGCAGGATCATTAACAATTGTGATTCCTTCAATAATATTTAGTGCTTCGAAAATTCTCATGAAACTCTCAGATTTGTAGATCTACGTTTGGAGTCTACTTATTCTTTCAAATAATAAAGCCGACCGCTTTGTTACTAAGCCCACAAATGTCATACCCATAAAATTTTTGAGCATAATCTCTTTTCAAAATTACTTTTTCATCTACTTCTTTCATTGCTTGTAACATTTGCCTTCCAATGTAGTGAGGCACTTGATCGTGGCAAAACAAACAGCACCTGTGTATATGACACAATTGATAAATCATCATTAAACCTTTGTGACTGCTTCTTTCCTTCAATTGATGAGTTAGCATGCAATGGAAAGTTTTCGGAATATTTCAATTTACCAACTTACCCCCCATGCTCAACTAGCCTCGCTTTATCCTACTTATATTTACATAAAATTCCTTATGTTAATACTTATGGAATATATTTATGGCTGCTGCTAAGACTGTAGTTTTATAACTATCTGTTAATATGAATAGCAATATTGTTTGCAACCAATTTAGTGCTTTTTCAACACACTCTCTATTCCTCAATGATGCAAACTTCATCTGCATTGAGTTACCTCTTAATATTATTGAATTGTTTTCAAATTTTGTCTGACTTATTTTCTAAAGTATTGGATGAAAATGGGAGGGTAGGACTGAAAAAATATTCACCTTTGAAATTTTGGATCACTCTAATAGATATGTATACATATAAGTTCACAATTTCCTATAAAGAAATTGAGAAAAAATGAACTTTGCTTAACTATTCCTCTTTTTTTATGTACAAATATATACATACACACAGTGGAGCATCATTTATACAAGGTTCATATTTATGCGACGTTAGGGATGATTTATCCCAGTTCTCTAATCTAGTCGAAAGGTTATATTGAACGATAATGCCACGTTTTTCGGTAATCCCTTTGGCATCGTATAAACGATATTTCACTGTATATATTTCTTTCCACTATACATAAAATATTTTTTCTATAGTAGGCTTTTCTGAAAACTTTTAAAATGTAAAAACTTATGCACAACTTGGAATATCTGAGGATTTATCATTTTCTATAGAGTACATTGTGTATTAGCAATCTTAAATTTGCTAATTTTTTTTTTGTAGAATTTTTCTGCCTTTGAAAATGGAAACGTATGTTGCAACTAAAGCTACTGGCAACCATTCCAGCCAAGAATGTTCACAGAAAAGTTTAACTCCTGAGGATAGTGCTCGAAAAGTCAAAAACGATTTCTGCCAAAATAATGCTCAGCTTAATCCAGTGTCTTTCATTCCAGTTCATACGAAACAGCTAATGTGCCATAAGTTTTCATCAAACAAAAGAGATTTTGAAACCAAATCTGAGGAACATCCATATGCTACAAATGTTAGTTCAACAAATGTAGTTACTTGGAAATGTAATGCTGATCAAAAAGAAAAATCATCTTGGTTGGCTAAAGCCCATATTAGAAGACGCTCTGTTGGATTTGAAGATATGACGTCGGTAGCTTCAAATTATGGACAAAATTTTTCAAATGAAAGAAGGTGTGTATTTTTTTGAAAAATATTTTGTTTTCTGTTCCCTTTGGTTAACAATTGTAGTATAATCCTCTCTGTCATATGCAGGGGGGGGGGGGAGGGTTTTAAACTCTGTCCAATACTTTCCCGAACTATACCAAAACATCAAACATTTCCAAAAAATATTGCTATATGCATAGTACATACATATAATTTTTGCCCAATTCAAATTTTTGATATAAGCAGTTGAAAAATAAATATGTATCAAGAGATAGATATATGTAGTCAACCCTCGCCCCCTTCCCCTTCGAAAAAAAAGTCTGGTTATGCTACTGATAACCTGATTGAAAGACTGTCTAAATCTGTGGGCTGTTAAATGCTTATTGTTAAATCAAGAGGAAAAACATGGCATTCATCAAATCCAAGTTGGGACTTTTTAAAATTTATACTTTCTTGTAAAAAACAATTGTATATCAGTATTTTTGTATGGATGAACATATTTTTTTTGTTTTTTTGTTGTTGGTATTCTAACTCGGTTAAGTCATGCAAAATATAAAACAAAATTTAATATACAAAATTGAACCCTGATAGGAACTAATGTTTATTAGTTTTTGTTATCAACTGGTGTGCAATTGAACATATTATTAAGTGATTGTTGAATCTCAAAAAGCTATGCAAGAAATCAAACTAAGGTTTATGTACAAATAGTTTTCAATGGAAAGTGGCGCTGATGTGTTTTGCTGCCAAATGCTTTAAGGGATGTGGTGCCAGCAGCATAGCTAAGTGGGGCAGAGGGGGGCGGCCCACTCCAGGTGTCACCCTGCCATGACTGGAAAAAATAAACCTTCAAAAGCTCCATAGAACAAAACAAATACCTAAAGTTGTATATTTTTTTCTTTCATTTTCTTTTCTATTTTTAACCGAGGAAAGTGTTTCCTTTCAAAATATAATCAAAGTGTTCTTAAACGCTAAACACACCATTGCCGTCAACAATTACCTTAAATATCGTGATGCCCATGATACAACTGTGTGTGTGTGTTTTTTTTTTTTTTTCTTTTTCATAGCTGTGACTTTTTGAAAAATATATATTGCATTAAACTACATACTTCAAGCTTACATGATTTTTTTTTTTGGTAGAATCTTCTTTTACATGAGGTGACACCATCAATACCCACCCCGGGTGTCACCCATGCTAGCTACGCCACTGTGTGGTGCAGTTAAAATAGTTATATAGTTTAGCATAATTACTATATTTCAGAAATTGATGCAAGAATATTAAAAAAAATAAGTTCATGTATAGCTGAAATGAAAGAAATGGGGGCTCGAAAGAACCAAGTACTGTGACCAGGCGTCTATTCTACTAATCCCCAAACCGAACACGACTTTAAACAAGACCCATAGCCGACGCAAAAGCCAGCGTGCACCTGATAGGAATCTCATGAATTTCCCAGGGTTTGAAAATATTGTGTACAGATGGTTCTCAATCAAAAGCTGTAAATATTAGCCTTTAACAGGAAATGCTCTAAAGGAGGGAGTGAAGTCGAACGTTTTTATGGTAAAGCATGATTGCAATATGTTGGAAATTAAAACAAAAAATTAATCAAAAAGACAAAGCATTATACAAAGGATTCTGGGTCGGAAATGGTGTTTATTTTTCCCCCACATTCTTTTCTTTTCCATATATCATGCTAGTTTCTAGCTTCTCCTTCCAGACTTTCAGTGTCATAAAACTGAGATTGTTTCTTCATCGTTTGGTAAAATATTTTTTCGTAACCTTTCTCGTGTTAGGTAGAAATAAAAATTCTTTGAACTGAGTTTTGTTTCTTCCTGAATCATACACCTGAGCTGGAAAAAAAGAAACATTCACTTCCAATTGTCTTCTGAGCTCCAGAAGAACAGAACCTTGAGAAAAATAAAAAAAAAAAACCCAAGACATGTAAACCCAAAGTCCACATTTTATGATAATTTATCTCAGGGATATGGAATACACTTTTGTCTCTCAAGGCAAAGGAAATCGATTTAGCAAATATTTAGGATTATTGTTTATTCTATTATTAACAATATAGTAAAATTTTTAACAAGATATTCTATTATTAACAATATAGTTTAAAAACAAAGAAGCATTAAGAAATGTAATAATCTGCTTTCTAAATGTACTTTCAGATTTCAAGCTGTTATGCCAAATTCTAATGTTCCAGTTGAAGCCAATTCCTTATCTAGTATGTATTTAATGATATTTTCATATTTAAATCATTTAAATGATATTTTCATATGAGTTCCAAAAATCACTTGTGTTGAACCTGATATATATATATATATATATATATATTTGCAATCATTGATTTTATCATTAATTCGCATGTACCTACTTCAATAATTAAAATCTACTGCTTTTCCAAGACAATGAAAAAAAAATCGAATGAAATGCTATATGGAGCAAACTGCATGAATTTTAATGCTACTTACACATTGTTTTGAACGAAGATATGAAATCCGGAAAATTCCAAAAAACGGAAAGTTCGTGATCCAGAGGATTTCGGGTTTACGGCCCATTCTCTTTGTCATGATATATATCATCTTATAGATACTATAATATATCAGGGTTGCTATGTTTAAAACATTTTGTTTTAGACAGTTTGTTTTAAACACTACTTTTAAAACATTGTTTGAAACGTAGAGATCAAACTAAAAGCATTGAAGTGGCCATCGAAATATGGCAAAAACCATGGTAGCTATTTTATTATTTTATGCCCTGATAGGAAAAGGTCAAGATCTAAATGTTGTTTAAAGGTTTCATTGATGTAGTGATCAATATTTTTAGTTTTTATTTTTTGAAATGTGATTTTATGCAATTTGTACATTTACTATTGATTTGGCAAATATTGAATTACTTATTTTATTCATTTTTTACCAGGAAATATATTAGATTTAGAATCAGAAAACAATTTTGAGAAACAGAATGAAAGTAAAAACTCCATGTCAACTGTTAATCAAAACATGCAAGTATGTATATAATTTATGCATAAATATCTAATTTTTTAAGCAAATCATAGATTTTATAGATGCTAAAAAGGTTGTTGTTGAACCATTTTAATCTAACTAGAGTATGCCCAGCGGTCAAAATTCCACTGTAATACATGAAGTTTTTTTAGGCCAGCCTCAAACATTTAAACAACTTTTAGACATTTTAGTTTTTTTTGTTTGGCAACAGTTTGTTTTGTTTAAATATTTCAATTATGGTCAGTGTGACTGATTGACTGCTGAGAAGTTATAATTTTATGCATTTATAAAACATATTATACATACATTTTATATTTTTGCACTCCTTCTGCTGTAAAGAATATACAAATAAAAATTTTCATGCTATCCTATTATTATTTAGAAATACAAACACTCACTTTCCATTTAATCAAGAATTCAAAACTCTTATGCAAATCAACAAACGTACAAAACGTGGAGTCGAAGCAAAATAACACCTCACTGCACTTATTAATTCACTTTGTTATATTAGACATTATTAGCTTCAAAAAAAGAAATTTATTTTGTTTGACATTGTACTGGACAAGCAATCTGACTTATATATATATGAATGTATATATTCAATATATATGTTTTGATATAGATTTACTGACACCTTAAGATTAGTATTATTTTGCTTTGACATTCATTCAGTAGATTACATTTTCTGTTTTGTTTTGTTCTTGGCACTTCTTCTTTGACTTGTAAATAGAAATGTGTTGAGTATTGTACAAATATTATAGATTGTAGATGTAAGGAATGGTATAAAAATGTGATTAATAAAAACTTCTTAAAAAAAGGCTGCAAATCTACGTCAAAAGTAGGAGTAAACAAAAAAAAAAACTATTTCCACATTTTTTAAATTCATAACACTAAATCTCATCTAAATAAAAAAGTAATCAGAAAAAAATTGGTTGGCAAACAGAGGAGAAAATGGCACTTGACTGTTTTGTCTTTGCCTACTTATATATAGATAACTTGAATGAATTGTCAATTACTTGCGATTAAGAATTTACTTATTGCTTACATTCATATGCTGATTTCTTCCGTTATTATCTCATGTACATTTTTTTATAGTGCACTGTATAACCTAAACTCTCTAATGTTTATTTTTCTTTTCTTTACAAATGTATGAGGTTACATTGTACAGTATGGGACCCCAATTTCGGAATCCCAAAATCCAAAAAACCCAAAATCCGAAATTTTTTTTAAAAATCGGCAGTTGAAAAAAAGCAGTTTTTTTTTTTTTTTGAAATAGGCGTTTTAAAGAGAAGAAAAATGAAAGGTAATGAACATGCTTAAAATCGGAAATGTGTTGTTTTCAAAAAAATTATTTCGCGATTTTCTGAAAAGGGTTCATTTTTGCGATTAGTTTTTCTTAATTCTTGCTTTAATTCTGAGTTAATATCATTAAATTTTGCTCTCTATTAAATTTCTTGTAGTTTTCTTATATTTATTTTTAAAAATGAGCTCTAATTTTCGCGCGATGCAGAACATTCGCGAAATTGAAAATCCGCGTTTCTCGCATTTTCCAGATAGTCGGATCTTTTACTACAATTTAGTGGCTAGAGGATATAAAATCAAAATTTAACAGAATTCTTTTCTTTTATTGTTTAATTAAAGAGGTTAAAATAACATCGGGGAAAATCTAGATGTTTTGATACTTTGCCTCGAATGTAAGCCTACTCTAACTTCGTTTTCTGTGCTAAATTTCACGACTTATAGGCGAGTATATAGGATAATAAAAATGCTATAAATGAGTAAAATGTTCTAGAGCAAATTGTGTGGGATCTGATGCTACTTACAAAATTTTTTGAATGAGGACCCAAAATCCGGAAGGATCGCAGTCCCGACCGTTCCGGATTTGAAGTCCCATACTGTATATCTAATTCAAAAATTCTGAAGTGCTAAGGTCTTTATATCTACAAATGCTTTGTTTTCTAATTTCAAAGTCTGAAAAGAATAAAGGAATTTTATACAGGGTTTAAGTAGAATTTCTGTAAATATGATTGTGTATTGTACACGTTTTATAGTAATGTGTGATTTGCTTTGATTTAAGCTGAATTTATCTTTTACAGAATTCTTCAGAAAATGAAAATGATGTGTGTCTGAGGAATGAAACAGTTCGTCAGAAAGATAAGAGTTCAAAACGCAAATCTAGTCTCAATAGAATTGATTTTATTCACTCACCTGCTCCAAATATAGGTTTCTGTCTTTTAAGATTTTCTTTTAATACTAAAGTTATTAATGTTTATAAGTTAAGTAGATTTTTTGAAGCATTTATTTTTGTTTTGAAACATGTACTTACCATTGTAGTAAACTTTTTGTCTAGGTATGAATCATATTGTTGTACGTATTAAAAGTATAAATGAGGTAGTGAGAAGCAAAGCGATGCAAGTGACCAAAAAAAAAAAAAAAAAAAAAACGATTCTGAGAAAAATGCGTTAAAAGTTTGGATCTTATGGGACCTTTAATGTTTTTTTTTTTTTTTTTTAAATCAGGTTGTTGTGGAACATCTGTTAGAGATATCACTAACATCTCTTGCCACATTGTAGAACTGCTTTCCCTATCATTTGCACTGGTTATCTCCAAATTTTCAATTTTGTCACTTATACCCCTTTGCTTCTAAGTGCCTAAAATAATTTGCAAAAATACTGGTAATTAAGCTGCATATGAGAAGGACAAAAATGCATGAGAAAAGGACTGTTATCCATTAAGTTTAAAAGTGCTATCTGGTGGCTATTAAAGAGCATTAATCAATCTTTTAACATCTTGTGTTAAGTGTTGTAAATGCTGATACTGTGCTCTCCTAAAGCAGCTCTAACATCATACTTGATATTGCTGCTTGAATTAGACATGATTGCTAGATATCTTATTTGAATAAATCAAACTACAAGTTTGTGCAGTCATTTCAATGTTGCCTCTTTACCTTTGATTAATCCCTTTAAAGTCATAGCAGAATTTTATCTTAAGGCTAGTAAATGGAGCCATTTAAATACGTTTTAAATCCTTTTCCTTAATAACTTTCAAAATTTATCAGTATTGAAGAATCTAATTCAGATTTCAGAAGCAAATTAGTAGAAAGACATAAAACTGAACTATTGTACTGATACAAATATTTAAAAAAAATCAATTGAGCCAAAATGCTCAGGAATTTTATGCGTCGAAACATTATTTTACCAGTTTGATTCCACCAAGACAAAAAAAAAAAAAAAAAACTCCTACAAGATAAATTGTGCTTTATGTTGTGCTAAAATGCACAACAAAGGATAAGGAAAAAGAAAACTCATTATATGTGTAATATTGTAGTGTTGAGCCAGAGGCTGCACCTTGATTTGAAATATATCATGCAAAACAAAAATTTCGGGGTTTTTTTTTTTTTGACCAAAACAGAGCTGTAAATTGTATTTTCTTAAATTAAAAATAAATAAATAGAATAAATAATAGTAATAATAATGTCCAACTGGAAAGTTAAAAAAAATATTTACATGTAATTAAAATGCATAAATACTCACCAATATCAGTTTATTTTCTCAAAGATTTAGAACTATAAGCAGCTTCATGCAAAAATTAGTTTAATAACTTTTAAAATAATTAATCCAGTATGTTCTAATCTAATATGCATTCATGCCCCATTTCTAAATGTTTGTTTTAATCATTACTATATTTTTCTCTTTAAACAGAAAATGCTTACTATAGGCAAAACTCAGTGAAACAGAAAAATAGTTCATCAGATGAAGGTAGTGAAGGAACTCAGGTTTTGCAAAGTTTAGAATTCTCAAACAGTAAAAGTAAAAGAAAGCATAACAGTTCAAATGTGAATATTTCTGTCTTGAATTTGCCTGGGAGGAAAGCAAAAGAGGTAAAATATTTTTCTATTGTTTCCAATTTTTTGTCTTTTGTTTATTTCTTCAGCATAGATTCAATAATATTTTTTTATAAATTTAAGAATTAAGGGTAATTAAAATAGTATCCACCATATTCAAGTTGATTAAGAAAGTTTATCAGTATCAATTACAGGGGTGGAAAATCTGCTAAATTGCGCCAATTTTCAATTCCTGAAATAACCAATACAAAAAGGCTGAAAAATCAGGATTTTTGCTCCAAAATTACGACATTAATATTCTAAAATGTTTAAAAAGGTAACAAATAGCAGTTAATTACACTTGTTGTCATTGACAGCTACAGTTTTTAAAAAGAAAGCAAAGTTTTTAATGCTTTTATGCACTTTTAGGGCCATGAATTGATGAAATATTATGACAATCCCCACTTAAATGTTTTTTTAAGCTCCTTTCTCTCTGCAATCGTATGCTTTATTTGCATTTTCTTTAATTATACAAAATGTCCTATTTTTGGAAATGCCAGATTGCTGAAAATTGCATTCCGTGTTTGACATGTCAATCCTTTTGTATCCTAGAAATGTTTCAATTATTTTGTAAGTTAGAAGTTAATTTAAGTGACCTACCTTAAATCAGCTTATTTTATTTTTCATCTTAATCTTTTTATAGCTTTATTTTTGTTATTAAATTGTTAATAGTTGCTAATATTTAGAGAAAAATATCTTTTGAACAAATGTGCAATTAATTCTTAGCTTTTCATTTGTTTTTAAAATAAAATAATTTTTCTGAAGTTGAAACATTACTTCTGTATTTTAACTCGATTTTGATGTCTTTTAAAGTACATAGAGGAGTAAATCTGTTACTTCTGAAAAATAGAAAATAAACAGAAGGGTAATTGGTAATTCTGACTCTTTTCTGCAAGCTGAACTTTCTCAAACTGGCTAAAAATGAGTCCTTTTGGCTTCAGCTAAATACGAGCTTGTTCATGCAATAATTTTATTAATCTTTGTTGAATAAATTTTGTGAATCTACTTTGCTAGTACATTTTGCTTATGAGAATCTACATTCTCCAAAACTTTACAATTGATAGTAACTGGTCTGTAAAACTGTAGGTTTCATTCTTTGTTTTTAATTGAAGTATCAATTTTAATTGTATTAATGAAATATCATTTTTGCTTTTAATTTGATCAAAACTCCAACTTTGTTTTCGCTATTATTTTTTTCTTAAATTATAGTTTACACACCTACATAAAAAGTGTTCAAATGCAGTTGATGTGCGTTACATTGCGATTCTTTTAGCACAAGTCACCTTCTAAACAAGCACTATATGACCATGGCCAAATATTTTCTTTCATGCATTTTTACTTAATCTAAACAGAGTTATTGTAGCGAATATTAATTGCTCAGTTGAAACTTTTAGGTTAATATTTTCTTGTATGAATTAATCACATTTTGTTCCACTATCATAAATTGTTCATGTATTAGTGTTGTAATTTTAAAATACTACCTTACAGGTCCTTCAACATGGCTTATCAAAAGTTAGAACCAACTTACTACCTAGAGCCCTTCAAAATCATTCAAAAGCTCGACAGCCTAGATGGAAGTTAAATGCAACTGCTCATTCCTCTCAAAAATTATCTCATTCTGCAGGTGAGCTTGAAACTGTGTCAGATTTCCCTGATAAGTGCAGCAGCAACAGCATTTGCTTATCAGCTCAAGAATTTGATGTCCAAGGTTATTCTGAAATTAATTCTATGAACAAAAATCTACCTGTGAAAAGGCATTCTGCACAATCACCAAAAAATAATTCCTTAGATTCTAATGCTACTGGTGTTGTTGGTGATAATTCTAGTCAGTTTGATCCACTAACTAATGATGCATTTAATAGTGCGACTTGCTATTCTGTAGAAAATGACCAGAGGAATGGTATTCTCTTTTCAAATTGTAAATCATCGATAAATTGTATGAATAATGATGCAAAAACTATAGACAAATCTAACAAAAATCATGAAGCACTGTTAAAAATATCTAATGATCAAGAAGTGAATGTGCCTTGTCCAAAAACAAATAATTTCAATATTAATTGTGGCACAGTTGAAAGTTCCGATTGTCAAGATGTGCATGATAATACCATTAAATTGGGCAATCTAGAAATATCTCCTGAAAATGGGGATGATAATGAAGTTTACGTATCAGCAGATGAAAGTAATGACCTTGTAGGCTCAGATGGAGAAAGAAGACCAAATTCTATTCTTAGGAAAAAGTTTTCTGAAGAAAGGAAAGAGCTTCACAGCATACTAAAACCACCACCTGAAGACAAGTTCTCAAAAGCTCCTCCATCAATTCTAAAACACCGAGAAAGTTCTGAAGAAAAAGAACCTTGGCCACAGTCAGACCTCCATTCTATTTTGAAAAAATCCACTAGTGAAGATGAAAGTTGTAACAGTGGTCCTGACATCCGTCCTATCCTCAAGGTCAGTACAGATGAAGAGTCCCCTGGGGGCTCAGTTAGGCCCCGTCCCATTTTGAAAAAACGGACTAGTTTCAGTGACGAGTGCTGCTATGCTAGCTTCCCGAGTGGTGAACTGAAGCCAATACTTAAGAAGAAAACACCACTGAATTCAGAAGATCAGCCTAGACCAATACTTAAAAGCAGACGAAAAAGTGAAGACACACGATCTACACTGACGGAATTCATTGCAAGCCGTCCCAGAGCCTATTCGGCTGATATGGGTGTCAAGACAAATCATGACACACGATCTGAAGGTGCAGAATTAAAAAATGATTTTTACCAACGAAACTGTCATGATTTATAACAAACTGCTTTTGTTACAATTTTAGATGGCTACTTTTGAGATTATGTACATTTTTTAAAAATTTAATATCTCGTGTAAATATTTTTTCATGCTTTTATATTTAAGATTTATTGTAATATATTGCTGTACCAATTAGTCTTAGAATTTAAAATGATAGCAGTAAGATAATTTAATATTTTGTTGCTTTTTCACCATCATACCATCAACTGTTAGTTTTTAAAAAAATTCCCCTCTATCTTTTTTTTAAAGAGTTCATTTATAGAATTTATTTCATGTTTTCTTTATAGAATAGTTATTTTAAGTTTGAAAAATTAGATAAGTTTTTTTCTTTTATGGTAAACAAATCTTTATGGTAACAAATTTCAGTATCTGTAAATTTTAAATATTTTCATCACAATACTTATTAGCAAGATTTAAATATAAATATTTAATCGTATAAAAGACTGAAAAACATTATGTATTGGTAGAATTTATCGTGCAATGGGAATAAGTTTATTGTGGTTGGAAAACTTAATGTAACTAAAATAATTTGCAAGTAATATGTACAAATCTTATTTATAATTAATTACATTATGCCAATACTGTAATGCTCATTAAAAGCATATCGTTACAAAACTCTGGATTTTTGTAGCATAATATTTCAGGAATACAAATTTTTCTCAGTGGTTGTGAAATCAAACAACTGTTTTATTTGAAAGAAAGTGAACACAAAAATCAGGCTAGACCTTCTAAAGATGAAAACAGGATGCTTTGGGTTTTTTAAGGATTCAGAGGTTTTTTTTATAATCTTCCTCCTCCGTTTTATGATGATAATACTGTTTCATAAGAAAAAAGCTATAATAAAAGCAAACTGGTATGTGTATTATAGCTTTAGATTTTCAAGGAATTTTTTTTTCGGGATTTTAAATATAGAATTATTTGAAAAATAATTAGCACTTTTAATCAAATCGTTTTGTACAGTTAAAAAGATTTAAAAGTGATCTTTTCCATTTATCTTATTATGTTTCACTATACTGTATGCATATGAAGTTTATTATGTAGTAGTTGTGTATCAATATCAGTTCCTTTTTTTTGGTATACTCATAGCACTGGGGGAAAATGTATAGTATTTTAATTAAAATTATGTCATATAGTTATACAAAATTCATCTTAAATGCAGCCACAGTAAAACTTGATTTTGTTTTGATAACTGTTATTCCTCTCAATATAAGAAATAATATGATATATGACAAAAGCACACACATATCTATCTAATGTGCAATTTTAATTGTATTTTTTTAAATAGAAATATTAACTCCTGTAAATTAATGCTTGTAAAACATTTGAATCTTTGACTGTAGTTTTATTGAAATTAAATGATCTGTAAATGATTGGTATTTAAAAAAATATAGGAAAATGGAAAAAAAAAAAAAGTGTGACTCGAGGCGTGATAGATTAAACTTGAGTGGACCCCCACCCCGAGACAGAAGTGTTATTCGGACAAAAGTGTTTAAATTCTTGATGTATGTAATAATTCTAACAAGATATTAATATTCGTCTTTTGATCACAGAGGGGAGGAAAATTTCCTTGTCTGTACGAGTTGTTGATTTGTATCATACTGTTTACATATAATTTAATCCAAAAAATAAGTGCTTCGGGCTAGAGGTGTAATGCTGCACAAATACTTCATGCGTTTTTGGCCAGAGCCTGATGTCCCTAAAAGTTTGCAAAAGTCTGTCTCTGCATTTAAGTGTGATGATGAAATATTTATACTCTGTGTGAAATGTATACAAATTCAGTTTTCTATTAAAGTTTTTTTCTCTAGAAAAGATCCGAACAAACTGAACTTTATATTGTTAAATTGTTACTACTTATTTTTTGTAAATATTTTCAAAAATTGCAATATTGAGGTAAATTTCTGTTCCCTTTCATTTTTTCAAACTGATATAATTGCTAAATTAATATTCATCAGATGATATTTTTACTTTTGTAGTGTTGTTTTAGGTTTCAGTTAATTTTTTTGAAGAGTTTTAATTTTGTTGTAAAAAATACTCATGTTACCATGAATTGAAAGTGCAATATATTTATTAAAAAAATCCATTTTATTTTGTATGTTTGTTTTATCTTTGCAGTTTACTTCAACCTCCTCAATGTTTTGTACTGGTTAAAAAAGTTTTGAATTAAAATGCATACGAAATCTGTTTCTTTTCTAAAACTGACAGCAATCATATCAAATACCCCTACACATATGCAGGGTAAATGTTAAAATTTACTCTTTTTGTACTATGTAGAAGCAAGGACACTGTAGGCTGGGGCAAAATACAAGTTGCTCCCATTGCCTCTCTCTCCCCTGTAGCCGTACCTCATAATGGTCTCTTCTTTTTTTTATGAAGCAGAATGATTATGACAAAATTCAGAAAAATATCCAAGATTTATTCTTACTTATAAGTTGGAGTTGCTTAATAGGAAACTGCTTAAATGTGCACAAGTAATTGCCAAACTGTCTTAATAGAAATAGTAGGGGAGACCAGAGTTGGTTGTTACATTCGAATATAAAAAGTGAATCACCTGGACGTCCTTAAGTTGTATCAGTTTCTTTCATTCTTGTAGATTCTTCACCATTCGTAAAAGTGTTGTAATCAGTAGCAGAGATACTGCGTATGAAAACGTTGACTTTGTATTCAAAGGTAATTTCTCTGATAATTTTTTTTTTTTTACTTGCGACTGAACCTTTGGACATATCTGAATACTTTCTGTATTATGTAAAAATCCAGATTTCAGTCAACTTACATCTTTAAAAATTCTCTACAACTTTATTATATCACTAGCTGTACCCGGCCACGCGTTGCTGTGGCTGAGTCTGGTTCGATGGAAAAGCAGTTAAAAGCACAAATTTCTAATATGTTTCATTTGACAATGCTTGTTGTTTCATTGTCTGAAAATATAGATTGTCTGGTTTACCCATTCTAGAACACGCAATATATAATTGTACACATGAGAAGATCTAAACTGCTCAATTTGATTGATTGGTCTTGATCTTTTTGTTTTTCACAATGCTTGCAGGCAATTGTTTTGTTTCATTGTCTGTAAAAATTTTGATATTGTCTGGCTTGGCACGTTGAAAAATTCCAACATAAGCCCTATCCAAACAGAAGAAACACAAACACGAAAATTCTAAATTAAAAAAATCGCCGTTCAAAATAAATAACCTGTGTTTTAAAGTTCCCTTAATCATTAAATTGAAAAATATTTAAAAAATACTTCAATACAGACAGAAGAAACACAAAATTTTAACATCAGAATGAAAATAGCTAAATGAAACTGTTAACATTCAAAATAAGTAATCTTTGTTTTAAAGTTCCATTTAATCTTCGTGTGCAAAAATATAAAAAATGCTTCAATACAAACAGAAAAAACACAAAATTTTTAAATCAAAATGAAAATAGCTAAATTAAGCTGTTGCTATTCACAATAAGTAATCTTTGTTTTAAAATTCCCCTTAATCTTTGAGTGCAAAAGTACTTCAATACAAACAGAAAAAATTATTAAATCAAAATGAAAATAGCTGTACCCCACCAATAGTTGCAGTGGCTCATTCTCCTTAATAAAACATTAAAAAACGAAATAATTAAATCAAAGTTGAAATAAATTAAAAGTGATATATAAAAACACATGTTCTGATAAAATTTCAAAGCAATCGGTGAAGTACTTACGGAGATTTGAGGTTATGAACCAAGCTGAAGATCATAACCGTAAACTGGATCAAGTTCAGCCTTGTATAACTGGCATTCCTATTGACTTAGAAACTTCGAACAAATTCCATCTTGTGCAGAAAAATCAGCGCTTTCGATCGATATATTATATTAATATGTGCAAGATTTTTTTTCACTCCCATATTGGGGAATTTGCGAAAATTTGCGTAAAATTGGAATAAAAAAAGGAACTACCTGTCGGATTTTTTTCTAACGGGTCTATAAACCTTCCTCTTGAATCACTGTATTGAACTATTGATGAAAACCGCATTAAAATCCGTAAAGTACTTTCGGAGATTTGAGGTTATGAACAAACGAACACTTACATTTTTATTTATATAGATTTGAGGATTAAAATGTATAACGGCGCCATGTGTTTACACATACTTTTTCTTCGGAGGAGCAACATCTAAATTACTATTAAGAGTCATTATGGCCAAAGGAAATAATTCTAGAGGCATCAGCAAAGGTGGCGATTGGTTTTATTCGTCGTTTGTTGTTAAAGATGTCTAAATCTATAAACAATACAAACACTTTAGATGTGTACTAAAATGAAAATTGCATCATATTTTTATTTTTTCAATTTAAAAATATGTTTTGCCACCTTGGTCTGCCATATCGGAGAAAGATGCAAAAAATGTTGTCTGTTAAATCAACATCATAATGTCACGATTATAAATCACGAGTTCAAAATACAGTAAACAGGGTCTACTTTGCATTTCAAATCTAAATGCAAGTGTGCGCTTTCGTTGGTTTCAGAAAAACTCGACAAGTCTTCACAGATAAGACTTCAAATTGAAAATCTTCTTTGCAAATGCGTACTACTGATTAAAATCTCAGCATTAAGATGCAACTCAAAACACATTCAACAATGGTGCTACAACAGAAGGTGGTTATAAGCAAGTCCTTCAGCTGGCACGTATAAGCCATCTCTACTCTACATCGAATACAAATCCTGCATTGGTACGGGCAGGAAAAAATGCCATTTTCCAAAGATGGCGAATGAAAAGTGATTTGTAAACGACAACTTATGCCGAGTACTATTTTAAGAGATTTATTAAGCATATTGTAAATGCTCTGCAAGTAGAATACAAAAACGGCAATGAATGAAGAGAAACTATTATCTCACTAAAAGAAAAGCATCCACCAAAGATGAGAAACCTTTGAATTTCTGTAAAAAGTACAAAATAATAGCGAAACTAATTTATGCATACACAAATGGGCTTGACCAATGATTATTGACCCAGTATTAGTTAAAATATTTCTTATCCAGTAGTGGGGCAAGTTGTTACAAAATACATGACTGCATGTAATTAATTGCATATAATTGTTTCATAAGTTTAATTACCATTACCTAATCCTTTTTCAAAAACGTATGCTATGAATCTACAAGTTACAGTAAATTTTATAGCATGTCTATATGTATAAAAATCTAATGGTGTTGTAGGAACTGTGGCGGTACGATTCGACCGATTTGACACCTTCAAGAGCTATCTTCTGTCCTGGCCATTAGGTACCTTTGGCAAAGCACGGAAGCACTGGCTTACCATCAAGAAGGTCCGAGGTTCTATCCCTGCCTTCGGCAGGCATCCTCCACCATCACCTCCATGGCCTCTCTCGTCGACCGCCACATTTGGTGACCCGGCAATTACACGCAACGAATGGAGACCCAATCACCCCATAGATGGCGCCGCGAGAACACTTGCACTCATCCGCCCGACCGAGGCGCTCGACCACATGCTCTCATCAGCGCCCGACCGCGGATACGAGCCTTCCAATCTCGCCAGAACGCCTGGCACTGGCGCACCCATCTATGGCTGGTATCGTTCACTCCTCACCTCCACACTGTCGTTCATTCGTTCACTGGAGGGGGAGTATATGTGGCGGTACGATTCGACCGATTTGACACCTTCAAGAGCTATCTTCTGTCCTGGCCATTAGGTACCTTTTGGCAAAGCACGGAAGCACTGGCTTACCATCAAGAAGGTCCGAGGTTCTATCCCTGCCTTCGGCAGGCATCCTCCACCATCACCTCCATGGCCTCTCTCGTCGACCGCCACAGAACCAATGAAATCGTAATGGCTAATAACAGCAGCCTATCAGAAGCGAGATCGTAAGGGTGACGTTCGCGCTTGCTTAAATAGTTAATACCCGAATTTGATAACCAATGGCGTATCTTGACAACTGACACACACACAATTGTTATGTTTAAGTCATCCCTTAAGTTTAGCTTTTTGAATTACTATAAATATAAATTAAAAAAACATGATATAAGTTTTTTTTGTGTTGAAAAGTTCCAGACGTTTCTGTCAATTGAAAAGATTAGATAATAGTGTCAGGATAGCAGAATCTTGAAGGGGGAGGGGGGAAGGGATGACCCGATTTATCTCAAGCTTTCAGAGAATTTGGAATTTCATTAAACACCACCAATAGAGCCAGAAAAAATACTCCATTTTTGCTGCACAGTTTACTTTGAATTAGGGTTGTATACAGCTTTAATATTAAAGAAATCTCAAACAATTTTGATCACATAAAGAACACAATACGATTGTCAGTTTAAAACAAAGGTTCCCAAAGTGGTCCAGGTGGACCCCCAGGGGTCCATAGGAGACCACACGGGGGTCCACGTAGACGTGAAAAGAAAACAGGGGTTCACAAGTTGTAAGTGGGGGTCCACGAAAAATTTTCTGGTTTTCATAATAAAGAACAAAAATTTTTGGCCTGGATTTACCTATCAACGTAGGCAGGTAGCATCATTCACTAGGTAGGTACTTTTCTCCATCGGACACCCTTGCACCTTTTAGCCGAAGCCTTAGGTAGAGAGCCGATGGCCATCGGTCGACTACGGTGGCCCCAGTTGCGCCGTTCTGGACTGATATGCGTACATCAACCCCACCAGCCCAGCTTCCCTACCTCTTAATGTGTGGACCTGGCCCTCCTTGATATCCTTACACTTAAGGAATACCATTGGAGGGTTATGGTTCCCACTAGGTAGGTACTCAAAAATATTCGAGACAGTTCAAACACAGAATTTAATAGTATAAGTGTACACCACATGTCGAGACTTGCAAAGTGCCGCCGTGCGCCCGCTCGTCCGGGATGCTTGTTTAGACCTGCAAAGGGATGAAATGCGACTTTCGATGGCAGCAGATGGCGCTCCTGCCATGTTCGGGCGATATCGTGGGTTTATAAACCATCTCAAAAGAATAATACTAGGACTAATTGCAATTCACTGTGTCATGCACCGACAACACCTTGTAGCGAAAAATTTGAGTAATAAATTGCACCAATCGCTTCAATTTGTGATTAACGCAGTTAATAAAATAAGAAGCAATGTTTTGAATACCCGTTTATTTGCACTATTGTGCGATGAAAATGATGAAGATTTCCAACGACTGCTCTTACATACTGAAGTACGTGGCTGTCGAAAGGGGCATGCTTATCGAGATTTTACTCACTTTTCGATTCAGTGCTGGAGTGTCTGGAAACTAAAGCACCAGATTTAAAAGAAAATCTGATCAAATATAAAGCGGACATTGCGTATTTAACAGATTTGTTCATAAAATTCAATGACATTAACTTGTAGTTACAAGGGACAGCCTGAATTTAATAAAAACAAAGGGTGTAATTTCGGCTTTTCTTGGTAAATTGAAATTAATGAAGCAAAATCTTAGTAGGCGCGAATTCTCCCAGTTTCCGCACTTCTCACAGATAGAATGTTTTGGTGAGGATGTTCAGACATACACTCAACATTTAAATAAATATCCTGGGCTGTGGGAAATTGCGAGAAAATTTTCGATAGTGTTTCCCTCGTCATATCTTGTCGAAAGAAGTTTTAGTGCAACCTGTTAACAAAAAAAAAGGAGCAGATTGAACAACACGGAACGGGGAGATTTGAGATTACTTCTTACAAAACTGAAGCCAAATATTGATAATTTGATGTCAATTCATCAAGTACATCCGTCTCATTAAAAGTATGACTATTTACATTTCAGAGTTCATTGTTGATTTTTTGTCAATTGTTTGTAATAATAAATGTTTATAATTTTGTATAACCACAAGTATTATTTTAATAAATAGGCCACAAGAAAATGTGCTACTTTTTTTTTTCTTCGTAACACCCCCAATTTAGGGTGATATTTTTAGGAGTTTTGGAAATACAGTAGAAATGTAGCAGCAGGGGGTCTACCGAAAATAGTAAAACTTTGAAAGTGGTCCAAGAGAAAAAATAGTTTGGGAACCTCTGGTTTAAAACTTTAAATGTATATTACAATGTATATTACATGTCAGTTGTAAATGGCATATTAGATTTGGTGTAGTTGAAGTAGTAAATTATTAATGTTCTCAAAGTGCTATGAGACAGAAAAATAGATATATAAAACAATTTTATTACAGATAAAAGCATGTTTAGCAATATGCAAAAATAATTTTGTAACAAAGAAACTACAAAGTTACAATTTTTATTAGTACTGAGAAGACATTTTTTACCTGTCAGTTAATTCAGCAAAAAGATTCTTTTCATCCAGATAAATATGTTCATTACAAAGGTTTAACCTTCTATCGTTTTAACAAAACTTTAATTTGAAATATTCAATTTTATTCTTTTAAATAAAGTGCATTTAAGAAGCAATTATTTTATTAATTTCAGCAGATTGATTAGAGATGAAACTTCTTAGTATTTTAAAATTACAGAATAGACTAAATATTTATTTATACAGTAGTAAAAAATCTTCAAGCTGAATTAGGATATCAATTTCATGAAATGTAATTCAAAGCATGCCATGCATTTAAAAGCCACTTATGTAAAGTTTTTGTCTAAAGGATTTTAAGAACATGATTGCTTTAAATTGACAAGTTTTTATTGCTTTATGAACATTTTAAAGAGTCTTACTAAAAGCCAGTTAGGAGCTGATTAACTTTTCCAGGAATTAGCACTTTGTAAAATCAAATAAAGTTGTATTTAAACGTGGGAAAACATGCATAAAGAATTAACTAGTTTTCAGCATGAATCAATTTGCATATAAGAAAATTTTTGGGAGAAATCTTTGATAAGAAAGATAACAAAAACGACTTTTAAGTAATTTAAACCGAGTACTGGTTTTGCAGCAGGATCAGTCATAGGAAGGCATTCTGTATAACAGGATGTTTAAAGTAGGATATAGATTACAAAATGTTTAATAATGTACCTAAGTGCAATTTAAACAGCAATAACAAAGTTTGCTAAACAATAACCAAACAAGCTTATTTTCCTTCTCCCACTGAAAAACATATAAATTTCGTAGCTGGGAAAACTGCACAAGCAAAATTTTGAGTCTTATTGTTCTGTATTTTATAATAAAACTTTTAAAGACATACTAAAAAATTGCATTACTGTTAATATAAATTTATAATACACAAATCTAACAGCATTAATGCATTACAACCACAATTATACTAATTGGACATTTATGTGAATTGTAAATGTCTGATAAGGCTGCTTATAAGACTAAAGAAGGAGGTGGGTTCTCATTCCTCCAATACACCAACATCAATATTATAATATTAGCTATATGCATATATTTTCATAGATTCCAAATTATTTCAAATATACTTTTTTAATTGTTAAAACAACAATTTTAAAAGGAGGAAATGTAAAAAGAACTCTTAGTAGTAAAACAAAAATCCAATTAATTCTCTTATTAATTCTCTTAATATCACGCATTACAGTAATTTTTAACTGTTAGTATTTTTTAATAAGAAAATTTTAAAATCAATTTTTTTTCTACCTATATGTAAGAAAAGTACAAGTGCAGAAGAAAAAAATATTGAAATGAATAGCAAAAAAATGTTCTCAATCAAAATTTTAAAATTTAACAACTAAAAGAATAAAGAACAATTACATTAATTCAATGGTTAAATATATTTTGATTTTCTGATTTTCACTCATAATGTTTTTTAAGGATTGTTTAGGTGCTATAGGTTTTTCAGATGAAAAAAAAAATTCCCAAGGCATGCATTTATATTTATTTTGATCTAATAAGCCCTAAAACAATCAAATTGAAAAAAAAAAAAAAATCCTCTTTCTTTTTTGTACATATTGTACAAAAGTTCTTTTTCATAACCGAAGCATATTGTCTGTCAGACAGGGATTTATAAGTGATATAAATTTCCTTGTAGCCCATATTATATAGCTGTTTTAACTATTCAAATTTAATTGAAAAATAGTCAAAATAAAAAAAAAATGTGGGAATGAGATGTTCTGGCCAAGATCTTTCGAACAAAAGTTGTTTTGTTTGAATGAACTTTTTCTTCAAAAGTTATTTGGCGTGGTTCAGACATACCATTACTCTCTCTCATAAGCCACCTTTCAAAATTTTTATTTTTCAATAAATTTAAAATTAATTTTTGATATTTTATGTTTTATGCAATACCTTAACAGAATATCACTCCTTTAACATTTTAATTATTATTATTTTAAAACATTTATGGTAAAATATGATTATTAAAAAAAATCTAATAAAGCTTACAAATAAAATTTTTAAATATATATGATAAAGAAAACTGAAATGATTGTATGTAAAAGTAAAGTATTTCAAAATATAATATTATATAATTAATAAAAGTCTAACACAATGAATAATGATTAAGTTATTTTAAAATGTTATTTGAAGTCGGACCCTTTCAACAAAACCTAGTTAATATGAAATAAAAAAAAACATAGAAATGACATAGTCATCAGCACTATATTTTTTAAAATAAAAATGTGGAATTTATATCAATGATTTCTTTGCTAATAAGCAACACATATTAGCTTTTGACATTTTTGCTTTCACTGCAGAAATTCCAAAATATGTTAGATATATAGAAGCAGAAAATAATATATGAAACTGATAACAGACACGTTTCAACACAAACTAATATATAGTGCTAAACTACAAATAAACAACTTGTGAATAAATAGTAACAAAAACAATTGAAAAATAAAACACCGTCCTTGAGTATAAAACTGATTTAAAAAATTAGTTTTTTTATGAACAAAGGTGATCAATGCATTAGAAATAGATGAGTGAGTGCATTTAAAAATAGATAAATGAAATTAGTGCATAATAGTTTTCAAAATTTTATCACATTGTATCTGGATGGAGAAAAACAGATTAAAATTGGCAAACTGACTATACATTTTCCCCATTGTACATAAGATCTAGCCTTTAAGTGTGTTATAACACAAAGAGAGAACTGAAAAAATAATCATCAGATGATACATTTAAATCTAAAAGCTTAAATATCATGAAATTCTAGGAAATTAATATGAATCATTTTTAAGAACAACAGACAATTAACTTTGAAAAATAGATTTGTTTTTCTCTTCAGACAAATAAACCATGAACATCACATGCACAAAATTTTGTTTTCCAACTTTTATAATTCCATGGGGAAATCAACAATAAGTGCTTTAATACGTTCACTGAAGCTAAAAAATACTGTATTTAATATGGTAGAAAGTAATTGAATTTTTATTCCTTTAATTGTATTATTGAAAGTGATTTATTTGGCAATATTTCTAGTCTTTTGTTTTCAGCCGAATTTTAATTATTTTCTAACGTGCAAACAAATTACAGAACACTTCAAAATATAATTTTTCTACTTCTGTTTAAGATTTAAATAGACTGCAGAATTCAATGAGTATTCTACTGTAATACAAATGAAAGATTCTTCATTTTTAAAAAAAATTTCATCAACTGGATTGTAATGAAAAAAGCATTTTCAGAATGTTAACATTCTTTTTTGCCTTTAAACATCAGATCAAATATGCACAAATGGAACTTAAAATGACAAAAATAAGCAAGTAGAAGCATGAATCCAAACAAAATTACAAAATGAGTAAATTCAATAAACTTACACACACATGACAAAACTTTACATAATTTACTTAAAATACACAAAAATATCACTTGAAATGTAAAATTTATGACACAAAAGGAAAATCAATTATACATAAAATATATTGTTAACATAAAGCAGTACTATATTCCAAAGGGCTGTTATTTATGACAAAATAAATAAAAATTAACATATGGATATACATAAATATTGAAATTTACTTGGCAAAATAAAAAAAAATCCTATCATAAAATTGTAAAATAATTTTTGTAAGCTAAAAACAATGAAAAAAATACACTATTCATAATCAAAAAAGATTGTGTGGAACATGTACATCTGCTTTTTTGAAACTACATTTAAATTCCAAGCTGCTTTCAAGAGTGCAAACAGCCTATCAACAAACTTTCAAAATTGCCCCTTCTCAAAAATTGTTACATAAAATATATTGTTAACATAAAGCAGTACTATATTCCAAAGGGCTGTTATTTATGACAAAACAAATAAAAATTAATATATGGATATACATAATTATTGAAATTTACTTGGCAAAATTAATAAAAATCCTATCATAAAATTGTAAAATAATTTTTGTAAGCTAAAAACAATAAAAAAATACACTATTCATAATCAGAAAAGATTGTGTGGAACATGTACATCTGCTTTTTTGAAACTGCATTTAAATTCCAAGCTGCTTTCAAGAGTGCAAACAGCCTATCAACAAACTTTCAAAATTGCCCCTTCTCAAAAATTGCACCTCACATAAAACACCATTTCCGAAAAATTACCTTCTTCAAAATTTTACGATTCAATGTTGCAGAACCATGGCAGAACTTTTCAAGGCAGTGGAGTTTGAGTTTTTTAAGTTTTGCATTGAACTGTCTTTTAACATGTTAAGCACCATGATCAATATTCAAGAATATTTAGTTTGGACTGGAATTGTATTTTGATGGATAACGGATTTAAAAATAAGTGGTAGTATTGCTGCTTAAATTATTTATTTCCAAAATTTTCATGCTTTTGTATCATAGGTTTCATTGAACCTATGCGGTCATAGACTTGTAAACATCTGCTGTCAGACCATTGATCCACTGCATGCAGATTGAAAACATAACAAAAAATTTATACATTCCAAACAGAATTTATGACCTATGTAGAAGTCTGAATTATATTTCTTCATTGGTCCCATTAGACTAACAAGGTCGGCAACATATATTAACTAGTTAGTTCAATGGGAGTGTCATGGTGCTTAACATGTAATGCAGATAAAAGCTTGAGTTTTGACATGACACTTTTATGAACAAAAAGTACTTGGCAACAAAAATCCACCAAATGGCGGAAGATACCCAACCCATACTTTCAAGTAAAAAGTCATCAAAATAATGGGATGGTACCAGAAGCAGAATTACATGCTTGCATGAATGAAGAAGCAAATGTATTTCCAAGTCCATTAAATATTTCTGTTTAAAAAGTCGTTTACAATGAGAATACTTTAGTATTAAATTAAGCTCAAGATTGTAATTATAGTCTTCTACTTGAAAGTACTTCAAATAACAAGCAACATGCGAGTTCTCAAGAAGTAATAATATATATATATAATCAATCAAAAGATTTTTTGAGCAATTTAATTTATGGATGGTGAGTGTACACTTGCGAAAAGACAAAATGTATTAAAGGCAATTATTGGCATAATGATACTGAAAATAATCATACAACAGTTTCACTTCTTTTGTCATTTGCGACCTGATCAAATGGTACTGTAGTTGGGGAGGATGTATCAGGTGAATTAGATACCTCTTCCTCTTCCTCCATTATTGAGAGATGTTTATGCTCTTCTGATTTCAGAGCATCTCCTTTACAACTGTGCTTTTTTTTCTTACTAAAAACGAAAAACAACTATTGTTTTAAAAGTTTTTCTGATTTTTAGTATTGTATATTAAGCTAAAGACTTTGGTTGCACTATGTTATTCAGTCCTTCAAGGGTTAACTTTAAAATATTTTAAAATAATCAAATAATGTTGTTAGCGTATAAGATACTTTAAATGCTTTTAGCTCATGTTTTAGGATTGAGAAACTCGCACTAAGATAATAATTAAAAAAAGATTTCAGTACATATCTTAGAAATGTGTGAAATAATTAAAGTTTGAATCTCACCATTTAACTGTTAAAAACTTTTTCTGGTTCTTATGAGACTGCTGGTCAATACTTTTCCACATTCCACTTTCCATTAGAACTTCTGAAATGTTTATATTTGCATGACTGTTATTACTATTCATGGTCGACTTTGATTCAGTACCATCTAAGCAAACATTGGACTCTGTGGAAGATGTCTACAGTGGCAGAAAATAAAAAGAATCATTTATTGGTTATGTTGATCAGTAACTACAAAGTTTAAAGAAGCTACCAGACAAATGCCAACATTGACCTGCTTCCCTATGATAATCAGAGTGGTCATAGATATTTTCCAATCATTTTAGCAACTATCTGAGATCAAATCCTGGAAAGAAGGGTAAACTTCTTACAAAACTGTCCAGAAATTCTTATTAAAAAGCTATTTCAGACATGTTTGTTGTTGCCGACAACAGTGCAAAGAGAATTTCTTAGAGCTTGCAATTGTTAGACACTATTTGTGAACATCATAATTATTTGAGCTTTGTGGTTAGAAATATTAGTTAACTTCCAATACATTTATATATCACAGATCGGAGATTGCACATGATGCTGGAATTGATAAAGCAGATCAATTCTAGAATCATTGACAGTTAGCACTCTTAAACAATTTTATTGCCTGTCTAAGGCTAAGTAAAAGTCTATATGCAGTACAGGACCTCAAATCTGGAATGCTCGGGATAGCAATCTATCCGGATTTTG
This sequence comes from Octonoba sinensis, assembly GCA_038502835.1. Taxonomy (NCBI): domain Eukaryota; kingdom Metazoa; phylum Arthropoda; class Arachnida; order Araneae; family Uloboridae; genus Octonoba; species Octonoba sinensis. The sequence continues at coordinate 63,324,265 of CM076600.1, read as the reverse complement.
GGTCCTCATTCAAAAAATTTTGTACGTAGCATCAGAAAACATATAATTTGCTTTGGAAGTTTACATTAGCATTTTTTATTATTGTATATACTTGCCGTGAAATTTAGCACAAAAAATGAAGTTGGGTTCAGCTTACATTTAAAGCAAAACATAAAAAAATCTAGACTTTTCCCGTATCATTTTCATTAAACAATAAAAGAAAAGAATTCCACCAAATTCTGATATGATTTTATATTCTTTAACCACTTACTAAAGACTTTCAGTTGTAGTAAAAGATCAAACTATCGGAAAAACGCGAGAAACACCAAATTTCAATTTCGCGAATGTTCTGCAGCATGTAAAAATTAGAGATCATTTAAAAAGAAATATAATAAAACTACAAGAAATTGAAAAGCAAAACTTAAGATATCAACTCAGAATTAAAGCAACAATTAATATAAAGTCTAATAGCAAAAACAAACCTTTTTCTAAAATCACGAAAGAACTTTTTTGAAAACTGCACATTTTCCGTCTTTCACATGTTCATTACATTTTATTTTTCTTCTTTTTCAAAGGTCTACTTTAAAAAAAAAGAAGAAAAAAAAAAAAAAACGGTGCAAAATATTTCCTGATTTTTCTTCAAAAAGCAAAAACTGTTTTTTTTTTTGAAAAAGTTCCGGATATTGGGTCTTTCCGATTTCGGGATTCCGAATTTGGGGTCCTGTACTGTATTTTACATTTTTAAGCTTTTTAATCTGAATGGTAAAACAAAGTTCAGTGCTAAAAGTATGTAAGGGAACATTTTTTCGGATATTTTACATACATTACCATAACATCACAGTACCTGTGTAATGGCCATATGTTCTTTCGTAGAACTTGAAAATTCGGGCATCACATCATCAAGTACCTTTAGATGGTCTTTGTCAAAAATGAAGCCCAACTTCCCTCGAATAAAAATTACAGCAATAAGCTGAAATCACAGAATTTATTGATTATTGATTAAGTATTTATATACATATTTAAAGAAAAGCACTAAAATAAACTTTCAATTAAAAAATATTTTCAAAATTATTTTTAAATTCAGGTCTTAGATTCACTTAGATTCACTCTATCCTTATCTCAAAAAAGAATCAAAATTTACAAGGTACACAATGAAATATTAATATGTTGTTAAAAAAGAAATAAACAAATAGAAATAATTGAAAATAAAAGCATGCTAAAATGTGGGACAGCAAACCAGTAGTTGAAGCACAACTATAAGATGAAAATTAAATATTATAAGAAGAGCATTTTTAAAAAATCTTTTTCTAACTACAATTAACTTTTCAACAATGTTATAACTGCAATGTCCGGTAATTTTGCTAGTATATATTTATACAGTGAAACCTCTCTAAAGCGACCACTCTTGTTCCGCCGAAAAGTGGTCGTTCAGTGTGGTGGTCGCTCAATGAAAGTTACTTGAAAATGTTCAATAATAACGTTAAACATATCCATAAGTGTAAAATAAATAATCATTAATTAAATAAATGAACATAAACGCGATTTTAAAGATTTTGCGATCACAAGAGCTTTTTCTTTCTCACCTAATGCATTCACTCAAAAAACTAAAGTTAAGCGTTCTTTCGATCCCCTTCCTCTTTTTTGCATCCTCCGACTTTTCTGTTAAACTTTCCGTTGGTTAAAGCACAAAAAATTATTCCATATTCATCAAGATTATAAATGCTTTTATCATCATAACCTGCGAAATGACATAAAGAAAAAATTTCTGATCTCTCCTCTTTTTGACTGTGCCCACCCTTTGATGAGCATTTCCTTGTTTTTTAAATTGCCATGATTTGAGTTTTCTCGCAGTTAAATTTTTCTGCCAATTTCCTTTCGGATTTACCACTTTCATACTCCTTTATCCTATCTTCGTAAGTAAAGAGTCGCTTTTTTGTTAGATGCCACTTATAAAACGTTGCAAAAATGTTCTTTCAATATTGATTGTTGGTTATCAAAATGAATTCACTACTGAAATAAAAGGCTTGTGCTCCCACCGCTCGATCCCCACCAAGAATTCTGGGAAATAGGGTAAGAACAACGCACCCCAGGGTTTGTCGGGGAAAAAAAAAAAAAAAAAACAGGGATATCACTCTATCCTTATCTCATCAAGAGGACAATGTGACAGGCCTGTTTGTTTGGCCTAATCTGTTTCAGCCCAGAAGGAGTTATTCAATGGAAATGTGTAGGGAAAGCTAACTTCCTCGAAGACTTTCTGGAAAAAATGCCCAACAATTGACATCTGTATTGTAGGGTTACATGTCCCTCCAGGAGAGTAGAAAACAATACAAAAATTAAAGTACCGCTTTTTACTGATTGTAGCAATTGAATGATGCTGAAATAATAAAAGTGATAGTAGTTTTTTTCTTCTTGGAAGAAAATGTGGTCCTTTCGAGAGGGGAACTGTTTAAGTGTGGTCGCTTAATGGAGGTCAAGTTAGCATTAAATGAATGCGGGGAAATTCTGTTTTAGCAAGTTTTAGTCATTTAGGGAGGTGGCTGTTTAATAAAGGTGGTCGGCTAGAGAGGTTTCACTGTACACACATACACATGTATATCTACTCATTATCAGGCCCCAGAAGTTGACCTAAAAACTCCCTTAAAAGGCTCTAACAACAAACCAAAAATGTCATTAGTTGAAAAAATGCACTTAACATTTTGAAAAATACACTTAAAGCATTTAAAGTATTTGTTTTTCGAAAAATTATACTAGCAACATCATGAAATGATTTTCTAAAATAAATAAATAAAAAAATTAAAATAATAATACACCAATACCTGATAAACATTTGCTTTGATAACTTTAGCATTTAAATGACAGAGAATGTGTTTTTACATTATCAAAGACTGCATATGACAGTAAGGTCTTTTTATCTTGAAAAACGTTTTTCAATTCGGACATAGTTGGGCTAAATTTGAAATAAATAAATAAGAGCATTCATGGATCAATTTTCTTCAAACTCCACTGTACCGCCTCTAATTAAAACACCAACTACTTTTTCCAACATCAAAAATCCTTTGTTTTCTACAATTTGTCTTCATTCAGTTTTGTGCAATAGATTTCCAATTCTACCCTTGATCAACCCTTTTAAGTGTTTTGTAAAATAAAAATAAAAATTAAAACATAGAAAAATGAGAAAAGTACTTAAAATGCAAAAAATACAGTACCGAATCCCAAATTCGGAATCCTGAAGTTCGGAAAGTCCTGAAATTCGGCGCTTTTCCCGAAATTTTCTGATTTTTTTTTTGTAAATTCAGAAAAATATTAATGTAAGAATATGTTAAATTAATAAATGTCAGTAAATTTTGATTCAAATAGAAGTAATTTTGTAGATATATTTATGCTCTATATGAACTAAACTCAGGAAACCAAGATAAAACCAGAAAACCCTACTGTGTTGAAAAGTGAAAATTGATTTCTTGGGCTCAGTTAAGCATCTTTTTCCCTATAAAAAAATTATTTTTTCCCTGAAATTCTTAAAAATTTGTTTTTCAAGTTTTATTTCCTGGAAAAAGAAAAAAGAAAGAAAGATAAAGAAACTTGCTCTATTTTTTTTCTTTGTGGTCATAAATGGCGCTCAGTAATCCTTGCAATTTGTACAAATGGCCTGGCATTTTAGTTTGACTTCTCTGCTAATATTTTTGTTAGATGTAGCTCTATTTTCTTTTTCATACGATTGCAGTTGATTCAGTGAAACAGTTAACTACCATAGTGTGGATATGATTTATTTTTGCTGATTTGTGTGTTGTAATTTAAAGCATTTTATTTAAATAAATGAATAAGTTCTTTTTTTGTTTGGTAAAGCACTTTAAGACATGGCTTTACTTATATTACCTTTTCCAAAAAAAAAGTTACTTATTTATGTACCAGTTAAGAAAACAGTGCGATCTGAACTAAAAATGCTCATATTAGCGTTGATGTTTTCGTAAATCCGCCATTCTTGGTCTTGTAAATCCAGCATTTTTGGTGGGGTTCCGAAATTCGGCAAATTCCAAAATCCGGCTTGGCGCCGGTCCCGAGCATGCCGAATTTGGGGTTCGGTACTGTACTTTAAAAATCTTTAAAAAATGCTCAATAACAGGGCAAAAGTTGGGAAATGCATTATCACTACTTCCAGAGCCTTTTCATTATAAGTATGTAACAGCTATAAGTATAAAATCGTAAAAGAAGGTCATGTGTACATAATTCATAATTATTAGCTTAATAATTATGAATAATTAAATGCAGTTAAAGAAAAACTTGAAGAACATATTAAAACATACCAAAAATGGAAACACAAATGCAGTTTCCTTGATAAATTTGCAGGAAAATAAAAGTCCATATAAAACGAACTGTAAAAGGGTATACACTCTCACTTGACGAATTGGAACATGACGTAAGTAGCTATAATCTGGTTGATATTTTTCAGGCATGAACATCAATAGGATTCTTTCAAAAAACTGCAGGATGGAAAGGAAAAAAAGCTTGAGAGTAAATCATACTTAATGTAACCATTTAAAAAGTTATTGAAACAATTATAACTCTAAATGTTAATGGTTAATTTCATACAAGACACAAGTGACAAAAAAAACTTTTTTGTTTTATTTTAGCTACAAAATATTTAAATAACTAAATGAATTTTGGTATGCCACCATTTTTAAAGTACACGTACAGATGCATAAACACATCAAAAGTCATTTAGTTAGTTTAACACCTCACCAACCAGCGGTTCAACAGCATACACACGTCTGACTGGCCGCTCAGCCGCAGATTCTCTCTGGTGAAGGAACACACTTAACGCACGTGAGCAATGTACCTTAATACTAATAATAAAATGCAGATGATATAGCAAATGGCAATTGTTTATCCTCATGACTACCGGTTGATAGGCTAGTTTTGGTAGTCCCGAGGAAAAAAAAAATGATTAATAGGCTATCAGTCGGTAAAGTGTTAGTATTTAGTACTGGAAACAAAACAAAAAATGGTGTGACAGACAAGACAAAAGGAACATAAAATTAACCTAAATATAAATTAATGAACTTGTCTTAAATAAAATACTAATCTTTTTAAAACTGTCCTATCTGATGCAGCTAATATTGCATCAAATGTTTAGTAAAAATTAAACAATCTGAACAAAACACATCATACTACAAATATTGAAAATCACCAAGTTATTTTTATAGTTTTCGACAGAAACCTTGACAGAATTTTAATTTCTACTTTTTAATTTCCAGTAGTTCAACTCATACATTTTTTGAAAAAAAGTTATACACTTGTTAATTCTTGTAATTGTGATTTTCCTTCCTTTAACACGTTGAGTGCCACGTCAGTCACCAGTGACTGACACCGACCTTTTCGTTCGGCTGCGTCAGTCACCAGTGACTGACATTATGAAATATGATAATAAAGGTAAAAATTGAACATTTTTTCAGAAAACTTTAATGGATTTTATTGAAACAGGGTGAACATAAAAATGGTTGTCCCTCGCAAGTGTCACAAAATGTTATAACCTGTTTGGTCAAATTTCGTGCTATTTTTCTGCCACTCTGTGCCGCATTTTTTTCATAGCACGATTTTCAATATTTTCGCACTGCTGAAACTCGGCTAGGTTTTGTCCGCAGATTGTGTCGTTTTTTACTGGTGGCAATGCTGCTGGATGGAAAGTCGGCTTCCTTGCAATTTGTTAAGTAAACCGCCAATTTCTTCCGGAATTCCGTAATGCTGATTCTGTTTGTCGTTATATTTTTGAATAAAATAAATCTATTTAGGACTGCAGTATTTAGTAAAAGTTCAATAGCCAGTTTCCTATACCACTTCAGAGATCTTCTTAGTGGACTATTATAACCATTCATCTGATCAGATAAGTCCACAGCTGCCTCTATTATAGTCCACTATAATTTTGGGTTTCAACTTGTTCCCTGATCGGCTCTGAACATTCAACATTTCCGACGAATGTTTCGTTGACAGAACTAATATATCCCGCTTGTCCTTCCATTTTAAAATGGTTATTCCTTTTTTGTTTTGTTTCGCAATTGCCTCTCTCCGTTTTAACTTTCTGGAAATCACCTGCGGCAGATTCCCTCGCCGATTCGAACGTAACGTTCCTACTAAATGTTCGTTTTTGTCAATTAAGTTTTCTGCCAATTCCAAACTTGTATACCAGTTATCGGTATATAACGTGTGTCCCTTATGGAATAAGTCCCTGCAAAGGAACATCACTATTTTAGTGGGAATATTTTCTTCTTCAAAAGATTTTCCCGGGTACACACGAAAGGCATATGTGTAGTTGGATTTGCAGGATAATTTATATATTTTCACTCCGTATTTATGGCGTTTCTGTTTTAAGTATTGCCTAAATATAATACGGCCACGGAACGGAATCAACGATTCATCGATGCATATGTCCTCCGACGGGTTGTAATATTTTTTGAAATTTGTTTCCAGTGCGTCTAGAAGTGGTCGGATTTTGAACAAACGGTTGGATCCATTATCATTTGTATTGTCGGCAAAGTGCAACTCTCTTAGTAACAGTTTCAATCTGTTTCTCGACATGACACTTTTTGGGAATATTTGCATGTAAGCTGGATCATGGGACCAATATAAATGTATGGCCGGTAATCTCACCAATCCCATCCATAAAATTAGCCCCAAGAATCGCTTCATTTCACACTTATCTGTTGGTGCCCACTTTTGCATACGCTTTGAGCAGCCAGCTTCCACTTGTTGTGATGCATACAAGTTCCTTTGTACCACAATTTCTTCGACTAAAGTATCCGGCACAAATAGCTCGTAGCAATGTTCCACTTCTGCATCCAACCTTAGACTTATGTCATCCATCACAAATCCAGAAGGAGAGACAAAAGGTCGAATATTTGGTTGATTTCCTCTCAGATCACTCCACTCTTCAGCACTTTCTTCTTCCTCTGATGAAGAAAAAATCAAGACTCTATATCGCCTTCTAGCAAAAAAAACTTCGCTATTGCCACTTTCAGAATCATGAACTGACATTCTGAAGGCTAAGAAAAAACTTTCGTGTGCACTGGATCAAGAAAAATAGAGGACTGAATGAAATAGTAAAACATTTCTAAAATCTATAACGCAGGACATTTCTACGGTGTTTATACTACTTTGCCGTAGCCTGAGCAGAGCCGCGGCCCGAAGTGGAGTTCAATGTAATCTTATCTCTAGCGGGCCAAACTATAAACAAAACAGGCGAGAGGCCTAACGTGTTGAATGAATGCTTATATAAGTATTCCCTTTCGAACAGAAATACCTTCCACTATGCTAAAAAACAATGGCCCTAATACGTTTTAAAATTTCCATCGAGTAAATTCTAATTTGCCAGTATTGCGCTTCGCATTGCTGTACTACGATACCTGAGCGGCCTGACGGGGAAGTCGCTATAAAACAGCGTGGCACTCAACAAGGTTAAAAGCAGAAGAAATTTCTCTAGTGGGTGGAGATTGAATTTTAAAGTTGAAGAATTGATACAGCTGGGAAAATTTGGGGAAACTTGGAAAAAATTGGAGGTTGCCAAAGGTCTGTGAAAAAAAAAATAAAAAGAAAAGAAAGTAATTTCTGCAACTTCTGATTTTGTTGAAAATTTCACTGAAAACATACTTAGAGGAGTAATTTGTGGAAACTGCAAAACACTAGGAAAGGTAAAGGTTATAGTAGGTCGAGTAAATACAGTGGGTAGGGTATTTACATTCAATCATTTTCAAAGTATTTTAAGCTCAATTTGTCTTGACTCTTGTTCTGAGAATATAGGTATATCTTTAATTTATACAAATAAATTACAGCTTAAAATACAACAGCCACAAAAGAAATATTTCCAAACTACCCATATGAAGAGCTGGATCCTTGGTGCACAGTTGCATTAAAATAACAATGCAACAAGGTTTGTATAGTTGAATATAATCAGATAAACATAAAATTGAAATCATTTTAAAAACGTAAAAAATAATTTAAACCATCTTCATTTGTAAAACTCTTAACTAAGAAAGACAGTACAAATCGGAACAGTGGAGAGGGCATGTACTGACTTTATACATATCAATCTAATTAAAATCTGTCTGTAACCACATTGTATTAGGAATATCCTGAGGAAGCCCTTTAACCCAGTCTCATCCCTCGAGAGCTTTACCTGTTGGAGATAGGGTACCAACCACATCTCCAAATTGTCCATGTGTCAGGGACCGAAGCAGGTACTTTTTTATTAGAGGTATCTTGGAAAAACCATTTAACAAGCCCTCATCCTTCGAGAGCTCTACTTGCCGAAGCTTTGGAGCACTATGCATCTATATCATTAAGTACATGTCTTTATCCATCTGTGCATGTGGGCATCCGGTTACTTTATTGACTACAGAGATGGGGGTTGGTGAGTGAAGTGAAAAGGAGGCAGAGCCCCCTAGTATATTAATGAATTTTAGTGGGCGAAAAAATTAATAACATGTTATATTAACTGTATATTCATAAAAACATAAAGAATGAAAACACATAATTTATATTGTGAAAAAACTGCAAGCGGTGTGTTGTTACAGTGCAATGTTGAAAATTAATCGAGTTAAAATTTATTTGCGGCACAAATTTGTGTTGTTACACCCCCCAGTTGGAATAAAGATTTCGTTTATTTTATGTTTTTAGAATTTAGTTTCCTAGAAAATTTTGATTTGGCCGAAATAGTGGTTGCACATAATAATGTTTTTAATCGCGAAGTGCCACAATAATTCCCCAGATCAACGACTACCTTGAATGCGTTTACAGATTGGCATGAAAAGAAAAAAAATTCGACTTACCCCTTGTGGATGGCGTGTTGATCACGAAAAGACAACTAAACAAGTTTTACCAAATAACAAAAATTTTATTTATGGAGGAACTGGCTGCATTTTTACTCTTATAAAATAAAAAAATAGGTGATCACCTGCACAATTACTATATTAGATTAGACTGTTAGACATCCACTTTTTTTTACACATTACATTTGAGCATCCTCAGGCGGTGCAAAAAAACTATTGATCCATTTTTGCTGTAAGAGATCATCCATGACTTAAAATCAATGAAAAAAAAGTTCAAAAAAAAAATAAATACTGAGATGAAAAGAGAAAAACAACAAAAGGCAGGCCTTCAGCCGATGAATGAGTTGGGTGGCATGACGATCAGGTAGGCGTAATATTAGCAATGATGGCCTCAAGGCACATCCTTTTGGGAAAAAGTTGAAGAGAAAATATGCGTGCAAAAACTTTTACTTGAAGTATGACTTATAAACTTATGATGAGGGCCTCCTGGCTCCGAGAAAAAGAAAAGATTGCAGTGGCGGGCATCGCTCCCGTTTTACTGGTGCAGCTGCGTCCTCTCATGAATTTCGCCGGACTTTTGCTGGTAATAATTGTTGCCATAATTTGAAATATTTGCAGATTACTTTTTTTTTTTTTAAGACATAACGTGTGGCTCACACGGTGTCAGGGGCAGGATCGAAAGCCCCATATCGGCAGTCCTCTGCCATTATTTCACAGAAAAGGAAATCGATGCACCAGCAACCTCTCGGCACGGCAATATCGGCAAGAGTGAATCGCATCTCTCCCACTTTCTCCGATGGCAACGGCGCACGTCACGTGCGCCAATGAGAGCGCAGGAGGAATTTCAGCGGGAACCAATCGAAGTGTGACTCGTGAACCAAAACCACTTTCACAGCGTTGCCTGCCGCATCAAAAACAACCTGATAAGATCTTCAAGACAGGATGTTCAAAGATGGACGACACTTTCGTTGAAAACAAGATGGCTATTTGGTAAAAAAAATGGTAATTTGGAAAAAGGAATGAAAAAGATTTATATTAAAAAAAGCTTAGCATGGTAAAAAAAATTACGAATCGGTAATTAAAATAAGCAAAATTTTGATGTAAAAGAATTTAGTGCCAAAAAAATACCGATTTCGTGAAAAAATAAAATAATTTGGAATAATTTAATTGAAAGGAAGCATGATATAAAAAATTAAATGATAAAAAAAGTTTAGAGAAATAAAAATAAATTAATTAATAATGAAAAAAAAATTACAATAGAAAAAATGTGATGCAATATCAAAAGCGGCGGAATTTTTTTTCTGAAATCAGAGTCCAAAAATACATCAGAAACAATGCTTAGTTTTCAAGGAATATTTCATAGCAGACCTTTGTAATGAAAATTTGAGGTATTCAGTATTTGAGACTTTATACTGTGTATATATATTCATGTTTATACATGCATATATGAAATTAAATAAAAGTGCAGGTTCATGCAAAATTAATAAATAAAAAGAAAAAAGAAAACAGAGACATTATTAAGTTTACAAAAGGGTAAATATACTTACTTGCAAGCCTTTAAGAGAAGAAACACCCATAAAAAGAAATACACCATACAAAATAGGCATTGGTATGAACTAAAAAAAATGTTAACATTCATTAGTAGAATTAAATTTTTTTAAGGGCCTCTTTAAAAAAATATTTATTACAATACTGAAATTAACAATGATGAATGCATAAATTATGACTTTATTTAAAATAAAAGCTTACTTGTAAAATATTGCTTAGGAAAACTGACAGCCCTACAAGAAGAAAGACAGAGAGATGTGTAACTCGCTGCTCTCTATAAATGAAAGGGGGGAGAAATGCAAAAGTTATTGCTTAAAACCAGAAATAAATACATAAAGTATACCTTTCAAATACACTGAAGAATTCAAAGAGCAAACTATAACTCATTCTTGTCCAGATTAAAGAAAGTGGGAGATTTTGGTTTAATTTTGGCATAGCAAAAACAGCAATTTTGTAAGTTTCAACAACTTTGTAGCAAGAGAAATCACGCTTTTGTAACAACTTAGGCCTTATTGTAACACAAACACACACACGCACAGACTTTTTCTAAAGAATTGATAAAAAGAAAGTTCATGGTTATTACTCATAAAACATCTTTTACAATAAGCATTTCTTTCTTGATTTTTACTAAAAAATATTGTGCATCTTAAATTTACTTAAAAGGAGATAATTAGGCTGTATTCAACTGAATAGCTGCATACAATGAGGAAATGTTATGAACAATAGCTATATATATATATATATATATATATATATATATATATATATATATATGCATATACGGTAGAATATCGCCATTCGTCCGCCTCAGTATTCGTCCAACTTGTTCAAGTAAAATTCAACTTGCCATTCGTACTAGTCCCGCAATTCGTACGGCACCAGGGGCCAGCTGGGTTGCCAGATTGGCTTTTTTTAAGAAAAAAATCAAGAAATTATGCTCATTTTGAACTTGTCTGAAAATAATTTGTTTGGTATTTTGAATTTTTTAAAAGTTTTAATACTTTTTGAGATTTTACTGTCAATTTTAACTTTCAAATGGGGGCAGCAAGAGAAAGTGGAAAAAGAACTTTCTTCTTCAGAGGGGAAAAGTAGTAAGGAAAGCATTTCCTTTGCAGAAATTGAAGAGCTGTGTTACCAAACAGCTCTTTATCACTTGCAACTTTGTAACACAAAGTTGCAAGTGATTTTGTAATTGGTCAGTAGATGATTATAGAAACATAAACCCTTAATTTTGATTTTTAATCCATGTTTTACCTATTCAGTTTCGGTGTTTTACATTGAAAATATTTTTTTTAAAATTCAGCTCTACATTTTCCCCCTACTGTTATATGTTTACATATCGAAAATATCCACTTAGTTTAAAATTTTTCTTTGTTAGTCAAGTATTTTCTATTCACATTACTTGTTCTCCAAACTAACAAATGTTTTCTTTTTCCTTCTTTCTTTTTCTTTTCCTTCTCATTTTTAGTGCTCCCTATTTTATATATGATCACACATAAATAAAATAATGATAACGTACAGGGGTGCATTGAAGGAGAGGGTATCTGATATCCAATGTAATAAGGCTTTTTAAATATCTGGGACTAATCCCAACACAGTACTAAAGATTCGGTTATCCATCATGCCAAATTAGATTTTTAAAAGTTATTTGTGGCTTCTAAGGGGGCCACAGGTTGAAAACAGTTGAGAGACCCTGTTTTAAACTATATTTAAGCGAATTAAACCTTAATATTAAAAGTAAAATAAAAATCGAGTTTTTACTAACATTCAATATTTATAACACTCTTAAATTCCTACTCAACATTTAGCTGCAATTTCATTGTTAACATCTTGAATCTATCCTTACAAACTATGTGTGTGAGTACCCTGAAATCACTTTACTTTAACTTCAAGGCCATTATCAAATTCCTAGCAGACACTTTTATTTTTAAAAATGTTTCTTTACTACAAAAAAAAGAAAAAAAAAAAAAACATAATTGTTCATAACTGGCCAAAATTTTGAGCAATTATGACATAATTGTTCAAAATCACAGCCAGATAAAAATTTTATTTCTAACCAAGTGGTATTAAAGGCATCGATTCTAGTACTACAAAGTACATTAGTAGTATATAGTTTACTTTTTTAAATATAATTTGCCTCCAGACACGCTAAAAATTTTAAAAAAAGAAAAGGAAGAAAAAAGATTTAAATGAAAATAATAATACAAAAACATTTCCTACACTATGACGATGACTCTTAAATGCTCAGATGGCAAAAGTTTCAGTTTCTGTTAAGGATGCAAAAAGATTACACATTTCAACACACAAATCAGCAAATAAAACATAAAACAACAACAAAAAATTGATGATCGAGAATATTGAGGAAAAAGATAAAATTACAATTTGATTAAAAGAGATAAGATTCTAAAAAAGACATTGACTGAGAGGTTTGCTAAAATTGAATTGCGAGAAAACAACTTAAATCTGCAAAAAAAGTAGAAAAACAAAAGCGGAAATTCATGGTTCTATGGAAGAATTTCATGCTTGGATGTATTTTTCTTCTGTAGAACAGAAAAAATGGGGGGAAAATATTTTGTAAAATATAGAAAATGCGGGACTTCGCACGAAAAAACGTAATTTTTGATTTTCTGAAATTAAAAAAAAAAAGCGGAATTCTACCGAAAAGCGGAAAAAACTCATGCCTGTGTACATATATATACACAAAGACATGCATAAAAATTATATGACAAATACAGCATCCAAAATAATAGGCGGTCCACTGGTCTGAGACCACTAAAAACTATTCAGATCACCATAAAATAAAACTCAGTAGTCAAACTCATTCAATTGAGCCATTTTAGAGTACTTACATTTTTAATTAGTTGATATACCTACAATAATTTTGGGCATTTACATGTATGTAAATTTTCCTTGGATTCAAGATCAGTTGCATTAAAGTTCAGTTTTTAATATTAAGTTACCTACATCTTGAAAATTTCAGGAAACATAAGTACAATCTGAGCAAAAATGCTTTTAAGTAGAAACATATTTCATATTAAACTGTATATATTCATACTTACTGGTAGAAAAGACCACTAAGTTTTATTTCGGATTGCTAAAGCAATTATTTCAAAGCAAAATTTAATGAATTAGGAGAAATGAATGTTAAAAAGCACAACTTGAAAAATATATTGCATAATCATATTGTTGGGGTTAATAAACTCTTTCTTCCAATGCAAAAAATTGCAATGATAAGCAGCAGTCGCATGTTAGCTTCATTGCTGTTGCTGTTTCCAAAAGCTCAAAAACTTCTTGTATTAGAAAAAGGGGTTTGTTATAACCCTGAAGTGCATGTATGCAATATTTTGCACTTAGTCGTTAACAACATTGTTCTCTTTCTACTAATTTGATCTATGCAAAGATAGATGCTTACTTCTTAATATTTTATGTATTAATTAAAGAGCATATCTGCATTAACTTTACTCATGGGTGATTCTAAGCAAAAAAAAATTTCGGAACTTCTCCCAAAATTTCGGAAAAAGTATGTGCTATCAATTTAAAACAAAAAATTATATACAGTGGAACCCCACTATTTGTACAACTCGCTATTCATACAACTTTTTCAAGTGAAATTTAACTCGGCATTCGTACTTGTCCCACTATTCGTACGGCGCCAGGGAGCAGGGTTGCCAGTATTTTCATCTTTAAAGAAAAAAATTGAGAAATTATGTCCTTTTTGAACTAGTCTGGGAATTATTTGTTTGGCATTTTGAATTTTTTTTAAATACTTTTTGGGATTTTATTGACAGTTTTAACTTTTTAAACAAGATATTTTTTTATTTTTTCCACTTTTTGAAGAATTTATTCTTTTTTTCCTTATTTTTAAATAGTTCAGCTTTTCTTTGGCCTTTTTTTCAGAACGGTCTAGCTTCTCGAGACCCTTTTCATCTAGCAGCCGACTTCAGCTCAGTCTAGTCTCTGTTTCTGTGCGTTACCCTTCATCCATGCAAGATCCGTCAAACGTTGTGACATTTTGTTGTCACATTTGTTTTTTATGTGACATATTGTTTTTTGACATTTTGTTTTTTATCTTACATGAAAAAATAATTCGCTATTCATACAACTCGCTATTCAAACTGCCTCCTAGAACGAATTGTGTACAAATAGCAGGGTTCCACTGAATGAAGAACAGAAAATGATTGAATCAGTCAAGCAAAACTGGCAGAATAAGTAATTGACAACTATTCTTTTCAGGGCTGTTATAGTCCCCTGTTATCCTAAGTATAATTTCTATTTGCGCAATTTTAATATTTAGAGTGTTTGGACTTTTTAGACTGTGCATCTATCTGTACAGACAATTCATGCTTCCCTTACAAAGGAAAAAACAGGGAGAACCTTTTTTTCAAAAATAAAACTTACCGAACCCCTAAAAAGTGAGGCTTATCTCCAGGAGTTGAACACTGAGAAGCCTCCTTTAAGGAATTTACATGTGTGATGGATAAAATTGTAGCTGCTACAAACCAAGGAAGTCCAAAAATTGAGCAAATGGCAATCAAAAATGCCACGACTAATAAGTCTAGATGGTAGCCATGACCTTTCTATGGAAAACAAATAAAAAATAAGTACATGCAAAAATTATATGTTCAAGTATATACTCCTTAAAATGTACCACTCAATCTTGCTTCAACAACTAGGGATGCAACATTAATGTATATGTTATTTTCTTAGAAACATTTATTTCAGTCGGCTCACATGCGATCGATAGTTTTGTTTTGATTTCATTATTTTGGTATGTATTTTGCCGGTTCAATCTCCATGCTATATTGTATAGGGTTTTTTTAAAAGAAATATCCTTTATAGCGATTTTTGTTATTCCAAATTATTATTTTATTTTTTTCTCTCCAGTGAATTAGCACATATGTTGTTTGCCTATTTGAACATGGAAAAAAGGTTTTGTCCGCGTCAAAGTTTTGCTTGCTGCTGTTTGTTTCTTCCAGCTACAAAATTTGTCTTTCTGTTTCACAGTCAAAGAATAATAGAAAAATATTAAGTATACCAAAAATTCATTAATTTAAAATATTCTAATGGACTAAAATCGTCCTTTTTGTGTGGGTACTTGAACAAAACAAGCAAAGTGCATTTTTTAGAAATATTTTCTTTTTTGTTTCGTTTCATTTCTTTCTTTCTTTTTACTGTGTGTGTTTTGTAAAAAAAAAAAAAAAAGTTGCTTAAATGCGTAGGATTGCTGGTTGATTGCCATGGGTGTTTATTTTTTAAGTATTTGGAATGCGATGCATTTTAATAAAATAACAATTTATACATAAAAAAGTTACCTCTGTATGTATATAGCGAATCGACTGGTATTCTTACTATTAAACACGGGCATAGCTAGTGGCGGGTACCACTAGTTGTTTATATTTGAGCAAGAAATTGTCATCATTCAAAACTACCTATGCACCAAATTTCAAGTCTTAGAGAAAGAAGCTGAATATTACAAAAGAGCTTCTCCAGGGGAAAATAATATCATAGTGATGATTCTGAAGTACTTGAGGAAGAATGTCTCAAAAGAGCATTCGCTAAATAAAGAGCAATTGAGTCAAAATTAAGCGTGAGTTACAAGTTAGGAATGCAACTTTAATCACATTAAGAAATTTCAAATGATATCAGCACACAACTAATAAAGAAATTGTTAAAAAAAAATAATAATTTTAATAATAAACATTTAAAACAAACAATTTTTTCAGAAAATTTTAATATACTTGTGTAAATCATTTTTAAATGCATTTAATACAGATAAACTGAATTTACAAATTTAAAAAAAGTACCAATATACTACACATTTGAGGCTTAAATGTATTTACTTTCATGGTTCCTTTACTCTTATCAAATGAGTATGTTAGTAAATGCTTAAGCCGCTGTATTATCTCATAAGCGAAAGTAACTATATGAACACAAATTTCTGTTGGCATTTCTCACTACTTATACCTTGATAACGGGAATTTTTACGCGTATGAGTTTTTAGGCAAAACAGCAATTATTGCGTCACGTGTTGTGTTACGTGACCAGGCTTAGGAAGCGATGATGTATCGCCGTTCTCCAAAGTTCCAATCCGCCAGATTAGCATAAATTGTATGAGGCTTGTGCGGATCTGGCAGGGGAGCGGGGTATATAAGCGCATGTCTAGTGATTCCACCTTACCTTTTCTACTTGCTCGCTCATCGCGTCGCTCCTTTCCGGAGGTTTTTTTTTTTAGGCCGTCAGTATTGGCAGATAGCTGCCATGCTTGACATGTTTTTCAGTTTGATGATTGTATTTAATCTTTGTTAGTCTACCAGTTTATTTTAATTAATTAACGTTCTTTTATTTTTATTTAAATGTATTGTGCCGTAGCAATAAATATATTGGATGATTTTAACTTTCATCAGTCTTCATACTTTAATACAAACGTTGCTCAAGCACTCTGCTATTTAAGGAGAAAACATTTTGAGATTTGATTTTTATCAATTTCATGAAAGAAATACTTATCTTCAGGCTTTTTAAAATATTCTGAAATGTAATATTTTTCTAGATTCATTATTCTCTCTCAGGTTTTTGAATAAAACTTTCAAAAGTTTGTTTTCTGCAGACTTTCATTAACTTATCAGTTAGTACACTTTCATTTGCAGTTTAATAAGTTCAAGGTTAATAGGCTTTATGCAAAACTTTCTAACCTGAATAAATTAAGTATATAAAGAGATTTGAAAAAAAAATATTACTTCAAGTAGAAAATTCAAATTTTGAAAGCAATAAGAAAACTAGTTTTGCAAAACAATATATATTTACTTTCAATTTATTCTCTTTTCGATTCACAATCACAGCAGTAATTTGTTGATCCATGAACACCAAAACAGTCAAAAGTAATGCAGGCAACATGGCAAAAATTATAGTCCACCAAGGATTTCCACCAAGTATGGGAATAATCCAATCTCTTTGTGCAGGCTGCAAAAAGAGCTTTGTGTAGTACAATTAAAAAGAAACATATATACATATACCCTTAACTCCCACGGGCACAATATATACTCCCTGAGCAATCAATGCATCGACTATTACAGGTATAATACACGCCCAGTGGCGGATTTGAAGGGGGGGGGGGGGGCGTACCCCCTCCAACAATCAAAAGAAAATTATAACTTTTCCATTATATAATGTTTACTTATTTTTCTGTATTTTAAAATAGATCAATTGCTTTTAAGGGATCCTAAATAACATAAAAACTTCAATGGGAACTTTACCAAGAAAATATTTACAAGGGAGAACTACTTTTTACTCCCTCGTTACTCTAGAAATTATTCCTGGATCCACTCATGTGCATGCCATTGCAAATTCCTTCCCTTAAAAGCTGTAACTTATATGTATAAGTAGGTTCACTTTATTGAACTGACTTTGGACGAGTATTTAAGTGGCACATGATCATTTCTTGAAATTGGGTGACCATTCAGAGCATTTATATATATACACTAGCGGTACCCGCAACGTTTAACGTTGCCCGTGCAATGTTAAAATAGCGGCGCCTACAGCGCAACTTGTTTTTTGTCCTAAGCAAGCCACCGAAGGCGACCTCTTAAGTCACTTCTGAGCCGATAAAAACTTATTCCAGCCTGTATTTTTCCACAAATGTATATGTACCTTGACTTAGGTGTAAATTTTTTTCAATCTATCACTAATAACCTATATTTATTGATCTATATTTGTATCATGTGGCATATTTATCTTTATTACATCATCAAAACTTTTACATAGCTTAATTTTTACTCTGACTGATAGATAGCAGTACATTCTTTCTGAGTCTGAATTCAAAAATATAACTGTTGTTTCATAAATGTTTATTTAAACCAATAAAAAGAGTAAATTGTTATACAAAAGTAAAAAAAAAATAATGTATTAGTAGCTTTATACATAAACATACATTTTGTAATCAAATCAGAGAAATGAATTTATATAATTGTAAATATGAAATTTTAATTGCCACAAATTAAAGTAGTCTAAATGGGGAATTGATAAATTGATCAGACAAAGCCATTTAATAAAGATCATCTGAAAAATCTAACAGTTACTGATCATCCTTAGCCTATTCAAGAAAAGCAAAAGCTGCAGCAAAGAGATGCTGGACTATGTATATGTCAGCAATTTGATGAAATAAAAAAAATCAGTGGCAGCTGTATGCGAAGTATGTTGATAGTGAAAATTGTGTGGAATGCAGTGGAGTATCTAGCATGTGTGTCACCCAGTAGAAAAGATTACGCCTTCCCCATCCAAAAAAAAAATCATGTAAACTGTGAAGTACGCGTTTTAATGAAATATAATTTTTTGTTAAAAAAATTGTAGTTTTGGAAAAGAAGAACACCATTTACATCATGAGCCTCATAATATTTAAAGTATTTGTTGAGGGCACTGGTTATGATTAGCAGTTAAAAACATTGTGAATATTTTTTAAAGGAAACACTTTGCTCAAAAATAAAAAATTAAATTGGATATTTTTTTTCTCCCATTTTAAGTATTTGTTTTATTCTAGGGAGCTTTTAAAGGTTCATTCTTTTTCTCCGTTGGGGATGGTTGTCACCCCTGAATGGGTGACACCAGGGCGGTCCCCCCCCCCCTTAACTACGCCAAAGATATTTCCTTAGTAGCGGATAATAGGAATATCCTGCCTATAAATTTGTTTTTGGAGTATCACGTCAATTTCTGATATGCATCACTTAAGAGACATATCTTGACAAAAGTAAATTCGAAAGTGAATGTGAATGCTGAAAAGGGAAATTTTATGGTTCAAAGCTGAAAAAGAATCTGTTACTAAATTAGTACACTAAAAATGCAAAGAAAATTTTATTCTTATCGCGGAATCCTACCTACAGTTCCTAATGTTAATGCAATGGACACTTGCTTAGTTATGAGCAGAACATGGAATATTGCTCTTTTTTTTACAGCATTCAATGCCACAAAAATGGTAATTGAGGTGATGTTCTGACACGAACATACATATTTTTAATATGCTCAAGTCATATTTTTTTATCTAGTGATGTCTCTTGGCCAATTCAGTGGTGAAAGTTTTCTCTCTGGCTCTGATTTTGACTCTGTAAACAACACTTTCTTATAGGTAGGTGAGGCATTTTCAATGAAACTGATAGAGTAACGATTTAAATTTTGTTACAAATGATGAATTGTTGAAATTGTTGGGAACGCTATCCTTTTATGCTATAAATGATGAATGGCAGATTTCAACTCTTTCAAAAAGTATAATATCTATATTTTCGAATACATACCATTTTAACGCATTTTATTACGAATTCTGAAATTCAGGTTGAAAATAATCTGTAATAGTGGATTGTTTTTTAGTTATGGAGTTGAAAGTGAATGCTGAATCTTCCAATATTGAAATGCTTTGCAAGTTTTTTTCCTAGTCCTTATGGGAAAGAAAATATTTTCCACTATTTGTAAAATGTCCATTATATACTGTTCCGTCCAATAAGAGTACAGTACATAGCACACAGAGGCGTAGCTAGGGTTTTCAGCGTCCGGGGACAGCTGAAGATTTTGCGCCCCCCTCATTCCGCACCCCTGGTAGGGAATTAAAAAAACTTTTATGCTTCCTAAATGACAAATAGAACTAAAAAGCAGACCTTTTAACTTGCATTTTTATTAGCGACTATTCACTTTGAAGGGCAAAAGGAACACTTTGGCTGCGCAAAATTATTTGTTTTTCTTCTTTCTCAAGTGACCTTTCCCGAGTTCTCTGGGCGTCCGGTTCTTTTTAATCTGCTGCTCAAAGAAAATGCCCCCTAGCCCTTCCTAGAGAGTCATCATGGGTTCAATCCATAGAAAACATCCCAACTATAACTCAAAAGTTTTTTCACTGCCTTTTAAGGCAATTTTGCACGCATTCCTGGGCTACATCGGTCATTCCCGATATGATTTGCAATGCTCCCACTTTTTTGTCGAACATATTCACACCTTTTCAGTTTAAATAATTTTCTTTTCACATTTAAAATAAAATAAATTTACATTAATTTGGCGCCCCTTGACGCTGCGCCCGGGGACAGCTGTCCCTCCTTGCCCCTCCCCCCCTGCGCTACGCCTCTGATAGCACGTAATAGTGACTGCTAACGAAATCTTCTTTACATTCGAAGTGTTGGAGCTTTGTTGGTTTATAAAATGGCAAAAAGAACGAACTTCTTCAGTTCCGTACTGGAAACGAACGAACTTTCTCACGCCTTGATAAACTCGAATAGCCCTTTTTTGAAATTTCTTGAAAACAAAAACAATCCTCGATTGTGATTTATTTTGTGAGAGAGTAATAATTAACTTTTAACAAAGTGCCTAAAGTTTAAAAAAAGCACAAAAGGAAAAATATTTCTAATTTTAGAACACTTTTTTTCTTTTTCCATTTTCAAGGGAAAACATAAAATACGGGGAATTTGATAAATAACAAACTTAGAACCCGGGATATTTTAACATCAATTAGGATACGGAAAAACTGGGACCTGATGATAAAAACGTAACATGCGGGAAAAACGTAGATTGGTGGGATGTTGAATCGGGGTTTCACTGTAGATATGAAAACTTTTCACATATAATATGATAGAATAACGATAAATGATGAGTTCTTGAAATGTTATACTCCTTTAATACAAATGATGAATAGCAAATTCTTAAAAATTATGTGAGCAATGCATTTATTTAAATGAGTGAGTATATTTAGAAATAATAATGAATATTTAAGTAATCACAAAATATTAAGCAAACATTACAAATTTACATAATGAAAATGCCTAAATGCCTCAACTATTTTTTAAATTCTTTATTTAAAAACAACGTACTTATTACATTTTGAATGTGTGTATCATGGGAGGTTGCAACTCTCCGCCCCTATAAATTCATCACTAAAGCAATGCCCCGTCAACATGTTCAAAAGGAAAATTAAATTCTTCATCGATCGAGTGAAAATTGTTTGCTACTTGTTTTTTGCATTTAATGGATATTATTTTTATGAATAGATACTATGATACTAATATGTTCAATAATCTGTTAACATATTAAATTTTTTAGCCCAGTTGAATTAAACTGGTTGGGCGAGTCACTTAATTGAATAATAACAGTTGAAATCGATATTTATTGTATAAGTAGGCCCAACAACGTTATAAAACAGAAAATCAAATTTTTCACCTCTCCAGTAAACCATGGGTGATTCTAAGCAAAAAGTTGGTTTATAAAATGGCAAAAAGAACAAATTTCTCTAGTTCAATACTGGAAACAAATGAACTTTTTCGTGCCTTGATAAATTCGGAATAGCCCCTTTTAAAAAATTCTTGAAAACAAAAACAATCCTCGATTGTAATTTATTTTGTGAGAGTAATAATTAACTTTTAACAATATGCATAAAGCTTTAAAAAAAGCACAAAAGGAAAAATATGGCTAATTTTAGAACACTTTTTATTTTTTGAGGGAAAACATAAAATACGTGGAATTCGATAAATAACAAACTTAGAACCCGGGATATTTTAACATGAATTGGGATATGGAAAAACTGGGACCTGATGAAAAAAAAACGTAAAATGCTGGTAAAACGTAGATTGGTGGGATGTTAAATCGGGGTTTTACTTAAGATATGAAAACTTTTCACATATAATATGATAGAATAACGATAAATGATGAATTCTTGAAATTGTTATAAATGTTATACTTTTTAATACAAATGATGAAAGGCGAAGTCTTAAAAATTATGTGAACGATGCACATTTACTCGAGTGAGTATATTAAAAAATAATAATGAATATATTTAAGTAATCACAAAACATTAAGCAAACATTACAAATTTACATAATGCCTCAACTATTTTTTAAATTCTTTATTTAAAAACAACGTACTTATTATATTTTGAATGTGTGTATCATGGGAGGTTGCAACCCTCCGCCCCTATAAATTCATCACTAAAGCAATGCCCCCGTCAACATGTTCAAAAGGAAAATTAAATTCTTCATTGATCGAGTGAAAGTTGTTTGCTACTTGTTTTTTGCATTTAATGGATATTATTTTTATGAATAGATACTATGATAAGTTCAATAATCTGTTAACATATTAAATTTTTTAGCCCAGTTGAATTAAACTGGTTGGGCGAGTCACTTAATTGAATAATAACAGATAATAATAATTTAACTTTGTGCAAGTAAACAGTAATAGAAATATAATTTCACGTGAATTTAAAGCACGTGCTTTAAATTAACGTGAAATTATATTTCTATTACTGAATAATAACAGTTGAAATCGATATATATTGTTTAAGTAGGCCCAACAACATTTTAAGAAAGAAAATTACCTATCAAAAAGAAATTTTTCACCTCTCCAGTAAACCATGGGCGATTCTAAGAAAAAAAAAAATCGGAACTTCAGACAAAAGTTTGGGAAAAAGTATGCACCATCAATTTAAAACAAAGTATATAGGTTAATAATCCCCTCCCCTCTAAAAATAAATTTCATTAAAATAATCGATCAAATCTCAAAATATTTTTCAAAATGGGTCAGTTAAAACACTGATTTTCGTTACATGCAAGGCACTCGCCCTCGCCTCATGGCTCAAACGATGTTTTGTTTACATTCAACGGCGGAATTTCTAATCCACTTCACTTCATTTCTTCAAACAGCTCGTAAGAAGTAAAGAAAATACTGGAAGATTAATAGTTAATTGTTAAATTAAAAAATATATTAGGTCGAATTTCAAAAAAACGGCTTCGTCTTGCAAAGCATCAGGCTATAATAGAATTTTGTGCAAATTTTTGTAATCATACGTTGCGTACATTTTGCTGTAGAGCGCGCAGCCACAACGTCAAAAGTTCATTTTATATATATAGATATATATATATATATATACCCATGGAAATTAAGGGGTTAATAAAAACCAAATACATTAATGGATGCAAATGGAAAGTAATTTTGCAGTGCTATTTTTTGAATTTCCTGCTGAGAGGGCATATACGAACAATGAAAATTTTCGAGCATAAAATAACAGAAGCCAAAGGGAAGTCAGTGTATTCTGTAAAATAACAAAGCATATTTCGGCTTCAGTCATAAACAAGAACTTTTCCAACAACGTTTCTCGAAACCAATTTTTTTGGCCCTTCCCCACTCTAAGGATTATCAAACTTGTAAGATTGACCCAAGATTTATTTTGATCTTTCATCAGAAAATTTAATCAAGTAACTTTATTTATATTTTGGCAGAATTCCACAAAATTTCATTCTGAATAAGCCTTTTGCTCTGACAAATGCAAAAGTTAATCATGATAAGCACATTATTATGATCATTTTGATTGGTTGTGTGACAAAATTTGTTTTTTTTTCTTCCTATTAATATATTTTCTTTTTATCTAGGCATGCATAACATAACCAAATCCATTCAGAATACAAAAATATAATATTTAATACATAAGATAATATTTTATTTTGAGTGAGTTGTTTTTTATATTATGAATTTCAGTTGACTTTATCCCCTCATGCATAAATTATTCTTTTGAGTTAGAAAAATATTTGAATATGCTGCAAACCCGTTTAATATCTCAAGAATGTGGTGGAATAATTTATTTTTGGAAGTTTTTGTCCTGCAGAGCCAAAAATGTGTGCTCTCGTATGAGGACATATGCATTTGTCGCTTATCAACAAAATAATAAACATGGAAAAGCAAAATATTCAAACTTCATTTATAAAATAAAGGGAGATATAGAATAATACCAACCTTTCCAGCAATGTATGCTCTAAATGAAATAAGCAAACTTTGATTAGAAAATGAGATTTTCACTTCTGTCTTGAAACCCCATGAACTTCTAAGGAGATCCTCCTTTTAACTATTTTGAACTTGCCAGTGAAACCATGTGTGGTTTACAAGAACTGTTTGGAGTCTCCAAATGATTACTATGCTATATGCAAATTACAGCACAAATGCAAATTGAATAACATTTTGAAGCAAAAATTTATGTGTCCTCCTATGAAGCCCATATACGTGAGAGGGATATCTCCCAAAGAAACAAAGACTGCTCCAAGGCCTGAATATTTAATAAAAATTGCAATGCGGAGATTATTAATACAACTGAAATAATTTTCAGTTTTCAGTGAAATTTAAAAAATAACCATGATCCAGATTAACATGAAAAATCTTACTACACACTTAAAAAGAAATATTTAAATAAAACAATCCTATTAATAATTTCTATTTTAACAGCTAATAGGCAATCTTATATATAAGCCGTTTAAGTGTCTGTTTGTTGCCGATAGCTTATTCTGAATTTCTTACTCCAAGAAAACTGCATCGTGCTGCCATTTACACAATTGCTTCTATAATGAAAACGACTAATAATCAAAACATTTCTCTAGCATTTTGAGTGAGGCATCGCTAGATTTGCAATCTCTGTTAAAAATTAATGTAAACCTGAATTTAACTTAATCCTTCTTTCTTTGTTTTACTTTATTTATCGTCTGCACTTTTTATACATATATTATAGTGGCAGCTCTCTTTTTTCCAGTTCCGTTAAAACTATTGTTTTGACGATGATTATGTTGGATATAAATAAATATTTTTCACAAACAATTTGATTATATAGTAAATAATATTTTTATTTTAGATTATTATAACTTAGATGGGTTTTTTTCGGTAAGAATATTTTTTTCCAAAATTATTATATGTTTATTATTTATTCATTAAACTTTACTGTTCTACCTGATAAATATCACTTTGATTTGATGTGCATTCCCGGTTACTGCAAGAATTGTATATTTATAATATCTAGAACAGCGGTCATTTCGTATAACTGCCGGTCTTACTAGTATGCATATATGCATAGCTATACATAAATTATTTTTGCTTAATATATATTAAGGATTAGAAATTTAGTCAAATAAAACACATTATAATTACTTTGTAGGTCTTTGGAACTTCAAGCTTTGGAGTTTGGATACCCACTATGGCATCTAATCCAGTCATAAATAATACTGCAATTAAAACAGAAAAATCGGATATACCTATTCGAACCTAAAATTAAAATTTTATAGTGAAAATTATGCTACTAAAGCTTTCACTGCATGAAAGTTCAAAACAATGATATTCAAAAAAATATCTAAAAAATTAATTTTTGGATTTCAGTTTAGGCCGAATATTAAAATTTCTAGAAAATCTTTGTAATAGAAAGTATTTGTCAAATTAAAAATTATTCACAAAGTCAAACACCAATTACACA
Source organism: Octonoba sinensis (assembly GCA_038502835.1). Classification (NCBI taxonomy): domain Eukaryota; kingdom Metazoa; phylum Arthropoda; class Arachnida; order Araneae; family Uloboridae; genus Octonoba; species Octonoba sinensis. The sequence continues at coordinate 63,298,687 of CM076600.1, read as the reverse complement.
CAATCTACGATGTATGATTTAATTCTATTTGTTAATTTAAAACTATTTAAAATTAATATCTTGTCTCTATTGTTTTGAATGTAACAAAACTAAGAATGTCACACACAAGTGGAATAGAAATGACAAGTTTTATGGTAGTAAGCATTAGCATTATTTTACTAATTATTTAATTCAAATTAAAGGAATACTATTGCTTGATGAACCTTGCTCAAAACTGTTTTATGAAGGTATTTTAAAAGTTAGTATTTTTATTTTATTTTTTTTTACATACCTATTTTTAAAAGATCTATTAAAATTTAATACACTTAATTGGAATACGTTTTTACTTTCAAAAACCCCAATAACTTATGCTATCTAAATATTCATGATATTATTCTAGGCTTTTCACATTTCTCTCTTACCCAATATTCACAAAAAATCCGTCTAACCAAACAAAGTCTGTCTTCCACTTTGTTAATAATAACGAAATTAATTTCACATATTCTCCATCATAATTAACCATTGCCAGCTTTTGGGAGCAAATGCTAAATATAAAATACAATAATACAACTTTAAAATCTGTTTTTGCTCAGTCAAGCCTAAAACAAAGTCCAAAAAAAAGTTGCTTTTTTTCTAAATTATTTTTATTGACTAAAACTATAAACTAATGTATTCTTTTGCAATAATTATAATACAGTTTTAAATGTTTAAAATCTACTAATTTCTTAATATTTTTACATTTCTACTGCAGCAAAGCTATTCGGCCGAATAGTCCATCAATATTTAGCCAGGCTGAATTTGACCTTACTCAGTATTCAGTCAGGCCGAATATTCGGCTAGGTGATGGAATGACTATTTGGCCAGGCCGAATACCAAATAGTGGACGAATATTTGTTACATCCCTATGCACAACCCTCCTCCAACTCTTCGAAAAGGCACAGTATAAGAACCTATGTCCCATTGTGTACCTAATCAATGAGTTGTTGCAAAAAAAAAAAAAAAGCAGCAAATAAATAAAAAAGTATATTTAAATTATACAGAAGAATAATTTAAGTCATATTAAGATTATTTTAAAATGCATAATATTGTATGCTAAGTTCAAAATATCAAAGAACAACAGTATTTTTTAGAAACAAGAAAATTTAATTTTTTTTACCATTTTCAATTATTTTATTTTGATATAAAATTGGAATCCACTAACTCCATTAGTTCTTAAAAAAATCATTAAAAGCATAATTTTTTAATTTAAATATTAATGTTCCACAAACGAAAAAGAAGTTGAAAAGGAAGGAACTTGGTCCAATTTTGTCAAGTGCTCCTTCCTTTTTGGTTTGGTCCAACTTGGACCAGAAAAAAATATTTTGTTTCATTTTTCAAAAAATATTCAATGAAGAGAATCCTCTGATTTATGCTTTGTAATTTGTAAATGATTAAAAAAATTTTAATTTAGCAATGTGATTTATGAAATGACAAGAGTATATTTAAGGAACTAGGAAAATGGTGAAAAATACATTGATACATTTTTTTTTTTTAAATAATTGAAATAGTATATACAGTATGCAATTACTCTTTTAATACAAGCATACTTTACCTTTTCCCTCTAGCAAGCACTTGTTAGCATATTTTTATACATCTGTATGATTTTTAATCACCCAAACAGCTAAAACTCCCTAAACACCACACCTCCTAAAAATGCCAATAGCATACTCTGTGCCATGACCTCCCCCCCCCCCCTCTTCATGGTGGGCACCTGTGTTGATGCACCAAATTTAGCCACATTATTTTATACAGTAAAACTTATGCCAACATAACTGTAAAAATAGGGAGTTTTTTTCGGAGTTTGTACTTATAACAGTTAGCATAGTTGCAAAAAGAGAACTTTTACAATACAACTGTACCAGTGCCATATGGAAAAGGTTAACAGGAAATCACAGCTAATACATGAAATTCAGTCCTTATCATCCTAATTTTATGATGTGAAAAGCATCACAATTTTTACCAGTGCTATAATAAAGACTTTAGATAATTAGGGGGAAATTTTTGGATTCTAAATCTGTAAATTTCTTTGCATCTCTTTTAACAGATGAAAAGGTAGAGGTTTAGAGGTTGATTGCGTCCAGACTATTTTGGTCAAGATAAAACATAAATATGTATTGAGACGATACCTCAATAACTATTGAGGTACTGGTCAAAGAAGTTTAAATATTATATTTACGTCAAAGGAGGATTTTATTTTAAGTTTATAATCATATATGTGTTTATAATAAGGAATCCATATGTTAAAAGTAGAGGAAGAGAGTCAGAGATTGAAAAAAAAAAAAACAACATTGCTTTGAAACAATACATAAAATTAAATACACTTTTGTTAAATGATTGTTGCTTCAAAACAGTATTGAGCAGTTGTAACTGTTCAATACTGTTTTGAAGCAAACAGTTCATATACTAGGCAACTCCAGTTACAGGGGAATGGATGCTCTGAAAATGTTTTTGGGTAAACAGAAAAAAATTTGCTTCTAGTTGCAGGTCCTTAACAGTGCATGACGTCTATTTTTCCCATTTACCTAACTGCATGTTTCAAACTTGTGAGCTAAAGACTCTTGTAGTTACTTGTTGTTACCAAAACTTACTGTTCTACAGTTCTCCAGAATTTTATCAAATTTGAGCATGGGAATATAATTTGTATCTAATGAATATTTAACTTTTTTTTTGGAATTGGATAACTTTTTTATTTGAATATGCATTCAGTAGATTCGGGTGTATTGTGTGTTTCATGGATCAAAGTAAGATATAATAGGTTTTGTGATAAGAATTAGTTTAAAAACATAGTAAAACTAAACAAAATGGAAAAAACAAATATATAAATAAAAACAAAATTTCAAAAAAAGGTTTTTTTTTAAATCTATTGGTGCTTACAAAGTTACCTGCCTAAAAACTATACAAAAAGCTTGTCAATATAAGATACAATATTTTCAATGGCATAAATTTTTCAAGAAAATATTTTTAAGGCAATTTCAAAATCCACAGCTAACTCCTGCAACTTTGAGTACAATTTGTAATGCAAAAGGTATTCTTTCTGTTTTAACCAAAATTTGAGAAAAAGCTTCTTTTATTTGCCATGTGCGATGCTTCAGAAAAATTGAATATATCCCACTTGGAAGGAAAATTAGATCAAATTAGTAATAAAAAATGGCTGAATAACATTTTTAAAATCTTGAAAATACTTTAGCATAGTTCAGTTTGCAATTATTCTTTATTGATTTCAAAATTCGATAATTTTTCCAAAATTTTGTGACAAGCTATCTACAACATAACCTACTTATGTAATTTAATTTGAAAATTTTCTCAATTCATGAAACTTTTAAAAACAAAAATAACAAAAATGTTACAAAACAAAAGTCAAAAATTTAAAATCAAAAGGCAATTAAAAATCGAAACGCCTAACTTCTCACCTTTGCTGGAAAAAAAGGAGTTCTTTTCACATATCTCAATAATTGTATGAGAGCAAATGTACCAACAAATAAGATGATGGACATAAGGAAAATATTAGGCACATACGGAGTGGGTGTGTAACTACAACTATCAGGTACAGAAACACCATTTACACTTTTACAATCACTTTCACTGGTAACTGTTAAATTAGGCGAAGCCTGTGAAAGACAGAGGCACAGAGGTTGAAAAGGACTATGCAGAGTTCTCACCGGAAATCTTTTACCAATTAATAATACCTATGAAAATAAGAATAAGTATCATAAATATAGACAAATGAAAAATACTTAAAATCAATCATAGTTTTATAGCCAAAAATAAAAATTCCATTTAAGAACATATTATTTAAAAAAGAAGGAAGAAAAACCTATGCAGTTCATTATTATTATTATTGTTATTTTCTGAATCATTTTCAAAGACTGCTTAAAATCACTCTTGACATAAAAGAATAAAGATACATTACGTTTTTATAACAAACATGAAAGCAGCTCATAAAAATTATAAAGTTGTCCTTATATACCTAACTACCATAATTTAAAAATGTCATTTAAATTGAAAATATATAGGACATACATTTTTTAATGCCATTGAATGTTTCCTCTTAGCAATTTTGTTGTGCAGAACTAATCAATTGCTTCAACTTTTCAAATAAATTCGCCTTGTTATAAGTTTGTTATTTGGAAGTTTAAATTAAAAGGTATCTTAATGTCCAAGTGTGATGCATTCAACATAGCCATGAAAAGTTGCAAAAAATATTCCTATGTATACATATATTATGACATTACTGTGCAAAATGACAATTTTTGAGCCGCGTTTTTATTTTATATTTAAAGGTTGCACTGAATTCAAATATTTATTTTGTAGTTTTTATAAAAAAAAAAAAAAAAAAAAATCTATTATTTATAGATTGTTTTTTACCCTTTGATTTTTTTTCTTAATTATGTGGGAACAAGCAAGTTTTGACACCTAAAATCAAATTGATATTAATTACATTCAAAACATTTCTCCTCAGCACATGTTGAAAAATAGAATTTGAATTTCAACGCAGAAAAGTACGAATACGTAACAGGGGAATTTAACAGGGTCCTGGTTTTGTGAATTTTGAAAAAGATTTTCATGAAAAAACAAACAATTTTGTGGAAAATTAAAATTTAAACATATTGTGATATTTTTTTTTTAAATTATTTTTTGACTCTTGATTAATAAATAATTCTGTAAACAGTATAGTCTGGTAGCTCGGAATTTTGTGAATGGTCTGTTTTGCTCGACTGGAATTTTATGAAGGGACCCTTTTGATTGAATAGAATTTAGTGAAGGGTCCATTTTGATTAGATGGAATTGTGTGAAAGGTACAAATGTAAGTGTGTAATCAAATACATTCACCAGCCCCCTTCTTCCCCGTGCACGGGGGAGGACACCCCTAAGGCCACATGGTAACAGGGGAGGGGGATGGAGTAAAAAAGTCCCCCTTCTTTAATTGCAAAAAAGGGAGAGAAGTTCTTCAGGGAAGATTTCTACTTCATTGCAATCATTTCTTTCTTTTTTAACTATTTAAAATCAATATTTTTCACCTTTTTTCTTTCTTTCGTACATTTAAAAATATTGAGATTCAAGAAGCTAATTTTACCAGAAAATACAAACTTTCCATACAATTTGGTTGTCATATGACATTTGAATGGTAAATTAAGCATTTTCAGTATAATCAAAAGAATAAAAAAGAAAAATAAATTTAAAAAAAATAAGTTCTGCATACATGTATAAAATAAAAACAAAAAGTAAATATAATAAAAGAAGCTTACATTTTTAAAGGCTTTGTATATGAAGTAAGTTGAAATTAATAGAGCAAAAATTTCTTCTGTGAATCTAGTAATGTACTTGACTAATGCAGCCACATTAAAAGAAACAAAGAGAAACAAATACAGCGATGTCCACAATCCAATCCATAGTCTAAATGAAAGAAAATTTAGAGACTGTTTCCTGTGTGAAAAAAAAAAAGTTACATTACTTTAAATACAAAATTAGATAAATAGTAAAAAATGAAAGTATTTAGAATGATAAGAATTTATGTTGATTTTGAACCAAGTATGAAGCAATTGAGGAAACCTTTTAACATGAATGACCTAGAAGCATTTTATAGGAACTATCACTTGTTATTCTCTACATTAGCCAGCAAGAAAGATTTTTTGAAGAACAGTGACAGCTCTTTCCAAAAAATATTTTCTGATTATTTTAACTGTCAACAATAACAGCAAATATTTTTCTTTCTTTTTTTTAAAGTGACAATTGACAACTTTCATTAATTTGTAAAGATAATATTTTTACCATATTAGGTTTAAAGTTATTTTTCATGTTTATGCTTTTATACAAGTAAAGAGCAATATTGATTGAAATTGAAAAATAATTAACTAGTTATTTAGGTAATGAAGAACAAGCAGTCACTAGAAATAAGTTCCCAAACATGTTCACCAGTGAAGCCGCAGATTGAAAATCTGTGGTTTAGACATTTTAAGCATATTTAACAAGCAATGGATTTCATACATTACTTACTGCATATTATCTAAGGGGAGAGGACAAATCAAATAAAAACAATTATCATGCTCTCTTCTCTCACTGAGATATTGGAAGTAGTAACTTTCCCTAATTTCAAGATTAGTCTAGGATTTGAAAAGCTTAATACAATAATCCCTAGTTCCACCTTCTGTTAAAAAATTAAGCCCATCCACAGTATCCATTTTAATAAATTAAAATAAATGTTAAAATACTAATAAGTAAAATATATATCACATTATTTATGCTTAATACCTTGAACCCACAGAGATTCCAGAAGCTTTTGGCTGCAAAAGATGAGCTGAAATGTTGATTCCTGTTTATTCTTGGCTCTCCAAATTCATAATTTCTCAAGGAGTTATGATAATGCAAATTTTTGAATCCTTAGTTCGAAGTTTCAATAATAATATTTTGAGCCCAGATTTAAGAGAATAAAATTCTTTGTTAAAAAGGTTATACCACGATGGGCTCAAAAAAAAATATATTTAATCTGCTGCATATTGTTTCCTTGGGAAAAAGTAATACAGCTGTTTCTAGTCAAGAGGAATAGTCAAAAGTATGCAGAAGTCTACATAAAAAGGATATATATATATATGTATATAGTGCCTAATTTTCTTTTGTTACTTCTTTTCATACGTTTTCATGTAGTTGTACTCTGAGTATGGAGAAGCAAATGTGACAAAAAACTCAGTACACAATAAAATGCTTATTTTTATATGAAAAAAAAAAAAATCTCTATCATCTTTTAATCCACAGAAAGTAATGCATAAATTATTAAATGGAATATAATTTAATTAATTTGCATATGATATATTGCTCATTCAGGGAATTCAGAATTTTAAAAAAACTTACTCGCTCATATCAAACACCATGCTTTCAAAGACTAAAACAGGTCCTGTGCTTCCTAAAAGAGTCAGAGGTTGACCACTGAATATACTATACGTAACACCACAAATTAATGAAGACAGCAAGCATTCAGCAGAAGCCTATTAAAAAACATATATAACATCTAAAATTATCCTACATTAAAAGCCGGAATGTGAACTAAAATATAAAGAATTTATTTGCATTTTTACAATTTGGAAAAAAGAGTAAAGAGATTAGTTTGTGTTTGCACTAAAATATTCTATGTCTGATCTAAATCAGCATAACAAATTGGTTATGTAAAAAGTGTATGCTATTGGATGACAGGAACCAAAACTTTTAAGAAAGCATTTACAATGGAAAATTCTCAGAAGAAGTTTTTATTCTTTAAGGAGGGAGGGGGGGGGGGGGAATATATGTCATTAGTACTGAAATTGCTAGTGAAGAATGTAGCTAGTAATGCCACAGCTGCAAGTGTTTACTAAATGTCATTCAAGCAGTCTTATCTATTTACTGTTCAAGAATTCCTAAATTAGAAGAATGAATGTGCCAATATTCCGGAACACAAAAGATGAAGCTGTTATTGTAAAACTAACTCAAAGTGAATACAGGGCAAAGAAGCAAATGTGCACACTGGGCCGATTTTCATGCTTTTCGCTGTGAGGCATCGCTCGAATGTGTTTTCTTCAGTCTACCTGAACAGGTGGAAGGCAGACGACCAGCTTGTATTGTTATTTTTAAATGGAATCCATGATCTGATGTTAGTTTTTAAACGACGTGCCCGGTAAAAAATCTAAGTGGACTGTCTTTGTTGGTATCAATATTTTTATTTACTATTCTGTCCAGAATAGGGATATTTATTGTTTGTTAAATTTTTATTCTACAATTGTTCATGGTTAATGTTTAATAAATTAGTTTGTTGATTTAAATGCTTCCTCATGTTTTTAATTCCAAGACACTTAAGGCTTGAGGTCCACACTCCTCTTTTGGGATTTTTCTCTAACGGAATTCATGCCGTGCTTCATCTGGCGGCGCTTGATGAGAGTCTACAGTGCAGGCCACCGGTGGTATGCGCCGCCTGATGAGATAGTGTAATGCAGTCCATCCGTGGTACATGCCGCCTGATGAGATAGTCTAATGCGGGCCACCGATGGTACGCGCTGCCCAATGAGACAGTCTAGTGCAGGCCAATAGTGGTATGCTCCGACGTGAACGTGTTAAACAGAAACTTCTATTAAGAATACTATATTGCAAACTAACACTCTCCAAGAGTTTAACAGTGAAATATGTTGCTAATATTCCCTTATTAGATGAGCTTAGCATATATGCATTCAACTATTTTCCTCAACAAATAAACAAACAAATAATAGATCAATACAGTAAAACTTCTGATGAGGCTTTACAACACAAAAACTTATAACAATTTAAGGGGACTTGGCACCTTTTGACAATTTTTTTTTATTTAATAACTTTAACCTATTTCATTTGTATATTATGAAGTGCTATTGTTCAACAAAACGATTTTTATGAGAAAAATCCAAATTCAACTAACAGAAAATTTTAAAATTTAATTTTTTAAAAATAATTTAACAATTTTAAATTTCCATCTTCTTTTTCATTTCTTGATTTTTTTTACCAAATTTTTTTTTTAAAGTTACATCTATGGTAGAACACAGAAAAAAAAAAGCAACTTTTGTTACACTTTCATTTAAAAAATTTTTTTTTGCAAATATATAGCAAAATCCATCCTTAATTTTATCAAGCACATCATATTGAACACGCACAAAAAATTTCAAGTTGCTACATGAATATATGTAGAAGTTTTAGTATTTTAAGTACTACAATATTGCAACAAAACACATACCGAGAAAACAGTTTGAAGAATTCAAAACCCTACTAAAACATCAGAAATATTTGAATTCTCTTACTTTTTAACTACATTTCTATTGGTTGTATCGCTTCAACACTTCGCTCAGATATACTAGGAGAGTCAATCCACATTTTAAGCAAAAAATTGAAAAATCGGTATTTTCACCAATTTTCTACATTTGAAAGGTGCCACGTCCCCTTAAGCATGGAAAATGACATTTTAGAAATATATAATACTTGTAAAAAAAAAAAGTTAAACTTCATTTTTGAAGGCCTTACAAAGACTTTAAACAATTTAAAGTTTACAAAATGTAATTTTATACATTGTAAGTAATTGTATGATGACCTGATGACCAACATACTCGATAAAAATGCGTAGAACTGTATAGTGTATAGAATACTTGCATAATTTTATCTACATAAAGACTAGATGCATAAGTGCTACAACTGTCTACGACAATAACCTGGCCATAATAAGAATAATTTTGGTTTTTGCAACATCATAACAGAGAGGTCTTGATGCACTCTGCAGAAGCTATATATGGGTTGATAATGAAGTGTGGTGAAAAATCACCGTGATTTTTTAATAAAAGCACCAAATTTCATAATGATAATCTAAAACTACTACCAAAAAAAATTCATGGCATTGCTTATGTAATTTCAAAGACAAATTGTTTAGAATAATATTATCCTACTATTGAATTTCATTATAAGTGTTTATGCAATGCAATAACAAGTACTTGCCATTTGATGTTTTGTCACTTGAGCAAACAAGCCTCCAAATGTAATAATTTGTGCAATACAGGCAAAATATAAGAACACAATTGATGATATACATTGCAAAGACATACAATCCTTGAAATCAAATAGGTACCATGGAAGTTTTCTTTTCATATCGGCTATTAATCCTCCAAAAAGTCTACATTAAAAATTAAGATACAATTAATGTAAAAAAGCACAATATAAATTACAGCAATTTAAGTAAATATATAAATAAATAGGAGAGAGAGAGAGATTAAAGTTGAGGAGGAAAAGAGAGCAAAAGTAATAAGTTAAGTCAACACAAGGTTGCTGTGCAAATCATATCAACAGTTTCTTATTTTTCTTGTCCCAAAAGGGCGGTTCATAAACGAGCTCCCACTTTTTTCAATAGATTTGACTCCCCCTCCCCCCTTTGTCACAAAATGTCACACATCAACATACCCCTGCTCCACCCCCCTTTCACATGTCACACGTTACACTACACCAGCACAGGTACTTGCAGCCCAGAAACAAAGCACTACATTACAGATCATTTTTCCAATTTCATTTCTGAACTTTTCCCGACATTTTTGAGTATGGAAATCTTCATCAGTTTATTGGGCAAAAAAGACATATCAAACTGCAAAAAATAAAATAATAAAAAAATAAAATAATGTTAAAAAAATTTAAGATAAGTTATAAATAGCATTACAAACCATTTATCATAGATAACGAACATTAATTACATGTTTCTGCTCTAAAACATAAAAGCTCAATGTTCATTTTTTTTTTCTTTCTCCAATGCATATTTCATGTCAGTTCTCAGGATAAATGCAAAAACATGTTTTAAAATATTTTCCCAAACTTTTTGTTTTACTTTTCAATCACACTACAACTTTGGAAGACTTAAATGTTTGAAACTGGACTTTAATTGAAACAGGCAGGTTCCATTTATAAAAACTTCAATATACTGAAATTTTACACTGTATATCTCTTGATTTCAAGTACAAACACATAAAAAAGAATTTTTTTTAATATGGCAGTATTGAAGCTCTAAGTTTCAAACTTTTCTAAAATATACTTTTCCGATAACCCAAAGAAGATATCTTAGAGCAGGAGTTTTAAACAAAAAGTTATGGCAGATTTACAGATCTTAAATCCAAGTAAGAGTATTGCACTCCTACCTTTATAAAGTTTTGAAAGGGATGCAATAATTACAAAACAAAACATAAATGCTCCTTAAAGCTCCAAGAAGCAACAAAAGAACTGAATTTTTGTATCTAAAATGTCAGTGCATTAAAATAAATTAACATAACACACTTCACTTACGTGTTAACTATTTTAAGTAGTTAAATAATGGGTTAGTAACCCGTTATTTAACTCAAGTTAAAATATGGGTTACTAACCTCCCATTACAAACAATATTGAAATCTTCTTCATAGTTGGCTTCTTTCATAGTTTGAATGTTCTCTTCCTTCTTTGGTTCAGGTTTCTTGCGAGACTCCTAGAAAAATCCAACATAAATAAAAATAAGTTTTATAGCCAATGATAAAAACAAACAAAAGCAGCACAAAATAAAAGGTAAAAATAGCAAAATTGTTTTAAACTACACGGAAGATTGCATATACATTAAACAATACATATGAAACACTTATTTACAACAAAGTAGAAAAACAATTTTCATTCCTGTCAACTTCCATGATTTTCTTTGAAGCTACTAGTTATTTTCAAATATACACAAGCTTTATAAAATACAAGAGAGAAGAGAAGGAAGGACATAAAAGAACCTGTGATGCTGTTTGCATAGGTGGTTCAATTCTAGTGCTTGGATCCCAAACTCCTGGAGGCAACACAGTACACACATCAAGAAATTCATCTACACCAGCCAATAAGTCTAGACGATTTTTAGCTTTATAAGCTACTCCATGGAAGACCTAATCAAAAAATACTTAAGAATTACACTTGGTTGAAAATTTAAAATATCTCAATCTCAGTGATGAAAGCCGATACACTTTCAAATTTATTGAAAATGTTATTTCTTGGTGTCAATAGTAATTTATTTCATTTATCTCCTGCTTTTCATTTTATCTTATTCATTCATTTATTTTTAAACTTCAACACAGTATTTTGTGAAAATAACAATTTAAGTGCAAAGTTAAAACTTTCATTATTTTCTATCGAGTCTTTAAAGTGCACTTCATGTTCTCCAAGCTGTTTGATTTAGGGCTGCAAACAAGTCAAACTGTAAAAAAGAGGAAAGCAACCTTTTTTGAATTCAGCTATAAAAATAAAAGGTGAGGATGGGATGGGTGAAAAATAGATTGTTCTCAAAAACCGTAATTAAAATAATTAGGGCACATCATGACTTCTTTATCAAAAAGAAGGGGGAAAAGAGCCATTTGAAACAAGTTTAAACATACAAAATGGAACTTGCATAAAATTAATAGCACTTGCAAGCATAAAAATATTTTTTCTAAATGTCTTGTTTTTTTATTATACCATTTTCATAGTATTAATTTCATACTGACTTCTTAATTTCTGACTTGTCAAAGTGCAATACGGAAAAAAAATGGATATATTTTTGGAAAAATGGTGAATTTTTTTCTGAAAATTTTATTTTTTGGCACAAAAGATAGAATTTTTGTAAAATATAGCAACACATTGAATTTTACATATTCTGTTACTTTTTTTTAAATCCCTGTATGGCATGACTCAAATTGACTTAGTACTTGGGCATTGGTGGATTTTCCAAGAATACTAGTTGATCTATAACAGATATTTTATGAAAAGCAAAAAACACGGAAATACAAATGCAAAAAGCGGAAGATTGTGAAAATGCGCAAGATTTTCACCTGTTTAGTTATTTTTTATCAATAAATTTCCCCTGCAGCAAAATCTTTATTATTCAATTGTAAAATTATGATCCTTTAATGAATTTGTTAAATAACTCATTATCCTCAGCATAATAAAGAAGAATTTTATTTATGCAATGAAAATGTTGTTTATGCAATATCAGAAAAGATTTGGAAAATGTTAAAAACTAATTTCCCTTCATTCTGAGTACTGCTTAGCATCTGGAAGCTCAGAACCTTTTGAATTGAAAAAAGATGTTCATTGTAACATTGAAAAACATGTATGCAATATTTTTGCCATTTCTGCTTTAATACCATTGATTTTTTTCATGTATTATTTTCACAAAAAAAAAAAAAAAAAGTTTTTACAATTCAAACTGCATTATTGTATAATATTGCCTTAATAGAAAATGCTTATCATTTTGATTGGGGGAGGGGGAACTGGTTAAGAATAAAGAATTTCAGTAACAGTATTTTTTTTAATAACTTTCATCCATTACTAGTAAAAATGTCACATTACTTGCTCATTAGTTTTAAATTGTTAAAGGATTATAAGCACTTTTCTTGTACACAAATATTTTTAAACATTTTAATTTTAGAAACTTTCTAAAAGTAATCGAAAATTTAATTGAAATAATTTGAAGTAATATTTAATACAAGACACTACTAGTAAATTTTATAAAAATTCATTGATTTCTAAAATTTACAAGTAGTTAATTAATTAAACATGTTTCTATGAGAATAAAAACACTAAATTAGAGCCAGTACAAAATTTTAAAACACTAAAATTAACAAGATACTATGCAAGTGCTTGATTCTTCCTTTTAGCATTATGCACTGAGAATTATATTTTAATAATTTTTTTTTTAAAATCATACATAAAAAGAGAAGTAAAAAAAAAGGTTTTTCTACTAAAGTACCTCATCTGATAATAATGTAGCCATTGCTCGTCCTATCTCATGGTACTTCAAGCCATTGCCTACCGGCCCTAACAAAATAAATAAAAATCTAGTGGGAACAGGAACTTCAGTTAGATCACCAAGACTACAGCTGATGTTTAAACGAACAAATGCTGAAATGACCTTATCAAGAGATTCTACTTCACCGACTAAAAGATTAGATGCCTCAGCTTTCGGTGGGATTTTCCGCATAAATGCTTGATTAATCTGAAAAACAAAAGGTAAATTTATTAAATACACTCACACAATACTATAAATAATTCATGACATACCTTGTGAGACAATCTTACATGGCAAATACTTAATCTACAAATAACAGAAAAAGACTTAGGAGAGAAATTTTAGTTGCAAATATTGGTACCTAGGAACTGAACTGTTATTTGTCAATAGGTCATGAATTGTTTTTTTTATTTTTTTAAAGTTGCACTTTTATAGTGTTTTAAAATCTATATACTTAAATGCATGATTCGGTGTTGGAATGACACTAAAGAGTTCAATAATAAGCCTATAACAGAATATGAAAAATTTTGCACTTTGTGAAAGGGATATGAGCAACTAACTGGTGTTACACAAAAACATTGCCGCTAGCAGCACCTAATTGGCCAAATAAATGGAGCTATTAAATCTCTCAGGCTCAGTGATGTCATTTGACATTATTGTATTCTTTCATTTTCCCCTTCTCTGCTTGGTCTATAAATCTGCTTATGATGCTAAATGAACATCATTAGATGCAAAAAAATCTCCATATTCATTATTTTTTCATTTGGCCTCTAAAGCTGCATCTGACACCAAATTAACATCATTGAACTAATAAGAAATTCAGAACAATTTGGGACTGAAAAAAAAAAAAAAAAATAGAGTAGCCAATTAGGAAAACTTATTGTGGGAAAAAAAAATAATGCATCAAGCATTTTTCCTCTGAAAATTGATGGCTGACGTAATACAATTTTTTTTTTCAGTTTCTGAAGAGCCCTACCCCCCAAAATGAAAAGTTATTAAACTTTTCCCAACCAAAAACGTCTGTTTAACAATAACTTTTATCAAAGACAAGAAAAACCTGTATCTCTTCCTAAACATTGCATATATGTAAAATAATAAATAAATAAATAAACATGGCAAACTGTGAATAATGGAGAAAATTAAAATATTCCCTACATATATCTTTATTCATATGCATTGAAAACAAAGTTTCCTATAATTCTAAAACATGTCCACAATTTTCATTGAAAATGAGCATGTAACAATTGTTGGTTCATAAAAAATCAATTGAAGACAAATCTTTATTATTAAACAAAAAATTTTCAACACAGTAGATTTTTTGCAACATGAATATTCAATTCAGATAGAGAAATTTTTGTTTTAGTTAATGTTTTCCAAACATAACAAAATTTTGCAGCAAATGAAGTAAGAATGTAGAATATATTATATTTAAAAAACAAAAGCTGCCATTCCTACTTCTGGCATTAAAACTGAACACAACATGTCATTGTCCGAAATGTAAGCTAATGCGACATAATTATGATGTTTTAATAAGCATTAAATATTATTGGAGGCCTAAATTGAAGAAAGAGCATAAAAGCAAATGAGAGAAGGTATAACCACAACCAAATTATACTGACAGTGATCAAGATTGATTTAATAGATATAGATCAACTCCAAAATAAAAATAACAATAATAAATAAATAAATAATAATAACAAATAAATAGTAATAAAAATAAGAGAAGTGACTGCCAAAGTTGAGATAATGAACTATAATAGTAAGATAACACATAACAAAGAAGATAAAATGGCAAATTATAAAATAAAACTAAAACTTCTAAAAAGGGAGAGAGAGAAAGAAAAAAAAAGGAGGACCAACATTTGAATAAATAAATAAATAAACAATAATTAAAAAAACCTTTTAAGGATTTAAGGCTAAAAAATAAACTTTTAAGAAAATGGACCAGTTGTGAGGATACATGTAATTAGATTTTATCACATAAAAATTTCCCTCTTTCTTCCAAAGTAGGTAAAAAAAAATTATCGGAGGCTGAGACCAAGAAATTCACAACCTTTTTTGCTTTTGAGTGTTGAAACACCTCCTGCGACATACATACAAGACACTTTTATGTGTGTGTATTTGTGTGACCGATTTCCTTAAAGTTTGGTACAAGAACACAATTGGTGCACTTTTCACTATGCAAGTAAAGAATTTATAAGTGTACATTTTCCATTTCCAGTTCATATTTTAATGATTGTTTTACTGCATATGTTTCCTTCTTTTGTGATAAGTTTGTGTGAAGTGTTTAATTTTACAATCAATATTTATGAGCATAAGTGACATATTTACTTTATGAAGAAAATTTTCAGATGATTCTTCAGGGGAGTCATTGTTTTTCCCATGAAATAAGCCACGGAATGATGCAGAACTCAAATTATGGGTGACATGTTCTCCCAAAACTCCAGCACTAGCTGAATTTCCTACAATAGTGGAAATCAAAATAAAAATAAAATCAATCTTGATGCAATAAAGACTTTTAAATAAAAGAATTCTTAAAAAAGATAACGAAAAATAACAATAAAAAAGATTATGGCATTAATATAGTAGAACCTACGATTCCAAATAACAAGTTTCTACCATAGAAGTAATATTACAAGAAAAACAATCTACTTTAATCAACTTCTATTCAACAGCCTCCTTTTAGCATTATGAACAGAAAAGCAGCACTTTCTGTCCAGAAATGCCCTTTAAAATACAAATTATGATCCAAGCAGTTGTTTACTTCTTTCACCAACTGCTATCATTATTTATCCATTACAAACAAGGCAACATTTTGAATTTATGAATTCTGTCTTATCAACTGAACAATGGAAAAAATTGTATCAAAGACAAACAGATCCAGCAATTTCTTAAACGTTTGCAACAGGAAAATGCATACTCAATGTTAAACTTTGATACATATTGTCCTAATATACTCTTAAACCTTACAAAGAACCCATCAAACTAGTAATTAACATATTCTTTATATTCACAATGGAATAACTAACAGGCAGATGCCAAAATTAAGAGTTAAAGCACAAAACAAAGAATACAGCATAATAAAAAAATAATACATCATAATGAAATGATTTAGTAATACCACCAAAAAAGTGCTTATGATCTTAAAAAATAAATAAATAAAAATAAATTGAGGGCGCTGGACTTGTATTGAAAAAATAAATTTTACTCAAATTTATATTGATAAAAAAATTGAAAGAAAATAAAAATAGCACTGAATTATGTGCCAATGATAACATCTGAGAGAAAAAAGAAAACACACTTTTCAAAACAATTATTTCGTCAAATCTTTTATAAAAAGTGATAGATTTAATTTTTAGCCTTATTCACTATTAATACACTGAATCTGTGAAAATCACAATGCAAAAATATGATGAAATAAAATGTGGTGATTCTTATTCAATAAAACTATTAAAAAGAAAAAAGTGCAATTATGAAGTATATACTGAAGGATGCAAATGAGCATGCAGTAAAAAAATGTCATTCACATTATACCCGTACCAAAAGGAACAGAGAGATTTTTATATGAATTAAATCTAATGAAAGAACTTTTTTAAGAACTCTCTCATCTGTTGAATAATTTCAAAATGAATATGCAAATTTTAAAGCAGTGAAAGGAATATGATATTATTTCGATGCTTGGGTCTACCATTCAATTCTGAGTTGAACATCAACTAAACGAGTTAGGATGATTTCCCACCAAAGGCGACACAGTTAATATTCCTATCTTTTCTCATCTACGAAAGTGCAAAGCTTATTTTTTGCCTTCAAAAATATGCTCTGCACTTGCGCAAATGAGGTATGACAGGAATATTGTTATTGTTGCCTTTGGTACAAAAGCACTCTTAGGGTAACACAAATCCATTGTGGCTATTTCTACAAAGAAATGTTCCTTGCCATATGTTTGCGCAAATTTCATGCTTTTGTAATATTTTACCACTAAAGCATTACTTTATTTTGGTTCTGTATTACAGATACTTGAATATATCATTACCCTGAATGACTAATTTAATGCAATACTCAATCAGGGCATCTGGGTTTGACTTTTGCAAAATTTCTCTGACTTAATCAATCGGAACAAAAATTTAAAAAAAAAAAATTCAGAGGGAGTATTCCACATATGTTCGCTGAACTTTTAATAGTAAACCACACAAAAGGAAGTAAAATAATCTTTGAGGTGTTTTCCATTCTATTCAACTCACATTCTTGTTTAACAATAAATACATTTCAATGAATGAATAATTTTCACTTGGAAC
This sequence comes from Octonoba sinensis, assembly GCA_038502835.1. Taxonomy (NCBI): domain Eukaryota; kingdom Metazoa; phylum Arthropoda; class Arachnida; order Araneae; family Uloboridae; genus Octonoba; species Octonoba sinensis. Next base: position 63,281,095 of record CM076600.1, on the reverse strand, counting down.
CTTGAATGTTTTCTAAATACCTATGTTTAAAAATATTATTTCTATGAAATTCCGTGATGACTAAGAAACTTCTCTTCTGATAAGGAATTTCATTTGCAGCATTTAGCCTTGAAATTGAGTTTAATTCAACTTTGAGCTGAAAACAGTTCAAAACATAAATTTTCATGCAAAATAAATGTTTCTAAACTAGAATATTTGAAAATTTCTCAAAATAGTAAGCAAATCATAATTGCAAGTTTGAGGAAGGAGAGGCAAAATAAAAAGACCACTACTAATGAAATACTATAATTTCTAAATAGAATATTGCATGCTTCAAAATATTTTGCAAGAAATACTCATGCAGAAAAAGATTACCATCCGACGAATTATGTTTTTCCTCAACTAAAGATGAAATGTGAGGAACAACAGAACCACACAATGGTAAAGGATCTAAAATGAAAAATGTCAGCAAGTAGGGCAAAGATTAAAAATTTGTAAACTATATTTTTTCAGAAAACTTTTTTAGAAATAAAAACTTTATTTAATATTCACAATGGACGAGAAACAAAATAAGTTTTTGAATTTCTTTCTTATTAGTTTACCTAGGCGGTATGAATCTAAATAGCTTGCGGTCAGTATATGTGTTTTATTCAATTTATTTATGTATTTATAATTATTATTAATATTGGTTCTTTGAAAACATACTACATAACTACATAATCCCAATGATTACCCGCCCCTGAATATGTCCCATGCCCCTATTATTGACGGTACAATTTTTTGGGAGAAAATATTGTAATAAAAAAAAATATTTTTCAATATCTATGAAGAGTGATACATTAAATCTCAATCTCTCCCCCCCCCCCAATAAGTAAATAAATAAAAGTTTAGACCTTTGTCACAAATTCTCAATAAGTTATCTCAACTTATAAACCTATTTTACTGGAGGAAAAAGTGCGGGTACTATGCAGGATTATACAGTATTCACTATCAATTGAGCTTAAATTAGTAAAATCTTACCAAGCAATAGAACTTAGTGTATGTTTTTTTTTTTTTTTTTTAAAAATATGACCTTTAATTAACATAAATATTTCATTTTTGAAAGATTAGATATGCATAACATTAGAAAGATAAGAAGAGCATTTTAAAAGTTGGACCTTAGTATTTATATGTAATGTTTAGGGTGATAATAAATTTGAGGGTTAAAAAAAGAAAAGAAAAATCTAGTAAAAATAGATGCTTGTTTTGAAAAGATATCTGCTCAAAGGAATTTCCCTACTCCTACCATAGTTTTCCTTTAAATCCATTTAATACGAAAATTTACTTACTTGTGGAAGTTAACTTGGAAGAAACACGTCCAACTTCAGTCAACGATCTTATTAATGAAAGCCGGCTACTTTTGTCAGTCCATTCATTTCTCAATTCATGTTGATGTCGATGCGGTCGCAGCAGAACTGCTTTAATTTCCTTTTCAAGATCAGATGAAATCTGTGAACTTGAAACCATGTTTTCCAATACTAAATCTAATATTGTGGGATAAAAAAATACTTATTATTATTTTATTTATTTGGCCCCCGCTCCCAACTGTTTAATTTAACAAAATTTTTTTACTCTCAAGTACTAAAATACACATCTCATGTTTGCAAAATGAGAGCAGGCAGCTGCACACCAAAAAACTATAAATTGATTTGCTCTCAAGCTTTATGTTTGTTGCTGCATTATAGATTGAAAATAAGTACACAACTTTTCAATCTCAAAAGATAACTTGTTGAAAATATATCTGTAACAATACTAATTGAGAGCAGAGTGCCAAGAAGAATCTATTCATGTTCAACGGGAGAAACAAATAGAAACAGTTATGTGATAAATTTTTCAGTACAAAGGCAGGTCAAACGGTTGGCTGGCACAAGGAGCCCCATTCTTATTTAAAATTTCATTTATTTTTTCTATTGTTACATTGTAGAGAATACTACAGCAGGGCTTTGCGACAGATCATATTCCATGCAAATTTTAGAACATAGTTCAATTAAGGTCAGATGGGTCTTTTTTCAAAACAATAAATTTTAATCTTGAAAATTCGTGGACAATTTTGAAACATTTTAGTGTGAACATTTTTAGCTTTATTTTTTCTTAAACAGATTAAATTTTAGCATTCTGAACTGTAACTTCAAAAGTTACTATTAACCCTTTTGGGACGGGCACTCAAGGAGCAATCCATACAGTTTATTATTATTCACTTTGACTGTTTCTGCAGTGGCTTTGAATTTAAAGCTTAACATCATTATTTAATGTTCAAAGTTGCTAAAAATGTCCTGAAACTTTACTATTAAAAACATTAGTATGTATCTGTCAGGTTGTGAAGTATGGACAAATTTATAGAACTTACAAGTAGTCTAAGAGTCATAAATGTGCACTTATAAAGCAAAAGTTTAAAACTTAATCTAGAAAATGTATTAAATGTTTAAATTTTTCTGGCTAGATTTTTTTCATATTTGTAACCATAATATTACTCCTAATAATAAAATTACACGTTAATTTAAAGCACAAATGAGCAATAAAATGGGGTGACTTGGGCTTCATTTGGATGTTTTGCATCTAGAAGCTCCCTGTCGCATTGAAAAAGGGATTCCAAGAAATCCCGAAACATATGTCTGCATTTTATTGCTCATTTGTGCTTTAAATTAACGTGTAATTTTATTATTTTTGTTTACTTGCACAAAGTTAAATTATTTTTATTACTCCTAATATATTTAAAATAAATAAACAAATGCACCAAAAGATTGATAAAACAATTTCCTTAAAAGGTCGTTTCACTTGAAATTCTAACTTAATTGATCAATTTTAGAAAAATATTCAAAGATAAATCATTTTTTTCAACTTTTCAATTAGTCTTTCTAAAATGCTTGCATCAGATTTTTTACTTTTGTATACTTAAAAATTTTTTGACGCATTCTGCAGTTGGTTTTTTCTTTTAGTTTAAAAACTAAATGTCACTGTACTTTGTAGCACTAGGCACTAGGCAAACAATGCTCGATTTGAGATTCGAATGAAAGTGGATAAAGCAAGATAAGGATTGTTATTTTTGTTTATCTATTTGTCACTTTAATACATATTTTTTTTTTTAGTAACCTTGTTAATATTTTTTATTTTAGATTTTTAAACAATATTTTCTTTAGATGACAATCATACCAACTTTTAAGCTCACAGCAATATTATGTATAATTCCTTAACACTACCAAGTTTTAAATAAAGAATTTCTGCTAATCAAGAGTTGTAACAAGCTCTGGTCAGAAACCACTCAAGGAGAGAAAACAATACTTTACAAAACGAAGCATTGTTGAAAACAGCTCACCTATAATTTCTTCTAAGTTGTGAGCTTCCATATCAAGTAAAATAGTTCCATTTAATATGCAACTTCTGAGTTCAAATAATGAATGTAAAGAAACCGTTGCAACATGAGGTTTGGACCAACGATTTCCACCTTCTTCAACGTCTTCTTCAAATTTTATCCATCTAGAGATAAAAAGCAAATTTTGAAAACAAGTAAATAAATGAGTAGTTTGTAAAAATGAAAAAATAAATAAATTTTCAAACAGAAAAGGGGATGGGTGATATTAATTTGGAGTTAACTAAATAAGCAGCTCTAAATTGCTAGTACTTGGACCACAAAGGAGTTTCAAGTGATCCCTGCGAAAGGTTATAATTTTAAAATTATAATTGCATTCAACATGATTTTTAACCAACAAGGAAAAAATTAAGCAAACTATGCCTATTGAGCCAAAGACATGTCAGAAAAATGCCCCTATTGGAAACTAAGTATACAACTAATATGCCCAGTAGCAGAATTTTCTGTATCAATCTGCAGCACCAAATGATGTGGAACCAAATTTACAATCATAAAAAATAGCAAACTATGCATTTTTAAATAGTTGACCTATAACAGTAATGCATGCAGACAATAAATAAAATTATAATTATTCAATTTATAAATAAATTAATAAAATCTAAAATTGACATGCAATTAATGCAAGCTCAGAGTAAATGAAGTAAAGACAATACAACAGTTTAATAGTTGAAAATTATTTATTATGTAAGTTAGTGAAAACAGGGTAAACATTTATCTGAATCATTAATACTTAACTAAGGGTCATAGTAGTAAAAAACTAACTAGTATTAAAAAATTTTTTCGTAAGGTGGCTACAGTACTGAATAAAAATTAGCCACATTAATCTGCAAGCTTCAAGATAAATCTGCAGCGCTTGCTGCCATGCTGCACCGGGCTAATATGTGTGTGCATACACACACATATATACAGTAGACTTCCATTATAAAGACCCATCACCCCTTAACAATTTTTGAAAAGGACAGGTCGACTTCTTTATAGTATAATTCTATTTTCCCACTCAATATCGTGACTGTGAAAGAAACACTTTTGATATAAAAACATGCATAACAAGTCTGAACCAGGACCAGGTGCATAGGTTATGATGGGCCCCATTCTTCACATTTGGAATGTTGTATTCACCTGACCACTGCCGGAGGAAGGGGCAGGCAATATGGGCAACCTCCCAGAGCGTCAGAACAGGAGGGATGTCGAAAGAGACCAAGTTCAATGTTGTTTGAACAATTAATTTCCTTCTATTTTATGCATATTGTCTTCTTGTAAAAAGAAATGCTTGTATTTTTAGAGATTTTTCACTGATGGGTAGTCAACTTTTATTATTTATGGGTAGTCAACTTAAATTGTATTTTATAGTTAAGGCAGAATTTACTTTTCTGACGAATGATTGCAATTACAAATATAAAAAGAAATTCCCTACAATAATTTTTAAAAATTCTTGTACGATAATGAGAAAATAATATGCATTGCAGTGTTTAGTGCTCCAGGAGGACAATTTTAAAAAATGCGATTTAATTATATTTCCGATCTTTCACGCTTCGAGGGAGAGGGGGCGGTACAAGACATTGTGACAGTTTGTGACAAGGGGAGGGGAGGGGGTAACAAGAAGTGTGACATTACACCATTTTGGTTTCTATAAAAACATTTCAAATCAGCAAATTAAATTTATTTTCAAAGTTTTTTTTGATTTTCATAAAGTTTCATTGATCATTTTGTATCGTAAACCCTAATGCTGATTAAGGTTTAAATTTAGTTCTTGTTAAAAGTTTAAAAGGAAATTTTCTTAGAAATTTACTTCTTTAAGATAAAATTGAGTGAGTCATATTTTCAGAATTCGAGCAATTGATATATTTTACTATTTTGTACTAATTACCTTTTGTGTTTGTTATCTGTACAAACCTAAACCTCATGTTATACAAATTAAGGGCACGCATAATCATCATTATTATTATTATGCTCACAAACTTGAACACAGGTGCTAGAGCTTACTGTCCCGGTGATGGCACTGAGTATTCCTGTCCTCTAGCAAGTTTAGCACTGTCTTTCAGGTGGAGATCTTTGCCCTCCTTATGTGTTGCATTTTGTGTTTGGAGAAGGACTACGGTAACAGGTGTGTTCATATCTGCTCTGGTAGTCAAGCTGCCTTACTGGCCTTAAATAAAGTCGCTATGACTTCCCGTATTGTTTGGGAATGCTTCAACTTGCTTTGTACTCTTGCAAAGCATAATAGGGTAACTCTTTATTGGGTGTATGGGCATTCAGGCGTCACGGGCAATGAAATTGCTAATCGCCTGGCTAGGAAAGGTTCTGATACTCCCTTTATTGGCCCACAGCCTGCAATTGGGATTTCTAAGAATCTCATTAGGACCACTGTCTTTAATATTTTTAAAGATAAGCAGTATCGTAACTGGCACAACATAGATGGACAACGCCAGGCTAAAGAACTTAATTACGGTTGCCCCAGCATAAGGACAAAAGAGTTACTAAAACTTAATAGAAATGGTATCAGGAAGGCAATTGGTCTTCGTACTGGTCACTGTACCTCAAAGCGGCATCTTACTATTATGAGGGTCAGTAACGACCCAACCTGTAGGGGTTGCTATTTTCATGAGGAAACCGTTGCACACATCTTATGCAGCTGTGAAGTGTTTTCTCCTTATAGGTTTGAACACCTAGGTCCTCATATCATTGAGCACTGGGAAATTCACGACATCCCTATTAGGTGCCTGCTGAACGTTGCGTCAGCTACTATTTTATATTTTATTTGGTGTGTTTATTTTCATGCAGTAAATTAAAAAATAGTAGATCATTTATTAAATTAAATATTCATTGCATAAAATAACATTTTGGAATGAATTCATTGAACATTATATTATTACTGTATCAGCTGATAAATTTAAAGCACTTTACATGAAAATAAGACATTCTTTCTGAATATCCATACCTGATCAGCATTCCTGCGCCAGCAGTGCACTCCTGGATATATATATATTTCTTTTTATATACCCTCATATTAGCTTATTGTCTTACCAACTTTTAAGCCTTTAAAAATTATTTATTTATTTATATTTTATATTTGTAATTTAAGGAGCCTTTTTTGTTCCACCTGTTTTATGGACCCAGAATAAGAGACTGATTTAAATAGAAATTATTTTAAATTTATCTATACATATTATTTGTCTAGCCTGTTTCTCTGTCGCTCCGTAAGATCTTCCTTATTCCTTTATCAATTTCCATGATTTAACGCTCATTTTAAAGCTAATCGTGCCCGCTAATGACAAAAAACAGACCCACGGTCTAAAAATGTACCGCTTCTCTGAAATTTGATACCTAAAATCATCTACAAAGATGTCCTTTAATGGATGCCAAATTGATGTTGTGTATGCTGGTACCCTCTGGTATCAAATAAATACTACAAATAAAAATAATTATCATTATTATTGTGATTATATTATTATTTTGAGTATCGTAATAATAGGAGAAAAATTGTAACAGCTATTTGTCCTGATGTGCTCAATTACATGTCTTCTTTTGTACCAACACGCTTTTGCTTTTTCTATTCTTCATAATGTCCTTTCTCCCAAATTAGCCAAGAATTCCGCAAAGGTCAAGTAGTTTTAATCATGCATCCATTTCACTAATTAATTAATTTTTTAATCAACAATCAGAGTAATGGCGATGACCAGCTAGGAAATATAAGTCATTTCGAAAACTATTCAGTATTAAAAACTGTAACAGTTCAAATACAGCTTATTTAAAAAAAAATAATAAATAAATAAAATAATAACAAATGTATACAGAAAATTCATTCCACATTTATAACAGGCCGTAATTTTTTATAACTTTTCATTCATTTATTTAGGAACTTTTAACTTTATTGATACAACTATTATTGTGTATATCATTTATATTTTACAATGCATATATTGTACAATGAATTTAAATTGTCATAGAAATTCATTACCATCATCAGCTTGAATATATTGTCTCATTAATTAGCATAGTATAAATGTTTAAAATTTTAAAATTAAACTTTCTTTTACATAATTATATATTATGCATTTAAAATTTCACATTATCTATGTCTTGCAAGTAATATTTTAATTAAGTTTAAAGAAATAGGAATAATTTGAATATTATTATTAATTCTTTTGATGCAGTGACCTAAATGTTAGCAGCAAGAATATGTTATTGTATAACACTTGTAATGCTAACCAGACCGTTAGTACTTGTATTAGACACATGTAAATACTAGACTTTATTGATTTAACTTACCGAGCAGTTTCTCTCCACTCAATTTCTTTACCATCTCGAAAAAGCTCTTCCATTTCGCTGAATAATGGGTGTGGTTCATGACTTCCATCTTCTTCTTCCCCCAATATAAAATGAACTCTTTCAGAAGGAGGAGTCACTGAAACAGCAAAATGTCAATCAATACATAAACAACTCTGCTTAGCTTATTGTACAAAATGTAAGAGGAATTTAATGATTTTGATTTACTTCTTTGTACCACAATAATTTAATAATAACACTGTTTTAATAAAAACTAAAACTCTTGTTTTGTGACACAAATTTACAGAAAGTGGGAGAAAAATGTTTTTTTCCCACTTGAAGAACATTTATGTCAAAACATCATTCAAGAATGCAGTAAATGAAACAGGTTGAGATGGAATCTGAACCCTATCTTTTCAAAACAAAAAAAAAAATAATAATTTCAAACAGAAAATTCGGTTTTCAACATTATTGAAAAATACAGATTAGCTACAAATTTGCAAAAAAAAAAAAAAAAAAAAAAAAACACACACACAAGGAGTTCTCCCACTTTAGTCAATGCTTGGAAAATAAGTAAATAAGTTTGACCTGTACAAAGAATCAATTTTTTATTTTTAGAACAACTAAATGTGCCCCCTCCCTATTTGATGGTAACAAATTGAAGAAATGAAAAAATCATAGGGGACATTTTAATATCGATTGGAAAACAATGCAAAATAAGTAAAGTTACTCATGGCATTGTCTATTCAAAATGTCATTGAATAATGCAAAGACTAGAGTACAATCATGGGCAGGTTTAGAGATCAGAGGTTTAAAGGGGGGGGGGGGGGATTTTATTTAGAGTAACATATTATTTCTTCTCATCAATATTTAAAGTCGGCTCAAACCACTTAGGGCAATGCTACCCCCCCCCCCTTTCACATAATCATGTCAAATGATTACAATAAATAACATAAAAGATTAAAGTAATCAATTAATATGAAACTTATGTTATGTACAATACAATTTTCTTCCTTAAAATTTAAGTACGAAAAGTAAAATATTACAAAACTTTTTCCAATATCACATCAATGAAAATCAATTTATGTACATTAGGGTTATTTGATCTAAAAATAAACAACCTGGTTTACTGATGTCATGACTGTATTCAGCATCTGCATTATAATCTGGTTTATGATGGTGATGACGATGACTGTGTCTATGATGGCTCTTTCTTCTATAGCCAGGAAGATAGTACCCAATATAAACTGTACATGCTCGGTGGTCTAAGAAAATTACAAAATGAAGCAATTCACATAAATATACCATATAATTCATAATTGACACACCAACCTGTTTCAGAAATTAAATACCGTAATCTATCATTTAAATCAAGCAAAGATCTGACCAGAAAAGAAAATGAAGGAGACAGAAAAATTAACCCTTATTTTAGATCAAATTAAGTTTAAAAAAAAATAACTTCCAGAAAAATTTAAGCGAATAGTAGCTTCACTATAATCAATTAATTGGCCAAGCAAACAATGCTAATAGAATTAATGTTAAAATAAAGTATAATTTAGATAATTGATATGTGATTTATAATTTTTTTATGTATTTCAAAAGTAAAGATTTTGTTATTTTTTTTTTACATTTAAACTAACCTGTCTAACCTCATTCAAATGTTAAAATAGGTACATCAACATTTTTTTTTTTGAAAAACATAGAAGGGAGTTTCTGTTATGCATTTTACCACTGCATAACAGAAAGATAGCTTTATATCATGCATAAATGAAAGCTAAATAACATTAATTTTTCCACATTTTTGTACAACAAGAGAGATTACTGCATAAAAAAATTTTTGACTAGAAACACAAGCCCAAAGTCTTAATTGAATTTTTAAAAAAATATATATCATTAAATTTTTGAAATGCTAAAAATACAAAGCATCACACTACTTTTTTTTATTGGAAAACCGTAACAATGAAACTTTAAACTTTAAAATAAAATTTTTAAATGCACTACTGATCAGATTGAAGATCTATTTTCTTGCACAGCTCTAATTTTTGCACTGAAGAAAGTCTTTGTAATTCTGAAACATGGTGTCATAACTCATAAAAATGAACTCTAATACCAAATTTCGGCATTTTGGATTCACTAATTCCGTACTTCAGCTGCCTTAAAAATGCTTTTGCACGTGTTATTCTTCAAAATTTACTGCAAGACAGCACCTGAACCCTCCATGGGTGTAACATAAATTCCTAGTGATTTTTCAAACATTTAATTTAGGCATACTCAATTTTTCAAACTGCTTACCAATCGTAAAAGATCATCTATTGAAAAAATGTTGATATTGATAAATGTTTTATCAACATTTATCATGATCACATAAAGTTTGCAAAATCAGCATGTGTGTAGTGCTAAATGTAAAAAAAAAAGAAGAACAGGAAAAAGTGACATGGTGATGACAGAGGCGTAGCTAGGGGGGGGGGGGGAGGGACAGCCGTCCCCGGGCGCAGCTACAAGGGGCGCCAATTTAATGTTAATTTATTTTATTTTTAAATGCAAAAAGAAAATTATTTGAACTGAAGAGGTATGAATATGTTCGACACAAAAGTGGGAGCACCGCAAATCATATCAGGAATGACCAATGTAGCACAGGAGTGCGTGGGAAATCAGACAAATAATTTTGCAAAGCCAAAGTGTCCCATTTTTCCCTTATAAGTGAATGGTCGCTAATAAAAATGAAAGATAAAACGTATGCTTTTTAGAGCTATTTATCATTTAGGAAGCATAAAAGTTTTTTAATTCCCTTTTGGGGCGCCCCTAAGTCCCCAGGGGGCGCAAAATCTTGAGCTGTCCCCGGGCGCTGAAAACCCTAGCTACGCCTCTGGGTGATGATTTGTAAAAACCTTAACTTTTAAGTTTAATTTTTAAGTATTGCTAGATTTTTCACTGGTGATGCTACCAAGAATTGATAGCAATGGTGGCCCATAAATAAAAAGTCTCTAACCATCATAATCTTACATAATACTACATTACATATTTTTGTTGCTTCATAACAATCTGCACTATTTAAGAATTTTTAAGATTTAAAGGAAAAAAAATTCATTACAAAAAGACATTGGCAAAAACATGATTATTTTACCTTCCAGATCATATTGTGAGAAATTTGGTATTGTAGTGATAACTCGGGAGTCAACAGGTGGTTCATTGTCATCTTCCATAGCGAATCCTTACTACAAAGAAATAATAAAGTTTCAAAGCTTTAGGCATGAATAAAATTTTGACTATACCAAGAAAAAGAAAAAATAATAATAAAGTTTCATGTAGCAAGAAAATTATGCACAGTAGAGGCAATGCTATCTAAAATTCTTCTACATGAGATAGCAAGGATATGATGGGGGGGGGGGGGGGGGGAACAATTAAAACTTGAAAGCTCACGTTTTTATTTTTTACTAAGAACATTTAAAGGTACATGCAATGCAAACACAAAAGATATATTTTGAAGCTGAAATAACAGTGATTTAAAAAGCTTGATTTAATTAGTCATGATTTTACAAATATATACTTTATAATTTACATGTTTGTGAAACGTTTATTTGTCCAAACAGCCTCTACGTCTCAAGCGTTAAAATTGAATTTCTAAAAGTTTAAATGTCGTAGCTTATCGCTAATAACCTGTCAAAGTTTGTGAATAAATAAATGCAAAACTCCTTAAATGTGTGTTAGGAGAGTCATTCAAAACAATGAAAGTAAAACTTATTTCCAAAATAATATTCGAAATAACTTGCTAACTTTCTAAATAATTCAAAAATGAATAAATCAAACATCAAGAATTAAAATACCTTAACCAAACCTTTTAGAAATATGAATAAATAAAATTAACAAATTTTTTTAAAAACTCAGGACGAGAAATATATCACATTGTGCAAGAGGTAAACTAAAAAACAATCACAACAACGTAACTAAGAAAGCAGTTGCCACCATTTACATTTAAAAGATTGAAATTTTTACGGGCTTCTCTTCGTCACGAAAATTATAAATGAAAAAGAAATTCTATGTAATTTTATTTTTTCTTCACTAGTAATTGATGTTGTATGTTCAAAGAATTTGAAAATATTACAGCAGACGAAAAAATACCACGTGTTTTCAGAAACCGCAATGGACACGATGTGAAACCGGAAGCCGGTTACTTATGTTCCCGAGGATGAGACCTTTCGAACGCGCCTTCCATGTGATTGTTATTAAAAAGCTCCTTTTCTTTAATATTTCATTGATTAAAGAGTAAACATTTAAAATCTCCTAAGGCATATTTCGTTGTACTGATATTCGTTCCATGTCTTCTTTGGTTGCTATAAATTATAACCTGTCAGTGTTGGATCGAGTTTAATATTGACAGTTAATTAACAATAAAGTACACTTTTTTACTCCCTAATCAAAATTATTCCATATCTTGCATACCAATATTATGCAACCACCTGATAGATCAAATATTTCTGTTGAAACTTGGGAAATGTATGAAATGTTTATTGCATTTCTACAGGTATGATTATTTCCTTTATTTGAATAAAACACTTAGTTGAATAAGTTATTGATGTATATGTAGGGTGATCATCCGACACTTCGAATTTCGGGCATTGTGGCTAACAATATTAGGATTACTTGGAGGCGTCATAAAGCCTCAATTTGACCCTAAATTTTCAAACAGCTTCTAAATTTGCAATTTAAAACTTCTAGATTATTATTTTGTGCGTTATAATGCTTCTGGTCTGTATTAAAAAGGGTCTGACATATTTCTCCCATGTAATAAAGGAGCAAAGAAATATAATTAACTAATTATCTGGTAGCTGTTGCCTTAAACTGGATTTTGACATCAAAAACCCTGCCCTTTTGGCAAGATATTCAGAGAAAACCTAGACTTGTGTGAATTTCCCTCTTAATGAAAAATTTTAAGTTTAATTAACAAGCAGTTTTTGAAAACATGTAAAGTAAAAACTTAAAATGCATTTGAAACGTTTAGGAGGTTTAGAAATGTGCAATAGAGGTTACAGGCTTTAAACATCAGAACCGGGTATCCAGTACAGATTCATCAGACTAGGGACACTGAACATCCAATGTTAAGTATAAAATCAATAACCCAATGCATCTGTAATGCTGATCATGGATTCCAGGGAAAAAAATAATCCTGGATGTGGTACTATTTGGGACACATTGCCTGTATTTTATCAGAACTTAGTTTTGAGATACACGTTACCTATAAAATGTAAGAAATGTAGATGGGCTACAGTTATGTGCTGAATGTAGAACCAGAGGTCATTGTTTTAAGCTTTTCAAATGTAAGATTAATCTTGAAATTAGGAAAAATTAATACTTCAATAGGGTTGTAGGCAGTTAGATGTTTACAAGAAGACTATTACTTGCAGTGGGCTAAAAACTTTTAAGATCTTAAAATTGGGGACTGTTAAATGGATCAGGACCAGCCTAGCTGTGCCCTGTGCCTGTTGCTGGTCGTCACATTTGTATTTGTAAAGAAACTGCTCATAAAATAATTATTTGTTATACTTTACCATCCAAAATTAATCTGAAATGATGTTGCCTGAGCCCAAAAAAATATCTTATCCAAAATTAATTTTTTGGACCCAAAATCTTATTTCTGATATTTACAGCACCTTTGGTATCGAGATGCAAGTCATTCCTAGCAATTGAATCTTGCTCACAAGACTTACACACAGCCTGATTTTACATCTTTTGCAAAGCTCCCTAAGCATGAGGTATTATACTTTTAAATGGCTGGTAAAATCAGCCTCTATACACCCCATGTCTGGGAAGCACTCTGAGCCACTTGAGCATTGAATGAAAAATTGGTTGCTTTATACAAAAAGCACTTCCAGTTCTTCATAAACTCGGCAGTAGTGGTAGGACCAACATCTTTTTTCCCATTCACTGTTCACTAAATCCTACTCTAAAATACCCTTATATCGAATAGTTTACTTGTGATAAATGCTAATGAACTTTCTGTAATAAAAAGTGGGGAAAATAATATCCAATTTGTGTTGTGAATATTTTTTTATGATATTCATAACTTGTTTTGCAATTTTTTTAGCTTATGGAAAATGTTATACACTCCCCACTTGAGGACTTTTTGTTAAAACTAAAAACATTGCCAATAGGGGATCGATATAATATCTAATTCACATGCCAAAATCATTTGAACAACTTTCATGCATAGAGATACCATTTTTTTCCTTTGTAATTTAAAAAATAGAAATATGATTATTTGAAATTTGCTTATTCATGCTCTTTTTCAACTTAGGCACCATTGTACCATTTGGCTCTTGAAGCTGTGTTATTTATCTTAGTAATTTGGTTGCTTTTTCACAAGAGTTACAAGCCTCAAAGAACTGAATTGACAGAAAAAGTATGTATGCTTTGGAATTTAACTTTCAAATTTCAATATTAAATGTACACCTCATTATTTTTATTGTTAAATAAACTCTGAATGTATTCATGCCACAGGAAAAATGGCTTAAAAGTAATGGCAGCTATGATTTTTTACTCCCCCCCCCCCATTATGCAATCTTGATTTTTGATGATCAGAAATGATAAAATATTTGGAGTTTTAATTTTTTCATCTAAATATTAAATTTAACTATTTTTGTTGTATGACTGCTACAGATAAATATTATGCATGTACAGTTGAACTTCCTTAATATGAACACAATTAATGGGAAATCACTGCTAAAACGAACATTTTTTTCATTAAGTTTGGTTTACTATTTAGTTACACTAAATATTGCACACATATTACGAAGGCTAAAATACAAATCTTGGCAAGGCGAACGAAATTTTTGACCTATTCTCGAAAAATGTTCTTGATTGCATGTAATTAATTTTTTTTATAGAAGTTGTTGGTTATTTTGAGTCATTGTAAACCACCAAGTACGTATTTTGAATCATACATTGAATCTTTCTGGTTAGAGAATAAAGCTCATGCGTGTGTTGGCTTTCAGACAGGTCAGTCTGCTCAGGGATCAAACCCTCTATCTTTGAATCATTCTTCTTCAAAAGGGTTCTCCAGGAGGTGGCATTAAAACAGATTTGCACAATGAAAATGACTGGCTCCATCTACCTATTTTAGGCCTCTTTTCTAGAACATTGATAAGGCACGTTATTTCACTTTGTAAATCAGATTTAGCAGTGGCGGATCCAGAAAAAAATTCTGGGGGGGGGGGGGGGGCACAATGTGGCTGATGTGCGTGGTTTCAGCTTAAAAGCAAAATAGGGGGGGGGGGTGGACACAACTCCAGAAACTGTGATCCGTTTTAATTTCCAAATATAATTTAATCAATTATTTAATTAAACTTAATTGATTTATTAAATTTAAATTATCAATAAAATTTTAATTAATTATTCCCTAATTAAATACAAAAAAACATTTTTTTTTTAAACTGGACATATATAATACAGGAATATATACTGTCAAAGCACTTATTTTCTTGAGCACTTTTTTTTAACTTTTGGTTTTGTTCATATATAATTCGCGAAATTTTCAGCTCGCAAAATCACCAATAACTTCTTTTTCGCGAAAATGTAGGGGGGGGGGGGGGTCAAATGGAGTCTTCTTCAAGTCTATTGAAGATTTAACTTGAGCATAAATCAACTGTCTAAGTGATTTTGCAGGTGTCTGCTTCTTTCTGTCTTAGCAATTACCCGGTTATCTCAGTTTGTCACATAGAATTGAAAGAATAGAAGTTACATAGAATAGAAGTTTTATCGCTCCATCTGCAAAATAGTTTCTTTTTCCTCGTTTTTAGCGTAAAGGAAGAAAAGAAAGTCAATTCTTTCTCTTCTTTCTAGTCCTTACATAAAGCGTCTGGAGGGGGCACGGCCCCCGTGCCCCCCCCCCCCCTCTGGATCCGCCACTAAGATTTAGTTTTCTCAGGATCATGAAAGAAAAATTCCCTAGTATCTTTGGTGGTAACCATATGTTTCTTACAAGTCTAATGTTGCTTTTTTTGTAATTGTTTAAAAATTGCTGTCTAGTATAAAAAGAAAAGCACTATCACTTTGTGAAAAAGTGGATATTATTTATCAGGGGTGTCGTTGGGTACTCAGAGAACTGGGTCCCAAGGACCCACAATTTTAAAAAATGTGAGTCCTATCATGAAAAGTGTGGGTCCCCAAATCATTTTTTCCTAGCATTTTCGTATGTTGCTATTGCTTCAGTTTGTAAAAATATAATAACCATAATGCACAAAAAAAAAAAAAAAAAAAATTCTTAATATAGCCCTAAAAACAACCTTTCTCTTTTATAAAAGCAGGTACCGAAATTCTATATTATGTACTAACTATATGTAACTACTTTTCTCCACCAGACCCCTACCTGTTAGCTGAGGCCTTAAGATTGCTTCCGAAGGGGGCGAGGCAGTGGGGTCCACTGATTTTACATGCACGTATCCCCCAAGTGTACATGGTGGGTCTTCAACGGGTATCAAACACGCAACCTTCTAGGTGGAAGTTCAATGCTCTAACCACTAGGCTACCGTGGCCTACTACAGTCAACTCACTCAAAAAAATTTTGATAAACCACTAATTATACAGGCATGAATATATAAAAGAGATTGATAGAAAAGAAAGAAAATTTATAAAAATTAGATACTATATATATATCTATAGATATGTGGGCTTTAAATGAATTTTTTTTATTCTACTACCTTGTAAAAAGGCAGATTGGTGGTTGCCACTCGTCAACTGGCTACCAAAAAAATTTTAATGGTGACGTAGAATTTCATTGCCGATCGCCACGTTGGCAACCAAAATTGTCTCCATTAATTAGATCAAGGAGAAAGAATATTTGCACCACAAAATCGATGCAAATGCAAAATTTATACTAAAAAATAGCTTAATATTTTTGCTGAATACGATTTGAATTGTGTACTAACAAAAAAATAATAAGAAATATTGCAAACCGAAAACAGATGCAAAAAGATTGATATCTAATTACGGCAAAACGCTAATATGACGCATGGCACGTGGCTATAAAAAAAACATAAAAATAAGCTAAAAATCCATTGTTTTCAATGTATAAAAGGCCAGGGGTCGGCGCGAGTCACTTTTTTCACTAAAAGTCACTTTTTTTTGCATTGGTCACTTTTAGTCACTTTTTTAAAAATTGGTCACTATTTTCACTTTTTTAAAAAAGTTGGTCACTATTTTCACTTTTTTGCCCTTTCTCTGGCAGAGCAACCAAAAAAAGTTACTTTGTCTGTCTATGAGTTAAGAAAACATTGCAATTTTGCATAAAAATAGGTGTGCCAGGGTTGAAGCTTACGCGTTTCCGCCATTTTTGGTCCTGTAAGTCCGCCATTTTTGGTCGTATTTTGAAATTCGGCGTGGCGCCGGCCCCGGGTGTGCCAAAGTTAAGGTTTGATATTGCAGTGTGGTGCAACCAGAAGGGGAGGCCTAGAGGGCCCGTGAACTCTCCCGCCCCCCATCAAAGAATGATAATTTTAATTGTTTTTAACTTTTTTTTACTCAAAAAGAGCAAATCCTAAGAAAATTAAGCGATATTTAAATTAGAATAGAAACTAAAAATTTTTAGCAGGTGCAGATTATATCACTCAGAAAATTAGCTTAATTTCCCTTTTCTTTCACCCCCCCCCCCACTCCAGAACTAATTCATAATCACAAAAGAAAATTTTTGGAGGGGATTTCTCAACAAAAAGACAATACGCAATTTTGAGAAAATAAAGTTGAATTTTTGTCAAGAAATCATTAAATAATGATGCAGGGGAGGGGGAAATCTAAATTCTTTAAAATAAAACTTTAGATCTGAAAAATTCTTAGCAGTTGCATATTATATATATTGCTCAGAAAATTACATTATGACCTCTTTTCTTTTATTTCCATCCCTCCCCCCCCCCCCCCCAAAAAAAAAAAAAAGGAATTGCACAAAGTTCAGGTAGGAAAAAAAAAAAAAAAAATACACCCCTCCCCCCTGTGAAGAATTTTTCTGATTGTGCCACTCATACTGTCATTATGTATGACAGTTATACCGTGTAACTAAAATTATAAAATCAGGGATTTTTTTGAGCTCAATCAGGGAATTTGTCTTGGATTTTGTTACTACCATGAAATTACAAAAACAGTATCGAATAATCAAACGGTTTGTTTCCTACAATGATACAGAAGATTAACACAATAATTTCAGTCTGAATAATTTTTGGTAAAATATCAAATTTAGCTTTATTTCAAGTGGAATTTTCTAATCTTTAAACAAGAATAAAAAATATTTTAAAACGAGCATTTGCAAAATAAATTTTGTTCAATGTTGAACATAAATTAAAATTTGAAATTTCTGCTTTTGATTTGAATAAATATTTATTCATTTATATTTTTAAATAAGTAACAATTTGAGAAAGAAATTAATTAAAAGAAATAACTTTTGTCTCCCTCACTCTTAGCCATTTATGGGTTTTGAAAAAGGCATTTATGGAGATTGTTACAGGTATAAAAATTCGTATTTTTGAATAGGCTATTTTTTTTTTTTTTTAAGTTGGGTAAAAGCTCTATTTATTCAGGTTTAGTTTTCAAAAGATGTCGAAACTGCTCTTTTTCAAGTTATATTTACTTTAAATGAAAAAACACACACACAAGTTTACATTTTAATGGTCACTATTTTAATCACTTTTTTTAAAGCTGTGGTCACTTTTTTTCACTATTTTGAACACTCCAAAGTGCGCCGAGCCCTGAAGGCTGATGTGAGTTATTGTAAGCATTTCAAGTTAAAAAAATGCTTTTAGCTTCGAAAATTTAAGGAATTTCTAGTTTTTTTAACTGTTTCAATGTTTACGTCGGATATCTTACGCGGATTTTGGATCCGAGTATTTGAGAGAGTTGACTGTATATAACTACCAGATGGAATAAACAAAATTCCTAATCTATAGAATGAAAAACGTACTCCAAGATTTCACATATTTAATAAAGACGTGAGCTAAATGAAACAATGTTTTGAAATGAATTTTAGATAATATATCCTGTAAATGCACTATCAACTTGCAGAAGCAGAATTGATGTAAAAAAAAGTTAAATTTATTAAGAACTGATTTAAGTTAAGTATCTTAGCTAATAGCAGAATGAAAAGCATTTTTAAATTACAACCTAGTACTCTGGGTTGGTGTTTTTGTCAGGACAGTGGCAAAAATGGAAACTCCAGCAAAAATACTAATTGTTCTTAAATAATGAGCAGTAATGCAGCAAGATCTATTTAGTAAGTTTTAAATTGTAGAAATAATTGAAATAGTTTTCAGGTATTATTGAATACCTTTATTTTGGTAATTAATCAATATTACAATTACAACTATGTTTAATGAAATGTCTAAGTTACAAATTCAGAACTAATTAAAATTAACTCGAAATTATACAATGAAAAATCTTCCGTTATGTCTATAAGGCAACTTGATTTATTTTCTACCTTTTGCTTTTGCAAAAAAGAACAAATAGTTAGTTTCATCACATTCAATCATTTCATTTGTCCATCTTCAAGTTCTGAATGGTATTGTCAAATACCTACATCATGACATCACTATAAAAGTAAAATGCCCAAGTATTGCAACCCAATTTAAAATTGGTCAGTAGAACCTGGAAAAGTAACTGTATAAAAACAAAATTAACAGTTCATTTAATTTTATATTTATTTTTTAGCCTACTTTCCCATAAAAGTAAAAAAAAAAAATAATAAAGCATGAAAGAAGGCTTAATGTATCGTGAAAATATCGTTAGAAATAAAAAAAAAGTCAAAAATAAGTTGGGTAATTAAATAAAGATTGAAAAATAAAAAATTTGAAAGTAGGGTTTTGAGATGGGGAAAAAGTGTGTCAGTTGGTCTGTTGGCCTGTCCCCCTCTTAATAACTTTTGAACGAATTGTCTGATTCGAAAAATTCTTTTTGCATTCGAAAGATCTCCGTGACGACATCTCATTTCCATATTTTACTTTTTGATTTGAACAATTTTTCGTTCAATTTTGAACAGTTCAAAAAAATTTAACATTACCGCCTATGGGCGAAAATGAAGCAAATTATGTAAACTCCGGGTACAAGATCCAAGTTCCAATGAACAAGCTCACTGGAAGAAGTTCTTGGCGTGAAATATTCATTTGAACTTTTGTTCATTTTTGAACAGTTCAAAAAAATTAACATAGTGCCTACGGGGAAATCTCAATCCTATATAAATCCTGATCTAACGGACCGACTTGCTTGGAACAAACTTTATCAGAAAGCTCTTATGACGTAGAACATGTACAGATAGAAAGTTCATCCAGAACTAACGAGCCTATTTTCCTATGAAATATTTTGATGGGGATTTTCAAGAATATTTTTGAATTAATGAATGATTAAATGAATAAACAAAAGAATGAATGAATAAATGAGTGAATAAATACATGAATGACTGAATAAATGAACGATTGAATGAATATGTATTAACCATTGAAAAAGGTATATTTGAAGCAATTAAGAACTAAAGCTAAACAAGAAAGAGAGAGAGAGAGATAGCTAGATTATAAATTTGAAGCTGGTGTATACGGGAAAGTAGGCTCGTATAGCTCTAGACGGAACTTCTTGTTTAGTATAAATTTTGTATATAGATTAATTTTGTTATAAAATTGAGTATTTTTTCATGAACTGTATCTTTCTAATACTATAATACATATGCTGTACTCATTTAACTCGGTGCTCAAATTATGAATAATATTTATGCAAAACTTAAGTTTCTTTTCTCTGATGTTTCAGTTTAGTTTGCAAAAAAAATTTTAAATTGACACAGTGATTGCTAGGTTTGCCACTTGAGTGGCAAAAACACTTTTTTGGCAGGATGGTTTTTACCAGGTTTTTTCCCCCACTTATGATAAAAACCTTATAATTGCTCAGTAGTACTGTTACCCTGCCAGAGCGTCAGACTTCCACCTGGAAGGTCGTGCGTTCGATACCCGCTGAAGACTCAACATGTACACTTAGGGATACGTGCATGTTAAATCCGTGGACCCCGCCACCTTACATCCTAAGGCCTTGGCTAACAGGTAGGGGTCTGTGGAGAAAAGTACTATTTACATAAGTGAAAGTTCCTTTACAATTTAAGCTACCAGCAGGGATATGTTTTGAGCTTTGCTGCTCTCTCATTAATTTATTTCTCACTTAGCAGGAGAAAAGGGATTATAGTGTAGCTTTGAATGCTCTGTTGTTATTTAAATTAGGAAGTTCTGTTATATGATTTTGCAATGATTGATGCAAGATACAGAACTTAGTAAAACTAATTCGAAAAATATTTTGTAAATGTCCAGTACATTTATAGTTGAATTACAACCTTTTTTTAGTTCAGTTATATTTTGTTTCAGTTTTCAATGAAGTTGGGATCTGTAGTCTGTTGTAACCTGTAGTTTTTATTGATAGGGTAGTGCTGTTATGTCATACAAACGATTTACTAAAAGAACTGACTTTTGCATATGAACAATTTTCTGGAAAAAATATAGTAAAAAAAAAATTCTTCTGCACATACCTTCTTGCAAAGAACTCCTTATTTAATTTCTGAACATTCTTTAAGCTTTGCTTGCATTCCTGAAATTTACAACTAAACAAACCATTATATGGGCAACCCACATGCTCCCATTTGATTTTATGCCAATTCTATGAAGATCGACTGTATGGTCTTGTCCCTACGTGCAAGACAGAGATAACTTTCTCTTGTATTATTAGTAACAGATACAAGATTTTGTGTATTTCATGAAATTTCAATGATTTTGATTAACAAAGATGTTAATTTGCTAAAATATATGTAAATGCCAAGACTTTACTATGGCAGATTCTCAGATTTTTGAACTGGTTTCACAATCACCTCTTTAAACTTAATGATATTTTATTAGCGTACTTGTTTGTTATAGTCACTGGATAATTATATTTTTTATTAGCTCTTTTATTTAACACTTTCGTGCGTGTGGTTTCCTCCAGATGCATAACAGGGCTCGAAACTAGTGATATTGTATCTATATTAAAACACCCAATTGAACAGCAGAATGAAAATTATAGCGGTCTCTGGGACCAATAAAGTGAGGAATAAAGCTTGGTCCACTATATAATTTATATTCTGCTGATCCCATTTGATGTTTCTGTGTACTCAGGCTGCCACTATTTTACAGACCCTGCAGTGGTCAATCCAGCATTTTTAACAGGGTCCATTTTTTGTGAATGTAGAAAACATTTTTGTGAGAAACCGAATATTTTTGTAAAAATTCAAAATCTAAACATACAGTGATAAAATTTTTTTATTATTTTCTGCCGCTTATTTAACAAATAATTATGTAAAAAATACGATTTTGTTGCTTGGAATTCTGTGAAGGACCCGTTTTGATTGATTGGAATTTTGTGCAGGGTGCAAAAACGGACCTGAATTTCCTGTGGTGTGACCCCTGATTATGTAATGTAAGTAGTGTAGCTTTTTATAGTGATTAATAAAATTTACTTTTTAGGAAAAAGATCAATTAATTGCTGAATGGGTACCTGAGCCTTTAGTTCCAGAGTCCGATGAAAATCATTATTCTTTAAAGCCAAGAATAGTTTCAGGGTAAAATAAAATAATATTATAATAAAAAATGCTTAATAATGGATTTCCTTTGAATATTTTTAGAATTTTTCATCTATCATAAAATGAAGCATAAGTATACTCTTACATATTGTGTGCTGTACAGTTTTTTAAAAAAATTATCTTGCCTTTGGTAGCTCATGTGTTGCTTTCAGTATTGACTGATAATGCAGAGGCATAGCTAGGGAGGTAAGGACGGACAGCTGTCCCCAGGCGCAGCATCAAGGGACACCAAATTAATTTTATTTTTAAATATGAAAAGAAAATTATTTGATCTGAAGAGGTGTGAATATATTCGACAAAAGAGTGAGAACACCACAAATCATATCGAAAATGACCAATGTAGAGCACAAGAGTGCGTGTGAAATCGAACAAATAATTTTGGGAAGCCAAAGTGTCCCATTTTCCCCTTAAAAGTAAATGGTCGCCAGGGTTCGTGATTTTTTTTTTATTATTTTTTTTTAAAATCAAAAAAATCGATTTTTAAAAAATTTAAATCGGATTTTTTTTATTTAGATCGGATTTTTTTTATTTTTTAAAGAAGGCCCTAAATATTTTGGATATTTATTATGTTACATTCATAGAAACAATATATCATGTTAATCAATATGCAAAAACACACTTTGAGCTATTTCCACAGCAATAAATACTTTTTAATAATAATAATGATAAACAAATTTTAATACAAATACATGACTCAAATGAAACTTAACCCTACCAGGAATAATAGTACACTTATTATGGAGAAAGTGAACATATTTAATATGAATTATTTTGCTGTTGAAAGCTGTAAAAAGTAACAATAGTGTGTACTTAACTTTTACAATGAGTGTACCTTAATCATTTTTCTATGTTATAAATGAAAAAAAAAGCCTGAAAATTTTTACCCATTTAGTAAAATCATATGCTCACACCATTACTAAAAGCTGAAACTTTTTGTTTTAATCAAGTATCTTTATTGAAAACTTCTATAATAAAAAGATATTTTAGAAGGAAAAAAACCTTAAGCTATTAGGGGACATGGATGAAACTTTAAGGATACTTTATTCTAAATTCTAACAATTGTTGTTTCAAACACTATCATTCTGAATTATTTATTGTGTGACATTTATTAAATTAATCTAATATACTATTTTTAAGATAAAAAACTCAGAATGGTTCACGATTATTATGAATTCTAATTTGAATGATTGAATGAATGATGCTTTGCTGTTAAGATGCTTGAAGAATAAGAGTAATATTGTAAAATTAAAAAAATAGTTATTAGTTCTAAAGTTATAAAAAATGTTATGCACACTGACAGATGGACCTAGGAAGTTTTGTTTGAAACAGTGGTTGTAATTACTACATATTTTATTTTTACAACACTTTCTAACATTGTAAAATCAATTATTTTTTTGAAAAAAATCACTTGATTTAAATCAATGATTTAAAAAAAAAAATCACTTGATTTAAATCAAGCTGATTTAAATCAACGAACCCTGATGGTCGCTAATAAAAATCAAAGTTAAAAGGGCTGCTTTTTACAGCTATTTATCATTTAAGAAGCATAAAAGTTTTTTAAAATTACTTTCACCCCTAGGCCCAGGGCTGCCGGATTTTAGCCGGGCCAAAAAAAGCCGGCCGGCTATTTTTGGTTTAAACCGCTTAAAAAAGGCCGGCCTTTTTTAATAAAAGCCGGCTTTTATTAAAGAAATTTTTAATCATTTTTTTTCCAAAAAATTATTAAATAAAAAGTTATATTTCTATCATTTATACAATTAAATTATTACTGCAATAGCAAAATACTTGAAATAAGAATGAAAATTATTTAATAGAATGATACATTACAGAAATAGCAAAGAGAAAGTGTTCCCTATTAGAAATTTATTTAGATTCAATACAATTTAAACG
Organism: Octonoba sinensis; assembly: GCA_038502835.1. Taxonomy (NCBI): domain Eukaryota; kingdom Metazoa; phylum Arthropoda; class Arachnida; order Araneae; family Uloboridae; genus Octonoba; species Octonoba sinensis. The sequence continues at coordinate 63,256,940 of CM076600.1, read as the reverse complement.
ATTTATTTTCAAAGATTTTTACTAAGAATTCAAAAGTTCACTTGACACTACTATATGAATTAAATATTACTAATCCTTTGCCTTAGTCTTTAACTAATAATCTTTGGTATATTTTAAAGCACCTTGATTTTTTTTTACTTTTTTCAGAACCTTAACTAGTCCTCTGATCCAAATAAAAATAAAAATGCTATTTGTCAAATAAATTGCATAAAATAAAAGGTGCCCATCTTGAAGCAAACCAGCTGGTCAATGTTAAATTGTACTAAAATGATATTCATCTTTAAAAAAATTAATGTTATGTATATATAAAAAAAAAATCCTTACATTAAAGCAAGCCAACTACTCACCACAGACTTCTTTTACATTTTTGCCATGAGTAGTGCTGTAGGTAAAAACTAGTTTAGAAAGTTAATTCGGATTATGTAAGTAGCATTTTGTTAAAGGAAAGAAGGAAAGGAGATACTTCAAATCATCGTTTTTCCTACTCTTCTCGCCTTGAGCAAAAGACTTTTTTGCTTGTAGTGTAAAATATATGATAAAAAAATTAATGAACATAGTTCTTTATTGCAAGTTTCAGTATTCTGAATTATTTTGAAGTAATTAAATTTGTAACATTAAAATATCAATTTTGAGTGAAAAGTATGTATTTGAATCTGTAATAGAATAGCTTCTCATATGTATTAACATAAGGTATTGTGCTCGACTATAGAAGAAGCCGAATTCGATTCCTCTCCCAACCTGGATTTAATTTCCTTCTTTTGTGTTGAAAAAAAATCGATTCTGTATAGCTATAATATTGGGCAAGAGTTTAATGAGAGAGTCTCCCGAAATTGCGCACACAAACACAAAAATGGTTATCAGTATTGTAAAATGCATTCAGATTGTGTAACAAAATAATTCTGAATCTAATTTTAAATAAACTCAATTGAATTTGAGCTTCATATTACACAAATTAACAGTAGCAACATAAATTGACATAGTACAGGTGCAAATAGTAAATAATATTGTGTCTAATTGAAAAAGGCCAATAAAGACCGGCCTTTTTTAAAAAAGACCGGACTTTTTTAATAAAAGCCGGCCTGTCTGGCCTTTTTTAAAAAAAAAGCCGGCTTTTTTGCAGCCCTGGGGGGGGGGGGGGGGGGAGCATAATCTCCAGTTGTCCCCGGGCGCTGTAAACCCTAGCTACCTCTCTGTGATAATGTCATGCAATTCTCAATTTATTTTTGGTTGCAATGGCCTCAATACTGTGGTTAACCTATAAAATTAGGGTTTTTCATTGTTAGTTTTTCACAATTAAAAATAGATAAATGTAATTGTTATTTTGAATAACATCATTCATTTCTTATTCAGTTTAAGATGTAATGTACGTACGTATTAGCACTAGAATCAACAAAGTGGTCATTTTGACTTATATAATCTATAATGCTATTCTATCTATCTATATATATATATATTTTTTTTTTGTAGCCTGTTTTTTGTTGCTCCGCAATATCTTCCTTACTCTTTTATCTAATTCAATGATTTACCCCTCATTTTAAAGTTTATTGTGCCGGCTAATGATGAAAAATAGACCCACGGTCTAAAAATGTACCACTTCTCTTAAATTTGAGATTTTAAATCACCTAGAAAAAGATCCTTTAATGGATGCCAAATAGGTGTTGTGTATGCTGGTGCCTATCCAGGGTTCGTACGGTCCTTAAAGGTCCTTAGAAAGTCCTTAATGTTCATTTTCATTTTTAAGGCCTTAAAAAGTCCTTAAATAGTCCTTATTTTTTATTCCAGGTGCTTATTTTTTTTTTGTTAAACTAAGAAGGTACCCATGCGCTCTATTTGTTTTGCTATGTTTTGTATTCTTCACAAGAATCAAACTTCTTTCATTTCAACTACTTAATCGAACCTCAAATTTGGTTTGCCCTGGTCTGGTACTATCGCGGCTTTCGGACAGACCCAAAACGACTTATTGACAGGACCAAAAATGGCCGACTTACATAAACATCATCGCATTTTTACTACAAATTTCAGTGCTTTCTCAACTGGTAAATAAATAATTAATTCTTGTTTTTTAAATTTTTTTGAAAAGTTATAAGCAAATTGATGTGTCATATATTTTGACAAAAAGAAAAGGTTAATGGATTTTGATAAAATGCTTTAAACTACAACACCCAATTCAGTTAAATTAACTTGTACCCACCCACATGGCAGCTTCCAATTTGCTATTTCCTTCAATTGTATGAAAAAGATAATCGAGTTACATCTAAAAAAAAAAAAAAAAAAACTAAAATATTAGTAAGAGAAGTCGAATCAAAACACAAGCATTTGTACAAAATGCAATGGTGCCCAGTAACTGGGCACCATTTAAGACCACAAAAAAAATAAATCACACAAGTTCCCTCATTTTGCTTTTTTTAAAAGAGAAAAAAAAAAGGAATAAAATTTACAAAACAAACTTTTAAGAACTCAAGGGGAAAATTTTTTATGAACAAACAAAAATCGGGAATTTTCGAAAAGGGATTTCAAATTTGGGATTCGATACTATTTATTAAATTTAGTTTCAAAGTAAATAAATATTTTCTTACATGAAAATTGTTACTAAATCATATCAATAAAGCAAGTGGGAGCAACTTTTAACAAGTAATCAGTTAATAAATATTGCTTTTGAAACTTTTTTTTTAATTTAAGGGGCGGCGGGGGGGGGGGGGGGGGTCTTAATACTTCAAAGATGCATAGTGTTGACATCTAGCTCAATAAAAGAGATACATTTAACTAATATGTAGGCAAAAAAAAAAAAACTTTCAGCTTTCTTTGCGTTTGACCAATCGCATGTATGATATCGCTTCTTTATACTGTTAAAGGTAAAAGAATGATTTATTTTTATTATCATTTTTCTTACGTCTTACACTATAATAAGCGGTGAGTTGCCAACTCTCCCGATCACTTTTTAGCTGATTTTTCGCTAAACAGTTCGTTCTCCCATTGTTTTTTTTTAACCAAATAAAATATATATATATCTAAAAAATTAATTTGTTTTAAAGTAATGTTTTAATATTTAGTAAATTTTTATCAAGCAATTTGGCTTTGCGATCGGTCGCTGTGGGGTTTTGTTGTGTGGGAGATGATGGATATTTGCTGTGTTAATCAAAATTTGTATCTCGTGAAATTTCTTAATTTGCAATAAATTGAAGGAATCGACCTCTTCTTAAACCTATACACCGTAGTTGCCAAATGCTCCGTTTTTCCCTAGTTTTTCTGTTTTTTTTTTTGTGAACTTCGAAAATTCGATTTTTGCAAAAAGATCCGATTTTTCAAGCTGATGTACAAGTATTTTTATCTAAAGGGATTGTACTACAAAACAAGAAAATTTTTGAAGAAATTTTTTAAAAAGACATGTATTAATTTACATGAATTTTCATAACTTATAACGCGAAAATGTAAAAGCCTATTTTTCGGAAACTTGCTAACATCTAGCACGTGCTTCGCTGAAAATTGCAACGCAGCTTTTGAGACTTCTATCTTTCTGCATCCTGTAAATATATCAATTAGTTAAAAAGTTGACAGTTCTTTTAGTACTTGCTGCCTGTAGTCTGCTTGGTTTAATTTTTATTTTAAAATATTGTTCAATTTTTTGAAACTTTATTTTAGTTAAATTTTGGTAGTTACTATTTGGGGTGTAATGTACAAAGTTTTAAGCTCCATTTTTTATTTGTATGTTGTTTCCAAAATGAAATAGTTTTCTCAAGTTGAAAAAGTTTTTTCAGAATTTTTGTAATCTCTTCTAAATAATTTAAAAAAAATATTTATGTCAGAGATAAAAATTTAAGTAAGCCTAAATTGAGATGCTGGCAACATAAGTTAAGTAAAATGAAAAAAAAAATCTAAATTAAACACAAATTCTCAAGACAAAGTGCAGCGTTTTCTTTAACAATTTTTTTTATTTAAATTGTTTTTCATTTAACTTGTATTTTATAGCATTAACCATTTATGATAATTTTTCACTTGCTTATATATGATTAATACTTGTGCTGTGTGCTTCTTATTACTAGCTCGAATAATTATTTAACTCCCTGACTGTATTGGACATTAGAAAAGCAACAAGACAAATATAGCTCCATAAAAGTGTTTGTGTTGCTTTCCTAATAAAAATGTGATGTTAAATCAATTTCCTCTTTCAATAATGCTTCTTTTGAAATAAACATAACAGTTTGTATATTGCGAAAAATTTGTGAGGTCCTTAAAATTTTTTTGCAGGTCCTTAAAAAGTCCTTAGAAAGTCCTTATTTTTGGTTTTGCCAAAAGCGTACGAACCCTGCTATCTTTTATCAAGTTTAAAAAAACTCTTTTGATTTTATTGTGTAGAAAATTGGACAGTTTTAGCTGTGTCTGTGTGTTAAACGTATTCAATTATTAGGCTCTAAACATTCATTTATATTATGAATGTGTAGAACATAACCAACAAACAGTAACTATATTTTAAGTAATGGAACTGTTTCATTATTGTACTTTAATGCCATGTATACTAATAATAAAAATAATTATCCTTATTATTGTGATTATTTTATTATTTTGAATATCTAAATAATAGTGGGAGGAAAATTGTAACAGCTACAATTTGTACTGATGTGTTCATTAATTACATGCCTTCTTTTGTACCAACACCCGTTTACTTTTTCTATTCTTCTTCATAATGTCCTTTCTCCCTTAGTGCAGAATTCCGCACGGGTCGACTAGTGATTCCTTATTGATCATAAAATAATATAGGGTCCAATGTATTATTTATTTATTATTATTACATATATAATGTATATTTGTGTGTGTGTGGGGATATTGAATGCACATGTCCATTGATATATAATATATAGTAAAAAATATAAAGTGTCTTGTTTTTTTTTTCTAAAGCCACTACTAAACCTCCTAAGTCTATTTTGAGTATGCTTTAAAATTGAATTATTGTTTTATAACACATACTGAAAAAAAAAATTATGTTCAATGTATTTATGCTAAAATTAAACTTTTATGTGTAGAAAAGTTGGGAAAGTTGTTATGGTTGATGGCAAAAAGTGCTTGAATGCAGCTACCCATAATTATTTGGGTTTAGTCGAGCATCCGCAGTTAGAAGTAAGTAACAAAAAAAAAAAAAAAATCAATGGCTTTTTCATTCCAAGTTTTTTCTTTTTAAATGCAGTTGTTGAAGATCTGCTTTTTATTTTAATTTAAATTTTACAAACATTGTTTTGATTTCATTTAAATATGTTTAACACTTGAAATTTGTTGATGCCTTTGAATGCTGGTTTATTGCATTATCTTATTATTGAAAAAGCTATAAGACAGAAGCATATTAACTTGCTATTAATATACTATGACAAAAGAAAATGTGATTAGAGGAAGATATTTCATGCTGGACTCTTGCAGAAATTATAATTATACATAAACATATATAAAATTCTAATTAAATGAAATAGTTCAATACTGACACCTCCTAAGCTCAGCATATCTTTCAAAAGTTTGTTATTCCATCCTATCTATTATAGGGTTTCTTATACCTTATATTCAGGGCTGTAATTATTTCAAAACTTTTTCTAGATTTCATATTAATGACACTTATAAAACCCAAAACTTGAAAAAAATTCAATTCAAAATACAATTCAATGCAATTTTATATGATGCATAATTAAGGCATATTACTCTAAATTAGTGATCTTCAACTCGTTCCTGTGGCCCGCCAAGCCTTTGCAATAAGTTAAAAACCATGCCTGTGGCCCGCCAGGCCTTTGCAATAAGTTAAAAACTTAACAGTCAAAAAAGGAATAAATAAATAAAATAACATATATAAAGGAAATGTTAAAGGAAATAGTATCAAGAAAATGACTAATTGCTTGAACACAATTATTAAAAAAGAGACTTCATAGACTTCCTAGCTGCAATAGGGGGAAAACAGTATGGAGAGAAATATTTACATATATTTCATGTTCAAAAACAGATTCGTCATTTAGGAAGGTAGGGTGGGGGGCTTAAATGTAATGCAATACTAATTACAAGTGCTCTTTCTGTATTTTTCATATTTCACAGTTTGTCTTTTCAGCAACCTTTCTTATGCATACATATATTTTCTTTTGTGTTACTTCTATGATGTAACCCCCCCCCCCCCCCCCCGAAAAAAAAAATAATAATTTGGTTTCACAGAAATATTCTTTTATTATTAGGATGCAGCATTAAAGTGTTTGCGAAAATATGGCGTAGGCTCATGTGGTCCTCGTGGATTTTATGGAACTGTTGGTGAGCAATATATATGTTAATTTCTGAAAAGTTTCATGAAAATTTATTCTTGTTGAATGAATATCATAATGTTTATGTTTTGTAGAGATTTTATACTTATAGATATTGAATTTTCTTCTTTTGCTTGTAGATATTCACTTAGAATTGGAAGCAAAACTAGCTGATTTTATGAATGTTGAAGAAGCTGTTCTGTATTCATATGGTTTTTCAACCATAGCAAGTGCTATTCCAGCCTATGCAAAGCATGGTGATGTAATTTTTGCTGATGAAGGAGTGAATTTTGCCATTCAAAAGGGCTTAGTTGGTTCCCGTAGCGAAGTTTACTTCTTTCAACATAATGATCCAAATGATTTAGAAAGACTCTTGAAAGAACAGGAGAAAAAGGATCAAATAGTAAATTTTTATGGTTTCTTAATTTTAAATTTGAAAAGTTTTTTTGTGTCTCTCATGATGGTTTAAAGTGTGATTTGTATTGTTGATATTTTAGAACCCTAGTAGAGCCAAAGTTACCAGAAGGTTTTTGGTGCTGGAAGGCATTTACCTCAACTATGGGGACATCTGTAATTTACCTAGAATGGTAAACAAATTTTAAACATTAAATTATCTATTTTTCATTGCAGTTTGTTGCATTCAAATGTTCTTAAAATAATTACATTCATTTCCTCTAAAAAATAGAGTTATGTAATTTGAAAATCTTTGAAATTCTGTAAAAATTAAAAAGCTGAACCTCTTTTTTTTTAGTATTTTAAACACTACTTTAATTAAAAACAGAAAGATGTTAAAAGACCTCGCGACTTCAAAAAATAACTTACTTTGAAGCATAAAATTTCAATGAAATCTATAAAATGTCTTTTGTTACATTTTGTTTTGAATTCTTAATGTCTAAGTATTTTCCCCACACAAATCAAAGGTGATAACTTCTCAAATGTTTTTAGTACTAAGTGATTGTGTTACTTATCCATAATTTTATCAGTAAAGCTGTGATAGTTTTGCAATTACCAATAGAAGACATATTACCAATAGAAACATATAAAAAATTCTTTATGTGAAAAACCTTTTTAACTATAACATGACTGTGACAACAATTAGCAGCTCTGTTTTAGCTATTTGAATTATTTTTAAAATCATTTTGAAGCAGGAAACTTTGGCAACTAAGAAAAAAAAAAGCTAGGTGCCAGTGACGCCTAACTTTTATTTTTTAATTTCGAACCCTGGTTGCAAACACTCCTTAAAAAGTAATTTTCATTTTTCCTCTTAACATTTTTGAAATTAAGTATTACTTTAAAAATCATGTTCTTCATGTGCATAAAAATATTCAATTTTGTAAATCCTTAGATTCCAAGCTACAACTTGATCTCAGAACTCTTAGTAAAATCAGGCTGCCAATAAACTTGTGCCTTAAATAGGTTGAAAAAACCTCATTTTTTAATAAGCCCTCATTATTTTGAGCTGCTTTATTTATTTGTTTATTTTTTGAAACCATCATCTGGTAACGCATTCAATAGCGAGTGAATACTCACTTTTATAGCGACTTGCTTTTTGTAAATAAAACTCTTTTCGGATCAGATTATGTTCCTTGATGTTTCTCCGTTTCAATATTTTAAAGAATTTAAATGTTTTCACAACACTTACTAGGACATGTTTTACACTTGAATTGGATTTTAATGATTGCCCATCCCCCTCCAAAATAAATAAAGAAAAAAAGTCACTAATTTCCATTTTTTAAAACTTGTTATAAAATGTAAAATATTAAAGACTGATGGCAAAAATTCATAACATAAAATATAATGTGTATGGTATAACAAATATGATTCAATATAGATGTACTATTTTGAATCTCTCGGGTTGACTAATTGTTCAGTGAGTTAAGTTTTGTTAAACACACATTCATTAAAAGCACTGCATTAATCTTTTTTTTTAAAGGAGAAAATATTCCTTTGAGAAACAAAAATATCATTTCAGCACATCTGACTGATTTGAGCTCTAGTTTCAGGACATATTTATGCTTTAAATGGATTATTTCTCATACTTTTTTAAGTTTGATTTTTGAAAAGTATTGATCAATGCAATTTACACTGTTATAAGGTTTACAGTAAACAAATCTTTATTTAAAGGATAGGAAGGGAATCCAATTTTCCCCTGCAGCTCTATATTAATATTTGCAATTTCTTATTTTTAAAAAAAAAAAAAAAAAAAAAAAAATAGAAAAAAAAAAAAAAAAATCACTTTTAAGATTTTTTTAAATAAGTGTAGAAATGTTTTAAAATAAAGTTCATTCCATTGCATTAAAATAATTATCACATAACTTTGATTGACCTCAGTATGTGCTAACAATCTGTGTCAACATGCAATAGGAAATAAAACTATATTATTTAGATACATAACATTATTTTTTAGGTTGAGTTGAAAAATAAATATAAGGTACGTCTTTTTATTGATGAAGCATGCTCTTTTGGTGTGTTAGGAGCTACAGGACGAGGAGTGACAGAGCATTTTAATATACCTAGGCATGAAATTGATCTCATAACTGCAACTCTAGAAGCAGCGATTCCAAGTTTTGGAGGATTCTGTTGTGGAACATCTTTTATTGTTGATCACCAAGTAAGCTTAAAATTTTACATTGCAAACTTAGTCCTGAGTTTTGTTACATTGGTACATATACATTAAAAAATCAGTAATCAATTGCAATGCATTATGTTGTATTACTTTGTAAAATAAAGGTAGTATAGGGAAGAAACTTCAACTTTTGCTATTTTTTTTATTTAATACTTTTGAATTTTTATTTAAAAGCTTTTTAATATTTGAAATTGCTATGCAAACTCATGCTTAGATTTCAGAAAACTACTTGGAGAATCATATGTGAATATAATTTAAATTCACTTCCTGTCACCAAAATAATAGTAAATTCAAGTTTATTAATATAATAAACTTGATAGGTTCTAACTAATAGGTTCATATTAATAGGTTCTAACGCTACCATTTGTGCATAAAGCTCCTAATTTATAATTATAATCTCAAAGAGTTTTCTATTATTTAACATTAGTTAATGTTTTTTCTTAATGTATTTATTTCAGCGCTTGTCTGGTCTTGGTTACTGCTTCTCAGCATCTTTACCTCCACTTCAAGCAGGTGTAGCTATCGCCGCATTAAGTATTTTGGAGTCGAACCCAGGTAAGAAATAGTGTTTTTAATATAAGCTGATTTTTATGAAAACTTCCAAATGTAAATAAATAGTTGGAATAGTTTTTTGAAGATAATCCATATTTCCAAGTTTTTTGGCTTAAATTTCTTGTTTTCTGAAACTACTTATTTATATTATTATCATTTTTTAAAGAATGTTCTGAATTACCCTAACGACACTGAATTAGCTATGTTTGGAATGGCCAATGGGGGCTGTAGTGGAAAAAAAAGAGAGGGAATAAGATCCAGCACTTGTTACACATCTCCCAAAGTGTGATCAGAAGATAAATTGCTTAAACAGTTAAAATTTTATGTGCGCTTTGTACTTATATCCTATATGATTATATGAGCAGTGTAAAACCCCTTCCTTTTTTAGCCTACTTTCCTGTAAAAGTTTAAAAAGAAAAACGAATGAAAGAAAGCTTAATGTATTGTAAAAATAAAAAAAAGTCAAACATAAGTTAAACAATTAAATAAATTTTGAAAAATAAAAAAATTTAAAAGCAGGGTTTTGAAATGGAGAAAAGGTGTGTCTATGCCCCCCCCCCCCCCCCCAACTTTTTTTGAAAGTATTGTCCGATTCATTTTTTTTTTTTTTTGCATTCGAAAGATTTTGCGATGACACCTCAGTTTTGTATTTTACTTTTTTATTTGAACAATTAAATAAAAAAGCATAAATTTTCGTTCAGTTCAAAAAATCCTAACACTAGGTCCTATGGGGGCAAAATTGAAGCAAATTATTAAACTCTGGGCATAAGATCCAAATTCCTTTGAAGAAGCTTATTGGAAGAATTTCTCAAATGGAAACAATTTTTGTTCAATTTTGAACTTAAAATTTTTTTTAACATTACAGTCTACAGGAAAATTTCAATTTTATATTAATGCTGTTTTAACAGACAAATTTGCTTGGAGCAACATGTATCGAAAAGATATTATGCCATAGAAGGTGCACAGATACAAAGCTCATCCAGAAGTAAACAAGCCTATTTTCCGACGAAACTTTTTCATATTTATTTTTAAGGATATTTTATTAGGTAAACTAATAAATGAGTGAGTGAATGAATAAATGCATGAGTGAAAGAATATTTATAAGCCATTGAAAGAGGTATATTTGAATAACTAAAGCTAAATGAGACTATTATGAAGAACTAAAGCTAAATGAGAAAAGGAGAGAGAGTTGGCTAGATTATCAATTTGATATTGGTGTATATGGGAAAGTAGGCCTGTATACTTCTAGGCAGAGCTTCTTCTAATTTTTTTTTCTTTTTTTGGAATAAAAGTATTTTTATGATAATGCTTTGAGGAAAATAGATTCACTTCAGAATGCTTGGAATTAATTAACCACATTTTTTATGAAAAAAAAATGTTATGCAACAAATTATTAATTTATAATATTTAATCATCATCAACAATTTTCTAGGTTGTATTTTTTTACTGGGAATCACTATCAGCCCTAAAAAGGAATAAAATTGGGTATTCATGATTTAAATGTTATTTAAAAGTAATACAATAGAACATCAATCAATTGTTTCTCACAAGGCCCTTCATTTTAAACATTATCTTTGGGAAAACAACAAATGCGGGTCTCTATAAAGCAAAACACAATGTCATTCACGTCCAAATATAGATGCAGGAATGACGGATCAAAGCTCTACTGTACTTATTATATCTGTAAAGCTTTATAATTAAATTCATAAATCAAATGACAATTAACTTCTTTTGTTACTTTATACTGACTTTCCGTCTTTCTTTTTAAATTTAGAAATTACTGAAGATTTGAAAGAAAACTGTATTTACATGCATGACAAGCTTCTACTGTAAGTACATTATATAATCTTACTACAGTCAAACTCACTTATAAAGACATCACATATAAAGACTCATAGGTTATCACATTAATGAATCTATGGTCCCAGCAGCTATGATGAAGCACTTTGACTTTAATGTCAATTTTCCCCCTCTTACTTCTTTTATTCTATCGTTTTTCAAGTGAAATTCTAAAAATTCAAGGAGCTAATAAGAACAATAAGTGGAAAAAAATTATAAGTGATGCAAAATTGTCACTGTCATTCCCCCATCAGTAGTCGTAGCAAGAATGGTTAGACTTGCACCTCAATCTGTACTTTTCTCCTCCGACTTCCTTTCCTGTTAGCACTAGGCCTTCGGGATGCTCTTCCCCCTTCTTAGGGATGTGTGAAGTAGTTGGGGAAGTGGGGTCCACGCAGTTTACTTGCATGTTTACATGCAAGTGTACATGGTGGGTTTTCAGCTGGTCCGGTATCGAACAAGCGACCTTCGGATTAGAAGTCCGACATCCTAACCACTACGCTACTATGGACCAATGCATCTGTACTGCTTATTTTCCCGATTTTTTAAAAACATTTGATTTTGAAAAAAAAATGCATATTTTTCAGGTTCAAGCAATTTTAAGATAGTTTTAAGTAAGTGTCATCTCTACAACCAAAAACTTTTTTAGCAAGAATATACTCCAGAACTTTAGTAATGTGTTCCATCTAAGAGTAGGGATTAAGAACCTTTAAGAAAAAATTGTAATTTTACTAACACAATACTAAATCATAAAACTTGCAGCCTATTTTTAATTTTACTTCTTTACTGTATCCTTTAGAAAACATTTTGTAAAATCAACTATAATGTTAGAAACGACGCTACATATATATAATTATTTACTGATTGTGTGAAAAAGTTATGGAATGCCATGAGACGCATACATACAAAAATGTGAATTAATGAATATTTTTGAGTTCCATTTTTTGTTTAAAATACGCAAAATTCATGAAAGGTAGCTTCTGTAAAGACACTTATTTTCGAGAAAAGGAATATATCGGTGATTTCACGAGCTGAAAATTTTTCGAATTTTATATTTTGATTTTTTATTATTATTTGAGGCGGGGGAAAAAAAAGTATTTCACGAGGCTTAAATTTTTGCGATTACGATGGGCTCGCAAGAATCGCGAAAATAAGGGCCTTTACAGTATAGAAGCTTACAGAGATTTTAAAATTAAGATATTTTAAAGTTTCTTATTGTGATCGAGCACATAGGTTGAAAGAAAGTATAATTAGTGTGAATACAAAATTTGGAATTAATTAAAGGTTTTCCGGTTCCCTTTTGGGGTCTGTATGTGACAAGTTTTTTGAAAATGATTCAAAATTTGACATTTTAGTAAATTTTCACGATTCCGACGAAAAATAAGTCTGATATCCTAAAAATGATGGGGTAAACATACGTTCAAAATTTAAAATAACTCGATGAATATCTTTCGGTAACACATTGTGCTCCAAATCTTCGAAATCAAGCAAAAGTAGAAGTAAATGCATTTCAAATTTTGTACGTATGCTTCCAATGCTGGTCCACAACTTTTCTGAAGCATCTGAAAAACAATTCAGAAAAAAATGTTTTTATGCTTTGACCATATGTAGGTCAATTTATTACTTTGTGAGCGCTTTTTTTAGGTTAGCAATTGAAAATTCTGTCATTACAGTATTATTTTCGTCAACCCCCTTCCTACTCTATGCAAACCCCTGGGGGTTCCAGAACCATCGGTTGGGAAACGCTATACTAAACTAAAGAATAAAAATGTATATATATTTCCCTTTATTATTATAAAGCATGTTTCACAGACTTTATGCAAAGCAATTTGGTTGCATAAAATCTCTTATATAATAAGTATTTTTATTGTTCCATAGTATAATGTGATATCCAGTCTTTAACTTCATTTACAATGAGACTTTAATTTTAACATCATGAACAGTCATTATAACTGACTATACTATGAAAATGTGGTTTTTGAAATTTTTTGATTTTTAAAATAATTTTTAGGCTGTTTTGAAATAACTGTCTGTATTTGTATTATATCTTACATTCTTTAGGCATTGAATGTGTTTTTTAAAGTATCATTCCAGTAGATTTTTTCAAAAATATAAAAGATATTTATAATGTTTTACAGTGTTTAGTTTTAGATGTCAATTCACCAATTATTTTATGTATTATTAATTATTCTCTCCTACCTATGATTAATTTCTTACAAGTTTTTACTTAAACCATTATACATTATTGTTTCATTGCCCATATCAGAAACTTCCAAGCAGTGGTCTGAATTCCCAAGGTTTTGTGAAAATATTGCACTAATTTCAAAATTTTAAATCTAATCTCAAAAGATAACAAATAAATAAATAAATAAATGAAAGCTAGTAGTTTTTTTTTTTTTTTTGAAATCTCGAGTTTTTCCAATATTTTTGAATACTGTTGTGCAAATTTATGTATTAGAGGGATATCAGTAAAACAAGCAAACATGAATGCATGGTAACTTTTAAATTAAGAGGGCAAAGATGTAACTTGATGTATTGGAAGTTTACAGGGTATTTATCTAAAATAATTGACAGAATTTACCAAAATTACTATTTCTCTCTTTCTCTCTTTTCAATAATATTTAAAAGTTCTGTAATATGAATGTGTGAGTAGGTAAGTAATTATCAATATTTCTAGTACAGAAGTAGCAAAATTGTTATTTGTATTAGGGTCAAGAAATGTTGCAAAGTTCTGTAATGAAAGCGTCAAGAACCAAATTTAAAGGTTTTGTGTATGCATTTAGTATTTTATGCTTAAATTTTAGTTTCATGATGCAAAAATTATTGATCAAAATGATTTTGTTATAGCATACCAGAGCTCATGACCTGCTCTGATCCAGTATCTCCTGTAAAGCACTTGTACCTTGCTGAACATTTACCTCGTGAGCAATCTGTAAAAAAATTAGAAGCAATTGTTCACTATGTAAGTATCTTAACTTATTCTCATCATTATCCACTGTTTTTAAAACTTTACTTAAATTGTTAATGATGTACAATTGCATGTATAATGTTACATACATCATTTTTGGTAAGTACAGTACTGTACACATAGATTATTTGTTTACATCAATCTTTCATAGCTGTCAGAATAAGATGGTCCCTTCTTGTAAAAAATGATGTAATGCAGAAACTTTTAAAGATATAAATTAAATTCACTTAAAAAGTGTTGGAAAGGATTTGGATGTATTCTAAAGATACTTTTAAAAACATTTTTTAAATCTATATCGAAGCTGAAAATTCTTTCAGACCCTTCTGTATTTAATGATAAATGCTGTATTTTTTTCAGTTCCAGGTTCCCTTTTGTGACAGCCAATAAACTGTGTTACTTTATCTTACTTGTATCCCTGTATAAATGTTTGAAATTCCCTTGTTTGGAAATATGAGTCAAAAATTTAAAGTCATCCTTCATTTTTCTTTTTCTTTCCTTTCTTTTTTTTTTGTCTGTGTGTTATGCTTTTGTTATGCTGATTTCATTGATACTTCTGTGTTTATTATCTGCTTTCTGACTTTTTTTTTCAACTTCCACTTTCAATGAAATTGATAATTTAGACAGATTTCTCATTGTTCAACATGATTACTTTTCAGACTAATTTGTGCAACTAAAATGAAACTGGTACAAAAACAAAGTCCTCCATGTTCAGCCCATATTTCCAAAATTCTATTTTTGTTCTTGATGAGGGGGCACTCTTTCCCTTGCCCTCCAATAGAGTATGTGCCTAGACACTTTTTTGAAAATCAAAAGTAAAAATAAATAATATTGAGGAAGGGGAAAAAATCAGTGTACAGTTTTTTCGATCTGTAACTGTTAAATATTTCTGAATCAGTAACACATAAATTGCATTAGTTTTTCCACATGTTTGTGACTTTTGAAAAAAAAATGTTTAGAATATAGAGATGCGTATAAAATAAGTAATGTGTTAGAGAGAGATTTCTGTGGGTATATTTTTTCAAAAACTAAATGTATGAAGCATGTGGAATCCCCTGTCCATTTTTAGTTTACTATTGTATAATGAAATATTTTTATGTTTACTGTGGGCATGAAATTCATGCATTTTTTTTTTTTAAATTTTAGAGCATGACAAAAGGAGTTGCTCTCACTGTGGCTCGTTACTTAGATGCTGAAGAGCATAAATTGCCGCCAGCAAGTATTCGTTTAATCACCACTGCCCTTCTGAAAAAAGAAGACTTAGATTTAATTTCATCAGTGCTTCAAGAAGCTTGTAAAGAGACTTCCCTTTTATAGGACTTTTTTTTAATCTAAAATTAATTCTACTTATTCAATCAAAGTCAACTGGATATTTTACAATCCATTAATTGCATTTATCCACAATCAAATTTGTTTCTAATGTTTATAATCAATTTACAAATGTATATATTGTTTAAATGTATTGTGCCATAAAGTATAATTCCTTTATTCTGTACTTTCAAAATTGCTATACATGAAATGAAATTTTTAATCAATGAGCAATCTTCAGTTTTTTTATTAAAAAGCTTAGACTAAGTAGTGTAAATGCATAAAAATAGTGTTTTTATTTAAATTATTCAAAATAATTGCGAGATTGTTGTTAATTTAAAACACTCAAAGTTATTTCGTGTGAACTAAACCTATAACATGATAGTTTAAATTTAATAATGCAAAATATTATAGCGATTTTTAATTATTACATGATTTGTGTGTTTTTTATGCATATTTTTATATGTTACTTTTCAGAAATATTTCATTTGTATCATATTCTTGCATGTTATTTTACTTTACAGATGACCTAATCATTTAAATTTAAATTTTGTCGAAAGTGTTCTGAAAAAGAACGTAATTATTATATTTGTCATTTTCTTAATTATTTCTTAGTTTTGATAAATCCTTTTCCTTGAAAATGATTGTATATGTATATTAGCTTTTATAAAAATGTTTTCTTATTCCAATCACACGCAATGCATTTTATCTATCACTGAATATGTACATGGTCTGATATTGTTAACTTACGTTTTTTCCTCCTTTGCCAATTGCCTTATGCTTGTGCCTTTCCAAAAATTACACAGTTTTGAAGAATTTTTGATTTAAACAATGTATTATTATACAGTAACCCCTTGTTCTATTGCACCTTGTTATATCGCTCATTCGGATATATTGCGCTTTTTCTATGTCTCCCAAAATTTTAAGTTTGAGTTCTTAAAAAGAAAAATATTGCATTTCCCCCATTAAAGAAGCCATCGATTAGGAATGTTTTCCTTTCTGCTGAATTTGCTACAGTTAAAAGCTGCAAAAATTGTTCTCCCACTTCCCAACTTACATGCCTGCAGAATAATTCTACTCAAACCAGTTGACGTTGTACTTGACATTTCATTTTGTATTGATCCTAACGCCCCCATAAAATGAAAGTGACAGATGTTTATTGCCCAAGGATTTTTATGAAAAGATTAATTTTTATTAAGCTATTTTATTAAGAAAGTTGTCATTATGTAAGATTACATTAAGTTTTTTACGTTGACACTCAATTTGTGTTCTTTTTGAGTTATTTCTAATGGCATCGGTTAGATCGCGCATTGCGATATATCGCTCTTTTTTGCTATCCCCCGACAAGCGTGATATAACGAGAGGCTACTGTAGTTATGTTGTATAATGAGAATATTTAAACTCTTAACTCTTTAAGCATTCTTCAGAACAAAAAGAACAGCCACAAAAATTTTGTCATGCGTTGTTTTCGTTGTATCACCTTTGCACACAAGGTGTAGTGTAGTACCCAGAGTGAAAGGAATTTGGTACTGTTTCTTCTGTTATGAAGTCAGCAATACATTGTATGCGTCTTGTTATTTCATCCCTTTCTGTACAAGAATATAAAAACCAAAGATTTGTCATTATTAGTTCTGAGTAAAAAAAATTTTGTCATTGTCTTACCAATTTGATTTATTTTTTTAAAATTACATATTTTTCAGAAAAGAATTTAATAAACCATATGGGGAAGTGTCATGGCCCTTTGATTGGTTTTTGTGCAGTCAGGTACTAATTAATCAGTTGTAATATTGATGGTAGTTACCTTATTGAAAACCAATTAAGAAATTGTTTTGCATAAAAAAAAGTTCCCTTGTTTTTAGGCTTCTGAAGTCAAAATTTTTGAAATCTGCAATATTTTTGTATTTGCCATAAGAATTGGATGTTCCAATTCATTTATTATGAAGAATATATGACCACTTTTCCACATATTATAGGACCACTTTTCATTTTTGGTGTTTATTAATTTTTCTTGAAAGGTTCATAAGTGAAAATTTTTTTTTATATTTCATTGAAATCTTAGTTAAAAAAAATTCTATGCTAAATTCTATTTGTCATCATTTGAAAGCTTTGAAATCTGATATGTTTTTTTTTTTTTTTTTTCAGTTTTATCGAGTTTTATGTACATAATATTTCTGATCATTCAAAAAAAAAAAAAAACTTGAAATGAAAGAATAAAAAGGAAAAATTATACTTAAATATGAAAAAAGGGGAAAGAAAAAATAGTAGGAGTCGACCAGTGGTGTAGTCCTGAAAAAAAAAGTGGGGGGACGCTTATGTTAAAATGTAAAAAGTTTGGGGGGACGCCGTCCCCCTGCGTCCCCCCTCAACTACACCACTGGAGTCGACACATTTTTGAGTGACTCCGACTCTTTTACCCAAAAATCAGTCCTATTTCGCAGCCCTGCTTGTTACCCATGTAGGTGATTGTTTTTGAGTAGTCAATTTTAAATTCCATCATTGTGCAGACTATTACATAATGATATTTTGCTTCTCATTTCTTTTTCTATTTCTCTCTCTCTCTCTCCTTTAAACCTTTAGCTGTTTTTTCTAGAGTTAAATTAGTTCCGAATAAATCTATAACAGGACTGCTATCAAAAGTTTATATGAACGGGCTGAGAATTGCACTTTCAATGAGATGCTAAATCTAAGTAACGTTTAGAATTGAGGTTATATTTTATCCTCTTGAAATGTGGCTGCGATTCTTTTACTTTGAAAATATTCTGCACGATTAGTTTATTTTTAAACACTAAGAAACATTATTCAAATTAATATTTAAGCTAACAACTTGTTCTCACTTACTGTAGGTGTTGTTTTTTTATTTCCACTGCCGCATTTTGGAAAGCCAACAATAAGGCGAATTTGTCCCTTTTTCCGTAATCTCTTTGTAGAAAGATGAAAACCGCGGTTTCATTGAAAATCCCACCTCATTAATTAAGGTTTTATGAAGAATATTTACAACATGGCAATCGTTTGCATTCTGATTTATTTATACTTTGAAAATGAATTTTTTGCTTCTTTCTATATGGGTGATTGTAGTTTACAATATTCAAGGGATCTTGTTTTTACTACGAACAATTTACTAAAGCAATGTGAAGCTGAAAAATGTATAAAAGAGAATATCCACCAAGAAAATTCGTGTACTAGTTGATTCCTATAACTTTTCGTCTATAGCACAGTGCTTCTCAATGGAGGCAATTCACCGCTAGAGGGACTCGTAATGATGATCGTTGTCATGTGATATCCGCCCTTTGTTTACTAAGATTTTCAATTGAGTTCTACGTGGAGTTCACTAGGCAAAATTAGTTATCTTAAAATTAATTAGACTATTTTCACAGCTTTTTCTGATTATAACCCACTATTTACATTTAATTCAATCATTATAAAAGAAATTTATTAATTCTTACAATAGTTATAGTGTTTTATTTAGTGTAAATTTTATGTAATGTAGAAAAACTTTATTTAGTTCTAGTTTTTAGTTAGATTTGTCAAACTCGAAGTAAACTTGCGAAATGCAACTTTCCGGACTAGAACTTTCAGACTTTTTAGATGCAACTTTCTGGATGCCGAGGACTAGAACATACAGTAGCATTCATAGCGTGGGTGACACCTGGGGCGGTAATATAGGGTGTCATCCCCCACTCTCTACTCCCTTCAAAAAAAAAAAAAATTGTAAAGAAATTTTATTTCATTTATTCAGTATAACTTCCATTAAACTACATTTATATTTAGTTATAATCGGAGTCTCCACAATGCCGTTGCCATGATGAAAATCTGCCCGTAGGTCTAGGAGGACCGGTTTTGTATTAAAATAAAAAAAGGAGAGAAGTTTCATTTGTTGCATTCTTTTTTTTTTTTTTACAATGAGGTAAAGTAACTGTTGTGAAATTTTGTAGAATTTTTACGGTTTTAAGCTATTCACTACACAAATGCGGGCCAGTGACACTTTGCTTTCAAGTCCTCTCAGAAGGCAGCTTTACCCTAAGATCCTCTCCACAAAAAAAAAACAATGTAGGTAAGAAAACTAGGCACATTATATTTATATAGCCATCTTAGTACAATAAAACAATTAACTAGTATCCCATAAAAATATTTAGACATGTTCTATCGAATTACGTTTACTTTCAAAATAGTTCATCTAAGGGGAAAGTTGATTTCAGGAGCTGTTTTGCTGTCTATAACAATGTAACATTACAACTGTAAATTAGGCTTGCCTAACAAAAGAAATAGGGACATAATTAACTATTTATAAACTTTTTCCAATTTTTTTAATTGATGCCACCAAAACTTGTCAGCAGCTACTAATCATAGCTAGTAAAGAAATTGGTTGAGAAACACAGGAGAAATGCTTTTTAACTGTTTTGTCTTTGCCTATTTGAGCATTGATTATTTGCTGAAAATCTGAAGCGCCATCTATTATGTTGCCTTTTTGAAGATTTGCCCATTTTGACTTAAAAGTCAACAATGTTCAATACTCAGTATTGTTAACATATTGCTGATTTTTCCCCAAATTTGACCTGCTTATGATTGCAATCAAATTTTAATACTAGTTGAGTCGCCCTATGGTGTAGCTCCGAGGTAGCCTGAGTTCGAATCGAGTAAGTCCAGTGAGTAAACTGTTCCTTCCAAGCAGCCTCGTCATTTGGGAGATCAATTCCTCCCCCCTCGCTGACTTGAAATGCATTGCATTTGAAAATTTCAAGAAAGAAATTAAGATGCCTATTATTCATAAAAATAATGACAAATGTTAGAGTAATTTATGTTCAGAAACATAAATGCTTCTTGTATGGGTGATTTTCAAATTTGAGGCGTTTTTGCTGTCCTACAAAAGGCTAATTTTTATATTAAAATTAAATAACTTGTTGGGTTAAGTGTTTATTTTTTCTAAAAGTATATACTATTAAGAGTAATCAAGGGTAATATTATAAGAATATGTCTTAGACTTTTTTTATATGAATTGTTAATAATGAGCAACCCTATGAAAACAGACTGTCCTAAACGACAAAGTGAAATTTCTGTTTAATGTTTTACCTATTTCAGAGATATAAAATCACTAAAAAGGACATATGTACCTTTGAAATATATTTTATGATAACTCTATTTATTATCTTTGAAATTAAAAAAAAATTCTTGGTTGTAATTAATTGGTTTGTGTTGTCCGAGGGAAATGTCAGGTCTGTTACTATCAGGTCTGTTACCAGGGTTAATCAATTTTAAAATTACTCATTAGATTTCTCCACCATATTTTTATATTGTTCTTCCAATTCTATATATGGAAAAAAACTTTTAGATGATCACCTTGCCTTCAAAGGATATATTGAAGACTTTTTGAGCTTTCA
Source organism: Octonoba sinensis (assembly GCA_038502835.1). Lineage (NCBI taxonomy): Eukaryota > Metazoa > Arthropoda > Arachnida > Araneae > Uloboridae > Octonoba > Octonoba sinensis. Next base: position 63,236,015 of record CM076600.1, on the reverse strand, counting down.
TAAGGTGAGTATTTTTTTTATGTTGTCAGATCTGTTACCATATTTTAAAATTTACTTACTGTAGCCTTATTAACTGCTTGTCACAAACAAAGTAACTCTATAAGGTGTATTTGAACGATGATGGCTTAAGCCTAAAATGTTAACACATGGTACTTAAAAAAATCAAAAAGGTTAAAATGTCAGTCTGTTATCTGATAAAAGTAACAGACCTGACATGATTTTTAAAAAACAATGTAAAACTTTCAAAATTTGTACATAAACTCCAAAAATGTCACATGTACAATATGTAGTTGCTGGAAACACACAATAATAATAATAAAGAATAGCACAATGTTATCATAAAAAAAAAAAAATAATATTATCTACACATTTTATCCAAAAGAATATTCCTTAAACTATTGATTTTCTTTCTAAAAATTTACTTTTTTTAAACAATCATTAACTACCTCTATATGATACTTATATACATATTTAAGTTTTATAAAGCACACACGCCGAAGTTTTACAATGTATTATATTGCATGTTTTGGTGCAAAATACTAATTATCTTTGGATATTTTGGAAGCCCATGTATAACTACATTTTCAGAAGAAATATTTCGTATACATATAACATCTGCTTTACCAAATCATGTCAGGTCTGTTACCCGAAGTCAGGTCTGTTACCTTGCAAAAGAAGTATTTGACTTAAAATTTGAAAGGAGGAGGCAAATAATAGCTATGAAACTTATTTATGAATAATCTTTGCATATATACAGCAAAGAATTATTTTAAAACATTTTAGAGAAAAGTTAAATTGCTAATAAGGAGTTCAAGCAACAGACGTGACATGAAATAATATAAATAAAATATTAAATATTTTCCTTTTGCAAAAGTGTAAAATAAATTTCTATTTTAGACTAATTACCTGCATAGAAACTGATTTACTAATTAAAAAAATTGTAATCATACAAAAACCATCAAATTTTTGTCCGATAACAGACCTGACATTTTTTAAGCTCGTGGTGACTTATAAAAGACCCATGGGTTTAAACTTCAATTTAAACTCACTGCTGACAGTGAAAACATGCACAAGACATATGTGCAAACTAATGTAAATTACCCAAAATGGTTGATTTAAATTTTATTTTTAAAACCATTTCATATTTAAAAATGCCTAAAATTTGAAAATCACCCATACTATTTAATAATTAAATTAAAAGGAAAAACATGTTAAATGACATTTTTTTTCTGCCAAATTATAAAAATTTCAAGGGGGAATTCAAAGGGAATTTATCATGCAAATGATTAGTTTTTAGTGCCATTAATTCAAAGAAGTTTTGCCCTTTGATATGGATTTTTTAAAAAATAGAGTATTTATATACAAAATGTATTTACACTAAAAAGAATAAAGTAAAATATAATAAAAGTGTACGAAAGTAGCAGCAATCCCCTGAAAGTAGGATTGCTGCTACTTTCAGGGTTGGTATTTTTGCCAGTGGCAAAAACTGGAAAAAAAATGGGCAAAAATTTTAAAAAAATAGAGTATTTATATACAAAATTTATTTACACTAAAAAGAATAAAATAAAATAATTTTTATAAAAAAACAGAATCGACTTCAAATTAAAAATTGCGCTAAAAAGTAAAAAATAAATTCGTTCTTTAAACAACATCGATGTGGCTTTTAAAGGTAGTTTTAGAAGTCGGTGCAAAATTATGGGTCTAATTACCATTATACCATTTGCTGGCTTTTGAAAAATTACCATTATACTATTTGCTGGCTTCATATTGGAACTGTTGCTAATTCTGCGGAAATATATATATTTGTAATTGGATTCATGATTACAAAATATTTTATCTATCCTAATTTTGTACCGACTTCTAAAACTGTTTAAAAGCCACATCAATGTTGTTTAAAGAATGAATTTATTTTTTACTTTTTAGCGCAATTTTTAATTTGAAGTCGGTTCTGTTTTTTCATAAAAATTATTTTATTAACCGACTTCACAAAGGAAGGAGGTTATACATTCGTATTGTATGTATGTCGTTTTTTTTTTTTTTTGTTTGTTTGTCCACTCATAACTTCGCACTGGATGAACCGATTTTCATGATTTTTTTTTTCAATCGATCAGAGGTGGTTTCCCATAGGTCCCGTACTTTCGTTTGACAATATTCGATAATTAGAACAAAAGTAATGGGCAGAAATGTAGTATTTTTTTTGTCTTTTCATCCCTAACTTTTGACTAAATGAACCGATTTTGATGATTTTTTCTTTAATCGATAGAGGGTCGTCTAACTCAAATATTGCAAATCAATTTGCCTACATTTGTTTTTTAGAAAAAACGTTACGAGTGAAAAATAAGTATTTTTTATTTTAATTGGAAAGGCTTGGCTTGATTTTTCTTTGTTGGGAAATCTATTAATAAATATAAAAGCATTGTTAAAAACATGTATGTTGTCATGGGCTATAATATTAAAAGAAATTACAGCAAGAGTTTGACTGAAGGCTTCTCTGTGGCAAAAATTAATCCAATCAGTTTGTTTGCTAAAATAGACTTCAAAAGGGAATTTATCATGCAAATGATTAGTTTTTAGTACCATTAATTTAAAGAAGTTTTGCCCTTTGATATGGATTTTCTTAAAAAATAGAGTATTTATATACAAAATGTATTTACACTAAAAAGAATAAAATAAAATAATTTTTATAAAAAAACAGAACCGATTTCAAATTAAAAATTGCGCTAAAAAGTAAAAAATAAATTCATTCTTTTAACAACATCGATGTGACTTTTAAACATAGTTTTAGAAGTCGGTGCAAAATTATGGGTCTAATTACCATTATACCATTCGCTACTTCATATTGGAACTGTTGCTAATTCTGCGGAAATATATATATTTGTAATTGATTCATGATTACAAAATATTTTATCTATCCTAATTTTGCACCGACTTCAAAACTGTTTAAAAGTCACATCGATGTTGTTTAAAGAATAAATTTATTTTTTACTTTTTAGCGCAATTTTTAATTTGAAGTCGGTTCTGTTTTTTTATAAAAATTATTTTATAGCCTTGATAGATTTATTCAAAAATTATTTGTTTAAATTTTTTTTTTCTTTACAATATTGTAAATGAAGAGAATTAAGTTTAATAATTTTAGTTACTCAAACAAAAAAAAAAAAATTCATCTATTTTCCTTGTTAGAAAAAAAAATAATATAGAAAATTCAGATTTTATAATATTAAGTATAAAAAGCGCAATCAGAAGTTCAATTTGAAAAATGACTCAAACTAGTAAAAATATTTTCTTTTACTTAAAACTAGCGGTACTCGCACGGCTATGCCCGTGGTGAAAAATGAAAAGACCAGTCGGTTCGCCATTGTGTATATAATGGTAACTTTTTTATGTGTAAATAATGTTACTTTATAAAAATATATAGCATTCCACATAATTTAAAATTATCCGCCTACGGTAATGAACCAGCGATCCTACACATTTAAGCTTTTTTTTTTTTTTTTTTTTACAAAACACACACAAAAAAGGAAGTAAGAAAGGAAACAAAACAAAAAAGAAAATATGTAAGAGAAAACGCATTTTGTTTGTTTAGTTCAAGTACCCACACAAAAAGGGCAATTATAATCCATTAGAATAGTTTTTATGATTAAATTTTTAGTATAATTAGTTTTTATCTATTACCAGTAAAACAGAAAGACGAAATTTTGTTGCTTGCAGAAACTAACAGCAGCAAGCAAAGCTTTGAAGGCGGAAAAACCTTTCATCCAAGTTCAAATAGGCAAATAACATGTGCTAATTCACTGGAGAAAAAATAAAATAAAATAAATAAAGATATAAATAGTAATAATAAGTTGGAATAACAAAAATCGCAGAAAAGGATAACATTAATTAAAAAAAAAAAAAACGCCTGTGCAGCAGTATATGGAGAATGGTGCCGTAAAATGCATATCAAAATAAGTAAATCAAAAAAATAAAGCAATCGATCGCCTGTGAGCAGCGGGAAATAAATTTTAATTCGTTAAAAAAAAAAGTATAATTAAGAACCAAAAAAAGAAATGAATAAGTTAAAAATAGGCTGCGTCTCAAAATGTTAATAACCACAAGAAATAACTTTTAATTCGTTAAAAAAAAAAAAAGACATGGTAACAATTCAAATAAAATTAATGTTAATTTCCGTGAAAAAATAATTTCGAACTTCAGAGAAAAACGTTTAACCTCTTTTTCTAGTTAATTTAGAGGCTTCAAATTTTAGCGCGAAGAGCAAAACTCTTTCTTAGTTTTTTACGCGCTTTTCAATGGTATCAAGCTCGAAACGATGCGATAATTTCTTCCTACAGAAAAAGACCATTTTATGAAATTTTCCGCTATGAATTGGAATAAAAACTCTTCGAAATGCGCACCCCCATGTTCCAAACTAATTTCGTGCCAAATTTCAGGAAAATCCGCCGAACGATCGTGGGCCTACGCCGGTCACAGACAGACAGATAGATAGACAGACATACTTGCTGCTTTATTATTAGTAGAGATTATAAGTTTCATCTAATATATATAGTTTAAGGAGAAGTCAGTAGATGTCGCCACCATTTCCAATGCAAGACGGAAAAGTTGAAAATTGCACGTTATTTATAGCACAAATAAGCAATTAACTATGAATAATGTGTAATTTATCACTTAACTTGTGCACAAAGTTCCTTTTTTTCATTTGCAAGACGGGAGTTTACTTTCTTCGTTTCCTACCTGCAACAAAAATTTAACAATAATCCACTCTCGTAGGGAGGGAGTTTGGCAACGAACGGCTACTGTGACTTCCCCATGAGATTCCGCTTGTGTAATTTCGGTGGTATTGGCCATGCCCCGTCGTGCCTTCCCTCTGGATGTCCCTTTATTAAAATAGTTTTTAATAAATATCATTTTCTATGTTCATTTAATTGTAGCTCGTGGTGCGAACTGCTGTTAGATTGTGCGATGTTCTTTGTTGAGAGGCTGGGATGATTTTTCCGTCAGAAAGCGTGCACTCATACTTTGTGACGATGTGGGATAAACATCAAATTACGTTCTGTGGATACTCACAAAGCAGGCAGTTGTTCCTAACTTCCATGCATGGAAATATTTGCAGTTTGCAAATCGCAGACCGGACCACTGACCGGTTATTATATAACGTGGCCTGCCCGTCGGAGAACGTCCGACTGCTGTATCTGCCTGTGGATATCTTTAGCTAAAGATATCAAGAAATGATGTTATAATGCTTTGGTGCAACTTATATAGAACCAGTATTTTATTCCAATAAGTAGTGAATTTGGTTAATTCAAAAAAAAAATGTCTTTCTTTTATTTTTATTTTTTGGAACAGGAGGAGTCAATATTCTATAGCTCCCGTCATCTTTCGTGCACTTTTGCGTCAAATGTATTGTAATGTAAGCAGAACTAAACAAATCTGATTCTCATGTTTGTCAGTGCTTGTGTAGATCTAATGTAGTAGTAGTGAATTACCCATTCTTCTTCAAGGGCATTTCATCTTTACGGTCATCATTATTAAAGGTATTCTTATTCTTTCAGTAGTAGAATCTGACAGGTGTGCAATTTTATTTTGTTCATAAATGCAGCTAAGAAAACATATGTTTCCATGCCTCTTCAGTTAGCATCAAGCTTATTGTTTATATTTTCTTTCAGCAGCGCTTTGCACTTGTGAGATAGACGTTGTTTACGATGATAACATTCTTTTTAGGAAATGAGTGAAAGGATCTTTCGTCAGTATTTTTTTTCTTTAATCGGTGTTGATCGTATGAACATGGATCTAGTTTTGTTTATTTCCAAGACGCATCAAGAAAAAAGCTACTAGGTACTTTGCTAAAAACATTTAAAATGAATTCCGAGATAAGTAGAACGACTACTGAGGTATCAGAGCCGTTTTCTTTTAAGATTCCCCGCGCAATAAATATCAAAGGCAAAGAAATAACTATTAAGGAGTTAAAATGGTACATTTTTTATGGATCAGTTGTTATTGGGTTAATTACACTCCTATGCATCATACTGTACGTAGAGGTATACATCAACAGTTTTTTGATTCGTGTAGATTGCAATCCTGACATGCCACTTAATTATGAGAAATGTCTTGATAGAGGGTAAGATTTCTCTGCTTTTCGTATGAATAATGTTTATGCATGTTCATTCCTACTATCTGATGCCTGAAACATGTATTTTAACTGAACTTATTGTGTGTGTGTTTTTATATTAAGATGGGATTGCCTTCATTAAATGTATGTATATTATTTTTCTATGTATGTTTGCAGTAGAATGTGTTACTTGCAGTAGGCAGTGTCACCTTAAGACTTGCAAGGCCCCCAATTAGGAGTAATTTTTAAGGGCCCCGCTCCCAATTCTTTATAATTTTCATAATTCCTTCCTCTCCCTGTCAGCAAAAAATCAACAAGATCTAAAATATACTTGATTGAGTTCATAATTTTTAGTAGAATATGAAAAAATCAAAATGTGCACTTAAAAAGACACAATTTTTTTTAAATCGATGAATTTGAAAATATAATAATGTGTAGTAAATGTAGAAAAAAATTAGAACATGAAAAGATGTATCTTGGCCGTAAAATTCTGGCGGAACAAAAACACATATTTTTCAAGGTACTCATGAACACATGCAAATGAAGGCCTTGTATTCTTGTTGACTTTTTAAAATTGTTTCTTTCTTCTTTTGTAAAGATTTAAGCAAAGGCACCTTAAGTGTGGAGCTGGCATGTATCGGGATTAATCTGTTTTAGACGAGCAGTGGGGTATAGTATCTTATGTACAGCAGGATGGTCATGTGCCATGAGTGCTTCTAAGGGTGGGCATATATATGCCATTACCAAATTAAATTAATACTAAAAATATAAATAGCAAAATAAAATACAATTTATTGAAATTAATAATTTTTAGTTGAATTTAACTTTGAACAGTAAAGTTTATTAATACTACCCCCCCCCCCCCCCCCCGTAACAAGTAGTGACAAATTTTGAATAGAATTTTAGTATGAAATATAGTAACTAAACTTTGTTAAATCTACAAAAATTGCAATATGTTGTGACTATCACAAACTTTCTTATTAATAAAATAATACAATTGCCGTAAAATAATGAAAGAGTGACACATTTTTTTTGGACACAAAAGCCAGTTCTTATAGGCAGGCTGATGGCTGTGCTGCATTGGAAGATTGCATCATATACCTGATGGTTTCCTTCAAAAAGTAGCATATACTTTCTGCTTGAAAGATCTTACAGAAAATTTCGAATCTGTGCCATACAACTTTAAACCTCTGTTTAAAGAATATTACATCTATATCAGTTTCTTAATTCATAATAATACACTAAAAATAGTGTTTAAGGGGACTTGGCACCTTTTGACAATTTTTTTTAATTTAAAAACTTTTACCTATTTCATTTGTATGTTATGATGTGCTATTGTTCAACAAAATGATTTTCACATAAAAAATCAAAATTCAACTAACAGAAAATTTTAAAATTTAATTTTTTAAAAATTATTTAACAATTTTAAGTTTTCTTCTTTTTCATTTCTTGACTTTTCTTTACCAAATTTTTTTAATGTACTTATTATAGTATGGTTTACAATTTTAGGGATGGGTTTTGCTATTAATTAATTAGTTTTTGAGAAAAAAAGTTTTTAAAGTTACATCGATGGTAGAACACAGAAAAAAGCGACTTTTGTTACATTTTCATTTTTAAAATTTTTTTTTGAAAATATATAGCAAATTCCATTCGTAATTTTATCAAGCACATCATATCGAATACACACAAAAAATTTCAAGTTGCTACATGAATATATGTAGAAGTTTTAGCATTTTAGGTACTACAATATGGCGAAAACACACAAACCGAGAAAATGCAGTTTAAAGAATAAAAAATCCTACTAAAACATTAGAAATATTTGAGTTCTCTTACTTCTTAACTACATTTATATTGGTTGTATCGCTTCAAAATTTGGCTCAGATATACTAGGAGAGTCAAACCACATTTTAAGCAAAAAATTGAAAAATCGTTATTTTCAGCCATTGTCTACATTTGAAAGGTGCCAAGTCCCCTTAAAGCAAAAAATAGCAATAAACACTGCCTAGATATGTGTTGGGCAAACAAAAACCATTTTTTCAAAGCAAAAAAAGATGTGAACTTATGAAAGAAAAGGCATCTGATAAAAAAGTTTTGACTTTTCGGTGTTTCCTAAAGCTGCGTCCAGACTAGAGCACGCTCAGGGTGAGCATGACGTCATGAAGACGGAAAACAGCTTCTGCGCGTGACCTAAGCACGCGAGCAGCCAGTGGGGTGAGCCGCTGCCCGCTGGTCAGCTTGAGCATCGCTCAAGTGTAGACGCAGCTTTAGGCGCACTTTTGTAAAGAATTAGCCTATATTATTAAAATATTAAAAGAATGAGTTCTAAGAAAAAGCATGATGGAACTGGATTTGGTAGTGAGCCTGAATAGAAGAGAGGTGACAAAAGGGGACATCTTGTCATTGATCAGAGGAAATATTTAAGCGTTTCGGGCTACAAGCGCTTTTCTCCCATAGACTTAGCATGGAACTTCTCACTGTTCTTTAAAAAACAAGTCTTCCCTTCATAGAAAAAGCATGTAAACACTTCTATTTCTTATTTTTCTATTCAGTAATGGTGAAAGTCTTGATTCCTAGTAAAATTTTGTTACAAATTGGTTGTTTTTCCAATGTTATTGCACTTTTATTTGCTTCATGGTAGTAAACCTGAATGGTCACGAATCAGCGCACTAGTATTTACAAAGAATTTCATATCAGTATTGCTCATTTGATTTTTTCTTACAAGTAATACAACTATCACTCACTATTAGTTACAGGTTGCTTGTCAATAGTATTTAATTTGTAAAATCATTGCTAGACTGCTTAAAAATTATCCGCTATTTTTGGCGACAAAATATCTCTCAGTGAAGTTTATTAATTATTTACTACTTTTGACCAATGGGAATTTTTAAACTAATCAAATTCAAGCAATGAAAATGTTCTGTCCTAAAATTAAAAAAATCATACTTTCTTTTTTAGATTGAGCTAACAGCTTTTTTTTTTAAATCGTATTCTTAAAATTTAAATGATCCTAAAAAAAGTCAAATATCTTTTTGCACATGCTACTTTTTCATACAAGAGTGCTAGGAAGTTTATTTCAAAATTGTTGCTAGAGGCTTGCTTCCCTTGGTAAAAGCCGGCAATACGCAGCTCTGCTGGTAAAAAGATGGGGGTGGGAGTATGAGCAGTAGCCATTGTCATCACTCTTACTTCTAGAGGCGTGCTAGGATTTGATGTAATGAGTAGGAAAATGATGAAGAAATAATTGAGAAATAAGGAAATTCAGTCTTTGTGATTCATTTAAATTGCAACTTCCTGGCAGAGGCAGACACTAACTGATGGTTTAATGTCATTTAATTCTGTAAAATGAAGGATGACATACATCAATTATTATTTTGCAGTAATAGTTCTATAATAACTTGGTATATTAAAATTAAAAGTAAATATAATCTGATGTGTAAATATTTTTCATAATCATGAACAAATCTACATCGATTATATAAGATTTAATTGTAAATGTACTCCACAAAACTGGTTAGGTATATGGTACACATTCATATGAACGTAATTAAAAAAAAAAAAAAAAAACTAAAAAAACATTTTTGGTGAAGTGATATTTATGAAGATATATCAATTTATTTTTATGAACACAGAAATTTGTACTTATTAAAAAAGGTTTAATTAGTAATTAGCTCATTTAATAATATTACAGTTCACAATGTATACTCTTAGCTGTCACCCCCCCCCCCCACCTCCTTAAAATTTTGGAAATGATAGTCCTAACTTGGATCTTATATATTAAAATTCTTTGAAAGAAAAGTTATTTGAAGCTCTGCAAAAACATTTATAATTAAGAGAATTTTTGCTACTTATAATATCTTATAAACTATAATGCTATTAAAATTTTAAAGCATTTTACTCAAGAAGATAATTTTTAATGAGTCTTTTTTTTTTTTATAGATGTATATGGGTTCAAAGAACAGAAGATCTGCAACCCTTATGCTTTTACCCAGATGGCTACGGCTATGTATATCAGGAAGTTCGAAAGACTTCCAATGGATATCATGTAGATTTAGAAAGGACCACTCAAATGAAAATGTTTGGTGCAGAAGTGGATTCAATTAGTCTTCAAGTGTACTTTGAAACTGAAAAAAGGCTTCGTTTGAAGGTATTGCCCTTAAATGACTTCTTTCTTTGTACTTCTTTCTTGTCTTCTCATGTACACTTGGGGATATGTGCATATAAAATCCATGGACCCCACTATCTCGCCCCGGATGCAGGGCATCCCTAAGGCCTAGTCCTAACAGGGAAGGAGGTTGGAGGAGGAAAGTGCATGTGAATAAAAAACATTAACTTGTCTGTATGTAAAAATTTCTTTAGTGAGTTGTAATCTTTTTTAACCCTAGCGGCAACAACCAAATATTCCCCTTATGTTAAGTAACCTGATACTGCTATATCCACATCAAATTTTGAAAAAGTACCTCTCAGAGACAGTCAAGGATTAAAAGCGATAACGAGGATTAGAAGTAATTTTTCCAAGGATTAATTAAAAATGATAAAATAGTAAAAAAAAGGTGCCGAGGTATCTAGGCTGTGATGCTAAGTTTGAAATGATAGAAAGCCAAGACCTTAGCAGAAGTTTATTTGGAGGGACTTCTTTATTTCTTGTTAAATATTATGCCAGATGACTAGTTTTGTGATCAGGAATATATGGAGATGTAATGTTAGCTCATTATTTCAAAATTTTCTGGGGGGCTAGTTGATTTGTTGATTTTGGAACCCATTTTGGTCTTTTAGTTTTTGTCATCTGCCAAGTGAAAGCTGTAAAACTGTCTGTCTGATTACTTTTTTTATACATGTCATAGTTTCTTTCTTTGTATGTTTATGTATGATAATATGTTCAGATGTGAAATTTAATTTCTTTACATTATCGTCGTTTGAATGAAGTTTGCAGATAAAGCTAAAAAGAGATTTGAAGTGCCCATTGAAGTTCCATTACCACCTGCAGAATCTCCCAGCACTGCTGATTATTCTATAGATTTTGTTAATGATCCCCAATTTGGTGTTTTGATTAAAAGAAATGAAACGGGAACTGTTATGTAAGTATTGCTTGTATTGTATTCTTTTGTTGAACTTGTTAATGTGTAACTGAAACTATGATGAATATAATGAAAAAACTTCTTGTCCAATTCCTCATAAATGGATGCAATCAGAAGTTTTGTTTATCACGTTTTACACCACATTATTTAAATTTTTATCTTTACTATTACACAAAAAGCATTTTAATGTGCAGTTTTATTTAAGTTTTAAGCCAATAAAGGATTTAATTTTGATATAGTTCAATTTTAGTATGTACAGTATGGTACAGTACTTGTATGATCACAGATTGTAACTTTCCTCATTTTAATAGTGCAAAGTCACAAAAATTGTTATTTCTTGCTGAAAAGTTTTTAAATCATATATTTTGATGTGAAATGTAGCACTAAACTTTAAGCCTGCTTTAAAGTTGCTGGGAAACTTCTCAGATTTTTTAAATGTCCTAAATTTAAGTTAGGTGAATACTCAATAGATATAACTATTGTTTGTGTTTTTAAATTGTCATTTCAAAGTTGTTAAGTGTTGAGGTTTTTCACTGCATTAAACATTTTGTTCATCATGTCATTCAGTTATCAAAAAAAGTACTTCTCTTTTTTTTCCATCAATAAAAGTCTTATTTGAGTTATCTTTTTCAGTTTTGATACAAACATTCCTGGAATGATCTTTTCAGAACAATACATTCAAATTTCCACTCGATTGGCATCTTCTAATATTTATGGGTTTGGTGAACATACAACTGCTCAACATAAACATGATACCAGGTGGAAAAAATGGAGTCTGTTTGCTCGCGATATTTCTGCTGATGTAAGTTTTTGTAATTTTTATACTTGTGTGAAATAAATACTATATAGAGCAATGAACAATCATAAAAATGTTTGGTTATATTTTCTTTAGTTTAGCTCAAACCTCTATGGATATCATCCATTTTATATGTGTGTAGAAGAAGATGGAAACACGCATGGAGTTTTTTTACTAAATAGCAATGCAATGGGTATGATTCATCTTGAAACTTCATTGGTATCTTTTTATTAAAATTAACTTACTAATAATTAGGCATTTAATACTTTAAAGTTATGCGTTTTCTTTTAGAGTTGCATAAAACTGTTAATTATTATTTGCTTTTTATGAGTTAGCCTGGTTTAATCTAAAAGGTTTTTACCATACTTTGAGACAAGTGGTTAAAAAAAAATGTTAAAAGAGAATAGTTAATGATTTTTTTTAAAAATCTTTATTTAAAAACAGTTAGGTAATTGAATTGCATACAATATCAATAAAGAACACATGAGCTTTTTAAATTATGATATTGTTACTGGCAAATGCTATATGTTTGAAACATTAATAACGATGAAATGCAAAGTAATAAAATGATTAGTTATTTGCTGGTTGTTAACAAGAACAAAATTCTAGTAAAACCAACAGTAATTATCGTGCTAATAAAATAGTTCTGGAAAAACTTGGAAATTTACAGTACAGAATTTAGTACAGAAACTAATCGTTTCTCGTTTCTCCACGGGGGAGGGAATGTTAACCTTCAAACCCTAATTTTGCTGTTCCCCTGCTGCCTTCTAGAATACTGGCCAAAATATGAGACAAAAATTAAATAAAGAAAAGTAGAAGACAATATTGATAAAACTATAGGTTTCTTTACTAATTTTATCTCGGATAACAAAATCCTTTCTTTTTTCTCCTTCTGAACTGTACAAAAAGTCCAATTGCACAAATCCAACTTGTTAAACTAAATTTTCAAAGAAATAATGAAATTAGGATTTTGATCATATAAATCATGTAAAATAGTAAAGTCAATATTGATAAAAACAATTTTTATTACTTACAACTTGTATTTCTACTCGAGTTTAAGAGGAGCAGTTTTGATGTTTTATGAAAATTTATCACTTTTAGAATTTTTGTTATGACTTTTGTTCTATGTACTTCTTTCCCCAAATATTGAGGGGTTTATTTAAAAATTATTATTTTTTTAAGTTTAATAAAAATGTATTGGATAGCTGAGGAATGTTTTTTTTTGCTCTTGGACTTGCTGGGGGGTGTTTGAGCAGGTTGGATTATGTTGGGGTTAACCTCAGCTTCACAGAGCACCCTTAGTACTTCTGCTCTGAGCATCAGAAGCATCAGTGTCACTTATTAAGTGTACCTGTGTTTTGTGATGTAGTAGCAAAACACAGACAATACATGATGGCTGTCATTTTAAAATGATACTGGGCAGTCAAATAAGAGATTCACCCATGTGCTAAAAAAAGTACCTCTACTGGTGACTAAAACAGTAACATAACCTGTCACACATCTCTGCAAATGTGAGAAATTGGTGAAGCACACTGTAGTAACTTTGTTGCAGCCAGGCTACAGCTACGACCTCTCTCGGGTCAACTTCTTTTCTTCTTTCCTTCCCAATGATCAAAACTGCACGCAAGTTTTACATTCATTGCATTTTTATTTTCCTTGAGTTGCACCTCCTTACATGCGTGTGATATACTGCTTCAAACAATTAATGCATGTTGTGGTTTTGATATATATTGCTGGTTGAATTAAATGTTTTGGTAGTTGATACATTCTCCATAGAAAAATGCTTTTATGCATGGATGAAGATTAAAAATGCATTTTATTCAGTTTTTATTTATTATTTTGGAAGGATCAATTTGTACGCTTGAAAAGTGCAAGCAAAAATATGTTATTTCTTAAGAAGAAATCTCATTTGATATGGAATATGGTTTCTTCTGATGGATGACAGTGTGAACATGTCGCATTGTCATGTTCCATATTGTTATGGAACATGACAATATGGACTTCTGTCAATATATCTGGATTCCAAACTTGGAATCCAACAAATTTTTTCTAGCACTATGGTTATATTTTAGTGAAGTTTTTTTTTTTTTTTTTTTTGAGTTCAACAGCAATTGAAAATTACATTAAATGCTGTTGAAGATTTGCTTTTACTCTTTCTGTTTCCTTATATTCTTTTTGTCTATCATTTAATATATTTGTTCTTTAGGATGGACAACATTTCCCTTCTGTAAAAGTAATTTAAATAATAAATTACTAAAATATTGGAAAAATTCTATAACTACTAACACATTATCATGTTGATAAAGTTTCTAAAATGCATACTGTTCCTTTCTTTTGAACTGCATTTGCTTTAACAATATGTTATTTATTCCCTAATACTTTAATTTTCTTTCTTGCTACTAAACTTGAAGCTCTTAGATTGAAGGGAATTTCTGTATAAAGAGGTAAGCAAAGTTTCAAGCTTAAAAATTTGAAATGCTTCTATTGATTTCTTGTTTATGTAGGGAGAAAATGTGTCTGTACTAAAATTTCTTCTTTTTCTAGAAATAATATTTCAACCTGCTCCTGCTGTAACTTTTCGTACTATTGGTGGAATACTAGATTTTTATATTTTTCTTGGTCCTTCTCCAGAAGATGTTGTTAAACAATATCTTGAGGTACTGTCAAGAGTTTTAAGTATATTCTGAAAATACAGTTTTAAAATGTGATGTTTGAACTTGTCTGTTTGAAAGAATATCATTTTATTTTTTAGAATGCTTGCTGAAATGAACAAAACTAATTGGCCAGGATCTAAATAAAGTTATATAATAAGACTTCCTTAATATCAATAAATTTAGGCTTTTTCAGTTGTCCACTGCATCAAAGTTGAGTTAAAATAGCTAGTATAGCCTTGAACATTTTTAAGTTCAGAAAAATATCAAGTAAAGTCACAGCAACAGAATTTGATTTTGTAATTTTTTTTTCACAAAGGGCGAAATATTTTTTGTTAATTTTTATTTTTTAATTATTCTAGGTTATCGGTTCTCCAGTCATGCCTCCTTATTGGGCACTAGGTTTTCAGCTTTCTCGAAGGGGATACTTAACTCTTGATGATGTGAGAGCAGTCACTCAGCGTACTGAAGATGCTAATATACCATATGTAAGTACAGTATAGCTCCAATTTAACAATTATCTATGATCTTGCTAGTGCTATCATTAAATGAAGGACATAAATAAATCAAGAAACTGTAACATTCATCAAATTTAATCTGGGACTTAAAAGCAATTGCTTCTTGCGGAGCCCTTAACAATGTTCTTTAGAACTCTGGTTGGGAAGTGCTAAGTTAATTCAAGAGCTTGGCGGAAATGGGCGTATTATGTGACTAAGTGGCGAATTTGAGCAGATCAGCTTCATTGTTCTTAGTTTACTCCTTTTTTTCTACATATTCAACATTTTTTTCTTGGAAGATATTTTGTCAGACATAAGGGAGTTGTCTACTTCATCCCACTACCCTGCTAGCACGAACGAAGTCTTAGGGCTTGTTTTTTTTTTCTTCCATATAGTTATTTTATTCCAGTGTCAGTAGTTCTTTCCACTTTACTCCTTGGACTAGTGCTAGTCATATCAAATTGTGACTCATTCTTTACTTGAAGAATTGGTCCCCTTTCAGCAATCATAATACTTTATTTAAAGGAGAAAAGTGAAAGGAAATTATAAAGGTTTTACAGCTTCTTGAAAATATTAAAATTCATGAATAAAACCAGAAAGTGCTTCTACTATTGTTCGTTATTTTATTGGATTTTTTATTCTTACTCCAAATGAAAAATTTTAACCTGAAGCTTTTGGCAAAACTACAACAACAGTTTCTTGATAAAATAGAGAATTGCCTTCAGTAAAGATCAGGCTCAAGTTTAAATAAAAAATCTAGGCAGTTGTTCTACCTTATCTAATAGGAAACAGGCAAATCTCGTGCAAAAGAGATAAACTTAAAAAATAAAAAATATAAAATATTAAATCAATGCTAATTATTGTAAATTCTCACTAAATGTTTAAATAGCAGAAAGGTTACTCAAAAAACGTAAAAAGTAGTTGTTTATGAAATTTAATTGCCTGAAGCTACTATTGCATATACTTTTGCAGTTTGTATGGAGTTATTGAAAGTAATTTAATGCATTGTTTGTCTGCATAAGTATTATTTCCAAACATGTTCTTCTGTCCTTAGATTTTTTTGCATAATAAATAGATATTCCTGTATTTCAATAACAAAATCTATTCATTCATTCATCCCTAATTTATTAAAGGCTCATTTGTAAATGTCCTAATTTTTTTTTTTTTTTTTGTTTTTTCTTAAAAGAACTTAAATTTTATGAAATCAGAAATTTAATGTTACTAATCTCAAAGTACAAACCCTGATGATTAAAATGATTGCAGTCATAATTCATGACATGTCATTGGTGTCTAAGAGTTGTGTTCACATAATTGTGTCAATGTTTGTCCTTTTTTTCATTGTGTGGTTCTAAAAGCAGTGGTTTCCTAGCATGGATGTCACCTGTGGCAGTAATTTGTGGTGTCACCCCTCCTACCACAAAAAAAAAAAAAAAAAAAAAACACTTTGTTGTGTTGCATAAACTTGTAGTTTATGTCAGGGATCTGGAGCAGCCATGTTTTTGAGTTGCTCCACTCTGACTTCTTAATTCTTGCTCTGGATCCGCTGCAGCTCCGAATAATTTTAATAGATTATATTATTTGTCTGAAATTCATTTGCTCTGGCTCCATTCAAGTTTTCGACATCCACGATTATGTTCTGCTCCACTCCAGATCCCTGCTTTAAAGTATTTTCACTAGTGAAAAAAATATAAAAAAAACTTTTGAAATTCCATTTTATTTATTTGGTGTAACTTTCAGTAAACTACTTTTATTTTCAGTTATAACACTTTGAAATAGCATCAGAAAATTTATAAATCAAGTACTATATGTGTTTTTCAAAAACTCTTTACCCCCCTCATTTTGGGTGACACCCCTCAACACCTCCCAAAAGGGTGTCATGCAGGATGGATGCCCCCCCCCCCCCTAGTGAGGCTACTGCACTACTGTGTCTTTTATTTTACTGTTCAAACTATTGTCTAACTTCCAATAATGTATTTTTTCCTCTTTGGTTATAATTTTTGTCAGACATTTTGAGAAAAGCATTTTTTTGTAGTACATTGAACTTGCATAATTTAAATGACTTTAGGAGTGAAATGCATTAGAATGCATCATAGTATTCTCATCTTAATATGTTGAAATTGTTCTGTGTTTTTAGGATGTGCAATATTTAGATATAGATTATATGAACAATTTTAAAGATTTCACGTATGATGAGAAACGTTATCAGAATTTACCAGCATTTGTAGATGAGCTTCATGAGAAAGGGCGAAAAGTTGTAATAGTTCTGGTAAGTATGGTAGCGAAAAATTTTTTATTTTTAAAATTGTTGTTGGTGAATTAAAATCTATGAAGCTCCCACCATAGCACTTTTAACTATTTGTCACTTCTTTTGTTTGGTCTCTTCACAAACAGCTAATTTTTGAGCGAGTTCACTGAATTCCCTTTCTTATTTAAAATGACTTTTCAGTTTCATTGATTAGTAAATAATTATGAGTATAGCTTGAATAAAACATACTTTAAAAAGAAACATTGTATAGGAAGATGTTATAAATTATTAGTAAGCAGCAGTGGCATGGGGGCTAGAAATTTCTAAAGGGAGGGGCAAGTATAGAACAGAAGATTAACTTGACTTGTTTGTGTCTCCCCCCTCCTTTCTCGCAGCTTGAAAGTGTCCCACAGTCGTAAATCACATTCACACTTCCAGAATAATGTAGCATATTTGGAATTTGACCAAGTGCCCCTTAATATTCTGCTGGAAGGGGGGAGGGGGTCCAAACCCTAGGGACCCCCCTTTCCTATGCCACTAGTAAGCAATAAGTGGTCTAAAATAAATGCTTCCAGTGAAAGTTAATTTAGTGCTTTCAAGAGAATGAAAAAATGCTTTTGCATCAGCCTCTCTCAATACTGTCTGTGACACTTAACAATATTGTATAAACAGCAAAGCTTTGAAGGATATTAAGCATGATTGACTTATTAAGACATTTGCCATCTCCTAAAGCCAGAAAGAAAGTTTTTTAAGTGCTTGTATGCAGAAGATTCTTCCCCTCCCACTCAGTTCATTAAGCAAATACAGGGCAACCTCCCTTAAAGTCCTCCAGAAAAGTGGCCGTATCCTCTTAAGTTGTTCATAGGAAAGATTAAATATGTTAGTGTAGAAGGACATAGTTTTCATTATATCCATCAACTAATAATGCACAGAAAAAAAGCAAATGACAGTTGTTTTTAATAAATACATATATATGTTAACTTTTTTATAACTCTTACTAGTAATATTAGTAAGAGTTTTTTAGTGACTTTTAACAAAGCATGAGCTTGTTCAAATGATTGTCTTATTTTTGCAAAGACTTTTATACAGCTAAACTAGCTTGGAAATTAGTACAGTATCAATTATTAATAAATAATACCTAGTTCTAAAACTTGTTATTTAAGAATGATGAAAATAAAGGACCTCAAATATGCATTAAATGTAAATCCATTATTGTTCTACCCCACTGTTATGGCACTGCTTTCATATTTAAATTTGCTGTCACCAAGAGCTTCTGCTATCTGCAAAAGCAGCATTAGTTATTTATTTTCCATTTTTTATTTTCTAGGATCCAGCTATTGCAAGTAACAAAACATTAGAATCTAATTACCCTGCTCTAGATGTTGGCATTAATAGAGATGTTTTCATCAAAATAAATGGTTCCTATTTAGAAGGAAAAGTAAGTTAATATAATTTTCTCTTTTGAGATATAATCATACATTAAACTCTTAGGCTTTTAGCTGAAGACTTCTGCTTTATAATTATTTAATTCTCAATGCATGAGGTCACAAATTATGCAAAGAACTTTGTTCCTGGTGTTAATTATTCTAGCCAGAATAAATGAATAATTATACTCCAAGAAAGACAATGCTATGATTGGGTTTGCTAATGTAGTATTGGGCTGAAAGCCAGTCAGATATTTCCTTGGGCTCAATTAATATGAAGTATTAATTTTTGAAAAATATATTTACAAATTACAAGTAAACAATAAAAGTATAAAACCTTAGAGACCATTATTTTTATGATTATTATTATTATTTTGTAAGATTTCATTTGGGGAAATGTTCTAGTTCTCCACTGTGAGCAAGACATGATTTGTGTAGTTCTAATAATCACAATTTGTACTCAACTTTCATTTTGATAAAATCTTTAAACCTATGAAAAATGTAAAAAAGTATTATCTGTGCAAAAACTTATAAAAGCACAGTCAACAGTTCCAGTTAAAATTATTTTATGATTATTACATATGGTGTGGTTGGCATACCACAAGGAAGACAAAACAATTCTATTTTGACAATGAAAATCCCTGTTAATTCATAAATTAATTAGACAAAATTTCAGATATATAAGTGCACAGAGACGAGAATCTTCCTCAATCCCAAGAACTTCCACTTTTCTACATTTTTAAATTTTTCTCCTTTTCTTAAGTGTTGATTGAAATATAGTTTTTTAGCTCCTTTAAAAATAAGTATTTAAATTATTTTTTTTTAACTTGGGGCAATTAAAACTAATTGGAAGATCATGGCATGGTACAAAGTACTTTGAATTTTTAATTTCCTGATAAACAATTCCTTAACAACCTCTAATGTCTGGGTCTCAAGGGCAATACGATTTTCCATTAATTTCCACAGCAAATTCAGTGGCAACTTTTATCAGATTGTAAGAATATACCTCTTTTTTGCACTGCCCCATGTTTTATTTTTGACTTTAATTTTATTATTTTTTTTAATTATTATTTTATTGTTTCTTCTTCCTCACTTTTTCATCCTGTCACTGACTTAATGTAGAAGTGAACATTCAGTGTTTTGTAATGATACCCAGAATGAAAACTCCTGTTACATTACTGTGTGTGTGTGTGTTTAAGTTTTAAATGCTAATTGTTTGGTTGCATCTTTTAGGTTTGGCCTGGTAAAACATATTTCCCAGACTTTTCTCATCCAGAAGTAAGGCCATACTGGACACAAATGTGCACAGAATTTAGAAAATCTGTAAGATTTGATGGACTATGGCTTGTAAGTATCTCCCATCCCCTCACCTTTTTTTTAGAAATAAATATCAAATGTAACATTTCATAAATATTGGTGCAAAGCACATGGAGCATAGTATCTTGGAAACTTTTGGAATTCAACATTACTTAATCCACTGTTTCAAGAGTGTGTCAAAGATATTAACAATCAGGCATAACTTCTCACTGTGGGCAATGTATCAGACGGGACTGGTTAACTTTGACCCTACCAGGAAAATCATATTTTTGCCCACCTTTATGTACCTGAAGAATAAATTGTATACTAATACTGTACGAGTAGAACCATATGATAAATCTGAGAGATTTACGATTAAAAACAAACAGCACGTAATAATTAAAATTCTGTAATTTAGTTTAAACTTATTTTATTCCTTATAACATATTTAAAAATTTTAAACTTATATTTTAAGTATAACGGCACAGATGTTTTAATTAATCACAAATATGAATTTGTCATTAAGGCATTAAAATAAGAGGTATTAATTTTATAATCAATATAAAAGAGAAGAGAAAGTAAAAAATAAAGGAAAAAAAGTAAAAAAAAAAGGGGACAAAGAAAAAAAGGGAGAATGCAACTCCGACATATGCCCTTGTTTGAAATTCGATAGAAAAAAAATGTGACATTGGTTTGGAAATGAAGGTACATGGTTCTGATAGTAATGCCTTAATGCCATATATGTACCACATGTATAGTGTATAAAACTTGTGCATGAAATGAAGCTGGGTGTAAAATTATAGTCATCAAGCTAAAATTTTAGTCAAAAGTTAAGCATTGAATATGATGACTGGAAGAAAAGTTGCAATCATCAAATTGCAAAATATTATTAATGATCGCTAATTTCAAAGCCTAATTTTAACTTACTGCTGGTTCAATACCAGTGATAATGATTCATTTTTGTTAGTATCAACATGTCTTTCTCTGTTTCTCTTTGTGTTTTTGTGCTCATAATGCTGTGTCTTTATTATATTAAAACAAAGTTATCACAGCTGTGTTTGGTGATTTCAAATGGTATTTTCATGCTTCAAAATTCTGTGATACAATGTCAACAAACAATGCTACATGTTTGTTTAATAATACATTTACTGTTTGTCAGTTACTTGCTTTGTTTTTTAAAATCAATCAATTTTCAATATACATATTTAGTCTGCTATAATATTGCCTACTTCTCGTTGTAATTAGAAAAATATTGTTTTAGGACATGAATGAACCATCAAATTTTGTTGATGGATCTTTAACTGGATGTGGGAAAAATTTATTAAATTATCCGCCCTATGGAGCAGGTATATATTTATATATATAGTGAAAAAAATTAATATTTTAAATATAACTTCACAAAAGCACTTTTCAAAGACCTTTATTCTCCTAGTTGATTTTATTGGCTCGTAGTATTTATTATAAATTTATTTTTGATGTTTCTTTTTTTGCCTTGTATGTATCTATTTTTAGTTTTAATGTTTATATTATAACTATCGTAAAATAAGTAGTTTCTTATCCATCTCTGTTTTTTGTGCCTTTTTATAAGAAAATATTCTGCACACTCTCTCTCTCTCTGTCAACTTATGCAGCAATCTATACTTGTTTTTCAGCAAAAAGCATTGCTATGGTTTGCAATGATTCAGCTTACTGCTTTATAAAAGCTATTTTCCTATTGTGTCACAATTAATCAATAGGAAAATATGAGTTAAATGATCAGTTGCTGAGTGAGTTGAAAATAAGAAAATTATCAGTAACTTTCTTAAAATATTTTTTATTCCGAAGACAAGCTTAAAATAATAAAATTTTCAAAATATACATCCAACTGTATATTTGATAAGAAGAAGGAAGAAAATTCATTTGAAACTGAAAAATCTTGGCAAAATGAAAATTTTACCAAATATATCTTAAGTATCACAGTGCAGACTTTAATTTTAAAATGTATTGCTTTATTAAAAACACATTTTGAAAAGCCACTGCATAATCAATTTAGAGCTTCCTAGAGATCGAGTGTATGATCAAAGTGATATAAAAACATAAAACCTCCATTTAGTGCATCATTATACATGTTAAGTGAGATTCAAATTTCAGAATTACATACACAGTCGAAATAAGTAAATATATTGAGGGGGGGGGGGATGCTGTAAAAGGCAATGGTCATCTCAAAATCCACAAAAATATGCTTGACGTTAACAATACATAAATAAGTAACAGTTTATTCCTAAACAAATTATGATTGTAATGCCATGATTACAGTTTTTAAGCATGTTACAGTTATTTTGAAATAATTGTGATGTGTATAGAAATTAAAATTTTCTGTAGGAAGTACTAAATGGTCTTCCTTCCTCTCTAACTTCAAATTATTATTGTATTCCGTATATAAAAAGAAAAAAAAAAAAAAACATGAAAAAAGTACGTTAAAACGCACAGGTAATTTGTTTTTTGTCATAAAATAATCCCGTCTGACAAAATTCACATGGGATTATATTAGAGAAAAAGCATTAAAAATTTCTTACTCATATGTACTGTATTGCATGCCAGTATATTTCAGTAAAATCAGTTTCTCTTTTTTTTAAAGGAATTATGGGATCCCAGAAAGATGGAAAACTGTTTGAAAAGACTATTTGTATGGATGCTGTACATTATGTTGGGAAACATTATGATATCCATAATTTATATGGATATTTCCAAGCAAATGTGACTTTTAGGTAATAATATTGAAAAATCAATTTTTGTTTTAATGCTTTGATTGCAGCTTTGAAAGTATGTATTCTATCACACATTACCAGCCATAAGACATCTGTGCCAATTGGTACAACTACGCCAAAATGGAATCATCGCACCATCTTGCTCCAAAAGTGTCGTGTTTTGGCTAAATGCGGCCATCTGCTCGAAAAATCAATTTTCGGTTTTTGAAAATAAGAAAGCATCTTTCTATTGTTCAATTTTGCATGGAGTTAGCGATCGTCGAACAGTTTTCTGCATCAAAATAACTATTATCAAGTATTTTTTTTTCTCAAAAGCGAACACCAAATTCGGGGTCTCGCCTATTGGAACTAATCCATGGCATAATGTGATGTTGACAGCCAGTCTGATATCGTTATTTTGTTTGAAAGCTTGATTTTCTGCTTTCTGAAACAAAATAATGCAAAAGATGGGCATCATTGCTGTTCATTTAGGAGAGAATGTTATTCTAATCCTGCAACAAAAGTTGCTTTTTTATTTCCAAAACAGAAAAGAGTTGTCAAAAGTGAAACCATTTCAAGCTTAACATCCCTCCCCCCTTTTAAGGCAAGAATTTTACCCTTTTTTTTTCATTAATAAAACTGCTTGAACGGTATAACCTTGAAAATATGGATTTCCAAAAAAGAGGGCCCTCCAAAAAACAGACCGGAGGGGAAGAGGGTCATGACACAGACTGTGCTATCGAAATTGAGGGGAGGGGTTGCTTACTAGGTTATTTGGGGTTTGAAGGGGCTTTGTCAACTAATTGGTTGATTTCAGGGGTCATTGTTTTCTGGGGTGGTTCCATTGTTTTTTAGGGGGTTGCACTGTCATTCTGAGGGGGGGTGTGGGCACTCTTGTGTGTACAAAGTTTAATCAATAATAGCCGACCTCAATCATGAGGTTAAGAGAAAAAACAAAGATTGCATGAAAATGCTTAAAACATTTATTAATAAAATCATACAAGATTGTAATAATAGTAATAACAACAATAATAATAATAATTTTAATAATGCCTTTGGAGGAAACACTATATCCTTTCCTAATCTTATTGACAACATACTAAAATTACATAGTCCTGATAAAATTCTTGAAGATTAAATTTAAAATTAACTTCCTTAGAGAATTAAGCTCATTAATTTAAGATAAGCATGAGCATTATTTTGCTGTTTTTTTCTTAATTTTAGTTTTTAAAGTTGATAGTTAAAAGTATTGACAAAAAAAAAAAAATGTTATGAAAAACATATTGCATTCAAATATTGTGTGCATTCAATTTTTTTTACCGAGTTTACATGCTGTTTTTAAGTATTTATCTTTTTAAGCCCATATATGATTTGTCTATGTGACAATCTTAAAGATATTACTGTAATGCAAAAATATGATACTAATAAGAAAAAATGCTATTATTTTAGTTAACATTTTTTTTCCTTCTTTTGAAAACTCTGTGGGATTTTCAAAATAAGAAATGCTCTCTTGATCCCTCTCTCTCTCTCTGATCGCTTCTCTTTTACTGTTTAGTGTGTCAGCAGATGCAGTTTTCAATTTGGGATTTGGTATTTTGAATATGGGGGGGGGGGGGGGGTAAAAGAACCTTGTACATTTTTAAAGTAAGAATTTATTACTCTAAATTATTTTTAAATCATTTTTCAGAACTCTTGCAATTATAATTCCTGGGAACAGGCCTATGGTTGTTAGCCGTTCAACTTTTCCTAGTTCTGGACGTTTTGCATCTCATTGGTTAGGAGATAATCTAAGTACATGGGAGCAGTTAAAAGCCTCAGTTCCTGGAATTTTGAAATTTAATTTGTTTGGAATTCCTTTTGTAAGTTTTACTCCTAATTATATGTGTTTTATGCTTCAAGTCTATTATTTTAAACTAATGAATTATATTTGTTTTTAATAATTGCTTTATTTGTTTTACTTTTTTTTAAATTGTTAATTTTATAGGTAGGAGCAAATATATGTGGCTATTTTGGGAATGCTACAGAAGAACTGTGCCTTCGTTGGATGCAATTGGGTGCTTTTTATCCTTTTAGTCGTAACCATAATTCTTTATATAGTAAGGTAAAACAAAATTGAGTGTCAAAAACTGCATATGTATATTTTTGTCCTTGTTTTAATTATTATTAACTAGAATAATTAATTTAATTTTGTTAACATTATCTCATTATCATTTTATTTTACTTGTTTTCTCGTTTGTGTTGTTTGATATTTCAAGTTTCTATATTTTGTAAATTACAGTACCATTAAACACAAGTTGTGGAGTGGGCTGGTATCCTAAAGCTCTAAGAAAATTTTTGCAGTTACAGGAAAATTGGGGGGGAAATGAAAAGCAGAAAAAACTTCATAAAGAATTATTCTTTAACGCAATCGAAGCAAAGAAACAACTAATTATCTTAAACTTGTTAATAAATATATACTTGAATTAATTATTTTGATGGAAAAATTAAATTGGTTCAGATTAAGAATTGAATATTTTTTTTAAAATTCATTCAGTTTTATGTACCGTTTATGTTGAACAAATTTTGTGTAAAATATTACTAAGGTATACATTTGCAACAACAAATACTTTTTTTAGCCTACTTGCCCGTAAAAGTAAAATAAATTGATAAAGTATGAAAAAAGACTTTATGTATCATAAATATATCTTCTAAAATAAGGAGAAGTCAAAAATAAGTGAAGTAATTAAATGAAGATTGAAAAATAAAAATTTGAAAGTAGGGTTTTGAGATGGGGAATATGTGTGTCTGTCGGTCTGTCTGTCTGCCCCTACCCTAATAACTTTTTGGAGAAATTATTCGATTCGAAAGATCTCAGCGAGGACATCTCCTTTCCATACTTCACTTTTGATTTGAACAATTTTTTGTTCAATTTTGAACAGTTCAAAAAATCTTAGCGTGTGGGCAAAAAGGAAGCAGATTATGTAAACTCTGGGCGTAAGATCCAAGTTTCTATATAGAAGGTTATGGAAGGTTGGAAGAAGCTCTCAGCATGAAATATTTTTTTGATTTGAACAATTTTTGTTCAGTTTTGAACAGTTCAAAAAAAAAAAAAAATATCATGAGCACCTACGGGGAAATTGCAATCCTATATAAATCCTGATCTAGCTGACAGATTTGCTTGGAACAAACTGTATCGGAAGGATGTTAGGCCATAGAACATGTA